>BSDF01000004.1:96199702-97595273 GCA_027925045.1 Hypotaenidia okinawae
ACTGCAAACACACGCTGAGCAGATTCAAACACGCTGGTTTAACTCCACAGGGATTCTCCCCCATCACCAGAAAGGTTCTGCAATACTTTTTTTTAACATTCAGAAACAAGGTCACATAGTCTGACACAAACGGATCTTTAAAAGAGAAAGGACATATTCAGCAGCAATTCTTTTATTTCTCCTAAAAATCTGAATTTACCTTACCTTTAAAACTAATGCAATCGTTAACTGTAAGTAAAAGGACAGGGGAAAAAAAGAACTGGAAGGTTATCTGTCATACTGTGTAACTAAATATGGCTTCACAGAATGGCAGCAACATCTAGAGCAACGTATTGAAAAAAATGTCTTCCTTGCAACAGTGTAGAGCAATTCAAATGTCTGTCTTTGGAAAGTGTGTAGGATAGCCCCATTTTTTAATACAGACCTCATTTCCAGTGACAAGCCAAGGGACAAAAAAAAAAAAAAATCAGTGAAAGAAATAAACTATCTCTTTCGTTCTTTATGGTATATCCCTGTACACACAGAAATCTGACAGCAACCAATTCAGGTTAAACTTGCTCTAACCACTATAATTTGACAATTTTCAACAAAATTTAATAGGAATACATTATTCTGGGACTGATGTTGAATATTCCTAAGTAGCTACTGCAAAGTGCTCTGGAACATCACTTCTCCAGGGTAACACAAGATTTCATCGCTCCATATTCTGAATCAACTCAATTTACTTTAAATTAGACAGGGAAACACTAGTATTACATAGGAGAGTTTATGTTGAAAGAGGTGGAAATGCTCGAGGCAAGAAAAATTATAGTATATGTGGTGCCTTGGGAAAAAAACCCTAACTCATGAGTTGAGATAAAGACAGTTTAACAAAATAAGAAAGGAAGAAAATAATAGTAATAATAATAGCAAGAATTTGGGTTTTATATATCTAAATAAAAAACAAGTGATGCACAAATGACATCGGTCACCACACATCAAAAGCCCCCGTATGCCCAGCAGTGATCCCCCCTCCTGGATAATTCTCCCAGTTGTATACAAAGCATGACGCCACATGGTAGGGAATATCCCTCTGGCCACTCTGGGCCAGGTGTCTTGGCTGTGCTCTCCCACCTCCTTTGTGTAGACACTACAACTACCTAGCAACAGCTAAAACATCAGTGTATCAACATCATTCTGGTACTAAATCCAAAACACAGTTAATTGTCTCTCTCGAAGCCGGTATAGTACTGAAACCTCAGCTGAAACCAGGAAGCCTCATCAAAGGATCACAAAAGATGGGTATCTGCTCATATCTGACTATATGAAGTTCTCTCTTTTTCCTGTGTGATATTTGAATCTCCCAGAAAATTCTGAAGATTCTACTGATTGTTCTTTTCTTCCAGATTTAAATACCATAGATATAAAATTTGATTAAATACATTCATTTTAAAGGGCAGGCTATAGTTCTGAGCAGAACTTTTCTGCGTCAGACCTTTTTTACTCCTTTCCAGTACCTGTCTTACCTGGGTTAGGAATTGCATTATCACATCTAATATATTCACTCAC
This sequence comes from Hypotaenidia okinawae, assembly GCA_027925045.1. Lineage (NCBI taxonomy): Eukaryota > Metazoa > Chordata > Aves > Gruiformes > Rallidae > Hypotaenidia > Hypotaenidia okinawae. Next base: position 96,201,251 of record BSDF01000004.1, read on the forward strand.
CTAATAATTCTGAATTCTGATTGACGTAACACTGCCACAGTTGTTCTTAGGAACTTTGTTACTTACTGTCTGATGTTTGACAGATGCCCCATATTCTCCCGTTTGAGAGATTTACATTTACATAAAAATGTAGAGAACAACTGAATTCAAATGCCCTTCAACTGCTGTCACAAAACAACCTACCCACAGACATATGCTGCCTTTTACCACCAGTCAGGAGTGAGAAGGGTACTATACATGGTTTTAACAATACTTCATCCATTTTCCTGCTCCACAATGGTTGCCATATCTCATTCTCATTTACAATACCTTAGTGCTGCCTCGCTATAAGTTAACCAGCTCCTTGTTTTTTTCCCAGTATATAGCACGCAGGAATAACATTCATTTATATAAATATTTTCCATATGTCTGGAATTCCAAAGCAATGACCATATTTAGAGTTCTTCCATACATGCTGGCCATAATTATTTTCCATACAACTTTTTAAATCCCTAGTAAATAAAGCTGTTTTGACAGTATGACATGCCTTCTCTCTCTCTTTTTTTTTTTTTTTTAATATTGAAAATAGTTCTGGGGTTTCTGGTTTGTTTGTTTGCTTTTTCCAAACTTACAAGGAATCACTGTTACAGGCAGATTCAATGTCTGACATCAAAGCCAAAAAAGTTCAATAAAATCTGGGAAAGTATGAAAACATACAAAAATAAAAACTATAAAATTAAGAGGTAGTACAGTGGCAATTGAGTTGAAGCATCTCATTTATCCTAATTCCTAGTTGTCCTGAGATCCCAAGCGTATACATGTACAGTCACAAACAGAATATGGATATTTAAAAGCCATAGCAGAACATGGTGAATCCGTAGCAGTGAAAGCAAACATTATACTACCTCATTATCAGGAACGGAATGTTACCTGAAGTGTTGGAAGATGGTCTTCTAATGTTTGCTAACCATCTCAGTAGGAATATGTAGTTTGTAACACATGTTCCAAAATATTCCTAGATCTCAGCATAGGGACTGACTACGAAGACCAAGCTCATTCACTGTGGCTCCCTGTGCTCACTGTACTAGGCTGTTTCAGCTGGGGTGAGTCCTTCCTCCACTCATATTGCAATAAGTATCATTTGTGTGCTTTGGTCAACTCTTTTTGTTACTTGAGTAACATCCAAATTTTTTGCGCCTTCCAACCAAAGTTTCCACTAGCAGAGAGCAGGCAGTACGGGCGCCCATGTTGGGTTCATGCATTTCCTTCTGCAGGTTCTCCATAGGTGGCAGCAGAGCTACAATCCCAGGAGGACATGCTACCTATGAACAGGCTGCCCAAACACATCAAGAAAAGGTAGCAAAAGGAAAATAAGGCAGGGCCACAACTTTTGCTCCCACCCTTTGGCAACAAAAATCAATCCAGCTGCTTGTGCACCAGGGGCTCAAAACACCACCAGCAAGATGCACAATGATGCATATTCAAAGAACTGCAAACATACCAAATTTGGATAAGGTATTGCAAATGCATGAAGGGGAATGCTTTTACAGAAGAAAGGTCTTTAAATTTCTCAACAAGAAATTAAAAAAATAAATAACTGGGAATATATGCACAAAGTTTTCAATGTCTCTTGCATTAAATTATATTTCAAAGAAACCAGTATTTTACAGGCAGAAGTATGTTAAGGCTAATTTCTGTTGGTGATGTCTCATCAATTAGAAGGCTCCTTACTCAAATAAATCATTAATATAGGCATATACGTGAGGGACCAAGTAGTTTAAAAAAATTAAATTAAATTAATTGGCCCCACAAGAGTTTGTTACCTTTCCTGATACAGTTTACATCCCACAGACCACATAGCTGTCTCTTCATCATCCCCAATACATCCCCTCTTACCTCTGTGCCATTCATTTATTTAGAATTCTCCAAGCAGTGTTTTTACTTTTCTGATAATCAGCTGTAATTTCTCTTGGTCTTGTTATTCATTTTTAAGCTACAGTCTACAGAGGAAAAACCTCTATGGCTTTAATTCAATCCTATTGTCAGTCAAGGCATCCTATGAAAGTGCTGCACACAGAGAGAGTGGCTGTTGCCCTGATGGTGGGAAATAAACTACAAGGCTCAATTCTAATTAAATGATTTAGAGCAAATACCACAGCAAAGATGTGGGAAAGAGGTTGAAGAACTCTTCCCCTCATCCTCCCAGAAATGCACTCCAACGTACTGCATACTATGGACCATACACTGTGTATTTTTATTTTAGAGCATTCTGGTTTTAATTTCCTTTCATACTCACCTACACAATCTGTATGGGAACCCGCTGATTTCTCTGCACACACATGTGCACAATACACAGATATGTCTCCTATAACAACCTCAATACCCCAGAAAATATGAAATTCTCAAACTGAAGGAATATGAATAGGTAAGCAAACTGAAGCAACTCTTACAGATTGCATATTGGTAAATAAGCACACTAGGTATGGAAAATGTTCCTACAGCTGCCATGGTCTTTTGGCTATACATTATTCACATTTACAGGTAAAGCATCAAACTTGGAATTACATCAAGGCTAAACTATTTTTAGAGTTTGTGTAATATTTTTGTAGACCTTTTTCAGAATCTCAGCAATTTAAACACTCAAAACTAATTAATTTGTCTGTCCAAGGTATAAGATAACTTTATAATTAGGTGCTCATTTAAATGCAGTGAAAAGATGATTATAAAATTCACATCTGTATGCCTATATAAAAATAATACAGATAGATAATTAAAAAGAAATATTCACATGTTCCAAAATTTACAACAATATAAAGAACCAAGGCTAGAACAAAATTATGTTATGCAAAGTGAACACATGTTTTCAGTGCATACTTATCATAGAATCATAGAATTGTAGGGGTTGGAAGGGACCTGGAGAGATCATTGGTTCCAACCCCTGGTTGGACTGGTAAGTCCTTGAGACTTTTGCAGCTACAGGACCACCAAACGCACACAGATAAATCCACCTCCACATGGATTCATCTCCAGGACTATCTGTTGCAAAGTCAAATGCATGAATATAATAGAAAGAACCTTATTGGCTTGTCCATATTTTAAATGGCTACAGAAATACATAAAACTAAATACTAATCTTTATAAATGTATATGTACTTCATGAATGAACAATTTCTCCTAGTTGTTCTCTTGATTACTCAAATACCTGTTGACCATGTACCAGATAGACAACCATTGATGGACCTGTTTCATTACCAATCAGGTGCATTACTGTACAGCTCAGAGCAATGGCACACATAATCTCAGCAAATCCAGTCAGGACACCTACATAGATGATTTCCATTTAATTTACGTTCTCCATGGGCATTTAAAGAGACGTGCTCTGAATGGGGTGCCATTGTTTGACTTTGAAGATACTTCTTTTCACAACATAGAGGTTTCAGTGTTAAGATCAAATACAAAACACCGTTGGTTGCCTTAAAGTCACACTAAGCTAATGCCATTTCCATTGTTGTGACTACAAATTTCAGTGACTGGATGTTTGGGGATATTTGCTTCCTTCTGCACTTTAATATAAAATAGTTCACACCAATTTCAGTTCATCAGTGGTTCTTGTGATTTCACTTTGTCACATGTTTTTGTTCTAAGGCATTTTAATAGAGAATTAATTTGAGATTCAAGCTCTGCTGGTTTCTACAGTGCCCACAAAGGCCCACAAACTAGACACAGGCAAATACCTTGCTTTTTTCTTGCTGAAATTCTATCTGGATGTTGGTTAGTTTCGTTCGTAGCTCCTCATTAGCAGCTTGCAGGGCTTCAATCTCCATGTCGGACTTCTCTCCCTTGGCACGGCTTTTCTTTGACATAATTATTTTTGAAGTTTAAAATAAAATTTTTGCTCCACACTGAGCTACCAGCTAGTGCCTTCTGCTTTTAGGATTTAAGAGTCATGTAGTGTTCAACAAAATATTTCACACAAATCTCTGCCATCATGGGACCAGTCTCACATGTCCTGGAAGAAACAAAGTAGTGGGAAAAGAATTAGGCTACAGCACTAAGCTGAATCAAACAGACAGACAAACACCCAGGTTTAAAGCACATTGAACTTCCTTATCATATATGCCATACTGCATAGTGTACTAGACTAGAAAAAAATAGATCAAAACCCAGTAAGTTACAAAATATTTAATCTTATCTAAGACTTATGCAATGTAGTTTGAGGTCAATGGAACTAAAAAGAAACTAAAACTCTTTCCAGTTATGATGAATATAGCATATACACAGAAATCATATTTTATTCAAGACCTGACTTGGTCCATGCTCGGTGTTAAGAGAAGGCATAGAGACAAAACCAGAAATCAATTGCTACTGATGTTTTTTTCAGTGGGAATAGTTTATTTCCTGTAGTCAGAAAAAAGTACTTCTAACCTTAATGTATCAGGTATAATTCATCATTGTTATTCACAACAATTGAGTCTCACATCATCAGGGTATATGGAAAAGTTATTACAAAACAGCAAAAACATTTTAAAATTATTTCTGAAAAATATCTATACTGCTTATAGATATTTGATTACTGCTGTAATCAAAACATGAAGGTGTTTAACTTCTCATTCCCCAGCAAGCCGAAGCTTAAAGAGTATTTAATTATTTAAATCAGCTTTATGTAAGATTCAAGGAGAATATCAAATAATCCTAATAATTTTCCAATAATTAGGAAATCCCACAATCAGTTCATGAGTAGTAATAGAAGCTTAATCTCAGACTTTTTGTTTCCTTTGCTCTCCTCTAAGAATAACCCAGTTCTCCACAAGAACAGCAGCAACAAGTGCTATCAATGCTGAATTAGCGTCAAATGCACATCCTCCACTAATTTTAAATATCCATATAATTTTCATTATTAAATTGCCACCACAGAGGTACCTACTTCAATAATAAACTACATTCCTGGCTTCTAAGATGCTAAAGACTAAGATTATTTAATCAATACATTTCTTACTAAATCTTTAACTGTATGGAAAATTTGAATTAAAAATCAGTCACTAATGTTATTTTCCCAGCCAACTCATTAAAAAAAGAATTAGAAAAACATACATGTACACATAATAATTCCATGACATATGCAATGGTGGAAGAGGAAATGAATTGTTCTTTATCTCAAATTGAAACCATTCCGCACTGGCCTGGCTACATGAATTTTAACTTCATTATATCCTCTCTCACCTGCACCTCAATTACAGTTTGGAACAAAGAATATTTAAGTGATAGACATGTTTGCTTCTCCATCAATAAGATGAGGTAACTGTGCTTCATGTGGATATACATGACACCAAGTGAACTAAAAATTAGGTTTGAAATCATAGAATCATAGAATCATAGAATTGTAGGGGTTGGAAGGGACCTCGAGAGATCATCGGGTCCAACCCCCTGCCGAAGCAGGCTCCCTAGGACATTTCACTGAGATAGGCATCCAGACGGGTCTTGAATATCTCCAGAGAAGGAGACTCCACCACCCCCCTGGGCAGCCTATTCCAGGGCTCTGTCACCCTCACTGTGAAAAAGTTTCTCCGCATGTTGGTGCGGAACTTCCTATGCTCCAACTTGCAGCCATTGCCCCTTGTCCTGTCTCCACAGACCACTGAAAAGGGGCTGGCTGATTCCCCCTGCATCCCTTGCTTAAGATAATTGTAAACATTAATTAGGTCCCCCCTTAGTCTTCTCTTCTCAAGGCTGAACAGTCCCAATCTTCTCAGCCTTTCCTCATAGGGGAGATGCTCCAGGCCCTTTATCATCTTCGTAGCCCTTCTCTGGACTCTCTCCAGGAGATCCCTGTCCTTTTTATACCAGGGAGCCCAGAACTGGACACAATACTCCAGGTGGGGCCTGACCAGGGCAGAGTAGAGCGGGAGGATCACCTCCCTTGACCTGCTGGCTACACTCCTCCGGATGCACCCCAGGATCCCATTGGCTCTCTTAGCCACCGAGGCACACTGCTGGCTCATGGCCAACCTGTCATCCACCAGGACCCCCAGGTCCTTCTCCACTGAGCTCTTCTCCAGCAGGTCATCCCCCAGCCTGTACTGATAGAAACGGTTGTTCCTTCCCAGGTGCAAGACTTTACACTTGCTTTTGTTGAACCTCATCTGGTTTCTTACTGCCCAGCTCTCCAGCCTGTCCAGGTCTCTCTGGATGGCAGCGCAGTGTTCCTGCGTGTCAGCCACTCCTCCCAGCTTTGTGTCATCGGCGTACTTGCTGAGGGTCGAGGCTATTCCCTCATCAAGGTCGTCAATGAAGATGTTAAACAGGACTGGACCCAACACCGAGCCCTGGGGAACACCGCTAGTCACAGGCCTCCAGTCAGATTCCACTCCACGAATCACGACCCTCTGGGCTCGGTCCGACAGCCAATTCTCAACCCACCTCACTGTCCACTCATCAATCCCATGCTTTCTCAGCTTTGCTATCAGGATGTCATGGGAGACAGGATCAAAAGCCTTGCTGAAGTCAAGGTAGATGACATCTACTGCTCTCCCTCCATCTACCCAGCCGGTGATGAGATCGTAGAAGGCTATGAGATTGGTCGAGCACGATTTCCCCTTGGTGAATCCATGCTGACTACTCCTCATGACCTTCTTCTCTTCCAATTGCTTGGAGATGGCATCCAGAGCAAGCTGTTCCATTACCTTTCCGGGGACAGAGGTGAGGCTGACTGGCCTATAGTTGCTGGGATCCTCCTTCTTGCCCTTTTTAAAGACTGGAGTGACATTGGCTATCCTCCAGTCCTCAGGCACTTCTCCTGTTCTCCAGGACCTGTTGAAGATGATAGAGAGCGGCTCAGCAATCACCTCCGCCAGCTCCCTTAGCACACGTGGATGTATCCCATCCGGTCCCATGGATTTGTGTGCGTTTATCCCTTTGAGCCGCTCCTGGACCTCCCCTACCTCAACCAGAGGGAAATTCTTCATATCCCAAACACTCCTATTTACATCCAGTGCCTGTGGGTCCCGGGGGCCTTTGAGGTGAAGACCGAAGCAAAGAAGGCATTCAGTATCTCCACCTTCTCAGTATCCCCCGTTACCAGGACACCCTCCTCATTCATCAAGGGACCTACATTATCCCTGGTCATCCTCTTGCTATTCACGTATCTAAAAACCCCTTTTTATTATCCTTTATGTCCCTTGCCAGCTTCGTTTCCAAGAGGGCTTTAGCCTTCCTAGTTGCGACCCTACAGGCCCTGACTACATTCCTGTATTCTCCCCATGTGCTCAGACCCTTCTTCCAGAATTCATAGATCTTCCTCTTCTCTTTGAGTTTACTCAGCAGCTCCGTGTTCATCCACGCAGGTCTTCTGCCTCTCCTTCCCGATTTCCTGCACAAAGGGATGCATCGTTCCTGTGCTTGGAAGAAGTGCTGTTTGAATGCTAGCCAGCTCTCACAGGCTCCCATTCCTTCAAACAGCGTAGCCCACGGGATAGCCCCTATTAAGTCACGGAGGAGATCAAAGTTAGCTTTTCCAAAATTCAGGGTAGCTATCCTACTTTTTGGCTTGCTTCTTCCACCCAGGATCTTGAACTCAACCATTTCATGGTCACTTAGACCTAAGCTGCCCCCGACCTTCACTTCCCTAACGAGCCCGTCCTTGTTAGTTAAAACAAGGTCCAGCACCCGCCCTCCCCTTGTAGGCTCCTGCACCATCTGTAGCAGGAAATTGTCTTCAACACACTGCAGAAATTGTCTGGACTGCATACGACTGGCCGTGTTGCTTGCCCAGCAAATATCTGGATAGTTGAAGTCCCCCATAAGGATTAGTGCCCGGGATCTTGAGGCTACTTCTAACTGCTTATAGAATGCACTATCAACCCGCTCCTCTTGATCAGGGGGCCTATAGCACACTCCCACAACAATGTCCCCCATACCGGTTTGCCCCTTGATTTTAACCCACAAGCACTCAACAGATGTTTCATCCTTCCCCAGGTGGAGCTCAATACAATCTAGGTGCTCTCTCACATAAAGAGCAACTCCTCCACCTCGCCTCCCTAGCCTGTCTTTCCTAAAAAGCACATAGCCATCCATGACAGCGTGCCAGTCGTCCAGGTTATCCCACCACGTCTCTGTGATTGCTATGAGATCATGGCCCTGCGACCGCACAAAGATTTCTAATTCTTCTTGTTTGTTCCCCATGCTACGTGCATTTGTATAAAGGCATTTAAGTGGGGCAGCAGATGTAGGTATTTTCAACAGCCCACAGCGAGATTTCTGCCAGGGGACTGGCAAAAGTGGCTCCACTGAGGAGTACTCAGGGCAATCCACAGAATTTTCCCTACTCACACCTGGAAAACCATCTCCAAGTCCACCACTGTGCTGTTGGAATTTACCTTTATCCACCATCAACTCTCGTTGTGACTCCCGAAGCACTTGCCTAACCCCAGCAGCCTTCTTAATATCCCCTTCCCCCTTCCTAACTAGTTTAAAGCTCGGTCAATAAGCCCTGCCATCTCCTGGGCAAGGATCCTCTTTCCTTTATGGGACAGGTGAGCCCCATCAGCAGTACTCATGCCAGGAGCAGAGTACACCATCCCATGAGTGGTTTGAAATTGCAGAATATATATTTTATTCAGTAACAATAATCTCTGCTGACCATGTTCCCATGCATATTATGAAGATGCTAGACCATTCAAAATGAACATCTAAACTTATATTTATGCACCTGAGAGGACAGCCTGCCTCTAAAGTCCTGGTCACATAAAACTCTCAGTGACTGCAGGGTTCGTATTCTATCCCAGATCCTCTGAATCACAAGGCTGGAAAAGGCCTCTGAGATCATGAAGTCCAACCGTTCCCATCCTATGCTAAACCATATCCCTAAGTACCTCATCTACCCTTTCTTTAAACACATCCAGGGTCAGTGACTCAACCCCCTCCCTGGGCGGCCTGTTCCAGGCCCCAACAACTCTTTTCAGTGAAAATTTTTTTCCTAACATCTACTCTGACCCTGCCCTGGCACAGCTTTGTGCCATTTCCTCTTGTCCTATCACCTGGCTGAAGAGAGCATCACCCACCTCTCTACAACAAGGCCCTCAATGTCCTTCTTATGGTGAGGAGCCCAGAACTGGACACAGCACTCAAGGTGCAGCCTCACCAATCCTGAGTACAGGGGCACAATCACCTCCCTAGACCTACTAGCCACACTATTTTTGATACAAGCCAGGATGCCACTGGCCTTCCTGGCTACCTGGGCACACTGCTGACTCGTATTCAGCCTGCAGTCAACCAACACCCCCAGGTCCTTCTCTGCCTGACAGCTCTCCAGCCAGTCTCCCCCAAGCTGCATGGGGTTGTTATGTCCCATGTGCAGCACTCTACATTCTCCTTGTTAAACTTCATCCCACTGGTCTCAGCCCATTGGTCCAGCCTGTCCAGATCCCTCTGAAGAGCCTCCCTACCCTCAGGCAGATCAACACTTCCTCCCAGCTTAGTGTTATCTGCAAACTTGCTGAGGAAGCCTCACGCAAACCCTTTAACAAATCAGGTTCTATGGTAGGGTACCAGAGTAATGTTGTGGTCTAACTTTGAAAATTTGAGGGTCTAAATATAAAATGCATTATTTAAAGCTTTCCAAGTTACATTTAGCACTTACACTAGCCTTTAAAACAGATTTCACCACTACTTTTTGAAGCACTCTTTAGACTTTTCTAAAACAGGAATCTCAAAACATTTTTCTGAATCTTATTACTGTACCTTCCAATAAATAAAAATTGTACCTTTCAGGTAAAAAAAAAGCTTAGATCCAGAACCTGAAGAAGATAACCTTCCTTTCTTATAGGCTTTAATAAAAAACCCAAACAAAACAAAAAAAGCCGAAAACAACCACACTACAACCCTAAAACCACCCATCAACCTCTGTTGGTGGGCATAGAAACATTTGCATTTTTTCCTCTTCCCTATATACATCTTCCAGCCTGTCTATTTCAAAAGCAGAAACTATGGCAACACAAAGCCTCTCTACACACTGAGATGCACAAAGCCCAAACACACATGAATCTTGATTTCCAGATGAAAGGGTTTGAACCAGTGAGTGCCTGGGTTCCCATCTAGTTAGCTACCCACATTTATTGTTTGGACAAAGGTCAGAATGAAAAAAGCATACAAAAAATCTCAACAAAAAAACGCACAAAAATCCCCCACACCAAACTTGTAACCACACTGCAAAAGAAGAATATTCTATTCTGACAAAATCTGAGCTTACTGACTCCAAAGCTTCAAACAACATATTTATTAACTTACCATATGTCAGTTGAAAGGCAAGTTCATGAAGCCACTAAAATTGTCCCACAATTACTCCATTTTTGGAAATAGCCAGTTACTGTACTGGGAGTTCTACCTACTTATTGCAAACTCTGAAGCCATTAGAGTATATTTTATATTTGACAAAAAAGAAAAAGGATAGTGAAGAGTAATGGATTCCAAATCACAAATCATTTTCAGCAATCTCTGGAACATAACAATTGCTTCACTTTGTAGGAATACGGAGACTTGTAATTCAAGAAAGTGTTCAAGAAAAATAGCCTGACTGGATTTGAACCCACTGTGTCAGGGCTTGGCAAGTGAGGGATCAAAATATTCACCACAGTTAACATACCAATACTACACCTGCATTAGAAATTTAATGGATTTCCTAAAATGTCTAAGGTACCTGGAAAACTAACACTGTTCCAATAATGACTTTTGATTTCTCTTCTACTTGCTTCACAGATTTAAAGGATGTACTTTATCTCTACCTCAGTATCTTCCCTGGTTTTAGCAAGAAATACCTAGAACTAATTCATGAATTGCTATGTGATGCTTCTAGATATTAAAGATCAATAGGACATAACAGTAAAAAAAAAGAAAAATAATTACTGCAAAATATGTGAAAGCAGAGCATCAAAAATTTTGGCTAAGAGTAAAAAACAAAGGAACTTAATAGTTTCTAGTAAAGAATAAATCCATTTCAATAAATGCAAGTCTTTAAATGTGATTCCATACTGGATACACAAAAATAAGTGGTGGGGTCTTATCTTTAGAGACCAAGTCTTACAATAATAAACAGTAATCAAAAAGAATAGCGAGTATACCCACAAAATCAAGTAATAAATATGGAAAAAATAACATGCTAACAAGAGAAATTTACTAAATGTGTCATCCAAAATTCAGCATTCTAGTCTTGATTCAGACTTGAACAACATTACTTTCCAAAGATGATGTTGAAGAAGAGTAAAATTGTTAATGAGTCATCTCAGCTGAAACACCACACAGAACCATCAGGTAATGGGAAAAAACCCCAAAACAAATCCTGAAATACCAACCCACTGCTTCCTCATCTAGACACTTTGCCTTCACATAAATAGTATTTTTTCATTTTATTTCAACCTTTCTCATATAACACTTCACAGGCTTCCGTATGCTGCCCACAGCTCTTATTTTCCTTTTGAACATGAGATCTAAGTACATTCACAGTACTACACAACTATGAATATTCAAAAAGTTTGAAAAAAAATAATGTATTACCCTGGTACCTGACAGTAGTAAATTCAGTGAATACAGGTACAACATCAGCTTCAGAAATAACTGCCAGTTCACCTGTGTTATAGTTTAAAACCTAGACATAATCAAGCAGTGATTGTATAGGAGAAAGAGTGTTCATAGCTCTCAATGCCCAAGGCGCATTGCTCACAAGGTTCAGATGACCTACATTTCCTGCTTCGATCCCCCGTTCAATGTAATAAAATGTGACTGAATGGATAAAAGTCAAAGCATCTCTACAGGATGTAAAATAATACTTTTCCGAGCCAAAAAAACCCCAGAACCAAATCAAATTATCAGAATAATTTTCTAAGTATGTTGTAGGCTAGCACAACATTACATACCTACAGAGATTCTGTAAGATAGAAATAGTATCTCTGTAGTATTTCTCACAGTAGAGCTTTGGGGGGTTATTTTAAGCCTTATCCCACTTAGGGGAATGTATAATTTCTTTACAATGGAACACTTGTCTAAGTGTTGCTTGTGATTTTTTTTTGGTGGATAAAACCAAAACCATCTCTCCTAGTAACTCCGTATTCATTTTTGCAGATTCACAGCCTACAGTCCTGAGGCATTCTTGCTTTAATAACAGTATACCTATAGGTCCAAAGTATATGGAAAGAAATCACCAGGAAACTCTAAGTATATTTTAACTGCTGTTTTGTGGAAAGAGCTCATAGCAACATAATCCTGTTGAGCACAGTCAAACAGAACTTCTTTTCTGTGTAGAGATTCCAGCACAGCATTAGTCAGGCTTTTACAACACCTCACTCAGAGGGTACCACAGGAGGTGATGCAACTACTATGCTCATCTGCAGGATGAGTCACTTAGCTCTTCTGATGAGTAGAGAAATTGCTTCCAGTATTTTATTTTATTTTTTCAATGGCACCTCAGGAAGGGTGATCTGCTGAGATTCTCTATCTCCCATTTCCTGAGGAATATGTACCCATGTTTTAATATCCCATCACAAATCACTGCCTGCCATGTCCTCACAGTGCAGTTAACAGAACTAGAGTTTGGCAAGTTCCATGAATTTCATCAATGTGTTCATTTTCACTTAATTGGTTTTCTGTGTCATGCATTTGTCTCTTAAAACACATGAAATAAAAAACTGTTTCTGAGTCACTGCATACAGCAAAAAAACCCACAAAACAACAAAAAACCCACCCCACAAACACCACCCTCCCCACTATATCAAACTCCTTTAAACCCTACACATACCCTCAAACACGTATCTATTACAGACAGCCATAATACTGGAAAAATATTTTTGATTGGTACTGCTGCAGCCCATTGGATAGCATCCAGTATGTTAATGGCCTCATTTCAGTCAAAAGACATGAGCAGCCCAACAAAAAAAAAAAAAAGCTAGCTCAATTTACAAGAAAATATCACAAGTTGATATGCAGTAAAAGGGAATATTTGAGCTGAAGAGGATAAGGCAGAGGGAAGGAAAGATATCACAAATGCATTTAGTCAAGATTAATTTGAATTTACTATGTATATTTACAGAAGGGACAGTATTTTCAGTAATCCTTGCAAACCATTTAGAACAGGAAACAGCATAATTACATGATGGAAAAGGATTTAAAGGAACAACAGGTCTATGATTTTAGAGATTATTGTGGAGGGCAACTGAAGGACCAGTTAAAAAAAAAATAACTTCAGGTAGACTATTTACTGTGACTACAGACAATTGTCCCTGCCAAACAACAACAGAAATGCAGTCTTTTGGGTGCAAAAATGCCAACCTCGTATCAGAGCCCTGTCTGATATCCTGAAATTGATCATCTCCTCAAATGCTACAACTGCTCAGGTCAAAGCTATTGGAACAGCAGAGAATGATCAAAATAACATTTATAATAATGGCATGGGAACAAAAAGCAGAGGCTGACTGTAGCCCAGGTGTGATGCAGGTACGTCCCTGTGCATGACTTAGGCAGAGCCCTCATCTTTCACTGAGGAGACACACTCCTTTTAGAGCATAGTATTTAAGAACAAAAATAGGAGCAGGAGGAAAGGGCAAGTTGTAATATTTCCAAGTAGGGCCAGAGCAATGGTAAATAAAGTGGCAGATTCTAATATCTTTATGCACTGTCACTGACACCCCACAGAAAATAATTCTGGAAATTTAGGCTTTTGGGTTACATGAGACTGCTTTTATTTTGTTAATTATCTGATTTTTGTGGGAAGGTTCCTTGCAATTTTTTTAAACTGCCATTATTATTATTTTTATTGTAAAGGGCTAGAATTGTTAAAACCCGAAGCTGGAAAAAAGACAAATTCAAGGGTAACAGCTGTGTGGAAAACATGTAAGACAACTGTCAGGCTTGGGGGAAAGAGGTTCAGATTTCCAATTCAATGAACACAGAGAGAGGGAACCTCAGTAGGAGAAAAAGAGGGGTAGTCTAATCCTTTACCAAGTGCTGAATATTTACTTTATTATTTTGTAAATCAATAGGGTAGACTTGAGAGTTCAAGTCGGTTTAAGGAGTAGAAAAGGCCTATCTGGGCACAATCTAGTTACCAGCTGAACAGTGAAGCAGAGGGGGTGTTCATTTCATTCCACTTTCTCTGATATCAAGAATTATTGTGTACCATTCACCACCTTTACTAAACCTGCAAGCTACCATGTATCGTGCCAGCCAGGCCAGACATTCCCACCTTGCTGCTCCATTGCAGAAGAATTAGGCAGTCACGTGCAGAGCAGCATGAACACTTTAGCACAATAAAGACAGACTTAACTCTGAGCAGGTTAATGACAAAGCGTCTTCACCTAACAAGGGGCAGCTAAACTTCCACAAATCTTAATAAAATCAAGACTCTCAGCCAAAATGAAGATGTTTGCCTATTCCCATAATATAGGAAGACTGGTATTTTTCCTCAAGGTGCAATCATGCTCCACTTTTAAAGCCAAGTTCTTGTTTCCTGAGATCAAAATAAATAGATAAACCTCAAAGCTGGCAGTGCTGTTGATGAAATTTTGAATAGTCACAGAATCACCCAAAAGTATCTACCTGCCCTCTGGAATTTAGGGCCTCAAACTTAGGTTTGATTGCTTTATCACGAACTCTTGCTCAACAATTATGTTCCTTAAGTAAGACACCCCATATTCAAATCTAATTTCAAATCTAACTGAATAATAATCATTATTTTATGGACAACACACAGGCTAAGGCTTGATGGAGTTTGGTTCCATCTACAGTTATGTCACAGATTGCTCATATGACTTTGAGCATATCACTTAATCTCTCGGTATTACAGTTGCCTACCTCAGAAGAAATTTCTGAAGACAATATTAAAATACAAGAGACTGAATAGGTGTTATGAGAAAAGAGGCTTATGTGAAACTAGCAAGTTTATCATTTTTAGTTGACAGGAATCATCAAATTTGTCATCCCATGAAACTGCGATTCCCTCACAAGGTCTGTTCAGTTTCTCATAACAGTGCCCTGACAATCAGCCAGCTAGCTTTAGAATTCCAGGTATTGATATTTGAGTGAATGTTCACTGGAGCAAACAGTTTAAATCACTCTGGTGACAGTCACATAAACTGGGATAAAATATTTAAACCTTGATGTTTCAGCCAGGAAACAGTTTCTTTGCTCTCTCAACTCTAAATTCTGTAAGGGAGCAGTGCAGCAGCTTAAAACCACAGTCAGTAAAAGGCACAGCTAGATACTAACAGCAAGAGCCTGGAGACAAACTTTCATTCCTTTGACTTTCATTTCTGACTTAAACCTGTCAGAGACAAGCATGACAAAGCACAAGAAAAGCACACAGGAGAAATTTTGTGAGCTAAAAGCTTTCTTTGTGTAACAATCTTTCAGTATCCGTGAGAAGACTACCAATAATATACCCTTCTCTAACTGCCAGCAAACTTGATTCAAACCATGCCAGGCTTGTTGGAAGGGTTGCTGGCAGGTTGGCCACCAGAAGTATCAATGTGTTTTCTTAAGGTGCTTCAGAATGAATGTAATAGCCATGAAGCCTGGCAGAAAATCCAGGTACATATACCAAAATAATAATTTTTAAGGATAGCATCCCTCAAAGTTAAAAAAAGTTATAATTCAGCTTAAAGAGAAAGACATGCAGTTAGATATAAATACAAAACTCTAGAATTATTCTGTGACAAGCCACCATAGACTATGAGACCAGCTAATACCCAGATTGGACAGTCCCAAGGTACTCTGAAGTTCAGAAATTAATCAACGCACACACATACATATAAAGAAATAAAGTGTCCTAAAATTGAAAGAATGTTAGACCCAGAACAGTTTAAATTCCCTAAACTTTAGGTAAATCTGAATAAGATTTGCTTTAAGGTTAAGGTTAACACAGCTATGGCAGCAACACTGTCATTTTCCACCTCTTACAGCAAAGCTATACTAGTAAACCTTTAGCACTTTCCACGCAGGAGTGTGAGGAAGGAAGGGGGTGATGGTGAAATATATCCTGGGGAATGGATTACCAGAAGGGACCCTGCTTATGAATACTCTAATAAAGCAAGAGAGCTAATCTTCTTACCCATATAGCCCACTTCTTGCCACTAGCCTAAATAAGAGTCCTATCTGCTGTTTGTCTGTTACTCCCCAGTACCCTGTGAATTCAGTCCCTGTTCATTCCCCAAAACCACCAGTTCTCACAGACAGAAAAAGAAAAAAAAAAAAAGGACAAGCATATCAGAATAAAAATAAAGGTGAGATGCAAGCTGAAAGTTGTTGCCTGCATACTCTGCCCTTGTCCAGGAAAATAAAAATGCCAAAACACTGCCAGCTTCAGTGAAGAATGCGAAAACAGGAGTTCTTGAGAGAGACCATGATCCTTTCCACCCAGAGAATACCAGTTCAAATGGCAATGCTACAAACATGTACTGTTTATCATCCTTTTAGCAGTGGAAATTCAGAAACATGAAATCATAAAGATCTTTACTAACACTTCCCAAATGTCAGGGATTAAGGATAGGAAGGGACTAGATGTTTCCTTTGAGGTATACAGGTCTTCACCAGCAAACAGCTAGGTAATGGATTTCCTTTCGCTGTCCTGACTAGAGGTTCCAATTTTAAATATTAGATTGATCCTTGGGAGTTAAATGAAATGCTCAAATATTCTCAATCTCCTCTCTACTACCAAAAGTTCTCTTTTTTCCTTGGGTTGTAATAACATCCATCACATCTGGAAACTGCTGTCCACCAGCAATATAGCCCCCATTCCTGCCTCCCCCTCTCATTGACTTTTAAGAACTTTAAAAATTCATTCATACAAAGAGGGCAAAATGGAAGGCAAGTGAAATATAAAATTATGCCTGTGCAGGAAACTGTTACAACTGCACTCTTGCAAGAAGCTTAACAGAAGATCTTTTACTTGACAAAGACGGGAAGTCAGCTTCACACAGTTTCCTGAGAAGCACTGAAATGCTAAACCACCTCTGTGGAACAGAGTAAAGCGCAGCTGATCCCAAAGGCAAAACACCACCAGGTTAAGTCTCAGAAGCACAGTACTACATTTTGTCACATCCCTTTCTACCTCTTGTCTGAAACAACCAGAAGGCAATGAAGTATTTCCTCAATACAGAAATGCAACTTCCTCAACAAAGGAGGACACACTGACCCCTAAGTTCGTATAAAATGTAGGACGTGCAGAGAGATCACACAAGATGGAAAAGAAGCAGAAAAGTCTCCATGAATTAAACAAAAATCTTGGAAAGTAGTTCCCTCAAAATACCTTATGCCACCCTACAGCATTTGTTCGCAGAACTCTGGTAATGACCTACTGAGCAACTATCTGCAATTTTTTTTATAATCCAATTATAATATAGAAACACATAAAGGTGAATTTTAAATTAAGTTTTTGCTTAAGAACACTGGTAATATAGAGAGCCTCATAACATGTATAACAAATATGTATATAAGTATCTGTGTATGTGCCCAGGATGGGTTTCCTCCAGAACGGGGAAATTTCAGGTGTTGAGGTAACTTGTGTCTTTCAAAACTATTTTAGAAATCAAAATTTACACCATGCTATGCAAAAAACATGCCTTAACCCCTTCCCCCCACTCCCGTATTGACATAAGACAATGAAAGCTATTGAATATTCATAACACACCATACAGAGCTATGAAAGTTACTAATTAATTGAAGAACTGAAAACAACAAAAAATCTAGGAAGACAGCCATAACCATGAGAGTCTATTTACCAAGGAAAAGCATCAGGTATATGCTAAAGAGTCACCAAAACTGCAAACTTCATGGTCTCTCATTGCTATTTATTGACTGCATGTCACGTAAACTATAAGGTTCTCACAGTTCATACCTTTTTTCCATTCATACTCATTTATGGATAGACAAGGAGTTTCATAATAGCCTGAAGATCTGTTATGCTGAATAACAGACAGTGTAATACAGGAAAGACCTTCCCAAATTGTCAAAAAAAGTTTTAGTTTTCTTTTTAACACCTCTTGCAAACATTGAAGACATAGATAAGTGCTTTTAGGTGACCAAGCAAAACATTGCCTACCTTATCTCAACATGACCATTACCAGCCCCAGACCTATCTAACAGTAAAACACACGTGGGAATTCTGCCAGCAGCTATAGCTATCAGCTAGCCAAACGTACTACCTTCTTATATTTATATGCAGGAGAAACTATTCAGACATGAGCATGTTAGTGTACTTCTTTTCCGTGCTTGAAGAGTAATGGATCCGTAATCACGTGGCAGAGAACATAAGCAGTATTTGTACAGAGGATTAGTCAGCACAGATGGATGGTTTGAGAGACATTAAAAAAAAAAAAAAGTGGAATTGTGTGAGTAAAAGCAGTTTATCTAAATTTAATTTACATCAATTTAAAGACAGTACAAGATAAACATTTTTGGCATATTTCACGATCAGCCAGCAAAGCAAAGAACCATTTAAAAAGAATATATATACCAAACACGTTGCAGCAATCCTGGTTTTTCAGTCTCTTCCTAAAGGAAAGTGCCTGCATTTAGCTGCAGGATGTAACAGCACCATTCCTGTGTAAATCTTGGTGTTTAAACCACCATTCCGAGGAGGGAGTTTGGAGATACCAGAAATGGTCTAGCCAAATAAGACACTGATATGCAAAAAAATCGGATAAACAAATAGGGACCACATAGGGAGGTTTTTTGCCCCCATAGTATTGAGCAAATGTGCGTAAGTAATCTAGAGGATGAAATCCCTCTGCAAAGATTTTCATAAGGTTTTCATATTCCCAGATTTTCTTGCTCCCAAGTAATAAGAGGTCTCCTTATAGATAATTTGCACATGAATAAAATTACTTTCCAAAATACATTTAGGTATTAAAGACACTTTTACATTTTAAGGGTTTTTTTCTTTAGGTAGACTCAGCTTAAATATTCAGTCTAAATCAATTTGTTAATCTATGTTCAACTTTTTGGATGTACAGGAACAGGACAGAATAAAGGACAAGAGGGGGGAATGTCTCAAATAGCATTCCTTTGAGACTTAAAAATCAAAATACATTCACCTAACCAGAAATCTACATTATTTCAGCAGCTGGTTTTAGAGTTCAGCATCATCTATTTTCTGTTATTAAGTATGAAAATGATTATTTTAGATACATTTATGACTGAAGCTCCTCATACATTTACCATAAAGAGTTAAACCTAGTCAGAAGTGTTAAACTGCCCTCCCAAACACAGAAGAGAATCTAGGGTGATGTTAGTTTATCTGTCACCCCCAAAACAAATAGTCACCATAAATATACTCTATAGTAAAAGTTATGTACACTATTGAATGCCAAAGTGTTTTAGACGTATTTTTCACTCTTTAATGATTCTGAGTAGTAGTTCTCAGAGAATTTCATTGTAGTCATTATAAAGGAATATATAAAATCAAAGATATTAATGAACTATTAAGTGTACTTGAGCATCACAGAAGACAAGCAAACACTACCCAGATAGGCTCTATGGCATGTGCTGTACTTACACTTTTTTTTACTTTACTCTTTCATTCTTTGTGAATTTTTCAGTATGCACTCTACACTCACAGCACTTGCTGTACTTTTAATTTCTGAATGGAAGGGTAAAGTATTCTCCTAAGAAAGTGCTCACTATGCACTATATGCAATAAAACAGCAAAGTTCATAAGCAGCAAAGAAGCATCCGTTTCCATATGTAAAATGCAAAATACCCACTAGAAAATGGTATTTCCTGCGTTGCTGCCTTCTCTCACAAATCTCTATTACATTTGCAATGCCAAAGGCATTTTGCTGCAGTAAGGACAGTTAGACAAAGTGGAGGTTGCCCGGTTCTCCTATTTCTAATCTTGCTAACTACATCATCACTTCCTGCAGGACTGCAAGGTGAAAAAAAACCCCAAACCAGGAATTAGGCACTGTGCTAAACTACCACCCTTACCACACTTCTCCAATAGAGGGAAACTGGTACTTTTCCCACATAGTAGGTGGTCCTTGAAGCAACCAAACTACTGTGCTGGGGTTTTATGCATACCATATACCGCTGTCTTCTGAATACCCATATTTGTGCATACTATAAACATTTAAAAATCAACAGAAGGTTGGGAGAGTTTGTCAAAGCAGCTTAGCAACCAACTGAGACCACAGCAATTAAAGCCTTTCTTCTTTATTACCAGTGACAGGTCTAGCTGAAGCAAGACAGTGGTCAAGTTAGCAAACATATGATAAACATAAGGCACTGAGCAACATTCTGTACTGCAGATCTTAGATGCCAAGGCCAGGGGAAAACTACTTACAAAATTATAAAGAAAAATCTTGAGTAAGGCAATGTTCCTAACAAGAAATTTATTAACATAGAAATACTCTATATAAAGAGAAACGTATTACAGCAAAAACAAACAAAAAAAAACCCCAAAACTTAGTATAGATTTGTTTTATTTTACTGCCTGCAAAACCTGGCTGGGTTTAAAATCTATCTCAGCACAAAAAAATTAAACTTAAAGCTTCATATTATATCGTCACTAATAAACTGATAACATCACATCTATATTGTAGATTTATTCTCTTTCTACCCAAACCACATGCTAGCAATCCACAGTACCTTTCTCTTGTCCAAATGTTTCTGAGGCAGTTGTGTTAAAATTTAAGTTAAAGAGGTGAAGATTGATCAGCACCAGTAACCAAGTCACTAGGTCCCACACCACAACTCTTAGTCCTGGTGGCACATTCTCTTTTTCATCAGCAAGGAGGGACTTCTGAGCAATATTAGTGACATCATCTGTTAAACAAAAAAGAAGATATTTAATCCAAATCAGATTTAATGGTAGCAATACAATGGAAAAAAAATTATGAAATGCAGCAGAATAAGACATTGTGCAAAATTACAAGTGTGGGATCTTCTTTCTATTAAGAACACAGACACAGAGTCTAATTTATGGTCGTCTTTGCTTGATGGTCCTCAATGAAAGCGGGATGAAAGCTGCTAAAATACTTGGCTCAATCCAGACTAACTCAGTGTAGCCAACACGAAATTTGTATTCTGTTTCCACACAGGTTACTTGGTTTTGGGCTACAGACTTAAATCGTCAAAGTGGCCATTGATAATTTGTCACATAGAGACTGGCCCTTGCCATGGATTTTGATAAATACCAAAGAAAAGCACTGTAAGGAAGCTGTCCTCCTTTCATCAGGACACATAAGGCTGAATTTCAGAAAACCTGAGTGTATAACTCGCTTGTATACCAAGGTTAAATGATGATCATCTCCTCTCAGAAAAAAACCCCAACAATTAAGAGATGTAGAAAGCCTTGATATGATTTCACTTCACATCTCTTGATAATATTTCAACATATTTTGTTCACAAGGGGGAAACAACTGAAGTATTCAAATTCTTTTGTTGACGTGCAGTACATGCTGGTTTGAATTATTTTTCCATGCACAGAAAAATCCATTTACAGAAATAATATTATCTTGATGGAGATATCTTTATGGAAAATGGCGCTCAAAGTTTAATGATTGGAGGAAAGTCAAGTTCCTTAATGAGTGTCATACACCTCAGCTTTCCTTGGATCTAAACACCTATGATAGCAACTTTTTTTACACTGTGGATCATGGAAAAGGAAGTGAACTCTCCTCAGCAACAAATCTCATAGTATACCCTTTGTGTTAAAGAGTAAGTTGGTAATTGGTAAAAGTGATTTGGAAAAGGCAATTTCAGCAGTATAAGGAACACGTATGGCCATACTGAGGTGTCCGGAGTAGAGGGCTTTCAGACATAACACAGAATCAATCAAGCTTCCTGCCTTTTGGGCAAGAGAGCTGGAAGGCAGACAGCATAACCTGTCTGAACAGCACTGAAGCATGATGGATGTATCTATTACTATGTACAGTTCAAGTCTTCACGAAAAGATGTACTTCACGTAAAATACATCAGGCTTGTATCCAAAGGTACCAGTCCCAAAAACGTAACTCCTAAAGGATTTCCTTTTCTGGGAAGTACTGCACTCATTTCTAGTGGTTTCTTTAAGGTTACCATGTTGAATCTGTCATTAGTGACTTAAAAACCAAATCCTCAGGGAATCATTTACCAGATTATTTGTTCAATAAAGACAGGCATCTAGGCAGTATTTAATGGAGAAAGAAAAAAATAATCTGCATACTCATTTCCTTAAGGCCAAATTCACTGCTGTGAGAGAATACTTTTGAAAGGATGAAAGTACAGCTAGGGCCAGATCATGGCAGGAGATCAAAGTGCTGAAACAGTTTAGTAAGCATCTTTAAGTAGCACAGAAGGTTGTAAAAGGAGGAATTCAATTTATTTATATAGTAACAATCCTTCTCAGGGAGAGAGGGAGGCCAAGAGCCTTTGGTTTTATGACGTCAGATATGTCTGACTTCATTCTATCTTCATCATCGTTTTTGAGTTGAACTATTCATAAATATCCAATATTGTTACTCCACTGAAATCAACATTTTGTTGCTTTCTTCTAGCCTTCAGGAAGCAATCTGAATTCATTTGAACAAAAGACAGAGAGGTTTTCCCATGTTAACATGGAACTGAAGAAACATCTAAGAGAACGCAAAAGTTTACTTGTCAAAGACAAGACAGCAATTAGGCCAGTAAGATGACAACAAAACAGAATACCCACAAGACTCAAATGAACAGAAGAAGAAAAAACCTCTACAACTTCAAATTCACAAATTACCCCAGGCAAGCTGTCTACATTTATAAACATACTTAAGTTTCAGCAGATCTACTCTGCAATACCAATTATTCTAAAGGAGAAGTTCTTAGACTCTAGAAAACTTTTTGTTAAGATTAGAAGTTGTATTTAAACTCTCTAGTAAGTGGGAAATAAGCATCTTAATAATTTTAGCCAGGAGGCTTCCCTATATAAAAGGAACAGTGTTTACAAAAGTTTTGAGAAGGATAAAACATAGATATGCATAGATTGCATAGAACCTGCAATTTCAAGGTGCAGTAATAACAGAATATATAATAAAAATAGTACAATAACGTGATAATATCTACCTTTGAAAGTGGATGTTTCAGGAGCATAACATACCAGCGAGATTAAAAAACCTCAACAAACTTATTGGCAAAATGTCTTGCAGAAACTATAGTGACTTTGAAACTTTTCATTATGCCAGGCACTAGAATTTGTTGACATGCTATTCAGAATTAATTACCAGCAACTGCTGGAAACCTACAACACAATAATCCTTCAGTAATCTTTTTATAGCTTCTTAAAAGATACAGTAATACAAAAAGTAACTTAAAATAATTGGATACTTAATTTCTCATTTCCAGTAACTGCTAAGCTAAATCTATTTCTAATGGCAGGGGGGAAAGGAGAAAGAGGGGAAGCTGTTGCTGTGGAAATATGTTTTAATCTACAAAGAGACCATAAATTAATTCAGAACCTATCACGAACAAAAAACCCTCAAAGACCAAAACTATTATAAAAATAATTTGCCAGATGAGCTGATGTGTAACAAATTACTAATTTTACTCAATATCATAAGCTCATCAACATATTCATGTCCCATGGTTATGGCAGTAACTGGTAAGTAAAGTTGATTCAGTTATGTTCTTTATTATATAATGGCTCTCTAGACAAAAGTTCAGTGTCATAAAGATTAAGGTTTGATCTGTGTTTACATGGCAATGACTTGCAATACTTGTCAGCACTTTCCAAATAGTAAAAGTCAAAACGTATCCAAAAAGTTTGTTTGGGTTTATTAATTATAATCTTAAACCCGTGGAACTTTTGGTGAAAATTCTGGTTTTCCACACATTATTCCACCATGTCAGGTAGCAAGAGACTGGACACTGGTACCAACCTCCACCCTTTCCTTTAGATTCCCAGAAGAGGCAAAGCAGAGATTTTAGCCAGCTCTGTTCATATGGGACATCTTTTTGACTACTAAACAAAACACATTACTGGCAGAAGGTTTTAAAAAAAGTAAGGTGGAGAGATATTTTAAATTACTTCTTGGGAAGTAGAACAGCTGGGGACAATTCTTCTGGCAACCCGGGTAATGTCATGTACAATCCATACATAGAGGACAAGGTGGGGACAACAAAATCTCAGAACAACTTTTTCAGTAAGAGAGAGGTACTAATCCTTCCTCCTGTCCTCATGCCTCAAACAGCAACAGTCAGGGTCCAGCTATCATCTTTAGTGTGTGATAACAGCAAAGTAGTTTTCCCTGAATATTTTGGAAGCCCTGCCTATACCCTTGTACAGCTGGTACACATTTTTTGGTTTTTAAATGACTAAGCATTAAACATGGTAGCCAGTGACAAGAACAACCCAAATAAAAGTCAGTTCCTTTGGGAATACAGTGCTGAGCACATCTGTGAGTTCTCAGCAGCAGTTGCTATAATTTCTGCTTGGTGAATGCTTTATAATGGAAATGTACATTACCATTGGCTTTTTGTCAGAAGTTATTCTAATTGGCAGTTAGAGGAGGGAAGGAAGCAGTTCCTTCTTACCACCAGATGTTCAAGTATTAAAAAAAGCATACTTCTTTCAAAAACTCCATGACATTTTACTACAGTATGTTGTTTTGTAAAGACTTATATCCAAAATATTATTTTGATTTATATTTTTTCAGTAAGACAACTGGTATGAGGCATACAAGCCAAATGGAAGATGACTGCATCTTCCCATTCCTGCTTCCAGTTTTTGATTTCTAAGGATGTGATATTTGCTTTGGTAAAAGATTCCCTGGGATTATCAGCAGAGCAATGAACTTATTTACACATAAATAAAAGTAGCACAGATGCAGCCCTTCATGAATGGGACTTGACATGTCAACAGCCTGAACACATCAGCAACGAACACTCGTACCCAATACACATCACTTTACCCATTCAGCCTCTGCCTAATACACCGTATTACAACCAGAAGATATGATGCCTCTGCTGTGACTGCACCAAAGGCAGATAGAAAAACAACAGTATTTTAAAGGATAACTAGAAATTGGACAGCAATGAAGACAACGAAGGGTCTGGAGGGGAAGTCTCATGAGGAGAGGCTGAAGCCCCTTGGTTTGTTCAGCCTGGAGGAAAGGAGGCTAAAGGGAGGCCTCACCACGGTGTATGGCTTCCTGACATGGGGGAGCAAAGGGCCAGGCGCCTATCTTGTCCCTTCAGCAGCCAGCAATAGAAACTGAGGGAATGGCATGAAGCTGAAACAGGGGAGGTTTAGGTTGGATGTTATGAAGAGGTTTTTTTACTGAGAAGGTGGTAAGGCACTGGAACAGGCTCCCCAGGGAAGCAGTCACAGCACTGAACTTGACTGAGTTCAAGAAGCGTCTGCACGATGCACTCAGTCACCTGCTCTGACCTCTGTGTGGAGCCAGGAGTTGGACTCTATGATCCTTATGGGCCCCTTCCAACTCAGGATATTCTATGAGTCTATGAAAAACTTCTTTGATGACCACCAGGAATACTGATGTACACTTTCCAGATCTGTTTCATACTGGGTTTTTTTTTTAAATGCAAAAATACATCTTTGGTAGACAAAATGCAGAATTTTTATTTGGAAACGACAGACAGAAAAGTAGTCACTCACTTTCCTGCCTCCTCTGTATTATAGCTTTCTGTTTTGACATCCTCATAAAAAGTGACTCCTTGGATTTTCTTTAAATTTCAGTCAGCAATGGTGAACTACCAAAATCGGTCAAGAATTGAAGTACATTTTTGTCTTGTTCTATATTGCCTTACTGCAGATTACTATGCCACACTTCCCAGACAGAGGACCTAGAAACTGCTGGTGCATAATGAGTCATGCAACAGTGGTTTCACAGGAGTTGGTATCGTACCTTCTACTTTGTTGTTTTAATTGGGTGTCAGTGCAAAGAAAAAAAAAAAGGAAGAATTAAGTAAGAAGCAATAGGAATTCTCAAGTGAATGTTTCAGAAGAATGTGAGCGTTTACCTGCTGGTACAGTTGATTTAACACCATAAAACATACTTGGAAAATAACTGAATTGCAGTTTTTACTGGATTTTATGTGACAAGTATGTTGTGTAAACTGCAGGACAGCTGCTTTTGTGTGCAAAATATTTCCAGTTATACATACACACTACGTGACAAAGATGCATAAAAACTTTCTTGGTAATTGCAATGACTGGGATGAAGTAGTAATTCTGTAGGGGAGAGTTATCCATGTGTAATTATACTCTGAAAGACTACCAATAATTAACTAGTGAAGTTATGAATGGCATTCTGGTTTCATTGAATATCGTACACATTACTGCTTTCAAAAACCACATTCAGTAAGCATTCAGAGAGCATGGTCAGAGATTACACAGCCTCATGCACACTAAGAAACAGTCTTTTTGCACATTAAAATAATCAAATGAATAAAACACTCAACATGGAATATTTTCCCTGACACAGATTTTCTTGCTGGAGGCTGGGAGCAGTGACACCTCTCAGCCTGTTTGCTACACGTTTGTGGATATTTTTTCTTCCTAAGTCTGTCAAAGGAACTAACCTGCTTCCTAGAGGGTCTCCCCTCTGGGACCCCTTCTCTAGCACCAAATGAGCTTCTAGATAGGTACCATACAGCCACCAGCTTTTAGACCTCTCAGACCTAACAAAAATAGGACATCCTTTTCCATGTATAACATCGTGATTAATGTTTATGCTGCCATAGGATTTATATAAATACAAGACAGGAATACCAAAGTATTGTACAACCATCCACACTATACCATCTACAGCAAAGGATAAAATCAGCAGATTTAGCTCTTCAGTGTGAGCAGTCTTGAATGCATTAAGAAACTTGCTGGAATATTCTTTTCAGCCTTAAACACTAGTAAGTTTACTCAAGAACAACTTAATGCACTTTGACACACTTACTATACAGGCTTTTCTGCCTTATAAACAGACCCAGGGGGAATTTCCAGCCATGCACTTCAAAAGCAGTTCTATCCAACTCATTCCTTGACTTGATGCCTCTTGTCCTGCAGGATTGCTGCTGCACCAGGATGGAGATCAGCCCTCTCACAGTCTACGGGCTTACACCTTGAATGGGGTAAGAATGAAGGGAGATGATGTGCCATTCCTCTCCATTGGCACTAGTTTGCTTCCTGATCAGCTTCCAGATGCTGGATATAATTTTTTGTGCCCTGGAGTGGCCCAGCAATTGAAGCTATTTTGTTTCTCTCATACAGCTCAAAGACATATTCTGGAGTAATGAAGGTTTACAAGCCTATTTTTCCTCCCTCCTCCCACACACTGCGTTCAGTGCTGCATCACAGGAGTGACTGAGATTTCTGATGTAAGATCACCACTTAGACTGGCCCTCAAAAAAGAATATAAGCTTACTCATGGACTAACTCTCTTCCTCACTATTTCATTAGAGATTTTGGAGTTTTAAAGCCTGAACAAAGATTCTTCAAACATCTTTGTTTGAAGGCAATTCAAAAAAAAACCCCAAACAATTGATAAGGCAATTACACTTATTTGTATGTTCAAAGTCCTTCACACCATGGGAAAACAAAGGTTTTGGCTTCCAAAAAGAACTCCTGTTTTTCTACTGATACTCCTCAGGGCATCGTATTTATTAAACTTAAGTCTAATGTAATATTTATTTGGCTATTCAGGCTATTCTCACATATAGCTTGTTTATTTGCTATGTTGCCTCAGCAGTTTGTTTAGTACATGATTATGTATGACATTTGTTTAGCATTTATATGGGTATAAGCAAATACATATGGGTGGCCCTGTACAGCAACAGCTGAATCCCTAACTGAACACCTGAAGTTTCTTTTATCTTAACTCTGAATACCCCTTATACAAGAGGTGAGAATTTACTCATTTAGCTTCATTGACTTTGATATGGTTTCAATTAAACAGAAAGACATTTTCACATCAGCATTTAGCATGATGTAAACTGCCACATGTGACTATTGCTGCCAATAATAGCATTGCCTTTAAATTCCTTTGCCTACTCATAAGAAACATGTGCTATGTCATGACAGTGATACTTCATAGTATGGGTTTGGGGTTTTTTTCAGAGATTTTGGCAAACCATTCGCAAAACTCTTCCTGCAGCTCTATGGTGGTCCTTCCTTTTAGAAGCCAGATCCTTACCAGTACCAGAAGTCTTAAAATATCTTGTGCAATAAGAGAATTTTGAAATTAGTATGTTTAAAATTCCAACCAAAGTGAGAGCCAAGTGCTATGTCAGGGATCTTTGCCAACTGAAAGTTTCTATCGTGTGAACAACTGGGAATGTATAAGCTTCTGCTTTTCAATTTTACAAAGATATTGTAGGATCACATAGATTTCCCTTATACTGTTCCACCAATTTGAGAACTCCTGGATTTAGAGGCTGCTCCTTCTACAAACCCTGGTAACTCAGTAATTTTTTTTTTGACAGCTAGTTAAAAAAAAAAAAAAAAGGAGGAGCAGTGGCTATCTGAAGCAGGTCAAAATTTTGGAAAGCTAGAATATATTCTGTCTGAACAGGAGAAAATTATCTGTCAAGAGAAGGGACATAGGATGTCGAAGAGAGAGTTCACCTTAATGCTATTACCTTTTTTTGGTGCTGTAAGATGTACATTCCTAAGGACAGATATGTATGCATATAAAGTCATACCTCACCAAATTAAAACAACAGTAAGATGTGTGAAATCTGGTTTGTTTTTTTTATTTCAGCACTAGCTTTTCTCTTTTTTTTTTTTTCTCTTGTGTTTTCTCTTTTTAAAACACAGCCCTCTTAGCTCTGAATCAGTGTTGCAGGTTCAGCTAGCATAAAATTTAAAATGAAGGAAACCAAAGATAAAAGTCCAACATCCCATCTACATCCCATCTAGTCTCTAGGCACATATAACACATCTTCCTTTCTATTATTGTAAGGCTAATAAAACATGACATGGAACAAAACATGCCATTTACATTAAATCTGCAGTTTCACAGAACTTCCCATCCAGGAATAACTACACAGGCCATATGCCAAGGGAAGTTTACTCAAGGTCACCCAATGAGTCAGCAAAAGAAGGTGAAATGGACTCAGGGCATCCCAGTGCTTGGACTGCTGCTCAGCAGTTAACCCTGCCTAGGGAGAAAACTTACACATTCTAAGCCTAACAGCATCTACTAGCTCTGTTAAGACACAAACTGAGCGATCTCATTGATGTTAGGTTTGTAGTAAGTTGTTTGTAAATGCTTCAGTTTTAACAGGGAAGTTACAAATATTTCTCAGTTACGTGGCAGCTATGAAGCCCATGGATCCTGCATGCTCAATAAAGACTTCCTAATTATCATAAAAATGACAAATGTATGAACATCTGCAAATTCCCAATGCTCTCTTCCAGAATTTAACAGAGACTTAACATTTAATAAAAACCAGAATCCAGGTAGCATATTATTCCACCTACTCACAAAAGGGTAATTTTTCTGCTCAGAGACAGTATGAGAAGTGATTCGCAGGAGGAGGTGACAGAAGTTTAATTCTCCCAGAAACCTCAGTGAGTCCAATTTAACCAAGAGAAGCGTTAAGTTTGAAACAGGCACCGTTTGATACAAAGACATTGCTATCCTTCAGTAAAGGACTTCATGCTAGTTTTACATGAACAAAGAGCTGATTCCAATTAAAATCATAGTAATGGGGGGTGGGAGGGAAAAAAAAAACAACCCACGTCAATCCAAACGCTCTTTGGGTACTTCCCTTTACAGAACAATTACCCAGCAACAGACCGATGGAGTGACATCCCTCTCCAGCCATTTCGCCAACAGTGCTGCAGAGATGCCATAACATCTGAACATTCTGGCTGTTGAATTCTAGCTCCCTGTTAATTCCAGTTATTTACCAAGCAGAATCTTTCAGATGTCTCTTGCATGAGGATTTCGTGTCTGACAGTTAAACACTTCAGAACAGACCATACTGAAAATGCATCCATCAAAAGGTATTTAGGTATCCAGAGGTGCAAAGAACTGGTGATACTTCTTAAAACAGGGAATCAATATATGTTGGTAAGTGCAACTTCTCTACTATAGGTTTTTCAGCCATTAAGATTAAACAGTACAAGTCCTGTTTCATTTGTTGCTATGTCCAGAAAGAGCAAAGGCTTTGACATTTCTGGTTCTTCTTTAACTCAGTAGTAGCACCAAAGCCATGCCTCCCATGTATAAAAAAATAATCTAAGACTATTAGACTCCAAAAGTACAAACTCAATACAGGTTTGTTTGGTTGGGTTTTTTTTTGTTTGGGGTGGGGTTTTTTGGGTTGGATTTTTTGGTTGGTTGGTTTTGTTTGGGTTGATGGGGTTTTTTTTCCACATACTGGATTATATTCTCCCTCTTCCTCCTCTCCTCTCCCATCTTCATGTTCTACAGAATGAATTCTTTTCCATTTGATATACATACCTCAGTACTTCTTTCCATCCTCCCTATCACATTAATATCCTTTGTATGCCACAAGTACTAGGTACCTTTTCTTCCAGAGATCTTCTGGCTGACAGTTATCTAACTAAAATCAGAACAAGTCTTAGCTCACCATACACTAGCCTTTGAAGATTGCTTCCTGTATTTCAGGCCTGATTAAAAACACCACGTGCCCAAAACCTTGTCTAACTCTTCCACTAACACCACCTGGATTTAACAAAAGCTAGGCTAGTCTCCCTGCCTGCAAACATCGACTTGCCAGTATAAAGTCTTTGTCCTCTCTTGAGGACTAAACATCTACAAAAAGTATCGAGGAAAATATATTAAGAGTGATTTTGGTCATTAAGGAACAGAAAGGTAGAAATCCACTGAGTTATATTTTAACACTGCTTTACCTTCTCTTTTATATAATGAAGTTCATCTTCTAACCTCCCTAGCAGGAACTGGAAATACAAGATACACTAAAGAAACTAACCTTGTCACACTAAGTAAATAAAAGTAGAAACACACCTCCCAAACCTGGTGTCTGAAATCCCTTTTCCCTTGCTCTCCCCACACATTTTTATCCTCTCTCTATATATAAAGCATTCACACACATGGTAACACATATGCTATACACAAAAGCAGGATCACATCATTAAATGCTGTTGAGAAACTGCTACAGATTTGGCAGGCAAAATCTGTTCCTGGGATGCCTAATGTCCTGGGCTCTCATCCCTGAACAGGGACCCCATCAAAGCACTATGCTGGTGTTCACAAAGGTCAGGAGGACCTTGAGCTGGAATGTGCAATAACCCAGTAAACCAGCCATGCTCCACAGCGGTGACAGGGCAAGGAGCCAGCCTGAGGGACACAGGGCTTTGGGGACATACCCTGAGCAGGGTGGGGTTTCCTATATTTGTTACTCTCCCTTTGGTGGTTCAGAGACCTACTTATACAAACATGCAAATACTACCTTTCAGGAACATGAGGGTGGAGACCAGGTCCAGAAACAAACCTGCTTCTAATTTTGAAATTATTCTAACATCAACTTAGAAAATATCCAGTTAAATACCAAATGCATTGTATCATTTTTTTTTATTCAAGACTCAGTTAAGATGGTTTACCATAATTAAAATTATCTGTAATATTAACTGTGACCTGATCTGTTTACCTGCAGTCAAAAATGTAATTTATTTATCACTGTCCTTATAACATCACCTTTAATACAAAGCATAAAATAATGAGCTCTAAAAAAATAAAACCTATGCATTGCATTGTGATCTATAACTAGAATGATGAACAGAAGCGTTCTGAGAAATTCTTTCTCTGTTTTCAGATCTGTTGTTGCTTTTTTCTTTGTTTTTTCCCACATTTGATAAATCGCTTGGCTTTACACCACTTTTTTTTTTTACTGTGTATTTATGTAAACACCTGCCAATAAATAAAGTTTCAGATAAAATAGACTGTTGCTTGAGTCAGCAAAAATAACAGAAACAGAGTACTAACATATGCATGCTACTGCATCAGAGTATCCATATTTATTAGGGACAAAGGAACAATAAAGTCAAGGAAAGTGCAACCATCAGCAAAAGTGCACATGTTGCTGATAAAATATATTGAAGAAGCCATGTAAAAGGGATGCAGTCTTTAGATACAATTCAGCTGACTTAGACTTAGTCCTCTTCCACATAGCAATACTTTTTATATATATATATGTAAAACATACCATTACACATAAGTATATATAAAATGTACACGTACACACACCCAAGGAAACAAAATTTTGTAAAAATGGCAGCTCTGAGGTATCTTTTCTCTAAACCAGGAAAACATTTAGCAGTCTGTAAAGAGGTTAAAAGGGAAAGATGAATACTTTGAACTTCTATTTCTGGCACAAATTTCCTTTGTTAGAAGGTAAGCCTATACAGGGCTAATACCGTGGACATTACCATTTATGTGGTAGTGAGGGCACTGGAGTGCTAATTGCAGCCTTTTGTGTGTATCACCTAATGGGCCAGGGCACTGGGTTTCCTGGTTTTTGTTCAGCAGGGCCCAAAGGCTCTAGAGTAAGCTGCCCACTAGGTTGCAATGTGTCCACTATAAGTTAAAGTCTAGCAGACATTACAATTCCTCATTTCCACATGTACCACCTTGAGCAAACCTGCACTAAATTGCTTCTGTCACAATACAGCCAATGTTCACCTCAAAGCTTTTTCAAATCATTGTGGGATTCTTCACAATATTCTTTAACTACTGGAATTTATTTGCTGAAAGTGTAACAGCTGTTGTAAAACAAATAAAAAATCATTTAAACTTTATGCTGCAACATTGCTAAGTATGAAATGTGATTGTATTTCAAATTTGATGGGTTTCAAGCTAATTAATTTCAGACCACTGAATACGAACACACAAAGGAGAAATTGGTTTTGAAATTTTAAAAAAACCTTAATTAAGGTTACTGGATACAATGTGTGACTTAGCCACATAATTATCATCAATTTTTAAATACCAAGCCAAGCATTAACATCTGGGGTGAAAATAAAATTTACCCATAAGACAATTGATATTTATTAGTCCTATTTCAAGCAGAAGGTAATTAACTTTATTCCATGAGATTCTCTGGCTGCTCTACTACAACAGGATAAATTTTGCCTTCCTTTTTCATTTCCATTTTTATAAAATATGACTCAGTACTGCTACAAGCAAGTCATCAGTATGTTTGCAGAGGGAGAACATGATTTATGCACAAAGAACTAGATTCTCCTATGCCTTTGCTACTTGTTTACTCTAAACTCCATGAAACTTGGTAATTGTATTTGAAAATTTTAAGTGCAGTCTGCTCTAATTCCAAAGCCTAGAGGCATGGAATAAAGAGAAGCCCCCTTAAACCACTCTTTGGAAATGTGTTCCAACCTGAAGAATATATCCAATTGTTCTTCTTAAGGAACAACAGTATTAAAAAAATTGCAAGTATCATCCCAGTAAATCATTGTTGAAATTGAGAGAATTGATGACTGAACTCTCAGACCTGACATTCTGATTCAAGTGCAGCACTACAGATTCTTAAGATAGAAACAGACACTAAATGAATTAATAATACAAATCTATTGATCAGCAGGAATCAGGATAAAGAGTGGATACATAACGTTATGTTACACAGCACTAACATATATTTATGTAGTTTGCCAAAATGAGGCCAGGATTAAAACAGCATGAATAAGTAATTTAGTTTTGACAAACAATACAAGAACTTTTATTCAACTCAGATCTTGCCTAAACTACAAAGGCAGGATAACTAAAAAAAAACAGTTGCCCCCTGACCTGGATCCTACTAATTACCATTTCTGGTTTTACTGGATTGTAGTTTAATTATGAAATTTAATTAAAGTTTGATCTACAGCAGAAATTATACTGTAATAAGCATAGCCATTTGCTGGCTTCGTTGGAACATTAGCATCTCTCAATGACTGTCAACCACAGGACCTCATTCTCTTGGGTAAACATGCTCCTGAGCCCCAGTCATGTAGCCAAAGGAGCCACCCAGCTGAAGGAGCACTCCTCAATGCTCTTCCCCTAACCCAGAAACCACAACCCATTACTCAGAGCACCACACAATAGTAGCATTTCTTAGAGGACTCAGATAACTATAAACACACACCAAAAAAAAGCCACCACTGAGTAAAGACATATAAATCTGCTTTTTCTCATTCATGAGACCAGCTTTCACATTTCTTAGCTGATTGCCAGTAGGGCATAAGACACAAATTGGAATTCCCTTTAAAGGAAGTTGAAATAAAACCATATCTATTTACCTGGACTTCAGTAAAGCCTTTGATGGCATTTCCCACAGCATTCTTCCGGAGAAACTGGCTATTCATGGCTTGGAATGCCACAGACCTAGCTGGGTGAAAGTTGGCTGGATGGCTTAGTCGAAACAGTTGTGAACTGAGCTACATCCTTTCGGCAGCTGATCACAGGTGGTGCTCACCAGGGCTCAGTACTGGGAACAGTTCTGCTTAATGTCTTTATCAAAGATCTGGAAGAGGGGGTTGAGTGTAAGTTTGCAGATGACACTGAGTTGAACAGGAGTGCTGGTCTGCCTGAGGGTAGGAAGGCTCTACAGATGGATCTGAACAGGCTGTATAGATGGGCCAAGGCCAACTGTATGAGGTTCAACAGGGCTCTGTGCCAGGTCCTGCACTTGGGTCACAACAACCCCAGGCAATGCTACAGGCTTGGGGAAGACTGCCTGGAAAGCTGACTCGTGGAAAAGGACCAGGGACTGTTGGTCAACGGCTGGATGAATATGAGCCAGCAGCGTGCCCAGGTGGCCAACAGAAGGGCACATCAGATTTACAGAACTATGTTTTAAGTGAGAATTGAAATTTACCCTCTGAAGTGATGGTCAAATGAGGAGGATCCACTATGCTTTCCTATCCTTGTGTATGCTTTTGTAAATTTTATTAGCCCGTAAGTGACAGAAATCCAGAACACTCAAGAACTACCTATAGTCTGATGAGCTCCAAATCAAGATGCCAACAGCACAGGCAGAGAAACAGCATGAAAGATTTGTTAACTCAATGCATTCTGGAAACAGCTCTATGTGACATATAAACCACATGCAAATAGATTTGCCCAGATACCCTGGCAGATTTTTAAGGAACCACTAAGAGTAAATAGTTTGAGGTAGGGAAATATGTGGGTTTCTTCCTTTCACACTTTTAAATTCCGGTTTTTCTGGTTGTACAACTTGTTCTGATACAAGACAGCAACAGGTGCTAGGAGAATTGCAGGCATTTTTCTTTTCTAGGGTGACTCTGGTAAGACACAACCTTCCTAATGTGACAGGCAATCAACTCCACAGCTCACAGCTGATGTCAAGCAGGTTGGTGTTGACTATCTGTAGTGGGAAGATACTAAATAAAACCAACATGCTGACAACACTGACTCAAACAAACACTTTTTAATGTCATCACTCTTCACAGGAATGTGCATAAAAATACAGTTATTCCACTGAATTTAACAATATGTCAGTATTGTTTGCCTCTCTTTTTAGTAATTTTGTTTGGATACCACTAGTCCTGCCATGCCAAGACAACTGCAGTGTGCAGATCAAGAAGAACACACCAGGGGGTAAATCCTGGATTCTGACATTCCCTTGTCTTTACCTCAATACATAAGTTTTCTCACTTTTACTCTTCTGATTTTTATCCCCACCCCACCAGGAGGGAAGTTACCAAACAGCTGAGTGGGGCTTAGTTTCCACTTAAACTGTGACAAGAACCCACTCTTTCCTTTAAGAACAGATAACAGGGATCTGTTATCCCTGAATTTCTGTGACATATCCCTCAAAACAATTAACACAGACTGTATTTTCCCTTCCTGCTTTCCTTATTAATCTACTAGCACTGGAACCAGCAGTTACTACAACTGAGCCCAAAGTAACATCCACAGACCAAACAAAAATCACTCTGTTTCACTGGCTGTTTTTTCATCATTATACTTAATCACATTCTCCTTCCATTTTAATTGGGTGATTTACTCAAAGAAGGGCAGGAGACATAAGAAAACAGGTAATAGGATTTCTATAAACACACAGTTATCCACCACCTATTGAAAAGTGTTTTCACACACTTCTGAAATACACCATAAACATTTTAACAAAACCAGCATTAGACATTTTCTACACCCTTATTGCTGTAAAAACCCACTCTCTCATAGCTCTTAGGCCAGATAGGGCAGAAACAGTTTCCCCATCCTCCATCTGAGCAGAAATGATCAAATAAAAATGAAGTCGGAAAAAAAACCCAACCCAAACTTGTTCCCTGTACCAGTGTATGAGAAATGCTGTTCTAAGCACTTTCAGGTTAGTGCATACAATACAGCTCATGGACATGTAATATCTGGGCATAACGACACCTGGACACAGTGCAATGCGGAAGAGAAAAACCCAGCTGAAATATTGATGTGAATTAATTCCTTCTCAATATGTAGCTCAACATAAAAAGCATTTGCTTTATCATCTCAGATCTTAAGCAATGGTGAACCTATTTGCACATGCTAGCACTAATTTTTCTCTATGTGCTCAAGGACAATACGGTCAATCTCCGTTTTAAGCACCAGTTCATTACACAATAAACGATTGATCCATATTCTACTGACTCCTCTGCAATTATTCAAGCTCATCAGCAGCGTAACTTTTGAGATGAAAAAACAAAAACAAGATAGACACACACACAATATGCATTTTAATTTAACTGGCGTTGCTCTGAAAAAGGCAAACATATGAGTGAACAGAAAACATAAATGCTGCATTTGTTCAACTAGCTGCAAACTTCTACAGTCCTGTGACAGCAGCTCTGATACAGCAGAAGGCAGAACATAAACTCCTCTTCACTGCTGAAGAGTTGAGAACACTCAAGGCTTCCCAAAAACAAATCCTTCAGCAACCACAATTTACCTGCCATATTGAGATGCAGCATGTTTGACAGATCTGCCTTCATTAAACACATTTTAAAAGTTGATTAAGGATGTAATATTGTTGGCACTTTCACACGTCATGCCTTTTACCATGATAAAGTATACAAACAATATAAAGATACCATTTTAAGATCTGATTTTGTACCTTAGCTGCTTTGCACATGATGGACTGACCTAATAAGATTTATATACAGGAAGCATATAAAGTGCTAAACTGATATCAGTACTATTTATTGATACTAGAAGAAAATACTGAATTCCAAACAGTCATTTGCACATTTTAATGACACAGCTTGACTGTGATATATTACTCAGGTCACCATGTCAATTTCTTTATAACCTTTTATTATTTATTACTATGTTTTATAGGAATATGTTATGACCACACTCCACTTCCACATGGATAATCTGATCTTTGTTAAGGAAGCCCATATGGTAAACTGTTAATCAAACAACTTGTTTCTCTCCCTATTAATATACAGACACACTTGGAAATCAGACACCCAGATGAAAAAGCCCAGTTAATTAATTCACTCTTTAAAGCTATCTCCCCATTTACAAGAAACATTATACAAGTAAAGCTCCTGATCTTGTGTGAAACAAGAGACTGTT
Organism: Hypotaenidia okinawae; assembly: GCA_027925045.1. Taxonomy (NCBI): domain Eukaryota; kingdom Metazoa; phylum Chordata; class Aves; order Gruiformes; family Rallidae; genus Hypotaenidia; species Hypotaenidia okinawae. Next base: position 96,238,732 of record BSDF01000004.1, read on the forward strand.
ACATACAAAAAAAAAAAAAATCTGTGTATTTATCACTGAGATTAATGCTTCCTCACTGCTCAGAGGTAAGATTTTGGTCAAGAAAGTGTCCACATTGGGATATTAAAATAACTTGGATATGGAGTAGTCAGATCAATACTAGGTTGCCAGCTCTTTGGTCTTTAGTAGAATCTCTAAAAGGCAGAGACCAAATAAATAAACAAGCAAGTAAGCTTCGCTTCTTTCTTAATTGGAGAGAATGGTAGAAACCTGTATCACCCTTACAAACACTGACAGTTAAAATCCTTTTGCCCTAACAGAAAAGTTTAATGGAATAGATATATAAAAAAATGCCCATCCACAAAATATTCCTGAACCTGCAAGATAGTCACACTTTGGTAGCAACTGGGGTACAAGCATCCAACAACCTACCAATGCCTTTATTCTCTTGCCAATGTGTTTCTAACTCAACTAAAGATAGCCTTTTAAACTGTAAATCTTAAGAAATCCAAAAATCAGGCTCCTATATCATCTGTTATATTGAATGAATTTCCAGCCATACCACTTGCAATTTTAGGGCATGGTTAGAAACCTCAAAGTAAGATCTATCATACACATCCTTACATTCACTTGTCAACAAATCACAGGCATATAAGGAAGGGTGCTGTCCAAACAGCAAGTATGGCAGTCAAATGCCACAGCTGGATTTTCATACTATATATTTAGATTGTATAGCTTTTTTTTTTTTTAAGACAGGTTTTTAAAAAAATATGCAATGGGTTTTGACGAATAGAACATAGCATTGTTTTTCCATAGCTATAATCTCACCTTCTGACCTGAAGCTGTACATTAAGTTATAGTTTTCAAGTTACAATACACAAATTTATTTGAAAAGAGAAATATTTATTAAGACATCCTAAAACTCTTAAGTCACACATTAAAGCCTAAAGGCTGTGAAACTAATGAAGTTATCACATCAACTTCTACATTAATGTTAATAAATTTTAAAAATGACATGACACTATAGGTTCTGCAACACTTCTCAAAAAAACCCCAAAAAAACAAATAAACAAAGAAACCAAAAAAAAAAAGGTTTTTAAGAGCTTCAGAAAGCAGAGTACATAGAGTCTAAGTGATTCCCTTCTTTCTCGCAGCCTTGGCCAAATGAAACATTGCATCTTCGCTACAAAGACAAAAGCTAAAAAGATACATAACAGGTATAAAAAACAATACAAAGGTAATCTGAAATATTTTTTTTTTAGTTATGAACTTGTAGATCTTTGCTGTCTGTATATTACCTGTCAGAAGTCTTATTGCACCACTCTCATTTACTTGTAAAAAGAAAGGATAGAAAGAAATTCTATAGAAAAACACTCACTGAGAGTCATCACAGAAATAAGACCCCCTAGAATTTCTCCGAGTAACACATGAGTCAGATAAATTCAAATTAGGATAATATAGCTAAAAAAAAATAAAATATCTAGGCAAAATCTGTGTAATACTCAAGTAGCAGTTGGGTCAAACTGTTGGCCCAAACATGAGTATTTAATGAACACGTGAAGAATTCTTAAGTATGAACCTTGGTAAACTCTCCTGTAGATGGGAGAGCGAGACTTCTTTCCTCTGCATGTATTTTTCTAGATTACTCATAGATTCACCATCTGTATTGTTTATATGATATAAAATACTAGACAACAGCACGGGCTGTTGAGGAACTTAAGCATAACCATACTGGCTCAGACCAACATCACCTAGTCTAGCGTCCTGCCTCTGACACTAACTGGATACTAATCCAACAGCAGATTTCTTGGGATAAACATAAGAACAAAGCAAATGAAGGAAGGAGAAAGGCAAAAGTATGGAAAAGCTCCTGTGCAAGGAAAATTGCATAAAGCTCTTCAGCTTTGAACAGAGGCAGTGCTGAGGAAGATACTTATATAGTTGGCAACCCACTGGTCATTCTCTTCTGGAACAAAAATATAATAGAATGCAGACTTAGGAAGGAGAAAAATAAATTCACAGAAGGTGGCTTTTCAAGGAACAGGCAGCAAAGTAATGAAAATCACTGAAAGGACCAGTTGCTCTATAAACTTACACGGCCTGGGGGGAGAACAGACAAGTTTCTGGGGAAAAATAATCCAGTGATAAAAACAAAGACGACACACTCAGCATAGAAAAACAATGAGCTGCAGACAGCTGGAGGATAGGACCATAAGTGGGAAGTGTCACATATTCTTGCCCTGCTTTTATTCATACCCTGGACGCTTACTGATGCTTAGGGTAGCACTGTGTTACATAAAAACACAGTATGACACAGTACAACTTCTTAAATATTTCAAAAATATACAAAAAAGGTCAACTCAAAATTACAATGAGACCTGCAAGGTTTCTTGACTCTTTCTCTGAAACCTTATGGCAGTATGGCAATGGCCATTATCTGAGATCAATTATTAGTCTAAGGAATCATGCATTAAGTCCAATACTTAGACTAGGCTTTCAGTGGTTTAGCTGCTAGCATTCAGCATTTTATATGGTAGTGTGGGGGGGGGAAACCAACTTCATTTATGTCTTATTTTCAGTAAATCTGATTATTTGAATTACATATAAGCTACTGAGAATTTAGCAGAAGACCATATTGTTTTTCTAGAACATCTCTTACAAATATAATTTTTACCAAGTTAAGTTTTAATAATTTTCTCTTAAAAGTTAATGCCACTTGAAAAAGACTGCTGTCATTTTCTATTTCCAACCAAAGTCTTTATACATATTTTCTATTGTATAAGAACAGAGATCAGGCCTATTTTTAGCTTCAAAAAATAATAATGGGCATTGAAGTATGGGAAGAAGAGGGATGGAATAACTATCTAAAGACTGGTTATAATCTTCACCCTATATTATCATGTCAAGTTGTCATGTTGAATTGCATTGAAAACAAAAAAGACACAAAAGAGAAAAGGAAAAGCAATCTGATAGTAATTTATACAGTGGATTTCCTTAAACTGTAGGAAAATCAAGCGCTGTTTGATACACCTTGTTTTTTTCACTGATACACTGAGGGTTTTCCTCAATATCACTGAAACTATTTCTTAATGAAGACGGGAAAATTGGTAACAAAGGCATGACACTCCATGACATTTATCAAAGCTGTTGACTTTTTTGAAAATTCCTAAAGGTTTAAAAATTGCATTGTCAGGGCCAGTAAGAAAAAAATGAAAACAGGTGAGTACAAATTCACACACCTCAACTGGAATCAGCAAAATTGCCATTAATCACATCACCTTTCATCCAAAATACACTATTGCTATGGTGCCTTACAGCACAAGCAAATCATCAAAAGTATACTGATAGAAAAACTGTTTGTTTCTAATTGTTATACTATCATCAGCAATTTTGTTTTACAAATCACTGAAATTTATTCCCCATTTACACTTTCTTCCCCATTTCAGCTGGCATCCAATACACTTGTTTGGAAGAACTATTGGCTGGTTAAGATTTTTTTGTTAATTTTTTGTTTTATTTGGTTGCAGTAGCAAGTACTTGGAACCAAGGTTTATCACATGAGCTCATGTTCACACATACACTACTACCGTAATACATAGCTGAATTTAATACTACATGAGATACTCCTACTTATATTGTTGATATTAATATTATTTTAAAGCATGGTTGAAAAAAATCTATAATGCTTTTGCTTATTTTTAAGAGGAAACAATGAACTAGAAGGCATGGAAATTATATATGAATTTATGCAGATGTTCCAAAGTTTCCATTATTTCAGTTATGTTTCATGAAAATATTCTAAGTTCTATATACCTGTACCATTACCTACTGGCTGGCTGTATTCTGTCTGTAAAATAATACCTTGCAACTCCTTTAAAGCATTAACAGAAATTCTATTTCAAATATATTAATCTATTTGATGACCCTAATAGGGGTTTTTTTGGTTCTGTATGTTATACTTAGGGAATTTTGTGTCTTAGATGCTAATCATATGTAACAGCTTTAAGGAATAATGAAGTCCTTGCAATAATATTTCAGAAGTTTTGGGAGATTATGATGTTAAAATACATTCTGCACACTAGTCTTCTGCTCTACTCTCAGATTTATTAAAGGAGCAATTGACTGACATTCTATGCCACATTCTCTTTCCTTCCAAACATGCTAAACTGATACCAATCCCATCAAATCTATATTTAAAAAACTAGACTATAGGGGTTTTTTATGTGGATGTCTAATTCATGTAAAAGCCAACTCTCCATTATCAAAAGTGAAACACACAAGTCTGTTTTTCAGAAGGGAAATTCAGGCTCTTTTCATTGTTATTATGTACTCAAAAATACTTGTGTATTTTATCCAAAAAGGGAAGTACAAGTACAGTGGCACAGATCAGCCTGTATCACCCAGGCTATAGCTCCCTCAGTCCACAGCAACCACAATCTTGCTTAACATCAAGACTTAAAAGGGAAAAGGTTTAACAAAGTGGAATTCACTCTTGGTGATGCTGAAATTAAAATCTTTATCTCACACCATGCAGCAGTACTTTCTACTGAAAACAGCTTCATGTATCTAGCACCTCAATATGCAATTGCATGCATACATATGTTTTACAACAGGAAGAAATAAACTTAGGCATTTTGGAAGTTTGGCTATCAGTGATTTGTTTTCAGGGTTTTTTTTTTTAATTAAGAAAATAAAAGGAAACCTGCAGAAAATGACTGTTCAGTCCCTCTATTGAAATCTTGAGCCCTAGCAACTTGAAGCTTCCCTAAAAGAGAATTGAAGGGAGAAAATCTCTGAAAATTTGTCGGGTTACATATATATATATATATATATATGTATGTATGTGTATGTGTTTCTCTTCTTCTGAAAGGTTCATCCAAAAAAGAATAAAAAATAAAAATCACTCGTATTTTCTATGAGGTAGAAAATGACCATTCCAAGCAGGAAAACTGAAGCCAAAAGATTTTAAAACCTGCCCAAGATTACAGAAGTCATCAAAAAACCAAACTAGGATGCTGCCTTTAAATCTTGTCATCAACAACTGTTACCAATCTTGTTAGGAGAGCCTTACTTTTGCTTGAGGTAAGGCAAGAATTTCTTGCCTCAACTTCCCCCTCCTAATACCCCATTTCTACAGTAAATACTATGTAAGAGCATAAAGGTACTTAAAATCTTTTTCAAAAGAAATTGGTGTGTTGACTTCTTTTGATTGAAAGCTATCAAGTAGTGTAATAGTATTTCTAACTACTTTTTCACATTCTGAATAAAGCAAACCTATATATGTGATATGTATATTCTCTTTGTCACCAAAGCAAAATCTTCAAAAGTAATAAAACTCCCCCTCAAAAGTACAGGAGTAGCTCACAAACCATTTCCATATCAAAAAATACTTAACTCAGAGCCTGTCTTACACTTAAGTCCATTCAGTTCTCTAATTTATATCATTACAAAGATTTAACTTTCTTTACAGAGCAGGATTATAGTCTACTGATTACAAAACAAATTACCTGGAATTTCATCTCCCCACCTGCTGGCATATCACTAGATCATATTACTTCTTTGTAAAACAGGCTAGCTACATGTTCAATGGCATCACTGATCCTTGCTAACATTTTCGCTTGCAGTGTTGCTTTCTTTTTTAAAAAAAACAAACAAACAACCCTCCTAACTTATTGTTAGTTGTGTACAACTTGTGTTTCCATTGAATAGACCTGGAAGCAAAACAGAATCTCTTCTAAGTTGCCACTTGAGTTTCAGATACAAGTCCTGCCTATCAGCGTTCCTCCCATGACATAAAAGACTCCGGAAGGTGCAGAAGAGAGCCCGGGGCTAGTGAAATAGTTAAGAAGAAGGACCATACCATGGCAGAGAAGGAAAGCAAGGGAGCCATGGTATCGACCTATTAGAAAGGTGAGGGAGAAGGTCCTCCTGGGCAATCCTGTGAGAGCCAGAATATTCACAGCCAGTATTTGCAGCTACTAGCTGTCTCTAGGAAGGTTAATGCACCAGCGTATGTTCCCTACAGCCTATTTAAGTTACTGGGTTCATCTAGATCTGCCACAGTATACTAAGATTTTATCCTCCTATCCAGACAGATTTAGAAGTCTGGCTGATCTCTGCATTTTAGTTGCAAATAAATTCAGCTGGCTGCAGAAAGAGAGTTAGGATACTGCAATATTCCCCACAAGGCTCTAAGTAGGGCATAAAATAGTTGCAAGATTGCTAAGCAGCAAGGCAAGGCAACAACATATTCCACTTTCAGAGAAGTTTTAGGTAGATAAATCTTTCCCTAAACAAGGGGAATAAACACACTGCCTTATTTGCAAGGGTTCAGATGACCACGTACACTACTGTGCAGGTGTTTTCTTCCGCAGGATGTTCAATTTAGACCACTAGAATTGCATGACTCAAGAATAAATCGGGTCACAAGTACTCTAGAAACATAGTTGATACTTTCATCTCTTGCCCTTCACACAGAGAAGATAAATCATAGCCCTAGCCTTTGACACAAAAAGTCTGTACTATCTGTGGATTACAACAGTTCCTATAGAAATCTTGAAGTTTCAACATTTAAGAATACATTACAACTTAAAGATTAACTTTAAGAATACACTATAACTACAAAATAGAAGTGTGTATTTCTACATGCACATAAACAAATAAATAACCCCTCAACATAGAAAACCTTATATAAAATGGACTGCTTCTATAGAAATAGAGGAAAGCAATGCATCAGTGTTTCAAATAGGCAAAAAAGCACCAGAATATCCACTCCATACCCTGAGAAATTATTTATTGCCAAGGATCTGACCAACTGAGCCACTAGGAAGCCATACATGATTTCTCAGATTGCTACAGTAGTTCCACTAGGACTCTCAAACAAAGGGGCTGGGGGAAGAGAAACCTTTTGCCGGTCTGCTTAGACAGGAGACAGACAGCTGTAGTGAACATAAGGATTCTCCTAACTGGGTGGACTCAATAGCCCAAACAAGGAAACCACTACAATCAATCTACCAGGCTAACTCTCTGCTTAAAAATTTGCTCGATGAGTGACAGAACACCTACTGATAATTTTGGTTAAAGAGATAATTTTCAGCCTGGTTTTCTATTGGCAGGCTGCCTCCTGACATGGTGGGTTCAGTTTTAATTAGCATTCACTGTTTATTTAATAGTACCACCATAAAGATCAGCCCACGCTTTTAAGAGCTTCTCTGTAGCATCACAACTCTTCAGAAGTTCCCCTTCACATCAAAAGCAACTTTTCAGTTAAGTTTTTTTTGCATTGTTGATCCTGATGGTGTATAGTACATGTATTTGCTATCTTACCAATTTTTAGTTTATTGCAAGACATGAAAGGGGATTCTATTAAATATATTAGAACACTTTGTCTAATTATCACCTCCTTTTCATTAATTGTGTAGACTTATTCCAGCTTTATCTATACAGAGTTCTTGAGTAGTTATGGCTAATATTAATGAGAAATTGTTTTTTCCATGTAAATCAGCTCTGGTGGCAGGGATAGATGAATAACAAAATCCTGCCACCCTAAATAAGTTACTGGGTTCTTAGAAACTTCTAGCAACTTCACATTGCTTGACATCTTCTTATTAGTTACTTAACATCTTCTTATTAGTTACTTCCCAACCTTACAAAGATAGTATTTCTCATTATATTATGTCTTTCTGGGGAAACTACAGAAAATATATCTAAATAATAATGAGTACAAAGACTTTCATAAATCTTAGTTAAAATCTACGAAGATCTGGAGACTATTCTCAGGTCTGAGAAAATCCTTGTCCTGGTAATGAGCACTTACATTAGCTAACTGGAGAATAAAAAAAGTCAAAAGCATCTAAGGAAAAAAAGTAAGTTTTCAAAGGTGTGTACATCAGTGGGCTTTCTTAACAACAGCAGCAAACTCACACTATTGTTAAGTTTAATTTTGCATTATTGATGACAATTCATGGCCGTGTTAGTTATTTTCAGTCCCGTTACAGCTTTGTTCTCGCCAATTTTTTTTACAATTTGATTGTGTAATCAAACAGTTCATGTATGACAGGAAAACTGGGAAGGTTTTTTAAGCTTCCTTTAACTGTAAATTAATCTGGTGATATCCTGAGAAGCATCCTGGGTTATCATCAGACATGCTCTGTCCAAACAAATTAAGACTATTACGTACAGTGGAAACAGCAATTCTCTCAGACAAGGAGAAGCACGAGTAGTTCTGTACTCTGGTATTTTTATCCTGTCAAAATAAAAAGTGTACTTCAGTGGCCTTGGCATTACCAACACCATGCTCATCCAGCCTTTCTCACTCATCTCACAAGTCAACTCTGAGGCCATAGCTGTAAAATTCTGCCAATGCCTTAGCACTAGAAAGACAACACACACTTCCATAGCAACTCATTCATGAACAACAGCATGCAAGTTGAGATGCAGAGTGAACTACTGCTGTACCCTACAGCCTTCCTCCCTCAAAATGCCTTCATCAATATTCCAGAAGGATATAATTCATATTAATGCTTTTGAAGTGCAAGAGTAAAAACGTGCTACTGAGAAAGATCTTGACTGCAAAAACACTTAAATTGTATGAGGTTATAAAAGCAGAATTACAATAGAGCATTTCTGTAAATTGATTTTTTTCTTATCAGATGTATGCTTTAAAAAGAAAAAGAAATTCTTCGTGACTCAAACAAATCTGAAAGGGAAGTGAAAACCAGTCCTTTGACACATAAAACCACACCAGTAACTACAAAAAATAACTGAATTCCTACAGTAAACTATACCTGAAAACCAGACAGTTAGTCACAATGCTTTTTATTTTAATTTAAAATTTTCTGACATGCACACGGATTCCAGGTAGGAGAAAGAGACTACTGAAGATGCTATTTTCTATTCAGGCTATGGTGCTGCATTTGGACAGTATATGCATCATTATTTGAATAACTGTGCTAATTTCCTGTCTCCATCAAGAACATTAAAAGCTTTGCTATTGTCTTCTACAATGGCATTTTGCCCTGTCAGTAACAAAATAAGTGTCATTATAGAACCCTAATAATTCCTAGAAGAATTTCAGAGCAGCTGGATTTTGCTGGGTTTCGCCATTTTTTAACAATAGTAGACTTCATTTCATCTGCAGCACTATTTAAGAAAGAGAGAGCATCCCTTTTGCATTTCTAGAAAACATCAACTTTGGGTTTGACTGTCCAGCTTAGACATCTGTCAGCAATATGCTGTGATGACACCCAGGTGATCGGGTTGTTACCTGAACTATTAGGATACTTCAAGAGCAATACATTTGGAGAAGAAAAAAAAAAGCCATACTTATTTGGAGCAGTGTTTTGTTTGTTTTCTTTAAAACAAGAAAGGAGCACTTTTGGGCAGAGCAGTGAATTGCATTTCATTCATTTATGGAACAGCCTGTGTTTCGCTCTAGCAGAACAGTCTAGTACTACAAAACCGTGTGCACTGCTGCATCTCAGAGTACTCAGTGACATACATGAACACTGCACTGCTTTTGCTTACCACTTTTTAACCAAGTATGAGGCACACCAGCCCCACGTTGTACAGCCAGGCTGTGCTTTTCTAGAACAGCGACATTACTTTTAAACGTAGTGATTTGAAGCAACCTAACCTAATCCAACCCTAGCAAAAGTAAATGGTTCTGGAATGAATCTCTATCTGAGATGAGCTTTCCTGTTACACAATGCAAGAGAGACAGAGCAGTTACTACAGGACCCAAGGGCATTATGCAAAGGCATCTACAACAGAGTCGAGGCTAAGAAATAAATGGACTGTCTGATTGAAGTTTTATCGTAAGAAGCAATTTATTTCCTCAAAACCTGAAGAGGTCTGAAAAGATCTAAGAGATGTAAACACCCTGGACAGATAATCTGGAAACTGGAAAATACTAGGAGGAGCAGTGGACAAAATGTTAATTTCTTTCTTTCATTTTGGTGATTGCTAGCTCCTGTTGGGTACAGAGAGGAGTAGATGTGAGGGACTAACACTGTGCTCCACAGAATCATAGAACAGTTTGGGCCAGAAGGGACCTTTATAGGTCATTCAGTCCAAAACCCCTGCAGTGAGCTGGGACATTTTTAGCCAGATCAGGCTTCTCAGAGCCCCAACCAACCTGAGGCTGAATATTTCCAGGAATGGGACACATGCTACCTCTCTGGGCAACCTCTTCCAGTGTTTCACCACCCTCATCACAACGAATTTCTTCCTTATATCTAGTCTAAATCTACCCTCTTTTAGTGTAAAACCATTAACCCTTGTATGAACTGGCGTAACAAATCTAAATGTCTATTTATTTCTTATGATGAAAAAATTAAGACAAATTTCATTGGCCTTCTAAAGCCAACTTCTGAAATCGCCATTAATTTTTTGTGCTATGAAAGAGAAGTGCTACATGACTACCTAAACTACTTACCACAAAATGTACTATTATCTGTTGGTACGTTTGCACAAACTGTCTTTCAAACTCAATTAAACCACAGAACAAAACACTGCTTCTTCCTTATCAACTATAGTATTCATCAATCTTCTAACATTTTAAAAAAACAGCAAGGCTATGGCATTCTTCAGTAATGTTTAAAAAATTTTTAACATGTATCTGTTCACAAGACCTGAGAGCTTGCTATCCTTGTGCAATGTCATCACAGCCAAATATACTCTCTCCTGCATGAATTTAGGTGTAGAAGGAGCGTAGAATTTACCCCAATGGGATAAAGATTTATGTATGCATGACCCACAAACAAGAACTTATCCTTTGGAAATGCTTCAAATCAAAATAACGATGTTCCAAACAGATGAAGAAGTAGTAAGAAAAAACTTGATTTAGCCTTTCATGTCTAAGTGAAGTCCTGCAACATGACAATGTGCTTTTCAATTAAAAAAAAGTAAATATTATTTTCATTCCTTCAGCAACAGAGTTAATGCAGCTGTATCAAATAGTTCTAAAAATCTGTCATTTATTATCCTGCAGAAAGCCTGCTTTGCTGTGCTACATCAACAGAAACAGAACAGTTTGTGTCTTCCTGACAGCACAAAATATCAGGAGAGCCTTGCATAACTAGATGTGTTAGTTTGCAAGGGATGTCCTGACTTTGTAGGGCATTCCCAGCTGTGTGCATGAGCTGCCAATTGCAGCTATGCCTTCCAATGAATCCCAGAGACACTCAAGTTGCTTGCACCAGACCAGGAGAGAGCTGCATCACACCATCGCTTCTACCTACCACTCAGCTGCTCAGCATGCTATCTGGCTGCTGGAGACATATTCAGGAGGGGGAAGGAGACAAATTATTCTAACACAGTCACTAGATAATGCAATTTAATTTTGTATTATATCAGAGTAACATAGGAAAACTATGTAATGATACAACACTATCATGACATGATAGAAAACAAAAATATTTTTGAAGTTGAAATTAAGATATACAATTTAAAAATGTAATTTAATGTTATTTCAGTACACAAGCACTCTCTGAAGAGGTGACCCATATTATATATACCCAAATGAAAATGAAAATTCAAACATCTCATCTGCCCTCCCCATCACTCCACTGACTTTATAATATTTGCAGAAAAGAAAGCCAATGAGAGAATGATTAAGGGAGGATAAAAGTGAAATACAAGGCTTCAAAGCAGAAGAATATTAGAATACCATAAACTGCTACATTAAAAGGCATAGAGAATCTATTTTAGTGTCATGTTTTGGAGAGCTATAAAGAATTAAACTTACTGGGGGTTTCTGGCATTTCAAAAAGCTAATTCAAATTAGTTACTCAAATTACTTAGGGCAACTAGCTCTGCAGGTAAAAAGGTGAGATGCGCCCAACTAGAGGAAAAATAAAAAGCCTTCCAAAGCAATCCAAAAATACACAGAGAAAATATTTTATAGTGGTGCACATAGGTATTACCTGCATTAACTTCAGATTAGGTACAAAAATCCCCACATTAATTGTTTCATTGTTCAGGGCTAACAAGAAAACTTTACAACACGTGACAGCATCAAGTCTTCTCATAATGACACTGCTTTATCCAAACCCCTGCTGTACACAACTTCAGAGACCACAGTCCTTTGCCAAGAGACTTTACTGCTGCCTCCAGCAGACTACACAGATAACGAGGTTGTGGTGCATTCGTGGCCATTGGAGTGACCTGTCCAACATGTGCACTGAATTAATTCACATCCTTACAATGTAAGGATGCTACAGCTCTTTATTGGTCTATTTTGACAGTTTTGTTTTAGCCTCATGACATTTTAATCTTAAACAAGCCAGTACAAAGTATTTTGCTGCAGTTGAGAACCATCACCAACTGCTGTCATGTAGTTATATATGGTTATGGTTATATGGTTAATACAAAACACTTCATTGGGAAGAATGAATTAATGAATGAACGAGGAGCATTTGATAAAGAAGCTGCTGTTGAACTTTTCACTGCTCTTTGATACTACTCATGATATTTTCTTATAATTGTGGCTTTGCTATTCCAGTTGCCCAGTGCATTAAAATCAGTCAGAAGTAAAAACATCTTAGGTCATCAATACTCCCAGCATTGAAGTTGCTGTCATTTAAGCTACTTTCAGAGCTAAATAGTGTTTCCAAGCCTGTCAAGAAGCTGTTATTGAGAAAGAAAAAAAATAGGCATAATTTCTAAGTTTCAAGGTTATTCTGAATATTTGAGATGGCATCACGCTGAACCACCAGGAGATGTACCATGTGTTAATGATGATTGTGTTACATGATTTTTAGTTAATGATTTTTGGCCAAATCCCCAGAAGTATCTGGCAATTGTAGCATCACAAAATGCACAATTTGGATGCCAATTACTTAAGGGAAATAGAATATCCAGCCTTCTTTTCCCTCTCTATGGTATCCTCAGCAGAAAACAGGCAATAAACTGTATTTCTGACACTATGATTTCTTAAGATGGGCATCTCCACTTAACACAGCTCTAAAACCCTCCTTTGTAGTTCCATACCCTGTCCTCTATTCCTAAAAGAAATAAGTAGGTGTCAATTTTATTTTTAGGATGCAATTGGAAGAGTGTATTGTAACAGCCCTTCACACAATTATAAGGATTGCAGTGCTTGCCCAGCAAATCAGTGATTCATTATTCTCTACTGAGTGCCCCAAACATTAGTCTAGAGATCTAGGTCCTTCCCTAAGGACCACTAAATCTTTAATTATTTTCTACAAAGTGACCTAGTTTCAATAGGGAACTGGCATCCTATAATATTTTGTATGAGGATTACTTCTGATTTGAACAAAACACTGTACATCACAGAAATCCTGTCTCTTCCTCTGATTGTATTTCTGAACAAAAAATCTCAGCATTTTTATTTTTTGAAGCACACAATTTACCAGTGTATGTTATCATGATGCTCCCACTGACATGGTCCCCTTTTGGGGAGACACATTACGTTACACACTGGTGACTAGTTTAGCAACGAAAAAATCTGCATTAACTTGAAAAAAATGCCAAAGCTGAACTGCAGCCTCACTGCTTTTAGAAACTCAGATACCTACTGAGTGGAAGCTGCTATACAGACCTTTTGAGAATAGCTCCTTTAGATTTGGGCCATTCACCATTCAGGGTCTCTGTGAATGCAGCCTTCTCCTATAGCCTCACTAGACCAGCACCTACTCACGATCTTACCTGATGCTGTTGCAGGTACTCAGCCACTCCAACACTACAGTTGATCACAGATTTGCAGAGGCACGTGCTGCCTGAGCTGTGCAGAATTCAGCACAGAAGCAGTGAAAACAATTAAACCCCAGCATGGTTTGTCGTGAAGCATCTGTGATTAAGGCAGCTACTCTTGCTCTGGGGGAAAGTGGTTATAGAATGTCTCAAATAAGAAAGGACCTGTAAGGATCAAGTCCAACTCCCAGCTCCTTGCAGGACAACATTTCATATCATGAGGTGAACCTGAGAACATGAGGATGTCACGAAGAACACCAGAAACAAGAAGAGGAATAGGACACAAAAGATGAGTTTTGAGGCATGTGCCTGAATAAAACATCGTTTTGGGAGAAGTTTTCTAGTCAGTTATATCAGAGGCAATCCCTAGAAGGGTGCACAGTGAGAGTGCTCATTCTCTTTGTGCACCATGCTGCAATTAAGGCCATAGTTTCAGGAACACTTTAAGCCAATGTGAACTTTATAAAGAAGTAATTCTGTCACTACCTTGAGCCAGCACAGATGTGGTAAGCCAAAAGGGAGAACCAATACAACCTACATGTGAGGCATTTTCTTTCTCAGTACCTTTAACCTTTATCACTTTCTCTAGGCCAATCCATCTCATAATGTGACAAATGCTGGAGCCAGCAGAAAGAAGAGGTTGGCAGAGAAAAAAGCAGCTGGGCATGGCAGGGGAGCTGGAAAACCTCTTTCAATTGCAGTTTTGGCTTCCAAGACTTCTATGAAATTATGGCCTAAACTGTATCACAAGCCCACTTTCGGCTTTTTCATCCATTTCTGCCAACTAAACTTATAATGAGATAGCAATGACAGACAGCCCACCTGATTTTTTAAATTTTAAAAACATGTAGTCAAATAGATGTGATCTAGTTAACAATATAAAATTAGACATAGCTGTAAAATATTATGAGAAATACAACAGATTGTACTTTACAAGTTGTTGCTAACAGACTGATAATTATTTTTCATTTTACATAGAGTTCCTTCCTAAAATGCAGTGGCATCTTCTATTCATAATTTTTATTTGAAGGAAGAAATAAAGAGCATTTAACCTACTCTGTGTTCCAAAACACTGCAAACATTTGCATCTCCTCCCTTTATATTTGTGGTAAATGGGTGAATTCGGTAAATAATGGATTATTAAACCACCTAAACTGGTACAGACAGTGCCAAAGAATTCCCACTGTTATCAAACCTTAAGCCCTTTATTAGATAAGCTACAGATATTTCTAGAAAGAGGAGAGATCAAAGGAAGAGGAACAATCTAATCTGTTTGAGCACTGGAGAATATTCTGCACATAGTGTGCTGAAATTTCCAGTGTCCGTAAAACATTTATAGAATAATGTAAAAGAAAACTAAAGGGGTATTTGAAAAGCTATGATATGACTTGATATTACAAAATAATGACAGATATGGCCATATTCTAGGGCTGGGCAAGACAGGCCAGGGACAAGTTGTCTCTCAGAAACAGACCTTTTAAAAAAAAAAAAAAAAAATTATTTAATAGGCTTCTGAAAAGATGAACTAAAAAAACTTCTAATCAGGACATTACTATGAGATGGTTTCCTTCTGCGAGACAGTGAGCAAAGGGGAAGCTCTCATTTGAGAGACCAAGGCAGCAAATGGAAGTCATCAGAAAAAAACTTTGGGAAGCAAACAGGTATTATAGAAACAAGGCAATAGTTGTTCCTAAAAAGTGGGTATCTATCTTGGCATTCCTGCTGAGAAATTTTATATATATTCAATATTTTTTATTGAATTTGTATCCTGAAAATATAACTACTCAAAGGTAAAGGACCATTACCTGTGTCTCTACACTTTAGCTTATTCAACCTTTAGTGGTTTCCAAAATTTTATTCTTAAGCAACCAACAATTATAGTGAGAAAGCTGAGAGCACCAGATGTCGGATGGAAACTCCATCACATAGCAAAAACACTTCGGTCTTCACAATTTAGCTGATACTCCACAATGAAAAGATAGCTTAGTAAAGAAAAAGCAAAACTAAATTATACAACAGCACCTGGGCTCCAGATATGAACACGTCTCCTACATCAGGACAAGGCGACATTATAAAGTGAAAACTATAACTCCTTATTTAAAGTCCCACATTGCAAACATTGAAGTTCAGCTGTTCAGAAGTTACAGCACTGTGCTGTCATTCCTATCATCTGTTCTGGTTAATTAAAAAAAAAAACCAAAATCATCTGCTTAGGTCAGACCAGATCAGATTAGTACTGCCAAGTACACAGACACTATATTGCCCTGCTCGTTAGAGTGGATCTAATTCACTGTCCTCCGTACGTGTATACAAAAAACCTCTTTCATCTCAGTGGATACGACTGCTTCCTTATGAAAAAGACAAAAATCAATGTTTCCTTTGTGCTTCCTTTAAGCTCTTCCTACCTGTAGGTATCCCTCCAAGGTTTGTTTTGATTTTATTTTTTTTTATTATTATCATTGCATGGCTGGTTCTCTCTCTTCCCACATTATAATCACATTTTAATTTATCTCATTTATTCTCATAGTTCTATGACTCCACTAAAATCAACTTTCAATATGGGCATGAACTATACCCAAGATTTTTAGATGCCCTTTCCTAAGCACTACACTAAGGATGAGGAATTGCGCGCTGCTCAGAACCACCCTATCAGTTCTGACAGGATCCAGCAGCATGTCCTGCCTCCAGCAGTGGCCACAGGTGCCATCTCAGAGGCAGTTCAGAACAGAGCATGAGTGTAGCATCTTCCCACCTTCTGGCTCAGAGGACTTCCTGAGCGTATATGGAAATTCAAGAAGCAGAAGTAATACAGAAAAGAAAGGATGTTGTCATTACAAGGTGTCATTAGAAAACAACAATAGCAGAGAGAAGAAGGAATTCAGAATGACAATGGAGAAAAACAGTACTGATGCAAACCCGCTTCAGTACTTCAGAAGATACAGAACAAGCACAGTATACTACAAACGTTAAGCCTATTACACATTTCAGTCATCCACACTTTAAGATAAAGCAAAGGTCTGTACACATGCTATAACACTGCTGTTCTTTCCTTCTCCTTTGGCCTGATACAGTCACTGTGAGCTGCAGATTTTCACAAAAAGAGTATCCTGCTCAGTTTCAGGTGAGGGGAAAACACATCAATATTCAGGCTGTTATGCAATCATGCCCACTGACCCAGTGTACTTACAAACATTACGTAAACCAACTTCAGACAGTAAAATGAAACACCACCTTGAGATCTATTGAGCAGCCTTCTTAGTAAAAACTTAAGAGGTATACAAGTGCTATTTAAATTCAGCTGGTCTTGAGAGAGGGATAAACAACTAAATATAAAACCAAAATTGATTTGACACTAGTAAGTCCTGCCAACATGTGCTTCCTCCAATACAACAGAATTCTAATTGGGGAGTGACCACCAAGAGAAATAAACCTATAAGGACAGTCTGCACAAAGCGTTAGGAAAGAGCCATAGCACAGCCAGGACGGTTCCACAATAGAAATACAAAACCCAATGCAAGACTCAAACGACCTGGATTTTACCTGAACATTTTCACTTTTCCTGCCTTGAAACAATTTGCATACTTGCCAAGGATATTTAAAAAAATAAAAAAATAGAAATCTGGGCTTAACACTTTACACCTCTGATGTATAGTAAGCAAGCCAAGACTTCTAAGATAAAAGTTACTGCCCATGATCAGTAAATCTGATGCATTTAGGAGCAGTAGCTCCTAAAGTATGCCTAAAGTAGGGCATGCAGTAGAAATTCAATGCAGTACATCTGCACATTCTTCTGCCTGGGAAATTCTGCACGGAAATACATCTGCCCTGTCGCTGCTGGCCTTACAAACAACTCTTTTACAGCTCCTCCCTACATTTTCTTACTTCAGAATACAAAGGTTTTGAATATGCATTCGTATTACCAAGACACACATCACATCACATCATAGGCAGATCTTGTAGTGTAAATAAGTTAAAACATAAATTGGATAAAGTGATTTCTGATAGAAGTTATTTTCATAGTAACACCTGCAGAATATCTTGTTAGCAAGAGAGAAGCTGAATGCCTAGCAGATTATAGAGACCAATTTGGGTTCATTCACATAGTCCTGCAATAAAAAACTGTATGAAAGTAATTTTCTTATTACAGTACTTATTTCTAAAATATCTATCAAACTATCAAACATATACTCAAATACACTAGGGAGAGTATCAGTTAGTGTATAAGTTGAAAAACAATCAATTTCAAAGTTAATCTGGACAAAGTAGTTTATTAATAGCAATAATCAATTGGAATTTCAGAAATGTTCAGAGAACAAGCTGAAAATGGGACTGCTCATCACACAAACATGCTATCTTTATCTAGGGAGAAAACCCAAAGCTCTTAGAATACTTTGAGAGTTTTGTCCAAGTGAAAAAAAAACCCTATCATCTGTAACATCACCTGAGCTGATACAGATAAAAAGCTCAGGGATAGACAGACTCAAACTAGCAAAGCCACATCCTGTTAAAGCATATGTCGCCTGTCTACAATACTTCTAACACATGCTAGAACATACTGGATGCATTATCACATTTATTGCCTTGACAACAAAGCTAGAATTAATGGTACAGGGTAGTCCTTGTTCCAAATAACTACAATTCAAGAGGAAGCAAAGTATTAGCTGAATTTTCAGATGCTAAGAAGATGCTTTACTGAGAAGCAAAGAAAAAGGCAAGAATTTGTAAAATTTTTTCGTTAACTAGGGGAAATAATAAAATAGTAAAAAATAAAGAACACTAAGGAAATCTCTTTTATTTAAAAGATATTTATGAAAAAAAAATTCAGGAAGAAAACCTTTCCATTTTTTAAGGTTTCTTTTTTATTTTGTTTAGAGCTGAGGTTTAACAAACAAGTTTACAGTCAATGGAAATAGAGTGTGCTGGAATAACCAAGCCTATTTGTCTCCTACAAGTTTTAATAGGAACATTTTCTCCAGTTCTGATCTTGGATATTTAGGAAAGCTCTACGGAAAATAACTTCTATCAATTTAATACTTGAGACCAAGTGCACCTCATCACTGGTACCTAGCAAGAAAACTGTGCTTTCTTATTATTGTTCCAAGATATCTCAGCTTCCTTCCACTAGAAAAACACTGAAGTAGCCTGAAAACATTTATCCATCAAAAGTTTGTCTCACATGATATGGGGAAGACTGCAACACTCACCAGCTTACAAGAAATTTTTATGCTAACAAGAAACAGTCTTGCTCTTGGTTTTTAATTGCATCACTTACATTTTGGGAACTGAGCTCTTGATTTTTACTTTTCTAATGCACAACACAAGAGAAACCTGATTTCTTTCTTTAGATTTCTATAAAAACAGTGAGGTGTTACAAATAGAAATACTCCAGTAAGAATTCAGTTAGTACCACATATTCCAACTATGACTTCTATGACTCCTAGTCTTTAAAATTAAGACTTGTGGACAGTTAATAATGTCCTTTAAATTAGTAAAGTGAATAGTGTTAAATTAATTATTTTTAGGTCCTCAAAAACTTGCTAATGTAAACCCTCCAGTTAGAATGCAAGAATATATAAACCCCAGCAATTTTTCTGCATGCAGTGAATTAATAGGAGGACTGCTGGAGCACATCCAAAGAAGGTCAAAGAAGCTGGTGAAGGGTCTGGAAGACAAGTCTTATGAGGAGCAGCTGAGGAAACTGGGGTTGTTCAGTCTGGAGATGAGGAGGGGAGACCTTATCACTCTCTATAGCTACCTGGAAGGAGGTTGTAGCCAGGTGGGTGTCAGTCGCTTCTCCCAAATAACAAATGATAGGAAAAGAGGAAATTGCCACGAGTTATACCAGGGGAAGATTATATTGAATATTAGGAAAAATTTATTCACCAAAAGGGTTGTCAATCATTGGAGTAGGCTTCCCAGGAAAGTGGTGGAGTTACCATCCCTGGAGGTATTTAAAAGACATGTAGATGTGGTACTTTGGTACAGGGGTTAGCAGTGGACTTGCAGTGCTGGGTTAAGAGTTGGACAATTCCATGATTCTGTGACTGAGATTCCCAGCTACTCATAGGTTATTTAAAAAAAGAAGTGTACTACTGTAATGTGAACCTATAACCGGACTGCACTTTGTGGGCATATCTTGACGCATTAAACTTGTACCAGCTTATCTGAGAAAAAAAAATTAACAGCCATTACAAATTGTGCTCTTCATGTCTTCAGCTAAGGCTTTCAGGAATGCCAAACCTGACGTTATTTCTAGCTGTGCATATGCACTTCAGCACAGTCAAAAGTGGCGCTGCTTACCCAACAGCGGATTGATACTGATGCCATCAGAATGAACTTCACAGTGCCAACACCAGGCTACTTAACACCAGGAAGTTTAATCATCGCACTGGCAAGAGTCTTTTCAATCTGTCTGACTGCTGTGTATAACCACTGATATATACAGGTCCATATACACACACAGACGCCATCATGCACATTGCCAGCTACATAAAAAAGTTATGTCATTTTTAACTCTGGGTCTGGGTGAGGTCCTACAGACCAATTGATAAATAAAGCTGTTTATAACCTATATGAACTCCCATGTCAGAAAAAGGGGTTTGGGGTTTTTATCGACCTGTTGAATGGAAACCAGAAACTAGTGAATACTGTGCTCATAAATAATGATACAAGTAGTTAAGTATTCATAGGGTAATAATACAAAATAAAATAAAATTTAATACCTTACTAAGGAACACTCCTTCTAGAAGTTCTTCATTTTAATGGGTATTTAGCAGTTCTCATAAAGAGTCCAAAAAAATCTATAAATTCCTTAATCTTGACTACATTTCCTTTAGTCTCTTTGTGATTGAGACATATTGCAAAATTTTGCTGAAACATCCTTCAAGATTGTAGCATAAAACAGAAAAAGTAAGAAATTTTTTGTATAACTTGATTAAAGGAAAAATAGATTAATGGAAGATATGGTGTATGTATTTCAGGTTTATTTCAATCTGAGAAGTTAATTAATATTTTTAACCACACCCTGAGTAACAGTAAAAAACTCACAATGAATTCCAATTAATTCCAAGACTAACCTGTGAATTTTATTTATTTCATTTCACTGTTGCTTTGTTTTTAAGCATAGCCCTGAAAAGGAGAACAAATCAGACTACCACTGTCAATAAATACAGGGTGACTTTATGGTAGCCACAGATTGGATTTAACTACAGAACTATATTTAACCTGAGAAGATAGGGTCCCATTTATGTAATCCTGCTTTAGAAGCTTCTAATGAGTTACTGCAGCCTAACCCAGATATGCCTGCCAGCAACTTCCCTGGCTCTCTCATGTCAACACAATGACGAGAGTACAATTTCATCATAAAGATATCTGCCCAGCACAAAGCACGGTCTTGTTCAACATGTTGATCATCAATATAATCAGTAATCTAAAAAATAAAATTCTGCCCAATTTAACTCATAAGACAGAAGCTTTCTTTTTGTTTGTACTCTATTTGCTGTATAGCCATAGATCCAGTGTTACTAAGAAGAGATTTCTGAGGTGGGGGAATAAGTAGTCAATAGATTTAGCTAAGCAAAGAAATTGGTAAGTTCTGTGACATGAGAGCACTCACAGAGAGAGCAGATGCCTACATTTACAAATTAATGAATGCATGCAGAAATTAGTAGATCCTTCATAAGGGGAGTTATTATCACTGTGGCCTCTTTTGGCTTTAAAAATCTACCAACAAGAATGCTCATCCACCTTTGAAGTGTCTTCATCTTTTAGAGAGCATCCACTGTGAGTCGGGCATCCCAAGAAGTCCTACATTCAGCCACCTGCCTCGCAGCCACATATGGCACTTGGGGATCAGCAGGGGCCAGGGTGAGGATCGGTCACTCGGTAACATCTGCTGACTGATCAAAAGTGGCATTAATGAAATTCTAAAAGGAGTTTAGTCCACTCCTTCATGATGAAATACAGCTGTAGTGACAAAAGGTGTACATAAAAAGCAGCACATTAAGATTATAAATGGTGAAATACAGCAGGGAAAAGGATGAACCTTTTCAGAACATGCTTTTTGACTGAAGTCACCTACTATAATCACCTTGCCAAATACAATCACAGTACAAATCAAGCACAGCATGAAATGTAAAGCAGCGATGTCAGAAACAAGGACAGGAATAATAAAGGGCCCAACTACAAACAGAAGAAAAAATTAAGAATTCATCATAATGATTTGGCATTGCATCACGCATTTCAGTACCTGTTGTTTCTAGATTTGGCTATATTTAAAGAGTTGTTAGCTTAAAGATCATCTCAATAAATCACCATAATACCAAAAATTACATATGTATTAAAATAGTTTGAATTTTGGTGCTTTCTCTTCTACTCATACTGTATTTACAGGAAAAGTACCATAACGCAGTTCAAAGAGATGATGTTTCAGATGATCACATTTTCTCTTGGGCACTAGGATGCCTTTCTCTGTTGCTGTATCAGGTCCATAGATTTCAAGATTCAGAGAACAGCGACTGTATCAGGAATGAAGACATGGCATTCCCAAAGCCAAACAAGGCAATAGACCAGAAACACTGTATCTTGGCTTGAAATGCTAATTATTTCCCTGCAAAGCAAAGCCTATAGTCCAGAGAAAAGCTCTTCCACTAATTTAGCTTTTCGCAAAGGAAACAATGAGGTGCCTCAAAGAAAAACAGTTTACATTTATTTTACTTATTTTATCAAAAAAACACAATGACAGGAAAAATAAATAATGGCCTCTTTTCAGCAAAAGAAGACAAGAATGCAAAGCTTATAGGACAAAGGTAAGAGAACAGCAGATTTGGTGACTGGCAATCCAAGCCCTTATCTTGTTTAACTCCTGCATACAAATAGATCACAGATTTTATTCTGTGATTGGAACAAGACAGAATGTGAATCCCACTAGCTCCTCCACCACGTGGTGCACTTATCAATCAAGGCACTGTTTCTGCATCATGAGAATGCAACATAAACACTTCATATAATGAAAAATGCCTGGTATCCAGGCTTTCTGTGAGACTTTTGTTGCTAGTATTTTCTTGCCTTAAGCTACCATCTGAAACATGGAAATCCACCCTTTGTGGAAAAGCAACATGAAAAGAAAGCAGAAGAAAATTTTCTTCCACTTCCCTCCATATTCAGCAATTAACCCGTTACTTTCAATCCTTGAAATTTAAAACAGAGAAATAACAATCCAGAAAAAGTTTGTTGAACAAAAACATCATAAATTGTCTGTAGATTTGAAGTCATGCAATACAAGAGGATCGTGGAATCATGGAATTAGGTTGGAAGGGACCTTCAAGATCATCTAGTCCCAACCCTTACCATGGACAGGGACACCCAGGCTGCCCAAAGCCACATCCAACCTGGCCTTGGACACTGCCACAGCTGTTCTGGGCAACCCGTGCCCGTGCTTCACCACCCTCACATAGAACAATTTTTTTTCATCATATCTAAACTATATATTCGCTCTTTCAGTTTAAACCCATTACCCCTGTCCTATCCCTACATGCCCTGATAAACAGTCCCTCTCCAGAGGGATAAGACCTCCTTACCGACCAGATGGGCTGAACAACCTCAGGTCTCTCAGCCTGTCTTCACAGGAGAGGTGGTCCAGCCCTCTGATCATCTTCACGGCCCTCCTCTGGACTCACTCCAACAGCTCTATGTCTGTCTTGTACTGGGGATCCCAGAACTGGATGCACTACTCCTTCCAGGTAGGGTCTCACAGAAGCAGAGCAGGTGGGGAAAATCACCCAGCTGCTGGTCCTACTTCTTTCGATGCAGCCCAGGACACAATTGGCTTTCTGGGCTGCAAGTGCACACTGACAGTTCACATTGTTCTTGTCCACCAACACCCCCAAGTCCTCCTCAGGACTGCTCTCAATCCATTCATTGCCCAGCCTGTAGCTGTGCTGGGCATTGCCCTGATCCACATGCAGAACCTTGTACTTGGCCTTCCTGAACTTCATGAGGTTTGCACAGGCCCACCTCTCAAGCCTGTCAAGGTCCCCCTGGATGGCATCCCTTCCCTCCAGCACGTCAACTGCACCACACAGCTTGGTGTCATCAGCAAACTTTCTGAGGGTGCACTCAATCCCACTGTCCATGCTGCCAACAAAGATGTTAAGCAGCATCGGTCCTAATACTGACCCCTGAGGAACACCACTCATCACCGGTCTCCACTTGGACATGAAACCACGGAGCACAACTGTCCAGCCAATTCCTTATCTGCTGAGTGGTCCATCCATCAAATCCATGTTTCTCCAATTTAGAGACAAGGATTTGGGGGGAGGCAGTGTCTAATCTCAAATAGAAAGCTGATGTACAATTCAGAAAGATAAATCCTATGTTTAGCAGCATTAAAATGTATTAAAAATAACAATAAATGTTTCTTTGTCATTATATGGGTATATTTGAAACTGATACTAACATTTAAAATTAAAATTGCATAATGTGAAGATATATTATGAATAGTAATTAAAGGGTATTACACATACAGATGATCTGTGCAGACCAAAATGTATATTCCATCCTACAGAGACAGATAATCTCAATGGAAGAAAAGAAGTAATTAAGTAAAAAAGGAAATATGGAATGAACCAGATATCAGAAAACACTGAAATTCAAGTTACACAGAAGGCTTAGTTGCTTCATGAATAAAGAAGGAAGAACATTTCAAGAACTGAGAAATCATGCTATGAAAGGAGTATCAACTAAGTATAAAATAATATGCAGATTACTGTATGGATACATGAAGCCTCTGAATATAAATTCTACTAATGAAAACTGGAATGAGTTCATCCATGTTAGAAAATGCAAAGCTGAGTTCCAACTTACATACAGCTCAACGTTACGAATATGGCACCTTCCTGCTTGCTCAGTATCTCATGTAAAAGAATGACAGAAGAATTTTCCTTTCTTGCCATGTGGATAGGAAGAAGGATAACTAAACGACCCCCAGTTTCAAGAGGTCTACTTTCTGCATTATTAGGAACAGGATGATAGTTTTTTCTCCTTGACATACTTCCACAGTGAGCATTCCAAACACAGAAGCAGAAGATCAAACTCCCCTGACGTTAAAAGATGAAATAAATCTCTCTACAAAGACTATTATTCCCCATACATATACTCAGGAGTGGAAGCAGAGTTACATTCTGATCCAACTTGCAGATTGTCTCTTTGTTAGTTGCACTGATGCTGGCATCAATTCTGAAATGTATTGTGCTGCTTCACTATAGGCATACCAAAGGCAAAATCATAGACAAGTCTGGCCACATCTTGCAGGTTAAGGCCGCCAGGTGACCCAATGTTATTAAAAATTATATCTTTTTTTTTTACCCTTGCAATAAAAATATTAATTGTTTACATTTTTTGAACACAAATGCTGCATTATTTGCTCATCTACAAAACCAGAGAAAGAAGTGCAGAATGCAATTCCACTGCTTAACTAATGAAGCTTTGATATTTAATTGATTTTCTTGAAACTGTAAATTGCTAAAAACAAAACATTATTTTAACCTGATGGTCCCACTGAGACCAATACTTCTCACTACACTGGAAGCTTTATCTAAGTTCTTTATTAACAAAAATACTACTAACAGCATGCAGAAATCTCAGACCTAGAGCTGGCTTTGAACCTCACCCTGCCTTGGTTATAGGTTAATGCTTCATTTTCACATCTGCATAGGTACTACCTGCATAGTTATTACCCAGTTTGAAGCCCAGATGACAGAACCAGGAGCTGACAGTCTTCAGTGCCACTCTACAGATCTATAAACCAGTATTTACTGCAACTTACTTCCCATGTTCTTCTTGGGCTCAGATATTTATTAGTTAATGTGGATTTAAATAGCATTTAAGTCTTCAGCCACAGGGTTGGCACCATTTCCTCAACATCCTGCTCATCTAAGTCAAACAACCCTAGATACTGCAATGCAGAATAATATTAGATAATCAGAGAATCACAGTATATATTACTCCAATGTGATCTATAAGCTTTGATACAGCACAGAAGATGACACTGGAATTTCCTTTAAAAATCTCTGAAGAGATAAAAAGTCCATAACGTATGGGATTAAGTCTCTGTCAAGATTAGAGAGCATTTGGTCTTGTACAACTGTCTCTAATTCAAAGGAGAAAGAAGTGGCACTAGGAGAGACCTTGCTGGCACGGAGAGAAAAGCAAGAGCAAACCAGGGGATCTGCAGTCAGAGAAGTGTGAGTGGGTATGCAGGGCCATATTCCAAAGGGAACCAGTTTTGCTGTCATTGAGCCATAACATCTCGGCTGAGCATACTGAAAATATTTACCTGAAAAAAAAAGCCCAAACATCCAAGGGAAAAAAATCAGGAACAGTTTATGATAGAGGGAAAATTATTAAAAAAAAAAAAAAAAGTCACAAGACAGCAGACTCCAGCATGTACAGGTGTCTAAGTTGATACCAGGTTAAAGACCATATGGAAAAGAGGCCTGCAGTTTGCTTCAATAGATTCAGAACACAATCAGGTAGACTTCTACCTTCCCAACATTTATTTAAGATGAAATGTTTATAATCTCTGCAATAGAGGGTTGTAGAAAGAAGAAAAAAAGTGAGATTTTATTTTTGCCCTTGGGGTGGCATATGCACTTTTTGTGTAGCAGGTTACAGTGAGGAGAGCAGTGGTCATGATCATATACCAGTGGTCTGTGCATGCAGCATCTTCAGCCAGCAAAATGCACTTGACATGCAGCATTTCCACCAGACACCTTACAGCCAAGCACAGTTTAACAAGCCACGGCAAGAGAAGAACAAAAAGTTCTCAAAACTGAAAGACAGTCTGATACGTTACTTGGAGCAAGCAATCCTATTTGCCAAAAACAGATGAGCAAGACCTCAGCACCCAACACACAACTTCTGTGGACTTCCACAGATACTCCTGAAGATGACTGTGTGGTCAGCTGAGACTCGAAAAAAATACCAGCATTATTCTTTCCTGCTTATGTGCTCCATGCAACGTGAAAGCTGTAGACATATACATTACTGATAGAGTAATTCAGAAAGACCAGTCTCAAAACCTGCTGGCACAGTAGCCAGGGGCACCAGCTGTGGCTGCAGCCTCACACCAAACACGGGCTTTCCAGTACTGAGCCTGAGGCTCACAGACCCGCAGTGAACCGATAAACCAGCACGCACAGGGCAGCGCTGACAGGCTTCTTCACTGCCTCAGCCACCTCACTGGCAAGAATGAGGAGAATGTTGCATGTATACAAAATACCAAGCTGGAGATCCAAGGAGGATACCTATGTATTCAAACCCCCAAAACTGTAGCAGCTCTTCCCCTGCAGAGCAGCAAGGCTGCTGGTCACAGTTGCATAAGTGTAACTACTACCATTAACCTCTCTGCCTAAAAGAGTTCTTCCTTGCATGCAGCCTAAGTCCAGGACACACACAATACAGTCGATGGGTGTATGGATGACGGATCCATGTTACTCAGACTGTAGCTGAGATCAGAATCAAACAAGTCAATTCCCAGATGTCCATATTTTTTCCATTTAAAAAAACCATAATCCTTGCAAGACAGCACCCTTGACAACATTTACATCACCTGTGGGGCAGGGCGTACCTCAGGCAATATAAGACAGGAAAAAGAAAAAAATACTTGTGTAATTCAAGAAGTCTCAAAAATAACAATTACCCACTGCCCAGTTGTATTACAAAATATATCCAAGCAATAATGATACCTTCCACATATGAAAAAAAATATGTTATAGCAG
Organism: Hypotaenidia okinawae; assembly: GCA_027925045.1. NCBI lineage: Eukaryota > Metazoa > Chordata > Aves > Gruiformes > Rallidae > Hypotaenidia > Hypotaenidia okinawae. The sequence goes on from BSDF01000004.1 coordinate 96,266,202, forward strand.
AAAACAGAATTACATGGCTTAAACTATGCAGAACATCCATCCTCCATCACAAAAAAGCACACAGCAAAATAAGAACATGTAGCATTCTGTCATCAACAAGGCTGCCTACATAGACACCCACTCTTTCTTATTTTCTCTGTGGCATATTCTTTTAACTCACTCATCACCTTCTGCATCTTTCTCAATTATTGACTTACCTACTTTCAATACAGCTTTTTCAGACTTGTTTTCACTAGGAAACTGGCCCCAGAAATAGTTATTCTCTTACAGTCAGTTCAGAATACATAATCCATTTTGATTCTTCCCTCTTCCAATATAATCATATACCAATAAAAATAATTTCCTTGAGAAACAGAGAGGTTATTCCAGGGTATATACGATCTGAAATAACTAGAGCAGGATAGTTATTCCGCACATCTAAGCTTCACGCTGTGATAGATTCACACGTTTGGTCCCACCTCCCAGTAAGGAGCTTGCAATTACTGCATTCCAGTGCAGGACCATGGATTTTTTCCAGCTCCTTTATCCACATGGCAGTTACAGCTGACTGTGGCAGATGAACCAGTAATGCATTTTTTTGCATCAGATGCACAAGAGCTAAATATACTAGATATGAAAGAACAAACCTGCTGTATATTTTGCTTCATCTGCAGATGAGAATTATTGTTCTTGACAATTATGATATTTAAGGCTCTGCTTTACTGACATCTGTCAGGATTTTAGATTTACAGATCTAAACCTGTAAGAAATGAACAGTGTTTATTATCTATAGTGACATGGAACACCTCCCTCTCAAATTTTTAGATATTCTTATGCTTTTTGTGAGGAAATAGCAAGTAATTAGAATCCTGTGTTGGTTTTGTGCTCTTTGAAGGATTAAACTCTCTCACTTCCTGGACAATATATCCATTAAGTACACTAAGTACTCTGATTAGAGCTTAAACACTGTTTAAATCAGGCATATCTCCAATACATTCCCTTGGAAAGCATAATCTGGTATTATTATGAAATTATGTTATAGTGCTAGTATGCAGGGATCTGCTATTTCATCCAGTTTGTCAGATGTATGGTCTCCACAGACATTTATCTGCATGTTAATCCTTGAAGTATTTTCTGAGTGCACATTTGTGAAAACACAAAACCTCTCTGCATTCAGTGTTTTTGACTCCTGGAAAGCACAGCTTTGTCACTCAATAGCTAGGCTCCTAATAGCTAGATAAATAGATGAGCTAAGGATAGCTCAAGTATATCTAACCATGGCTGTGGTCAGATATACTTGAGCTAGCTTTAGCTCATCTAAATGCAGAAATAGCCATCTGCATTTTACACTAGAAGTCAGCTTGGAAAGGTTAAGGTGAAAAGATGTGAAAAATAAAAAAAGTAGAAGAAAAAAATGAAGTATTCTGGGTTTTCTTACACAGAGAACAGTAGCAAAAATTAAAATCTGCAAAAAAACCCAATGTATATGCAGAATATCCATTATTAATGTAACATCAGGATTGATGCAATTAGCTGGGTGCAGTAAAGCTTTGGGTTTTACTGCAAAAGGTGGTAATAACCTCGACTTCCTGGCTGGTAGAATGTAGAATCTAAAAAATCCTGAAAATTTGTAGCATTTTATGGCAATCCATTAAAACCAAAGGAACTAAAATCCTCAAAGCAACCAAACCAGAAAATATTAGTAATAGGATATAATGAGATGTCAGGAATAAAATGAAAAGACAAAAGAATACTAAGTTTTCAAGGTAATTCATCGTAAAGAATACAAGTATAATGCCATTCAACTGTGAAACTGGTATAAAAATCCAAAAAGGCTCATCCGACCTTCAGAGTTAAGTGTGTACATCTTAAGTTCTGGAGCAGATTTATCTTCAAGGCTTCAACCCTTCTTACAAATACAGTTTGAAATTGGCCAACAAATGCAAGAATTAGTCATAGGGGACTAAGAGACAGCAGAAACGTTTCAGCTTCATTTCCGTAGGAAGGCAGTGTGCAGCAAATGTAATTAAAGATTTTAGTAAGAGTTTGGCATTTTACTGACAGACTCAGAATTACCAGAACAGACACTAAGCATTGGGGCACAGCATCACATCCTCCCTCCCCATCCTACATGGTAGTGGCCAAAGCCTCATGCAAAAGCTAATAGGATGATTATCCTCTGGAAGGATTATGCTGCACAGAGAAGCTGAAGTCTGCCTTTGTGAGAATTAAGTCCATTATCCTTATTGGTCAGCTGAATTATTTTCTTTTGCCATAGTGCAGATAGGTTTTCACTCTTTCTTAAAACGAGTAGGTCTCAAAGAATACCTTCATAAGAAGCTGGGATAAAACGTGCTTGCAGATCATCTTTTACAGTTTTAGAAAAAAGGAGTCCAGGAAAGGAAATGAAAGGGAAAATTGCAGAATTCTTCTTTAAGAAATAAAGGTCTGCTACACTAAATTAGCAAGAGTATAATTAGAATATAATATATACCAAATAAGTTTAGCAATGAATGAGACATGATCTGTTCTGTCTGAAATGCCAAGATATGACTCAGAGTAGATCAAGACAAGGTAAAAACACTGTGAGAGCAGTGCTTTACACCTTGATGGTGAAAAAGCTGTGTTCTTGGGGTTTCATCTCTCATTTCTAACCAACTTAGAGAAGGAAGACATCACAATGCAGCCTCTCCATCCCGATAGGAACCACGGTGTGTTTACATACAGACAGTACAGAAAGAGCTACATGTAGGAGTTACTCCAACGTCATAGAACTCCAACATCTGCAGTTTAGAGATTCAAACAGAGTATGAATCCCTGTCTCACAAAGCAGAACCTCCACCCCAGAAATGCGTCCTCATTAGACTCAGGATACAAGTGCATCACATTGCTACAAGTATTTATAAATGTGGAGAAGAAGCTTGTTCAGAGAATTAGTGGCTCGCGAGAAAAAAAGGCTTGTACCTTTGCTTGGCAGTTCAAATGCAAGCCAGTGAGAAGAGTGAAAAATATTTGACACTTTCTCAGCAAAAATAGAAGCATTATGGTGCAGCAAATAAACAGTTATCAGAAGCGGGATACTGCTCTAAATAGAAAATAGCAAAAAGAAAAAGATGAATTCTCAGCTTCAAAATCACTGGCATTTTGGAAAGTCTTATTAAAATAGGTCTACTTTAGATAGATGAGATGTTTGTCATTCTGATCATTTAAACAAGAGAGATAAGGTAATTCTGGAAGAACACAAAGAAGATTACTCTGCAATGGCTCACTCTTATTCTCACCATTAAAATAACAGTAACAACAAAATAATTCTATTTCAATTACACCAACATGCCACTTGGCTCACTTCATTTTAAAATAAACAGATAATGTTAGGATCAAACTTGAATGCTTACAGGATGAAAAAAATAAATCACTTCCTCACCTGCACAGAGATGCCAATGAGACAGTGCCCACAATGAAGGAGGACAACAGTGTTTATCTTGGCTACAGGGACACCATTTATTGAGGTTAGATCTAGGAAGCCACACATTCCATCCGTACCACATGCTTAACATCAGTGCTAAATCAAAAGTGAAACTGCAGAATACAGCCGGGTGACACTAATGATACTTCCGTTCTGAATGGAAAGGTAACAGCTATCATCAGAGCAACTAAAAATGTTCCATGCTAATCTCTTGTCAAAATCGACTGAAACAGTGGACAACTGTCAGCTATCCAAGACAATGAAAGTTAAGTCGAAGTGCCACTGAGAAATATGAAAAATATACTTTATAAACCAGCTCCCACTTTCCCTGCTTTCAAGGTAGGGTGCTAGAGAAGAGGCAAAATACAAATAAGATAGACTGAATACAAGAGGAAAACAGAGCAGGAAACCTCAAATAGCTATGAGACACCTCTTGGCCTTCCTACAGTTGTGGCTACATCCAGCATTTAGTAGAGAACAAGTAAGGAGCACATGAACAAATATACATTGAGCTGATAATATAAATAGGTTCCCTCTTCATTTTACACTGATTACAGAGTGCCAGTTCACAGGCTAAATATGTAGCTTTAAAAAAATTGTCAGCAGGAAACCAAACAAGTAATCTTTACATCAAAGTGCTCTTGTCATCATCAAAACAAAACGAAGATGCTCTTCAACCATCTTGCATTAAAAGCACAACAGGAGGAAAGCAAACCAACGTGGACTGTCCTTTTTGAGGTGGACATAATCAGTGTAAAAAAATCTATTCACTGTTTCCAAACATCTCACCATTTGAGTGATTTTTGCTTAACTTTCAGACTTTCACCTCTAGAAAGTGCTTTTAGTTAATCAAATTATTCACCTTGGTACTAGGACAGCACTAGAGCAACTACATGTGTGCGCATGCTTTTATGTTTTTATATAATGAGTTTTAGGCACACTTCTTTTAAAACCAGAGGATAGGAAGATAAATTAGAAATTGCCACTCTGTATCTCCTTCTTTACTGACATAAAATTTCCCATTGTGAACTGTTAATAAAATATATAGTGACCAGAAGATTTTGTGCCTAAAAAAAAACCCCCAAAATAAAGTAACAGGAAAAACAACCTTTCACACTGCACTCCTCATTACATCAAGTACCTTTTCCATTCCTAATGTAAATTAACAGCTGCAGGTGGGAGCTTCCCAAATACATTTGGCTCTTCATCTGCATTTACCCAAGTGTTTGAGAGCCTACGTGGTAAAGAATGTGTCAAATCCAAAGGCAGCTGGGAAATGAAACATCAGATCTATGAGTCTGGCATTGTGTTGAGAAGAAAAGGGGAAGATGTCACTCATCACAGCCCATAGCATAAGTTTCTCTTAAACTGTCATTCTTATTAAATGAAAGAAGAGATGGAATATTGCGAATACAGAAGTAACCAACTTAAAGTTTTAATGATGTCAAAGAAAGGCCTCCAAAGGCATTCCACATGCTAAAAAAACCCCACAACCAGTTATGTGATTAATAATAATGTGCAAAGGATGGAAGTATCACTGAAAAAGATTGAGTTAAAATGAGTTTAAACTACTAGTATGGTACCATTTTGCCTCATTGAGAATGAATCTATACCACTTTTATTAACTTACTATAGTTATTTACCTATCACAGAAGTTAGGGCTGATAAAGTTTTATATCTTAAAAAATCTTTACTAAATTTTAAACATAAGGTACAACCTTTGCAGTGGAAGCTTTCCCAAGATTGAAAAAAGTACTTTTTTACATCACAAACTCATGATGTTTCATTTTAATGTGTGAGTAACTATGAAACAATTACTATAAAACTCATTTTCCTGAATAAGTAACATATATCATCAAATGTTCTAAATATAGAACTTTTTAAAATGGAAAAGAAAAAGAGATGGAATGTGTTTGTGCATATCAGTACATAAAGCTGGAATTAAGGCTGCGTATTGTCCCTTCAAAATGAAGCAGTTAATGAAAGTTGAGAGGGAAAAAAAAGTCCGGATTACAGACAAGACATTAGGAGGGATTTAATGTTTTGTTTCCTTGATGGCAGAGCAATCATAGTTCAAAATTAATAAGTGAGTAGATAAACTGAGAGACAGTAATCAGGTGTACATGTCCATATATCCTCTTAGAGCAAGGCAGCATGCAACCAACATAGCTTCTATACAAAGAGGCAATTCAACATCACATTCATCTTTATTTTCTGTTCCCTGACATGTATTTACACCAGCTCCAGCTGGCCTTACACTGTCCAGAAATGTGGCTCAGGCCCATTATTTCCTGAATATACCTGCTACTCCTACATCTCCTATTTTCTATCATAATCTAATCAAAATTTCAACAGGAGGAAAAAGCAAACCAACACACAACACTCTACACATGAAAATAATGATAAACTTTAAAATAATATTTAAAAGCAGAAAGTGACAGCTGAGCTGGGATAAACAGTAACAGAAATGGTGGTGGGGACACAGATATACTATGAAAAACAAAAAGTGGGCTTGAATGAAATGGACCTCTAGAAGAAAAATCATGATGAGGAACCTTTATTCTACCACTGTGTACTGAGATTAACATTTTAACACAGCACATCATTTGCAATTCAAGCCTTTTTTACCTCAGGTTCAACACATGTCCTCTTTTGAGTATATTTCCAAGTCTTGCATTCCCTTAACAACAATCTAAGTCACTAAGGGTATATACATTCAAATGAAGAGTCAGCACTGCTCAGACCACTGGAAAAGGAGAAGGCCTTTACTTGCATGCAGGGGAACTTAAACATATAGAGCAAATCTCTGTAACTAATGACCTCTTCTCTTACAGCAGTAGAATCTCAGTTCATAGCAGATCTAAACCCATGTGCCTCAGTGAAGGAGTCCTCACCAAACTTGTAGAGCACTTCTTCAAACAGTGGTCTCTGCACTCGTAAGTTGCAGAATCACCTCTTCTAGAAGATCACAGAATCACAGAATATTAGGAGTTGGAAGAGACCTTGAAAGATCATCTAGTCCAACCCCCTCACCAGAGCAGGATCAAGATGCAAGATCCTTGGCCCTTCGATTTAAAACTCCAGTGTACCTATTCACTTCATATTAACATCCCCACTACCTACACCTATCCAAACCAAAATACAAATCTCAAAACAAAGACCTCTTACTATCTCAGATGCAAGAAAAAAAGTCATCCCAATTGAAAGTGAATGTTCTAAGCTCTACAGAATATCACAGCTCCTGTATTACAAAAACAAATTTTAGCATTATGAATAGTAAGGCAAGCATGCTTTCAATGTAGAACAAAAGCAAATTATCTCAAGAGATAATTAAGCTGAATGTTGAAGCCATCATTAAAACCTTCCTGCCTAAATGCACCATGAATTTGTGTTTTACAATCAGAAAAAAAATATTTTCAGCAGGGTTTGGACAAACAACACAAAGCATATGCACCTTTAGCCATGTAAAACCTGAAACAGAAACTGGCATTTCATGGAGATGAAACAGCAGACCCTAAAAAGCCTTACAGAATCCCACTGCTGCATAAATACATACACACATCATGCTTACTGTCAGTGAAACCAATGATGTAAGAAAAGACATTACAGTGTATATATGATGGGTCCTAAGCATAGGGAGCAAAAGGAATCTTGAAATACAGTGGGACTCGTTTTCTTCCCCCTTGCAAAATTTGCTAGGATTTCCTTCTAATAAACCTATGAATTAAAAAAAAAAAAAAAAAAAAAGACATATCATCTCTTTAAATTAACATAATTCCTTGGGATTGTTTGAGTAGACAGCACGGTACATGGTACATCAGCAAAGTATGACTGATAATCTGTAAGTACCTAAGAAAATTCTTGCTTGTTTGTTAAACCCATGTCCACTCCACAGAGAACCTGCAAAGCTGCAGTGACTTACAGGCCTAACAGGGCTGAGGAAAGAACTTTTCTCAAAATCTCACCCATTCATTAGGACAAATGGGTCTTAATGGGCAACCAATAAACAAAAATTACACTGTATGCAGATACTCCTTTCATCAAACCCTCCGGAGTAATCTGTTCTGTAGTGTTGCCATAGAAAACGTTAAGGAACCCTCCAATTAGGGAAGAGGTCACTCTTTAGCAGAGATATTATGTAAATATCAGCCAGCCAGCACCCTGCAAAAAACATAATGAAAATAAAGGCCTCATCCTGCAAGCCCTCCAAGGGCAGGCCTCGGCTTCCCTCCCAGAAAACCCATGCCAGCAGGGCTCGGCTTGCAAGAACAGGTCTGAACCCCCCGCAACCTGCCCCGCCGACGGTTCATCTGCCTGGACCCCAGGTAAAGCCCGGGAGGAGGCGAGGGCGAGGAAGCGCCGCTGGCCGGGGGACGCGGGATGCGCCGCGCCGCTATCACACCCTCCCGCAGGCACCGGCGGCTGCCGGACTGGCCGCGGGGGGAGGCCGGAACGGAGGGATGGGGGCGCACGGGCAGCTCCTCGGGGCTCGGAGGGCTCGTACCCACCGCAGCCACAGGGTCCAGGGCTTCCTCTTCCCCGCCGCGGCCGCGCCCCGGCTCGCTGATGTATGCGGGGGAGTTGCGGGAGAGCCGGGGCAGGCGGGGAGCCCGGCCGAGCTGCACCCTCGGCGGGCAGGAGCTGCCCCTCCCCGCCCGGGGACAGGAAGCACCCAGTCCCTCCAAGGACCGGCTGCCCTTCCCGAGGCTTCCTCGCTCGTCGAGTCACCGGCACGGAGGGGCGAGCGAAGACGGGCACGGCCTCGCCCCACCCCGGGCTGCACTTTTTCTCCTCAGGCTCCTCGCACGATCAAAGTCTCCGAGCGCGGCTGCATCCTCCATCTCTCCGTCCCTCCATCCATCCACCCACCTACCTACCTACCCATCCTCCCTCCCCCACCCCCGTCCTCCGCGCCGCCACGGCATCACCCACTCGTGCCTGCCGCCGCTACTCACCCACGTCGCGGCCGGCAACGGCGGCAGGGCTCCGCCAAGCCCTCGCCCCGCTTCTTCCCCAGAGGGACCCGCTGGCGCGATGCGGGCGGAGCGGCGAAGCTGGCAGCGACGCACCGCCCGGCAGCCGCACCTCGCTGCCTGCTCCGGGCTCCCTCCCCAGCTGTCACCGGCGGCCCGCCCTCGGGAGGCGGCGGCCCCGAGCCGCTCCCCGCAGCCCCGCCCCGAGCGGGCGGGGGTCCCGCTGCCGCCGGCGCGGCGGAGGACGGCGGGCGCTGGGGAAAGGAGGGAGGCGAGTGCGCGGCGGTGCCCCCGCGGGTCGTGGAGCGCGGGGGTTGAGGTGGGCTCCGCCTCAGCGGGTTCCCGGGGCCCCGCTCCGGCTCCAGGAAACTTCCCCCGGCGCTGAGCCAAGCGGTGTACGCAGAAGTCACACCGGCTCTAGTGGGGTGCGTGTAATATCCCCCTTACTCGGCTTGCCACCGCAAGAGATGGGGCCCGTGAACGTCAAGAACGGGGTGCGGAGAAGGCTTTATCCATTTAGGATTGCCCTGCCCTAACATGCAAGAATTAGAGTTGTCAGATTAGCTCTGGTAGCGCTCACTATCTGTGCCAGACGGCACTAAACCCTAATACCATTTAAAACCTCATTATTTTGTTAGAGGGGAGCAGAATAGCTGCTTGAGGCTCCCGGGCCCAGGCTTTGCTTGCAGGTCTCAAACCAGACTGCACTGCGGCCTTTGGCTTTGAATGTGCTTTTACTAAATGCTGTTTGCTGCATATTTGTCTTGATCGGGGTTCAGTGATTGGCCCAGTGAATGCAACAGAAATGCATTTCTGTTAGCTAAATGCTAAGACCTCAGGGAATGGGAATGGTCATGATAATTAGCTCAGCGTTGTGTTGATGGCTAATGCAGTGTTTGTGTAAGTAGGCCCGCTGTCAAGGAGAAATAAGCAGCGTTACCATTCTCTTTGGGGTTTGTTGTGTCCTTGCTGCAGGGTCACTAGGTCTATACTCAGTTTAATAAAACAAGATGGGTATAGGAAAATCGCTGGATAGATTAGAAAGAAGAACTGCAAATACAAGAAGCGTGTCAGTCTTGAAACATGTTCTAAGAAGTAGGTTGGTGGGGTTCATCAGAAAGATGGCTCCAGGCTGCAACACAGAGACAGCAATTTGAGAAGAGGGCACTTCAGTCTAGCAGGAAAAACCGTAACACAATTGATGGCTCCACTGAATGCTCAAGTGCAGATCTGAAACGGAACGCACGGTTTCACAGTAAAGACAAACCAGCAGAATGGACCGAAAGGGAATACGCATTTCCAGGCAGTGTCAAGCAACATTTAAACAAGTCTCTTTCCAAAGGGAGATGTTTCAAACAGGAGCTGAAAGAATTGTTGTAGCGAGAATAACCTTGAAAGTTTCTCCGCTATAGAGAAAATGCTGGGTTTGGTTTTAAAATCAGCAAGAATTGAATGGCATTAATTACTTCATATAGTTTATTTGTTCCACTTTCCATGACAGTTTCAGGTGTACATGTTTGATACATGCACTCTTAAAAAAAGTCGACACATTTGCGTGTGGCTATGTTCCCAGCCTGGATTAATGAAACCATAATAAGCAGCTTGTCATGCTATAGCCGCTATCTGGCTGTTCTTTATAGGAATGGGAATTTTGGGACTTAGTTCTGGCCCTGGTCAGGGCAAGAGGAAATTTGAGCTCTTGAATAATATGTTCATGGCCTTCAGTCTTGTGCAAGGATGCAGTGTGGTGCTCTGAAGAAGGGTGGGATGTTCTGTCTCAGATTTGCTTGTGATGGACTGGTGATAAGGGTAGTTACATGCAAATTATCTTATCTTATGAAATACTTTTTGCTGAAAAGTATTTGAACATAAATAAGAAGATGAAATTTATAACTCAGCCAGCACTTCGTTTCTCTGTAATTTTCATTAATAAAAATGTTTGAGGTTTTAAAAATGTACATCAATGTCATTTAATTTAAGGTTAGGCGATCATCTTCTTGTCTGCGCACAATCAAAAAGATTAGCTTCCTGTCTGACATGGCTCCTGTTCCCTTCAACTGGAGAGCAGCCTTCACTTCATGAACCCCAGAGCACCCTTTTGAGAGTGTGCTGTTTGATACCCACTAACATCTAGAAGCTGAGGGACCCATCACACTGTCGGCACTGCACAGATGTCCTGTAAAGGTGTTCCCATCCCAAAAGAACGAAAGCTACTAGTGGACATAGAATATCTAAGAGTGAAACATCACGGAATATCAAATGAAAGTAGATTTAAAAGTTGACTTGTTTCTTTCTTTGTTGGTTTGTTTACACCAGTGTTAGATCTTACTGGAAGAAAACAACAGGGTCCTGCAAGACTTGCCCAAGTTCATACTAGAATTCTGTGAGTCAGGCAGAAATTAATCCTGATATCTTGTGGTCACTCTGATGTCTGTCCCTGATAATGCTGGAGACTTCTGAAAAACGCCCATGGGGTCGCAGTTGTAAAATGCAGAAGACATCTGCAAGGGAAAAGGAATGTTTTGCCCAGCCAGTGGCTGATACATTAAGACTGTTTGTTTGGCCAATGTGTTACCAGATTTCTGAGTCTGTCTTTAGTGATTAGCAAAGCCGACTGAAATACTGAACCTGAAAAGTGCTACGTGAGACATCAGCAAGAAAATACCGGTCTCTCTGCTGAATCCCACAAGACCAATGCCAACAGAACTGCTGAGGCTTACAAGTAAAACTTTACAAATCCATTTAAAACCTTTTGGTAATTTCACAACTATGCAGTTTAGAATTAGAGGCATTTTGACTTTATTGGACTCATACTGAAGTAACTATATTAAGTAGAAAGCAAAATAAAATTTCAAGGACAGGCCATAAAGTGAAAAGTTAATCCATTTTTAATATTGATATAGTTAGTCATTGTAAAAGCTTTCAGCCTGCAGATTAGCAGAAGGATATCAGAATCCTCGCTCTAAATTTGTCCTAACTTTTTATTCATAATAAAAATCCCTTGTAAACAGTGGTGGTACTCCTGCTCAGAGAAAACTCCACATGTAAGATATTTTTAAATTTCATCTCTGCATAATTGTAATGCTTTAAGCTCTTACATTCTTTCATGAAAAAAAAAACCAACAACAAACCAGCCAAAAACCCAGAGCACTTTTGAAACTGATTTACACACAGGGTTGTCTGCTGCTGTAAATGTGGCAGGATTGGATCGATTATCATTAACTATTGTTGTTATTATTGTTAGCAGTGGTATTATTTAGAAATCAGAAATACACATCTAAGGAGTGATTTATTTATTTTTTACACAGTATCCTTTTTTTTTTACCATTGAAATGCAGCCATCTGCAGGCAGCTATACAATAGTGCGTAGCATCACTACAACAATTATTTATAACATATGGCCATATCGAAAACTTCCCACTGCTCGGCACTGATTGTTATTAATGTTAGAACCACGCAGAACAGGAAAGGAAATTGAACTACTCTTGTGGGGGGACTTCAAGTAGACTGTAATTATCCATTTTAAAGGAGTCGTGCATGATCTTTCATGGGAATGTTTTTTTCTAGAAAAGTTGGAGTTAAGTCATCCATTTCAGAAAGCCTGGGAGATACAGACCCATTGAAATGGAATGAGTTTTATTCTTTTAAGTTATTGCAGCGTTGTGAAACTTACAGTGGATTTTCATTTAAAACACTAATGGTTTTATATTCATGTGGGGGGTTTTATGCTATTTATTCAGATTCAAGATTGCTTGAAAGACATGACCTGATATTCTGAAGCAGTTGAGAAGTGTTTTGCTGAGAGAGCTGGCCAGTTAAGTGTCTAGGCTCCGTCTCCACATCACAGGTAAATCTCTGTCAAGGCTATCTTGGCCCCAGAGCAGAGGTGCTACTTACACACCCCTGGAGAATCTGTCTTGCTGTGCAGTCATGTATAAAATTGATAGTGGCGTTAACACGCACAAAACACCCATCACCTACTGTGATGATGAATTTCCAAATAGAATTTGTACCTGCTGAACCAAAAGGGAAAGTGGTGCCAGTGCCTGCAGCTCATAAGGTGGTACTGTAACTTCTGGGGGACACCATGCAGTTTGGCCAAGGGAAGAAACACCCTTCAGCTGCCAACAGCCTCATGCACATTCAACAGGTTCTTTCTATAACACATATGTTGTTGGAATCAAATCCTCTTTTACAAGTGCTAGCAGCACTGATACACTAGGTTGTGATACAGAGATGTTCTTCCCTCTCTCTCTCACCCTGTTGATGGGTTCCACCATAGGTGGATGTTGGTAGAATACCCAGAAATAGCACGTGTTACGAACGCACTAGGGAACATGTACCGTGCCTGGTTATCAATAGCAGCCAAAGGAATCAGGCTGCAATTAAGAGTCAAAATATGTTCTCTTACAAATGGAGTTTTAACAATCATAAGTTATGTTGCTGCATTGCAACTGAGGAGACTGTACAATATTCCTTTCTTTTGTGTGCAGGCATGTGCCTGTGTGGCTGTGAATACACTTCTAGTGTCTTCCTGCTCCTGTTTTTTGAGAAGTCACTTTTTCCTTAACAGAGGGGAAAGACTCTTCTGCGAATATACACCCTAAAATTAGGGTTTATTATTGACTTTGTGTACAGCTGACTTGGTTAAAAGCTGCCTTGCTGTGCAGTCGCATATCAAATTAAAAATGACAATATAAATAGATGAAGGGAGTGACTATGCTGTGGAATATGGGAATAAGGCATTTGACTTATGGCAAAACCAAGGGGAAAACTGAAGATTTACACTATATTAACCCGTGTTTGGTCCAAGATGCTGTTATAGAAGTAAGCACAAGGGCTTTGGATGGCAATTGATTTCTAGTGCTACCTGCATAGCTCTCTAATGCATATGTTGAGATGATTAGCTGTAATAAGGAGAGGCTAGGGATTAAAAGGGTAAAAATAACAGCCATTATACTTAGAAATAATTCTCTGAGGATGTGTGCCTGTGGTTCACTCACGCTTCTTTTGTGCATAACACTCTGAGCTATTCAAAGCTTTGTTGGACAAAGGCTGCTAAATGTGGCTGTTAAAGCCATGAAACTTTGCTTGACCTTTCTTTCTTTTTATGAGTCGTATTCTTTCTCTTTAAGGATGAGGTGTTTAATGGCCACCTCAACTTTCTAAAGACAATATGTTATTCTAATATTGGATATTGTGTATACTGATATTACTATATGTTTGGCGTGTTGTAGTATTCCTGTAATAGAAACTACAAGTGCAAAGGAAAAAATAAAAGAAAACTTGCTTTATTAATCATCCAGTTAACATCAGAATTTAATCATATTGAAGGTCTGAGTACTTCTACAGTACTTTACATGGTTACAAAGTAGATGTGCTTTTCTTGTATCTGTGTATTCACCCCTGCAGGCAGTCAGGACACAATACAAGGTTATGCATCATTGCAAAGCATAGCAGCTAGTTGGAAAGGTTCATTAAGAAATACCACAGCTTCTGTTGGGCACACTAATATAAACCTTCAATCCGTAAACATAATGGAGAATTATGTCACCAGTATTGCACAGATAACTGGAAGGTCTTTGTTTTAGGGACTATTGAGGGATTCCCTGGGATGTATCTTTCTTACAGAATGAGAAAAATGTTGCTTCTTTGTGAAGAAAGAGAGGGTGATAGGGAAATTAATAGATGCCAGATAAAATCCTTCCCTTGTCCCTAATAAAAGAAGACGTACTAGCATGATATTTGTCAGTGAAGGTACCAAAATTGCTCCTGTATTACCATATTCTTTTAAATGCTTAAAATAAAAACAGCTGAAGTTTTTCCTAGCTGTCAGTAGATTTCTGGTGGTGCAGACTTCGGATGCTTTTGTACTTAATAAAGGTATACTTAATCTCTGTTAAGTGACAAGTTACTGTGCAACAGAGGAAAATAAAAATATTTCTCAAGTTTAAAAATTAATTTTATCAGAGATAGTTAATCTTAAGGTAACAACACAATTTTTTAATTAATTTTTGATATAGTTCTGCTGTCATACCACTTTAAAGGCAATTTCACCTGCATTCAATAAAACAGGCTACAGTAAGCAGCAAGTTTAGACAGGGTTAAGGACATTTGCTCTGTCTTTACAATGTTTGTCCTTAGGAAAAAGTTCAAAATCAATTAATGTCTTAGAGTATATTGCCCAGAGTTCAGTAACAACTTGAGTAATTTAGACAGTGTAAACATAGACTCCTGTCCTAATAACATGGGTTGCTTTTAGAATTTCTTATGGCCTCAGACTTACAGTGAGCTTTATAAGTCTTTCTCTCCCCTCTCTTTTCGTTAGATGGCTTCAGAAAAAATGCCTTCCAGACCTCAGATATTTGTAAGTTATCCCAGTAGTTTGCTGTCCTGGGAACTTCAACATATTGTACTAGCAGCACAGGCAGCAGAAAAATAAGACAGCTCAAAAGGTTTGCCTCTGATATGACAAAACAAGAATGGATGTAGTGTATGCATCTGAGTAATACAGAATTAGACTAGACTAGATTAGTTAAGTGAAAGGGACCCACAACAATCATCTTGTCCCCCTGCAATATATGCTGGCATAGATTGCCACCATCATTTTATAGTGGAAGGGGTAATCATATTGCAAATAAAGAATAGGAAAGAGGGGTGCCTGTCAAACAATATCTAATTAAACTGTGCGACTGCAGGCCCGGTTAAAGAACAGTGGTAGTAAAATTTTTTGGTAAGGACATATAACAGTTTGAGAAAGGTTCAGTCAACTTTTGCATAGTCATGGGAATGTTGTAGTGGGGCAAAACAGATAAGGTGCAAACAGGATAGTGTGAAGCATATATAAATTAGTCTAGGAGAAGATAGAAAGAACATGTAACTGAGGAAAGGATGGTCAGCACTAGAGCTGATAGAACCACTGAGCCCCCTGAGCTAGCACTGTCTGCGAGGTGGGTAGTTCACAGCCTGCTGGGCTAAGGCAGCTTGCTTGGTCTCCATCCGGGGACTGGATCTAGCCACAGTACTTCATACCATGGGGTTTTCCCTCTGTGGCTCGTCCTTTGCTGATGTTTTATTATTTACTTCAAAAAGAGAGGCCTGCAGAGACGATGAGTTTATGCTGCAGGTACTGTATGCAAATTCATTAAGTCTCCACACAGCCATTCCAAGCTCCCAAAGCCCATCTAACGAGGTTTCAGGTAAAAAACCCCAGAGCCTGCTTGTCGTTACCCTAGAGCTCAGTGTACAAAATTGGATTAATCTGGTAAAGCCAGGTAAATCTGGCAAAGCACCCAGAGGGTGCTCAGAATATCTGCATCATTTCCATACCTTTTTTTTTTGTAAATTTATTTATGGTGTTCGTGCCACACCATTTGGAACTTAGCCTGCCTATCCTCAACAGAAGGCCCTCTTGCTCAAATGGAATGAGTTAGATGTATATAAAACACTTTGTGGCACCAGATGTGTGGTGCACAGGATTTCCCTGTTTCCAGGAAAAAGAAGAAAAGGTTTCTGGCCTAAAGGGAAAATGAAATTAAACCTCCAAAGGAATTTCCAGTTCCCTGCATACCTATCAAAGGGTATGACAGTACTGAATTATTTAGGTAGCTTGCCCTCATAGACTGTCTTCTTTTATGAATCATTTCAAGTGGCTTGGGCACTAACCATAAAAAAATCTTAGCATATTCTAAAGATTTTGGGAATGGCCATGAGGAAAGATTAGGTGAGTTAAAGATTTATAGCCTAGAAATTTTTTGAAACTCAGATTGCATTTTAATGCAATACTTTTTTAGTCTGTAAGTGTAACTTAAAAAAAAAATAAAAATCTACACCCTTCCCTGACCCCTCTCAGTCCACAAAAGAAGTTCAGGGTGAGATCAAGATAGCTAAAGGGAGTCTAAATTAATAATTAAATTGGTCCTTTTTATTTTAATTATTTGCACCAAGAGTTTTTCTTCTTCCCATTCTGCTATTGAAAGTTTCATCTTAAAACCAGATGCTACCCTGAACATATGTAAACAGCAGATCTTTTTTTCTATGAGGGCTAATTGATGCAATAATTCACATATGTATGTCAACAAAAGTACAAAAAATAAAATACAAATGTATTGCTGGTTTTTAAACTGCTGACTGAATATTGTCAACCATTGTGTTAGCTAAGCAGTGTTTTGAGCAAGGAAAGCATTATGCTGATCAGATATCCAAATTTGGCTCTTACAAAAATAATCCATGGTCTCAGTTATGTCCAGCAGAAAATAATTTTTTGGTTAATTTAGGGAGATTAACAGGGATAGGATACAATAAGAGAATATTCTAGATACTATACCTTTTAAAAGTGATATGCATTTCACAATTCAAATGGATGGAACTAACACTTCTGAAGATTATCAAACCTTTAAAAGAAGAGCGGTTCACAAAATGAATACCCTTTGTGGTAAACTCAGAAGCATTTTACATTTAAGGAATAAAGGAATGTTGATAAAAATCTCAGAGCTGGATGAAATTTTCATAGATTATCTGAACTATCTTGTTGTCCAAGGAATACTTGAATATTCCTTATAGAAGCTTGTATGGCTTCTTCTTAAAAAAAACCTCCCTGTGATGGTGTTCTGTTTCAGTGTTCTTGTAAAGTTTTAACTAATGTCTAATCTAAATCTCCTTTGCTGCAAGTTATACTGCCTGTTCTACCAACCTCAATCACTAAAAGCATTCTCTTTGCAGAAGATTTTGCATATATCAAAATCTTCTTTTTCTAAAGTTGAATGACTAGTTTTCCCACCTTTTTCCTAAATTCTGTCTAGGTCTTCGATCACTCCCTGCTCTCCTCTAAACTTGGTCCATGTGATTCACCTTTTTTCAAAGCACAAACCTGTTTTTTGAAGTGAGGCAGCTCTGGCTTTACAATCCTGAGTAGTGAAAGGATTACATCCTGTATGCCTTACATGCTATGATGGCACTTGCCTTTATCTGAAATAGAATTACATTCTTGATCTACCATCTTTTTTTAAATATATATCTAATGTAATCCCCTTCTTTTTTTTAAATATATATCTAATGTAATCCCCCATATACTGATACCTAGCCAGTTATTCTTCATCCTGTGTTGGCTTCTTGATCCATCCTGTTATTGATTTATCTTAGATGACAGATTAGCTAAATAGAATGTGTTTTTTCCTATTAAATTACATCTTGGGGGTTTTTTGCAATCTATTGGAATCATTGCTATGGTAAAACAAGTAAAGGACTGTAGCAGATTGTCTTTGAAAGTGAGGAGTAATTTTGTTTAAGCTTTCCTGGAGGAATTTCAGCAGAGAAGTGAATACTGCATTAGGACAGGGAGACAACTAGTAGAGGATTGGTTCTGAATCTCTTCCTGTGTTTTTGTAATCATATAGTGATTTTTTTCAAGTTTCCTTTGCACTTAACAGTCAGCAGGAGTCTGACTGAAGACAATCCTCCCTAATGAGCTGCATGAAATACTGTCTTTTCTTTGTTTTAAGCTATGTTGATAAATTCTAATTCCATTGACGAAGCTAGGTAATCTCCTTCAATGGAAAGTACATCTGAATCCTCCATTTGATAAAAAATATAATGGCATCTTCTGATTAATATATTGGGGGAAAACAGGGAAATGCAAACAAGGAACTGCAGATTCTGTCATATGCTGAAAATGTGCTTGCATTCCTTTTCTTTTTATGAAAGTCAGAATTACATGGCTAATCTTTTCATCAGGAGCAATGTTTCTAGGAACTGTATCTCAGAAGTGTATCTCTTGCCATACCTGTGACTGATGCAAGTGCATTACAACTGCCTTTTAGCAGTGGAGAGGAATAGATGGCAAGTGTTAAAAAACAGATAGCTGATATTACCTTGATGGGCTTTTGTAAGCATTTGCTTAAATATATATGGGCCTAAGATAAAGGATATTAGGAATGCAAAGATCAGAGGTCCAATATTAGGAGAGACCACAATTATACTTGCCTTTGCAACCTACTCCTGTCCTTTTAGGTATATTTACTATGGGTTTTATCTTACTTGCATCCTAATTTCATTGTCTCTGGAGTTTTTATCTCATGATGCTCTTTGTGAAGGAACCAGTGTTCTGTATAGCTGTTTGGTTTGAGTTTGTTGGGGTTTTTTTGATGGGAGGGAGGCACAAAAACTCTTAAGCCAGTACTGTAGCCTTTAATGTTGAATTCTGTATTATTAGTATAAACAGTATAAATGGGCACAGATGTAATTACAAGTAAGTGCTTACCTAAAATCATAAGATTAATTTTTGATGGGGTCTTTTTTTTGCTAGTCTTTAATATCTTACAAATTTTGTAATGTTTTGTAAAACCTGGGGTATTCTTGTGTCCACGATCTTGGATGGCCTTTCCACCAAGTGTAATACACTGTAGTAGCTTTCTCTAAATCTTTGCCTTATTTAACAATTTGTAAGGTACTTCAGAAAGGCAGTTAGATGGCTTTTGCAGATAGAGAAGCAGAGCTATAGAAACTGGCAGATGTGAGGCCTGAGGCCAGCCTTTCCCAAGAAACTCGGTGCCTTTTCAGGTGTGAGATGCAGTTAATGTGGCTTACTGAGCTCATCGCTCTGTCCCGCTTAAGGGGAACGTAGATTTACCAGCTGCTCTTCTTTATTGTGGTAGATTAATTTTTCACCCACATCGTTTTCTGGGTCTCAGCTGTAAATCTGCACCATACATTCCATGCATTCAGGTAACTGTCAGAGTTTCCTGCGTTCTTGAGGAAGCATTTCACTCGAGATCTGTATAAGAAAAACGTGCCGATGTGGCATTTCAGCACATGGTATAGTGATGCTGACAGTTGGACTTCATGATCTTAGAGGTCTTTTCCAACTTGAAAGATTCTCTGTCTTCTGATAACCCACTTTCTGTTCTTAACTGAATCCAAGCCTAGACAGAGTGTGTTTGTGTTCAGTTTAGAGGTGTTACTCACAGCTCTTGTCAGATAAGAAGACAAACCTTGGTCCTCCTGTTATGAAGAAAGAGACATTACTATATAATAAAGCTGCTCAGACTGAAATTCTAAGGTATCTCCATTAAATATTGATGTGGGGAACTCCAGAGAAAACAGAGGATGAATGGTGTATCTCTAGACACAAAATTCCTTTATAACAGAGGTTATAGGGGTTATAAGTTAAATATAGCTTGTCTTCTTTCATCCTCTGAGAGTGTTGAAGGCTGAAAAGACAACAAAGGAGTTCTGTGTTTGCATGTCTTTGAAATGGACTTGCAGTAGCAACAAGTTACCGAGCACATGCACCTGTATTAAATGCATTTGTAGAATCCCATCACATAAAAAATCCTTCTTACCTGCAGAATCAGGATTTGCCAAAGGTCTTAAAAGTGGTACCTCTCTAACCATTGGTGGAAATTTTCCCCTTTCTGTAAATACTGGGTCTGAATCACTGGTTATTTAGTGGATTCTAGCTCCTAGCTTTACTTAATACTTTTGGTCTTTATAATTTTGGAGATTTATTTTTTTCAGGTCTCTCTTCACAGCAAAAGAGGAAAAGCAGTACTTTACAGAACTTCTCTGAGAACTTTTAAGTGATTTTTTTTTCTTAACCCTATGCAGACTAAGAAACCTAACTTGGCAGTGCATTTCATGCAATCACATAGTTTATACCTATCTTGTAGATCACAGCTATCATGTACAGCAATTAGCTAGCATTTAGATGCCATAACTTTCAGTAGAATCAATGAATATTCACCAGCTAAATTCAGTAACGGAAAACAAGAAGATCTGAGAAACTTCCAGGAAGAACATCCTGTGTGTGCCCACTGCTTCTTGGACACCACTGAGAAAAGTCTGGGTTCTTTACATCCTTCCATCAGATATCAATAAGCATTGACAAGATCCCTCTGAATGTCCCCTTCTCCAGACAAAGCACCTCCACCTCTCAACCTCCCCTCATATGAGAGATGCTCTGGTCACAGCTATGTGGCAAATCACTTGAGAGCCTAGAGTTACACCCAGCACCCCAGGTGTGGCATCACCAGTCCCAAGCAGGGGGAGGCTCACCTCCCTCATCCTGCTGTCCATGCTTTGCCTAATGCAGCTCAGAATGCCGCTCACCTTCTTTGCCACAGGGCCACGTTGCTGGCTCCTGGTCATCTTGTCCACCACAGATTCCAGGTCTTATTCTGCCAAGCTGCTTTTCTGCTGCCCAGCCCCCAGCCTGTACAGGTTAGTGTGGTTATTCCCCACTAAGTGCAAGATTTGGCTCTTCTTTTGTAAAACTTGAGTTTTTAAGCCTTGATTATTACCATAATTTGTTTTAATGCTGGCATTTTTATAAATATGTCTACGTACAGGGACATGATTAATTTTAAACACACAGATTTATTTCTGTTTGGTGTTAAAAGAGCCTGTGGTATTACAATACTGATTCTTCTCCATCACTGCTGGATACATAACAAATCTTCAGTGTTGGTCTTTATCACTTCAAAGCAGAAGATTGTAACTGTAGGAGCAGAAATTTAACGAAGAAATCATTAAAGGAAGGATTTTAAAAATTTACATTCCTAAAGAAAAGAGAATCAAAATGGTAATGCATGCCCAGGCGTGGTTTTATAGGTGTTTTTTACAGCTTTGGAGCATGGGCTATCAAACCTGCTGTGTAACTTTCTATTCTGATGCTGAATCTATCTGGGAAAGTATGATTAGAAAGCCTTTGGACATGCATATTCAAAGCTATGTGAAAGGTAGATTTTTACTTTTGAAAAAGAATGTGTAAGCATAAATCTTTTTAGCTGTAGAGCAGAATTTGGAGGTGTGAAGATGCGTTTGGTGCTTTAATTCAATGTATTAGAAAAAGGTTGACAGAACATAGCACTCCTATTTGAGAAGGAAAGAAGAAAAAAAAAGGATGAATAATAATGCTGAGGAGTATGGATTAAAGAGCATCCATTGTACAAATTTAGGGAAGCTCACTAATTCAGTCGACTATAGGTCTTTCTGTATTTCCATGGCAATTCTAAGCCTTGAAATCCTGTGCCAGAACCATGCACAGATCTCTGGCCTGGAGAATTTAAAACCATAAAAAACTTACTTTCTGTGTTTAGCCTTTGAGGCAATTTTAAAATGAGCTTTCTGAGGACTGAAAGGATCATTCTCTGGAAAATACTATTCAGGGAAAAACATTTTCTGAGAACAACTAAATACATAAATTTATTAGGAATTATAGTAAAATACTTCCTCTGCCCCATGGCAGCTAGTCTAGAGAACACCCCGTGGCTGCAGAATTGCTCTGCTGCTGCTGTGCTTGACATGAAAATGCAGGAAATATTTCTTCCTCACACCTCATGGCAGTCTGCTACACAAAACTGGACTGTATGGATGTCTAATTGATAGTTGGCTAGTATACATGGGGTTGTGCAGTGCCCTTTGCCTCTCATGTTGTAGAACATCCTCCAGTTATACCCACCCCAGTTCTGGCATGGGTAGTCATAACTAAATTTGATGGCAAAAGTAGAGCTGGAATGATTTCTTTAACTCATGGATCAGTGTTAGCTGTTCTGAACCTCACATTTCCATTATTACCAGTCTTAGTGCTTCTGCTTACACGTTGATCTTGATGATTCTGTGTTTGTTCAGTCACTAATGAATGAAAAATCGTAGTCCCTTTTCATCTAAATTTTCTGCTAACATCCAGAATTCAGTGTTGCCCTGAAGAAGTTACCAGCTACTGATGTAACACTTCTAATAAAGAACTAATGTGGTTTTGCATTTACTGGACTGTTTCTTTTCAAGTGAAATAATCAAATTAGGAGCCAACAATTAAGTATTACAAATTTTCTTATACCATCATTTATCTCCTCAAAGTAAGCAGCTTTTATTCCATTTTAGAAATCAACGTTTTGAGCTGGGAACAGATCTAATGGCTCTCAGTTAACTTAGAATTCTTTTATGTAGTCTGAAAATTCAGACATGATTCTTGTGCTCCTTCAGCATCATCTGAAAATACTGAATTATAAGTAATTTTTTCTGTGATAAATCTTCTCTTTTGTTATTACCAAAGACACAGCTACTAGTCATACTTAGGATCACAAAAGCTTTTAATAACTTTTAAGACTCCTGAGAGCCTTCCTGTGAATTAATGCCAGGTTGTTTGGAACAAGGAGAAAAGAATCTTGAGGTCACTTGAAAGACTTCACATATCTAACAAGCTTATGTCTGTTTAAAGTATCAGAAATCTCTCAGGGTGTTTGGCTTTTCAAAGTTTAGTTATTCAGGATTGAGATCTCAAATTGTGCATGTCTATCAAGGTGATTTCTTTTTCTTGCTTTCATAATTGGACCCAAAAATGCAGTCTACAGTGAACCAGCTATGATTTACCTCACCAAATCTACAGTTTTCTTTTGTCTGAGGAATTAAATTGGCAAAGAGTTATCAAATATTCCTCTAATCATAGAGCATTTTTAACTGAAATTATTGCAAGAAGTTTGTGTGCTGAAACAGTAAAACACAGATATCTTTCTTACCAGTCGTCTCTCCATCTTTCATTCTAGGAGAGTCTACTTAACTCCCTGCCAATTCTTCCTGCAGGCTTCTCTCTCTGGATTTCCCATCCCACCAAATATTGCTTGATCCATTGTAAATTATTTTGATCAAGAAGTACCATTTTAGGAAGAAATTTATAATGTGAAGGTGGTGAGGCCCTGGCAGAGGCTGCCCAGAGCAGCTGTGGCTGCCCTCTCCCTGGCAGCGTCCAAGGCCAGGTTGGATGGGGCTTTGGGCAACCTGGGCTAGTGGAGTGTCCCTGCCCATGGCAGGGGCTCAGGACTGGATGATCTTTGGTCCCCTTCCAACCCAAACCATTCTAGGGTTCTATGACTTCTGAAGAAATCAAGTAATTTAAAAAATATTCATAGCTCTTTTATATGCTTGCTGCTTTTTAACTAGTTAAAAATGGCTCTGACTGTAAAATTACTCCATTCTTTCCAACTCCCAACTGTTAAAACAGTTGTTATTTGAGCCCACAGGCTGAAATCTGCCTGTCACTTATTTGTTCAAAATGTTTGTTTACAAAAGTCTTGGTCTGAAACGATTGCTGAGTCCTTGTTTTCTTTACACAGTGCAGCTTTAATCCAGCTGAACACATGAACACCATAAAAACTCTACACCTTGCCAAGGCAAATCATTCATATAGAGCAGGAGTCACAACCAGCCACTTCACACTGACCCCCTGCATGCACACTACAAAGAGCACGGCAGGGGTGCACTGCCACCCCCAATATGCCACCTCTCAGGTTCCAGAACGTGAGACAGTATTTATCTCATTCCCAAAGTCTTGCAATATTTTCTATCTTCCAAGGATGCACAACATTTTATGGTCCATTTCTAACCAAAACATACAGAAAACTGACAGAGGGGGAGAATGAAATCGTGTCTATGGCTTAGTCTCTAAGCTTTATTTAACAGATACTCAAGCTAAGTCTAGGGATAGAATATTGTCCAGCTCCAAGACAGACCCACCACTGGCCAAGGCCAAGCCCATCGGTGATGGTGGTAGTGCCTCTGGGATAACATAGTTAAAAAGAGGTGAAAATCGCTGCACAACTGCAACTGCAGCTGGAGAGAGGAGTGAGAAGGTGTGAGAGGAGCAACTCTGCAGGCATGAAGATCAGTGTAGAAGAAGGGGCTGAAGGTACTCCAGCTGCCAGAGCAGGCTGCTCCCCTGCACCCCATGGGAAATGATAGGGAGTAGAGATTTCACCTGCAGCCCCTAGAGGACCCTACACCAGAGCACGTGGATGTCTGAAGGAGGCTGTGACCCTCCTAGGAAGCCTATGCTAGAGCAGGTTCCTGGTAGGACCTGTGGCCCCATAAAGTGAGGAGCCTACACTGGAGCAGGTTTGCTGGGGGAACTTGTGACCCCATGGGGGACCCACGCTGGAGCAGTCTGGTCCTGATGGTCTGCACCCCATGGAAGGAACCCACACCAGGGCAGTTCATGAAGAACTGAAGTCCCCATGGGAAGGACTCATGTTGGAGAAGTTAATGGAGAACTGTCTCCTGTGAAAGGGACCCCACACTGAAGTAGGGGAAGAGTGTGAGTCTTCCCACAGGAGAGGAAGGAGCAACAGAGACCGCTTGTGATGAACTGACCCCAACCCCCATTCCCTGTCCCCCTGTGTCTCTCAGGAGAAGGCGGGAGAGAAATTCAGAATAAAGTTGATCCTGGAAAGAAGGGGGTGGGTGGGGGGAGCAGTGGATGGGATTTTAATATTTGTGTCTATTTCTCATTATCCTGTTCTGAATTGATTGGTAATAAATTCAATTAATTTCCCAAGTTGAGTCAGTTTTGCCCCTGACAGTAACTGCTGAAGGATCTCTCCCTGCCCTTATCTTGACCCATGAGCCTTTTGTTATATTTTCTCTCCCCTGCCCAGCTGAGGAGGGGAGTGACAGAGTGGCTTTGGGGGGGCACCTGGCCTCCAGCCAGAGTCAACCCACCACACCAAGGTAGTTAATCTGTATTGTAGATTAAGTGTGTCAAAACTACAAAGGAAATATGCATCAGAAAGTGTGTAAAATTTCAGGCACAAATTGCATCAGTGTGCTACTAGTCATACTGGAGTCTACTTGGATCCAGAAATGATGTAGACAAATACCTTTCTCTACAGGCATGAGTGTGTTCCAAGTGGAGCAGGTAAAGTGAAGGGTGATGTTACACATAAAGTAGACAATATCATTAGGAAATAAGTGGACAAGAGGGTTTTTTGTCAGGGAATTAGGATGAATGAGGCAAGAAATACATGCCAGAGGGGATATCAGTACATCTTCATGCAGTTTTTGGTGACACTTCTCCACTAGTGACAGTCAGCTAAGGCTGACTCCTGCTTTTTGAGCACCACTCCTGAAAGAATGTGCTCAAAAAAATACTTCAGTATTTTTTCTGTTTTATGAAGTATTAGGAAAATATTTTTAATGAGGTATTAGGAGAAATACTTCATTTGCATTGGAATAGCTGGCTGAATAGTGTAAAAGAAGGATAAAATCCAAATACGTACATAGTACCTGACAATGTCCTCTGTATCATGTACATCCAAAGTATTAAAGCATGTTACAGGGACATACATGAGAGTGCAGGACAGTGTGGTCTTACGAGTGCAGTTCCACAGACCTTATTCTTATCTGTTTTTTTTTCTTTCCACTGTGAAAAGTAATTTAGAATTCTTCATCACCTTTTCTTTCTGTTGTAGGATTTCATGTATAAAACTGTGCAGTTTTACTGGAGAACAGTTCAGTCACAAAGACAAATCATACTGATAAAAGGGAACAGCGACTGCTATTTATGACCTGTACTCTTTAATGGCTCTGCCATCCTGATGGTTAAATGGACCCTGATCCAAAATTTGGCTGAAGATGGATTTTTTCCTACTTTTATTCTTCATTTTTTTGAAATGATATTTCAAAAAAAGGGGGAGGGAAAATGAAAGGACAATATTCTGTAATATCTATGGTAATATATACCTGACTTCAGTAGTTTGGGGATATTTTTGATTTATTATTGCTATAAGCTCCATTTCAGTGAATTAGTTGTACCATTATCAGGCATTCCTAGGGAAGCCTATCTATGTATTGTTGAAAATGTGCCTTAGATATTTAACTCCATCGTTTTATAGGAAAGCTTAAAGTTACAGTGAGCTGCTGCAGCTGGAGTTTTCCTACACTTGAACAATCCCTCCCACTGAAATAGAATATGTCTTGTAATATTACTAGACAAGGATATAGAAGGCAGTAAAGTTTCCAGTTCTGCATACAGCATTCCCTGTTCAAGTCCTGGCTTGGACTTGTGTTGTTTAAGGTGAACTGAAAAAGAAAGAAAAACCTAACTCAAGTTCAAAATTAACTTTTGCAGCATTAACTGTTTCTGTTCAAAGGCTTTTCATCCAATAACCTTTTAGAAACACATGAAAACTAAAGCTGCATAATAAATTTAATTTTTCAGATTTACAGGTCCTTCAATACACCCAGATAAAACCAGCAGCCATTTCATATGCTGTTACATCAAAGGCAGTAACTTGTGCAATCACCTTACATTTTCCTTAACCTGAACCAAATGCAATATCCTTATTTCAACCAATATTATACTATTCCCTCAGTTTGAAATTCTGTATAGCTACAGTAGAAAAAATTAATGCCTAGGTTCACACTGTTTTTCCCTACAGCAGCTTTTTCTTTATGCCAAGTGTAAGTGCTTGGGGTAAATGTGATCACACAAGTTGCAAGAGGTTAAAAATTGAGGATTCTGGCCAGTTCTGGCTTCCTAGGCTATGGTTAAATGGTTTGGAAATATTTGTGAAATTTTATGTATGTATACCTCTACATTGAGGAGGAGGAAAAATTATTTTACTTGTATGGAATTTGTGAAAATTATGAAATGATGGGCAGGTTTGTGTGTGACAAGACACTGAAGACTCAGACTATTGTGCAATTTGTTCTTAGGCACCACAACTGTTACATTTTTTGGGTTCTTCAGACATACCCTCTTTTTTTTTTTTTTTTTTTTTTTTCCTGCAAACTTTTCTAGGAGAAATTTGAGGATTTTTCTCACGGGTCAGGGACTTTATGCATGCTGTCAGACCAGTCACTCTAACCAGTCTGCAATAAATCTGGAAACCCTGAGTATGTGGAACTCACACTGCTCTTCTAAGCAGGTGCACAGCTCTGCAGGTAGAACCCGTCTGTAAAGTGTCATACAAAGATTGCTGACCATGTGCAGAGCATCTGAAAAGCGAGTGCCCAGCAAGTCCACTACTTCTGCAAATGGGAGTCTTACAGAATCACAGAACATGAGGAGTTGGAAATGACCTTGAGAGATCATCTAGTCTATCCCCCTGCCAGAGCAGGGTCACCCAGACTAAATCCCACAGGAACGTATGCAGGCAGGTTTGAATGTCTCCAGAGAAGGAGACTCCACAACCTCTCTGGGCAGCCTGTTCCAGTGCTCCATCACCCTCACAGTGAAAAAATTCCTCCTTATATTCACATTACAGTGCATGGACACAAATATTTTCTCCTCCAGAAACAAGGGATAGGAATATAGCAGTTGTACAGCACCTGCAAAATACATCTAGATTAAAAGTCAGCATTTAATTTGTAGCTGAAGGTGTGAATTTGATGTCAATTTGGTGTCAAAATTTGAGCTAAAATTGTGAGACCTCTGTGAGGTTTAGGCTCCCGCTAGTAAATAAGCATTTCACACTGCTCTCTGCAGTTTCATCAAAACACAAATTTAAACCATTTCAGTTTCTCAGGAATGAAACAGATGTTAAGAACCTAAAAATGGATATAGCCCAGCACACTCCAGTCTGTACCCACTTAGAAACAACTTCTTGCAAGTGCTCATACCTTGAGAGTTCAGGAAAATAATTTTCTATCACCTTCACATTATTATAAATCACTTTTTTTCCCCTTCTAATTAGTACCCAACATACATTTCTACTATCTAAGATAGAGCAAATGCTTTAGAAAATAAAGAGTGTTATTGCCACCTGGTGGGAGCCTTGTGTGTGTAATTTGCTAGCAATTTGCAGACAGTTGCAATGTTGAAATGGCTCAAACTGACCAACACTGTCCTGCGGGAATACAGGCTATATTTGACATCATGAGAATAATTAGCTGATTGAATTTGCTATGAAAAAACCGCATTATTAAAGAGCTGTAACCTGTCCCTACACTCGTTTTAGTGTCAGGTAAAGTTACTGTTAGTAAATCCCACTGCTTTTGATATTAATCATAAGGATTAGTGTACTGATGTGTATAAATAAAATCTGAGCAAGGTTAGTGAAATAAATAGTAGAAAAAATTATATATAAAAGGTTTTGGGAAGATAAGAGCCTAAAGGACAAAGAACAGAGGTTTAAAACTGTGTGTCAAATTGAATCCTTTCTCTTGATTATTTTATGTAACTGGAAAAAAAAAAAGTGAACTTTTCAGATAATCATAGAATCATAGAACAGTCTGGGTTGGAAGAGACCCCAAGGATCATAGAGCTCCAAACCCCCTGCCACAGGCAGGGACACCAACCTCAGGCCTGGAGCTACACAAGGTTGCCCAGGGCCCCATCCAACCTGGTCTTGAACACCTCCAGGGATGGGGCATCCACCACCTCTCTGGGCAGCCTGTTCCAGCCCCTCACCACTCTCTCTGTAAAAAACTTCCCTCTAATATCCAGCCAAAACCTTCCTTCCTTTAGTTTTAATCCATTCCCCCTTGTCCTGCCATTGTCTGACCTTTTAAAAAGCTGATTTCCCTCCTGTTTCTCTGCTCCTTTCAGGTACTGGAAGGCTGCAATGAGGTTCCCCCACAGCCTTCTCTTCTCCAGGCTGAACCAGCCCAGCTTCCTCAGAGCTGAAAATCTCTATTTAATAATTTCTTAACACTTTTCACATTTCTGTCATTGTGCTTATATCCAAAGCTTTGAAATAAGTGGCCAGTTTTTTAGGCAGGAAGCTGTGAGATTGACAGCGATATTGACATCAACATGATTTCAAAGTTTAGTGACTAATACGACTCTAAGAAGACTTCCTGACTAGAACACTGAAAGCCACAATATGACAGGATTTGGTCTGACATGTATAGGACTGATACAATATATTTCCTGTCAAGCTTTTAATTTTCAGTGTGACAGTTTTGCACATTTTTAAAATCTTAATTATTCTGCACAATCTCTATTACAGAATCCTTTACATTAGACATGCCTGAAAGTGAGATGTAGCAACTCAGTTTTTCATGCATAACGTTTTGTGGATGTTTGCTGCTGTGTAGCAGATGGAATCCTGAAGAGGACAGGAAGTAGTTTATAGAAAATTTTTGTAGTATCATTTGCAAATTATTAATGCTTTGTATTTCAAGCCATGTAAACTTGTCTGTCTGAGAAAGGAACAGTCAATTCTCATTGTCCAAAGTGACCCAGGGATTATTTTCTCGTTTAATGGGGGAAGACCCTTATATCTTTAATTATTTATAGTCAGACATTAAATTAGCCAACTCAAAAGCTAAATTCCCTGTCAAATTTCAGGTTTAACACTGCCAGTCATCAGGAATATTCCTTGCTAACTTCCTTTCTATAATGACCCCCTCCACTTTCTTTTCTCCTGCCATTTGGAAGAAACTTACCAGGAAAATCTTTGCTCTGTATTTTTCTCACCCCCAAACTCTTCTGCAAAAAAAGAGGAGGGGAAATTGTTACTCCACTATACTTAGGTGAAGAAAAGTATGTAATATATGGAGGCTAATTCATAACTGTATTGGGCTCGGGGTTTGAAGAATCTGTACATTTTACAGCAGTCCTTGCAGAAGGTCCTGCACCACGGCCTTCTGATTTGTCTCTCTCATACAAAGTCCAGTACAAGGCTGTACTTCAGAGTAAAAGCAACCTCTTGCCCTTGGGTACGCTGGAAATTACCTGAATTATGCTTTTTTTTTTTTTTTTTTTAATAAGGAAAAACCTCAACAAAATGACAGAGAAATCATGAAAGATCTTTTAATTTTTTATTTAGCATGGTTTGAGGGAATGTTTTTTAGTTTATGGCTTCCTGTTCATGTTTTTGCATCCTTGTTTAACCCATAAAGCAGTCTGTCATGTAGTCAAACAGATGGTACACATATGTGTCCCCTTAATCAGGTAACACCACCATTGCGCTGGCTTTGTTCCTTCACACTAGAGGTCACTGTGAGCAAACGAGTATGCTCGGCTTGCAAAGGAAACAGCACCAACGGGTCCCTTTACAGGATGAAATCTCTGGAATGCTTTCCAGTGTGAAAGGCCCATGCACACTCATCTGCGTTAAACGTGTTGTTTGAGGGGGTACTTCTTAATGCAGCCTCATTTACTTCCAAAATATTTACAAACCATTGCCTAAGAAGTTACTGCTATGAAGAAATCCTCAGTGTTTAGGTATGTCCAGTTTAATTTTAGAAGGATTTAGTCTCTGGCAACACCAAACTGATTCAAGGTAAGAATTGTTGTCACTTTTTGCTGGGGTGGGTTTTTTGGGTTTGTTTTGTTTTGCTTTGGGATTTCTGGGGGGTGGGGGATTGTTTGTTTCTTTGTTATGGGGTTTGGTTTTTGTTTGGTTTGGGGATTTGGGGGGAGGGTGTTGTGTGTATAAGGATTTGAGGCAATATTCCTACCTTGGATTAGGGGAGCTAGGAAAACTGCCCTGTTTTCTCTAGGCTGTAGGAGAACAGAACAAGTACAACTTTGATTCAGGTGCAGCTTCAGGCATTAGACAGCCAAGTCCCATTTAAGTAAAGAGGAGCATGCTACTCTTTCCCTTCCTTGAACGCACTTGACTAGCATGCTCCTCTTTACCTGCTCCAGGGAATGCCTCCAAGCCCAGAACTTACCTCCCAATAGCTGCTTCGTCAGACCTACTCAGCCTTAACTACCACCTATGTGAATATGGTTGTATCTGTGCCCATTTTTTAAATTTCTTCCTTTTTCACAGGCTATGTCCATGATTAGAAAAGACAGCCAAGAAGTAAGTGCAAAACTGAACATCTGCTGCCACATAAATCACCTATAGGATAGATACTCATGGAAAGGAAAATGTTGGCCTTTTCCTCCCAGCTGAGACTGCTGATAGGAGAGTGACAGTGTTGCTTTTTTATATAAAACAATGACACTGGATACTACTTGTGTGCTGCCATCCAAAGTGTATTTGGCATAAGGACAGTGGAATAGAGAGGTTAAAAGGGTAGTGGACAGGGAAAGATGGTCACATTACCCTACATAGTTTAGTGCATGCAAACCGGTACTTATGCAAAGGCTACTCCAACCTTGAGGGGACAGAGGTGTATTTAATATGCAAATCTGGGAAGAACACTCTTCATGGTCATCTTCCCAAAACTCCTCAATTCATATTCTACCTGCTTTTTGAGCCCACTTTCCTGTGTTTTTCTCTCCCATACCTCCCACCCTTGCTTTTCATTAATTCTATCTGCCATATGTCCACTCCAAATGGCACTAACATCTTAGTTGCTGCCATTACATGGCTGAAACTCCAGATACTATGTCTATCATCTCAGTACGCTTTCTGACAGAAAATACCCAGTGCTTTAGATTTACACACTGCCTTCAAAAATATTTTAAAAAATTTAAAATATCTGTTTTCAGCTTTGTCCTTGGTGTAACAATAGTAGCCAGCTGCTCATGAGGTATGCTGGAGCTTTTATTGCACTAATTTTATGCTGATGTAATGCTTCCATCAATTAAAGTATACTGTCAAAATGGGTGTAACAGAGTAAACAACAAAACCTACTATTTTGAAATAACAGCTGTTCTCTTAATTGGCAAGGTGGGGCAAAAAAAGAGGTGATCTTTGAGGCAGCATTTAGTACAGGTTATTTATCATCACTCAGATATTTTCATTTCTATAATGTACTTCCTTTCCTAACTACTGAAGATGCACATGGCATTTCTCTATGAATTCTTCAGCTCTTCTTACTCTTACAACAAGAACACTGATGACAATAGTTTAGGGAGGTTTAACATTCCAGAAACATCCAGAGTAATTACATCAAATCTGAGTGTACCATGGACTAAAGAAATGGATTTTTATTCAGAGGTGTTGTGACAAACACACAGAGCTGAAGGCTATTCATTGGAATGAGTCATGCTTCATACAGGTCTGTTTTCCTGGATGATCACTGATTTATCTCTTCATTTTAGAAATACTTTAATTAAATAATTTTTCATCTGGACTGCTGAGAAACTACAAGTGTGATTTCATTTCAATAATATGATTGGTAAATCAGTTTGCTCAAAAACAAAATGTTGTGTTTAAATGTTGCTTAGCATAAATATCTCTTTTGCTGTTAAAACTAGATTTTCTGAGAGACAGACTTTTCTTAAACATTTCAGCATCACACACATGCCTGGATGCTGAAATACAAATTTCACAACAGAATGTGAAAATGTCAGTTTGGATCCCATGCAGTTTAACAGAGGCAACTTATGAGTTGCTTAGATCATTAGATCTCCCTGTTCAAGTGTATGTCTAGAACTCATTGATGACCTCATTAATTTCAGCCTGTATCTCAGTACTGCACGTAAGATGTTCAAGCTACATTTTATCACATCATGAGCAAACAATGCTTACAGAAATCATCTGTAGTCAACAGATAGCATTCTGTACACTTATAAAATACTTGTAAAAGGATTATTGATTGTCTAATACAAAAAGACACTGGCTGAACTGCAACTTTTCTTATTTTGTTCTTGTTGCAATAGGATTTATTTTATTTTATTTTAATCTAGGCTGACAGAAACCTCATGCAGTTAAACAAAGTCCAGCACCTAGGGAGGAACAGCCTCAGGTACCAGCATGTACTGAGGGCCACCCAGCAGGAAAACAGCTTGGCAGGAAAGGATCTGGGGATTCAATGTGCCCTTGTTGCAAAGATAATGTCATCCTGGGCTGCATTAGGCAAAGCATTGCCAGCAGGATGAGGCAGGGGAGCCTTCCCCCCTACTCAGCACTGGTGAGGCCACACACGGAGTGCTGGGTCCAGTTCCGGGCTCCCCATACAAGAGACATGGACAGACTGGAGGGAGCCCAACAAAGGGCAACAAATATGATGAAGGAACTGGAACATCTCTCCTATGATGAAAGGCTAAGAGTGCTGGGACTGCTTGGCCTGGAGAAAAGAAGGCTCCAGGAAGACTTTTAGAGCAGCCTTCCAGTGTCTAAAGGCACCCACAAGAATTCTGGATAGGGACTATTTACAAGGGCAGGGGGTGATAGGACAAGGGGGAATGGGTTTAAACTGAAGGCGGGTACGTTGAGATTAGATACCAGGAAGAAATCCTTCCCTGTGAGGGCAGTGAGGCCCAGGCACAGGCTGCCCAGAACAGCTGTGGCTGCCCCCTCCCTGGCAGTGTTCAAGGCCAGGCTGGGTGGGGCTTTGGGCAACCTGGGCTAGTGGAAAGTGTCCCTGCCCATGGCAGGGGGTTGAGACTAGATGATCTTTGAGGTCCCTCCCAAGGCAAAACATTCCAGGATTCTGTGAATACTTGTGAAGAAAAGAACGAAAGAGTCAATGCATATAAATACCTGAAGGGAGGGTACAAAGAAGAAAGATCCAGGCTCTTTTCTGTGGTGCCCAGTTGACAGGATCAGAGGCAGTGGGCACAGACTTAAATATAGGAATTTCCCTCTGAACATCAGGAAACACATTTCACTGAGAGTGACCAAGCACTGGCACGGGCTGCCCAGAGAGGTTGTGGAGTCTTCATCCTTGGAGATACTCAAAAGCCATCTGGACACTGTACTGGGCAACCAGCTGTAGGTGGCCCTGCCTGAGCAAGGGACCTTTAAGAGATGACCTTCAGAGATCCCTTTACACCTCAACCATCCCATTGGTTCTGAGTCGCAGTTCATAAATTAAAAGAGGTTTTGTAATGAGTTATTACAGTACTTCCATGTCTCTTCTCTGTAGCTGGAACAACCGTCAAAAAACCAAAATGGGAAATAATAATTTGTGATAAACTGTAGGCCAAAGTGAAATTATTGGACTTGCTAATGGAAGCTGCCATCACATTTGAGCTTGGTTTACTTTCAGTAATGTTGTATGCATTTACACAACATATGCATGAGTACGTAAGGAGTTTGTGACAATTTACTGTGAAGGTTTAGTTGGCCTTCTCTAAAGCAAAGACCTGACCAAGGGAAAGGCATGTAGCAATGGGATGAGGGGCAATCGTTTTAAAATAGAGCAGGGTAGGTTTAGATAAGACATTAGGAGGAAGTTCTTCACTATATGAGTGCTTAGACACTGGCACAGGTTGCCCAGAGAGGTGGTGGAGACATTCAAGGTCAGGCTTGATGAAGCTCTGAGCAACTTGATCTAGTTGAAGGTGTCCCTGCTTACTGCAGGGGGTGGACTGGATGACCTTTAAAGGGCCCTTCTAACCTAATGCTTTCTATGATTCTCCAGCAATGACATGAATGCATGTCTTCAATAGAATATCAGCCATAAGCAACCACAGAACTTATCTGACACAAATCTCACTGTTAGACAGGTTAGTAGACAGCATGGCAGTTTTGACCTTGAACTAAGCTGTGTGTGACTGTGCCTTGTGTTGGAAAAGGGCAGGCACAAGCAGCAGGGGAGGCTTTATTTTATACTTCTTTCAGTTACTTTTCCAGCTACCACCCTCATTTCCACCTGTTCCCAAAGCAAGTTACATCCAATAAGTACACCCACTAAATATCAAACCAATTGTATAGACTATCTTGAAGCAAATGCGAATAGGAGGGGGAGCAGATTGCAGCAGTAGTTGTCATATCTGAGTTAAATCATACTGTCAGTCTAAAGAAACAAGTAAACAGATAAGACAAGGCAGACATTCTCTGTTCCTGATAAACCATATTATACTCAAACTGCAAATGATCTCAAAAATAACTGGGTTTGGGTGTTTTTTTTCAAGTTATATTTTAATTTGAAATAAACAGAAGCTTAGCTTCATGTTTGTTCAAACTTATTTTAGGTAGAAGGAAGAATTTTGTTATGACTTCCAAGGCAAAGAAATAGTAATACTTGTGGGGACAACTTTTTTGTTTGGGTATTAAAATAAAACAAGATGCAGTGACACCAGCAAGTAGGATCTGGCATTTGAAAAATGAAACACATCCTAAAGAAAAAAAGAAAAAAAAAAAAAAAAAAAAAAAGAAGCTCCCCAGGATCTGCTGCAAACTTGGAACTTGTAAAAATCAACTGACTAAAAGCAACTAAGCTACTCACATGAATGGCCTAAGTTTAAATTTAATCTATTTTTAGTTTGTGAGGTTTTGTTGTTTTTTTTTTAATTAGAAACTATTCACAGTACCATGTTGGGACTCAAAAAGGACTGTATTATTTTTGTAAAGAAATGTTTACTACCAATGCAACACCAACACTTGCAGGTAACTGTCCAGCTCACCAGCAGCCCAGAAGCTCTCCACACCAGCGGCAGAGACACAGGTGTATGTAGCAGCCACCAGAGGACTTTTAGGATTAAGCAGTTAATCTGTTATCACCCTTTTCCCCCTTCTCTTCACTACTCTGGCTCTCTACAGAGACACAGAAGGAGAAAGGCCCAATTCGGGGAGAAGCGCTTTACCACACCTCGGACAGCTCGGGCCGATGCCAGGGGTAGCCGCCCGGTACCTGCCCCGACACAAGCAGCCTCTCGTGGGGCGCTGCCCGCCCGGTTCGGCCACTGCTCTCGCCCCACGGCCTGCCCGGCAGAAGCCGCCGCACAGCGGCCGCCGCACGGACGCTCTCTCGGCGACGGGCATCCTCCCCGTTACCCTGCACTGCCATTTTGGAGCTCCCAAGCCCGCCCCAGCCACCTACACCAAGACACACACCCTCACCCCCACGGCGGACAACCGCCCCCCGTCGTGGCGCGGGAAGAGGCCGGATCCGGCACGCCTCCTCCGCCCCGGCAGCGCCCGCTTCCCCTGCTCCGCCCCTGCCGCGACCAGCCGGCCCGGCGCGGCCCGCCTTTGTCTCCTCCTCCTCCCGACGGCCCCGCCCGGCAGCGGCGGAGATCTCCGTGGGGAGCGGCGGACGGTGACTGGCAGTGGCGCTGCCCCCTCAGCACAACGCGGAGGAGAGGGGGCCGTGGCTGCTGGGCGGGCCGGGTCCGCCCCGAAGTGCTGCGGGCTCCCGGCCGGGTCCCACTTGTCGCCTAGCCGCTGCTGGAGTCGTAGAGAAACTTGACGCCGGGAGTCCGGGCTGGTGACTTCGCCCTGCTAGGCTCGGTGAGCGTCTGGGCGGGGATCCCGGGCAGGGCGGCCCGAGCTGCCGCCCTCCCTCTCTCCCGTCCCCCTGGCTTCCCGGCCTTCCGGGGTGGCATCTGCCGCCTGGGCACCCCCTGCCCTGGCGGGGGACGGGGCCGAACAAACTCCGTCTCTCCGTCCGGGAGCGCCTGGGCGGCGGTAGTTGCAGAGTCACCGCTGGCAGCAAGGCTCGGCCGGGCGTCCCGGGGCGGCGCGGGCCCGCGGGTGGCCCCGGCTCCTCCTGTATTGCTGGATGGCTTCTGAACAAGCCCGGGCTCCCCGACAGCCGTCCCCTGCCTCCCGTTCCCGGGCTTTTAGGAGAAATGCTAAAATCAGAGCAAAGCGCTAGTTTCTATTCACTTCTCAGCCTGCAGCAGGGGAACTTGGTGGTGTCCTTTATAGGGCACACGCGGAGTGACCAGTCACGGGAGTGGTTTTGCTTTAAGGGGGGTGTGTGTGGAGGGTGTGTGTGTTTGTAGCTAACTGACGCCGAGGTAAGTGTCTTCATCGCACTGAGAGATTCCGCAGTTGCCCCTTTCCCCTTTCTGGGTGGGGTCTGCCCCAGAAGAGCTGGGCTCTGCAGAGCATCCTCTGCCGGGGCTGGCCGGGCTCTGGAGCCTCGGCGTGCCTTCTCTTCTTACTCTCCCTTTGGAAACGCCAAGGTCAAGTTTAAGGCCAGATGCAAAGTAACTTTTGTGATTGTATAATGGTTAAAAATACTCCTGGTAGTTTACTGGGAAGGTATTTTAATCTCTGTGTTTTCCCGGGACTGTTTGAAGGTTGAACTGAACCGTGTGGGTTTATTTATAAGTCACTGTAGAAACGTAATACAGAAGTGCATTTACTTCTATCAGTATAATATTTTCTGGTTTAGGGAAGCTTGATTTTTGCAAGTTGTTTAAATTGCAAAGAGTATGTTTAATGATGGTTATGCAGCTGGTACTTCTAGCATCCTGGTGTGATTTTTGTGATTTTAGTGTTCTCTATGTAGAAGTGGCAGTTGTCTGAGTTAAGCATTGTATCTTTGATTTTGGCTATAGTACTTCCATCTTTACGAGGACCTGTTTAGGTCAGTACTCTAAACATGCAGAATTAAAAAGTATAGTTTTTAGCCAGACAACATCTACAGTGTTCCTTGTGAAGTGCTTAACTTCAGGGAAGCTGCCCTTAAGCAGCAAGTTACTCTGTGTTAATAGGATACACATAACTTGCTACTTCCTGTCTTGTAAAAGCTAAACTTTCAGTACATGCTTACTGAAAATTTATTGATTTAAGGAGCTTTTTGCTATAGAACAGGGATCATCTAGGGGAGGGCTTGCAGGGGTAGTTTAAAGGCCTTCTCATGTAAGGAATTGTAATGCCTTTCTCATCCTTCTTTAGTGCTCTGGGATTTGTTGGTTTTGTTTTGTTTTTTGTATAAATTGCATTTTTAGTAGTAAATAAAGTCAGCTTCTTTTGGATTGTGTATATTTCAATTGGAAATACCTGTAAAGAGCATCTTTGGTGGTGTCTCTTTCCTCATTTCCAGTGGCAGAGTTTCTGTCTTCCTCTGCTCCCTGATGATTAGGTGGTGGCTGTGAATCAGGCCCTGAATATGAAGTGAATTTTTATATCATTGTAGACCTATCAATACTGTTCTGTAAAAAGTTTAGGGGCCAGTCTTTCTTTCTTGCACATGTAAGCAGAACATTAGATTCACTTCATTTATACACAGTATTTACAGGATTGATTCATTAATTTTTGTTGTTTATCTACACTTGAAAGTCAGTTCTTATTTAAAAAGGCAGTCACATTGCTTTATATGCTCCGTCTTACTCAACAATAGCTGCTCTTGCTTGGAATTACTGAAAAATGTGTAGATACACCTTGAAGTTCCCATCAGCATTCTTGACCTTTTCTAGGCTTTTTGTTCAACTAATTACACCAACATCATCAGATCTTGAATTTTTACTCTGGTTTTACGATCTAACCCAACTATCTGATAATTAATTGTTACCCTCTTTTGCAGCTAAAATGAATTCAGCTCCTGATCCCCCCTCAAGTCCCTCGCACACCCAGATGCATCTTGGAAGGTCCCAGCTAAATGCTGCTGCTGTGGACCATAGTGAGAACAATCAGAAACCTGCACCATCTTCAGGAGATGCCGCGACTCTTTCTTCTTCAGTTCCTGGCTACTCCCATAGCAGGGAGAAAGCTGAAAAAAATGGTAAGCAGGAAAGCAATTTTTATGCAAAATTAACATGTGTTAAACATTGAGAGATTATGTATTTTAAACTGTTTAAGGAGACACTAAAGTAGAAAAATAAATGTCTCTGATTTCTTTTAACTGGTTGTTGTGGAATAGAATTTTCTTCTGCCCCTTACTTCGTGCACATGTGCAGGTTTTCCCATCCAATTTTCTTAATGTGTAGAGCAACAGGAAAGAAGTTTATCTGAAAAATTGGCAGGAAGAATTAAATTTAGTTTACCATAATACTAAGGTTTCAATTTAATTTCTTTAGTTGGCTAGATATCATGCTAAGTATAGCTTAATATGAATTCTAATGTGGATAAATAGATACCACTGTAATGTAGACTGAGGGAATAATAAGTTGATATATGAAACCAGAGTGACAGAAATAAAGTTAAGATTAGCAGGCAGATAAGAAACTGGATTAAGAATCGTGACATGCTTTGAAAGGTAGAATGATGATACTTTTTTTCTCTCCCTTGAGTTTGAACACGTTGAATTACAAAGACTGTGAAAAATTATGGGATGAGGGAAATCTCATGTGAAAGGTAGAAAGAAAAATATCTGGTTCCTGTATTAAGTTAGTGAGTTCCACTTTGAAATTGTAATCTAACACTTGTGCAAAAAGGTGTTGCGTTCACAGTCTAGCAAAATTACTGCTCTTCAACTTTCTTTAAAAGTGGACTTTTGATTCTGAAACTACTTATGTTCATGCCCTTACCTTCATAACTATGAGTCACTCTGCTGAAGGTAATAACACTGTCCAAAAGTTTAGTATTATTAAATGTGTGAGTATCCACATGGCATGTATTAAAGTAGCTGAGCTCTGTGCACAGCTCAGGCCAAATATTGTGGCTGTGTTAGCACGTCTATTGTTTCTGTCTAATTCAAAATTGACTGTTGGAACCTTCTGGGTCCTTTGTTACTAAAATGCACATTCTAGACAGAGGAAAACGTTTTGGATACGTGAAGGCATCCTAGAAATTCAGGTATTATTACCACTTTGTCATCTTACCCACTTGTAGAAGAGTTCAGAAGTGGTGGAGAACTGACACCTCTAACACTAATTACATGATTATTAATTTGGGATTAGTATAACAGGTGTGTTTTCTTCCTTTCTTCGTTCTCCAGTTTCTTAGTGTGCTTCAACAGCAAAAGAATAGCAAGAACATTAGAAATATGCAGTTATCTTGGGCTTTGTTACAATATGATTTGAAAGAGGAAAACATACGTTTCTGTTCCTGGTGCCTATTTTCATGAAAGACTCTGAAAATTAATAAAAGATATCCACATAGTGGTGTTTTACACAGAGATACTGTCAGATATTCCTCTCTATCTTATTGTTGAGATTTTTTTATTCTACATAAATACTAGATTTTTAAAATTTTATCAAATTTTGTCTTGGTTCTCTTTACAGGCCTGTGTATTTACTAATGATTCCTTTGCAGTTTTGTATTGTAGATGTTTCTGTTTGCCCCCCTATAAAAGATGACCTTTGAGTATTGATGTATTTCTCCATTTCAACTGTGACTCATTCCTGATTACTTTAAATTTCTTCCCTTGAAAATCTTCCCAGTGCCTGCTGCCACTGTCATGGCCCTTTCCACCCCCATCTTTATTTAGGCAAGTATTTAATGCTGCAGAATGAGCTGCTGTTACCATTGTGTCATGCTACAGTCTGTAACGACCAAGGTTTTGGTGGATTTAGATAGCAAAAGTGTTCAATAAAATCATGTTTCTCCATCCAGTATTTTCTTCTACAGTTAATTTAAATTTATAACATTTATCATAGTGCTGGCAGTTTCTAGAACTGAACACTCATTTTAAAAGAAAGGTAGCAGAGAATTTTTCTTCCACCCACAGCAGCATCGGTCATCAGAACCTAAAACACAGGGATTTTAGTGGGATTTCAGAAAGAGGTACAAATGGAGAGAAGTAAAAATTCAGTCATGGAAACAAATATGAAAAAAGGGATGACTCTGGAGGTATTCCAGACCCCTCTGGATGCTGACCTGTGCGACATGTCCTAGAGAACCTGCTTTGGCAGGAGGGTTGGATTTGATGATCTCTGGAGGTCCCTTCCAACCCCTACAGCTCTGTGATTCTGTGACTCAAACTGAAAATGGACACTTCAGTGATTTTATAAATATTTGAGCTGACAGAGAAGGTATTCCTTGGAATTGCTAAAGCCTATAGCAATAAATAACGTTCAAGTTGAGTGAAGGTTCTGGTCTCTTAGCCATGGTCGATTGAGATCTGGTTGTGTGAAAGGACACATGCCCTAAAACATGTTCTGGGAAGAGCTGTTCTTGGAAGATTGAAGTCAGTTTCTTTGTATCATAACTATGTGTTATGGTGACTGTAACTGTGAAGGATGTAAAAGAGGACAGAAAAGACCAGTGCATAGCTGTACAGAAAGCTATCTCATAAGTATCATTAAACATGCAGAACAGTCCTCTTTAATGCTGATTTAAATATATTGCACAAAATTATACAAACATAAAGTTGTAATAGAAGTAAGTTAATTTTTACTATCATCTCTGATTTCTGTTGGAGAAGGGGAGATATGTAACGCCCATCTCAATATTATCTTGAAAGGCAATTTTACTTGAATCTTATCTACCACATGCCCATGGGCCCTTGTTGCAAAGATAATGTCATCCTGGGCTGCATTAGGCAAAGCATTGCCAGCAAGATGAGGCAGGGGAGCCTTCCCCCCTACTCAGCACTGGTGAGGCCACACATAGAGTGCTGGGTCCAGTTCCGGGCTCCCCATACAAGAGACATGGACAGACTGGAGGGAGCCCAAGAAAAGGCCATAAAGATGATGAAGGAACTGGAACACCTTCCCTATGAAGAAAGGCAGGCTGAGCAGTCCCAGCTCTCTCAGGAGAAGAGAAGGCTCTGGGGGATCTTCTCAATATATGTAAATACCTGAAGGGAGGGTGCAAAGAAGAGGGAGCCAGGCTCTTTCTGTGGTGCCCAGTGACAGGACCAGAGGTTGTGGGCATTGACTGAAATACAGGAGGTACTGATATCAGAAATCTTGTCGTGATTGGTTTGGGTTTTTTTTTATTATTTAATGAGAAGTTGACCAAGCACTGCCACAGGCTGCCCAGAGAAGTCACGGGGGCTCCATCCTCAGGCATACTAAAAAGCTATCTGGATGTTGTCTTGGGCAACAGCTGTAGGTGGCCCTCCCTGAGCAGGGGGCCTTTAAGAGATGACCTTCAGAGATCCCTTTACACCTCAACCATTTGGTGATTCTTGAAATATTCTTGCCAACATAATGTATTTCTGATCTGTGCTTTTTTTTTTGCCCCCAGTCTCTACTTACATAGGCTGTGTTTAAGGCTATAGCATCAGTGTGAACATTAAGTAATTTATTTCCTGGAAACACCCATCTCCAACTCCTGCAGCAATATCCCTATCTTGCAGCATAATCCAGAAAATTAATGAATTCCTTGGCTCTGACTCAGTAAACCACTTAAGTAAATGCATATCCTCAACTGCACAGGTACTTCACTGGGATTGAACTGCTCTACTATAGCTTTTTCTTAGCGGTTTTTCATTCTATCTTCTGCTAATGTATCATTAGGTAGTGTTTTTGTTATTCCTTGTATAATTCATTTCACAGTGGGAGGTGATAGTGCTTTGAGAATTTCTTGTGCAAATTGAATCTGGATTTAATGAAAGAACCCAATATTCAGTTGTTGAGCTTGAGATGATTGGTAGATAATGCTTTTGTTGTGCTTAAAAAAAAAAAAAAAAAAAGGAAGTGTCGTGGTTTAGCCATGA
Source organism: Hypotaenidia okinawae (assembly GCA_027925045.1). NCBI lineage: Eukaryota > Metazoa > Chordata > Aves > Gruiformes > Rallidae > Hypotaenidia > Hypotaenidia okinawae. Next base: position 96,308,460 of record BSDF01000004.1, read on the forward strand.
TCAGCAAACAGACCCCATGTGGCCTCTTGCTCATCCCTGGCAGGATGGGGGAGAGAATCGGAAGAGTAAAAGTGAGAAAACTTGTGGGTTGAGATAAAGACAGTTTAATAAGTAAAGCAAAAGCTGCACACACAAGCAAAGCAAACCAAGGAATTCATTTCCCACTTCCCATGGCAGGCAAGTGTTCAGCAATCCATCTCCAGGAAAGCAGGGCTCCATTACACCTAACTGTTGCTTGGGAAGACAGTTGCCATCACTCCAAATGTTCCTTCCTCTTCCCCACACCCTTACACACTGAGCATCATGCCACATGGTATGGAATATCCCTTTGCTCATTGGAGTCAACTGTCCTGGCTGTGTCCTCTCCCAAATCCTTGTATACATCCAGCCACTTGCTGGTGGGGTGGGGTGAGATGAAGAGCAGAAAAGGCCTTGGCTCTGTGTAAGCCCAGATCAGTAGTAACAAAAACATCTCTCTGTCACCAGCACTGTTTCCAGCACAGATCCAAAGCGCAGCCCTGTAGTAGCTGCTACCCAATCCCAGCCAAACCCAGCACAGGCAGCTATTCCTATTTCTACCCAAAGCTGTTGCATTCTCTAGAAAACTTCTGCCTACAGAAGTGTTTTGTTTTGTGAAGATGTTAGGGGAAAAAACAATTGTTGTTCTTTCATGGATGTCCTGGACAGGAAGTTTATTAGTGAGCAAAGCATTTATGCTACTAATTAGGGCTTCTGAAATTTTAGATCTACTGAGTCATCAGTATTTCTGTAAGCAAGTTACTGGGAGGTTGCTAGTTGCTTAAACAAAAAAGTTTTGCTGTTGTTTTAGTAGTCTGTCAGAGAGAAATGGAGATGACAACAAAGACCAGTGGCTGCTTGGTAATGAAGCCTGGTGATGTTTGTTGAAACAGATTGACTCAAATCTCTAAAGACACTTTTATACCTCACAGGTGCACGAGCCCTTCAGTTTCTGTCCAGCTGCTATATACTTATTTTTTGCATCTGAATTTCATCCATTCTGAACATCCTCCTTCCTTCAGTCCCAAAACAATGCAAAAAGAAATATCTCAGATGAGAGCTCTGGAGGTCCCAACACCGGATTTTCCAAATAGGCGTAAAAACATCACTCTGGGTAGTGGAAGTGTTTCCTCTATGTGTACAGAGAGCAGAGCAAGGGCAAGAAAGCACCTTCAATATGTTGGCTTAGTTACCATGTGAGTATCTGGATACTGCTGCTATTAATGTAATTTTTTTTGGAAGAGGTGCGTGAATCCACGCTCCAGGTAAGTGGTCTGAGCTAGAAAGTAGCTTTCTGTGGCCAAGAGGGTGTTTCACTTTTGATTCAGATGAAAAGAAAGCAGAATTGAGAGGAACTTCTCACAATACCATAGCGATCGGATACTTGCCTAGGATAGCTGGATTCAAGTAACTGCTTCATCAGCCGTGACTGTAACTGGAACTGGACTGACTCTCACCCCCAGTGAATATTTACTGAGTTGCAGGTTATCTGGAGGTGTTGCCATTTCTTGTAATGCTTAAGTGCCTTCTAGCATGTGTAGTATCTTAAAAATTGTCAGTCTGCCATTCAGGACATCATAGAATCCTTGGATAGTGAAGGAATCTGGGAGGCACTGGGAAGGTGATGATGTTGTTTTTATGAGTGGATGAAACAGATTTTGTTGGTTTTTTACATCATTCATATACATTTCTTAAATAGTAAGGTTGAATTCCTACCTGACATCTCCTTTCCAAAGGTGAGAGTTTGGGAAGTCTTGAGAGCATTGCAAAGTGAAGTTACAGCACTTGAAGAAACACCTCTTTGGTTATTGTTTTGTCCACATTTTTGCTGTTAAGGAAGTATGCACAAACCTCTTGCTCTAGAATTGAGAACATGGGGAAAGGATTTGTACTGAGAGCTTTGCAGACAGAAATCAATTTCCTATGTCGTGTTTGTAAATGTACAGAGTTCTGCTTGTGCTTAGGAAGGTTATGAGGGTTTTTGTATCTCTTGGAAAAGAATTATTTTATAAATTTCATGGCTTAGAATTTATAAATAGTACAAAAAATTCTCCTAAACAGTTTACAGTGCCTTGTAACAATGTACAACGGCACGTCTCCAACGCATTGCTAAATGATAGCTAACAAATAGGGAACCTCTCTAATTTACAAATATTTTCTGAATGTTAGCCTCTTCCACTTAGGGTTACGAAGAACTTTTGCTTCAAAGCTCCATTTTAGCACCTCTGTGTCTTCATTTTCTGGCAGTTTGCTTGTACAGACTAACTCTTGAGGTAAAGTGAAATGTTTGTGCAAAGCTTGAAGAAGTCTCAGAAAAATCTTTGATTGTTAGAAGGGGAGGATTATGCCTTGAAGTATTAATTACTTAACAATTTATCTGTCAGTTTATTAATGCCCCTTCAAACTTTACCTGTAATTACTCAGGATTTGGAAAGCTCATTTGCCAAGTATTGCTGTGGGGGAGAAAGGATTCTATCCAAACAAAAGTTAATGACTGTATTTTCAGTTAAAATTTTGGGACATAGTCATAGTTGGTGTAGAACAGCAGGAATTGACTTTTTCAGGTCTGCTGCTACAGTTGTCAATAACATCCTGGTGTTTTTACGATATGTGGGAGTAGGATTGAACACCCATTTATTTACATCAAGATTTTCCATCTTTGCCTCTTTCAGCATTTGAAATACATAAATGGTTTTTTCAGCTGATTTAAAAAAAAAAAAAAAAAAGGATGTTGCTGGTGATTTTTGTTGTCACACAATGAAACAGACTAAGATTAAGCTCAATCTTCCTCCATTATTTTTCAGATGGATGGATTTCCTATTCTGTGTTAGTTTATGATAACAAAAGGCTTGTTCTAGCACAGTCCCAGGGTGTTAGAAGGATAGAAATGAGCAGTGGAAGGGTACAAGGGGAAGAGCTACATTCAGATTGGTAAATCATGTAATGAAATAGGAGTGACTCTCTAAGTCATTTGGTGTTCAAGACTCCCAAGTTCCTATTGTACACATTTAAAAATTTTATCTAGTGTTTGGGATAGAATCTTTCAATTTCATTTCTTCCAAAAGGAATCCAGTATTCATGTTCCACCATGCGAACAAAATGCATTAAATGGGAACAATTGGAAATTTAAAAGCACATTCCTCATCTGAACCAGTTTTCTAATACAACACACCTGCATTCAGCAGCAGCAAGAACTATTAACTTCTGGAGATACTTTGTTGTGACTTTGGAGGAAAACATTTGGAAGTACCTAAGACCAGTCTGTTCATCTTCAAATGAAACTGCAGCAAATCCCTGTTACACTATAATAATCAAGGAGAGGTGGGAGGGCTCCTTGCAGCAGTAGAAGGCCCATCTTACTGCAAAAGTTAGAAGGTGAGGCTGGAAAGACTAAACTAGGAAATAAACCAAATCCTTTGCAAAGTCAGTTAATTAGGAGACGTCTTATTATTATTAAGGCACTGTGGATGTGCAAAATGATTAGGGTGGGTATTTTTTTAAGGGCCACTCTTTTGATGGTAAGCTAATGAACTGCTACAGTGTCTATGTGGTTAAGAGCAGAATTGCTGAAATTCCATTGATCATTGTGCAGGTGGTTAAGATATATGTAGGGTTTGTGAGGTTTATGATCTCAACTCTTCTCATTGCTTTTCTGCTGATTACATTTGAATTTCTCCTTTTTAGGGGGAGGGAGGGTTAATAATGATGATTATCCATCAAGAAATTACAAAAAGCATGTTTATTTTTAACTCTCCAGATTTGGAACATGTTAGATTTATCCCAGTTCATCCATAAAGGATTTAATCTGAGATGTCTGGATAGAAATACAGCAGGGCTGTCTCTTTACTGGTGTGTAAAATTATTTTAATGACTTTAAATGATCATTGTACAATAATAGCTATGCTAGAAAGAAATACCTTTTAAGAATAGTTTTCCCTCCACTTTAAAATTTATAGTCTCTGTAATATCATCACTCTTAGTTTTCCACCTACATGCTTTTCTTATTTTTTTATTGCTCTCCTGACAATTGCCATCATTTTGTGGGGGTGCAGAAGTTGTTCCCTTTTCAATGTAATGCTATTTGATGACTTGCAGTGGTGGTATGACGAAGACTGTTATCATATATACAAAGGCATTGCTGCTCTGAGAGAAAGCAGAGTTGGGTCCTAGACTTCAACACCTCTGTAAACAAATGTTGTTCCCTCCTCTCCCATCCTTTTTATCACCTTCAAAAGCAGAATGCCTGATGTTTGCTATTATTTGTATTTGTAACTGTTCTTGGGGCAAGTAGGACCAGCTGAAGTTCTAACCGTGGAAGTTGAAAAGCATAGAAGAAAAACATGCAATGTACTCTTCATGGTACCAAGCCCTTGTGTTGCAGTTAAGGTACAAATCCAGGAGGCTTCTGAATGGAAGAAAGTATCCAACACTCACAGATGAGCAAATAAGCCTCTAAAGTTTAAAACAAAAATTATCAAAACAATGACGTTTGTTGTACGACTTATTTCCCCCTCTCCAGTCATTTCCTCTGTTGGTGCCATTATAATCTGTATGTAGAAATCATGTTTATAAGGGGATGCTTAGTGCCTGCTTTTAAGTGGATCGTCAGTCTTTCCAGATACTTTACTCCTACATAGGTGCTGTACACAATGCCACCGATCTCTTGGAGTTTGTGGAAAGTGAGTAGGAGGATTTCTCTAGAGACGCAGACTGGCTCTGCTGAACACTGAAAGCTCAACAGTAGAATCCAGTGACACACAAAAGCTATTAGAACCTGATTTTTTGTTACAAAATGTACAGATCAACTTTTTCAAAAGCACATTGATAATATACAACCTCCCTGTGCGTGAACAGTTAAAGTCTCTTTTTCCTTGAAAGAAATCAGACACCTTTCACTTCAGGGATATGCTTACATAGCATCTTCTAGCAAATGAAAGGATGGTTTGGGTTTTTTGTCATTAATATGTGTATGCCTTTGCTCCTAAGTGCATCTGAGATTCTAGAAAGCTTGTTTCATAGTGGGGAAAAAATATGGAATTATAAGCTGTGCACCATTCCCTGAAAATTTTGAATTTGTTGGAATTTGATAAATTTACCAGATTGGTATTTACAAAAGTAACTTTTCCTGCAAAAAGTCTTGTATAACACAGTATCGGAATCACCACCATACACTTCTGAAAGGGACTGGAGATTATATATAGGACATAGCTATGGAGGGATTGAGTGCACCCTCAGCAAGGTTGCTGATGACACCAAGCTGAGTGGTGTGGGTGACACCACAGAAGGAAAGGAGCCATCCAGAGGGATCTTGACAGGCTGGAAAGGTGGGCCTGGGTGAACCTAATGAGGTTCAACACTGCCAAGTGTCAGGTGTTGCACTTGGGCCGGAAGAATCCCAGACACAGATACAGACTGGGAGAAGAGCTCCTGGAGAGCAGCCCTGCTGAGAAGGACCTGGGGATTCTGGTGGATGAGAAACTTAACATGAGCCAGCAGTGGCTCTGGCAGCTGGGAAGGGCGATGGGATCCTGGGCTCCATCAGCAGAGGGGTGGCAGCAGGGACAGGGAGGGGATTGTCCCTCTACTCTGCCCTTGTGAGGCCCCAGCTGGAGTCCTGTGTCCAGAGCTGGGGCCCCAATACAAGAAAGATGTGGGACTGTTGGAGAGGGGTCAGAGGAGCCACAAAGATGATTAGAGGGCTGGAGCAGCTCCCCTACGAGGAGAGGCTGAGGAAGCTGGGCTGGTTCAGCCTGGAGAAGAGAAGGCTGTGGGGGGACCTCATTGCAGCCTTCCAGTCCCTGAAGGGAGCAGAGAAACAGGAGGGGAATCAACTTTTTAAAAGGTCAGACAATGGCAGGACAAGGGGGAATGGATTAAAACTAAAGGAAGGAAGGTTTAGATTAGATCTTAGGGGGAAGTTTTTTACAGAGAGAGTGGTGAGGGGCGGGAACAGGCTGCCCAGAGAGGGGGTGGATGCCCTGTCCCTGGAGGTGTTCAAGACCAGATTGGATGGGGCCCTGGGCAACCTTGTGTAGCTCCAGGCCTGAGGTTGGTGTCCCTGCCTGTGGCAGGGGGTTTGGAGCTCTATGATCCTTGGGGTCTCTTCCAACCCATGCCATTCTATGATTCTCTGACAGCACCGAAAGAAATACCTTCTGGGGAGAATTTTCACAAAATTTATTCTATCTGTTTTGCTTGATCACAGAACCATAGAATGGTTTGGGTTGGAAGGGACCTTGAAGATCATCAAGTTCCAACCCCCTGCCATAGACAGGGACACCTCTCAGTAGACCAGGCTGCTCAAGGCTCCATCCAACCCAGCCTTGAACACCTCCAGGGATGGGGCATCCACCACCTCCCTGGACAACCTGTTCCAGTTCCTCACCACCCTCATAGTGAAGAATTTTTTTCCTACTATCCAATCTAAAATCTACCCCCTTCCAATTTAAAAGCATTCCCCCTCATCCCATCACTACATGACTTTCTAAAAGGTACCTCCACAACTTTCCTGTAGCCCCTTCAGGTACTGGAAGGCTGCTATAAGATCTCTCTGGAGCCTTCTCTTCTCCAAGCTGAACAACCCCAACCCTGTCAACCTGTCTTCATAATGGGGAGACATGCCCTCAAGCTTTAAGTTTGCTTACCTTTTCTTTGACTGTTTATTGGTTGAACAAATGCACCTGCATTATTTATTTCGTATGTACATGCAATCTTGTTGCTTCTTTCCAACCCTAATATTATAAAATTCAGATTTCAACACTATTTTTTTTATATTAGCAAATGAGCTATTACCAAGAATCTGCAAGAAAATAATTTTCTGTAGCTAGTATGTTTAATTTGTGAACTTCTTAAAGCAGATTCATTCCATCTTCTAACAAAAATAAACTGCTTCACTTTACTGACAGGCTATGATTTCCGATGCTTCAGTCGCACTTTATTGCATTTTAAGTTTTTAGTAGCCCAGGAAGACGAGATGATTACAATACAGCCCTATCATCATTTTAAACTGTGTAGTAAGACCTCTACTGACTTCATAAGAAGTTACAACAGCTTGTCATTCTGACTGTAACCCCAGCAAAGGTCAATACTGGAGGAATAGAGAGCAAGACTGATGAAAGCTGAGGAGCAGGAGACATTTCCCTTGCAACACTGAATCCCATTTGGTTGGCCAGTAAGACACCAGTGCTTCAAAGCAGTCTGCAATACAGTTTTTGCAGTGACGGTTGCCTTGGGGCCTGGGTGCTTCTTTTGTAAGAAGCAAAAAAAAAATATTTTTTCTCTTGTAAATAGTTTTGGCCTTTTTTTGCAGCAGGCATTGAAATCCAGGGGACAGAGAGCACATTTTGGGGCTCTTAAAATGCAAACTGAGGCTGAAAACCAGCCTGACTTCCTTTGGAGTAGTGTTTATATTTTTTTGCATGGAAATCTCTAGACGTAAAAGAAAAATCCATCTTCAGGTTCATGATAATGAAAGTCCTGGTAGGGGCTTTTTCAAATACAGTAACTAATCCTGTGTTTGTCTTCCCTGTGTTCATGTCTGTCTCTGCCTACAAATTTATTTGTTCACCGTACCTTGTGGAGCACAGTGGGAGGGCTGGCGTCGAGCAGTGAACTTAGGTTATTCGTACTAGTATTCTCTCAATGTAAAAGCAAGTAATTTTCTTAGTAATTCAGACAGTGCTTCCTTTCAGATTCAATTAGAGTAAGGCCTCCTTGCTAAAGCAATGAAGTGTCATATGCCTGAGGTTTCAAGTCAGTACAGTAGCACACAATGTACAAAGCTGAGTTCAGGCACCAGTATACTTCATGGCATATGAAGAATTTCTTCATGTGTGGGAGAAAATCTAACGTCACAGAAGACATTCTTCCCTCCCTGCTCCTACCCTGGTGATTTAGCTGCTGGAAAGGCCTGTGGATGACAGCTTTTTCCATACTGCTCATGATCAAACACATAAATCACTCTTGTCAGTTAATAACATGGAGCTTAGGGAAATGCTTGATATCCTGTGAGTTCTTGTAAGTACAAAACCAAACATTAAGTAGAGACCTTACTGGATAAAGGTAATGGAAGTATGAAATACGGGGTGGGAGGGGCGTTATTTTTCTGAATGCCATCTAGTTTTTTCTTTGCTTCTGCCTGAACTTAACATTGGAGGGTTACAGTTTATGAACTCTGCGTGAAGGATCACAGAAGACACTATCAGTGCTCAGTATTAATATTGGAAAACCCAAATGGTCACAGACTTTTTAAGGTTGAATAATACAGTCCTTACCATGTGTCTGAACTGATAAACTTTCCCCTGGGAAAATGAGTGCTGTATATTTCTATTCATCTTTTTTTATTTCTTGATTTCTTATCCCTGTAACAGGCTACATTATATTTTTTTGAGTCAAACAAAACATCAGTGAAATTGCACTTAAAATCATGTATTTTAAAAACCCTAGTATTTGCAAGATCATTTAAGAGATCAATTAGTTATTGTTGTTTGCCTCACTTTGCCAGGCCACCTTGATAGCAGTTCTCACCTGCAGCAACTGGCTGCAGCATCTTCTCATGAAATGGTGAAAATCTTCATATATGTATCTAGGTGTGTATTCAGCGAGCTAGAAAGTGTTACCGCTGGCTGGGACTAAATGTGGGAGATACATTGTGCCTGTTAACTCTTCCTGAATATTTTCAGTCACTTCAGGAACACTTGCTGTACTAAAAGAATGGGAATCTAGAAATTCTGTTTTGTGTCGTGTCATCTCAAACCCTTTATTCTTCCCAACATATGGGGTTTCTTTCCTCCCCCTGCACGTCCCTGTCACTTTTCTTTCTGAGCCCAAATGAATGCTTGTGGCTGTGATCATATAATGTGTATGCCATACAGGTTTCCTTCATACACTTTGTGTGGGTGTTGCTTAATGCATTAATCTTCTGTTCGATGGAGTTTCCACGCAGCTTTAATGTTCACTTGTAAAACCTGTAATTTATTTTAAACTTATATATTTCAGATTAATACTTTGTCTTTGCTTTTGCTTCCTGTCTGAGAAATTGCTTTCAGTTTTCCACTTAGCCTGTTCTCATTAGGTTTCACTGTTCAAAGGCACTTGCAAGTGCCCAGCTTGTGTTTGTGTAAAAAATTGTGAATTATGCAAGATAACATAACTGGGTTGTGGCTGGCCCCTAATAACTGCATGAACTACTAAGATTTTTAAGCTGAAAAGTCACAAGAGATTGTGAACCTTTAAAATACCAACTTTTGGCTTTGGTATTCTTTGATCATGGCCTTTTTGGTTTGGTTGGATTTTTTTTAAATCTGGAGGATACAGATAACTGTAGCTGCAACCTAAGAAGAGCTGCATGTGCCTGACCTGGGGTGATTGGTAGCAGGCAAAGTGCTAAAACTCCCTTGTTCTGGGTAAATCCACTCTGCTAAGAGCTTGAATGTGTTTGCGTTGGTAGGAAAGTAAATCAACAAAGACTTTCATTTTTCAGTATGGGCTCTATTGACTCTTTCTGCATGAAATAACTTTAATGGATTTTTTTTTTAAGGAAGGCTGTGATTCCTAGTGGTTAGAAGAGCACTTAGAAAACTGAAGTTGCTTTATGTGGCAATTGGGTGTGCATGATCCTGTCTGTATGTATACATAAAGCTAAAAATGTTTCCTTACATGTAAGGATTATTATTTATGTACCTTTCAATATTTTAGAGTTCATGAATGGACATGTCACACAGTGTCTTCTTAAATGCAGGTTTTTTTGGAACACTGTTTGTCTAAACTGTGTGCAAAACATTTTGCTAAGTATGTCATCAGACACTCTGCGATGACTCAACCTAACTACAAGGACGCACAAATGATGTGTTTCAGTTGTATATGTGAAGGATATGACAAAGTTTGATTTTTACTACAACACTGGGAAGGAAATTTTATGACAGCCACAGCATGCTCTGTCCAAGAAATGTTAGGCATGGAAGAGATTTGTTTTCAGTGGACTTGTACAAGTCATACAAAGCCTTGTTTGAATGCTCAAGAGTTTGTTAGGTTTTAATTCTTCATGTAGCCCAAAGAGGCAGCTTATACTTGTAAACTAATCAATGATGGCATCTTCCTTTTGTGACTTGTAAATTTTATCTTGCAGTCTCACTTGGTCTAAACCCTACTATGGCTTAACTGCCTTTTTGTCAATTCAATCGCTAAAATTCAGATGTAAGGAACAATAATTGCATCCTAAGATAGTATTGAATAGTATTCTCTTAAAAACTGAAATGTTTCCTTTTGCAACATTCCATATTTCTGGTCAAAAACTAACAAAAATATTAAAAATTGCATATGCTGAAATGAATGATAAATTTCCATTTAAGCCTATAGCTGTAAAGCTGGAATCTCACCTTATATATGTAATGTATGAAGTTTCACAAAGTAAATACTTGTCTTCAGCCTACAGTCTACCTATATAAACAGGCTTCTGTATTCTGAGTATTTTTTCTAGAGTTGTAAAACGTGCTTCTTACTAGTACACAGAAGTTGCTGTTGTTTTAATAGCATCTTTGAAGTCTGTTTGCTAATCATGTGCAGCTTTAGCTTACTCTTGTAAATGCTGTGTATGACTGAAATGCACACAAGCCTTTTTCAGTCTCATTGGATTGTCTTTTAATAAGTGCTTTAATAAGATAGAATCATAGAATCCGTTGAATGAAAAGTCTGAATTTCAAAAGTGGATATTTCTGTAGCCCTTCAGAGGTTTAAATGCTTTCTATAGTATGAGAACATAAACACAGCAAACTCAGAAATAGATCTGCTTCATCCTTCCGAGATCACAAATCTTTTTTGTTTCACTTTTATTTTTAAAAAAGCAGAACCGAGAAATTTTAAGGATGTAGTAACATTTCATATCTTAAGGTTAAGACCTAATCACAGAATAATAAAAATAAACCGGTAAAATTCTGTTACTAATGTCATTGTTCCAATAGCCACTGAATAGTTGTTGTTGAGTAAAGTAGCACTGACTGCCAGAAGGTTGTCTCTGGGAAGGTAGAATTAGCCTAATTGAGAACTGACCCACAGAGGAGCATGATGATGAGCTAAGGTTTAGGCAGGGTCTTGGCCGCAGGGTAGGAACTATGGCCAAAGTGCTAACCACCCTTCCACATTCCTGTCCTGCCTTACTTTGTTCCTTACATGAATGCTACGTGCCACATGAAGTTTGTGTGCGTTGGCTCGCCAGCTTTCATTTGAATGACTCCAGTGCCTGTGAACCGTGAATAACTGATAGACTTCATTGGCTTATATAAATGCATCTGACACACAACAGCTAGTGAAGTCTATTTTAATTGTCATAAAAGATACATGAAGTATTGCTAGATGAATGTTCCTCTCTCCTGGAAATTTTTTATATTCAAGTCAGAGTAGAATTTGACATTAAATAGACATGAGTTTTTAGCAAAGCTGGAAAATAAAAGCTTCTACTGACAGCATTTCCATTGCAGTACTTTTATGTGGGAGGAATAAGTTTTCTGACTTAACAACATGCTTAAGAATAAGAATGATAAGTTACTTTTTATGGTGAGTGAGTTTACTCTTGTAAAGTATTTGCTTCAGCGTTGAGCTGAATTAAAATAAAGTGTGTGTTGTCCATCCTTGTTCCAAAACAGACACTGACTATGTTTTGGTCCTTTTACCTTGAGAGACCAACCTAAATGACTCAAGAAAAAGAAAATTGATAGGCAGCCACAAAACTCTAGCCATACTTTTTTATCCTCTTGCCATCCTTTTTTATCCTTTAAGCAAAGAAAACATATTCCTAGTTATGGGAACACTGTGATACTAAGCTATTTTAAATTTCATCTCCAAAACACATCACAACCTGATTTTTTGCCCTTGCCCTAACAACTACAGAACCAACCCTAGGCGTAACTGAAAGTAAACTATCTTTTATTTATATTTAAAGGTCATGTGTGAGAGTATATAGAAGCAATGACCAGGCAGGAGGGATTGGGCAGTAGGTTCAAAGTAACTAAGCAGGAAAGGTTTCTTTCAGTTAGCTCTGTCAGAACAAATAATTCAATGTTTTCCTCAGTTAAGGTGATAGTTTGAACATAAAGCTGCTTATGTTCTTAATTTTGCAGTTTTTTCTTTTTTTCTTCTAGCTTCACAAAGAACATTATTTACATGTTTATCTGCAATGTAATTATAATAAGTTAACTATATCCTAATGTTGAAGCAGCAAAATAGGAATGCTTTACAGTTTTCTGTTGTAATGTTTTTCTCTAATAGACGTTATCTGAGCAAGAATTGGAAAGGGGAGAGCCGTGGCATGTTCCTCTGTGTGGCAAGGGGAGCAGGAGAAAGGAATCCACTTCCTATGAGCTGCCAGACAACCCCTCTGCTTATGAGGGCTTGTATCAGTTTATCAAACTGCTTTCTGTAGTTCTCTTTGTGTGTTGTAAATTCCACTGAATTATCAAACACTAACTTCTGAATGGTTCCTCCTCTATTGCTCTATCCAGAGTATCTCTAACAGTTGGGATGGTCTCTTCTCAACATGCAGAAAACCCTGAACAGAAAAAAAAGAAAAGAAAAAAGATCCATAGCCAAGGCTGTTGCTGCAGAAATCTTGATGCAAAATAAGTTAATGAATGTGAAAGCACAAGAAGAAACTGTTCAGAAGTGAAGTGCTGCCTTGTCCAACACTTTTCCATTGGGTGGGGTAGATGAATGAATATTATGTTTCTTTCAAACAATGTGTGCTTGCCTCTAACTTCTTGTTTATTGTAAGCAGAGAGCCCCTGAGTGATGTCTGTTGGTGTGAGTGGTGCCACCTGGAAAACAGGCTTCTGACTGTTTAGAGTTCAATCCTGTGGGTTATATATCAGAGCAAGGAGATTAAGTGGTTAATTTTACTGAGATGCTGTTTGCCTATTTTACAATAATATTTTTACGGCTTTCTGAAAAGACTGAGTACTAAATGAAAATGATTTCTCATTACTTGCCTTGTTTAGCCAGACAACATGTTATAATCTGGCATTAATATTTTTCCAGGGGAGCTTGGCAGACAAAGCTGTGGCACGGAGGAGAAAACTTCCTTCATGGGTTGCTCTTCTGAAAATACACCCGTTTTAATGAGAGCATTGGCTTATAGACTGTTCTTGTTTGGAAATAGTCAGTGTAGCACCGATGTTGAAGAATGTAACTAGCCTTGTTCTTGGGAAGATTATTTGGAATTGGGTTTATTTCTTCCTTCCTCCCACCTCTTGAAAAAGAGCTGATAGAGAACGGCACCTCACCTAGCAGGGCTGCATACCTGCTTCTCGCGTTGCGGCTGCCCAAATTAGGCAGAGGTTGAAATCTGTAACTTGGAGCAGATGCCAGAAAGCTTCTCTCAGTTCATTTCCTACATTTGCAAACTCTGCTTCGTAACTGTACTTTCTCGTGCTGCCTGTGCCCTCAGTACATAGCTACGACAGGTGTGTTTTTGACCCTGCGGGGTAGTGTACTATGTATGGGTCAGGCTTTGGCACTTACTGTTAAATTTCGATCTTCCTGTCTAGTGAAAATTTTAGGCTGGCTGGTAAAGCTGTTACTCTGACTCAATGGTCTGTTGTCCTTACCTAGTGTTAAAGTGTAGGAGTTGTGCTGATTTTTCTCTTCACAATTCTGGCAAACTAATTTATGAGAAGTCATCTCATAAAAAGTAGCAGTTCTGGCCTTTGTCAGCTTTTCCATTAAACTTATTCTCCGTTCATCAGGTAGCACGTGGCACGATGTTCACAAACACTGTGAACAGTGGGCCTTTTCTTTATGATTGACTGATGGAGTGATATGATACTTTTGAAGAAAAAAAAATTGTTTGAGTCTGTATGTGTACAGTAGGTAGAAAAGGAGAAAAAAACTTAAGTGCAAGTGTGGAACTGGACACAAAATAGGTTTATAACAGTGTAAACATTGTGTGGGTACAGTCCTGAGATTGAGGATTTGAGCTTTCAGATATGCTGGACATGCTTTAAAAGCTGGTTAATTTTCCAAAAAGCTGCCTGTTGAAAGACTCAAGTGCTGTCAAGGGTAAGAATAGCCGTGGCACACAAGCTGATCCATACTGCATGTTTTATCATAATACTGCTCGTATTTATCATAATGAGTAGTGTTCTGTTGAGAAATTAATCCTTCGGAAGTAAACGAGAAACTCCAAACAGTGTGTGTTGCCCTGTGGAAGGTACCAAATAACTAATAATGGTAAAAATGCTGAGATACAATGTAAGTACCGTAATATATTCATTCCCACTGTTCTTGCAAAACACTTGTGTTGGATTTTTTCGATATAATCTTAATTCTTCAAGCACATATAGCAGTGCTTTATAAAAGAGTTTAAAATTTTGCTAGTAAACACTTTTCTTTATCAAATTAATTTATAGAGGGCGTGAAGGAGGAACCTGAAAGGCTTTTTGAGGAACTGCTTGAGAGGGCCAAAGCTGGAGAACCGAAAGCACAAACGGAGGTAATTTTAAGTGCTCTTTGTCCAGTCTTGTTTGCTCTCAATTCCAAAAATAGCACTGCCTGCTGTAGAACTATTATCTCTTCTCGAGTTGAACTGTATCTGTTTTGATCTTAAACTATGCAAAGAAAGGTGATGCCAGATGGTTTCTCTGTCTTGAGAAAGGCTGCTTGCTTGGGAATGTTACTGTTTTCCAGTCCAACCCTTGAGTAAACCTTTAGGATGGGTATGAAAAGAGGGAGACTGAAAGCATGGAGAAGGTCGAAAACTGTTTTTGCTTTTTTCTTTTCTTTTTTTCTTTTTTCTTTTTTTTTTCTTTTTAAAAAAGCATGTGCCAAAGAGTTATTTGCTGAGGTGTGCTGATTCGAATTTCAGACAATTCAGTTTGCACATTTTAGAAAAAAAGCCACTTCTTGTTTATAGAAATCAGCTATTTTTATTGTGTACTTGCATATATAATTGAATTAATAAAGGCAGTTCTGTCTCTGTATGTGTTAGCACTTTAGGTGTCCCTTAGGTTTTTAGAAAAATTGTGCCAGTTTTCCACTACATTCCATTGTCTGGTGTATTGGTCCAGTATAAATATCTTTAAATTGTTTAGAAATGTTTTTACTTGTGTTTAATTTGGTTAGTGTTTTACTTGAGCATTCTTTTCCAGCTTCAGCTTTGATAGCAAAAGGGCATAGTTACAGACTCCAACATCCTCATTGGCAGCTTGTTTTTTCACCAAGGAGCACTACTGCTCTTTTTGAAAATAGATATAAAAAGTGGGGATGGGAAAGAAATCCTTTTAAAGTTGGTCAAAAAAAAAATATTATGACAATGCCAGGCTCACTCCCAAATCCATCTGAATTTGTTTGAGGGGCACACTGTCCTTGGAGTTGTAACGTGAGACAGTAACAAATTCCTCACCTTTGAAACAGCCGGTGGCTTTGCAGAGGATGAAGCTTTAGCCTTGAGAGGATCCCTGCTGTAAAATCAACATTATGGCTCTATTTGTCCACACAAAAGAAAGCAAACCCCATAAATATTCTTTCAGGATACAACTTCCAGTTGAGTAAGAAATATCTTATGCAATCTAACTCTGTGATGTGTGCATGTTTCTATGTACATTTATATTTTTTCTCCTTCTCAATTCATTCCACCTTCAGTCCGTTTAGCTTTTAACTGTGTGCACTTTCTATTCCCACACAATAATAGGATCCTTCTTGTAAAGAGATCCAGCATACGATTTTGCTTCACTGTGTACTCAGGATGAATTGACTGCCTGAATAGGAACCCCAAACGCAGTTGTTTTTCTATGCCGTCAAATTCCTTGTGACTTCGGGGAGGGTGTTAACTTTTAGTTTTTAAACCCCCCCAAAATATATTTATTCTCTGTTGCTGAATAGATTTAAAATCAGTGAGAAAAATCTATTTTTGTTTCTTACCTTTGTAGTACAAATGAGAAGCAGAGATGGCACTGTTGTACTGTTTGCTAATAATTATGAAGTCAAACATAAGAAATCACTCGGTTCATTGGCTTGTAGTTATTACTATAAGTTTATTCAAAAATAACCCTGCAATGACTATGGAAATAAATGCACTTTGAGCGGCTGTCAACCTGTATTACTGTAGCTTTATGTAGTTTCTTTATTGAGAAATAACTGTAGGGCAATTATGTAAATGAGACACCCACAGCTGGAGTTCTGTAATGGAGAAAAGGCAGATCTGTGTCTTGAAGGAGGGGGTCTCTGCAAGGGGACTGCTTGAGATAACTGCCTCGGTTGGCAAAGCCCACAGGTGAGAGCAACCTTTGGAGAAGTACAGCACAAAGGTCTGTGTTAAGCCGTTACCAGCTATGACTTCATTTCACAGTTTTAGTTCACGGGTGAAGAAAATCCCTGATTAGTTAAATAACAAATATGAGGTTAACATCTTTTCCCCATCAGTTCTCCTTCCTTTTGATTGCTGTGGGACAGATCTTTGTATCCATCTTCAGATGGCCCTGTGTAGGAGCTTTGCTATGGCAGTGAGAGGTGGCTGTCCCACCACGCCTGGTTAGTGAGCTGGTAGACCTTCCAGTGGTGTCTTGTGGAAAGCCTTGATGTTTGTCATGGCACTTGGAGGTGGGATTTTTTGCTACCAAAAATTTTAACAAAGAATCTTGTAATTTCATAACCAAAATAAAGGGAAAACTTTCAAAAACAAAACAAAACAATCCTCAAAAAACCCCACTAACAACCCGCACCAAAAAAACCCATGAAACATTTTCCCCTTGACACCACCCCCCCAAAAAAAAACCAAAACAAACCCAAACAACAAAATGAAGCAAACAAACCCCACAGGCAAGCCAAAAAGCACTTATGTCATAAAACAGGCGTTATCCTGTTGTTTTGTCATGCAGTAGCCAGGTGGAATATGGCTAATTCCATAATCTGCTATGTTATGTTGCAATATCAGTTTTTATGTCCAAGAGATCCTTATAAACTTAAGAGCTGCATCATTAAGTGCTACTACACTTCAAGCTTTGCTCAAAATCTCAATGGCTATAAATATAAACATACTCAAGAAACAGCTGTTCTTGTCAGAGGATGTTATTTACCATGTAACTTGTTCAACTCTGAAATAAATAGCTGAAGGTACATCTGCAGTTGACTGATAAATTACCAGGCAATTGCGCTACTGAGGCTGAAATATTAAAAAAAATTCCCCTATATCTCATATACTTGTTCTGCCACTGTATCTGTGCTCTGCTCGTTGAACTCTGGCATAACTTTGTAATCATTGTTTAGTTCTGGCTTTTGTATTCTTTAGTCCCTTTTTTTCTTATTTCTGTTCTGATTTGGATTGCTTCACTGTATGTGCTGTGGGCTTAATCAGTCTGAAGCTGTTGGACCACCCACTTGGATGTATGAATCCACTTGCAAGCTGGAGACCTCGCCTTTAATGGGAGAAGATGATGCATGGTTTTTAATGAGATCGGAGTGTTTAGTCTGCATTGGAATCATATGAATTTTAAATCCTTCAAAGGCATTTCCGTAGTCCCCTTTGTAGCAAAAGCAAAGTTTTGGAGAAACTGTTGAACAGGGGTTTTGCAGCAGACAGTGCAGTGGATTTATGGAGCATTAATTGCCCGTAGAATGTAGCTGCAGTAATGGTAGGGAGAGAGGGATTGTAGTGAGCCAGGCAAAAGCATTTCCCAGATTCTCCATACGTGCAGATTATCCAGTAGTTTTTGGCCACTTTCTGCCATTTAATGTTTTGTTGTATTGTGATAAGCAGAAGTGTTTCATGCTGCTGCATAAATATATTTGCCAGTTTATTGCTATGTATTTCAATTTTATAGAAAGAAGAAAAAAAGGTGGTGTTTTTTCTTATCTGTAAGACAGTAATATAGATAATTGCTCCATGATTTCTGTAATCCTAAATAATAGGATTTTTACAGACTACCTCACTTAAATTGATTGATGCTTAAGCAGTATTAGTTTTATACTGTTCACTAATTAATCATGAGTGTGCTTTGGCTTCCAGTTCCTAAAGTGCTACAGGTCAGGGGTTTCAATGCTGAAGCCTCCTTCCATGTCAAGGCCCTTTGTCAATAGTTTGCACTTAATTTTTTAGTTTAAAGTAAAGATAACAATGTTGCCTGACCATTGTTATAGGAGGAAATCAATCCAAGAGAGGACCACTTTCAATACTACTTTTAATGCCAGGAGGTTTTGATAATCTTAATAGATGCTGAAAAAAATGGCAGCTAATTCATTGACCTGGCCAAACGTGTTGCAATTCTTTCTTGCTTCCAGATCTGGAAACTGATCCTGCTCTGCAGAAGATTGACTTACAGCTATGTTCTTTAGTTCTAGGAGCAAATGTTTTGACCTTTTCTTCAGAGACAATTTATTCTAGCTGAGTTCCAGGGAAGGGGTGGAGAGGGAGCGAGAGATTAGAGTACATTGCAGTGATTGAAGGAATTCTGTTCCCTGCTTATTCTAGGTGGGGAAACACTTCTTAAGATTAGCAGAAGAAGAGGATGAAGAACTTAACAATTGCAGTGCAGTTGATTGGTTCATCCTTGCTGCTAAGCAAGGCCGAAGAGAAGCTGTCAAACTGTTGCGGAGGTGCCTGGCAGACAGGAGAGGTAAAAGTTCTCAGGGACTTTTTGCTTGCATTTCCTTATTTACCTGAAATAATACTGTATTCATTTTAACACTGAAAAAGGGGGTTAAAATATCATGGGGACATCTGTGGCAAAAATTATGTGAGTAGTTGGTGACATGTTCAAATAGGTAATTTAAAAAGCAATACCAATACTACTCATAAAAGCATTTATATTAATCATTTGCTTGAATTCCTCCATGGATTTCATTCTCATTCTTCCCCTCCCTACCTTCCATTGAAATTTCCTTTCTTTTACTGTGAAGGTCATATATAACCACACACCACCTACATATCTGCTGTTGTTTCATTCTTTTGCTGCTCTCCAACCTCTCTCCTAATTGGTCTTTTTCACTGTCTTCTCCCACTTTTAAGATTCACATCTTCCTTCATGCTACTTCCCACGCTTGGAATGGTCTCCCCTGTCTGCCAACTATCTGAACTCTGATGTAAAAAAGAAAAAAAAAAACCCCAAATCAAAACCCCAAAGCAAACACTTTCATTAAATGATGAAATACTTACTGCTTTTTACATGTTACCTGTACATAACTGCACCAGCTCTTGCCTGAACTGCTGTACTTCAAAAGTTGAAGCAAGACATAAGGCTAATGCATGTCTTGTACAGTTTAAACTTAAGCAATGTGATTAGAGTTTGATAAGCAGTAGGCACAGAAAGGCATTTGAGTAATTTACTTAGATGGTCAAGACGTGAATGAAACTTGAAAAGTTTCAGACTAAACTGAGAAAAATAAATTGGGAAATCTGTCATTTCTGTATGGGTGTGGGATAATAGTATCTAATGTATTTTTCTTTTCTTGAGGCATCACTTCTGAGAATGAGCAAGAAGTGAAGAAATTATCATCTGAGACTGACTTGGAGAGAGCTGTGAGGAAAGCTGCCTTAGTCATGTATTGGAAATTAAACCCAAAAAAGAAGAAGCAATTAGCAGTTTCTGAACTACTGGAAAATGTTGGGCAAGTTGACAGTGAAGGTTTGTTTGTGAACTGATTTATGGTACTGATAAAATACAGACTTACAGGCAGAATATAGCTAGAAACCTAAAGGGCTTTATAAACAGTCAGGCATAAGATAAAAGTAGATGTGTGTCTACTTAAGAAAAAGTAACTATTAATGACTAACTCTCTTTTAATATCTTCCCTCAACACTCACTGCCCTTGGAAAATAAAACTTTTATGACTTTGCTGTGTTTGATTTTATTTTTTTTAGTTTGTTTTTTTTTTCCTGAGCAGTCATCCTGATGCCTTAGTAGGTATTTCAATTACAGCCAGTCTTCTAGACATCTGGCTTACTCTGCCATTAAGTCAGTATAAGTTAGCTATACCAATGTTGTTCCCTTTTCTAGTGTGGCAACTGGAGTGTAGAAAGCTATATAGCCACTTGTTACCAGTTTATATGTATGTCTTTTCCTGACTTTGAGGAAATACTGTTCTCCACATATTGACTTAAAGAACTTTCCATTTATTGTTTGATCATTTTAATGGACTGCTTTGACTTCCATAAACTTTCTCTTTGAACCAGATGGTGAGAAGCAACCTGGTCCAGTCCCAAAGTCAGTGCAGAAGCAGAGAAGAATGCTGGAGCGATTAGTGAGCAGTGAATGTGAGTGGATGCTGCTTTTTTAGGTCTTTGATGGTAGTTTTGGTTTCTGTTTTGTTTTGTTAAGTAATTTTGTGCTGCCAGAGTAGGAATGTGTAGCAAGTTTGAATTGCTGTAAACTGATGGTGTCGGTTTATTGTGTATCTGAGGTAAACAAGGGATCTCCATGTGAACTCACAGAAGACATCACCGTTGCAGTCAACTCATCAGAGATCAGTTTACCAAGAGGAGTTCCTGTGTCATTTGTTATTTTTATATTCTTGCCCTTTCAGCACTTAAAAGTCTATTCAGCAAAACAAATTTTGCACTTTCAATAAGGTGTTTTTTTGGTTTTAAGCTGTAGTAAGCGTTCTGATTAGAATAAGGTAATTAATTATGCAACCATTTCATGCAGACAGTTCCCTCATTCTGTTTTCTTTGCTTCTGTTTGCCATCACTTATAATTAATGTTTGTCTTTTTATATTTGTTCAAGAACTGATATAGGAAAGATGCACCAAGATACTCCTTTCATAACTTAAAGGCAGCTTTGCTTATGTAACTATGAGGAGAATTAAATAACTCCACAAACACGGGGTCAGATTTGTACACCCAAATCTGTGAGTTTTGTAAAGTGGGGGGTTGGACTTGAAATAAAGTTCTCCATAGCCCTGCCTACCAAGGAAATGTTGCTGGACCTTCGGGAGGAAAGGCAAACTATTAAATTTTAAAATTTCTTTAAAAACAATGCAGCATGTGTAAGTTTTCCAAGAACATTATCTAATGTAAGATTTGACTAATTGTTGGGAAGAATCTCGTTTTCTTCAAGTGTGGTAAGTCAAAATAATTCATGTGCAACCTAGATCAGTTCTTGAACAGCACTTTTAAATGTCACAAAACATAGTACTTAACAGTACATCTGTAGTTGAGAATACGTGTAACTAAAGTATTAGCCCAATCTGGGGGTTTAAACACCTTGAAATATTAGATTTACATTTCAGTTTGGCCTTTACCTTCAAGGATTGCCTTCACTATGCAGGTGGCTTCTGAAAATGGTATTCCTAAGAGTAGAATATTTCGGTTTTACATTTATGTTCACAGAAGTAAAGGAGGAGGAGGGACACATGCCTGTGTATGTGACTGAGGGAGAACATGACGGGAGAAACAGTTAATTTTGGAGACCAAGCTTATGATACTATCAAAAATTCTGTGAGAGCAAGTCAGCTGTTCTTGTGACTTGTTCTTCACTTCTGGAAGGCTGGAAATAGTCCCTCAAGGATAAGACTATTGTATTTCATTTTCTGGTCACCATATTATAACACTGACAGATCTGGGCTCATTGGAACTGTGTTGCATCGGTGCTTAGTGAACAGCACTAGTGTTCTTTCAATCCCTTAGATGAGGTGGCACATCCCAATAGAGTAATTTTGTTCCGGATTCTTTGGTAATTCAAGAGTGTCAGAAGAGGAACTTACAGTTTTATTTTTTATTTTATATATATATATTTAAAGGCTTAAATGGCAGATAAAATAACAGGAGAGTAAATGAACCTACATGTAAGCGTAGGCAGAAATTGATGTGCATATTTTTCCTTTTCTACGATGGATGGGGGAGGCAGGAGAATTTGTCATAACTAAATTGAAGAAAAAAAAAATCTATGAATAATAAAGTAGAATCTACAACATACGCTTTTTATATCAATTTAAGAGACACTTGGGTGACAAAATACTAATAACATTTAAAAACGAAAAGTTTTCATCAAACACTTAAAGTAGGAGTTAAGCTGTTACCTCTTCTCTAGAGAGCTTTTATCTTTTCATTGAGTTTCTCCATTTATCTTGCCAGCAGCAGATTCTTCCTTTGAAACTTACATTGACAATACTTGGAAGATAACTTTTAAACTGGATAGGTATTTGCAGATATGTGATCTGGGGTATCCTTAATGGAGGCATAGACAGATTAGTGCTGACATTGTCAGTGGACATGTGGCAGTGGCAGTGGCATGCCTGGGAGGAGTATACATTTCATTACATATGATAGTACGTTAATAACAGCTTTCCTCTCAGGATATCCCCCAGTCCTATAAAAGTGCCATTAATGAATTTTTGTCAAGTTCTAACCATGTCCTCTTGCTGATTCCACACCAAAAAGACTTATTTTACTACTTACGTTTTGTCCCAACGGGACAGTAAGCTTAGATGACACATTTGGTATTAGTCTTGATCTGAACTCGACCAAAGACAGCTAATGAATCTCACCAATTTCTTTGTGCAAGTAATGTCACTCTACAGTCTGTGAATGACAAGAGCAGTTAGCAAAAAAACCCCAAATCCTTTCTTGTCTCTTGGGAGGCATGCCAGATGGTATTTTTGGGACATACGGGTCCACGCAGTAAGGAAGAAAAAAAAAAAATGCAGGCAAAAGGCAACATCCATGTTGTGAGATTAAAGATAGATTATAAAATGCAGGGGGCTTTTTACACTCTTTTAACACCCATCTTTTTATAGCAGCTGTCTTGACACAAAGACTTTATTTTGTTCTGGATGTACAGTGGTTTCAATATTAAATACTGATACATTTATATACAACTTCTTTAATCATAGCATTTTTGTAAAATTAAAAAAATTATAGGCCCAAACCCACTAATACTCTGATATTAAATTTAGCAAAGCAGTTCAGTTTTCTGTCTTTTCAAAATCTTAAACTAGTATTAAGCAGGCCAGCTTTTATATCTCTGGATCAGCTAGCTAGCTAAACTTACTGTGTAGGAGGTGTGTTACAGATTTTTGTCATTCAAAAGTCTTTCATATCTACAGCAATGTCATTTGCTTTAGTATATGGAAAAAAGTTGCTGTTAATTATCCTCCTTTACAAACGACATCAGACTTGTCTACCATAGAAACTAGCTAATCCATGCTAATGTAAGGAACTCACTATGAAATGAGTTTGAAGGAGCAAATAAATCACTTTTGTCTTGCAGCATCCCTAGTTTTTGGAAGTAGAAGCCTTCCTTCTACTCACAGGACTGGATAAGGATTTTTCTAGGGCAGAGTGAGGAATTTGGTGTACCACTGAGCAAAGTATATTTTATTCATAGCCATGTAGCATATTAAATTAATACACTATAGATAATCTATATTTAGTCTTGTAGATAGGAATAACTGAGTATTTTCCATAATTATATGTCTGTAACTTCTGAAGTCAGAAAAATGACCATTATATGCCAAACCAGTAGTCAGTTTTTCAGTTAATAATATACTTTGGTTACTATTCCTTTACATTTTTTTTCTTTACAATGTAGCTGTTAGTTAAAAACTTTGCTCAAGAAGTTACCAAAGATAAAACAGCTCGTGATTTAAAGCTGTGTGACCTAATGCAATAGACTTTTTTTTCCTTGCAATACTTGCACATGAGCTACATTCGCTTTCTCTGTTCTCCTGCTTACTGGTGTAATAAATTTACCTACTGATCTGACAAGATTTAGAGTAGTCAGATATTGCTGGCACCACCAGCTTGTTGTTTTCAGTGCAGATCTTCGAACAAGCTGCATGTTAAGCTTGTATTCCTGATAGTTAAGTTTTTGTAGCCCAGAGTCGATCTTCTTTAATACCAGGAAAGAAAATATATGTTCCAACTCCTAATCAGTACAGTGTTATAGTAATACTGTTTACTCCAAGTCTTCATTTTATCTTTCAGCTAAAAAATTTATTGCTTTGGATGACTTTGTTGAAATTACCAAGAAGTATGCAAAAGGAATCATCCCATCTAACCTGATTATGCAGGAAGAGGAAGATGATGAATTGGCAGGGAAGAGTCCTGAAGAGTTACCCCTGCGACTGAAGGTAAAAAGACAATACTGAACAGGTTGTGTGGAAGGGCTCTTAACTTGTAGCATTCCAGCCAAGACAGGAGTGACTTGTGCTTGACTCTTAAAGCTGATGTTTAGTCTGCATAGGTCAGTACAAGAATTGTGATTATAATTTGATTTTGGACTTGACTTCATATATATATGTGTGTGTGTGTGTGTGTGTGCGCGCGCGCGCGTCTGTCTATGTTCACAGTTTCATATATATGAGTCATATATTTGAGAGAAAGGGATAATGTTTTTCCCTGGAAGAGGGCAGTCTACCATCATTACATCTCAGTGAGGATTTAAATGTGCCTATCATAACAGCTGTATTTTTTATTACAGATGTTATCATATGCTTCATATCTTTCTTATTTAAACAGAAGCGAGCATGTGGGGAACATTATCCATAGCCTTGAGGTGTGAAGAGGTTCTTTTATGAAGGAACTCAAAAATAGTGGAACTTCCTGTTAGTGGTTTTCTATAATGATAGTTCTCTAGGTAATGAAAGAGGGGAAAATTAAGGTGCATGCATGCAATACTGGTACAAATTTCAAGCAAGATGGTGTGTTTCCTAGCTGTTGATTTGAGTGCTGCTGTTGCAGTTCTTGTCATTTTGTAGTCTGTTATCATATGGCTGTGGGGCACAACGGGTATCTCTTTCCAATCTCTTGAATAACCAACATTCTGAAAGAGGCGACTTACAGAGAAGAATGGGGGTAACTTCACTAGGAAATAAGCTTATGCCCAAGCCATTGTGTGTGTTGCCACAGTTCATCACAATATATAGATCTTCTCTGAAGCATTCTTCGCCTTTCCCTTGAACTAATTAATGTAAAAGAATAAGTTCTGAGTAAACAAAAGGAGGATTGTTTGCAGCATCTAAAGGGTAGCTGCAGTAATTGAGTATGTGGTTGAAAAATCCTGTACCTTTTTATTGATCCTATGTAAAGTGTGTGGTTGGTCATAGGGAGAGCATGCAATCCAGCAGCAGTTCCTCTGTTGTCTGGTGCCCGTGCTGGAAAATGCCATGTAAAATGATAGGTAGAATTTTAAGATCCTGTACAGTTACTGTTGTGGAGTTAAAAGAATCCCTAAACACGTAGTAATTATAGTTAAAATAGCTTACAAACCAGATTTTGACAGCTGCATCCCTCAATACTTAGGAAGAATTGTTTAAAATAAAAGATAAACCGCAGCTGAAAAGACTTCCTGTAAGTGCATATGAATCATATGCACTGCTTTCTGTAGTGTATATGCATAGCAGGATGTATAGCATTATCCTTGCAGAACAGTGGCAGAGTTAAATGCTTTAAAGCTACAGTACTCACAGCTCAAGTAATGACTTAAGATAAACTACATGGCTGCAGTCCTGTACTATCTTCAGGATGAAATTACAGCAGAATATTTGACTAGGAAGCCATTTAATTATGTGTGTCAAAGGTAATGAAATACGTCTTTTCTGAAATCAAAATCGCCTCTGAGCTTCATCTGACTGCATTAATCAAAACAGAGCTAATAATCTCAGACAAAGTAATCTCATTTTATTGGCAACATTTGTCTGAAATATAAATCTCTTCATGTCAGCTGAGGTTAGACAACCGACTGCTACTGTTTCAGCTAAGAATAATTGTGATGTAAAGATACGAAACTGCTCATAAATAAAATGCCTCTCTCTCTCTCTCTCTTTCCAGGTTATAAAATACCCACTTCATGCCATTATGGAAATTAAAGAATACCTTATAGATATTGCATCCAAGGCAGGAATGCATTGGCTGTCTACCATTGTTCCAACACACCATATCAATGCTCTTATCTTTTTCTTCATCATAAGCAATCTGACAATTGATTTTTTTGCCTTCATTATTCCATTAGTCATATTCTATTTGTCCTTCATTTCTATGGTGATTTGCACACTGAAGGTGTTTCAGGACAGTAAGGCTTGGGAAAACTTCCGTGCTCTGACTGACTTACTGCTTCGTTTTGAACCAAACCTAGATGTTGAGCAAGCCGAGGTAAACTTTGGATGGAATCACTTAGAGCCGTACATTTATTTTTTACTTTCGGTATTCTTTGTCATATTTTCCTTCCCTATAGCAAGCAAAGACTGTATACCATGCTCAGAGTTAGCTACTGTCTCAGTTTTCTTCACAGTGACAAGTTACATGAGTTTAAGCACATGTGCAGAACCATACACACGAAGAGCATTAATGACTGAGATAGCAGCAGGCTGCTTATCCCTGTTGCAGGTATTACCTGGGAATTTTGGCTACCTGAAATTCTTAGGTAAAACCTTCTTTACTGTTCCTGTAGGCCATTTCTTTGTGATAAATGTAAGCATTCCGTGCCTTCTGTTTTTGTACTTGTTCTATCTTTTCTTTAGAATGGCGCAACTACGGAATTTTAAAGGCACCTACTGCTACCTTGTCCCATACCTGGTCTGCTTTATGTGGTGCGAGCTCTCTGTGGTCATCCTGCGGGAGTCCTCGGGCATTGGGCTCGTTCGTGCATCAATTGGTTATTTTCTGTTCCTCTTTGCGCTCCCGGTCCTGGGTGTGGGCATTGCACTCATGTGTCTTATCCATTTCATCAAGTGGTTTGTGTCTCTGGAGCTCGTGAAAATTGTCGTGACTCTGATTTTGTGTAGCGTGCCCTTGCTCTTCCGATGGTGGACGAAAGTGAACTTCTCTGTAGTTGAAATGGTTAAATCCCTCACTCGAAGCTCCATTGTGAAACTCATCCTGGTGTGGATCACGGCTGTGGTGTTGTTCTGTTGGTTCTATGTGTATCGATCAGAGGGGATGAAAGTTTACAACTCCACCTTGACATGGAATCAGTATGCGTTCCTCTGCGGACCCAGGTCATGGAAGGAGACCAACATGGCACGTACTCAGATCTTGTGTAGTCACCTGGAAGGACACAGAGTGACGTGGACTGGGCGGTTCAAATACGTGCGCGTGACAGAAATCGACAATAGTGCAGAATCTGCCATAAATATGCTTCCGCTTTTCATTGGCGATTGGATGAGATGCTTGTATGGTGAAACCTACCCTCTTTGTGACCCCAAAAATGTTACACAGGAGGAGGAGGAATTGTGTCGTCTCAAGTATTTGACAAAGCATAACTGCCACATGAAAATGTTTGATCGGTACAAATTTGAAATAACTGTGGGCATGCCTTTCAGTAGCAAAAATGGAACCAAGCCTATAGAGGAGGATGATATAACCAAAGATATTGTGCTGAAGGCAAGCAATGAGTTTAAAAAAGTGTTGTTGAACTTAAGGCAAGGAAGTATAATTGAATTCAGCACAATTCTGGAGGGTCGTCTTGGCAGTAAATGGCCTGTCTTTGAACTGAAAGCAATCACTTGCTTGAATTGCATGTCTAAACTTTTACCTGCAGGGAGGCATGTGAAAATAGAGCATGACTGGAGGAGCACAGTGCATAAAGCAATTAAATTTGCTTTTGATTTTTTCTTCTTCCCATTCCTGTCAGCTGCATAATGAGCTCTCATATTGGTTCAGTGGTATCTTCAGTGTACGCTGCATTTACATCACCAAAGGTTTGGCTTCTTACAAGGTAAAGAACAAAGCTCCAAACAATCACTTTGCTGTGGCAGTGCTCAAAATGTATGCTGATGTAGAGCATTGGTTGAGTTTTTTAAGTGTACACACTGTATCCTGACTTTAAACGCCATATGGCTGAAGTAATATATACTAATTTAATATTATAAATGAATGCAGGGGATTGCTGCTGACTAATTGCATGGAGACTATTTTGTCCAAAATGGATATGTATTTGCTTGTGGTACGACACTAGATGCGTTCACTTGCTCGGTGTTAAAAGCACTTTACTCTTTAAATATTCACAGCGTGCCCATTTGTATTTTCACAGGTATGATTTAGAATAGGTGGCTGACAACAGCTTCTGTTGCATTATATTGCTTGTATTTATTTGGTGTTTTCTAGAAAAAAAGTGATCTTCTAGTCATTACCCAGTGGTGATTCCTGCGTACAGAACGCTGTTTCGCTCTTTGTCCAGAAGATAATGATGTTAGTGTTTTTTGAAAGGGCACGCTATTTCACACCCCAGCAAGGCTGTAAAAAGTCCTCAAGCTTCCATTTTGCATTACATAATCATCTTTACAAAATACACTATTTCTTCTGATTGGTGATGATAGCTCTAGATACGACACTAAGGTATAATCCATGCTGGTGTGTGAAGGACAAACACTACAGAGTAAGGCTGGTATTGAGATGGTACCAGTACCAGACAAGCCAAAGCAACTGAAAAAAGTCCTTAAAAGTCTACAGTGGAAACTGAAACAGAATGTTTAATGATTTGTATTGTGCAAATAAACACAAAATACAAATGTGAATTAAATGGGTGAAGCATCTCTTTGTTGTGCTTTGACATTGTGAGCAGTTATTTGTGTTGCACTGATGAAGGATTTCACTGAAAAATCTATTTAGATGTTTCAGACATTCTGGTCTGAGATACTTTAAGTTGTTCTTCATGTTATTTAAGCTATCAGTAAAATCTGACCATGCCAGGTGAAGTTTTTGTGGCTGTAAGCCAAGCCTGACATGGCAGAGCAGGAGCTTTCACCCTCCACTGCCACGTAGTTGTGTTTTAACCCATCAGAAAATCTATGAAGCAGAGTCATGCCTTCCAGGTGTTTCTAGTTTTGAAAAATATCCCTCCCTGCTTCCACCTGGGGAAAAGAAATGGTATAATGTGACAGGTAAATGCAAGTTTTTGATGTAGTGTCATTTACTTGGTCTCATGTTGGCTAGAAATAGGCTACACTTAGCCCTTTCTCCACTCTTTGTTAGAACACTGGTAGGTTTTAAAATATCTTCACATTCTTCCTGGCTCTGAAACTTAAACATAAAAGATGCAATGCTTTTCTTTTTCTCACTTTTTTTTTCATTAAATACACATAATTTTGAAACTTCTATTCATATGTTTGTCAAGAGAAAAAAAGGGAACAGTCTTAGTATTCAGAACTAATGTTAAAATTTCTTCTGTTTTTACGATTTACTCATTGTGAGGATGTCAATTTACTGACTTCCTGTGCTGTATTTTGAAGAAGGCATTACATATCCTGAAAAGAACACAATTCTTTGAAGTCAGATGTGGGAAGTCTTCCAAGAAGAGGGAGTGTATATTGTTGACTTCTTTGACAAAAGTTGCTTTTTAAGACAAAAGGGTTCCAATCTCTAGCATAATATTGTTACGGAGTTTAACTCCAACAACTCTTGAGACTTCTAGGTCAGCCTTTTCTGAGGATATTATTAGGAGGATATTGGCATGCAGCTCTTACTACATTTGCGAACTTAGAATTATCAGCTAAAACTCTCTGGTTCCTTGGACTTGGTCAGGGAGCTCTCTCAATGATAATGATGCTGATATTGATCAGATTCCAAGTTTTCCAGCTCCCCTTTATACACTTATGGGAAAAACCCTGAATTAGCTCGATCCTAGGAAGAATAATTGACATGCCCTGCAATGACAGGTTGATAGGGACACGTGAGTTTGTCAGATGCTTCATTCCAACAGAGGTGGGAAGTTTTAAGGTCTAACACATATGAGGTCATTTATGAAGTTTTCAGCTCTTCTATGTATCCAAAAGGGAAAAAGGAGGTAAATTTGTAAATAATGCCCTTTAATGCTAGTTCTCTTGATGCTTCTATATTTTTATGGAAAAAGAGGATACATTAAGGGTAACGTGATGGATGGGTACTCCTTTTTCTTGTCGGTCTAGTGTTCAGTGTTCTGAAACCTTCAGCAAATAAATATTTTCTTCCTAAATCCTATCTTAGCTGACAAGCACAAAATCACTAATACTTAATAAGCAATTGCAATTCCAGGCAAGGTGTTTTTGCAGTGGGTGTTTTTATTTACTTCACATCTTGCAAGCACCCAGCACAAAATAGCTTTGCTCCAGCTCTGTATTCCTAACCAGTCCGTCTTCTAGATTGGAAAGAAGAGACAGAATGTGGCAGCTGCGGTTAATTATTCAATTAATCCTACATTTTTTATTTTCTTAGTTTTGAAGACATGATGAATTATAAACGGTTCCAAAGATAGGTGCCCTTTCTCTAGGCTGATAATCTTTTGAATTGGTATTAATTAACTGAAGAGGAGGAGGAGGATATTATATGGCTATTGACACATCTAAATTAGGTTCAGATATTTTTCTGTAAGCTCAGCTTTAGCATTTGGAATATACAGAATGTAGAGTAAATATTCATTATTTGAATTTCATCCTCAAAGTAACATGAAAAAGTACTGCTTGTTCTCCAGCCTGGTACGCTCTTGTGTAAGCACAAAGAAACAACAAAACATATAGAAATTCTGAATAACTTAAGGGCCCACTCTGTAATGAGTAACAGCCTCTTGCAGTAGGCAGGAACGCAACGAGTTTATACTTTGCGTTCTGCCCGGTTCTTCTAGAGAGGGAACTCGGTAGATCCGTGGGAATTGCACGTGGGTTTATTTCCAAGCACTAACTGCTCTTCTCTGAAGTGGCATAAACCAGCTGTTGCTGACTCTAAATCTGCTTGCGATTTCTGTCTTAGAAGAATGTTACCAGTGGGTAGCGCAGTGCTTTCTTACAGTCCTGTGCAGCCAGGGAACTTGAGCCGTTGGCATAAAATAATACGCCACTTGCAGAGCATGGTCTCTGTCAGCCTTTTGGTGTCTCTCTTTCCACTGAAAGAGGCAAAAAAGGTTTCAAGATTGTGAATAATTTCCTTTACTTTTGAACTCCTTCGTGGCCTTTCAGGGTAAGGGTCAGCAACAAAAGGAGGAGGTTAAAGGAGGCTGTGCTCTCATCTCAGCTTCACAGTTGGCAATTGTTGGAATGGCAGATAGATGGGAAGGAAAAGCAGCTACTCAGCCATTAAGTTAGAAATACATTAATCCGTGCAGCAAAAATTAGGTGGAACTCACCAACGTGTAAACAAACAACCAAATCACATTACTGTTTATATGCATTAATTAAGATTGTTCATTTGTTTCCATATTATTACTCAAAAGATCTAATTAGCTTTTATTCTGGAAAAAAGTCATCATTAGCATCTGCAACTTCCTCTTAAAAATTACAGCCTGATGTGGAAAAGATGACTCTCATCTTCCCATTAAGGAGGGAGGTTCAGCACTGAGAAAACTCATTACCTCTGGCAAACTTGAACTTTTGAAGCAGAACAAGACAGATAGAAACACTGCTTGCAAAACACTGCTTTACAAAATGTTTTACATGAGCATAGAAGGAAATATATATAGGAAATAGATGATTGATAGATAGATCGATCGATCGATCTTCCCACTGCCAACTACAGGAACCAGCTTCTGTAAGACTGCAGATTCACAATACTC
Organism: Hypotaenidia okinawae; assembly: GCA_027925045.1. Lineage (NCBI taxonomy): Eukaryota > Metazoa > Chordata > Aves > Gruiformes > Rallidae > Hypotaenidia > Hypotaenidia okinawae. The sequence goes on from BSDF01000004.1 coordinate 96,339,915, forward strand.
AGTTCGGTGTTTGTACAGTATCGTGTCCAGGTGAGTTTTGAATATCTCCAGAGAAGGAGACTCCACAACCCCTCTAAAAAGCCTGTTCCTGTGTTCTGTCACCCTCAGAGTCAAGAGGGTTTTTTTCTCATGTTCAGACGTAACTACCTGTGTTCATGCCTACTGCCTCTTGTCCTGTCACTGGGCACCACTGGAAAGTCCTTCCTTGTCCTCTTGACATCAACACTCTAGTTATAAGTGTTGATCAGATCTCCTCTCAGTCTTCTCCAGGCTAAGCAGACCCAGCTCTCTCAGCCTTTCCTCATACGAGAGATGCTCCAGTCTCCTCTCTCCTGTGTCCCTGTCTTTCTTGAACTGGGGAGCCCAGATCTGGATACAGAACTCCAGATAAGGCCTCAACAGAGTAGAAGGGGAGGAGAATCCCCTCAGCCTTCTAGCCACACTCTTCTTAATATACCCCAGGAAATACCAATTAGTTAAGTATGACTTGCTGGCCTATTCACAGCCTGGCCGTGGTTGGTAGGTGAAGTCCTGGAGACTGGTGGCATTTTCTGCTTCACTCTAGCTGCAGCAGAAACAATGTCTCCTGTGGTGGATCTGGCTGGGTCATCTGCCCCAACACGTCTACAGTCTACTGCATCCTCTTCCCTTCTGCAGATCCCTGTTACAAAGAGAAAGAGGGCTCTACCCAAATGTTTGTCACTGCTCCAGTGTGATGGGGGATGAGTGATGAAGAGAAGCTGCATTCAATCAGGTTTGAACTTTCCCACCTGCCACCAGTAATACAAATTGGGCCAGGTGACATGCAGGGATGCCTGCACCAGTGCTGTGGAGTGTTGATATTTCTGTTACTCTGGCTCTAGTGGTGATAGGAGCTCTCTGTTGGGAGGTCGAAAGTGCAGGTGGGAGTGCTGCTATGAAGGCCAAGTGTCAAAAAACAACTTGTATAGTTATGGTAAGGTGACAGCAGCTCCTGGTCTGGACAGCAAAGTGCTTTAATGGTGCTGGGTTGTCTGGGGAGTGGGGTTGGTCCCTAACTCCTAGAGAAGGAGCTGGCCTGCATTGCCCCACCTAGCGAGTTGATCCTGATGCTCCCATGCACAGAAGGGGGCCATTAGCATAGGCTGTTCCTGCTCCCAGACCATGCAGAGTTCTTGCTTCCCAGAAAAATCTTTCTAGTGCAACTTTTTTCTGCTCACTCTGGGTTTTGGTTTTTTTTAAGGTCCTGGTATTTCTTGTTATTCTCCAGATACTGTGCATCAGGTTGTGGGCCTTTTTTTTTTTTGTTTTTTTTTGATGCTTCTAAGGCCATTTGGAGAGAGCAGTCTCAGATGGCCTGAGTTCCTCCAGCACAACCTGTCTTGTCCTATGCACTGTACAGATGGAGTCTTAAGTTAGGATGTTCTGCAGTACCTGAAATTAGATGGCAGGAATGCTCCTCTCAGTACTTACCTTTATTGATTGGGTGGTATGGATGTTGTACATGAGTGAAATAGAAGCCTCACGCCTTCAAAGCCCCTTAGTCAATGTGCAGCACAAGTCTGGGAGCTAGAAAGAGTGTGGCTATAAAACAAACAAACACTGGCAATTGGAGAAATATAATGCAAGCGTAGAGAGACTGGTGCAGTGGGTTGTTCTTGCGAAGCTCCAAATGGCATGCCACACCTAATGTCATGTGATTTATTTTTTGGACAGCTTTGAGGCACATCCTCTGCTCACAAGGTCAGCCTGCAAAGTCCACTTGACTTGGACAGGAAGGGAATTTAATTTTTTATATTCTATGAGGAATAACTCGGAGTAAATCTGCACATAGCTAGTTGGGAGGGGTAAAGGCCGGTCAGAATATCCTCATCCTGAAGTCAAGCATCCTGCATCTTCATATAAGTGGGAAGAGGAGCTTAACCTTTGAGGTGAATTACATCATCGATTTCAGGGATTTCTGTTCCAGCATTAGTTTGTGCATCCATTGCTGTTCATGGATAAATATAAAGCAGCATCTGCCTCCAGACTGGTGCCCTCTCAGGTGGCATGAGGCTCACGGCACCAAAGCTAGGACAAAAGCTTTTCTGTAAGGACTAGAAGTTTGCCCCAAGTAGAGACAGATCACACCATGAGCTCTTCCTGCACAGGCTCTGGGGCTGCACCCTCTCTTCTGCCACAAAATGCTCCCCTTGCACCTGCCACAGCTCCATTCAAGGCACAGGGCAGCCATGCCACAGCTCGTGTCAGTGGAGTTCCTGCAGCACTGACACTGCATCTGATTTTATTCCCACTCTTATCTTCCTCTTAACCCTGTTCTTGAATCTGAGATGTCGGGGTGTGTTTTAGAAAAACAAATTAAATTTTAAGAGAATGCCCTTTTTATGGGATAAAAAACTAAACCTGACATCCCTTCATTTTATAGCCAAGTATGTAGCTTCATTTTGGGTGGTATTTCATTTGTTGTGAGGCTGGATTAGTCAGTGTTAGTGACATCTGCATGGGCTTTATGGAGACGTCAGTGAATGATGTACAATGGTAATTAACAATTCACATTTCCAGCCTTAATTATTGGCGCAGATTTGGTTCTCATCTGCAGTTTGATGTAGGGTGCCAAAACGTCGCAGTACAAGTCATCATCAACTGTTAATGAGCTCTACTTCTTCAATATGTTCCTTAAAAAGTCAGAAAACGGAGTCCTGGGCAGTCTAGCTAACCTTGGCCTCACTTGGGGAACTGCCTCCCAATTACAAAGGTTCGCTAACCTCCAGCGAGAGCACGTTTGTGTCGGGAGCTTGTGTTGCTTTATTTTTTTGTGTTAAGCAAACAAAACTGCCCGTTTTGGTGGTGGGTAAGTGGCCTGGGCTGGTGGAACGCCGGTGTGGTTTGTCGTCGGTGCCATCAGATGGCACTCCAGGCCCGGGCTGCAGCTCGCTCCCTCCGCCGCTGTCTCCAGAGGGCACCGCCGAGGAACAAAAGAGTCGGGTTCTGGTTTTAATCCGTTTCGGGGAGGAAATGCAATTAGGAAAGGGGCGGGGGGTGGGTGTGGGAATAAAATCTGTATGAAAAATAACCGTTTGTAGGCCCAACGTGCCGTAATCACCAACTGCATTACCCACACGCCGAGCAAAGGCATCCTGATAGGGTCTGTCTGCAAGGCCATGAAAATGGAGGGGGAGGGAATAAAACCCTATTTTTCCTTGTGATAAAATTCTATATAACAATAAACTCACAGCATAGGCGCCAGTGCATGGCAAACCTGTGAACTGTGTGGTCTGTCTGCTTTGAGATGGTTCCTGTCCCTAAAATCTTTAAAGATAAATCTGAGAGTATCGATCAGCATTTGTTGCTTCTGTGGTAGCGCGCGAGTGGTGACAATCCTTGATCCTGATGTCCCTTCCCAGGACCCTTTCCAGTGGAAGCTTTTCCACTCTTTTTCAACCTTTTCCACCCTTTTCAGTGGAAACTCCATTTTCTCCTCAGTCTTCATGTGTTAGGTGAAAAAAAGAAAAAATAATAATCAGGGTTAATCTGAGGTTAAAACCTTTTATTAACTTTCTGTTACCTGAACAGAAAGAAAGAAATCTGTGGCAGTGTTTAATCAAACCTTAGCTAGAAGAGATACTATTTTAAAGGGAAAATGCCACCTCCAACTCTTGCTTGATATCTCCTTGAGCTGTAAATGAATGCACAGATTTGGGGAGAACAGAAAGGTCGTGTCAAGATCACACACCAGGTAAAGGCCAATAGGAGAAAGCTCAAAAGACTCCATTTTAATCTTTTACAAATCAAATATGGAGATGACAGACAGCTGTTGCAGAGGTTTTGTTCTGTTTTTGAAGATGGGAGGATTTTTTTGCAATGCTAGCAAGTTTGGCTTCAGAAAGGGTCTTGCAAATGTTGCTGTTAATGACAGGAGTGCGCAACAGCAGGGGCTGTGTCAAGCTAAATTAGAAAGGGCTTGAACTGAGCTGATCTCAGTGTGGCCTGTCTTTATCTGGAATTATTTCTTCACTTTATAGAGTGAGACATTTCAACAAAGCGTCTTTTCTGTAGTTCCCTCTCATGTTCCTCCCTCCCTATTCAGTGCTGGTGACAGCTGAGATGTTTCCACGACAACAAGCCATGCTGTTGCCTCAGGTGACAAACTATAACTTCAATAAATAATCACTGAAAATAGCTTCAAACAATTAGTTAGGTAATGGAAATGTTATTTTAATAGGACTTTGGAAGTCTACAGACTGAATTCTGATCAAGAATCCATCTACAACTGAAGCTGAAGGTACCAGCTAAAGCTCAGGGTGGATATTGCTGCCTGAACACTCTAACAACAGCCCTCTTTTTAAAAAAAGTAATCAAGTTCAAAACATATTCAATCAACAGGATGCAATGCAAGCAAGTTTATTTTCTTTTGGTGCTGATTTGTATGCAAAGCACATACCAGCAGGATATATATTCCAGGAATTTACCAACTTCATCACCAAACGCAGCCCTTGGCCAGCACGCTGTTTGTGTGTCTGCCCCTGTACCGGCATGACAGACAGATGATGAGCCCAGCAAATGGTTTTGCAATAAATGGATTTTTCAGTCTTCTCTTTAAAGAAGTTGTTTTCCTAGAGTTATAAACAGATGATTCATAAATCTCTCTTAATGCTGCTTCTAGTAACAGTTCAATTGATCTTTAATCGTTGTTTAAAAAGTGAATCTCCATGGGAGTGTTTCAATACTGTATCCTGAAGTTTTTCTAGCCCAGGGCAGCTCTTCTGTCTCACAGCTTATAGGTACCATAGTCTTTAAGCACAGATGAGCACATGCCCATTGCCTTACATCACAGTTGCCATACGAATATTCTCAGGGAGTACTCATTTTTTTCTTAAATTTTGCTTTAATTATTGTACTGAGTTCTTCCAAAACAGTGCATCTGTGAGGCAAGAGCAAGAAAGACAATGGCTGCCACCATCCCCCACCCATGAGCCTTTGCAATGCCAGACTGGCTCCCACTTGCTTCGCAGGCCAGTTATGGATTATGGCCACAGGTTAAGACCTACCTTTCTGCGCAACAAAAATTCCCACCTGTGGATGAGGGACTCTGCACCACTTCTACGGAATGTTCCTCTCAAGCAGCTCCCATTGCAGGGATTCTGGCCTTCCTTTCCAAGAAAATAGATATGCCCCTTTGTGCTATGCTGAATGAGGTTCATCCCACTGCTGCAGCATGCCACTGCATGACATGGAGCAAGTAGTTGAGAATAATGTAAAAGAGAATATAATGTGCACTAAAATCTGGTGAGATTTCTTTTACAGAAAGCTTTTGAGGCAGAAAAAATTTGTGATATATCTAAACTAGATCTTGCAGAAGCCCTGTTGGGTTTGGTACCACTTTGGCAGGTCAAGGATGAAATCAAGGTTTGCTGCTGGCATGGTAAGAAAAAAACATCTCACAAGAGCTGATGTTTGGGGTGTTCCCGTAAAGCAGAGAGAGGTCTGGCTCCGGTCCATGACCTGGCCCAAAGCTGTGGAAGGAGAGAACTGAGGGAAGGGTGTGTCTGAAAGCTGATCATTAAGGTAAACCTGGAAGGCAAAATAGGACATTTCTAAGTTGTAGAGATCAGGGAAAAGATGCTGCATTGTAGCATCTCATGCATTTAGTCACAGCCCTGTGCCTATTTCACGCTATTTTCAGCATGGGACCTTTATTCCCCCTTGGTAACCCTTGAAGACCTTGTTTTAGCTCCTACAGGGATGAGACCAATTAACAAAACCTCGGGGTCTCCAGGCAAAAATATGGCTTTTCAACTCTTCACTTCCCATACAACAAAAGGTGCAGGTATGGGCCATAACAGCACCTGACTCCTCTGTGCTGGGGAGGGAAGGGTCACACAAAGGGGTGGTGTTGGCAGGTGAATGTGTTCCTCCCGGTGCATCACAGGATGGGCTTTGTGTCTTACACATGACAGTTGCCTCTTTGTGGGGGATTTTTTTTTAATTGAAGGTTTAAACGGTTAAACGGCTTTCTTAATGCACTGGCGGTTGCTAAGATACAATCTCTCCATTCTGTAAATCTTCCACTTGAAATATAGAGTATTGGCAGACAGGGCTTTCCTCTCTGACAGCTCGAAGAGTGTGGGGTGCTTACCAATGTGAGGAAGTGCTCCTGCAGCCTGCAGAGGTGGCTGTGGTTGGCACAGGGGTGGGAGTCAATGGGATTTCAGTGGCTTCTGGCCGCTGGATGTGTCCCAAGGAGGAGGCTACAGGGAGGGTGTGGAGGGTCATAGGATGAGGTGGAAGGAGAGGCAGTGCTGGGAGAACAGGCACAGGAGCAGAGAGAGTGGGGGACACAAGATTGGGGTGGACTGTGCAGAGGGACCAAGGGAAATCTTTCTGTCACCCGCTTTATATAGCTCCAGGCTGCAGTTGTCCCTCCCGAAGAAGAACCGCCCTCTCTGCTCTTTTGCACTGAAGGGGGGCTGGGTTTGGGACTGGTGCGCAGGACAGGCTTTCCTTGGGGATAAGCTGCACAAGGAGAGCTTTCTGGCAGCTCCACAAAGGGATTAGGAGATAACCAGGTTTAAAAGTAACTCTGGATTCCTGGATGTTCATTAGCTGCATTACAATAGCAGCTCAAAATAGCCAAAGTTTTTAAAAAGAGGTGTAGCTGAGCTCTACTTGTTCACGAAATATGTGGAGGATGGTGGTATAAAATAGTGCAGCTTGTTTCTTTTTTTATGCTAAAGTAAGTCTTTAGCTGCTAAGGTAGCAGAGAATATTTTTACTGTGTTGACAGAGTGCAATTGATGCAGCAACATCTATCTGGGCCTGCAGATCAATAGCTGTGAGAAACAGAGAGTGCAGCTGTTCATCTCAGAGAGGTGCTAGCAGAGATGTCAGAGGATGATAATTGAACCAGCAACAGTATCCTCCCCACCTCTTCCATGAGACAGCCGAGATGTGCATAAATGTACTGTGAGCATTGTCTCCTGTATTGCAAACAGATCGCAATACCATCTCTCCTCTCTGAGGGAAACCTCTGCTTCCTTCTCCATCTTCCCAATAAAGTGAGAAGGATCCTGGCCCAGGGTGACCAGCAGGGCTGTTAGGAGTGTTCAAGTCTCACAAAGGAGACAGGAGAAGGAGAGCCTGCCAGGACTGGGCCATTGGCACAAGCTGTTGACAGTGGGGCCTTGCTCCAGTATCCTTCTTGGGCAGCATTTGTTTTACGTGGAAGAATACCAATCTCTTTGTTCCCAATCTGACACCCTAATCCCAGGTTCAGTTATTTATCACTTAGCATTTACAGTCAATTTTTCCCTAGAGCTGTTCCTCCAACTGGAGAAATGATGACGCCACAGAAAATGGTGATGGGGGTTTCTGGAGTTCTCTGAGCTAAGTACTCTCCTCCCTGGAGCACAGTCTGTTTATTACCAGTTGAAGAGTTTGGTCCTGCTTGGGAATCTGCTGAGATGTTGTGAATCAGGCTGTTGCATGAGACATGCACATGCTACAAACATGACAAGGAATGGTTGTCCAGAGGACTACCCCCTACCCCACATCCTGTGACAGAGTCACTATTGAAGGTCTTATTCTTTCTGGTGGCTATGTTATAAAAATAATACGTAGTGTCACCATTATGATTAAAACAAGCATTTAATCGAATTGTTGGCTTAAGGATCTTGTCCTACTCATGGGCTGTCTCTGCTTGGCTAATGGCAAAGCAAGAGGTTAGCTGTACCTTGCCTGGATGATCCGTATCCATGGCAGCTCTTACAGCTCAGGGAACCCAGGAGTTTGCTCCGTCAGGTGCTTCACCTGATATGCTTTGCGACGCGAGCCAGCTTTAGGAACCCTAACTGCCTGAAGAGCTGTGCTCAATAAAAGTCTGATCCTCGTCCAACTTCAGAGAGAAGGAAAAAAAACCCACACCAAAATCGCTTCTAGGGAAAGCTTTCTCATGGCACACACTGAATGCAAACCTTTCCAGTGTGCATGGCAAACTGTCCTGTACAGAATACCCAGGCCCTTTCATGGCTTCACCAAAACAAAGAACACACCCTGTTCCAAGCATCTTATAACATTAGTCCCAAGTTTTTGAATCTTATCCACTCCAGTAATCCTGTTGCCCTCTGAGGTTCTATCACATGAGCAAGGTAAGTGAATTCATGCTCTAATTTTAGACTTAATGCAATTTGCTGAGAAGACTGCAAATGGAAAAGAATTACTACTGGGAGTGGGAGCAAATTGGTGATAATAATGTTACTGACAAAACGGGCATAGAAGGAAAACAATCCTCATCCTTGCCTCTCATCAGGGATTAATAGCCACAGCCTTGGAAGGCTCCAAAGGACTCGCCTGAAAGCGAGACTTCATGGCTGCAAACAGAAGTGGGTGGCCCATGCCAATACCCACCCCCACCCCAGACCACAAAGGGTTAAATCGCCATATGCAACTACTAAGCATGTGTGTGAAAATTGCAAAAGCACAAGCCTTAGCCCGTCTGGCTACCAATCCTTCTGGGTATTTAGGGATGAACAGGGAAACAAGAAAGGTAAATAGTGCATTGCTTGATGTGTTGATCTTCAGCTGAGATTTCTCTCTTCAGTGCTTAGTCATATTTGTCCATCTAAATGAGTGGGATTGACTGTGTCTTCCAAAAAAAGAGGGGGCCGGGGGGGGGGGCAAAATTAGCATGTAAACTCTGGGAGAGCTGTGCAAAGCACCATGCTGCCTAATCTGGCAGCTGAGGCAAATTTACTCTGGTCTGTATCCAGAAAAAGGACAGCCTTGCAGTGTGTAACTCAGTGTGCTGATGGCCTGGCGGTTCCTCACAGCCTGGGGCTCTGTATAGAACAAGCAGCCAGGGTTAGCTGCCTTAGGCTGAGATTCAAAAGAAAAGCCCTAGATCTGGGGCAAGCATCACGCTGACCAGGGAGGGCCAGCCATGAGTTTTGTCTGGGAAGTGAATGCTTTTCTAGCTTTAAGTGAGATGTGCCAAAGCAGCAGGTTATTTTTACTTCCATTTCCTTTTATTTTAAATATTTTTCCCTGGGGTAGAGGCAGAAAGAGCATGGTGCAGGGAAAGAGGGATGCTGCTCTGCTGGCTGCCCTCTGGTTTGTCACCTGGGCCAATGCCCATCTCATTTGGGCTGGACACATTCCAGCCATGCCCTCATGGTTGCTGCACTGGAAGGTCTCTAACCTGGCCAGTGACGACACTAATGCAGTTTTTTACCCTGTGACTGCATGTGTCCCTTCACATTGCACAAGTCTTTTATTCCATCTGTAGGAGACTGAGGCTCGCATCTCCTGGAGTCTCTCTAGGGCTAGGAGCAGAGGTCCAAAGCGTGCACAGGAAGCGTATCTGCAGCTCTGCTGTAACCGTCTGCACCACGTTGACCCCCCAGTCAGTCCCACTCAGGACACCACGTTCGCTCCTCTACCTGCCACACTTGAGGCTCCCATGGTATCTTGTCCTGTGTGCATCCCGCTCCCTGTGACTCTTCCTCCATTGCCAAAGGAACTAAACAACTCTTTCGTGTCTATCTTAAAAATAAGCCGTGCCTTGAAGTCATCTATTTATGCCTTTTGGTTGTAGTTTTATTGAAAAAGCTGGTATTAACATATTTATATTTTTATTCAACAACAGTTAGCTAATTTGTGCAACACAAAGAATGCAGCCATGAACAACAGCTTTCAAAACAATCAGATTTACCAACTTTACCATCACTTACTCTACACCACTGAAAGCTCAAACTAAAAAGAGAAAGAAAGTCGGAAACGTTCACAATGACGATGTTAACTTTCCATACATTCAAGAAACCAGGAAACCAATCTGTAGCAGTGATGTCAAAGACAGGAATGGAATACTGGTCTTTGAAAGGTTTCTATTTACTTCCTCTATAATCGCTTCATGGTATTTTGGTTGGGTATTTCATTAGTTTTATAAAGCTCCAAAGATATATTTCTTTATTAATTTTAACACGTTCTCTTTTTTTTTTTTTTTTTTTGGTGCCCAAAGCTGTAGCAGAGTAAGGTACTTCAAATTATAAACAAAAAATTGCTGTATTAAGATCTGCTTTATAATAAGTTATCTACAGAATCTTACTTGAGAATGTTAAAAGCTAAATATATGTTTTACAGTACTTCTAGCTGTAAATGCCAATATGAGCTAATAGCATCTTTTTCTTTTTTTTTTTTTTTTTGAGCTGCAAAGGTTAATGGAGGAGGCCAAAAGTCAAAGAAATTGTATGACACCCTTGAAGCAGTAGTTTGGCATTAACAAGTTTTCTATACAATTTACCACATTCTTAAACCTTTTTACAAGGAGAGAAAGAAAAAAAAAGAAAGCAATTTTTAAAATTTCAGTAAATATGTACATATACTGTCCGTGCCTGCTACAGCATACAGTATTTTATGAACAAACATTCCTCATTCCCTTTAAAATTAACCTACACGTTTCATACCGTATGTGTTTAGTGTGGCTGGAAACCGATGCACATGCGTTTGTGCTTCTACACACAGAATATACAGCATTGATCTAGAAAACTTCAAACATACAGATGCCATGTGTTCAGATGTCATATAAAAGCTGTCAAATTTTATTTATTTTTTTTTAGTTCTTTGTAAGCAGATTTTCACCCACCCTTTCCCCCAAACCAAAATATAAAAGCATGCAGATCCCTTCCTCACCACGTCCTCCACTTACCAAGCAATCAGTGCATAATGGCTTAGAGACTTGTCTTTTTCTGAGGAGTTTGAACATGGGCAGATTAACAGGTCATCCGAGTTGTGCTCTTTTATTCATGGTTTGAGGAGAAATCCTTTGGGTATATTAATTTTTTTCTGCCAGAGCTGTTAGGGGTGCAGCAGAACTTTCTTTTCCTAGATTAAGAGGGCTCCCTGCTCACTGCACCATTCCTGTGTAATTCCTGCCTCCACTACACCAATAGTGTCTACTTTCCTTTTCCATTTACATCGCTATGCATTTTGAACAGAGACACCTCTAACAGTATTTATGTGGAAGAAGCTGCTTTTTTTCTTTTTTTTTTTTATTTTTCATATTTCTCCAGGAATGATTTTGTCTCCCAGCAGTGGACTCACTTAAAAGCATTAGAATTCACTGAGCACAGCCGCATCTCACAGTATCATTCTTTTTACAGCTACAGACCCCCAGCATTGCCTGTATTCCCCAAAGCCCAGGACTAAAACAACCATGTGGCAGTCAACAGACAAGGGACTTTCTGAAGCACCTATCAATGATGTAACTTTACTCCCACTGAAGTCGATGGTTGCCTTCAAGGACAGCACTTCTAGCCAAGGTTTCCAGATCTCCAACCCCCAAACGGTAGGATGGGTTTGTGTGTTCCCTGCCAGGCTGTATCTGACCAGCCAGTCCCTCTGGAGGGGCAATACCAAGATTTCTAATAGTCCTCCACATGAAGAAGATACTAGTTATTGTTTTAAACAGAGCAGAGAGATCTATGGAGAATAAACTTCTTAAAATAAGCTGGCTGAGTAACAATACCAGTCTGTCGCTTATTCCCTCGGGAAGTTGAAGCACAAAGTAAGGTGAATAAATAAGTAAGCAAGAGGGTGTTGTAAAGAAGGGAATGGGACAGGTGAGACGGGGCAGCTTTCCACCAGCAGGCATTCTGCTTCCAGCTACAGCTGTCACGAGGCCCCTCCAACATGCCACGTGCTCTAAGGGGCCGTGGCTATTCTTTCACTCAAACAGGCTTGCCTTAGTTGAAAGACAGGAAAAAGTTACCAAAAAAAAAAAAAAAAAAAAAATCAAGAAGTTGAGGCAAAAAGCTCTAACAATGTGGTAAACGCCCCAGGCTGCAAAAGCAGGCGGTGCGCCACAACGGCACGGTCCTGTGAACCACTGAGACCCTCGCAAGGACTGACAGGAGCTGAGGAGTCTCAGCCCTCCTCAGGAACGCTCCCCAAGTGAATAAATACCCCTGTTTGTTTAAAGGAACCGACACGGACCACAGCACTGGATTTGCAGTCGTGCCTTTTACTCATACAGTTGCAGTGATGGAAAATAGTTGGCTTGCCACCGATAATGATACAGGCTGAGGGATGAAAGGATGCAACCTACAAATCCCACCACAGATGCCACAATTTTTGTGAAGATCACATCCTTCTACAGCTCTCAAGAGGCTGGTTTGTAAATATAGAGGGTTATTGATAAATCTAGTGCATTTCTGAGTTCACTTTATCCTGAAATATGTACAGATTGTTTGTCGCTGCTATAGCAATGATGTTCTCAGTTGGGTGCCACGCTGTGTGCAAGATCTTCTTAGTAAAGTCCAAACTGTCAACACTGATGTCATCTTTCCTCCGTTTGCCTCCGACGCAGACTCTCCGGGGCTTAAGAATAGCCCGTGGTTTACTGCTCTCTCGGGATGCCTCCAGGGTAACATCCCGCTTGGTGTTTCGGTCAAACATTCGAAAAAAGTTGTTATATGCACCTGTCATTATCACACTGGATTGAGAGAGGGGGAGAGAGAAAACAAAGGCAAAAATTAAACAGCAGCTTGTGGTATGTCTATTAATATCACTGGATCGGGACGGTTGAGCTTTAACCTTAGGATTAGACATCATCTCTTTTCATCTAGGAAAGAATATGAACCAGGATTTTTCCCAGTATTCCCCAGAGTGAATAATTTTCTCCTAACAGTGTCCTTCCTTTCCCTATCAGAATATTAAATTAAAATTTTAAAAAAATAAAAATCCGAATATTCAAATAAAATTAAAGTTACCCTAAAATTGGCACCCTGAAGTATGCACAATGTCAGGACCCTGACATCATGAGACTGAATTCACAAGACAATAAAATTAATACATTTTAATATGTTATTTTTAATCACCTTCCAGCTTTTTATAAGCTCTTAAGGCTCACATATTTCAGGCTTTTTTCTTTCTGCAGAGCTTCACTTTTTCTGACAGGTGAGATTCACCATGATTCCAGAAAAAGTGCTAAAAAATTCCAAACCTTGTGATACAACGGCAACATTTAGTATGCAAGTCTATATTTTAATGAGCATTTTAAAGAAAGATGCTTTGAAAGGTTCTGAAAAATCACTTTGAGTTAGCGCAAGTACATTTCTTTCCAAGATAAACCCAGAGACCTTGCAAGTCTAGACTCCACCTACAACACTTCTTAGAAGTAAATACATTGATAAACAGGATTCTGTCACCTCTTGTAGGAAGTCTGAATGAAGCTTCAAGTCAGGATATATTTCTGTGTCTGGGAGAAAGGGACAGAAAACATGCCTTGATCTGTATAAAAATTACCCCATTAATCAGCTTGTAGTTCGAAATAACGGATTGCCAGTTGCTTCATTCCCCCAGTCCCTAGGGGAGGATATTTTGTCACTAACTTTAATGAATTCAGGATTTCATCCCTGGCCCCCAGGTTATTGGATTAGCATAATCATGGGTTTCAGAGCCTTGTTTGAAAGCTCATCCCCTGTGAACTTTTTCCCTATCTGAAGCCAGGGCTATATTCTACTCTCTCGTCTCAGCCCCAAATAGGGTGTCTTTTTCTGTATTTCCGTTCTGGGAGGGGAGTCCCCTCCTGATGGTCATGTCTGCACAGGAAAAGCCATACAGTTGTAAGACTTGGGAACAATTTGCCTTTCCAGTACAGCCCAACAGGGCGTATTTCACGTGCATTGTATTTACTGACCTAGCGTCCGCCTCCAGTGACAGCTGCATGGCCCCAGCACTCTGCCGTGCTCCCCACGCAGAGTGTCGAGCAGCACACAGGCCAGGAGACCACGGCACATGCAACCACGGGAGAACCCCAAGGCATAAACTCTCCACCACACAGACTCTCGCAGCCGATTAGAGTAGGTGCTCCTGGAACCAGGAGCTGCCTTACACCACGCACAGAGCCTCCAGCCCGTGCTGCCTTGATCGCATCTGGGGCCATGAGGAGCTGCTGTAACACACCTGGATAATGTACAGGTAAACACATGAACGGGAGCTGTGCAGCTCATGGCCTTTGCACTACAGTTACTGACTGACAGCAGCTCCCTTCACCTCAGAGCCGCTCGGGGGAAACTAGAGCAGGTGAGCTGGATTAGTATACTGCAAATCCCTAGCAGGACTGTCAGCCCCATCCCTCTTCCATGCCTGCCGATGGCACACTGGAGTTTGATGACAGCTGACTCCACACCGAGCTTTTGCAGCTCCTGAAGTGCTGAAGGGAAGTGCAAATCAGATAGGTGTAGCACGGAGACATGGTGTGCACTGCCTCCAGCAACAGCTCGCCTACAGCCTTCTCCCTGTCAGGAGGCTGCTTTCCTGAGGTCTGCAGGCAGCACACTGCTGGCTGCGTGGCTGCTCAGTCTGGGCACAGCTACAGAGGCACTTGTCCATCTGTAGCTGTGGCCAGCCCTAGAAGGGAGCTGCCCCACTGCTTGGGGGATGGCAGAAGCAGTAACTGCCATGAGGCAGGCAGTTAGCTTGTGAGGTTTCCTTCGCCAACATTCCACACCTGCAAAGACCTGACACAATTTGCTTAGGAAGGCAGAAGTTAACCATCTCATAAGCTTAAAAAAATAAATAAGTAAAAATTTTTAAAAGTCAGCATGACAGCTTGATAAAATTTATCCCAGAAGCTGCAGAAAACCCATTGATCAAGATTAGTGCCCATTTCAGAAGCTGAATCAACAGCAGTAAATCTCACATTTCACTCCTTCCAAATCACCATGTCTTGTCATTACAGCTCCTGCTGTAATGGTTATTCACAACATGAAAAAGTCGAGGTTATTTCATCTCTCAGCACTAACATACACAATTTGTCATGCAAACAGCCCAGCGTGGTACTGTGGGGGGCATTTCACACACACACACACACACCCCCAGGCAAAATATGGGAACATTATTGCTAGGGTACCCTGCACCATGGGCTGCAGGCCTGTGGCTCCGCTGGGAAATGAGGAGCATCCCTCCTCATGAAGGCAGGAAGTGTACCAGGAGCGGTTTTCAAGCAGGCAGAGTACCAACGCACCAATGGCACAGAGAGGTGTTTGTCAGGAATCTTATTTTAGGAGGTTTTGCTTGCAGTAAAACTGCCTTTACAGCCCATTTGCTTTTTAATTTCTTGAACTCTCACATATTTTTGAAAGTGCTTTCTTCGGTTGGATTTACTGCAGTTATTTTTTTTTTTAAACATATGCAGATGACTACTTTTCATGCTGGCCCTGTTTTTCTGCAGTTTAATGGCTCAGTAAAAAATAGCATTATGTAAATGAGAAAGTGCCCATTCTTGTTCAAGGTCACAAACACAGATGGATTATAACCTTACCTGCTGCTTAAAATAACAATAAAAGAGGGTGAGAACTAGATGTAGGCCTGCAATTCATATCTGTTCAGGAAAATATAATGTACAATAGATGAATATATGCGGTAGGGAGACTTTTATGTGTGTATATATATAAAATTATAGGTGAGTACAGGAAGAGACTGTTCTTTACTTCCAGACTGGTAGCTCTGCCCAGCAGTGTCACGACAAGTGCTTGCACAAAACCCTTGCAAGTGAGGCTGGTCCAAGAAACCAAATGAAGCCACTCACCCAACTGCTCTCCCACTAATTCATAGGCCCAGAAAAGCTCTGCCTTACCACCTTTAATATTACTTAGAAAGCAGGTTTACAAGCTGTGGCACATGTGGTCAGAGGAACTGTCATACTCTGTTGTGTATTTAGGACACAGAACACATCCCAGTGTGCTGTGAGGAGCAGCGTACTGATAGCTCAGGTTGCTGATGGACTGGACCCACCCCAAACCATGACACCTACAGGTAGCACAATTTAAAAAACAAATTTTCAAAAAAAAAAAAAAAAAAACCAACAAACAACCCAAACAAAAATCCAAGAAAAAAGTCCTAATGGCTGTGACATGGCTACCAATGTCTATATTTCATATTTCTGCAGGGTTCTAAATGCATGAGCACAGCCCCCTGCTAAGCCTCCTGCCCTGCCCCACAAGGGGAACACATTTTCCTTGTGTCATGGTGCTCTGCAGAGCACAGACTACTCCATGCTCCCTCCTTTAGAGCTGTCTCAAGGCTTCTCTGGTCTGAGGGTTTCTGACAGTTCATCAGGTATGTGTGTTTTGAGTGACAAGACAAAATGCTACTAACTCCTCCATCCTGCACTGGCACTGGGGCACCCCTCCTTATCAATGGCACAATCTGAGACATCTCACTGCCAAAATTTAGCCCTCATGTGGAGTCGTTCTGGCCCAAAGTCCTTTTTTCTCTACAAGCTGGACAAATGTATTCTACAGAAGGTAGAAGGGGAAGGAGAACCCTCCAGTACAGTCCATTCCTACTTTTTATTTTATTGATCTTTCTCCTTGCTCCCTCCCGTGCTGTCATTCTGTTCTCTTTTTTCTTCCCCTACAATCTCGACTCTGCTCTTTAACACTTTTCCCAGTTACGTTTTGTTTTCCTTGCCCTTCTTCTTCCCCTCCTCTTTCTTCATTCCCCTCTGCTCTGTAAATTTCAAAAGACACTGCTTTGCTAAAAAAAAAAAAATAATAAATCTGCTTCTCTCTCCTGCCAGTGAAGCACGCTCCATAGGGTCATCCTGTTCCCTGCTCTCGCATGTCTTGCATTTTCCTTCCTCTATTCCTTGTTTCTTTCCTCTCATCTCTTCATTTTCCCCTTGGAGATCTTGCTATGTTTAGGGCCATAGTTTAAGGGTGTACAACATCACTTTAAAAACTACTGATGACTCCAGCATCTTTAAGCATCTTAATAAATTAAACCATCTGGCTGGTTTTGGCAATGCCTCTTTGCTAAATAAAATGCTTCAGTAGGTGGCTTCGCTCTCTAAAGTTCTGCTTCTGTTGCAAGGTCAACAAATTCCCTACTTCACCAGCCTCAAAGGCATCTGAAGAGGATTTCATCAGTTGTACTAACCTCAATGAGATCTTCCACAGTATTTGTCAGTCATGGAGATTTCATCAGAAATCAGCCAGTCACTAAGAACTGGCGTACTCTCTCATATCTGTTATTCCCATACCTCATTGAGATTTCCTTATTGCAGGCCAAGCTCTTAAATGTCATCCATGCTGCTGTCATCCTTGCACACAACACTTTTTATCAAAATTGCTCCGTTCAGCTTCCTTCCTGGATGTCAGGGTTTGCTCTAGAGCTCTGAGGACATTGGTTGAACTCTGGCTTACTTAAAAAACAAACTTGCCTCAGATTGTTCTGTGCTTGGTTTGTTGCTTGGCTTGATTGTTTGTTTTTCTAAAGCCTCTTTTATAACTTTTAGGCTAACTCTGGCCAAATTAATCTTCCTAGGTGAATAGAAATTTTTCTTCCCCTGCAGATCTCTAGTGTCCAGAGAAATTCAGCTCATGTCATAGATCCCCTCCTGCACTGTTGCTCAAGAGACCATGAAGTCACGGCATGGTGTGACAGGACTAAGGCTGGCCAGAGCTTACAGGACCTTCCAGGCTGAAGTGTGACAGAATCCAAGCAGGTGTGACCCAAGTAGACTCAGGGAGCCACTTCCACCAAGTCCTGCCTCCAGACTTGTAACTGTCTGCAAAGGAGTCCCTCAGGGCACCCAGCATGAAAGGTGTAGACTGCTTGTTTGACCTGAAGCTGTCTCCCCAGTTGTATTTTGAGACCCTACATTTGCAAGATTTCACTACTGTGTGTACCGGTGCAGAACACCACATCTGGGAGTGACATCCAAGGTCCAGCAGATCTGGCTTCACAACAAGCTGACCTTAGGAGAAGAAAGAATTGGTTCCAGGAAAAATGTTCAAAAACATTTTTCACAGGGATGGAAAATGAGATTTATTACAACAACAGGAAAGGAGGAAGCACTGTTGCAAGCAGTGGGGGCCTGCTGGCATACTGGGGAATTTTCCCTTATGCTGCACTATGTGAAGCAACTGACTCCCCATCATAAAGGAACTTCTTCAAACCTTGTGGGGAGTATGCTGATGGAAAATCACGAGACACTGGATTCAGAGCTGTGTCATTCCAGTACAGCTGGCTGGGATAAGACTGGGAATAAGAACAGGGGATCCCCAAGTCCTTCCAAGTTAATATTTGACATGCCAAGCCTTGAAAATAAAATGATGTCTTCTAGCTCTCTAGCATGCAGCGTGTTGCCAGACCAGAATAGACTGTTAACATCTCATCCCCTGGGACCTGCCAATTCTGCCTGATTGGAGTGAAGGCTGACGGATATTCAGTGGGATGAATGACAGTTCAGTAGGAAAAGACTGACTGAACAGTTGTATGTGACTTCACTCATCTGCTTACAGCATATCATTTATCATGATGGTACTCAGAAGTCTCCCTGGAAGGATTCTCAGACACCCATTCCTTTGAAATCTTAAAAAAATAATAGTAATTAAGGTATTCACTTACTGCCATATAGAATTACTGCGTGTTGTGTTTCTTTGCTGGCTCTTTAACAGCTGAACAAGTGCTACTGTTTGAGGTGAAATCGAAATAAAATTATTTTTGTTGACAGTGGGAAGAAAACACTGTCTTGGGGGTCATTATTAAAAGACTTGACTTTGGAAGTAAATGGAAGACCTAAATTATCAGTGTATAAATAGAGCTCACATATTCTACATACTCATGTAATGAGGTATATATGATAAAAATAGCATGATTTTAGTGTAATATACTTGTCTACGGGTAATATGTGCTCATCTGGTTGAATTAGTGAAAGACCCCTGCTTGACTCCCTCCCCTGACCACTGTTGTTGCCAAAGTACACAGTGATTAATGTGCCCTTCAGCAAATGAGATTGGCTCTGTCTGATCATATTAGTTCCTGTTCATTGGAGTAACTGAGCATCAATCACGTTCTAATCAGAGCTCACGTACATTGATTTTTTTTTTGTAAACAGGCCCACCATCAGGTTCTATCGTAGCCTAGATTGACTCCTTAGTAGTGACAAAAATTAATAGCAAGTATTTTCACCTAAATAATAAACATGCTTTCATTTTAATTGAACAATCCTGTCACTTTAAATCATCATTGTGACTTTAAAGTCTGCAGAAGACTGCAGTTGCTAATGTTGTGTATACATATTAATAACATAAACCCTGTACTGCAGCATCCCTTAAGAGTATGATCATTAACAGGCACTGCTTACCTTCAGCAGTAGAAAACACATACCAAAAGGATCAAATCAAGTGACCTTACTATTGAAATGAACCATTGTTTAAGAGTTACTGGTACCCTAATATGATTTAATTTATGGTCCACCCCAAAAAAACCCACCTTGCAGTGTGCAGCAAAGCAGTACAATACATGTCATACACAGAAGCAAGGAGCTCCAAAGAGACAATGTCCATCAAATGATGAACATCAATGCTGATACACTGGATTCCGAAAAAGAAACAACTAAATTGAAGAGGACCCTTATCCCTTGTCAAACATTGCAGGCTACTCTATTCAACAGTTTCTTACAAGCAAGAGCAGTGTATTGCTCTTGGTAATTGGTAATTGTGCACACCCAACGGTGCCCCTGTGTCTGGGCAGTGCGCTCAATGAAGCTCTCACAATCTAATGTTCCCACTTCATAATTACTCACCGCATTGATCTTTCTGATCTCTCAAGTAGGAATAAAAATATGCTTGCTTTAAATCCTGACACTGAATAATATTTCTATTATTACCAGGCAACTGTCCAGGGAGGGGTCTTAACACACTAATGAGGATGGCAGCACTTCATCTGACCACGGGAGAAAGATTCCAGGCCTTGGAACATGTGTCTGTCCATCCTGTACCATGCACTGGGAGTTCCCATCAAGGATAAGCAAAATGGATTTTGTGAGGACCTGAAAAAGCCTGAATCTTTGTCAAAGTTTCACAATAGCTAAATGGTTTGATTGCACTGTTGTTCCGTGCCAGATTTAGGCAGGGATCAGCACTATCCATATTTCCAAGAAATGCTTTAATTTTGGTATTTCTAGTAAGACCAGACTCAAGCAGTAACCAGTCTACTGAGACGATGCTTTGCTAAAGCATCCGTTCATGCACAGGTTTGGGAGGTTCAGAGAAAAGCCCCAAAACCTGGATCTTTCCTTGAAACTTCTATGGGTCATTCCCACTTTATGACCATATCAAAAACACTTCCACAGCAGTTGGTGCCCAAGCTGCAGTCATAACAATCTGGGAAGGATTTTTCCCAACGTGGTCCATCTGTGTCATTTTAGTCAGTTTGTCTCACCAGGAACACTTGATTCAAATTAATCCTTGTCAGAAAACACAGTATCCAGGCATACTGGACATGTGTAGTATTGTTTTCATAATAAATGATACAAGGTAAAAGATTTATTTCTTCATAAAGGCAGAATCTCTCCATTGGGCAGGCACAAGAATTCAGCAAAGGAAAGCAGTCCAAAAAGAAGATGCCCTAGCACAGTGTACATTACACTTTATCTGCATTTTTGGAACACATGAATGGAAGAGACCTTGTTCTGCCCTTCCAAGTTCAAATGCTTCTCCTTCTAACCAATGTCTCATCTAATTGCTTTCACAAATTTCCTGAGCACTGTCACGAAAAGAGCTGGGCTTCTTAAGTCTCCAGTATTCAGGATGGGAAGACTGCTCCATTCTGTCACTATCTGAATAGGTATTAACTACTTCTAATTCCCAGGCTATAATTACCTGTTCTAACTCAATACCTATTTGCTGCTGTGTCATTACCATTTACACATATCTTAGCTAGATCCTCTTCCTCCCTATCTATACCTCCTCGATATACTTAAAACAGTAAGTACAATCCTGGTTTCTCCAGGCTGATCAAAACCAAACTCCTGCCCTTTCCTCTGAGAGCAGCTCTCCACTTGCCCAAGGTATTCAACCATCTTGGAGATGAGGGACAAGAAGTATGTAACTGCAGTCCATATGTCTTTGGAGTACGACCCTAATGTCACCGCTACTCCTTTCTCTGCTGGATATCCTGGTCTTGCCCATTCAAGAATTGTTATTTGCCTTTTTCACAGTGGCCCCACGCTCTGTTCCACAGTCCTTGCCCAATCCAGGAGGGAAGGCTTGCTTCAAATGAAAGTTTGAAGTGAGCTGAAGGCACAGTTCCAGGGTCTCAACAAGTGCCAAACTTTTGCCTCTTGGCTCCTAGCTCTGCTCAGTCAGAAGTTACTGTGTGCCATTCAAAACTGGCTCCTCCACTCTCCTTCACATGCATTTCGTAGACTGCTAATCTGTTCCACAGTCACCTATACGTATGAATATCCCTGTGTGCTGGTTCCTAACTGATAAGATGAAGGCTTGTGTTTTAGCTAAAATCCTCACCTTGTGTCACACTCTTGGATTTCATTTTTATTATCCCAGTCCTCTCAGCTGCTCAGTTCTTCCCGTACAATATTCCTGCTCCCCGAAGTACAGCCACCGTTTGCTAACATTACAGCATGAAGCACATCGCACCCTCGCTGGCACTCCTTGGCTGGTTGTGCCAGTATGTCACATGAGAATGTTCAGCAAGATATTATGACCAAGATAAACCCCAGACCCCCCTTCAGCGCAGAGGGAAAGGGGCTGCTCTGGCAGGTGTCGGTATCAGAAGGAACTGTCGTTTGGCAGCAGTGGGTGCCCGCGACTGCCTTTACTCACTCCCTGTTCCCTGTAAATGAACTGGATTTCTGAGGCAGCTCAGATGGAAATATAGGATCACACAAGCCTCCCTGTGTTGGTGGGGCTGTGCAAGTTGGCAAGATTCTTTTTAACTTTTGCAGCAGGAAAGGGACAGAATTTGAAGGGTTGTTTTCCCCCCACCCCTAAGGCACGAGCCAAGATTAACAAGATCACGTGTAATGAGGTCAGAGAAGCAACTGCACCAATATCCAAACACTTTTTATCAGCCTGAACACTGATATGTGAGGATGTAAATTGATGTGGAAAATAACCATGCGTAATACTTTCCTTTCTGATTGTTCCCCATCATATGGGAGCTCGCTTGCTAAATGAAGACAGTGATGGACATAAGGACGGATTACCTGTCTGATCCATTCCATGCACATTCAAACTTGTCAAAGATGCAGTCATTTTCATAGAGGGAACATAACTTGCTCCTAAGGTAATCATGGACCTGTTTTAAAAAAAAAAAACCAAAACACAAAGCTGTTATTTTTGAAATAAAACAAAATATAGAACTCCACAACCAGTCCCCCACTCTCAGCTTTATCTCCCACATTCACTTTCAAAATATACTGCACAGATTGGTAGCTTTGCAAAAGATACTGTGTTTAAACTCTAAAAAAGCTATCTGTACTTTTGCACAGCCCAATTAAGCAGGTTCTACAGAATTATTGTTGCAGGAAGGCACGAAGCATACCTCCCTCAGCAGGCTGCAGACCACCCCTCTTGTATTTGTTTCCTGCTTGGGTGATTTTCTCTACGCTAGCCTAATTCCCAGAGACATTTCACCAGATGATACCCTAGATGTGCTAATTAATGTGCAAGAAATCTAATTTAAATAGTAACAAAAACATCGTATTCCAAGATAAGTGGACTCTCAGTTGCTGGGGCAGAAAGAACTTGGCTCTATTAAAAGAACCTGTAGTGTATGATATCACATGCATTTGGGAAAGACATTTCAGAAACACAAAAATACAGCACAAGGTTGCAGTTGCACAGGCTGGAAATTAGAATACTAATTTAGCCCAAGGATATCTCCTATTTGGCTAAGGCTTAAAAACAACACTGTAAAATCTCACTTAGATACTTGAAAAGTGGGGCTAAGCAGCAGAAGACCTCTCCTCTGGGGCATACTTCTCTGCTGAACAAGGGTTAACCATAAAGAGACAGATCTCATGCAAACTCTTTCAAACCCTTTCCTGAATTTGATTAGTTTTCCTTCTGGATGATCGGTTTCATTCTGCAAGGAAATAATGAGCTAGAAAATCCCTGCCTAGACAAATTTACTAATGCACTTTCACTCCTGAGGTTTTTGTATAGCTGTTGCAGAAACTGTAACACAAAGATGTGTGGGCTGCCTCTAGGAGCACACGTCCCACTCCAATAGCCGTGGGGTGTAATTTAGCTCTCACATACATAGGTAAGTCCACGGAGACTGTTCCCGGTCATGGATGCTCAGCATCCTCCTCTGGCCTTAGGGCACAAATATTTCTTCAAGCAAGATAACTTCTATCAAGACCAGATGAGGAACAATGACTTTTCACTTGTATTTTCTTTAAACTAACCCATTTTCAATAGCCAAATTGTACAGTATCCTAAGAATACACATAGTGTATGGCTATTAAGGATTAAAAATTTTATCCATGGATCAATTTTCATTAAGAGATGAGTGAACACTGAGCTGTATATAAACAAATACTGCCTTATACAGCACATAACAGGCAAATAGTAGATGCAGATAAATCATAATACAATGAAAAGCATTTACCCTCATCGTGAATAATAGGTCAGAACACTTCTAAGTACTGATGCAGTTCTTTGCACCCTCTGTAATTAAGTCTTTTTATTTTCTCTTAAAGCCTTTTTGTGTTAGCAGTGCAATTTGTTACAGTTCTTTCCTTTAACATGTCTGTGAGCTCCCAACACTTGGAAAAAATAGAAAGGCTGGGTAAGGCAGGAGAAGGAAGTAAATTGCATTTGCCTCTCTGACTGTCATTTCTAGGTCTTCCTCTTGTTATCATTCCCAGGAGCCATCTGTCATGACCACTGTCATGTATACACCCTTGGCAAAGTGTGTCCCGCTCCACAGCTTGGAGCTGTGCCTTTCTATCAGCTCTGTCAAAAAGCATTTTGAAGTTTTTCTCTCTCAGATTTCTTACTGATTTCTTCAAGGTCTCAGCTTCTTTTTCTTGACTGTCTGCAAACTTGCATCACTGCTTTGGACAACCAGCTTGTCCTTCATGTGGACCCTCTGATTACAATATCTGACCACATTCAGTCCCTCAGAATGACTATGAAAAACTTATTTGAAGAAAAAAATTTTACCTTGTTTGCATGTTCATCTCCCAGTACTGATGGAGGGTAAAAATCATACTTTCTTTCTCTGTACATATGAATAGTGCTTGAATCCCCACCAAATTAATTCCTAACTGATTGCCATAGGCATTCTCCTTTTCTTCATTGCATTGTTTTAGGCCAGACCTTCATGGAGCTATCTAGTCACTCTGTGCTCCAGACTAACAGAGCAACGTGACTACATGGGGAGCTATTTCACTGGCAGTGAAGGGACATGACGTGGAAGCGACTCTAAACCCCTATGGAACAGACCTTGCCAAAAGCAGATCAAGTTGTTACCAGCTACGAATGTGTGCACCCCTGGTTCCTGTTGGTGCAGTTCCCTGGAGTAATTCCACAAAAGAGCATCCTGTTAGGCAGGGCTGCCTTGCAACTTTCAAGCACTGGCCATTCCACTGCGTTGCTTTGTGTAGCGCTGCCCAGCGCATCATACTCTGCCTCTTCTCATGTGAAGCACAAACAGGAAAAAGTCCAGTTGAATCACTGTCAGCAGATAATGTGTCTCAGCTCTATACAATAGCATTATTTTAGCCATAGCCCTCATAAGGAAAAGAACTTCCATGAGGAATTTGATTTTTTTGCGTGTGATACTAAAGCTGTAACCTGATAATGAAGCAGTACAGTTACAGACTGTTTCTTATGACCCTGTGGGGAAATTTCCTGTTTTGACCCTCTTTATGAATGTCTCAGCTGGATAGTATCTAAGTGACTACTGTGCAGTGGATGAAATGAGAAACTCAATCTTTTAATTAATGTGTTAATCTTTTAATGATATGCAGGTCATCATAATTATATGGATACATAACTGAAAATGTTAGGGATATTTGTTGCCACTTGGTGATCCACCACAAAAATGTTTTGAGAGATTTCCAAGTGTATATATGAGATTCATGTAAGTGAGAGATACCTCTCAGACAAATTATTTAACAGAGTAACTGAAATCACTTTTTCCTAAGAACAGATTTCTCTACCCTCTGCAGTTGAAAAACATGCAAGGTTGCCCAGAGCAGCTGGATAGTGTGAATCCTGTGCAGTGAATCCTGTGCAGTCCTGTGCTATTGGCTTCCTAGTGCCCCTGAGGTCCAGATTCCCCTTCAGTCCATTGCAACGCTAAGTAATGCAGCTGTTTACTCTTTGCAAGGCACTGGATAAATATTTGAAAATGAAATGCAATCTGTAAGTTAAAGCAAGGCAGCTAGAACACCGTTACATTTATTGCCTTGTTGGGCTTGTTTGGTTGTTGGGGTTTTTTACAAGCTTCTGATTGCAATAATCAGTATTGAAAAAATTTACATTACACTAATTTTCCACATCTTAACATGGAGAAAAGTAACTTTTTAATTGGCCACACTGTTCAGCATCAGACTGATTTACAGGTGGCCAGCTTGTTTCACAGCTACCTAGATGAGGAAATAAAGAGCAGATGTCAAAGTCAAGATAAGCAGGTTGGCTTGACCAGCTATTCTCCTCCAGGGACAAGGTTGCCTACTCCATTAGTGTAAGTACAAAGTAATATACTACCTAAGTTCCTAAAATCTAAGATATGCTTCTTATATAAAATACAGTCCTGCCCTTACCCTCCCACTTCATTTTCACAGCATATCAACATTTCTAACACATTTAGCATTACAAGTACTGCCATTTTCAGAGCAAAACCAATTCTGTAGTTTTAAAAGTATACAGGCTCAGACTTTCCAATGCTAACAAGAGACACGAGGAAGAGTATCCACCCAAATCTAACGGGTGTGTTGGAAAACACCAGGTTCCAATTTCCCTACCAAACACTGGCTAATAAACACTTCCAATGTTGCTGATGCCAAATTTTGATTGCTTTGACAAGTCGCACTACCAGGCTCTGATTACATGTTACTTTAAAACCAATCTTAATGGTAGTTACAGTGAACATCTGTACCCACCTGCCATCAGACAGACACCGAAAACAAGGGATTGTTCCAGCAGTGTCATAGGATTGTCTCTACGTAAGCAATATGAGCCAGATGAATGACATTTTTCCTACTTTGCATACGTTTCTGTAGCAGCTTAACATCTTTTTCCCACTGCATTTTCATAACAAGCAGTTTCTGTGTCACAGACAGATTTTCCTTCTTCAAGGCAGAGTCAAAAAATGTAAGCTCAGCCCTCTATTGCCAAACAGAACAGATGTCAGAGTGCAAACTCAGCGCTGGCTGGAGCCACCGGCATTTTGTCTGGATAACATCACAGTGAATGCAAGCAGCCAGATGTGTCTGTCTAGCATTTGCAAACTGCCGTGTCAGTGGTGATGTTGGGGTCTAACACTGGTGGCTTCTAGAACTCAGCACACAGGAGCATTGCATAGGTGAAGTTTTTAAAAAAAGTTTTGAGATGGCCAAGGTGTAAAGTCTCAGCAGCTCCAGTGGGAGCAGAATGCCAAACAACTCACAAAATCCTTTCCTCAGTTTCTTTAAAGTGTTAACAGTGAAATACACTGTTTGAAAACAGATAATAAAGTGAAGTGATTATTTCCCTTGTTAGAAACAGCGTTTCTTTCAAGAGCCTAATTGGCAGCGAGAGTTACCCCGACCCCCATCATACTTCCTCACTGATGCTGAAATTGCCTTGTAGTTGCCTTGTGCAACTACAAGGACAACACCATGAGGTGTTTAACCACCTTGATTAGCAGTTGTCTTAGCTAAATGCTTCTCAGACCAAGAAATGGCAAGTTTAAGGAACTTTGAACAGAGATGCTTTTATATTGTTCCATTTCAAGACGTGGTAGATACCTACCTGGTATGTTTCTACAGGCTTTGTTTCCATGTTCAGATCCCAAACCTTGACAGTGAGGTAATCTCTTGTTAGCATGTATCTACCACTGTGACTGAATTTGACATCTGACACTGAAGAGATGATTTCTGAAAAAAATGATCTGTTACTGGGGTCTTCTGGTTCCTCATAAACTGTTGGAAGAAAAAGAAGCAAGAGAGAAATTAGAACTCTATGAAAAACCCGCTCTGTAGTACCATCTGTACTGTGCACTTCTTATGAGGCAATGTAGTTCAACATACCAATGAACATGATACAGATTTGATTAAACACCCAGAACCTAACTTATTCTTTTATCTTTATATAAAAACACAAACTGTAAACTTTAAAAATGACAATGATTAGCCTTATAGCTTTGGAAGATTATGTAAATACACCTGTTACTTGACTAGAGCGGTATTGCAAGGCAGTTCACCTATGGTCATCCTTTCTGGGGTCCCGGCATTCTGTTTCCTGTCACAACCAAAATTCAGCTGTTCCTGTCATGTGAAAGGTGGTACATGTGGTCTCACAATGGTCTTGGCATCTACAGGAAGGGTGGTTACTAAAAGTCTGCCCTGGTTGCCAGAACCAGCTGGCCAGTCTGCAGGCTACTCTCTGGTCTTGTCTGGGACACTGATTAGCTGATCTGTGCACTGCATGATCCAGCAAGGCAGGGGATCATGAAATATTGCTCACCATACCTCCATACAGTGAAATCTAGCTCTGGTACCTAGGTGGTTGGTCATCCATGTTCAGCTGTATATAACAGTGATACTGCATGACTCAGATTGAAACAACTGGTTTTAGTGGGCTCTATGTCATCTGGTACAAGGGCATGACTCACCAAGGTCTCTTCATCCTTCAGGAAAAAGTCTGCACTAACTCTAGCCCTGCCTGCCAGGTGCCTACAGCAACACTGTGACCTTTCTGCAGGTATCTGTGGGCCTGTGATCCAAAGGACCTCATATAGTGCGCTTCAGTGGAAAATCAGGCTTTCAGGGTCTTTCAGTTCTCAGCAAAATCAGTGGGGTTTTGGCACCTGTGTCTAGAATATTCTTTGAAAATTGGCAGTTTGGTGAGTGCCATTTTCAAGTTTCAAAAGCAGGTGAAGAAAAGCCATGTGATGAGACATGAAAGCGTGCTGAAAGTAGAACAACTTGATACTGTCAGTCAAAACAGACTTTTTTTATGTAGTCCACTGGAACATTTCTCTCACAATTAATTTTTCTATGGCTATGATTCAGACTGTTGAAAGGAACAAGGTTACAGTTTCCATCAGGTGAAATAACGTTCTGCTGAAAGTTAAGGGTGAGTATGTGGGCGAAATATGTGGGGTAATGCAAAAAATTATGGGCAATTTTCTTTGGGGGTGGGCAGTGGAATGCAGCCAGGCATGCACATGAGAATAACGTCTATATTTGAACATGTTCCACACATCTAAATTAAAATGAACTACTTCAAAAAGGGGGAAAAAAACTTTTCTTTTCAGACAGACTGTAAACGAACAACTTTAAATAGCTCTTTAAAAATCTGCCTAGACATTCAGCAAAGCAGGTATTTTGTAATTATCCTGTCAAATTTTCAATAGAACTCTGATGAGCACAAAGAAATTATAATTTCTCATGCTTCTTCCCTTTAATCTGTCCAAACTATGTACTTGGCTGGCAGGAACTTCATCCTCCTGATTATGGTGTGAAGTTACTATTAAAACCAGTGAAGAAAAAGCACAAAAGCTCCACACTAAATGAACTACACCTTCATTTATAGCTGAAGGATATTTTCTTGGCTCTACGTGTCTCATCCAACTCCCAGTGATTAGAAGGGGAGCAATATTTGTACATGGATATACCGTATTTTGTTAATTAATGAGATTAAAGCATTTCATCCGTTATCTGCAACTGTTTATTGCTCCTTTATCCTTACCACAGCAAGTATTAGAAAGACTTAGATTAATTAGCTGCAGAAACTAAGGCAGGCATGAAAGCTTTGTATCACTACAGAAAGACAGATAGGGGTAGAAGTTTTAGTAGCAGTGATTCTTTGCAGAGAGTTCCTGTAGTCAGCATAACCATGCACGGAAAATTGTTACAGAAAATGAGGTAGCAGCTCCCAGTAGTACAGAGGAAGCGTAGCAACTAGCAGCACACGCTTGAGCAACCAGAACAAGGCACTGGCCTCAGGAACTGAAGATGAGATGCTGTGTCCTTGGGTTGTAGCTGTTCCTGGTTTTGCATCAACATAAGGTTATGCATCGACAGCAAAAAGCTTAGCCTTCATTCAGTCTGGCTAATACGAGTTGGAGATGTGACAGCAGTGACAGTGGCACGTGGCTTGGACTTTAGGCAAGGAATTCAAATTCAACCTTGCCCTCTTCGAGCTGACGTGAGAAAACCCAGAGCTAGCCCACCACTTGGAAAATCGGGTTTGGCAGCCTGCACTGGAAGTGCACTTTCTGTTCACCACAGTTTGGATTTACCAATTGGAGGCTGTTCTTACACCAAGGGGCAAGCAGCACCCAAAACACAATGCCTTTGAATCTTGGAATCAGAACTTCACTGAGATTTGATTACAAATTCTATTATATTCCTCAATTAACTTCTTAATAACTTACTTTTGCAATGAAAAAGGGTATTTATCTTTCATTAATATTGTTCTTGATGACCTTCATAGTGCTAAGAAAGACACGAAGCTGCCCGTCTAGTTGCAGCCTACAGCACACAGCAATCACAAATGGTGTGTTGTGATGAGCTCTCACATGACACTTCTCAGAATGAAATACAACCTTCATGACAGGACTGTGGAATAGAGAAATATGATAGGATCACAGAGGGAAGCTCAATGTATCTTTGAGTATAGTCATTGCTGGTGAGGAGTCTTCAAGGAAGATGCCATTCCTGTCCCATACTCCTCTGACAGATACATGGGAAAACTGGGGAGTCTGCTCAGGGAAATATAGAAGCTGAATCCCTTTCTGCTCAGCTTCCTGCTCACAAGATAAGAACCATCATAGCTTTTCACAGAAGTAAGTCCAGACTTCAGAGAAAACATTGGGTTGAGTGAAGGATACTTGCCAGAGCACTGTTTCCTGAATCCTGAAGGTACCTTGCAGTATAAAAATGTGCTACCTCTTTCTCAAAAGGAACCTGTCGTCTGCTGAGAGAAAAATTCTCATCTCTTGTAAAAAATATTTCTTAGTGGTCCTTGAACTCCTCTGTTCTAATGCAGACTTGGTGAAACTCCTTAGAATCAGTGGATAAAAAAGGAATCTCTAAGGTGTTCAGTTATCATGCAGAAGTATAGGGAGGAAGGAAAAGGGGAAAAGGGAAGGGAAAAGGGGGGGAAAGGGGGAAAATGGGGGGGGGAGAAAAGGGGGAGAAAAGGGGGAGAAAAGGGGGGAGAAAAGGGGGAGAAAAGGGGGAGAAAAGGGGGGAGAAAAGGGGGAGAAAAGGGGGGAGAAAAGGGGGGAGGGGAGAAAGGGGGGGAGAAGGGGGGAGAAAGGGGGAGGGAGAAGGGAGGGGAGAAGGGGGAGAGGGGGAAGTGAGGGGGAAAGGGGGGAAGGGGGGGCAAAGGGGGGGCAAAGGGGGGGGGGAAAGGGGGGAAAGGGGGGAAGGGAAAAAGTGTGTGGGAAGGTCCATCTCGCTCAGCTTCCCTTGCAGACACTGGTCAAAGTCACTAAGAAGCGTGGGGTGCAGGGGCCCTTCTCACTGACACCCCTGCAGCTCCGGTGAGTTGCGCTCTGGTCATCATAGGTGCTGCCACTGCCACTCCCATCGATTCTAGTAAGGGCCCGACTGCACGAGCTTGGAAGCTATGCCTGTGGGACACGACGGTAGAACTAGTGGCTGACAAAAATGATGGCTACACCTGTGAATGTAACCCTTCCCACACGTTTTGTTTCTTAGTTTTACATCAGTTGCCAAAAGCAGGTGACCACGTGTAGACCAGGACGTCTCACTCTGCTCAGCACACACCCCACACAAACTCTGAGGGACACACTGAGTGAGTGCATCCTTCGAAATGCCACTGTAATGGTCTGGAGAAAGACCTGGCCATCACTGGTGCTGCCTTCCTCTGCAGCTTCACCAGCTACCTTTTCCTGCTGTACAATATTCCAGTTTCCCAAATACATCCTTGTGAAAGGGGGATGTCAAACAGCTAGGAACACAGGAAGGTGGCAAATCAAACAGCACTACTGTGCACACTCCACCGAAAAGCAGTGAGTAGACTGTACCTAAATGATATCTTAGGAGTCAACCAACCACTAACATCTCAGCCTAACACTTCAAGTTCTCATAAAAAGTTTTTCCTCTTTCTTCGTCCCACTTCCAGAGATACACACTTAATGAAGTCATTACTGCAGATTCCAATAGCACTGAAAATTAGTATTTTGTTTGCTAGGCAGAGCTTTGATCTGGCATATGTGAACTTCAGAAAATAATAATAATGCTAAAAATGGCTCATATGGTGGGTGCGGTGTCAGAATCCAATATAGCATACCAAGTCCTGTATTCCTCCCAAAATCATCGCAATAAGGAGTATGAATGATTTTCTACATTATACCACAGAACCTTGGGTAATACCTTGAGTAATGCCCAGGCTACATTTTCAACATTCCTTCCTCTTATCCTTTTCCTCTTACCTTCACTCTTATGCCTGGGTGAAATAAAAAGCACTCACAGCACTGCTGCAAGGCAGATGGGTCCAAAATACAAATATGAATAGTGTTTTTAAAAACACAAATTAGAATGATATATTTAAAGGGAAAACAATAACAGTATCTGAGATAATATGGGGCAGGGGATGGAAAAGCTATCTATCTAATATAATGAACATCTATCTGGAGCCACGCTTTATTTTCTCCCTGAATTTATAAGTGCATAATGGAACGATGGGATAAAAGAAATGTCATCAGTATGCAGTTAAACAAATCTTACACCACTTTTAAAAGACAGAAACACAGAGTGCAAGCATTGGCACAATTCTGTTATTGTGGCCTAGGCACTTGAGAGTAACTGCAAGGGTTTACCACGGAATATCAGTAAACTAAACCAAGAAAAAGAGAAGTAGCAAGGGAGAAGACCCTTGATGATAATGCTGTGTATTCCCCTTAAGACAGGAACCTTGAAAATTTCTGTTACTGCCAAACAAAGAACTACAGATAAACCCCACTTCTTGCTATTTCAGAGCTGAGTATATTTTAAAAGAAAAGCAAAGATGAATCAGGCTTATATATATTGCAGCACATGTGATTATCTGAGAGGGAACAACAACAACAAAACCAACAAAAAACAGGGAAAACTTGAAGATGAAAGCTTACTAGCTAAGGAATTCCATCACTCATAGGTTCAATTATAAGCAGCCTTAAAAACTCATTCTCCATATCAGAAAAACAAAGCTTCTGAAGCCATTTTCTTTCTTCTCATGAACAAATAAGTTGGTTTTTCTCCTACAGCACACTGTTATTACTTTGCATCCTGTCCCGAAAACTTGTGGTTTTACAGCATTTAAGTGTCATTACTCAGATTTAAGTCTTCAGAAATCCTGCACCATGAAATAACTTTCCCTCCAGAGACAGCTAATGGATGTAGAAAATTGTCCAGCTCCTGTTCAAAGGTCACAGATACAAATGGGTGAAGACAGTTTTGGCAACATTGGTAAAAGAGGCAGTGGGGTTAATGAGGAGGGAGAGGAACAGAGAGTCCAGAGCCAGTGAAGATGCTAGAACAAGAGAGAGAGTATAACTTTCTGGTTTATGATGCATGCATGCAGTCTGAGGCTAGGCTGAATTAAGGACTTATTAAGGACTTACTACAGATAGCCTCTGGGTTATGCGTGTACGCGCACAGCAGGCAGATTCCAACTGTACCTGGAAATATTGGTGGTGGATCAGGTAATCTCTGAGTCTCGTAAACATGGCAAACAGATGCAGTCCCTGACCAAACAATTTACCATTTAAATTAAGTCTCTCTCATTTCAGACCCCAAATGAAAATGGCTATGATGCCTAATTAAATTGCACTGGAAAACAGTATTTTGTCATGTATGGAATTTCACCCATCTCGACAGACTAGTCACAGCAACTTTCAAAAGGGACAAGAACCAATGTGCTCTTCTGAAAGCTGATAAATAAACTTTTTCAAAGACCCTCCCCTTTTTTTTTTCCTGGAATACCTGGCTATACTAACTAAACGTTTCTCACAAAACATGATCCTAAACCAAAAAAAAACTAGAATATGTTTAGATGGCAAATTAGCACCATTCCCCAGGAAAGCTGTGATGTGCTCCAAATTATGTATTTCATAAAGTTTAGTATAAAAAAATCTAAACTAAATTTCACTTAATTTATGAAAAAATACTAATTCCTTTACTATTCTTCAACACAGAAAGCATTACTTTTTTTGGCTGCCATTTTATTTAAACTGTGCTCCTGTCTGGAGCTTTATGTAACTCTGGTCTTCTTTCTAATGTGGTAGAGGTCTCAAGACACAAAACCAGCCAGCATCAATGACCAGAAGTATCAAATCACTTCCACGTAGGGAAGGACTAAATAGACTGGGACTCCTCAGCCTAGGAAAGACTGAGGGGTTTGTAATTTAAAGTGGCATGGAAAGGATGAATAGAGAATGACAGGTCACTTTGTACACTGTCTCTTCCAATCAACAAGTAGGGGTCACCAAGTGAAACTAGGAAAGGGTAAGTAGCAAGCAGATGGTTCTTCAAACTATGTGTAATTAAGCTACTGAAGACTTTACTGAAAGATATTGTGAATGGTAAAAATTATACCCAGGTTCAAAAGGAACTGCACATATTCAAGGAAAAAACCCAACCCAAACATCAGTTTGAGTTTTGTTAAATGCAATAAGCTCGCTCTCACTAAAGTCACTGAAATCAGAGTTTCCAGCTGCAAACTGCAGAGGCCACAGATTATATGCTTGTTCTGTCCTTGGATTTTCTGTTGATGTTGCTCCTTCCCACTACCAGAGCCAGAATCCTGGGCTAGAAGGACCTCTGGTCTGCCCAGGAATAGTTGTTTTTATGCCCTGTTTAAAAGCTACTTTCAGATTGCATACAGAAGAGCTCTTGAGCTCGTTCTAAGTGAATCAAGACCAGCTGCAATGTTCCCTTTCAAATTCATGGTCTCTTTGTGCCTTTACTATCATAAACAATGAAGCTAAGCTTGATTTACTGTTATTATTTACTCTGTCACTCTCTCTCAATGTTTTATGGTTTTGTATTAAGGCAATCCTCTCATACATTCACCTCCTTCAGAAAGTCTCTCTCAAGATCAGGATGTTCTGCTAATGTGACAATCTTGCTTTTGTGTTCTGCACCGATTAATATGGTTATATATGCATGGGAATTTTTAAGTCCACCTTCATAAGCAGTCTAAAATACAATTTTAAGATATAAACACCTAACCACAATTATTTAACATTTTTTTATACCATAGCCTGTAGTTGCTTATTCTGTTTTAAACTGAAAAAGCAGTAGCTTTTTCTATTTCTATTTTCTGTTTTGGTATTTCAGAGGGCATCTCTTCATGCCCTGCTCACACATCTTTGTCCTTCTGTGAGTAAAAGTAAGTTTCAGGAGATACTTCTACACCGTAAGACTGAAATTCCACCTACCATAAAGCATTCCTTTATCCAGTGACCCAGTATTAAAACTAGGCTTCTAGTCAATACCTCTAGAGGAGTATGGCTTTTAAAAGTGGAGCCTCAAATCAATATTTAAGAATCTGTTTTACCATCTGCAGTGAGTTGCTGCAGCTTGTCGCAAACCACAAGGGATGACGCATTAGTGCTGAAGGCAAAGCCAGATCAATAGCTAAAGATCAGTGGGTGGGAGCTTCACTACTGAGTTCCTTATATTAACGTAACTTTGCCAGTGAGTTTGTTAATAAAGAGAAATGGTGTCAAAGAGAGCAAGGAAGTGGAAAAATGCAAAGCTAATCTGGAAGATCAAGCCTCTTTAAACCTCGGTCTCACAAAGACTTATGTGTGTGTTTAATGCCACGTGATGTGAGCAATCCCATGGAGTTAATGGGACATAAAACTACTACTCCTCCACAGCACAAGTATGCCTAAGTATTTCCATCCTTAATATAAGGTTAGTGATGGGGTGGAGGGGGAGCGGTCTCCCCCCAGTGAAACAGGATCTTGAAAGAATAATGCTGGCTTCATGAGACACTGAAAAGCAGCATTTGTTGTTATTAAAAAATTAAGCAAACAAGACAGGAATTTTAATAGACCAAATAATTAAAGCAA
This sequence comes from Hypotaenidia okinawae, assembly GCA_027925045.1. Lineage (NCBI taxonomy): Eukaryota > Metazoa > Chordata > Aves > Gruiformes > Rallidae > Hypotaenidia > Hypotaenidia okinawae. The sequence continues at coordinate 96,374,952 of BSDF01000004.1, forward strand.
TCTTACAGCAATTATTTGCTTTATCTCTGTGTGGTTGGGGGAGAGGGGTTAATGAAACACCTCTTCAATCATAAATCATTTACTATTGCTTCAAGCTTTTATCTTTCCTCTTTCTATTTGATAGCTAGAAGTACATAAATCAGTTTTTTTCTTCCTCTGATTTAATTTTAACTTATCTTGCACAACTGGAGGAAATACTATATAGACATAATTGCATTTCTGTAGAAACAATTTTGAATTTTCATTAGCCATGTTTTAAATGTCTTTATTATATATTCATCCAAACTGAGCAGAATGGAAGCTTCAGAGCCCATGCTAAAGGCAATAATCTACCAAATTTCAGTGGGATTCCTGCACAAGTAAAGATCCGTTCCAGGATCTAGTTTAGCATGCGTGAAATTGTAGTAACAGACGTTTAGTGACAGTCACAATTACAAAATTATCAGGATACAGGCACATTTTTTCATTGGGGATATAAAATCAGCAATGAATATATGCCTTTGTAGTGCATGCTTATAAAATAAATCCAGAATTAGGCGAAAGAGAACAAGCCTTTATTAAAGGACAGGGTCAAGTCATTACGGAAGCTCAGATAAGTTTCACTCCTGTCACATGAAACCTTGCAGATTTTGCCTGAAGTGGACATTACTTTGACAGTGGCCCCTCAATGCACAAAGGAAGAATGCCGTCTGTCTCTCTCTCAGATGATAACTTGACATGAGACCAGATGCAGAAATAAAAAGCCTATTTTAAATGTAAAGCTCACATAAAAGAAAAACAAGTTGTCTCTTTCCCAGTCATACAATAAGCATCATTCATTTGGAAAGGTCAATATTAATTAGGAAAATCCAGCAGGGATATTCTGTCACTGGCTTTTTTGTGCATCTGGTTGTTCTCTGTTGCAAATGAAAGATAATCCATATTCAGTTAGAGGTCTGAAAGCTGTCTTGTCTCTGACATTGCAACCTCCTTTAAAAGGCTGGTAAATATAATTAATTTCATTTTTAAAATTCAACATGTTCAAGTATTATCTTTAAGTTTTGACTGCTTCCACAATTCTGAACTCTTAAGTTTAAAACCATAGATAATCTCAAAAACCCCATCAGGTAACCAAATTGAGCTACATGCCAGACTGACAGGGTAGTGGCATTTATGCTCATGGAACGGCTGGCATTTCTTTCATGACTGGATTTGAAATAAAAATATAGAAAAGGACTCAAGGAAAAAAGATAACACCACCATCTTTGCATGACATCTTTGGGTCACAAACCAAACCTTAAATTCACTCTGCATTGCTCTAAAGATGATTTTATACTTTTATGACATTGATTATCCATCCCACAGAATTGTGCAGGCACCAGATACTATGCTTCTTTCAGGGAGAGTCCAGATAAGGTGGCTGTTAGGACCACCGGTCATCTACAAGTGGCTCCTGTTACAGACCCAGATGTCAGGAGCTTGTGACATCTGTATGGAGGATGGAAAGCATGAACTAATGATGACAGAGGCTATCTGCATTATGCAACCCCAAAGTTTGTATTTTAAAGAGCACCAGCACCATGGCACACAGAGCAATAAACTTGAAACGACAGCTCCTCCTTCCTTGAAGTATTTTGTTGTAAATTTTGCACACAGGCAATGGATAATTAGAAATACAGTTTTAGTCTACAAAAGCACACTCAGTAATACACACTAAAAGAACCCTTAAAGCGACATACAGCATTTAGATAGATTAAGACTTCTGAAGTACGAAATGACTTTAAGATATTACCACTATTACATAGAATATCAATAGGAGTTATACTCTAGAGTAACTTAAATTTACATATTGTGTAACTATACAGTCTCTACCACTTAATTCTGAATTTAATAATTCTGATGAGCTACTGAAAAAACTCTTCATTTTTTTCCAACTTTACATGCTCAAGCTCAGTCTTATTTAACCAACTGCTTTATTAGAGGACTTGTTGAAACAGCCATATGTACCTACCTAGTCTACAAGCTGTTTGGGAGAATGATATTATCTCCACGCAAAAGATCAAACCCAGATTAACAGCTATTTGTTAATTTTTTAACTGTTGTGTATTACAGTGATGTAAGTATTCTTTAGTCAGGATGCTCTTGCCGCAAGTGTCCTTACACCTGTCTTACTTGTTACCTGAATCCCTGAATGAGAATTTATAGAATTTAGGGTGGGTTTGGCATTTTTTTTATTATTTCTTGGATGTACCCAGGTTAACTGCCCTAACAATGATAGTTCTGCAGCTGTGAGCTTCCTTTGTTTTGCTGCTGTCACAAATTTCACACATACTGCCTTCCTTCTACACTGCATTGCCGTGCATGTTGCCTGAATAGCACCTCAAAGATGACCTTTGGGTGTTATGACACATCACTATTTAGAAGAAAGCTTCCATATTATTTAAACACCTTCTTCCTTATTCTCATCCCTCTAATGTTCCAAGTAAGAGGGACATTCATCTCTTCTTTCACCTGCTCTCCAGGATATTTTTATATCTCCTACTACTTGCAAAGTCTGGTATCACAGAACAGTATTATGCATCTCCCCTATGGTTATAGATCGGGCTTTCCTGGATATCCATTTGTAATGGCCACATATGCTTTGCTTCTGACTGCTCGTTCAGCATTGCATCATCTATTAAAGAGGTGGTATATGAAGCAGCTTCAGGTAGTCTATTAGAAAAGCAACATATTTTATCACACCTTATCGGTATCTCAATGATCATTTAAAACTCAGCTGCTGGCTTGATATTCTTTCAATGCCTTATGGATACACACAGTGGTCTGAGACAATTTTTCTAAAGGAGTCAGACCCCCATGACAACTCATCGCACAAATTGGCAGCTCGTTAATAAATCTCAGCAAAGGCACCAAGGATGACTGGATATGGAAGAAGTCTCTTGTCGCTTACATGTCAGAGGCATGAAAGATTTATAACAGAAACCTTGTAGTGCTGTTCTCACAAATTCTGGACTGATTTTTGCCACTGAGTTTAGCAAATCAGAAATCTTCAAGAATGCTATGATTTATTAACATACAGTATCGGGGTCTTACTCCACAGATATCAGTATGTAATTTATTTAAACAGTATGGCACAGTAATTATTCATGGCACTCTCTCCACTATTACAAATGGAAGAGCCCTTCGCCCAAAAGGTGCAACTGACTTTATCCCAGCTATAGGGATTTGGATAACAAAGGCTCTGAAAAAGGAATAAACCCAAAAATTCACAACATATACTTAGGATCCATGTATTTTTTACAAATTTCCCATCTGAAATACAGCACACAGTGATATCAGAAAGCAGGGTTGCAGGGCAGGAAATGAAGGTTTACAATGACTAGTAAAGTCATTGTAGCTGGTTTGGTTGAGAAGTGAAGTCAATTATGGGGAAGGGTAGAAAGGTGAGCTGACCTAGGAGAGTAGGGTACTGTAAAGGAACTATAAGGAGAGACAATTGTCCAAATACTTGACTTCCTAGACTGGGGGGTTGGGATTTTTTTAATGCATCCTTTCAGGATGTTATGGGCTTTATATAATTAGTTTCACCTGTCTCTGAGAGCTATACTCAAACCACTCCAGTGACACTACATGGGCCTATTCCTTTTAATGCTTTAGAAGTTCTACCATTGTTGTATCAATTTTCTATTGTACATGTGTGTAGAGAAACACTCAGCTTCTCAATGAGCTTGACTAGAGTTCAGTGCAGCAATGCTACATTAAATGGCTATTTTCTAAGTCATAGAGCTGGAAAATGTGGTTTAATCAATGACCATTAGACCTTGCGCTCCCTTCTGGCATAAAATGCCTTCTTTCATCCAGTATTACTGCATTGTTGTTTTAATAAGTTATGATTGGCATTTGGCACTGAGTTACAGGGGCATGGAGGCCTTATTAGTAGGAAGAAATGAAAGTATTATGGAACAAAACAATTAAGTGGGACGGGGTAAGGCAGAACAACATGTAAGATTATGTCACGCTCACGTTTCACTTCATGGTATTGGATTCTCCCTACAAGCACAAGGGGGTATAGCTAACAAAGCTAAAACACTTCTCTGCTTAGGAATTTGTCCTGAAAGGTTATTTGCTATAACTCAAGACCGCATCTTAAGAGCTCCTGAACATGTACACTTCATGCAGCCAAAAGGCTCTTGACTCTATTTATTTCACTTAAAATACCTTGTATGCTAAATCTGTGCACTTATGTCTCACTTAAATCCTCAAATGTTTTCTTCTCCGTTCTGCCCCAATAATAAGATCCACCTCCCTCAAAAGGTTTGAGTAGGAACTGACCGACATAAAACCTCTTATGTGCCCCTGGCAATAAGACAATTTCTTCAGAATTTCCTTCCCAAAGTTCACACACTGCAAAAGAAACTGGACTCAGTTCTGTGAGATGTAAATGTCCTAGAAGCCCCAGTCCTGAAAGTGGCAAAAGCAGAGCCACCAAAGTTCGTTCATTAGGTTCTCAGCTCCTCATAGAAACCAGTCTTTGTCTGGCAGTTCTCAGTCTCAGATCAGGAATAAACAGGTTGTTTGCACAAGGCAAAGTGCCCAAGCTTGCCAGGTAACAGGTGGGAAGAAGCATGTTATGTTTCACCTAGACTGCAAAGAGCTGATAGCAAGACTTTATGAACATGCATTTTCCTTAATCCTTTACTTCAAGAATAAAGGCAGCCCCACATTTTAACATTTTACTTCCTTGTTTTACATAAAATCACTTTGGGAAAGATGATACTTTTCATATCAACACAGTATCTTCCCCCCACAAATATTGCTTAATGCATTATTTCCTCTGTTCGTATCAGTACCAACACATTACTGGAAAAGGGCATATAGGGAATGCTGGGCTAAATTTCTAGGAAGGATCCCAATATTTTTTAATCCAGAAAATGGACTCAAAAGTTTTGAAGACAGTTTGCTTCAGTATTCTGAACAGTGGTTCTGTATTCAATGCAGTATGTTCATCTACTTAAATACTCCCACCCACCACCCCAATATTTCCTTTCTTAGAAATCATTTCTTTTGCTAGAGAATTACGGGTTCTTCACTGATCCCAGCAGTAAGAACCACAAGGGCAACCAGACACAGACATGACTTATCCAGTTCATAGGTAATGATGAGAACGTTTTCTTCGTTTCCCTGTTTTCTTTCCAACTCTGCTTAGAGCTGAGAAGATAATACACCATGGTATGCAGACATTCACATACTGTTCACGAATAACAAGCCTTTCATGACATCTGTGGCTCAACGAAGCAAGGACTTACGCTTGGAATGTTTGTCACAGAGAGCTGATGCCCTCATGTCGCAGAGTCTCAGGGATCCTTTGCTGCTGCTGTAGACAAAGAGATTGCAGTGATGGGGATGAAACTCAGAGGCTGTAATCACTTCTGTTAGGTCCTCCATATTGGCTGGCTTTATATCTACAATGTCTGAATGGAAGTTTCATTAAGGAAAATGCAGTTGTTTGCAGGTAAACCATGCCTTCTTGAAGGAAGAATGAATATTAAATATCCATACATGTACTTACATGTTTGGCAGTAGGGTGATTTTATATTTCCATACCTGCCCCATCTACACCAAACACAGAGTCAACAACAGTGTTACAGAAGATACCATTATTAGGTCAACGTTTGCTATGAAAGGCATTGAAGAAACAGTATTCCAAGGGACTTGGAATTCTCACCTTCATTAAGCCTATAGACAGTAGGTAGCTCTATCTCTTGTATTTGCTACAGAAATCACTGCACTATCCCAAATAATACTGATTGACAGGGAACAATGTACAGCTCAACTTCTCTCACTCCACTGAAAGCTCACTGGCTTTTATGATCATGTAACTTAAGCTAAAAAATACACATATCATAAGTTAAAAGCCTCAAGCAGTAAATGCACTTTTTTGGCAATACCAAAGTGACAAGCAGAAAAGCATTCATGTAAATAGTTTTGTGTGCATATACATAAATTTCCTTCCTGAAAAATTGTTCATAGGATTGATTCTGCTATTTGAATATTTGCAAAAGAATTATCTGAAATGGCATTCTTGGGTTTTTATGTAAACAATGCTCACTACTGAAATCAATATAACATTCTGTGACTGAGAACTGAATATCTGAATCAGCTAAGTGGACATATCTGGAATAAAAATGCCTCAAAGATCTAGTTTTCCAAGCACAAATCTGCTAGATGGATCACCAAAGATAATCAACATTAAGTATAGTCTCACCAACACTTATATATCCGCTGATACATATAACCTGTCTTGCTAAGCATAATAACCAGGACAACAGAAGAGGAACTGATGTCACCTACATGGACTTGTTCAAAGCATTTCATACTGTCCCACATATGCTTGTCTCTCCTTGTGGCGTACCTCAGGGTTTTTTAATAGGGACAGGTACTGTTTAACATCTTTGTAGGCAACATGGACAGTGGGACTGAGTGCACCAGAAAGCCAATTGTGTCCTGGGCTGCATCGAAAAAAGTGTGACCAGCAGGTTGAGGGAGGTGATTCTGCCCCTCCAACTCAGCTCTTGTTGGGGACCCCAGAGCTGGGCAAGACAGACGTGGAGCTGTTTGGGCAAGTCCAGAGGAGAACAATGACAACGAATAGAGGGCTGGAGCACCTCTCCTATGAAGACATGCTGAGAGAGTTGGGCTTGCTCAGCCTGGAGAAGAGAAGGCTCCAGGAAAACCTTAGTGCAGCCTTCCAGTGTCTAAAGGCACCCACAAGAAATCTGGAGAGGGGCTGTTTACAAGGGCATGGGGTGATAGGACAAGGGGGAATGGGTTTAAACTGAAGGAGGGTAGGTTGAGATTAGATACCACGAAGAAATCCTTCCATGTGAGGGCAGTGAGGCCCAGGCACAGGCTGCCCAGAACAGCTGTGGCTGCCCCCTCCCTGTCAGTGTTGAAGGCCAGGCTGGATGGGGCTTTGGGCAACCTGGACTAGTGGAAAGTGTCCATGGCAGGGGAGTGAGACTAGATGATCTTTGAGGTCCCTCCCAAGGCAAAACGTTCCAGGATTCTATGAATACTTGTGAAGAAAAGAACGAAAGAGTCCCACAATGGGGACTCCCTGAAAGCAGTAGGTGTAGAAGCATACAATGAAAGAAGGATATATATGTAAAGCAGTACATTTAAATATGATTGAACATTTTCATAAAGCCCTCAGCAATTCACTGCAGATAAGCCATTCAAATGTTAACAAATCCTTCAAACAAGAAGAGTAACATTACCCTATTTTCCTGAGGAGGCTGTGTGAGAGGCAATAAAGGATTTGCATAAGATCACATGGGAAATGCATGAGAGAACACACCGAGATCTACTGAACCCCAGTTCAGTGCCCTAAACACAAATCATCTCAGTGCCTGGATTCCCCAAACATAAAATTTGAATCAGTTGACATTCAAAATTTAAACATCTCTGAGGAGAAGATAAATGAGAAAATCTGTTTTACTCATGGCAAGAGAAATCACATCTCATGATACTAAGCCTGTTTCTGTTCCCACTGTGCCCACTTCCCAAATAGAAGACTTTTAATTGATTTCTGTGGGAATGGGATACAGTCTATCACCACCTTTACACTCTATACTTTGATCTTTCTCAAAAATGCAGATCTGGGACACTGCAGTGAAGCTAACCATCATACAAAAGATCCAGAGATAATTATCTTGATGACTTTGCATACACAAATATATCACACTGATTTCTTTATTTTTTCACACAAAGTGGATTAAAAAGGAAAATATCAGCAAAACTATTAATATCTTGCAACACTTAATAAGAACTGGGAATGAATTAATGCTGCATTTCAGCTGTATTCGCACTTGCACTACTGCATTTGCATCCGTCTCTAAGAATCCATCATGACTAATATTAGTGCAATGAACATTAAAATGTAGGAACAGTGATTTACCTCTTTTATAAAGCATCACTAAATATTCTTGAAAATCAACAGGAAAAAAATAACCTTTATTCAGTTATTTGTATTTGGTGAATCTGTCTCAAGAAATACCTTTAAGTAAAAGCAATTGCTTTCAGTGATTGAATTGCTTTCAGGAGTTCAGAGAAATTACAGTAACTCAATCCAAGAATTTCACCTCTCAACAGAGAGATGAATAATTGCTGAGCGATGAGAAAGATATAAAATATAAATAGAGTATGTGAAGCAGTCATGGCAAGTATCATTTTTCTGGATGCTGAAGACAATATTGATGAATTTCCCTTCATTGCATTGAATGAATAGCCCTATACTGAATAATGAAATTAAATATTCTATTCTCCTGCCAGAAAAACAGAAAACACTTGAAACAGACTGCATTTCCAGATGTGATCTAAATCTCCACTGAGAAAGGGGTTCATTGCCTACTGAGGATCACAGAGAAAATGCACCACTGAAAATTCATCGTTTCATTAGATTTCGAAAAAGTAAAACAATAACACTTGTATTGAAGTAAATAATCAAGGGAATAGAGTTGCAGAAGAGATCTATCCCAAATGCATTTGTAATAATAGATAGAAAACCAGCCTTTGCTTTGACAGCTACAGAACCCATTGTATCAAAAGAAGAACATGTCACACAAAAGAACATTTTCCTCCTCTCATGATTTTTGCCATCTATTTGAAAACAATCAAGTACAGCTTGACATGTGATGTGTGGGAACTGTATTTAAACTAGCATGACATGGTAAGGGCAAGCATCTCCCATGAGAAATTTCCCATTTCTTTTTTCCATCTTCCCTTTGTGCCTCTTTCTTCCTTTTAAGCACAATGTTGCATGGCAGGAAAAAAATAAAAAAAAAAATTGGAGCAGACAGTGTACTTCAGAAACAGGCCTGTTGGTGAACTTGAAGAGCTCAAAGATAAGGGAATCTGGCAGAAACTGATTAAATGAAAAATTTCATTGCTAAAGGGAAAAGTATTCTAATGGCACAAACCTGTAGAGTCATCTCCTACACTATCGTCTTCCCTTGCAATCATCTCTCATGGAGGGATGTTTTGAGTGGGGCATAGCCCCTCTCACTCAGTTGACTCACATCTGAAATACCAGTCACATCAGACTCCACATGCAATATGGTTCATATTCACAAAGTTCCTTTTAGTGTGGGTTACAAAGATGACCTTCACCTTGATCCAAAATTCACATTAACCAGACTTCTCTTGATCAGCACGAATATAAATGAGCACGCCTGGTTTATGTCCATGCCAAAACACGTATAACGAGAATGTGGAAAATACACAGGGTTCCTGCTGAGCAAAAAAGGTTCCAGAATGAGTTTTCGTGTATGATAATGGAAACATAGCCATCTCCTCAAAACAGATTAAATTCCCTTTGAAGTGAACAGTATGCATAAAGAAATAGGTGCTTCATCTTCCTGAAACCATCAAGGAATTCTATAAGAAAGTTAATTTTGTAGAAAACCAAGTTGCAACTCACAAGCTATAGCATATAAAGGACTGAATATTATGTGATTATTTTGGAATCGGTTCTACAGGGCTTAGGGGTTCAGTGCAAGAAGGAAATCATTTTTGTTAGATAAAGGCTACAGAAAAAAAATAAATTAATTGATCCCCCTCTGTTTTATCCAACTGCAATGGAGGAGAGAGGCTTTCTGTAGAAAGCCAAAGAGAATCTTCCATAAGTTCACAAGAAAATAATTCTCATATTTCTTATTTAAATATATGCTGAAGTCACACTTCATTTTTACCTCTGTGTGGGACTTGGGTTTCTGCAATTTTTAAACACTTTCAAAAAATAAACTTCATCATAACATATATTCTCAAACCTGGCTGTTCTGGTGTTTTCTGCACGGAGGTTTGTTCCAGCTCCTAATTTTTTCTGCATCTCACACCTACATTCCAGCCTAGTCCTAGAAAGATTCACTGAGTAGTAGTTGAAATCAATAGCAATTCATAGAAGCTGCCAGGGCTTCAGTTTAGGGTAATTGATTACTGTGGTCCTGCTGAGGCTCTACGCTTTTAATACAAGCATTTCTCTGAGTGGTTTCCTCTGTTAGTCATTCAGTGCACACTATTTTCATTACAAGGAGGGAACTGTGATGCCTACAAAGCAAGCTCTACCAGTTTTACACTTCCTACATGGTGGTTACATCACTTCTATACTGTGAGCCATCTGAGGATTCATTCCAAACAGCTACAGTTTTCTTACAGGCTGTGTAAATCAAAGAAGGAGTGACAGAATCAGGCCTCAGTATGCTTGATAACATCATAACACGATTACATCAACCTTCTTATGAAAAAAAGAAGCAAGATCTAGCTTTCAAATAACCATCCATTTACTCCTTTCTTCTCATTTCTTAAAGACAGACTGTATGTTTTCACTGCTGAATGACAATTCTGTGCTAGGCACATCATGATAGCAAGGACACCACTGGATAGGGCCCAACTTCGGAATCTCTGTCTTTCGAGACTTGTTGTCCAAGAGTCAAGGGTTTCTGAAATGGATTGTCAATAGCTTAATGGATTTGGCCTTTTCTTCAAATTCCAGTGTTTTACCTTAGGCAGAGACATGACCTGGTATTTATATTCTAAGTACAGCTATTAGCCACAGTGTCAATTCTTTTTATCACACAGCATTCACCCACTGCTCCACTAAAAGCATGTACCATATGGCTTTTATTAAAAGCCCAGAGAGTTCCAATTACATTGTCTGTACCATTTGACTCTTCTGAACCACAAAAGCAGAAACTGCTTCATAAGTGTACACTCCTTCAAGCTGTCTTGGACCTACTATCTGCTAATGCAAGGTATCAATCCATACTTGAAAATTACTTAGTAGTACGATGTCAGCCCGATTTCATTTTTAACTCCATCGTCCTTACAACAATGACTCTTCAGACATCATCCTGGAGTTGGAAACTCTGGCAACAGACTCACACCAGTGGTGATCTGCTGAAAATATCAATGTAAATAGCTTGATTTTGACTGGCAATAAAACATCTCCATCAAAGGCATTTAGATAGTGTCATTATGATAGTACAAAAGGCTTCTGACAGCTTTTTTTTGTTATTTTTCCTCATATCAGGATTATGATATACAGAAAGAGTAAAAACTGTTACTGTCCTTTTATGTCTTTGTGAAAGGCCATGTCATAGACAATTAGATGCTGTGCAAAGACAAAGGAAAGTGGTCCCTCATACTCTAAAGAACAAGCATAAAGAGCATGCAAAGAAGAGATTAAGAATCATTAACATAGTTTTGTGGGGTCCTGAGACTTCTTAACTCAAGGATTACAGCCTTAATTAGATGAAAAAGAGATGTTAGTGGAAGAAAAGACATGGTCATAACTAAAAGGCTGCAGTAGCAATAGACTTCCCAGCAACTCAGCTAGAACTAGTCATGAAAGAGAATTTGGCCATGTTAGGCAAAAAAGAGGTATAAAAACTAAGTTGCAGTTGAGATTTTGCGCACTCAGACATAGGACAATATAATCAGTATATTTTTCTGTCTTATTGCTAATACATATTTATACAGTGTTGATTATAAGGGGGTCTGTGTGCTGGAGCACCGCTTCTTGAGGAGAACAGAGGTGAACATTCAGAACCTTTACATGTGTTCAGGAACCAAGATGGCGCTGACTTAACTGGCAGCTGGTAGGACCCACAGTCCCTAAGGACTAAAGGATTAACAAGATTTGTACAAGCTTGAACAGAAAGCCAAGGACAGAATTTAAACACCAAACTTCTGCACTAAAACTGGACTTTTCATCTCAAGGTTTAGGTTTATATTAGACATTAGGAAGAAGTTCTTCACTATACGGGTGGTTAGACACTGGCACAGGTTGCCCAGAGAGGTGGTAGAGGCCCCATCCCTGGAGACATTCAAGGTCAGGCTTGATGAAGCTCTGAGAAACCTGATCTAGTTAAAGGTGTCCCTGCTTACTGCAGGGGGGTGGACTGGATGACCTTTAAAGGTCCCTTCCAACCTCACACATTCTATGAATCTATGCATCTAAGTTTCATTCGAAATTGGAGTTATCTGGCAAGAAATTAAAAGTAGTATTAGGAAACATTTTCCATTCCTTAAGTTCAAAGCAAAGGTGAGTCCATATCAGTATCAATGCTTTACAGATAACGAAACCAAGTCATGAAGTGGCAAAAATTTGGCAAAGGTCAGGTTAAGGGCCGGCAAGAACAATAGTCTGAATTCTGATTTAGTGGTCTCTGGCGTCCCTACCCACAGTACTCCAGGCATGTGAGTGGTCACTTAGTTCTTTTCTTGGTTAGTTAGTTAAGTTTGAGAGGTTCTTTTGCTATTATTACATTTCTCTTTTGGAATTTTTTCCCCAGAATGCAGACCAGCCTAAAGACTCACTCTGATTTGAGAGTTCTCATTCTGATCTTTCTAACATCAGATTTACTTTGCATTCCTATTATCTCAGTAGAATAAAACCAGAAAGCAGCAAGAAAACCCCAAGTATCCATTACACAAACATCTCCTGGAAAAAAAAAAATCAACATATTTTAAATCTACCTAGTCAAATTTCAGGAAATGGCTTTTACTGCCATACATTCAGTAAACATCATCAACTTTGATTTATGCGACTTGAAGAAAAACAAATTAGCATATAAGAGAAACTGCCTACAGAATAGCTGCAACGTTGCAATGAATGTTGAAAGAAGCAAATTGTAGAACAGCACTGCTTGGAAAGATTACTTAAAATGGTGTGAGTCACATCCAAGCTTTCTCATACACAGGCCTGTTCATATACATTGCAAACATTAATTTACTTGCAGAATAATGAATTTAGAAGTAGATACTAGAAAATTTTAATTTATTTAAGAAATTAATTTTTGGCTTGTTTTTTAGAACCTGCATTTTTATCTTTAGACAGTCACATGCCTGCTTTAGCGACAACCATATGCACATTCAAATTTTCAAGAGCAAAGAAATCATTATCTGCATATACACAGCTGAGAGCGAAATTAAGTGGATGAGTCAACAGAGGAAGGCTTGTCTTCATAAATGCACATACGCATTTTTCTGTGTACAGTGCTCAATCACTGAAAGGCTGCAAAGTCATATTTAGTTGATGTATTTGCATATTAATCACTTATGATTCGTCTGAAACTATTGTGGGACGCTTAATGTTACATTTGGAACATAACAAATAGCAGAAGAGCCTCAGGTACATATAAATTATTAATGGAAGAGGCATATTAAGTCACCTAGCTTCTCTTAGGCAGTACTTTTCTATGTTGCATAAGCGGTCCTACATATCACACACTAGTGAGGGCTCCAAGAGTACAACTTCAACACAACAAGGCAAGGACTTACAACTAAAGCAGTATCATCTCATCATTCCCAAACTTGCTTTCCTGAAATTCATGAGATGTTTAAAAGAGAACCGAGAGGGATCTACTTGGATTGTTGAATCCAGTTCCTGGTAGTACGGAGAAATATAACATAAAGAACTTGCTAGACTCCATCTTAAAAGTAACCAGGGCTTTTTCCCCACACATCTTTTTCCCTATAAGAGATCTTTTTATTATTTTTTTTTCCTTCAAATGAATAATCTATGCACTGACAGGTAATACCATCAGGACATTTCTTCTTGATAATTATTAAAATCCCATGCAGTTGAGGAAGATTTGCCTATTAAAAGGCAAACACAGAACTTCCAGCTGGAGGGAGGATACAGACTCTTTAGAGCATTTTGTTGGGGATTTTTCTTTCCCTATATGCAATTCACTCTTTCCTATATACCTTTCAGAAAACCTCAATACAGCAGTATTTATACCCCAGTAGAGCAGAATAATTCCACATTTTAATTGAAGCTATAGCTCAAGTCACAGAGGACTCATTTGTGTGAAATTTAGCTAGCTAGAAGTGATTTCTAGAGCATACTCCTCTCTCCTTCCCTACATGTTTGTTATGGAAGTAGTTAAATAAAACAACCTCCAAAAAACCCCAGATACGTCTGAAAAACAGGTACTTAAAAATACTAATAAAGGCTTCCATTCAGATTTTATATTGATATTTCTGCCTGCACTGCCAAGAGATCCCTGAACACTAGCAATGTGAAAATGAAAATGAGAAGCAGATTCAGTTCTCATGAGAAACTCCGGTGAAAGTTTTGCAAATCATCTATATTAAATTAAATAAGACACCAAATTAAAACCTTTTGCCAGGATTTATTATCTAGTTGCTTAATTTATGTGAAAGGATTTACAAAAATGCCCATCAGTTTGGTCTCTAGGCACTGCAGAAAAATACAGATTTCAGGAGTTTGAAACACCAAAATTATTCTCCATGGCAAAGTGTGGTGTTCAATATTCACAGCTGTACATCTCTGTGTTTTCTTGATGTGTTTTTCAGAACACTGATTCCAGACACATAGTTTGTAGTCAGTACAAAAACAGGAAAAAAAAGAAACTTACTCTTCACTGTTAGTGTAATTTTGTTAAAGTTAACAACATTGCCTTTAGTATTCACAGAGAATTTTTATTCCAGAGACCCTAAGAGTCGCTCCCTTTAACTGCTGCAATTTCACGTGCAATGGCACTGCTGAAGTGCAGTCCTTGAGAGTGTGGCAAGGAAAGAGAGAAATGTCTGCACTAATGAGAAGCACCCTGGCTACTTCAATAGCAAAAAAATGCTTCTGGGGTCTCAGGTTTTAAGGACTTAGAACACAGAGGTACAGACTGCAAGCTTTACACCACCTGACACGACTGTGTGAGCATTTTTATGACGTCTCTGCTCTTGTATGGAATACTCCTTCAAGCTAAAAACTGTAGCCAATGAGTAAAGCAAGTTATATTTTCTTCTTCTTTCTGTTAATACTCTGCAAAAGATGGTGCTTTGCAAGGTTAATTTCAAGTCCAAACTCACATGGGAACGAGAATAATTAGACTCATTTAAGAGAATTCTCCCCTCTGGCAGAGCTGATTAAATTATTTATACATTATCTTTTCATATAATTGTACCTAGAACTGTGTAAATGGCTTTTTTGTCTAACTTTCAATAAATTCATAATACATGTTTTTCAAGTTGGATACACCACCTGCACCTGTGACAAAAGAGAACGGCTCATTTTTAAAACGCTTCAGTAAGAAATTAATCCAGAGGGAAACAGAAGCATGCAATTTAAAAGCTTCCACAATGACACCATACTGATTAAACCTCATCAACTGAAGAAATAAAATTAGTAAGACAATAAATCTTGGGCTGAATCCTGTTACCCATTTCCACAGGAATAACTTCACTGACTGCAGCCACGTTAAGACTCAGTTAAGTAACACTCCTATTTTAGTATCAGCTCTGCAATGTGACCCTTTACATGTAATTTAAAATTCCTTCCTATAGTTCCTAAGTCCCTCTTTGCTAAGGATCTCAGATTCTGGACAAAACCTGAAAATTTCAATGGCATAAACCACTAGGGTGAAAAGGGAAATCTGGCTGGTGATGCTAACATTCATTTCATTCTCTCTTTGATAGCAATAGACTTGAGAAAACTTGAGATAATGGTACTTTAAAGGGCCCTCCCGGTACAAAATAGTAACTTACTTGCTACAAACAGAAGAATAGCAGTCCCAATTAAATTAGAAAGCAATTCTCCCTACAGAGATCTGTGAAAAGATACCTTCCCACCTATTGTAAAATTATAAGTATCTTCTATAATTGTGTTGCCTAGATCACTCTACAAACATATAAATACAGTGAAATCCCAGTGCTGTTCTTTAATGCACTATTAAAGAGTTGTGAAATGGCTTTTATGGGCTCAGGATTTCACACTAGTCTTTATCATCTCCCATAATTCCAGCCAATTTTCTTTTTCCTTTCTGCAATTCACCATACAGTTTTAAAAACCAAGAGCATTTTAATGCCTCTGGGTGTTTTTCCTTACCTCTGCAGCAACTAAATAACTGGTATGGGTCTCTGTCTGGGGACAACCGCATTAGAAAAGACAGAGGGTTAGATAAAGAAATCCATTAAAAGGATAACATAATCACATACTTATTAATTCAAGTTGAGTATGGACAAGAGTGATAAGTAAGAAAATTATGTATTCTGATTAAGAAATTAGTATTTTTATTAAACAATAAATCTGCAGTGTGGTAATTATCCCAAGGCTATAGCTATGCTCAAATCACCTTAAATTAACTTCTTTAAAAGCAACTCCAGGAAGAAGGTCTTCGCCAAGAATGCAAAGGCCTCAGCTATAATTAGTTTTTCATAGCCAGGCTCAGCTTTTCCAATTTATTTATTTTTGGAGCAAGGCTGGATAGGGACTGTTCTCATAGCACTATCCCATGCCCTGAAGACACTGCTATCTGGCACTCCAGCCCTGTATTGTTTGCTTGTGCTGAGATGGACAGTTCAGCTGTCTGGCAGGATGGCCTCAGCCAACAACTCAATGCTAAAATACTGAAGTAAAATACTGAAGTAAAATACTGAAGTAGCTCTGGTATTGCTCCTTTGGCTATCAGCTGTGCTCTGTCATCCAATTCCCGTTGACTGGCTGATAGTCGAATTCCTGAGATAGGAGTCAATTTAAGGTGATGAGAATAGTTAAAAAAGCCAATTGTTTCTGACAAGGATCATAAAATATCCTCGGGCAAGAAACAAAATCAAATCAAAGTATTGAAAGACCACTTTTGCAAATTTATTCATGGGTTTTAGAGCTCCCTAAATCTGGATTTTAAAGTCTCCTAAAGGATGTTGAGATTTCTCTTTATTTCTTGAACTCTTAAGGTACTTACAGCTCCTACTCACACAGCCTTACTGGCTTTATTAGTTGAATTACAGCAATTAGTTATGAAGACTGAAATTTGCACAAGATAACAAAACTATTCCTGCTCTGCAAAGCTTAAAAACTCTACTCAACTATGATATTCTACAACAGATGATGACCACATCAGAAAAAATGTTGTGTCCAAACTGGATGTAGTTTTACCTCAAGAGAAGCAGAACCAATTCAATGCCTGTTGCAGAAGCTGTATCTATGTTAGTGTCTAGAAGCCGAAGCCATTTAGGTGATCCTAGAAATGCAGCTCCCTCTGGGCACTTTGCACTAGGGATGCACAGCATTTTTCTTACAAATGAGCCTGCTGAGAGTTCCTGAAAGGCTCTGTTTACCATCGGGATTCTATACAGTTCAGAGAAGATGGTAAATTACAGTTACAGATATTTACCTATTTACTATTTTTTTTTCTTCCTTTAACTGATACTAAAAACATTTTTTGTGTGATTTTAATAAGAGAATCCCTCCTGCATTCTTCCTATCAGGAAGCATTAAGGACTTCCTCAGCTACCACGTGTCCAAAATCCTTATTCTGGTGGTCACATGAGATATTTTGTTTAAAGCCTCAAATTCTTTACTTTATGCCATGTCTGACTACAGGTGCCTGATGTATTGTTTAATTGCACACCCACAGAGCCAGCGTGGTCCCCAGCCCAGCAGTCAGAGAATTCTTTCCTCCTTTTATATTTTTCTTAATTATTATTTACCTAGTATTACATATCCAATTAGTGTGGACCCCTACAGAATCTAAAACAGCTTAAAAAAAAAAAATCAGACTTTATTTGACCATTGAAATCTAGAAATACTGCTTAACAGGTGCATTAAAATTACTGGGGTTTATTCTGTTAAGAGGTGTCTTTCACCCTCCTAGCTCACGGATCTCCTATGATAATGCATGCATTTCTGCTATTTGGAAATTCTTGCTATCCTAAACCCATCTGACTACAAAATCTGTGTCTTCATTTTCACTGAGCATGAGATTTCAGAATGAAATGGGCATTATTTGTGAACTTCTCCACACAATGGGGAAGTCGTCCTCCAAACAGGAGAAAACATAAAGTGATTTTATAGTCACGAAATAATGGACATATTTCTGAGTCTGTCCACCAAGAGGAAAATAAAAGAATATCAGAATTTGGGCAGGTCAGCACTTAGAAAAGAAATTATGTGTATATGCTTCACCTTGACAGTAGTAAAATCTCCTCCATAACTACTGCACTCATATCAGATACTAGAGTTACACTTGCTTTTCCAGGTTCACAATACTAATTGAAAAAGCCAAAAATACTGATTGGAAGAGCCAAACTCAGGCAACCATTTGTAAATTTGATCTATTTGTTAAGCTCTAAGTCAGTACGGGAAAAGCACGAAAACTGTAGTTAGATATGAGAGATCTCAGGCCTCACTACAAAACAGAACTTTACCCTCTAGTTTCCTAGGGCTGGAGCACCTCTCCACCTCTCTTACAAAGATAGGCTGAGAGAGTTGGGCTTGTTCAGCTTGAAGAAGAGAAGGCTCTGGCGGGGACCTTATAGCTGCCTTTCAATACCTGAGAGGTGTCTACAAGAAAGCTGGGGAAGAACTGTTCATGAGGTCATGTAGCAGAAAGACAAGGGGTAATGGTTTTAAACTAGAAAAGGGGACATTTAGGTTGGATATTAGGAAAAAAGTCTTCAGTATGAGGGTGGTGGATCACTAGCACAGGTTTCCCAGAGAACTAGTGGAGGCTCCATCCCTGGAGACATTCAAGGTCAGGCTTGATGGGGCTCTGAGAAACCTGATCTAGTTAAAGGTGTCCCTGCTTACTGCAGAGGGGTTGGACTAGATGACCTTCAAAGGTCCCTTCCAACCTCACACATTCTATGATTTCATGATTCCTGGGGCATCTGAAAAAGACAATGTGAATTTCTTTTTTTACTTAATGCAAGAAATTTTTGAAGGAACGCAGGATCATCTTTCACAATTTTAAGAATCCTCTCAAATACCCTAAAGAACTACCATATGTATACAAGACAGCATTACCTTGAGGTCCCATCAGCAGCACTTTATAAGCTTCATGCTGGAGCTTGGTCCTATTTCTGAGCCTCAGTCTATGACCTATGATCTGTTGTCACTCATACAAATGGTGCTTTGCTGACACAGAAATATTCAGTATTAGGAATAAGAACTCTGTAAGAACTACAGTACCTGCTGCCCATCTCTCAATTCCATGGGAGCAAAACTAAACATGAAACTACACCAGTGTAACTGATCCTCAAATTACTGGGTGATTTGGTATCTAGAGGTACATAGGTAGTTTCAAAATTCTTCTAGCACAAATACTCTAAACTGAAAAATCTCAGACCCAGAAGGCAACAGGTAAAGTTAATGGAAACTGCCACTTTGCAGAGCTTTGAAATTAGATCACTTAAAACCAACCTGAAATTAGTCTTTAATAATTGCTAAACATATAACCATATATTTCCAACCAGTACATTCATTTTTTCAAACTAAAAGCTTTTCCACTGCTGCAGAAAAGAGTAACTTAAAAGTAAAATTCTTGAAAGAGATCAGCAGCTGGCTTATTTCCTAAATTCATCATCAAACGACTAAATGCTAAGCACTGGCAATGCAAAGGTTCATTTCAGTGGTCTTTTCATAAAGTTGTCTTGTCATGTATTTTTTTAAAGCACTACATTATTTTTCTCTTTCCATTAAAGCAGGTGATCCCTAGCAAAAAACCCTCAGTTGATGCCCTGTGAAACTTCATCCTGCTGCATTCTGGCAGCTTACAGACCTTGATGGAGCAAAGACACACTGACATATTGTACCAAAAAGAAACTATTTTTCTACCATTTCTTCATCTCTGTTACCTTTTTCATAGGATTTCTCTCTCCTGACAGTCTGCCACTTTATCTAATGCAGCATAAGAGTATAGATGTAAGAAATGGAAAGCAGGATCTCACCAAGCAATGTTCAGATTCTGTGTTGAAATTCCAGCAAATCTATTGGGCTCTATCACTCTCTGTTTAACTGAGCATAAAGTGGGACTAAGACTGTCTAACCTCAAGATTTTAGTACAATTATTTTAAAAGAAGTAATAATTATTGAAAAGTATTTAATTGTGTGAAAGTACACAACAAGCTTCAGTAATACAGAGGATGAAAGATCTCTATCATGACCACTTTACAGCGTAGTTATCAGCAGATGAGAAAATGGCATAGCAGCAAAGAACAGAGTTAAGTATTGATACTTGGTGTGAATTTTGTGCAAATTTAATGAAATAGAATTTCTCTTGTAGTTTTTTTTAATCTCTTTTTCTCTAAATTCTGTTCTTCCCCATGGCTTTGCAAGGCAGGGTAATAGAGCCCTTAGTCAGCATTTCTACCTCAATAGAAGTACAATCCAACGTTTATCAAAATGCACAGAAAACATCCAGCTGACAGTACTCAGATGTGAGTTAAGTGTCAAAATCTTTACTTCTACTACTATCAGCTCTTATTTCTATTAGAATGCCAGTATTCTCCTGCTGAAAAACTTGGAGACTAAGGAGTGCATTACATCAATCCAGAATCTAATCAGCTTGTGGAAAATAGCTTTTTCCCTTCATTTGTTTAGGAAGGAGTGCTTTAATTAGAACACCAAAGAAGTCATATCTTAACAATTACACTTTAAAAGAACTTGCCAAACTGTAACAAGGTACATACCAGTCTCTGCAATCCTCTACTTCTAACTTACAGACCTGATTTTAGCTTTGCAGACATCTTCATTCTCCTTTAAAGGAGAGAGACAGAGACAATCCATGTGGGAGAAGGAGAGACTCTGGGATGTAAAGAATAACAGAAAACAAATTTGAGTAAAAGCTAGTCAAATGTTGCTAGTAGCAACTCAGCTAGAATATGACTCCATGTACCTTTTAAATGTCTGATGCAGAGTGGCAGAACTTTTCTTTACAGAATGGAGGAGCTAAAATGTATTATGCAGAGCTCTCAAAAGAAGAGAAATAATGTCTGCCAACCCCCTAGACGTGAAGCATCCTTGAGGAAAACACACTGCAGGTTGGGGGGTGGCAGCTGGTTCTCACACCATTAAAGCATTTTACCCAGAACGCAGAAAATGCATCTTTGTGCACACAGCTTGTGCACAGTCATCCTGGCTGAGGAATTTTTATAGAAACAGTCTTATCTCACTCAAGGGCATACACTTGCCAGTTTACAGCTCCACAAATGCCAAGAGAACGCCACAGATTTGCTTTCAGTTTATCAGTCAAATGCATAGCACTGCAGCAGGTAACAGGAACTGTGTAAAGCTAGATGCCTTCCCCAGCCTGGGTGCTGCTCCCAGAGCACTATCTGTGCCCCATATATGCCCTATATATGCCCTGTGTTCACATGCACAACAGGCTGCCACAGACTCCATCAATGTCCCATGGTATTTTGCTTTATATATTGCTTTTCTTTTTTGTTGTTGTTTACTCCTTAAGTAAGATTTTCCCAAGATGCGGTGCCTAACGATCTGACTATCCACGATATGCTTCAAATACCAGAATACATTAGACTATTAGAAAGCCCTATGGTGATTTGCTAATTAGCTTAACCCTTTTGGGATGCAGAAGGAGGAATTTTTTATTAAAACAGGATAACCCTGGACTATATCGATCTGACTGAGAAATGAGTATTTTAGTCAAGATGAGTCTCAAGATGAGTGCATGCTGGAAATGGTGATGTTGTTTCCATAGCAATGCCATGACAGCCTCTAGAGTGAAATAGTGTGCTACCAGGAAATGAAGGGAGTTCAAGTGCTATGAGCTACATAGTTCTGTGAGCAATCCAAATACATTCTCATAAAGAATATTTAGTGCAGCTAGATAGTCCAAAGATTGCTGCTGACATGAAGTAATCCTTATCAGCGTCCTTCCAGCACTCCTGTTTTCTCATTCACTACACCCAAGATGACTTATCTGGGGGCTTAAGCTATGGGCCACACTGCTAAGCCATTTCAGACCGAACATTAGCAAATAATGCAGCCTTTCCCTCACTTCTTTTCCAGTGAAGAATATCATCTGTAATTAAGGACACCAACTCTCGTTCTCCATAACACAACAAAACACATTAAACCTTCTAGGGAAGAAAAGCCTCGTATGTGCAGTTATTTACCAGCTGACCTTCTCCCTTCCATTTCTCTCACCTCCTCCTCTCCTTACCTCCTCCTGCCCAAACAATACTGAGTAAATCTGCTTGCAAGTGGGAAGCAACGTGCAGAAGTCTTGCATATTCCTCATGAAAATTTATACAGCCATAGCATAAAACTCACTTCTCCTTTTACCCCAATTAATGTTTATGCTAATAGGAAAGCAAAGCAGAAAACCACTAATTGTATTTTATTTGCCTAGGGCTTTACCTAAGGCAAATATTCTGGTCAAATTCTGCAAAGCTGATTTAAAATACTTTCCACAGGAGACAGACAGAAAATTTTCTTCAGAGCTGTCTTGGTTTGTCTTTTAATTTTCAAAGAAATGAACAATTCTCAGTGATTTGTAAAACTGCTAAAATAATGGTTATAACCAACTGTTCTCGAATCAAATTCTATAAGACATATTACTTTACTTGAAAGCCACCCTCACATAACACTGCTAATTTCCCATGTAATTTGTGAAGATGTTGAAACATGAGCTGAACGTCCAGAAACTATACCACTGTATTTGTTGTTTGTGTCACTGTCACGAGCAGCCTCCTGGGTAAACAGATTGTAGTTCATTATATGTAGCAGTGCTGCCTCTAAGGGAAAGGAGAAAGACAAACACACATCACTGCCAGATCCCTTATTAACAAATGCCACTTCAAACTAAATTTTTTTTCTATTTATTGTTTTAAACATGTATTTCAAGGAATCAAGCTTTGCATGTAAAACAGCAAGATGGCTTCATTTCCATTTCACATCTAATGAAAAGATGTGAAGCAAACATTTTTAAAACTGCCTGAGCCTATCCCCCCAAGTATGCTGCAGAAGGCACCAAGCCCAGCAACATTCATTTATAATTTAAACTGTGTGCTTGGCAGAATTTTTTCATCTTAATACATCTATTCCTAAGTGCAACCAGCACACCCAATGTTTATACCAGAGAGTTTTACATGACCGGGTTTTCTGTAGGACAGAAATGCAGTTTCTTTATGGGACAGATGTTGAAATCTAGGGGGAAACATGCCCTTGTAATTCTATAAGGAGTTACGGGGCTCTGTATGAACAAAAAGATACCTGCAGAAGGACTGATTCAAGTTTAATTTACTCATCCCCTTCTTCCAGTTACTGTGTCTCACAGTTAATTCCCTCATACAAGCAATATTCTGTATCTATCTCACCTTCTTGTGGAATGCCTATCTCAACTTTGCTGTTTATCAAAGAGTTAAGTAAAAGCAATCTGTCTGATGATCTGGTTAGGACAACCGAGTACAGATACAGCTTACACTGGCTGAAACAGAAGTGAATACAGCCTATTTAACTCAGGCTGCTCTCACAACTGTGTGCTGGTATTCAGCCACAAAAGACAATCTGCTGCCAGCATAGCAAGAAGAGTTTACCCCTGATATTTATCATCGCCTTACCAAAGGGTTCTCCTATCATTGCCTAAACTCTCATCACATTCCTTCCACACATTCGCTTATGTGTATCCAAAAGCAACAGCAAAATCTGTATCCCAATCCAGGATAGAAATCCAGATATCCCAAAGTCATCCATGTAAGTATCCCAAAGCCATTCTCTCAGATACAGGAAAAGTCTCCCACCCTGTAACTCAGAAACACGTACTTAACCTCCCTCTCATCATCCCTCTTAGACCACACTCAGAAAACTCTCAGTAAGTGTTCAATGACAGGAGTGTGCTAATACTTGAAACAGAGTCCATGCTGCTGACACCGAATACAGCAGTTGTGCACACAGCAGTAGGAGCAGTAACACCCTGAACAGTTATCCAATCTCAAACTTTTTCCTGCCCATGCTGTTCCGTCACAACATATGGAAGTAGTTACAATAACTGGGTTTCAGCTCTTGCCTAGTATATTTCTAGAACTTGGAAATACTACTGGAGGCCAAGTGCTTCTGAAGCTTGCATACAAGTGTTTTCATACAAAAGGCAAATGAAATGTTGTTGATCATGTCTGTGAAATTCAGTTTTCATAAACAATTTCTTTAAATTTTCTGCTTCAATTTCCTCATCCACAAAATAGACAAATCCATCTACCTACCAGCCTCTTAATCTTTTGTAAGGATAAACATCTACATATATAAAGGATGTGAAGATAAAAAGCATAAACACTAAGAATTACTTTATACTACCACATTCACAATACTTTTGTTCTGATTGCATCAAAATTCCCATAGTAAGTTATTTGGGTTTTTTTCAAGGATTCGCACACATTTGGGATTTGAAAAGTCATTTGGGGCTGCTATCTCTGTCCCTGCTCAGTGTAGCAAATGACTTAATAAATGTTCATGTTGTTCTCACGAACTGTAGTAACTATTTGTTTTTTTAAAAGTTGTCAGAAACATTTCTCTTGGCAATCCATGGTTTACAGAACAGCTTTTAACACAATAAAAGGCATTGCCAAAAGCAAAGACTTATCTTGCACGAATGTTCTGGAATGGGATCTGGTTATCATACAGAGACTGTTGTGCTGGGTCTGACTCACTGCTCCTCTGAAGATGAGGAGCATACACAGTAGAGGACAGCACACAAAGTGCCCAGGGCAGAGACAAGACTGGAAGGTGAAGCTACAGTGAGGAGGATGCCGTGAGCAGCCACCCTGCTACTTCATACAGATGTGCTGGCAAAAATTTTCCCACTCTGTTCCCTTACTAAAGGATATCAAAGGCAGGTATAGCTGCACTTTGAAGAGCCACATATAGATTGATCCCGTATACACAGTCTTATTGGAGGGTACTATTTAGCTTCCTTGATCTAGACAGGTAAAAGACAGAAAAAGAATGTGAGTTCAGAAACAAACTGAGGAGATATTCCAAATAATCCTCAGGGTAAAGGCATGTGTCATTCGATCCTGCAAAGGTAACTTTTAAAGTACATTAAGAGTTGTTTGATTTGATGAAAATGTTTCCTGTGACATTAGCAAAGCATGGATCAAGCTCCACAGATGATCTGGTCGATGAAAGTAGTAGTGCAATCAGCAGAGACAGGGATATCACACCATATGCATCGGTGCTTTCCTTTAGGATTTTGCCCTCAGTAGGACAAATTCACTTTGACATCTAATAGTCCCTTGTACAAATCCACAGAGAAAAAAATTCTTCTAACTCCTTTTGAAATACTTAAAAGGAAATCTCCAGAGGAACACAGCATTTTGAGCTGGCCCCATAGCCCATTTCTCTTCTTACTGGTCTTTATGTTCTGCCAAACACAGAGAATCATTTTTCTTGGCTACGCTTCTTTTTGCTCCTCCTCCAAGCCACCCTGTTGCAGTGCAAAGGGCAGCCTTACAGATGACTGGAATGATCCCACAACACAGCTTTTGGGATGATGCCGGCACTCAATACAGCAGTCTGCATTCATCCCAGACACAGCTCAAGGAAGCAGCTGAGCCTTACCCCTAAACTGTGCACAGCTCTAGCGCTGGGGTTCTGGGGAGCAAAATGAGGAAGAGCAGGAAGCATGGTCAGGGTAAGCACTGGCCTTTCAGGAAAACAAGGTGGAGTAGCTCAGCGTGAAATTTCTTCAAGGAAATAAGAGTATTCTAGTCAGGTAGATAGTTACCCTTCAGCTGGCATCAGTTTCCTATTGCCATTAACCAACTCCAAGACTTAGTTTTCACATAAATACCCTGATTTTTGCAACATCTCATCTGTCTCTTCCAATAAATGAGAATTTTCTGTTACATATACTGCAGGCTTTTGATAAGTAAAGTTGTATTTTAAAATCTGCTAGAAGAACATTTTAAAACAGCTCTCTTAAGCCCCACTAATACTATCAACACCAAGCAATGAACCACAATAAAGGATACTGAAGCTCCTATCTGTGATTGCTAAATGCCAGAGGTTAATCCTGAGATCATCCGCTGACATGTATGTCTCACAGTCACTGTTGACAGATATTGAGTTGACATGATAGGTGTGACCATTAGCAAAGATTCTCCGGGGAGTGACTTCTACCATCAAATCCATAGGCTTCAATACAGGCACCTGCCACAAAAAAAACCAAACAAAACAAAAAACAAACCAGATTTTAAGCCATTGTTTGCTAGGATGATCAGAGTTTCAAAGACTGTGACATTATCAAACTTCTCAGCAGCATTTGCAAGCTGAATTTCCCCACAGATGGACCGCTGGGCATGGCCTCTCTGCCAAGGAGTAAGGGAGAGGCAGAGGAGTCATGGAGAGCCAGGCAGAGTGATGGAAAGCCTGGACACCAGCTGCTGAAGAACAGGCCAGTCCCACAGCAGTCCCACATACACAGGAGGTTCGGGCTCTGACAAGCAATGAAGTTCTAATATTTTTATTTTGCTTTTGCTCAAGAGTTTGTTGTTAGCTATAAATCACACTATTTCTTTTGCTACTTGATGTCTCTCTCTCTCAAAAATGTCAAGTGGTGAAAAGGTTATAATCTCAGCAAAACTTAATAAATGAGGTCTTGGAAAACAAAGCCAACATGTTGACATACAGTATTGACATACCATACATACACACATACCCCTGAAAAGCCAGGGCCACAGACTATCACTCATTATTGTGCCCTCATTATTTCCCTGTGTCACTTCAATGTCATGCTTCAATAACTAGACACTGTCAATTTATTCCCAATTGGTAAAGCATTAAACACTGTAAGTCCATGATTTGGGCTATTTGATGCAGCTGAACATGGATCAGAAACAACCGATCACACATCAATCCACAAGACAGTTTAAAGTGAAACACGGGTAAGTTAATGCTACAACTTCCCACTAAAGGAGCAAAACAATGGTTCACTCAGCCTTTGGATTCTCAAACTACAAGCAATCTGGAATGGTTTTGTTTGCTGAGTCACATAGACTAGATAAACATTGCACTACTGTAGACATATTTACACTTTGGAGATATTTTTTTCCACAACAGACAATATTGGCTTGTTTCAGAGGTGGGGGTTGTTTGGTTGTTAATAACAAAGAAATACTAGCATTTATACAACAACATAGCCTTCCAGTCCCAACTTTTTGTCACGTCCTTTGCCAAAACATCTGGAGCAAATTCAGCCATGAAAGTTTGAGAGCAAAAATCTATTACATTATCATACACATTTGTACGAGTTCTGTGACTGCATCTGCTCAGCAGTGCAGAGCCTCACACTCGCTGGAGCACAGAATACTGCAAATCCCACTCTTCAGATAGGAGAGAATTCGTTTATAGTACTGAAATAAAGATGAGACCAGAATTTGGTGTAGTGTCTTTATCTCAGTTGCTCTCAATGAGGCAAGAACACTGTTTAATATTAATTACAAGTACAATGCTTCCAGCACACCAAGCTACAGAATGCTGTGTGAAAGCACATTAAGTCATGCTGAGAGAATTTTATCAGGAAGAGTAAAACCAACATAGCTCTTTAAATGTATTTGTGTTGGTCACTATATCATTAAGCATTTGTGACTAGAAAATGTGTGACAGCTTCAAGGCTGTTATCAGCCGGCTAAAATTTCAATGAGAATAATCACATACATATATGTCTAGCATTATGTACATACTTTAACTTTTACCTAGTTAGCACCCATGTCTATCTTCTTCATAGAGAAAGCTGGATTTTGGACAATGAGAGCAGCTTACCTGTAGTGATGTTACCGTAGAAAGATCTTTAAGTTTTCCTTCTTCATCTTTTAAGTTGTACCCCTCTGGTCTCTTATCTCTTTCAGTAATTTTCCATAACTTGATTGTTTTATCTTTAAAAGAAAAGACAAGCAACCATCAGCATAACAATTCAGAATGTGGTTACTCACCTTTCAGAACCTATTCCTGAAAGAAGTTTCTACACCTTGGTTTAGACAAGTCCCATGGTGAAACAGTCTGCATCACTTAATTTTGCACATCCAAAAAACGTTGCCAACAGAAAAAATTACTCATAAAGCACATCCCATACCTTCAAACTGAGTCAGAGGTTCCTGGCAGCTGACAGCCCATGTAGAGCATGTAAAGCACATGCTGCTCTCATATCCAACTTGGCAGTTCGCAGGTGGAACACACCGAAACCACTCAATGCTCACTGCTGAAGCTCAGTTTGATGATTTCACTTGGCAAGGAAATAATCTTTATATGAAAGCCAGTGTGCTAGGTTACTTATAAACAGGAGAAGAAGAGCATGGAGGAGACAGACAGACCAATGATACCTCCCTATCCCATTGTGGAGTGGGCAGTGGTCTATCAGCATAACATCAGGAGCTCTGTCAAATGAAAGGCTGTGTGAAAAATGAGACATTTCTCCCTCCTAAGGGAAAGCAGCTGAGAAATAAATGAGAACAAAACTGAGAGAATTGTGTTGTAAGGATAAGAGAGAAAAATATATTGCATTTGTGTGGACTGGAATTAAATCTAAACTCTCCCTTTGTCACGATGGGTGAAGCATATGATGGATAGCCTCTGAAGCCAACAAACAGAAGTTTTAAACGCTGCAAATGGATTTTGTCCTTGTTTTTGTAGTAGCTGAAGCTGCAGATTTCCCTAACATTCATCATCCACTTCCACTATGGTCATGCACCCAACCTGCAAACCCTAATACTCCCGTAGGCTGAAAAAAAAAATCAATGCCAACTATTCTCCTGCAAAAAAATCTGTCCCTGAGCTTCTAATAGCTGTTGCAGTCCTGTGTTCCTGGAGCGACCAACACCTTTCCAAAGATTCCGCATTTCAGCTGCTGCCACAGCTTTCATTAATCTCAGTTCCTGTATCATTTCTGATTTTGTCCAGCTTTCTGCCTTTTATCCCTCTTCCCCAAGTACACAGCACAGCAGAATTCTTTCCGCAGTCTGGCTGATCCAAACACTTCTTTCAAATGCTAGTACAAATTGTTTTAAAGGCAGGATATATGAATACATAAATCACTTTACTTTTCTATACCAGCTTTAAATTTGTCCTCTTTTGTTTCAAAATCAATTCCTCCACTACTCTGAGTGTTCTTACTATTATGCATCTCCTAACATTATTGATATGCTAATTTTCAAGCAACAAGAATATTGATAAATCTGCAAAACAGGAGGTTACTTAAATCTGCAACTATAAAGCTCCACTTAAATATTCAATATATTTCATTAGTATCAGTCATGTTAATTATTGAAAAACATACAGGCCATGTCAGATTTTTATTACATGTAAATAGCCCATTTATGTATTCTAAACTTCATAAATACAGCAACTGTAAAATGAATTATAAGAAAAAACAGAAACAACTTTCCATTGTTGGACCTGACTGCTATTGATTAATCTGTCCCTTTCCTGAGTGACTACTGGTTTATTAGTGGTTAAGGGTAGCACATATGTTGGTTTTCTTCCTCTTTCATCTGCCTATGGACTTTAAAAAACTCCCTAGAAATTCTAAGCATGCTTATATTTCACAAAATGTAGAAACATCTCTGTAAAGTTCAGTATTCATTCAGTCTCAAGGGTGTTCTGAAGTTTAAATTAATTAATGTCTGGTAAGCAGTCTGAAATCCTCAGATGAAAGGATTTGTGTGGGCCAAATCCTGATCTACCCAATGCAGCTCACTTTGGATGCAGCCCCAATATATTCTGGTACAAAAGATAGCAATGAATCCTAATAACTTACTATTATGCTACAAAATCAGTTCAGTTTACAGCACAAATCAGAAATTTGCTAACTGCAAGCACTGCAAACCCACAGTGGGATTCAAAAGCCTTGGTGGTTTCCTTCTGTCTCCATTAATTAAGACACTGCAATCAAACTTAGCTGATGACTTGTTGGTAACATATGAACTGGAAAGGAACCGAGTTCCCCTCTGAGAAAGGTGACCTGTGCAGGAACAGCCTCAGACAAAAATGTCTCCTTAGAAGGACAGAAAGAGATTTGGGCAGGTGCAGACCTGTCAAATCTCATATACTGAGGGTGAGATTTTGACAAACTGTCCCTGCCATGTTCCCGAACAGAGGGGTGCTCCTCCCAGCAAATTCCATGGGCACTGCCCACCTGTGCCTGCAGAAGCAAGGACACTGTTTCACACATCTCATTTTTCTCACCAAAATGGCTTTAGATCCTAAACCAGAGAGCAAAATATCAAAAACTGTATTAAAATATCAAGTATATATGGATTATAAACCAGTGCCCAAGATGTTTCTGCAGACTGCTCAATGTGAGGGTGTGTGACAGGTAATGTCTTCATTCTCTACAAGTCAAGGAAAGTACTATTATCCTTTTTTTCAGGCATGGAATCAATATGCATTGTCAATGACTTCACACAGGTAATCTGTGAGACAGTCAGAAATCCAACACGGGCCTTCTGTATCCCAGAAGTTAAAATTATCTTTGAAAGCACGCCAAGAGCTGATCTTCAGACTCCAACCCTGCTGTTCCAGGAAGCTAGGCATCTTCCTTAGCACACAGAAATGTTTTGTAATTCAAAGCCAAAATCCAAAGGCTATACCAGTGGCACCACTTCTGTTCTCCCCACCACACAGAGGTCTGACAGGGTGCTCCTGAATTAAGAAAGGGGAATGACAGAGGCCAAATTATTTTGCTGGTTCCTAGGCTTGCTCAGTGTTGGCTGTGACTGTGACAACTCATGGCAACATTATGACTGAATATTTCTTCCTTACCCCCATCCCATATAAACATCAGCCAGAAAACTGATACAAACATTTATTACATCAACCCTAAAAGTAGCCTGAGGACTAATCTGTACACCTCAGTGTTTCCAAAACCAAATTTTAAAATGATAAGGGATAGGTTTACTGTTAATAATCTGGCTTTCTATCATGCACTTGGAAGAAGTCATTCTTAGATAAGGTTATCTGAAGTAGAAGGGTTATTTTGACCAAGGGAGAAGGGCAGAAATAAATTCCCAAACTTCACAATTTGCTGACTAATCATTAAATTACCACAAATCACCCAGCTATAAGAAGTATGTTTCATCTCAAATATTGCAACTGTGCCCCCCAAAAAAAATCAAAAGACAGCTTTAAGGAAAGCAAACTATGAAGCATAAAATAATTTGCTATTTGCTGTGAATTAATGTAAATATTACTTATTGCTATAAATTTTAACTAGAAGTAATCTCTTTGCCCTAAAGCATCAATTCCCAAAGGTGAGACTACACTATTTTCTATCAGCCATTCCCAGCTAAGCTCAAACTTTTACAAGGAAAATTCTTTTTCTGATAGCAATGACATCTAAGATTT
This sequence comes from Hypotaenidia okinawae, assembly GCA_027925045.1. Classification (NCBI taxonomy): domain Eukaryota; kingdom Metazoa; phylum Chordata; class Aves; order Gruiformes; family Rallidae; genus Hypotaenidia; species Hypotaenidia okinawae. Next base: position 96,406,087 of record BSDF01000004.1, read on the forward strand.
AAAATTGGGCATTTTTGCCTCATGCTTCAGCAGCGGTAATAAAGGTTGTGGGTGTCCAACTGTTTCCTACATGATGCCTGCACATGCTGCACTCCATTCAGTTTCTTCCTCTTATGTCACATCTGCATATCCCCTCTTAGCAATAATACTTTTTTTTTTAATCAATAGGCCTTAAGCATGTTAGAAAGATGAGTCAGTATCAATACACTGTTATCATTCATACTGCCTTCCAAAGATTTGTGTTACTCTTTAGAACTATAAACCATTCTGATGATAATGAATGAAAAGAAAAAGAAATTCATCTCTCTTCACCTACATTCATTTACACATCCACAAAGAATAAAAGTTATGACAAATGCAGCAGACAAATTTCTAAATCCCCAGTGAAACACAGCTGCTGAGCAAGGCGATGCCTTTGTCAGAATTTATTTCAGGATAGCACTGCATGTTAATAGCAAAAATGGATAGCTCTCTAAATGGCTATGGAAAGTCAATAGGAAAAACCCTACGACTATGAATAAAATGCATAAATAACAGATATCAGAGTCAGAATGACAGTCTTGGTAAACTCTGAAATAGGAAATTACTAAAACAGTAGATTAAAATGAACAAATATATACAGTAAGCACTAAAATGCACAAGAGCAAAATGCTGACACGGCCTATATACTCTCATCTATCTTACCATTTGTTGATAAAAGTGAGTGAGCTGCATTTTGCTGTGGTAACCACTTGATCTTGTTTATTTTTTCTTCTATCTCCAAGCTCTTCAAATAATCAAATTCAGGTTCATGGCTCTGGAAAGTGCTGTAAACGTTGTACTCCCCCTGATTGTAAGGCTCATTTTTACTCTACGGGGAATAAGAACAACAAAAATGTGTGGTTTATGATGGCAATATTTCTCCATTTCTTAGGAAAGGTATGTAAGCAGCCTTATAAATATAAAAATATTGAAAGTGTAATTTAATTTCTCATTTAAAACATGATATTGATAGATTTGTTTCTACAGGAATGAAATTCCCTGTAAGGATTGAAACAACATTTAATAAAATGAGGTTTTGAAGAAATGTCAATTATTCAGAAAACCTTTCTACAAAAGATACTGCAGATGGACCAAATTTAAAAATTAAACATAAAGGTATCACAGCAAAGGCATTGTTTTAAATGGAATGGTTCCATCAAACAGGCAAAAGCTATTTAAACAATGTAGAAAATAAACCTAAAAACAACCTCCTTTTTATCTTATCTTAGAGTTTTGGAGCTTGGAAGCAGTTTTGTTTCAGACAGCAAACATCCCAATAAAAGATCCTTGCTCTCTCACACTTCCTCACCAAAGAAGTGACATCCTGTTTTACCGAATCTTGAGATTATAAACACAACTCCAGACAGAACCAATTCAAGTATTAAAAACAAAGCCAGTTTTTAGCAAGCTACGATGGACTACATTTGGTAAGTCACATACCTCAGGTTCCCTTTGGAATATAACAACCCGACCCCCCTTGTCACCAGTAGCCAGCAGTTCTCCAGTGTGGTTGAATTCAACTGTAGAAATAATATCAGCTGGAGGGAAAAGAGGGGGGAAAAAAAGGTAAATTTTAGACTGCTACAAGAAGAAATGGCCATTAGCAATATCAAGTCTCCACAAAGAAATGCAACAAATGAGGGATTTGAAGGAATACAGATGAATTAAAGAGCAAGTCAGTAATGCAAACAGGCTGCATGCCATCACAATCTGAGGTTGCTACACAACAGAACAAGTGCAAACATAACGAGGCAAATTTGTGTTTCCAGCATATCTGCAGTTTGGGAGTGAAGGAGATCTCTGGAGAGGTTATGCTTCAAGAAGAGCAATCTCAGGCTGCTACAAAGTTTTTTTTCAGAACTGGAGATCGCAACAGCACTGGCCTCCTGCTATTTCCTCTAGGAATGACCAACAGAACACCTCAGTCCTGTTTCATGTATAATTTATTCTTTACCCTTTATGAGAGCTTTAATATAATACCCTAGCACTAGGTTTTTTTCAAACATGCATTTGAGCCAAGAGTGCAAAAGCAAAATAGACGTAGCCTGTCCTAGCACAGAGGAATGAAGGCAATACCAGAACTGGTCATTGTGCAATGCTGGCAAAAGTCCATTCAAATCATTTTTGGTAAATCATTTCAGCACAGTAAAAATGTGTCATCAGAAGATAAAGAGATCCCAGACTCTTCTTTTTCTAATTTTCAACAATTCCCTTTCCCTAAGCAATTGCATCAGCTTAAACAAGAAACCTCATCAAAACCTGAGGCCAGTCTTGAGTAGAAATTACTACACATCAGGATGAGAAGGGAGGAAGAGACCATAGGAGCAAAAGAACTGGTTCTTCTTCTTGTATGACAGTAAATGCTAGAATCATAATCCACAGTTAATCCTACACTATTAGCATAATTTAAATTAAAATGCTTAGTGCAATAGTAAATTAAGAAGCCATCATATATACAATCACAGACAAATGCAGGGTATTACTCAGAGATTGCACGTATGAATCCTCTATAATGATCAGTATTCACTCATCAGAAACATGGGCCAGATTTTTAGAAATGTCAGTAGTTTGCAGCTCCCCTTTAGGCATAAAAAGCCGTGGTTTTCAAAAACATTCATCATCCATCAGTTTATACTGAGAACAATGAGACGACAGTGGGCTAAGCTCTTTTGAAAACCTAGCCCCAAATGAGTCCACCAAATTTCAAAGGAATTGAAATAACAAGTGGATGTACCATTTACTTGATACATTTTATGAATTGAAAACATCTGTTCCTATTATTCTTTTAATAAACTAGCAGTTGAGTGTTAGAAAGCTTCTATTGCCAGTAGCTGTCATCAGCAACGCACTCATCCAAAAGCCAGATCCTTACCACAAGGTTATAAAAAATTTTGCCATCTAAAAAAGAAAACTTTACCCTAATCAGTAAAGGAAAATATCTTTTTTAAAGAATTATTAAAGAAGTCTTCACCATCAAGTTGTTCTCCTGTCTAAAAAAAAAAACCACAACAAAACCAATCACAATTTTCCTCTTTTTTTTTTCCCTCCACACTCTACATCTATAAAGGAGGAAGAGGAAATCATGAAGCATGTACGTAGCTCTGTATTTTACAGAATAAATCCCATGGATGTGTAGACTTTGAGAAAAAAAAAAGGAACATGACGTAGTATATTTTGGGCCTAAACTCAAAGTTTCATAAAGTTGATAGCATTGGATTTTATTTGGACATCCACAGGTTGTGCATTTTACAGGTAATAAACCCAAGAAACCTTGTGTATTTTTTTAAGCCTAAAAACAAATCAACTTTTCTGGCATGTGAAGTTCTTTTGTAGTGCTTCCAGTGGAAAATGTATCTTGGCTATTTTGTCCTTATTGTGCAAAATTCATTCTAAGAGCAGGTGTGGGCTCCTGTTTATACAATGCGCCCTGCATGATTTTAGTAGTTTAAAGCTGCATCTCTAATAAAGGTTTTACTACGTTTTACAAAATTAAAGCTCTATCTTACCCCAAACATACAGATAGAACTGCAGAAATCTCATACTAACAATCCAGTTAGAACAGAGATTCCTATCTTAAGCATGCAATGGGGGAGAAGGGCAAATGCAAAGAGGAAGAACTATTATCTATTCAAATACGTATTTGTGTACGTGAGTGGCACTGCAGGTATGCGTATGTGTGAATATAGGCAGGCACTGGGAGAAGGATGAACTGCTCACCATAAGAGAACATCAGGTTCTGTATCTCTAAAGAATCTCTGTACCATTTAAGGAACCTGAAGGCGCACTCATTTATGGGACCTAATGATATGCATCCACTAGTCCTCTGGGAACTGGTGGATGAAGTCACCTCCCCTATGGAGAGAGGCTGAGGGAGCTGGGCTGGTGCAGCCTGGAGAAGAGAAGGCTGCGGGGGGACCTCATTGCAGCCTTCCAGTCCCTGAAGGGAACAGAGGAACAGGAGGGGATTCAACTTTTTAAAAGGGCACATAATAGCAGATATTAGGGGGAAGTTTTTTCCAGAGAGAGTGGTGAGGGGCTGGAACAGGCTGCCCAGAGAGGGGGTGGGTGCCCCATCCCTGGGGGTGTTCAAGGCCAGGTTGTCTGGGGCCCTGGGCAGCCTTGTGTAGATCCAGGTCTGGAGGTTGGTGGCCCTGCCTGTGGCAGGGGAGTTGGAACTCCACGATCCTTGGGGTCCCTTCCAACCTAGACCATTCCATGATTCTATGAAGCTGCTAACCCATTCTCCATCATATTTGAGAAGCTATGTCAGCGTGATGTTGATCCCATTGATGGGAAAGACGGAAACATAACCCCTACATTTTAAAATGGGAAAAAGAAAGACCTGGGGAGCTACAGACCAGTCATGTCTCAGCTCTGTGCCTGAAGAGATCATGGAGCAAATCCTCCTGGAAACTATGCTCAGGAACACAGAAAATAAGGAGTCTTTCAGTCACAGACAACATGGCTTCACTAAGGGCAAACAGTGCCTAACATATTTGGTGGTATTCTACAATGGGGTTACAGTGTTGGTGAGCAAAAGAAGAGGAACTGATGTCACCTCACCTACGTGGACTCGTGCAAAGCATTTCACACTGTCCCACACATCCTCTCTCCTTCTGGCATACCTCGGGGTTTTTTAACAGTGACAGGCACTGTTTAACATCTCTGTCAGCAACATGGACATTGGGATCGAGTGCACCCTCAGCTAGTTTGCTCATGACACCATGCTGTGTGGTGCAGTCAGCACGCTGGAGGGAAGGGATGCCATCCAGAGTGACCTTGACAGGCTTGAGCAAACCTCATGAAGTTCAGCAAGGCCAAGTACAAGGTCCTGCACATGGGTTGGGGCAATCCTAAGCACAACTACAGGCTGGGTGGAGAATGGATTGAGGGCAGCCCTGAGGAGAAGGACTTGGGCTTGCAGCTGGAAAAGAAGCTAAACAGGACCTGCCAATGTGCACTTGCAGCCCAGAAAGCCAATTGTGTCCTGGGCTGCATCGAAAAAGTGGGACCAGCGAGCTGGTCAAGGGAGGTGATTCTGCCCCTCTAACTCAGCTCTTGTTAAGGCCTCCACCTGGGGACCCCAGAGCTGGGCAAGACATGGAGCTGTTGGGGCAAGTCCAGAGGAGAACAATGACAACGAATAGAGGGCTGGAGCACCTCTCCTATGAAGACATGCTGAGAGAGTTGGGCTTGCCCAGCCTGGAGAAGAGAAGGCTCCAGGAAAACCTTAGAGCAGCCTTCCAGTGTCTAAAGGCACCCACAAGAATTCTGGTGAGGGACTATTCACAAGGGCAGGGGACAGGTGACAGGACAAGGGGGAATGGGTTTAAACTGAAGGAGGGTAGGTTGAGATTAGATACCAGGAAGAAATCCTTCCCTGTGAGGGCAGTGAGGCTCTGGCACAGGCTGCCCAGAGCAGCTGTGGCTGCCCCCTCCCTGGCAGTGTTCAAGGCCAGGCTGGATGGGGCTTTGGGCAACCTGGACTAGTGGAGGGTGTCCCTGCCCATGGCAGGGGAGTGGGACTAGATGGCTTTGAGCTCCCTCTCAACCCAAACCATTCTAGTTTTCTACGAATAGTCGCTATTGGCTGGGAATACTTCCACAATGCTATGAAATACTCTTATCTATGGTCACAATAGTCACAAAATATTATATTACACTTTATAAAAGGGCATCAGTTAATGCCCAGTAAAGTCCACAGGAGTATTTACATGAGTTCAATAGAAACTGAACCAGGTTTATAATAAAAACAGTTCTGCATCTTGTTATTATAATGCATTTGTCATTGAAATATTGTCTGCATTTAAATTATTATTGTTTAAAGAAAAGTAACTAAAACGTGAAGTATCTGTAGGAGTTTCTTGAGGCAAAAAATCTCTTCCCTGCTCCCCCCAAGGTGTTTTTCAGACACATCCCTCCTTTCTATTAGAAAAACTAATTCTGAACTGGAAGCTACCTATCATTTTTAAATTAACTTGTTCTGAAAAAGAGCAGATCCAATACTGCAGCCTCAGAGGCTATGCAGCTTGTTGGTAAAAATTATCCTTGAATTGGAAAATCACTTCTATTGATCCTGTAAATAACAGCTCAAAACAACAGCCAGGGAAAAAAAAAAATGCTGTTCAGCAGGTGAATATTAGTCATGCTGTTTTTATAAGATTAGACAGGCTAGGCCCTCCTAAGACAGAGGAGGTAGGAACAGAATCAATCAACAAAGCTCTTTGTACCCTTCTACAGAACATGCCCCTACATATTTATCAATGCTGTAGCAACATCAGCCGCTACAGTCCCATCCTGCAGATTTTTCCACTGGATAATGGCCCTCTGAGCATACAGAGCAATTAACTACCAGATTTCATCCTCTCCAGAATATAGAAGGGCTCCACAATGGAAGAGCTGATGAATTTGCATGTACAGTAAGCCCCTGGCAAGGGATGGCAGAGATGAAAGACTCCTTCCAGCCTTCTTCTGCACTACACCTTCCATATCTCTGCCGGCAGTGTCACGCTTTGCACTAACGATTAGGATTATCAGAGACAGAGATAATTTACCTATTAAGAACAATTATGGGTATCGTCAGTGCCAACAGGCAAGTATTTCCAATCAGATTGCAAATCCCAACTTTTATCCCATATTAATCTTCCTACTCCATTTTTAAACTCCCCATTTTATCTATGCAGAAGTGTACATAAACTTGGATTTAAAAGTCATGATGCTCAACATTTTCACTCAGGTAAAAAGCACAATTTGAACACTCAAATACAGAGGCTGACTGAGAAAAGCAAACTGAAAACCTTCACAAGATGAAAATACTCCAGGGTGGTATACACCTGATCATCTGTTCTACACCCTGCCACAGCAAATTGTTCCAGCAGGTACTATGAATTACAGACTTAGTTCCCCAGACTCATTTTACATATTCAGAGAGACATCACATTACTCTACAGCTTAAACTGACAGGAAGCTTTTCCTGATCCAAACTGAAGTATTTAATTCACTGACTCCTGGTCACCTCTGTCCTTTTGTACCTCCTTAACTAATTCCTCTGCAGCTCCACAATTTACACTCTTTAAATGTGCTTCATGGCTATGTTTCACCCAACAGCTGCTGCTTAGCTAGATACATTCAGCTCTTTAATAGATGTATCAATGTACATCTGTGCACATAAAGATCTCTCAAGCTGATTGTACTGCTTTTCCCTCAAATTCATGACTATGTTCCAGCACGGGTGCAAGCAATGAAGGCTCCAGCAGCCCTCCCTCAGGCACAGTGTGAGGTACAGTCAAACAAAGCTTGGTATATGCAGCCCAAATTTCTGGCCTATATTTCACACCATCACATGGTTTTCAATGTTCACTTTCTAGCCTCTTACAGGTTTATTGTAAAGAGTTTTTTAATAGATTATTCACACATATAACACCAGCAGGTCCAAACACCTTTATGATAAATAGAAAAGTCTTACCTAGATAATAAATTTGCATCATTTGGGGGCATTCCAGTGCAATTACATACCATTTTCTACCTTCTACACACTTAGTGAAGTCTGAACATACTTACTTCTTCATCCAGTCTTTGGTCAGAAACATCAAGCAACTCTAAGAAAAGCTCAACTGTAATTTGCTATGTTACTTTTACTGGCAATTTCTACCTTTCTGAGGCCTTTTAGTTGAAGGCTCTGGTATACTTCATTTTGCTTCAGAAAAACAGGAAAGCAGAGAAAATTTTATAACTCATTTGCCTAGCACAAAAACACATCTTTTCAGACAGCAGCGGCAACGTTTGAGGGCAAACATCACACAACAGTACAGGGGAAAAGAAAATACGAGAATATAATATTCTCTGGAATTGCAGTATAATCCTTCCAGAGAATTAGAGGATTTGGAATGGGGCAGAACACCAGAATTAACGTCAGTAATTTTCTCAAAAATACCCAAAACAAAAAAAAAAAAAAAAAAAACACCCTGTGAAATCTTTCTAGCCAGAACAGGTCAGAACTTCTTTCTATCCTATCCACCACAATCAGCATGCCAACACCGTCAGCTTGAGCTGACTGAATCAGCATCTAGGTCAGGTTTCTGTTGTGCCTGTCCCAATGGCTAGCAGGCAATCTTGTAGTCTCCGTCATTTCAACCAAGTTCTGACCTGGCCTAACCTTGGCTTGTGAAATCCAATAAGATCACAGCACAATCTGGCATGGCTGCAAGCAATGTTCAGTCATACTGATACAAAAGTCCCTGAGGAGCATAATCTGGAAAGAACAACAAAGAAGCTTGCAACAAAGAGCTATAAAACCAAAGGACAAATGGCAGATTAAAGAGGAGTGGTATCACTGTATCTCATGTGAAGGGAAGGATGTTACAGTGAGCTGTGTTGTCAAAATTTAGTTTAGATTTGAGGGGGAAAAAAAAAAGGGAAAAAAACAAATGGAAAGAAACACCCTGCTGCCCTTTTTTTTTTTAGGCTGAAGTTTTGAAGGTTTCCCCCAGCTGACAGAAAACAAGGTAAGCACAGCCTTAAAGGTCTGAGGGTTAGATGAATCCTTCTTTTCTGAAATAGCCATCAGAGATATCTATGATGGCAGAAGAATTTCCTACTTGAAACAGCAGATGCTGTAAGAGATTCATTCTGAATCACAGCAGTGTTATTTACCATCTCGGATCCAGGGATTGTATGGCACCAGAGACCACCCCTCAAAATCCAAGAAAACACAGTGCAAAATCTCACACATCACAGTGTCCATCTTGGCTGGGTCAAAAACTTAACACTAAAAGCTAACACACCAGAAAGCCAACTCTACTCTACTGAAAGCCAAGACATTTTGTTTATCTAAGCATGCACTTAAGAGAGCTTGAAAGAGCACAGGGAGATGCCACAGAAGAAGATAAAAACTTAGTTTCAAATGAAGGATCTATCTGCCTTCTTGCCCCTGGGATTATCTATCACCCTGGCAAATCCTTCACTTGGTTTTTTTTCCTCGTTTATTATGGCTTTAAAACATGTCATAGTCTGTGCTGTAAAACAGCGTTTGCTCCAAGTTAGATATACAGGCAATGCTGAACAAAATAGGAAGCTGATTTTGGCCAGAGCAAACTGTGTACATAGATGTTAATAGTGTGAGTGCTTCAGGGATCAATGAAACAAGGTGATCAATCAATAATGGCACAAAATCCAGAATGCGTGTCCACTACCCTTTGTGCAGTTGTTTTCCTAACTGATACCTTGCATAGCTTTGTTGCTAGCAAGGACAAATATATCAAGGGCAAAATCCAAACAGCCCTAAACACCCCTATTTAATTGTGTCAAGCAAGAATGACAAAGTTTATATGGCTAAATATCACCTTTCTTCCTGAGTGTAACAGTCTCTTCCTGATGTGAAATCCAAAATAACAGGGTCAAATGCTGAACAGCTCTTGCAAGGCTGCTTGAAACAAGAACACTTCAGCTGGGGATGGTAGTAAATAATAGTTTAAGAAAAATCCCAAACAAAACAGGGAAGTAACAAATTTCCTAACCTCAAATCCTGGCAAGCAATGAGCAAATCCTTCCCTTTTTTCTATCTGTAATCTTTAAGGCTTGGATTTTAGAAATGCTACATGTACACAGCTTGGTGGCCTGCATCAACCCTGTCTGATCATGACACCATCACAATACAGCTGAGTTTCACAGGTCCACACATCCTTATATCCACAGGGACCAAGGAAAGCACCTTCCCATTCAGAATGTTTGATGCAAATTCAGTGCTCACTCAACAAAAGAATTTACTTGAAACAGAAACTAAAAAGTAAATCCCCCTTTGCACCCCCTCTGTGACCATTGTGATTTTCTGTTTCTATCCCTGAGCTTTAATAAAGCTGAGGTTTTTCTCCAATATTTTTGTGTGCATTTATTTTAAGAGCTTAGCAAATGTTTTCAACAGCTTTTTAATCGCATGCTAATTTCTAGCTGTATTTCTCAAATTAGAAAATCAGGAAATGGCACCCAATTATTGGAGCACAGTCAACGTGGGGAAAAAAATGCCTACAGGACAAATATGTAAAATAGATTATCTGGATTCTGTGCTCTGTGCTAAAAACACTTCCTACTGAATACAAGTCTCCAAGATTCCATTTTTCATAAAGTGACCACACACACACTTTTATTCCTAATTTAAAAGCTCAGAGACATTATTTCAGAGGTTCTGGCACCCAGATCCCTCCTATAGAGAACAAGGCCTCCAGGAAAAGAGGTTCAAGAGACCTGACCTTCTGCCCACTGAGGTACATGGACATTTTCCCACTACTTTGGTAGTAAATAAGGTCAAGGAACATTTGTCAGATGTGGTGTAGCTGAAAATGAGGCCACACTTCTCAAAATTTCTGGCTACATTTTACGTGCACTTCAGTTTCCTCATGCTCAGGGTGACCTGCTTAGATCAGTGAGACATTGCAAAGCTTCAGTTAGTCCTGCAGAACACCTAATTAGCGTTACTGTTATCCTTGCTGAAGTCACTAAGTGCACTGCTTGTGCCTTCATAATCTGAAATACTCTGTGGACCGATAAAAAGCTTGCTACGCTTCCTTTTAATACCTACTTAGGTGGTCCCAAACAGCAGTACTGCATCCCCTGCAGAAACCAGTAGGCTCTGAGTGCTGGGAGACTGGCAGCTCACCCTGGATACTAACAGGCAACGCGGGGGCTGACTCCAGCCCTGCTTCCAGCAGGTACCTCAGCCACCAGGGATGTCCAAAGCAGCCAAGCCTGGGTCGTGTTTATCCCTCCAATCTCTCCAACCTGAGCAAACTGTACAACTCGCCAGACAGCCTTTCACCCTTGACGATTCTAATCTGTTCACTGCTCACAGCTGTTCTTACAAACACCTAAAACTAAGAATACACTGCAGATCAATCTCTATTTTAGTATAAAGGTATTCTCAGAAAGCTTCTAAACTTCACATCTCCTAAAAGCTTCTTCACAGCTTACACTGTGTAACACACACTAGTAATTTACTCTTCTGAGATTTCTGGAGGAAAAAAAAGGAAAAGAATTACATTTCTTTCTTTCTTCCTGTGTTTACTGTCAGACAAAGCAGTCATCTAAGGATTCAGCAACAGGCTTGAAACACTCCACTGTGTAACATTAGTGCAATTAGGAGACATACCAACCCACTCCTTTTACCAGCACCAAAGGGCAAAAAAAAAAAAAAAATTAAAAAAAAAACCGTGGGCATCACATTATGTATTTACAATTTCCAGAGCAGGATTTAAACTCATACTCACATAAGGAAGCCTGCCTGAGCTGGGAGCTTCTGCTCAGCTCCATGTTACTTCCCACCGAGGAGCCACACAGCCTGGCTGCCAGCAACAGACAGATTAGGAATGGTGCTGCCAAGTGTTAAAAATGCTAGGCAACAGGGTTTTAGTGAGAGCACAGAAAGACCTTGAACCTCATCCTTCGTTTTGGAGCAAATAAATGCCAAAAATGGAAAGTCTGCAAATTATTAAAATATACTAATTTTACACTCCCTGTCAGAAGTGATTATGTTTGTGCAGAATAACTGCAATGATCTATAGCAAGCAAACATCAAGATAAATATGAAACAGGGACCAAGAAACCTCACCCATTTTTAGAATTTTAAAGGAAAATAATTTAAAGCGTATCAGAGTAATGAGAAGTCATCCAAAATTTAAAATACAACCCTGAATAACAAGATTCAACATGGATGTGATTTCCTACGTATTACACACAAACTTTAATAGAATTTCACTGCCAGCTGCTTCTGAAATTCTTTTTTGTTTAGTAGGCGGCTTTTTTGTTGTTGTTTTGGGTGGGTTGTTTTTTTCCCTTAAAGGAGCAATTAAATTCCAGAAGCAAAGCTCTCAGTAATTCTGTCACAGCGGTTCTCGTGTTCAAAGTGCTTTCCTGGCATTAAACTCCCCAGCAACCCAAGGAAGTCAGTAAGGAAGTGTTAGCATTCCCGTTTTACACAAAGGAAAAAATGAAACAGACCCTCCAGAGTTTTTATCCAAGATCAGAGAAGCAGTTTTGATTGTACACAAACTAAGGAGCAGATAATCCAGGCTGCGGCTCAGCAAAACATTTCTATTTAATAAAGCTCTTAATCACTTGTCTAGAGACTTAAATGTTCCTGCATTCAGTTCAAATGAGCGTGCATGTTGTTAAGCGAATATACTGATGGAGCCCTAACAAACAAAGGCTCACAATACCATGTGCCAAGGAAGAAAAAGCCCCAGTGAGCAGGCGTTTGGGTGAAGCAGTGGGGATATAATCGTAACAGTCATGAAGGGCTGGAGCTAGGAGCTGGGCTAGAGCCAGAGTCTTTAAGCACAGAGCCATGGTGAGGAAAACTGAGAGACAACAGTCATACTGGTGCTGCCAAACAAAGCAAGGCTCCAGGATATTCTCGGGCTTTGCAGTGCTGCAAGTCACACCGCTAGATTACTAAAAGTGAATCTTGATGAGCTTTTGGCTGTGATAAATTGCTCTCCCCCAAACACCACTTTGGCCTGGCTCAGGGGTTATCACAAGCTGGGGTCATTTCTCAATAGGTAGCATGTACAAAACATCATCCTCACAGGTGCTGGCCCCTCCATGTCACCTGGTCCCAGCTCTCCCAAACATTGAGTTTACTTAGGAAGATGTGCTTAGTGACTGCAACTCACAGGAATTGGTGTTGCACATAGACCAGTAACCCTCACGCTCTGCTATGTCCAATTATATTAGGGTTTTCTGCTAGAACTGGCAAAGCTGAAGTTTCTCACAGTACAAGGGGCTCTGGAGCCTGAAGAACTAGCACCAGGACAACAAAGTGCATTTGCTTTCTTCAGTCTTGACACACAAGGGTAGATGACACTGTTTAAAGCTACTGATAGGCCACTTTGACTACAGGATCCAAATAAACTATATCCAAATATCATGAGGAACATACAGCACTAACTTATACATCACTGGACATCTCCTCTGTGGCTCCCAGCAGCAGACAGCAAGCTAAGGTCATACACAGGGCTAGATGGCTGTCAGGGGAGCTCTGTGCCAAGCCCTGTAGATACTCATCTAACATTAGCATCTGTTTGCTTGGCAGGCTCCAAAGGCAATTCAGCTGACAACTCTGAATTTGCCTCTGGGTTTGTCACAAGATCATGTAACTGTGGGGCTTCTGGGAGTGCCTAATACTTCTTTGATGAAGATCACACACCCCATAATATATTAGACCCAGTCTAAGCATCCTTTGAAATCAGTGTTTGTGACCTTTCAGAAATACCCAGGTAGTATGGCTGGCTTAAGCATTTAAATTAAACCAAAGATCATGCAATTAACTCTTGCTTGCATCAAGATCTCTTCAACAAGTTGATGTAATCATGCCAAGACCAGAAACATCACATTTCTTTGGTGTTAACATGGGTTGCTGCTACTGATAGAACACCAAAGGCTGCTCCTAAGATGGTCTAAAAATTAACACGACAACTGGCCTGTATCAGCTTCACTGTCTTAAATTATAAATCCTACTGCTTTATGGTTTGATATGAGCATACACAACTCTACATTGGTCTAAAACTCATCTCATACAATTTTGTTCATGAAAGGCCAAAGTCTTTTTTTTTAATACATGTATGTTTAAAAATATATATGGGTATGCATCAAGCACAGCATTGCCAGCCAGTCCAGGGAGGTGACTGTCCCACTCTACACTGTGCTAGTGCAGCCTCACCTTGAGTACTGTGTGCAGTTTTGGGCATCACAATACAAGAGGCTTTTGGAGACTGTCTAGAGGAGGGCAGCGAGGATGGTGAAGGGTCTGGATGGGAAGTCTTATGAGGAGAGGCTGAAGTCCCTTGGTTTGTTCAGCCTGGAGAAGAGGAGGCTGAGGGGAGACCTCATTGTGGTCTATGGCTTCCTGATGAGGGGGAACAAAGGGACAGGTGTCAATCTCATCTCTTTGGCAACCAGTGATAGAACCTGAGGGAATGGCATGAAGCTGCAACAGAGGAGGTTTAGGCTGCATATTAGGAAGAGGTTCTTTACTGAGAGGGTGGTCAGGCACTGGAACAGGCTCCCCAGGGAAGTGCTCACAGTTCAAGAAGCGTCTGCACAATGCACTCAGTCACCTGCTCTGACTTGGCTGGCCCTGTGTGGAGCCAGGAGTTGGATTTGATGATCCGTATGGGTCCCTTCCAACTCAGGATATTCTATGATACTATATATATATACACACACACACACCTCTGTGTATATATACATGCATCCAGTTTAATAAATGTGAGGAAAAATGGCATTAGTCTTGTGCTTAAAATTAAGATCGTGCAAAATCATCCTATCGTATCAGGAATTTCTGTCCCTGAAAGACTGAATTCTATATTGCTGGAGTGTGCAAATCCCAATGAAATGTATCTGCCCTTAAGTTTAAATGCATCATATTTCTATAATGACTCATTTTTAAAAATTACTTAAAGAACAGAAGACATTAAAAATCAATGCACCTTTTCCCAGTCTGTGTCTGATAAAGAAACTTCAAAGACTTTTAACAGCCTCAGGAAATAAGCATTCCTGTTTGATATTCCCAAAGGACATCGATTACATAACAGGACTAAATCAGCATATATTACAAATGCTACAGACAGTGTCTAAAACAGCAACTGTCTGCCAGCCAGACGATTTCAGAATTTTTCTCACTCTGAAGAATGTAGCAGCAACATGGGTAACCCAGTAATTACATAAAAGGGCCCTGAAAGCCCTTTCCAGTCCAATAATACAATAATGCAAGTGGGAACTCAGACCGTTCCCAGTGTGCTCACAACAGGAGCTGGACTTCAAAGCTTCAAGCCTATTACATTTTAACACTAGGCACAATCATTCTTCCTTCATCAAAAGGTTAAATGCAAAACATAGCTTCTGCCAGCATACCAATAACACTGAGAAGTTAAAAACAAAATAGTCTGGAAAAACAAATATCAGTAGGTCAGATTTCTGTTTCCTCTACAAAGACAGACCTAGAGGAATTTTCTTTGGAGCCTCCCCAGATCAGAAGGGCTTCAAAGTGCATGGTGATGGCTCGTGAATCTGCAGGCAGCTCCCCAAGGCCACGTCTCCCTGAGCCACAGAGTTCAAGAGCTGTGAATTTTCAGCCAACACAGATAACATTTATACATCTAAGCCCTTGAAATGAGTTCAAGGCTTCCAACACCCTCCCGATATCCATGAAGTTCTGCCTTACTGTCATTGCTGGTTGTTAAAGCACATACATGCTAATGGTAATTATTGCTGTTCTCTAGAAGCAGAGTGGCCTTTGCTGCAGTACAGCAGGTCTGAGCCATGAGGCCAAAGGAAGCCTCGAGTCTATTTTAATCCCTCTGCATTATAAATGATGTCTACGTAGTTGAGATGCTTCTGAACTTTTATTTGCGTGACAGTGTATTTCTGCACTGCAGCAGAACACTGCAGAGGAGTTCCTGAGCTAGTACTGACTGCACTGGCATCAGAGCCAGTGTAACCACCTCAGTGCAACGCTGTGCCCACGACATCATTGCTGTCAGGACACACTGCCATGTTCAGAGCTAACTGCAAAACATACCTTTTCACCATCCTCCATTAGGCAATGTTGACATATCCATTAAAGACAGAATGAAGAGAAAAGGTGTTGACAGGTTTCTCTGAGGCAAAGCAGCACAGAAGCACACTGGTTAGTTGTTCAAAGGACCGTGATAAGGGGAAAGTTTTACCCAAATCAGAATTGCAGAATAGGTGCTGGAAAATTTGCCAAGGGCTGGTTGAGTACAAAGACATCATGTTCCCCAGGCCTGGCACCAGCTTGCTGTTGCCATCAGACCTGGCACTGCAGCAAAGGGGACAAATGCAGACCCAGACACCATTTCTTCACCCTGGAAAAAACTGGCTCAATGCAACAATACTTTTATTTCATGTTGTTATCCCTGAGTGATGCAATACTTATCAGAAAAGAAGCAAGTAAGTTTTTACTTCAGAAAGCAATATGGCAATACGCTTTGCTAGGAACATCATCTCAGCTCAGTACATGATGTTTTTTCTTTAATAGCCTCCTATGAACTTGTACAAGGAGCACAAAGAGGCTTGCTTCTACACATGCTTTGCACTAACTGGATGATCTAGTGTGAAGCAATTATCATTACTATACTTTCCACTGAAACCAGCAAGGAGGAGGCCTGTGATTATTTACACTACCAGCCTGCTCTACCTCACAGCTGTTGTGTATTGTTTTCTTCCCAAACAGAGAAATTCTGTAGAAATCAAATAATTTCCTCAGGATGCTGCCACGCAGAGAGGATCAAAATCACCCCTCTATCTTAGTCTGGTGCCTTAGAATATATATCAGCTCAACAAACTATTGCTTCTTAGCTGTTCATGTGGGTGTTCTTGAACCTTCTCAATTTCCAAGGAAAATGCAGACTTCTAAATTATTGGAGTGTTATTCCACTGGAAACAACAAGAAGTTGTGTAAGCAATGTAGCACGACAAATTCTGGATGTGCTACCTTAATATTCAGGTGAGGCATTCACCACATGTAAGAGAGAAATACAAATTTCATCTTAATAAAAAAACCACATCATAAGTCCTGCCACAGACTCTTATCCCAAAGGCAACTAGCTCTTATTTTGGTCTTCCATGCTTAGAATGGATGCCTGAAGAAAGCAGCCAGGGCCTGCCAATTCTTTACCTCTCTCTTCTAAAGTTTTATAAACTCCCAGGTTATTTAAGGCAAAAGGGGCTTGCAGAAATGCATGAGAAAATACCGGGGCACTAGTTTAGGGTAAACTAACCTACCAAAGGGAGGTACAGTTTTGGAGGCATGATACAACCCTTAATAAGTGCCTATGTCGGATTTGACCTATATCAGAGCACACACACGCACACAGAGGGAAGCTGAAACAGGCAGTAAAGGTTCTTTTCCCAGTGATTTTGCACATATTTTTGAGCTCCATTCAATAAAAGATACTCTTTTCTCTGTCCACTTTCATCACAATGTTGAGTGTTCCAAGTATACCCTGAGAAACTGACTGCTTGTAAAGATTCAACCATCAAGGAGGAGTCACCAAAAGAGTTCCTTTTTGAGAAAACAGACAAATGAGAATCATTATCATAAAGGCTCGATTATGAGGAAATACTTTATTGTTGTACTAATGATATCATGTCATCAGGAGAAACAAGTCTGCCAAGAAAGTAGCACCTGGTCAGTCGGAGCTAAAAGCCTACCGATAGTTCCAGAAAGTCAGCATCATATAAAAAATAAAATCAGTATTTTTGATAAAGGAAAGAAAGACACTGTGAACCAGCCAGACAAATCTCATGGTTTTCATCTGTTTTTTGAGTAACTGACAAGATTTACGTGCCAGCTGGTAAAATAATGAAGGGAAGAGGCCAGAAAACTATACAAAGCTAAGAGAAACTGCCTTATACTAATTAGAAACAATGTGCAGTCTGATGACACTTTATAGACTTCAATTACCATACTCGGCAGGAAGGAGCTTTCAAACATCTGTATGATTATTATTCTCCACTGGGATGTCATTTACAGTATAAAGTATTAAAAACAGGGCCAAAAAATCAATTATAATCTTTGTAAATGTGTATATTCTTGATCTAAGGGATTTGAACGTGTGTGTGGAAATTTGCTTTAAAAGGAGAGACAGAAACTGATCTGACAAGGAAATTGGGAGCAAACCTCAATATGTGATTTGCACAATACTGAACTTAAGGATGATTAAAACAAGTGGAAGGACAAGAGCATATTATTACAAGTCAAGCCTAAGAAAGCAATGATTAACCACATGTGAGGCTCAAGCAGGGGCTTGCTTTATTTAAATTTTTAAGTGAATACCCCCCAGAAACGCTGCCCACTGACCAGGATTACTTGCATGAGTAAAGATACATGCACACTAGGCAAGAACAGAAAATCGGGTCATTTCTTATTCTAAAGTGTTCTAAACAATTGTTTTTATATTTAGGTAGAAAAACAAACATGCAAAAGTAACAGAGAGAGTAAGAAGCAACAATAGCCAAAGAGAATGTTATCTCAACTGGGCACTATTTAATACCTCAGTGCAGAGAATTAAGGCAACCAAAATACAGTGGAAAGACGTAAATTACCAGAGGAAAATAAAAATAAACAAATACAATTTTTTTACCAGTGTACAAGAACCTCCAAACAATCAACCAATCACACAAACAAAAAATGTTGTTTGAATGGATTGAAGGTTTTCTCATTTACTGATTTTTAGACATGTCTTATCTCAGAAGATGCTTAGAAGGTATGTGAAAGCAATGTGGGGTTTTATACAAGAGCAGATGGGAATGGCGATGGTCAACTGCAGAAAATGGCTAGAAAATTTGCCAGTCACCACATCAGAATTTTTAATCACAGTATGAAATCTGGCAGTGTTAACCTGAGATTGCAGATCACCAAAATGACTAAGCACCTCAAGTATTTTGTACAGACAGTAAGATTAATATGACGTTTTGTCTTGGAGGCAAAACTTACTTGCCACTGTAAGGGCAGATTAATGACCTACCAATATACTGCTGTACTTCAAGAATATTTTAAAGCATGAACTCATGTGGAGTGTGGATGCTTGCTGTCTGAATAATGCCAAAAGCACGCTATTCCTGTGCTTTCAAGGTTGTCTCCTAGTAATTAAGGAGGTACTAACCTTAGGTGTTGGTTTTGACCTTTAAAGCCCCAAGCAATCTTGAAATCTAGCTGAGAGAATGTGTTTTCTGTGCACTTTCCACCCTCTCTCTTCTCCCCTTTTGCTTTTATAGCAGTGATTAGAGAGAAGCTGTCAGTCCCCCTCTGACATTCTGTCATTTGGTCAGACGGGACCTGGACCTATTAAACTCAATTCAAACTTCACAGCTCATTTCTCCTGGTGGGTACCTGGAGAGAAAACTATGAGGATATCCTGGAAGAGTTGTTTTATGAAGCTACCACTTGGTTTTGTATTAAGCTACTATGGAGATAAGCAATTTTAACATTACAGTGGGATTTTTATGGTTAAGAAAAGGACTGCTGTCCAGAAGATAGTACAAGTTCCCAACCAACTCTACATGATGAAAGATGGAGGAGGTGCTTTCACAATTCCTGGCCCCTTCACTACCATGAAACGTCATGGCTGTCACCAGTGTTCTGGAAACTGCACATCTTTAATATCATCTACTCCACAGCATTAAAGTAAAGTCTGAATTTCACATGAAAATTCAAATAACTAGGTTTATGCAGGATGTCTGCAGCAGAATGTCAGCAGCACAGCAGTCTCCAAAGCTATTTTGAGCAGTAGCAACCACTTAAGTAGAATCAGCGAGTGGCCACATTCCCTATTGTTGGGAATAACAAAGCTGGAACACCTCTAACAGGCTACCTAGGGATTACTTCAGCTAAATGCAGCTTTGTTATCAGAAAAGAAAAGGATTTTTTTTTCAGCGTGACAGCACCATAAAAACCTCTCGTCCTTACTGAATGACACATGAACAGCAATTGGCGTTTATAATTTTCTGCTGGTTAAAGACTCATTCTTGCTCCCATTCAACTAAATGAGGCAAAACTGCCATTGATTTCAATCAGATTGTCAGTAGACCTTAAAGATACTAACCATCAGCACTTATTAATATGGAATTATCAGCAGAAAACATATTGACTAGGTGATCTAAATACTTTATCTTCATTCATCAAAACACTTACTCCAAATGAACAAAGACAGAAAACTGAACCCAGACCAAAGGTCATGCTGAACTTACAAATTGCAATGACTGCTGGTACATGTTACCAGCAGCAGCAGCATAATGTGTACTGCACCAAATCAAACCAGTAATATTAAACAGGAAACACACACAGCACATCCCCCTCAGTTTCCCAGCAGTTCAAATTCAGCCTCCATCGGAAACATCCTCCAGCTTTTCACATACAAGATGAAAAATCCATAAAAATAATCTCATACAACCAGCCACCTACTTGCTGAAGGCCTTTAAAAACAAAGGGCAAATCGTATTGTGACTATAAATGCTACAACCCTTGTAAAAAGCTCTTAAACTCCATTAGTATTATTTTTAACTCCAGAGAAATAATTAATGTACTATAAAGGAGAAAAAGAGTGGTAAAAATTCAGAATTTAATTATATGAATGGTATTCTATATACACTTAATTGCATAGCAGTAACACAACCACTTTCATTACTCTTTATAGCTTCAGATGCCCATTAGCACAATCCCCAAGGTTCCTTATGAATAATTAGATTAGGAAAAGGGGACTCTCTGATGAAACGCAATAGGATGTGATACTCATGAAACAGCACATCTTGAATCCAGATGCTGACATGACAGCATCATGAAGAGCTAATTTGCACATCCAAATTAATACCATCATGATGATAATATAAAAGAAAGATATGCATATAAAAAGAGCTACAGAAAATAATGTCAAAAAGAATTGAGGTACTTATATTACAAAAATACATCTTTTTGACATTTTAACCCAGTTGGAAAGGTGTAAATAGACTATATGTCATATTCATGAGCACAGAGCTACTTAAGGAGACTTACTGGAATTTAATCCACTGTTTGGCAACACATGGGCAAGCTGTTTAATAAATAGTTATACCCATCAAACATGTGCAGCACTCACATAAACAGGTGAATATATTTCATTACATTTTAATAAACATCTGTTTCCATTTGAGACACTGAATGTTTTTGTATTGTTTGGTACTGCTCAGGTGTATTCCACCCACCAGATCATCAGTGATGTATTTTTTGAAGGGGTATAAAAGACACAAACAAATGGGGTTTAAAAATTTGAGTCAGATATATTGGCAGCTGTGATGAGCTGTCTGTCTGCATATTGGTGTATCTGAATAGTTAAGAAATTTCTCCCTAAAAATCTATAAAACAGAAAAAACTAGGATCTCCACAGAAGAAGAAATACTTTTCTTTCACTTTTGTGTTTCTCTTTCACATACAGTTTAAAATGCAAATAAATGTGCTACAAGGCAGACTCTGTCATTTGCTACTTGGGCACAAAAATCAAAGTCATCTGCTCCTCGCTCTACGTTTTACAGCCTGTAACATACACCTATCCTGTTTGTCCTGTGCATCTGAGAATATGTTCTGTATATGCAGAGCACATGAATTTTACAATTTTAAAATATATGAAAATTCACATCAAGCTGATGGGAACCTTTTAGAACAATTAAACATTATATGTAAACTCACAAGAAATGAGAATACTGCTGAAAAGGCTATGGCAGAAACAGAACAAGCATAAAAGTGAATAGATGGGACACAAGCAAGAGGCATAATGCTGAAGGCATAACATTAAAATATGATAAAGCAACAATTTGTGCAAATGAAATCATTTGCAATTTTCTTATGATACAAAGATAAGGAAAACCTCGTGAAATTAAAAACGCCATTACACTTAAAGCTAGTAATAACAATGTGCTACACTAAGTATTTAGGAATCTACTATAAAATCAATAGGATTTTTGTGAGATATATGCATTTGTGCACTTATTCACAGTTAGCACTGTGACAAAAGTTTACTAACTGGAACAGAAAGATTACTTAAAAAACAACAACAAAACCCAAACCAATTCCATATCCTCACAACAATGATCTCAACATCATAGAAACCAAAGCAGTATTCTGGACAAACGATACACACAGAGGTAAGCAGGATGCTAACAGGAAGAACGAACAACAAACCTTTCCACTTTGTATTATTGGGTAGTTATGAAGAAGCATGCATTATTTTTGTACATTACACATACTGCAGAAACAACAAGAATTACAGGGTGCTTCATTATTCATTTCAACAAAACACTTCTGTTTAAAAGAAGTTTAAAGCACTAGCTTCTTCATTACCACATCTCAATGGCCTTGGTTTACTGAGATTGATCCAACACTGTTTAAATCACTAGGAGTTCTTTCCAGGGACTTCAAGGGAAACAATATCAGGACCAAAGTCTACAAGTAGAATACGTTAACAAAACCAAAAATCAAATAACCAGCAAGACACATAGGCAACATGCAGTGAGGAAACATATGTGAGGCATAAGTGAAAGCTTTTATTGGTATATGAAAGCATTTTCATGAGCTTTTGCCGCTGTAACCCTCATGCTTCCTGCACTTCTCTGCCATTTTTTTAACACCCCTTGCTGTGCACTGTCTAACTTATAAGATTCTGGTGGCATGTTCATTTTAATCACCTATAAGGCATCATACACTCTTGTGGCACTGAAGTGAATAAATAACACAAGAGCTTTTATTTTGACAAGACACAACTAACTGCTCTTCAGAAAGATGTATGTTTTACTGACCCAAATAATAGACAGCCTGAATTCAATGTAGTCCTTCACATCAAAGACCAAATATTTTTATACATATATAATGTGTCATCCTAAAGCTAATATTCAATTGTCTCCCAGTGCGTAAATTCACAAAGCACTGTGCCTAAAAACAGAACTGTCACGGTAGATTTTTCTCCTTGCAGTCCACCTGCCACGTGGTCTGTGCTTCGCAGCAGCACTGATACCCGCTTCTGGACTCACGAGGTACAAAGGCATGACCTTTTAGGTCCCTGCTTCCCTAGAATTCTTCATTATATGCTCAAAGGTTGGAAATTCTGCCCCAAAACATGGTACTTCTGAAATACTGACAGATTATTTAGGGTGGTTTTGGCAGGTTTTTGAAGTTACATCAGCCAAGGTCTGTGCAATAATTTATGTACTGGTAAGATCTAAATTAAGTCCATGTATCATTTCATACATGTTGTATTGCTAATTTTCCTGTGGAATGCTCTTATGTGAAATTTATTATGTAATACTATCACTCACTTAAACCAGAAGATATATGCTACCAAAAGCCTAACACAGATACCAATTTATGATGTCATCTCAAAGCAAAACACTGTAATTCCTGGTATGAGAAAATTTAGGCAGGTTACTTTCTGTGAAATAGTTTAATAGTACTTTATGAGACACCAAAAATACAATAGGCAAGAAAGGGTAAAACAGTTCTGGAGATGGCCCTAAGCTTCTCTATTTTCAGAGTGACAGCAGATCACTACCACTCTGAGCCTTGTCATTGCTTGCAGAGCTGGCATACCATATGGCATGGACATAACACATCCTCTCTTACTGTAGTAGTGCTAAGCTTAAACTTTCTGAGGATATTTAAAGATGTTAATAGAGCAAGAGGACAACCAGGTTGGTTTTACTGCTACCTGTTACATCACAACTGTATGCTCTTCTTAGATCAGTCTAGCAACACATGCAAGTTGTTGCGGGTTGGTTTGGGGTTTTTTTAAATAATGACCTTAAACTGAAGGAAGGTCAATTTAGCTTCAATATTTGGAAGAAATCCTTCCCTGTGAGGACAGTGAGGCCCTGACACAGGCTGCCCAGAGCAGCTGTGGCTGCCCCCTCCCTGGCAGTGATCAAGGCCAGGCTGGATGGGGCTTTGGGCAATCTGGGCTAGTGGAGGGTGTCCCTGCCCATGGCAGGGGGGGTGGGACTAGGTGATCTTTGAGGTCCCTTCCAAACCAAACCATTCTATGACTCTATAATAAAGAAATAATGTACAGATCAATTTGTAATAAAGCTCATCATTCATTCCTCCTCACTAGTCTCTTTATTACCCTCATTAATATTGCTTTTCTGACTACAGACCTGTGCCTTCAAATGCTTCCTCATCTTTAATTTCTCTCACCTGAATAGGCCTGTGGGACTTATCACAAGGTCAATATTGTGTATGTTCACATGAATTTCCATTATTTTTATGTATGCATCTAGTCTCTGACTCACAGAGATCATAACTGGAGCTTTAACAGTCCTTCACTGAGAATCAACTAAACGCATACAGGGAGAGATGCAAATTTGTCTGGACTGGAAATAACACTTCAGTCTGTCTAAGTGCATTCACAGTTCCTGGTAACAGAAGTTTTTATTAAAAGAAACTCTTGAGAAGCTATACAGTTAAATTTTACCTAAAGTCCCTGTATCTTCACAGCCACACAGATTTTGTAGTTGCCTAAATACCATGCACATTAAAGAGAGATTTGTCTTAAAGAATGCACTTTTAAGTTGTCATCATATTCTGCCATGAAAGGAAAAATGAATGAGCTTTAAATAAAAAAACAACCTGAACAAAAGATGAAATACTTGCAATGTGGAAAGATAATTATTGTTTGTAATCTGCTTAAAGAAAGAAAATGTACAGGAGCAGCCATTTCACTAGTTTTCAGCTAGATGTGGAATTTGAGAGGGGAAAAAAAATGTCAGTTGATGAATTACAAGCTTAATTACATCTTGGATAAGACATTTTAGAACCCAAAGGAGAAATGATTTGCTGAATGTCAGCATGCTCAGATGCCCACCAGCGAGCAGTCCCTCCTCTATTCCAGCGTTTCACTGAAGACAACATACATGTCAACCACAGTAGAAGAAACACAAACTAATGAAACTGTGTGTAAGCTGTAATTACACTGTCTCAGTGAATGGCACTTGGGGTATTGTGAACAGATTGTACATGTTAATTCACACAGGGCTTAATGAAGCATTCCCTGTTCTACAAACTTCACCTCTTGATTTAATTAACCTTCATACCTATACATGCACTACCTACCAATCATAAATGTTGGAAAAACCTTCAATAAACTACAATGCTTTCAAGCTACGTTAAGAAAGTAACCAAGGTTTGGTTTCTGTTCAGTTTGGCAGCACAAAAGTGAACTGCAAGCAATATATATGGCTCTTACATGATAAAAACTCACATGGCAAATTTGGCCTCAAGTCAGTTCTTCCAAACATAATACCTAGTCCCTTAAAACCAAATTGCAGCAAGGCAGAATCAATTTATTCACAATAAAAAATTTCTAAGATTTTACTGGAAGACAAACAGATGTTAAAATATTTCAGGAGGCTCTGCCTTACAGAAGACTTTTAGATATTAATATACACTCTGTTTTGCAGAACAAAATACAGAGCTAACTTACATCTTAGGTTTGTAGGCACTGCTTAGCACAATACAAATGCCATTTTCAGCAACTCTTGAAAAGGTAAAGGACACTCTCAAATGTAATAATCATTATCTTGGAAAACCCAGACGTAAATATTTTACTAGTTTAGGACTGAGCAGGCTGTTGACACACAGCCTGTTATCTTCCTGTTTTCAGTACCACAGTTATGACCAGCTTTAGAGCCTGGGTCAGGTGAATTCTCTGTTCTAGTCATTTACGGCAAAACACTGAGGCGCTGCAAATAGTGTTTTCTGCTGACTTGAAAGAGAGAAACAGACACCAAACAGAACCACTGATTCCATGATTTCCTCCTGTGTGAGTATAAATTCCTGCTCAGGCTCTAGCACTCAGTGACAGATACCCAGAAGTGCAAAGGGAGGCTCCATCTACTCTTTTCTGGTGGAAACAAAGTGAAGAGGCAGGGAAACAGCAAAGCCTCATTTCACAGTTTTCTGCTGTTCAAAGAAAAAGGATCTCATCTCAGAAAGGCATGCCAGTGGCACACAAGCTACCAGGCCTGCTCCAGGCAGGCAGGGCTCAGCTGAGTTCGTTTTAGGAAGATTTAGTAGTTGTGCAAACGATAAAACAAGAGTGACACACTTTCTCTGCTTCTCTTTCCCCACGATTAAAGTTTACATAACACACTTAATATTTTACTTCATTAAAAAATCAAGTTGAAATTACTTAATGCACAAATTAGAAAAACACTCAGTACTGATTTAGAGAATACAGCCTGCACTGGAGAAATATTAGTACGTTCCTCACAACAACAAAGAGCAAGTGAAAGCTGCAGAGATAATTTATGTGATTCTCTAAAGTCATTTTAATAGTATCTCTCATAAAAAATTAATCGGCAAAAGTTAGCAAGCATGACACAGAGGAGGAGAACCAGTGGACTGGATAGAAGTTGGCTGAGGGATAAAAGGGAAAGTTTGCCAGCCACAGAAAATGAGGACTGTGCTTGCATTTTAAAATTGAATTGCCTGCTTTTTCACCCAGTGCTAAAGACTTAAGTTACAAGCAAAAAGAAGTAGAAAGACCTCCCTGAAATCCTACAAAGCAACACAGATTGTTACTTTAAAAAGAACACAGCCAAACCCACATACTAAAAAGAAAAAAATATCAACAAAAAGCAACATTTATGGTTACATTCTCCCACTCCAGAAGAGATATTTCAAGGAGGGGGCAGAAACCTGTGTAATAGAGGCCATAAAGCAGGATTTCAAATTAACTGAGAATTCAGCCAACCTTGACAACTTAAACAGAAGGTACCAAATCTGTCCTTTTCCTTCACTGTAGCTATGCTATTCAGTTCACATGAGAATCTTGACCGATGTCAATGTCATTTTGGCATAAAGGATAATAATAATTGTATTTATGATATATCCCTCCAAGGCAGCATGCAAGACCACTCAAGCAAGTTAAAATATGCCATAATACATGAAAATGTTAAATATATTAAAATACATTTTAAACCTGTACTCACTACAGTAGAAAATTTGCAGCTGCCATAAAGCAATAGAGCATTTTGACTTAGGTCATTTTATTGATGCAACCAAATGAACAAGTGTGTTGCTCATTAATGTAGCTAAGCACAATTGCTTATCTCCCCAACCTGCTGCTATTTACTCAAGGGCCAGCCTTCACCTTCTCTATCCTCTCCCTGACGCAGCTCTTGGGTCCCAGCTGCCTGGTAGTAACACAAACCTCAAAATACTGATACAGAAAGACATATTGTGATGCCACAGTCCAGTGAGACCAGGGACATAGAGCAAGATGAATGCTAGTACAATTGGTGTGGAATGGCTGGGGGAGCATTTGGTATGGGATATGCTTGGAGTCTACTGTGGTGGTATCACAGATTGCCCATTACTACCCAGGGTAGTTGGGTAGTGTTCATCACTACCCAGCCCAGTTGACAGCAGGGACACCAAAGGTCCTGATCCAGCTTTGCCCCTAAGGTGGTAGAAAGGAAAATGGGATACAGTGCCTCCAAAGTGCACTGGGCTAAGTCTGAAACCAAATTTTCTCAGTTCCCAGGTTGTCTCAGTATAGGCAGTGCAAAGAAAAGGGCCGTCCCTCCTCCTGCCATTTTATCCCCGTCTTTTACAGCATGAACAAACAAGGTGGACACTCACAAGGCAGCTTCACACAGACCTCAGGACACACTCGGGCAATCAGCTAAGAATCTGAACACACCTACAGCCCGTGACCTTCCACAGGTTCAGTCAGAATTTGAGTCCATCTAAACCAGAATTTAGTCAGAATTGGGTGACTTTAAGTCAAGGCACTTCTGACTCAGAGATCTTGTCTTTCAAGATAGAAATACCACCAATTTTTATTTTTTGTTATATAAATATCTACAGGCCATGTAGAATCATAGAATATACTGAGTTGGAAGTGACTCTCTGTTTGAGAACAGGCATTGCCATTCTCTGAGATTTACACAACTAGTATAGACCTGTAAACTGTGTCTGCACCAAAAGGACTGAAAATCAACATGATATCCAGGACTGTGCAATCCTGGAAGCCACAGGGGAGAAGCTGAATTTCTGGGGATGTCTCCCACCCTCCTTGTGCAACTGACTCACGAACTCCCCCTAAATGTACTTCATGTTGTGTGAAGGTTGCTGCTACCCAACTGAGAAGGCAAGGCTGCTGCTGCTACCTTACACACTGAGACTTTTCACCAGATGCTCCCAACTCTTGAAGGGCAGTACAAGCAGCGAGCCTGCTGAGGCATCCGTCTGGGTGGCAGAGTTTGCCACAGTATCCTTCACTGCTGTAGTCTGTACACTATCACAACTATGAATAGTCCTGGAAGACCTAAAAAAACCAAGGAACTGGTCAAAATTGTGGTGGTAAGTGTTGTTGTTTAAGCTGTTATTTTCAATATTGAGAAAAGAGCTATAGCTTTTAAAACATATTTAAACATCAACATGAAGATACAGATTCTTTAGGTCATCACTTCCTCGAGAGCCTGAAGTTCATCTCTTTTCTGGAATGGTGAAAGAGTAAATCCAGAATTTATATGATTTTTGAAAGAATTAAGCTCATGACAATTTAAACAGCCCCAGATTCTGGCAACTGCAAATAAAGGAAATCTCCCTGGAGCTATCCTAGGCAGCACACAGGGTTCACTAGTGTAAAGACAGGGTAAGTGTTAATGGTACAAAGCAAAACTCTAGATGAACAACATGCCATAGTTCACATACCACAGAAAACACCATGCTTTTCTGGGTTTATGATAAGATGCCTTTTCAAAGTCCAAAGCTGTGAACTAATTATGGTCCCAAGTCCCTTGTATTTGCTGTTATGACAAAACATAAAGCAAATACAGCCAATAGCTGGCTTCACAGTAAAGGCTTTTCACAACCCTAACTAAAAAGCCTTTATCCACCCTTTACTGGTGGTATAGCTTCAATAATTAAACCTGGATTCCCCATTCCTGCTGTTGCTCACAACAATCACAGGTGAAAAGCAACAGGTGGGGTTTTTTTTCTGCGATTCTGAAAAATTAGGCATGGGTGAAGTCCTCCATTTGCTCATGTACCATAAAAAATAAACCTTGGTCTGAAAAAGCCAAATTATATGTATGGTAGGCATTGCTTCAGAGTGAAGTGATTGGAAATATTTTTACTCTGGTCTGCAGTCTGACAATACAGTGCAGAGCAGGATAAAGCAATAGACCTGGAAAAGCTATTTATAGTGCATATGCCCCAAGGAGATATAACTAATAACTAATTCATTTCACATCACACATTTGAATGCAATATGAAAACTTCCCAGTTTCTTATCAGCACAGGAGAAAAGACCCCACTGTGGCTTTCTTTAAAATAATTAAGGATTCTTTACCAAAACATTTTAATCAAACTAAGTCTCCACAGCAGTCTTTTCTTTCCCTGCCTTATATCTGTTTCCTTAAGAGGTCCGTGCCTATTAAAGTTTTGATAAAAGCATTTCACAACATAGCAGTTTCCCCAAGCTATTAAAAATTATGCTCATTTTCCTAGATAACACATTTATTTATCAAATAGCTTTCTACCAGCTGGATTAAAACCCAATATATTATTGGTCATATCAACAGGAAACAAATGGAACGATCTGCTAATAAAATGCAGTGAGCAATGCAAGTGTGATATCTGCATATGAGGAGGTTTTGGATTGGTTTCAGATTGTTTGTAGGGAAACTAGATCAGCTAAGTATTATTCTGTCGACTAGATAGCTGAATATTTTATTACAAATGATTAAGAATTAAACAACAGATAGGAAAGAAAGATAAGAATTTGTAATACTCAAGAGACATCAATAACCACACTGGGCTTCCCTTCTGCTGCAACTGCAGCAGAAACAAAGCAGCGAGCTGACACACTGCCCAGTGCAATCATAGGCTTCTAATTTCTCCACACCCACATTTTTTGTGGCTTTTTTTTCCCCCTCTTCTTCCACATGCTGACACCAGGTGTTATAACAGCTTGACTTCAATGAGAGTGTGCGAAGAACAGTGTGGTTACAACAAATACTGGTGCCAAAGCTGCACCATAAATAAAGTGGTAGGGGATGCTGCAAGGAGCCTCAGCTGGTATGCCACAGGAGCTACTCCTCCCATGGGACTTTGCTAACTCTGACAGGAAAACTAAGGGTCCTTGTAAACAAAAAAACACCCCAGAAAAATAACAAAACTCACCAACACCGTAGAATATCCTATGGCTCAAAGACTTGGCGGACAATGACCCTCTATTTAACCTGGGCCTTCTGCTACTTTATAATTAAAAGGCAAGGGGTTTTCTAACAGGTTTTAAATTGTAATTAATTGCTACACGAAACATTGTGAAGCACCTCCCCCAATTTGTAACTCAGTGCCCTTAGTTGTTACTGAACAGCATGACAACATCCTAATTTTAATTTTACCACAGCAGAAGCAGCATGAAAATTATTTGAAACACACATGAAATATAAAATGTAACTACATATTGTGAGCTTAGACAGTCGTTTATGTTATAGGTTCAGGGAAAATGATAGGGAACAACAGGAAGAATACTTACAGACACATCCTAATGACTTAACAGCCTTTCCATTTAGCAATCTGGTATCAAAAGTAGTTACCTTGTAGATGGAATGCTTGTTTTCACATTTATCAGTCAAATTTTAATGGGCATATTCTAAATCCCTATTTAAATGCAACAGAAAGAATGCAGACCTCCTTTAATAATCCTTGTCTTTTTAGCAGTTTTTCCATTATATATTCCCTATATTCTGATAGCATTAGGAAGTGTTACTCAGTGACAGCTGAACACCCATTTCCAGAATCAGACCTTTTTTAGCCTGTGAAAGGATGCACTACTTTGTGTGCGCGCACTGATTTTATTTAGGAAATGGAGAGGAGTCCATCTGAGATTTCCTCATTTTTAGGTTGGGGGATGGCTTCTGGATTGGTTTTGTGTTCTGTTTTCACTTTCGCTGTTTCTTCATTTCAATATATTTACTGTATTTCATGTTTATCAACCATGTGCTATAGTCTAAATCACTGCATTAATCAGAAAATAAATATGTTCCCATTGCAGAGTAATCCAGCAACCAGATATTAACAAGTAAGACTATTAAAGCAATCAATCCAAATTATACTGACAAAAAACAGATGACAAAGTTGCAAAGTGGGTTTAAATAAGAGGGTTTAAAAACAACTACTAAATAAAACAGCATCAGCTTCTTACTTTTTCAGATTTTAGTCTGAGCTAGACTATGTCCAGGGTACATGCTACACAGGGACACTGAAAGACTCTACACAACTTCTGAAGACAGAAATCAGCATACCTGTTCAGATTTCTAAATATTCTAAGGGTACAATGTCAGCTATTGAAGGTGACTGCCACTTAATTTTTGTTCACAAAGTATTTAAAACTTTGAAGAGCTACCTAGTCATTATATTAATTCTTTAAGAATGACTTTTCCCATTTACTAAGTGGCAGATGACTTTTCTTTAAGATAATAATTAAACTTATCCTCATTAACTGATTCCCCGATGTAAACTCACTAATGGCATCATTACACAAATAGGTAAAGAAATAAAAGTACTATAACAAAATAACTGATACTAGTATTGAATATAAGCTTTTCTATGTTTCCACCAAAGGTCAGAACTAGCTATTTTCCCACGGCAATTGCAAGTATTTCACTTTTAACTTCTCTAACAGGGGTACAGTGCGTAATTAGTTATTAAGCTTGTACACTTAAATGGCAAAAAACATAGCACTGCAGAATCAAATAGTGACAGCACATCATGTTTTTGCAATCTTTGATTACGCAGTATGAGACTGTTCACAATAGCACCAGCTCCCTAATACAGGAAAGTGAAAATATCTTTCAAAAAAGCAAGAGGAGAAGGCTAAGAAGGTATCTCCTCCTGAAGTGTATTTATAACCGCTGCCCTGCAAGAAAACACGGTTACCGATCATCCTGTCTCCCTATGATGTACCAATACAGGATCCTGATGTGCCAGTACATCAACTTGTCAGAAGCGGCTAGAGCAGCATTAAATAGCCATGCAGCCAGCAAGCATTCAATGGTGTTACAGTGCTGAGCGTACATAAAAGTTCCCATCAGTATGCTGCTGCTGAAGAACCATGACTTAAGCTGCTGGCCACGTGTGCTCTGGTTTTAGATGGGAATGCAGTGAGATAAAATGGACCACTACAAACACCAGGCAACACCCTATTATATTCACTCCTCATATAGAACAGGGCAGAATAACAACAGTCCTGTTGCTGGCCTGTTGGTGTGAGGAACTGAAGCCTCATTTGGAAACCCGCCATTGTGTCAAATCCATGCTCTTGCCAGGAATTTCAACGAGATTTAAAGAGCTGCTTTTTCCTGGTTTTCTCCCTTATCTACCACCATATTTCCCACTCTGCACCATTTCATCAATACAGCAAATCCATTAGGTCCATTGGCTGCGGAGACCAGGGACTACATGGACTGCTCTTTTTAAATGGTTCATAGTTACCTTCTGTATTAAATACATGACCATTAATAAAATTATTGATCAGAATCCTTTTTAACATTCGAAAATACAAATTACCTTATGTTTTGTGTGCTTACTACATTAGTACAAGCAGTCCTGCCCAAAAACTTCTTCCACTTCAGATCTGCATCCTCTCCTACTTGCTTCCAATTATATTCATCCTCAGCCATTTGTGCAGAAACACTGGAGTTAGTGAGATTATCTGTATATCATCATGCACTAACTCAAGCCATTACCTGGCTGGAGCACCTTGAGTTTTATTAGAGGAGTTTAGTTACGTATGAAAATCTTTCAAATAAAGGGAAAACCTTTGGGGCAAGCTTTCAAAAACAACAGCAAAAGAAGCTCATTTGCCATTACTATTTTTCAAGATAGATATGTATACATTTAATTACTTTATTGAATAACTAAAGCTAAAGTAAAATTAGCTTGTAATTATACAGCTGAATACAAAAGCAGCTGACAAAAACATTAGCAAATTTTCAACTTTTCCTAACTTTTGGGTACTTGACCTCATTTAACATTTAAAATGTCTCTGCATCTCAGGTATTTCTAAACTCATAATTAGTGACTATTAAAACTCTTTCATTTATTAGCTAAATTTTAAATTATCTTCAATGTTTAACCACTATCATAGTACTATCTATACTAACAGAAATCTGCCATCACACAACAGCCCTAGTCTTGCTGCAATGTGTGGTTAACGGAGAGCCTGAGCCATCCTCTCTTTTCTTTCATCAGAAGCTGGAGGATAAATTGTCCACATCTAGCACTGCCACAGCTGGCATGAAACTACAGAGCTTTACACCTAAGCCTATATGGTTAGCTTCATTTTTCTTTGCCCACTCCCCATTATTCCAATGCGGTGCCCACACAGAGGAATCTCTCTCAAGGCCCTTCCTGTTCAGAACCACCATTAAATAACAGCAGAATGTCCTAAAGCAAGGTGAATTAATTTACATGACCCGAGTGCTTTGACCTGCCAAACACTGAATAGAAAGATATACAATAGACAAACTCAACACAAAACACTGGTGGTGGACAAGGAAGGCAAGGATTTGACGCAGACCACTACAGGCCAGCTGAATATCATCATAGATACTATTACAACCCAGCAAAAACAGATGTACTCATCTTCCTGTTCTGCTAATGATATGTACAGAAAATCACCAATTATGTGTGTGCTAAAGGTGTGACCTGTTTCTGTCAGTTGAAAAGACAGACGTATTCTTCAATTATTTGCTGCACCGTACTACTTAAACAGGAGAATTATGGTAGCCTTTCATTAATCTCTCAACAAGTACCTATGTTTTGAAAGAATTACATTCAAGAGGAAAACCATCTGTAGCCAGTGGGATTTATTCTTTAAATCTAATAGTCTTCTGTCAGATAGCAGAAAACAAGTTTTATGTAGCAATGTTGAACCCACATGCAATTCACAAATTGTGTGTGACCTACAGACATCTCTATTGTGGTCAGCTGATCATTTAGGCTGTGGTTGGTATAGGCTTTCCCTTAGCAAGACCTAGCATTCACAGGGGGCCAAATGTGCTGGCTAATCTGAGCTTGCAACCATCCATTCCCGACCCCAGATGTTCTCCCAAGTACTTTGTGCACTAAGGAGATGCAACTGGCAGGTTTTGTACCTGGGCACAAAACCAAAATAAGGATAAAGCTCAACATTTGAAGGATGAGGCAGTGAACAGCCGCAGGCCAACATGCACCATATTGGAACCAGAATGACACATGCAGGAAGCACTCTTCCCCATTTCTGGCCAAAAGAAAAGACAGCTCTGAAGTATTCCAACCCAACAGCTAAACCGTGTAAAAATAAAAATTTTAATAGCTTCCATACAACTGGATTAGTATCAGCCAATATCACACCCAAATAAGACAATTTTTAAAAATGCTTAATCAGTCTTAATTTTTAGACGTCATGGATGATCCAAGTAGAGCAATATATCCTATTGGAAACAAAACTCTTTTAAAATGTGAACCAACACCGTCACTCTAAAACCATATTGAAACTGGCAATGCTTTCTGTTACCCCCCCAGCAGTTCAGAATAAACACAGGTGGGAGTCAGGAAAATTTTCTCATCTAAAACAACAGTAAAGAGAAGTTCTGACCTCAGAAAGCAGGCCAGGTGGCACTGAGATTGCTTGCTCTTTCCAATAGCTAGCTGAGATATCAAAGCGGATATAAAGAACCTAATTTTTTCTTTTTGATGATACAACAAAATCTATGCTTTGTGAGAACATAGGCTGTTTCCATTTATTGACTGCTGAGCAAACAAAGTAAACTGAAAATAAATGTCAAAAAGGAAGTGGAGTTTTGGCTTAGGTTTTCTTTTTTTCTTTTCCAAATAAAGTTGTGCTGCCAACAGTCCCACTGTCTACCTGCCACTGAAGGCAAGTTTGTAAATCTCAGGAAAGGCTGTTTCCCACTAAGCTGCAGACTCGTAAGGAGCTGGCAACATCAAATGCCAGAGCCAGGCCAGAAGTCTCTTAGAATTATTTATTTTTTGAGAGTGCTGATAAAAAGATAGTCCACAACAACGGGGACAAACCATACTGTCACAACTACCCAAAAAACAACAGAGAGTCAAATGAGATCAAAAATGGTTAGTATACATGACTGTACCTTGGTCTATCATTTGGAAGATACAATTTATCAGTGCAAGCAGTGCAGCTTGTCTACTATATTTAGGGCTAAACCCAGATGGATTCAGTCAAGGAAATCTGAGGATTCTAGATGCCACCAGAGTCGCCTCACGCACAAGCTTCCTTATAGCTTTCCCTAAAAAAAAAAAAGAAATTCAAGACAAAAAAGTGGTGAAAATTCTCCTCATCTAAGGGTAACTTTTAAAGCAGGAACAAAACTGCTGACCCTGTAAGCAAGCAAGCACCTTGTTCTCCCAATCACTTTCATCAGCAGAAAAATACTTCCTCAGTGGACATTCCCAGACTTACAAGAGTGTAAGTCACAAGCTGCAGCCCAGATTTTTCCAGCTCCTATGTTCACTTCCATCGAGTGAGTTTCCTCTCTCCTACTCCTAACCCCAAGGAAATGAGAACTATTTTTAGAATTACCAGGGAGGTGCTGATAGTTCAGTCCTGATCTAAGCCACTGAAATTATTAAGTACCTGGAAAATTCCTTAGTGTGAAAACCCACTGTACAGCTGTTGAAGGGATCCAACTCAGATTAATGTTTACCCTTCACCAAGAACAGTTCAACAGAATGCTTGTTGAAGCAGGGTTTTAAGAAGCATTAACTGCTTCAGTCAGTAACATTTAAAATGGACCCCACAAAATCAGTCTAGCGGATCTAGAGAAGAGGTGCACTGTCCCTTTTGGGGGTATCTTCCTAAGGAAAAAGTGCTAAGGAAAAAGAAAAAAAAAAAACAAACTCACACAAGCATAACATAAAATGCTCTATTTCAGAGAAAAAACTGTATTTCTGTCATCAGGACATAAGGAGAGGAAGTTAAGGAACCCTTTTCATATAATTACTGGTATTCAAAGCAGAACAGCCCAAACTATCAACCCCTCATCCCAGGTCTGTATAACTTCAAAGAGAAAAACCTCATGTATCCATGTAGCAATATATTCTCCATTTTAATTTGTATCTTCCACTTTTTGTCAAATGACTTACAAAAGCAAATACACACAAACACTAAGGGGGGGGGGGGCGGGGAATATCTATTATACATGCCAGGATGATTTCAATGCTTATTTACGCATGCTTATATTTAAATTTGCAGAGCTTTGAAATTCAGAAAGATGAAGTACTGTATCAAAGCAGTCCTTTTTATGAAGGCATTTGTCATTATGTGAATCTACTCCAGACAGCAGCAATCCATTCAAGTTACTTACTCAAGCAGGTGTATATCTGCATGCATCCTACTCATGACAGAGTTTTCTTTCTACTGATATTTGTACCATTAAAAGCAGTATTTTTAATAAACAGTGAATCAAGTCCACAGTACTCCTTTGGTGGAAATGAGGCAGGTCCCCTGAGTATGTAGACCATCATCATATCTTTATTATAACTTCCAAAAGCAGCAGAACTACGATACTTGGCCCGCAGGGGACTGGTGCATCTCACTGCTTGCAAAGATTCAGCATAAGGAGCAAAGAATTACCAGGATATGCATACAACATGAGTGGCATGCAGTTAAGTCTCATCTTTGAGCAATAGATCGGTGCAAAGTGTGTTTTCATAGAACCATATTTAAATATTTCCCATCACTTTCCTTAAAAACAAAAGGCTCTACTAAATGAAGTCCCTTACAGCTTGCTTTACAAGCTGGGTGGCAAGTAGACATGAGCAATTATGTCAAGTAGACACAGGAAGTTACTAGTCAAGGGCAATTTCTAAGCAAAGCCATCTAGGAATATACATGTACTTTAGGTATGACCCCAAAACCTACTAAAATTAGTCTCTTGTACAGATGTTCTTGCAGAAGAATTAAAATGCAAGGGCCACTGCAGAAAATACTTTCAAGTGCTTGATCATTCTCCTCCTTTTTCTGGCTTATGAATTTTAGATGCTCAAGACTTTTTAAATTATATGAACAATGACTCTGGTGCCTGAATAGAGAATAAGTACATTTATCTCTAGATCATCTCTGCCACCACTGAAGATTTCATCTAAGCACTGATTTGCAGCAAACATCTAGAGAACACTGGCAAGTCATATTTCTGTCATTTCCCTAGGACTCGTGGGTTGAGGTTTTTCACTTTTACATTTCAAACCACCTTACCTTAAAAAACTCACTATATGCTCTTCACCAAGTGAAAACCCACACCAAAGACATTAATTGTCAGTTAAATACTGGCAATGTGCTTATGAGCACTGCAATTTCATAATCACGTTCAGGATGACTTCCACAGTATTTGTTAATATTCTCAGTGGTTAGAAGTCAGCATTACTTTTCATAAGTGCCCTCTATGCATTTCAAAAGCAAGCCACCAAAAAGCTATGTCCAAAAAGAACAACCATCATTCTTTGCTCTCCCCTGTCTATTTACAATTTTATTTCTAGATGAAGATGAGAACCAAAATAAAGTAACCCAGATTTACTATAGTGCAAAACTATCTGCTGTACTCTGACTATAATACCAAAATGACTGCTGGTCATTCATATATACCTTCTAATTTAGCATATATGGTTTATTAGTAGTCTTTAACTTATTTTTATCTGAAAACATCAGAAGCTAAACAATCAGTGAATTATGCCATTAAAATCGCATTTGTAAAAACATTAAATGCTTTAAAAATTGTATCTCCTGGATATATGGGGTTTTTTTATATTCTCAGACATCCAATGGCAACTAACAAATGTGAAAGGCTACATAAATGAAATGTGGCCATCGAAAACCATTAAAATCTAAAAAAAAACCCTCGATCTATCCAAATTTTTCTAGGGTTTTCATTTCACTTTAAAATGTGGGAGTTTGCCCCGTGAGTATGTGTTTAAAGCACAGATTTGACATAAATAAAAATTAATAATTGACCTAAAAAGACTTTAGCCATTTAGCAAAACCATCAATGCGGAACCCTCCACATATTAGGATGTCATAATCTCAGAGCAATAATTTAAGACTTGCTACATAATATAAATAAGGAAGAGTTTTACCTTTCCTCTTTGTTTGCAGGGGTAAGTATTTTTGCTTGGTTGGGTTTGTTTAGTGTTTGTTGGGGGGGGTTGTTCGGTTTGGCTTTTTGGGGGGTATTTTTGGTACTATCTTGGAAGGTGGATTTTTTATTGTGTCTGATGAGTATCTTTCTCTTGATCTCCTGCAAAATCATGTACCACATAACTCAGGTACTGCATACTTAGAAACCTGTATTTCCTGAGCATCACTGCTGACTAGTCCTCCAGTAGCATGTACACAGCATGTACACACCATTCTGACAACTACCTGGATGCCCAGTGACAACAAGGTATACAAACATGGAAATGGCACTATTAGAGCTGGAGAAGACCATGCTCTCCACCAGCATCATTTAAAGCCTCTCCAAGATTCAACTTCATTCAGCTACTGTTCTTAGTCAAACCCTTGATAACCAGGAGGTGGTTTTGTTCATACCAGTGAGAACAGAAATAACAGCATTCACTGCTAGCATTTTAAGCCACAGTCAATCACTACCCGCATGCAGAAAAAGAAGGGGTACCACATAAGGCTCTGGGAAAGAACGTGACACTTTTAATAGTAATAAGCAAAGGCTTCTTCAGTAGATCCTCCTATCCACTGGGAAAGGACTGTGCCACTGTTTTGTACAGAGGATACAGACAAACACATTCCTAGAGTAAATCTACTGTTTTGTCTAGTTATTTCTAAATTCAAATATGTGTTTTCACATAATTATTGTTATCAATTGCACTACCTAGATTTTTATGGCCTTTGAGTATGTAGCACTTTTACAAGCATAATTTCTAAATTGAAATTTAAAAGCTTTATTTTATATTCCGAAAGAAAGGGGTTGTACAAAAGCAGCAATAGCTTGTATTTGGCCTGCCGATAACTTGCAAACAGGACGGGGAGAAGAACAACCTTGCCTTCAAGTAGACACAAGCTTCTCAAAGCCAAAGATGACCCACAAAAGTCCATCCTCCCTTTTTGGATGAATAACCTATCAGAACATAGCTCTCTCAAAATAACTAGACTTTCTTTTATCCTTGGATCACTGTGACTACATATCAGTACCATTATGACTTTACAGACCTTCTACACTGCCTAGCAGTCTTCCAGAATTTTCTCATTAGCTAAACAGCAACACTAAAATTGAGAAGACAACCTGGAATGTCTGGTAATCTTCACCAGCAAACAGTATCCTGCCAGAAACATACTCCCATTTACTAACACAACAAAGAAACAATAAAAAAAAACCCCACAGAATAAAAATACCTGATTTTTTTTAGCTGGAAACAATTGATGCTACTGGGGTGATAAAACAACATAGATGAATCAGTGCAGAGATTCAATTTTTAATGTCATCCTGAAAAAGGACTACTGCTATTACTATTATTACTAGTATTACATATCAGAATATATACCACAAACACAGACTGTGATAAATATTTTCTTGAAACTCAAATTCTGCTTTTCTCCCAAGCTTTACAGATTTTCAAGCCAACAATAGCTGCTCTTTTGATTACAGCTCTAGCCTGTGTGACTGATTTCTTATTCTGGGCTGAACTGTTACAAAAGAAAGTCGATTGGTTTAAGAAAAGAAAAAAAAGCTGAATACCATAGCAACTGGCTCATGGCCTTGCTAACATGTAGGAAGGATATTTTGCTTGAACAAGAGCTACAAGTGAAAACACCAGACCAAAAGCACGTCTAGAGTTAACAGCGCAACAGAATCACAAACGTTGCTTAACCCCTCCCCAGCCTCTTCCCCATAATGTGGTTTGGGCAGCAGAAAAGCTTCACATTCTTATTAAAATACAATACAGGGAACAAGGGAAAATATGTGCTATGGTATTGATTCTGCGTATAGATCTAGTCAGTGTTCACTCTTTGCCAAACCAAACAATTAAACTTGGAAAAATCAAGTCACATAAGCAGAACAGTAATAGAGCTTGATCTTGATCTTTAATTTTAATTAATAATAATATAACTCCATAATTAAAAGGATTCCATTTCTTTAGAAACATCTCCAAATACACTTAATTCTACATGGTCCAAGTTAGCAACTACTTTTAGGAACACATCAAGGTAGCCAAAATCTTGATAATAAATCAATGACAATCACAGAATCGTAGGGGTTGGAAGGGACCTCTAGAGATCATGGGGTCCAACCCCCTGCCAAAGCAGCTCCCCAGCTCACATTGCACAGGGCGGCGTCCAGACAGGGGCTGGAATCTCTCCAGAGAAGGAGACTCCACACCCCCTGGGCAGCCTGGCCCAGGGCTCCCCTCACCCTCACTGGGGAAAAGTTCTTCCCCAGGTTGGGGTGGAACTCCCTGTGCTCCAACTTGCAGCCATTGCCCCTTGTCCTGTCTCCACAGAACACTGAAAAGGGGCTGGCCAATTCCCCCTGCATCCCATGCTTAAGATATTTATAAACATTAATCAGGTCCCCCCTTAGTCTTCTCTTCTCAAGGCTGAACAGTCACAGCTCACTCAGCCTCTCTTCACAGGGGAGATGTTCCAGGCCCTTCATCATCTTTGTAGCCCTTCTTTGGACTCTTTCCAGGAGATCCCTGTCCTTTTTATCCCAGGGAGCCCAGCACTGGACACAACACTCCAGGAGGGGCCTGAGCAGGGCAGAGCAGAAGGGGAAGATCACCTCCTGTGACCTGCTGGCCACACTCCTCCTGATGCCCCCCAGGATCCCATTGGCTCTCTCAGCCCCCAGGGCACACTGCTGGCTCATGGCCACCCAGTCATCAACCAGGACCCCCAGGTCCTTCTCCACAGAGCTCCTCTCCAGCAGGTCATCCCCCGGCCTGTACTGATAGGAAGTTATTCCTTCCCAGGTGCAAGCCTCCTCACTTGCTTTTTTTGAACCTCATCTGGTTTCTCCCTGCCCAGCTCTCCAGCCTGTCCAGGTCTCTCTGGATGGCAGCGCAGTGTTCCTGTGTGTCAGCCACTCCTCTCAGCTCTGTATCATGGATACTTGCTGAGGATGGATGCTATTCCCTCATCAAGGTCATTGATGAAGATATTAAACAGGACTGGACCCAACACAGAGCCCTGGGGAACACCGCTAGTCACAGGCCTCCAGTCAGACTCTGCTCCACTGATCACCACCCTCTGAGCTCCAACAATACCCTCTAAGAATTGCATCGGGTCTATAGGGAATACACTGGAAGCAGCACACTGCTACAGAATAAGAGTGTCTCTGTTGGATTTCCATGGCAGAGGGGCTGCACGGGTGGCCTCGGAGAAGAGACCAGGAGCTGCCCTTTGTTGGAAAGAGACAGTTCTGTCCAGTTCCAAAACAGACCCATTGCTGACCAAAGCTGATCCTACTGGGGTCATCACTGGGACAACATGTTTAAAGAAGTGTAGAAAAGCTGCACAAGAGCATCTGGGAGAAAGGAGTGAGAAAAGTGAGAGAAACAGGCCTGCAGACACCAAGGTCAATAAAGGCAGAAGGAGGGGCAGGAGGTGCTCCAGGTGCCAGAGCAGAGATTCCCCTGCAACCCATGAAGAAAACCATGGTAAAACAGGTTGTCCTCCTGCTGCCCATGGAGGACCACAGTGGAGCACATATCCACCCTGCAGCCCACTGAAGCCTTCACACCAGGGAGGGAAGAGATGCCTTGAAGAAAACTGCAGCTCGTGGAGGCTCCTGGCAGGCTCTGTGGCCCATGGAGAGGAGCCCACACAAGAGCAGGTTTTCTGGCAAAAACTGTGGCTTGTGGGGATCCTATGTTGGAGCAGTATATCCCTGATGGACTGTATCCCATGGAAAGGATCCAGACTGGAGCAGCTCTTGAAAAACTGCAGCCTGTGAAGAGGACCCATCTTGGAAAAAATTGCAAAGGATCATTTCCCTGAGTGAGACCCCATTCTGGAGGAGGAGGAGAGCAAAAGAAGGAGCAGCAGAGAAATATTCTCAACTAAACATTTATCCCCCATCCCTCTGTGCTGCTCAGGGGTGACAGAAAAGTCAGGAAGGAAGGTATGAAGTTGACTCTGGGTAGAAAGGGTGTGAGGGAAAGGTGTGTTTAATTTGGACATCTTTTTGTCACTAACCTATCTAATTTATTGCTAATTTCAAATACATCTTCCTGAAGTCAAGTCTGTTTTGCCTGTGACAGTAATTGATGAGAGATGTCCCTCTCCTTATCCTTTCATCTTTATTTCTCCCCCCTGCCCTGCTGAGGAAGGGGAGTGAGAGCAGCTTGCTGAGTACCCGGCAGCCAGCCAGGATCACCCCACCGAGTTCTTCCCTTTGAGAAAAGCAGAAATCTCTCCTAGGCAACTGAAGCTATGAAGTCTTAGCTTTGAAGTAAATGTACCCATCTGTTCTAGGTCAGCTGTAATAGGTTTTCAGTGCATGGCACAGCAAAGAATTACAGTCCTCTCTTCTGCACCATGTTCGGGAGGCTTGTACTCTGGAGACTCTATTCAACTGCATAATAAGGACCTTCACTGAGTTTGGCTTTATAGGCCAGGAGAAGTCAGCTGTGTTCTTTGTGCATTTTTTAAGATGTATTCAAAACCTACTATAAAGTAACATCAAGTCAAGATGACCAGGTACAGCACCCCCTGTACAGTTACCTAAACTGCTTGAGAGTTAATTTTTAAACCAAAGAAGTCTGAGTTAAGTATATAACTCAATGGTATCAAATTAATTCACTTGATCTTCATAAGCATCGCTCCTGAGCTTTTGCTGGCATTAAGGAGTGCTATAAGCCACACACATCTATGTAAATACAAACACTTTTTTTCAGTTTTAATGTAGAACCTCATTCTTTCCCAGAACATTTTGCCTTCCAAGTTCAAAAGTAGTTCACCTAGGCAGTTTGAGGTATTCTGCAAACTAGATAAAGGTGTTTGATTAGTTCATCTCAGAAGAAGCTGTTAAACCAGGAATTTAAAACAGATTGGTCTACATGAAAACTCTGCCAAAGCTCCTCTGCATTATACACAACAAAAAGCATCCCTGTAGAAGTGGGTAATATTACCTTCCTCAGAAGCTGTTAACTCCATTATGAAAATGATAAACCACGATAACAAAGCTAGGTAGTTTGCCTAAGGATACGTGTAGAGCTAGTAGCTAAGTAAAAGCAAGAACTCTTTATTTTAGGTCAATGAAAAGTCTCCATCTCATCTACACATGGGTTGCTAGTGTAGAAGCCAGAGTCAGTAGCATTTCACACAGCTTTCTGAACTCCAGTTTAAAAAATTCAAACAAATCACCACAGTTGCTCGGAACAAAAAAAAAAGGAGAAACAAAGAAGAGAGAAAAGGCTACGTGCCTTAAATTTTATTTGAAGTATTTGGGGTTTGCATCATCTTTGGGACATCTCAGACTAAAAATAACATTTAGAACATGCAGTATGCTGCTTCCTCTAGGAGACAGTTGTTTTCAAAACATTTTTATTTAATTTTTATTTGTAAAGTGACATAATACAATCAATGAACTTTAGACATCTTTATCTCATTTGCTTTTTGGGGCTTCTGAGGTCCACTGTCATAAGGGCTTCCTGTAACCAGACACCTGGAAAGCAAAAATAAGTTGTAGGCACCCTTACCTCCAAGCCCATCTCCAGAATCAACCTCATAGATGCTCTCGCCTTCCATGTTGTCCTTAGAGCACAGCAGAAAGCAAGATCTTCCTCAAGTGACTTATTCAAGCTCCAGAAGGAAGCTGAATCCACCCACTCCACAGGCAGCAAGCGATACCTTTCAAACAAAAACAAAAAAGCCATTTATCCACTTCTGCTATAAAGAGAGATCATTTAATTTCTCCCTAAAGCCCCCAATTTTTCAAAACCTTCTGTCAGTTCCACATTCAATATCTCAGCTCCTTATATCAATACAGTCTTTTCAGTGGGTGCCTAAGCTTTTTACTTCTAAATTCAACTGCCTTTTACAGTACAAAGCCTTC
Source organism: Hypotaenidia okinawae (assembly GCA_027925045.1). Taxonomy (NCBI): domain Eukaryota; kingdom Metazoa; phylum Chordata; class Aves; order Gruiformes; family Rallidae; genus Hypotaenidia; species Hypotaenidia okinawae. Next base: position 96,449,743 of record BSDF01000004.1, read on the forward strand.
ACCCTGTATAAAGTGTATCGGCCCAAATTCCAGGACTATACTAAGGAAGGAAGTCTCAGCAGAGAATTTCTTATTCATACGGCCTGACAGGACTGGGAACAAGCAACATGGTGCAATATACTGCACACCTACGGGATTAGCTCTTCTCTGGCACACTGCAGGCACTGTGAAACCAAATTTACATTCAGGTTCTAAACAGCAACAGAGATAATGTGGGTTCAACTCTCTTAAGACTACTCTTAGGGTCACTTCAAGTTCAAGAGAGCAACTCCGTTCAGCAATGGACTTGATTTGTGGACAAGTGTAAAGAAAAATTTAAAGATGGGTATGGATGAAAGAACAAACCCACCTCTTGTCTTATTTAAAAGACAATAATAGAGAAAAATCTATTTTCCCTAAACTAAGCCTTAATAGTCCGCTCCAGCATATCAAGTTTTTACCACCTTCTGTTTTTGAATAAAAGAGAAATAACTGCTAAAGAAAAAAAGAAAAAAAAAAAAAAAACAAAACCAAAACAACCCAATGGGTCAGGAAACATCTACACATCAGTGCCTTTGAGGCACCAAAAAAAAAAGAAAGAAAAAAAGCAATCAGAACAGCATGGAGTTACTCAAGTAGTTTTGCAGCGAGTAGAAAACTGTCGTGTATTAGATTCTTATGATCCAGACAGGTAAGCAAGGATGAGCTCCACCCCTCATCCCCCTGTGTATGATTTGCAATCTCATTATTTTTAAAACAAAGGAAAACCAACAAAAAGCCATCCAAAAAGAGTGCAGAAGTTTCTCTCTGCCACAAATGAACTCGGAGAGGCCAAGAACATAAACCATGGTGAGAGAATGATAAGCATGTACACAAATGATGTGATACACAAAACATAGTTCAGGTACCATTAGTAACTCAGAGCTAGTTGTGGAACAATGTATTGGCTGTCTCTTGCCAGTTTCAAACGAACAAAACACAATTACATTTTATTTGCAAGTCTGTGGCTTTCTCTTTTGCTTTTTCATGTCATCAGAATTGCATTCAAGTTATCCCATGCCAGTGCATTTTATTGAGGGTGGAAAAGAGAAAGAGTTCTTTATGAACATGAACTGCACTGTATGTTTTGTTCAACTCCCTTCTTCAACTTTCTATCAAGTAGAAAAAGCAATAAACATTATAAACAAATCCGTATTCAGACACCAAGTAAAAGAAAATCAATAGCTCAAGTATTATGTCATTTTGTTGATAAAAAGAAGGGCATACCTAGAAGCTTCACACCAGATGACCTCTACTTCTTCAACTTCTTCAAGCATTTCTCTCAGCATCTGCATGTTTTTGTTGATTTTCCGCTGGTTGAGCCAATGTAGGTGTATGCCATGTAACAAAGCATGCATGGCACTGCAAAACACTGAGCAGACTTTCCATGGAGCGAAAACGGTAGTATAGCCATCTTACACTGCTGGTGCCTCTTCTTAAACTCACATCAGTGATTCAAGATGTTCTTCTAAATCAGCATTCATGTCTTTCAGATGATATGCTTCTGCAATTTGCAAAAGACTGAAGACTGAGAAAGGACCCATGATAATGCTGATTTGTAGTGATGAAGTATCCATTGCAAAAAATTTAGATCGGTTAAAAAAAATCCATACATTTTATTTTTAAAATATGAAAATACTTACCAAATATATAAGTGGACCACAGTTATAGTATCAAGCTTTGGCTGCATATTCACACCTGAAATATGTATGTTCCAAATGCTGAATTAAGAATTCACAAGAACATTAACAATTGCAGTTCTTGTTTATAAAAGCAAATGCCATCAAGCAATGAATATTAGATTCCCGTCATCAAAAAAGCTTTACTGTAGATGTCACAGGATTCAGTATTATTTTTACTGGACTAATGGGTCAGATGAGCAAATAACCATAATTTGAGAAAGTCAACCATAGCCTTTCAAATGCAAGTTTGCTTTTGGAAAGGTCATCCTATTCTTCCTGGATATTCTCATTGCCAGTGTAAGGTTTTAGCGTGACTGCTTACAGTCCTCCTGCACGGCAGTACAGAAACTGTGTTTGTATAAAGTGTCTCATGACCAAAGGACATTGTGCAATGTATAAAAACTAAACATTGCTGTTTTATTCTGGCTTTATGCCTATGTTTTTTGAGAAATAAAATAACCATGCCCAGCATGAATACCTACTGCTATATCTACTTGGACACAGGTATTATGCAACATTTCATCCCTCTGTAAACAAAAATGTATGTCTTCATGAAAAATCTATACAGTATCTCATTTTGCCTTATAGCAATGAATCAAATTAAGTCTGTGTGCATTTATCAAAACCTGTACGTGTAGAAAGTATTGATGCATATGGGTTGATTACTAAAATCAGATCCCAGTGTGGTGAAATACTAGCACTTCAGTGCAAGGTTACTGAGACATTAAGTGAAATCAAAATCTTTGTTGCCTAATTGGAAAATCACTATTATTATTATTATGGAAAATTGAGATTAAAAGAAGAGAAACAGAAGAAAACATGGTTTTAAGTCATTTATTATTTTTTTTTATATACCTCCTGAAACAAATTGATTGTTCTTTGTTACATGCTTGCTGTCTGTTCCCACTTGGCATCCATATATAAGTGTTGCTTTTAATAGCATTTCACTCAGAGTTGAACCTCTGTGGTTTTGGGAGGGGCTGGTGGCAGATATAAACCCCCCTACTGTTCTGTTGCCTGGCTATGAAAACTTGTTAATTAAAAACTGAAAGCAAAATGATGCAGCAGTGCTGAAATCTAGAGCTGCTCAAATGTAAACACAGCAGTGGAGGAATGGCAGAGGTGAAATGCTAAGTGCAGAACTGCCTCACGCTTCGCCACGAGTTTACCCCTTTTACAGAGAGAAAAAAGCGAAACATTAGAAATCAGCCTTATCACAAAGGAAAAATTCCACAGCAGAGAAGAGGTATGACTAAAGCTGTTTTAAAACAGAAAGGATGCACTAAGGAGTTTGATACCTTTTAAATTACAGATCCTCCAAAACCTACAGGACCAGGGCTCCTTTGGTCATTTAACTTCAGTTTTTGGCAACCTTTACTTCTTGCTCATCCAAATCTTTTCCCTTGCTAGTACCATGCAGTGAGGCCCTTTTTCCACAGAGTAAAGCTACCTGGGACCCAACCCTCATTTTGTGCTGGCAAAAAAACCCAAAAAACCCCCCACCAAAACCCAAAAAGAAACACAAAAAATAGGTTTTCTTAAATTCTGTAATCTGAAGTCTTGGACAGTTACTGGGCAAGTTGCTTCTGGTGTTGAGTGAACAGCACATGAAGGAGGCTTAGGAAGAGTCTCAGCAAGTCTAGTTGTTCACAGCTTCTCCTCAAGCACAATTCACAGAACTTTGCACATCAGAGCAAGGTAGTGGGTGGGAAGAAGATGAATTCACGAATGCATAAATAGATAATACTTGAGTGACTTAATTTTTTTTCCTATCAGAGTGGTAAAAGAAGCCTCACTGCTGTTTTAACACATGCCAATGAGTTATATTCCCAAGGAGATGGGCAGACAGGAGAATGACAGATGAATCACTGTTATTAGTTGCCTTCTTCAGACCAGTGACTGAGTGCAAGCACTGTACAGAGGGGCACACAGAAGCTGCAAATAGTTAGGGCATTTGCCGTACCCTGCACTTGCCAGGCAATCCCACAAACTGGAGGAATCTCCAGGCACAGATACAGCGCTGATCTCTGATCTTTTTGACACGCCTGAGTCCAAGAAAGCCCAATCAATCATATGTAGATGACTGTGGTCCCCTGATATTTCTGAAATGATCTGGTTAGTCCTCCAGCTGCAGATATTGGATATGGGGAATTAATCCATATTAACATAACAGAATACCACCCCTGGAGAGTACATACATTATGATAAAAACATGTGAAAAGGCATAAATTGTGTAATGAAAATCAAAGTATGATTAAAAAGTTCATATTTACACCTTTAAGTCTTCAAGGGACTTCCCAAGTTTAATTCTCTAACTTAAGTCAGTAAGTTTGCTAGATTTCACATCAAGTGCTAAGATTGAAGTCAAAGATGCCAGCAGTCCCAAATACATGTTTTGTTGGGTGCACTTTTTCAAACAGCATTTTTCACAGAATCCTACATAAGCCTAAACTTCTGGGCTACAGTTAGAGATATATTCCCCAGATGTACACTGACAACTCCCGTAACTAAATCTCAGGGGGTCCTTTCAGGTAGTTTATACAGGAGATCGTTCATGTCTGGGCTGGAAGAACCCTAGATATAGATACAGACTGGGAGAAGAGCTCCTGGAGAGCAGCCCTGCTGAGAAGGACTTGGGGATTCTGGTGGATGAGAAACTTCACATGAGCCAGCAGTGGCTCTTGCAGCTGGGAAGGGCGATGGGATCCTGGGCTCCACCAGCAGAGGGGTGGCAGCAGGGACAGGGAGGGGATTGTCCCTCTACTCTGCCCTCGTGAGGCCCCAGCTGGAGTCCTGTGTCCAGAGCTGGGGCCCCCAATACAAGAAAGATGTGGGACTGTTGGAGAGGGGTCAGAGGAGCCACAAAGATAATTAGAGGGCTGGAGCAGCTCCCCTACAAAGAGAGGATGAGGGAGCTGGGCTGGTTCAGCCTGGAGAAGAGAAGGCTGCGGGGGGACCTCATTGCAGCCTTCCAGTCCCTGAAGGGAGTAGAGAAACAGGGGGGAATCAACTTTTTAAAAGGGCAGACAATGGCAGGACAAGGGGGAATGGATTAAAACTAAAGGAATGAAGGTTTAGATTAGATATTAGGGAGAAGTTTTTTACAGAGAGAGTGGTGAGGGGCGGGAACAGGCTGCCCAGAGAGGTGGTGGATGCCCCATCCCTGGGGGCGTTCAAGGCCAGGTTGGATGGGGCCTTGGGCAGCCTTGTGTAGATCCAGGCCTAGGTTGGTGTCCCTTTGCAGAGGGCATGAAAGACAAGACTGCTTCCCTCTCTCTGCTCACCAGCTTTATTGGAAGCACCATTTTTTAGTATTTTGCATCATTGGAGAATGTTTCCATGGGGAGAACACAGTGGGAATGAAAACTAGATCATTGAAGAGATTAACGATTAACTGTACAGCTTTTAGGAAAACATCTGATGTCAAGGAACACCCACAAAAGTCGAATACTACCAGATTTCTAGCACTGTTATGTTTTTATACCAATCTCATCACAGGAACAGAATAAAACTGTAATAAAATTGGTAATTCTTTCATCTAGTTCCTTTGGGGGGGGGGGGAGGGGTCAAGGTGGGTCAAGAAGAGAAAAAAATCTGAAAATCTGCACTGCTGGATCAATACAGAGGAGGCTGCTCCCAGATCTACTTCTGAAAAGGTTCTCCTCTTCACATTTTACTGTCAGGTGGATCTACAATGAATTATCACCCATGTAGCTGTACTAGTCCTGTGGCACCGCAGGCAGCCAGCCTCACAGAAGAACTCCTGCTCAACTAGCTATTTTTGCTTTCTCTTCATTTCCCTCGTTTGTCATAGGAATTTATTCAAAGTTAATGAATCAGTCCAAGATTCTTCATACATATTTAAGTGCTTTTCAAAAAAAAAAAGAAATCTACATTTTGGAAACGGGTAGAAATCTTGTATTCAGTCAGGCATAACCATGCTTGAGTTAGTCCTGCAGTAATACCCTAACACGAAGCCTTCCTGACTACCAGACTTGATAATCATAATTCCTTCCTAACAAGGCTTTCAGCAAGACTGTGTTATTATTCAGAGGAAGGCTGAGTTGAACAGATTCCACTCATTTCATCACAAAGCCTTTTTTTTTTTTTTTAAGGTATCTCCATATGGAAGGCTTAAGGAAGTCAAAAGGAAGTTTGTTATGGACACAGGCTTTTTAAAGACTGACAAAGTCCTCAGTTTTCAGTACCTCACAATTAGCTCCAAATCAAGATTTTGATAAAATAAGATCAACTGCTAACAAAATGGCTTGCTGGGAACAGCCATGAAAGGAGATCCATGTATTCTAAACCTGAAAAAAAAACAGTTCAGGGAGGGGAAAAGAATCAGTACCAACAGATGAATTTTTCAACTGCATTCCTCCAAAACATTTTCAAGTATCTCCATACCTGTTTTAACAGCCAAACTTTTTTGCTGCCCTCATCACACACAGCCCTTTGCTTTCCTATTGTTTTCCTTCACACATATATTGTGACTACTACAAAGAAAGCTATGTTGTGCACTAGCATGCAACAGGGTTGGCAATTCAGCCTCAATTTTGGTATGCAGAGTACCACAAAACATTTGACGCAGTAGTCTCTTCGTGCGGCCAGAGCTTTGAGGCACACTGTGAACTGTACCTCACTTGGGCTGGCCCTGCATGGAGCCAGGAGTTGGATTAATGATCCTTATGGGTGTCTTCCAACTCAGGATATTCTATGATTCTAACTGTGGACTGCAAACCAGCAAGTCCCATCAGGCAAACACAATGCTCTCTGTTATCTTAGAAAAATAATTCTGCAATTTGGTTCTTCTGCTAATGGCAGAAACAATAACTCTGACTCGTGCAGGAACAGTAAAGGCCAAGCTAATATTTGTCAAGCCACCTGATGATGTTGCTTATGATCTGAAAACATATACTACATATTACAGTTTCTGCTCTAGGCTCGCCAATTCAAAAATGGAAGGCAGGGGCAGGGTATTATATCAGAAATATTTTCTTTAAATATGTGTCTAAGAAGCACATTTCTGTAACCTAAAATTTATTATATAGTTATTAGGAATCTGCGTAATGCAGCAAAGATTCATCAGAGACTATAAATCTCTGACATTTACACAAATTGATTACTGCGCACAGTGCAGTTCTATCATCATTACCAGCACAAAGCACACCTTAAAAAAGAGCAAAACAAAAGCCCACAACACACAAAGAACACCTTAAACGCATCCCCAAAGCATAGCATCTTGATTTTAGTGAATTTTCAGTTTACAGTCTAAATATTCCCACAGTCTAACAAGATGTTGTCTTTCACAATAGAGACAACACTAATAAAATAGCAGATTTTTCTATTTCTAGGACTATCTATAGAGAGAAACTATGTTCCATTTTGAAACCCACATCTTTATTGTAATTAGTGATGACTCTAGGATCAAATAACAAAACCGAGGCACTAATCAACATATTGATCAAAACATGATTTGCCAAAAACTGTACAGAAAATCTGATTTTAAAAAATAAGACAAAATAATAACAAAAAAAAAAGAACAAGTGAAATAAGAAGGTTCTTATTTCAAGCTTCCAAGTAAAACCAGTACTTGCATGGTTTTACTTGGAAGGTGCAGCCTAAAACCAATTTGCTTTCCTTAGGTTTTAGCTGAAGGCCTAAATTAAGCATGCAATACATACTTAAAGTATTTTCTCATTTGCTTTAACATTAATTTTCAAGACAATGTTGAAAAGCTGAATTTATGCCCAGCTGTAGTTTTTATAACCAACCAAGAGAAATTTAGTTTGTATGCTAGAGCAACTGTGGAAATCAATTCTTAATCTATGACCTTGCTTACCACAGCTTGAAGCCTTGCAATAAATAAATGCCTTGAGCCACAAATAAGAAACATTTGGTGAATCAAAGAGACAAATAACACAAATCTATATGTGTATATATAGCATTAGAAAGGTCATATAAAATACAATATTGGTTCTATTCTTGCTCTAACGTAATAATGCTTGAAAGGCAGGACACAGTAATTGGCTGCATTAATACCCAGGTGGTGTACAGTCACGAGTACCTATTTTCTTTTCAAATGACAATGTCCATCGTTTTAGAGGACTCTTTTCAGCCTGCCTGCTGATTGGTTTGTTGTTTTTTTTTTTACTATGGACAATACTAAAATGCTTAATACAGAATCTCTTAAAAATACTTGTTTTCTTTGTCCTCATATATGCAAAGTCTTTCTCTAATGCACATTTGAGCTTCCCTGTGAAATTGCTCAGTGTTTCATCACGAACAACAGGGAGAAAACACCAAAAAATGCCAGGGCTCATGTGTTAACCTGTGTTTAGTCACAACTACTCTTCTTTCTAAGCCAAATATCTCAAATCCTCACCCTATATATTATTGCTTATTGCTCACTGGAGTATAAACTAAAAGAAAAAAAAACCTATAGTAATATCTTATTAATAATATTTTACAAGTATAATTCACAGAACATTCTTGAAGACAAACCTGTACCTCTTTAAAAAACACACCTTCCATTCTTGATGTATTTGACTGTAGACTTTAAAACAGCATAGTACAAAATAGCCCTAGTTCATCATATTTCCCTCTTTCAATCATCTCCTTCCAGTTATGTTGGAATTCAAATGTGACTGATGCTCCTTTTTGGATTAGCATGGCATTATTAGTTTGCACAGCAGGTGACTAAAGTAACTGATGAGGTGGTTTCCCTTATTTTAACTCTGAACAGAGGTTGTAATGTAATATGACATTCAAGTATTTGGAGGGTCATAATTATCCTTGAATTGGAATTTTACATAGAAACCAAATCGCCTTTCTTTAGGTATAAGGAAAGTTTTAGTTAAAGTAGATCATGAAGTCCTTTACTAATGTTACATTTGCACAAGATCCTGTAACAGTTTTTCACTGATTGAGAACTGATCACAGTTTTGCCATTAGTGCAACTAGAAAAGATTGAGAACAGTTCAGTTCTTAATAAACATCACAGCTGCAGCATCCAAAGGAACTTACTTGTGCTCTTATGGCTTTCAGGCATTAATGTCAGGTGCCAACACTCCCTGTATAGGGTGGAGAAAGACACTGTACCTTGTGTTATAGGACAGAATTTGGAATAATTCTCAGAATAGCTTAGCAAGCAATCAGTATAGTGGCTCACTGGGTGTACACAACTTGAAAAGATAACATACAATTTATATATATATATATATATATATATATATCAGGTGATGCTTTTCACAGAAAGGACGTTGATCAGAAGAGCAGCTTAATCCATTTGCTTCTTCTTGACAGTGTCTGCAGTAACTGCAAACCAGCTATTGGAAGACAGGGGGAGTTGTTTTGGGTTTACAATCTGTGGAACAGGGGACGGTATGGTAAAAGCATGAGGCTGATGCGGCCAGTGATGGGTCATATTGCACTTTATTTTCGACTACTTTCACCGTCTTCCTTACTGGAAGCCTTTAAGTAATAAGTCCCTTATTTTGGAAACTGAATTTTTATCACATTTAGGGAGGGAAGATTAATTAGGAATGGCTCTCAAGCAATGCTTCTTGGGAGCACCCACTCTGGGAAAGCAGTACTGATAAAACCAAGAATGCCGTGAGAGGAAAAGCTAGATTTACACTGAAATCACTTGGCTCATCCTACTAAGTTCTACCTATGAGCAGAGGCATACCCAACTGATGTCCAAAAACCAATTCAAGTGACTTCTGAACTTCTCCAGGGAAACGCTGTCTTTTGTCTTCAATGTATGAATTTATTCCAGACTAAAGGCAACTTTTGTGGAAATGATGCCAAGTACTTATTGGTCAGAACTGATACCTGGATATAGATGAGAAACCATCACATTCCAGCTGCACATAAAGTTTTCATACAAAAAAATAAGCCGTGCTTGACCCTACCCCTGAACAGAGCAATATTACCACAAGAACTAAAGCAGAGCAGGGGAAGTCTGATTTCACACATGCTTTTCCATAGCATAAGAGCAGGAATTTTATCCTGGTGAAGCCAGTGGAAAGAAGAAATCACATTCTAAACTGAAGCCCCTCCGGTAACAGCAGTACTTTACAGCTATAAAAGCACATGCAGCTCCCAAATTTTCAAAGATTTTTTAAGTAGTGTTAACCAGACCACTCTGCAGCTGTTTGTGGGAACGGGCAGGTATTAGCACAGCAGTAGTAGAAGTGGGGAAAGACAGAGCAAGCCTTCCTGAGGGGCAGTCACTCTTGCTAACTTGGAGACCCTCTCCTCAGCACTAAACATCAGTCCATACTGACTCCCATCCCAACTCCACCTACTATGTCCTAGCTGTCATTTTAAGTTAGTTTTCATGTTACAGTCTTAAGGGCAGTTTGTTCTAACTGCAGGAGATTTGATCAGTGTATCAATTTGGATTAGAGGAATCTACTTCACCACCAACAAAACAACAAATTTACATTACAATGTACAGCTGATTATAATCACTGACCCTTACAAAACAATTTAGGATTCAATATTAGTGAAACAAAGCAATGTATTCACCAATGGATATGTATCAGCATAAATGACTAATTACTTTAATCAGGAAGCTCAAAAGATAAAAAACTTGATTTATTATAAATAGAGGGGCTTATCCTCTTATAAAAATGATTTGCTCTGCAGTTCAGGACACACATTGATTTATGGCACTACTTGTAATTCTCTTATTTTTTATTTTAACATTTAATAACAGGTGAAAAATGCATTAAAAGTAAACCAGAGCAAGACACATTCCAAATAATTGCATTCAGTCCCACAGCAATTCATACATTAGCTATATCCTAATATTTCAATAATAGTAAAGATGCAAAATTATTTTGAAAAACAGGCAGAGAGTAAAAGATTTATTTGGCCAAAATTACGGAAAGAGTGAGTGTTCTTGCCTTTCTCATAAATGACTGTTCATTACTTAGTGATACTTGACATCTGTTGCTGATATCAGCTGAACACAATTCAAATCCAGTTTAGCTAGGAAAAACTGAGTGTGCCTTAAAACATCTCTGAAAATAGTTTATGAATCAGTTATGGCTTAGGATCCCATTAAAGAGAGAGAGGGAGAACCTAAATCTGCCTGGAGGCTGGAAGTGGACGAGCAAGTATCTTAACATCTTCACCACAAAGCCACTTGGGAAAACACTTGGCGCTCTCCTGACGCCTGCACCACCCGGCCATTACCTCGCCAAGGGCCATTTCTGGACAAACAGAGCACTTAGGGCATGTCAGCTCCCCATCACAAGGCATACAGATTTATTGCACTACATGCAAACTACACGATACAGTTACAGATTTTTTTCAGTGTGTATCTGTTAAATAAACACAAAACCCACCCACATCTAATCTACTTATATTAAGGTTACATCACTTCAGACTCTCTCATCTACTTGAAGGCTTCTAAGTTTGTCTAAACAAGATGATTCCTTCTTTCAGCATATTTATAATACAGATTTTTGAGGAACTCTCAGGTGCATTTCAACACATTTTGCTGCATGTGGGAAGGGAGAACCAGCATGTCAGAGATCAGAAGGAGCATTGTTTTGCAGTTCTCTGGAAACCAACAAAGTTCTTTAGCTTGTCTTATGTTTTTGGAGTAATGGCTGGAGCTCTAGGGTGTCCAAGGAGACCGTCACACAACTGTATGAGTAAAAGTACAGTTACTCAGCTAGTTATTACAGTGTTAATCATCATTATTGCATTGATTTTTGCAGAAAATAGGGATTAAGGGCCACATGAGAATATTTTCAACATGAAGAATGTTTTGAGAGACTGGAAGATCTGCTCAATCTAACTTGAACTCTGAGCACAGCTAAACCAACCCATACTCCTCAGAGCACTGCAACAAATGGACTGTCATCAAAAAAAGACACTTTGCGGTCAGGTTCATATGACAGCTGCTTCTTGTGCTGACCAGCACAGTCACCATGACCTCATGTCTCCCCTGCTTTAATATATCCTCATATTGTCTCTGGTCTCATACTTAACACTAGCATTTGTCTGGGCAGAAACCACCTCCTTCTCATCTAGTCACTATGTGCCTAGTGACTCTCAGCTACCACAGTATATATAACAAGGAAGATACACATCTGATCATGATTTATGTCAGAAAACTGAATAACATAGCCAACTGAATTGCTACATTATGGAAGTCAAAAGACGTTTTTTCTTTCTTACTGTATCACCATGGTTGGTATCTTCTTGGTACAAATCCTCTTTCATGTAAAAAACCCACCTTTTAGTCACCCATCAATTCTGATACCTTGCAGTTATTACCTGCAACCACATAAAATGGGAATGAGAGCGGTATTTTCACTGGTGCTTTTGTCCAGTAATCTCCTCCTACCAAGCATTTCTACCAAGCCCAGTGGCACACAAATAAAGTCCCAGAATTCAGAGTACTGCAGTTCAGAAGATACCCATCAAAACACTACTGTAAGGGATTTGCTTTGGTCCATGAGGGGCACACGCGAGACTGACCTCTGCTATAGTCTATAACCACTCCCCGATGACCGGACACCAAACCCCACTTCTGCATAGCATGCTAGTATAGAAACTAGACAAGAGATCAGATGAAGTATGGGCTATCCACCAACAGCACACAGGCTCCTAAGACATATAATTAGATAGTTCAGATAGCTCTCTGACAACCTGTGAGAAATTCAAGATCCTTAAAAGTCTGAAATCCAATATCATGCTACCACTAGTGGATGTCTGAAATGGCATAAATAATTTTTAAGGACTGCTGATTAAGATTGCTTATTTTCTTTGTTGGATTTTTAACTCATATGACCGGTTTCATACTTAAATCCCTTTCAAATAAAGGTGCCCTCATTCTGTGAAGTGGACCATCTGGAGTTCTCCTTTTTTTCTTTAATCCACAGTATTAGAGGTCAGGCAGATGCAAGTGTTCAGGGGTGGATTTGGAATGAGAAACAAATTCAAACAGAATCTGACATAAAGACCAGAATTCTCATCCATAGAATTAAACTCTAGTTTGCACAAAAAGAAACCATTAATCATTAAATAGATATCCATTCACTAGATCTGGGTTATATTCAGAACTATTATGGCACTGAGAGTTGTGCTACAGAGCAGCATGTATTGGCATCATGAAAATTATTCCAAACTGCTTAATAGAGTTTATATTTCAAAAGGAATATTTGTTTTGAACAGAGATATGTTAAAGCTTAAATTTTAAAAAAGTACCTCTGCTGTTTCAGAGAGGCATTAAGACTGGAAGCCCACTCCTCCAGGCATTTATTTTTTAACGATCAGTTAATTTCATATTTTTAGGTTTGACAGCTCTCATGGGGAGCTAAACACTCTCCTCCGGAGCTACAGTGCTTACTGAGAGAAAAATATGAAATAAATTTGAAAATTATAGAGCAGGTTCACTGGTAGCCTGGTTCTGCTGAGCTCAGCGATAAGGAAAGACCGCCCAGTATCTTGACCAGTGCAGTTGCTCCTAGAGGCTATTCTGACTTGAACTTGCTGGCAAAAGTCCCTACAGAGCCATCTGCCAGCAAGAACAGTGCAGCAGGGAGCAGGGATGTCTGTGTGGAATCATTCATGTGCACATATTTATTGCCAAGTCCTTCCAAATTCTAGAAAACTTCAAAAAGCAGAAGCTACCACAAGCAAGATTTAAGACTTTCGATCCTCAATATAGGAGCACTTCACCTGAAGAGACTAAGAGAGTCTACATAAAAAGAGGAGGGGGAGAAAACTGAACAGCTTAAAGAATTTTCCTTTTATATTCAGAATATTATGGTTACAGTCACAGAAATACAGTCAGGTTAACTACACTGGAGAGAGATACCTACAAAAGGCTTATTGGGAAGGCTAGGAGGGGTCTGTGAATGGTGTGTCAAATATTCACAACAGATGTGTGCACGCTAACCTTCTATCTTCAAAATTCCTGCTACAGGTCTATTTATTTAGCTTATTACCACAGCAACCCATAACAAACCTAAAGCACCCAAAATAGGAGACACATGGGACAGCAGCCTATGTTTCAGTAAAAAAACATGCTGTTTCCCTGAATCAGATTTGAAAGAGGCATATCAAAGAAAACATTTAATTTTAAATGCAAGACCTTATTCTAATTTGAGGAAAGTAAAAAAATATATATATATATTGCAAATAGATATATATCTTTTAAATATATAGAGAGCAAAGGTAGAGCTTCAGTTGCTCACCCTGTCCTGTGTACCCATTCCCACCACCAAAGTCTCATTTTTCTGTAAAATGCACCCTTTGAAGGCATCAGCTTATATAGAAGGACAACAGCTGCTCTATTCTGGGTCAGAAGAGACGCAGTACATATCACCAGAGTTGTCTGCATATGATGCTTTCTCAAGAATACTCCTGTTTTTGGGTTGTTTTTGTTTTTCCTTCTTCCTTTGCTATGTCTACCAAAAGCATGGCTGTGCATGTTCCTGGCATGATTAGGATTTTCCACCTCTATGGAACCAGCCAAAACATAAGGTGACCCTAAATGAGTATACCCTATAGTTTTACTATTAGTTTCACTTTCCTTCCCCTTCCTGCTATTCATCACATATTTTGAAGTGACATTTAGATTACACTCAGGCTTAGACACAACCCATAGAAACCTTTCATTAGCTGAAATTAGTAATTCTGATTTCAGTGAAGTGCTTGGATTTATACCACAGTGCTCTTTGCCTTCTAGCACAGCACTGGATCTTGCAAAAAAAAAAAAAAGTGAGTAATAAGTGGTTTTACTTGGGTCATGAAAAGAAAGAAAAAGACCTACTTTGCTGGCCAGATGAAGCACGGTGTAACTGGTCACACGCTTTGTGTGGATGATGCAAAGTAAGATCCCCTACTCTACAACAAAAAAAACTAACATGAACTGTAAGCATCAGTCAGGTGAGAAATAGATCTGCTAGCTGGCATTGTTTATAATTTTTTCTAGGATGGGAGAGGTTTTGGATTTGTTTTACAGTGGCTTGGTTTCTATTATTCCAAACCACTCCTTCACTCCCATTCCCACGCAGTTGTACAGCTAGCTGTCCAAGAGAGTCCTTCAGCTGTTTCTGTTACACACTGATGCTACAAAACTGATCCTGTAAACAGAGAAGAATCTTTCTGCATCTAACAAAAACTGTAATGTTTTATTCATTCATGTCCTGTTCCTGTGAAAATAAGTCAATGGCTGAGGTCAACGTGTGGAACAGACCTCTACAGCACAACCTCCTTATAATTAGACCCTATATAACCCAGCTAACAGTACAAAGTAGCATAAATATTAAGGAAGAAAAATATCATCATGAGGGAAATACTAGAAAATAATAGTCCCTATCACTGTGAAACCAGAAGCACCGTGGACTAAAAAATTATATTACTTGCACAACTCAATTTATCTTGCAGCTTTTTTTTCTCCTGTGTTCCTCAGAAGTGTTCAGCTCAAAGCCAGCACGAGATCTGCTCTGAACTGGTGTCATACAGCTAAAAGAAAATACACACTTGCACCACCCACAGCAGTGGAGATTATTCCAAACAAGAAATCCCTAGACATTTATGATGAGGTTCAAAGGTGGAAGGACCAAGTTCACAGTATATTTGGCACAGTCACTGAACTCTCAGCTTTATAAAACTAGGACAGGCGAAGTACACAGCCATAATAACGCTTTTCTTCTGCACAAGCATTTAGCTGAGAGGCTACGGAGAGGGCAGGGGGAAAGCAGCAGCTTTGGCAGTAACTTAGCAGCAGCTTCCGCAAAGGTCTTCAGTGTCCTCTGCCTCATCAGACACAGCACAAGCCACCAGCCACTGGGCAGGACACAACCTTGAATCAACTTCTTTGAAACAAACCTTCAAACAGTCCCAGCTACTCAGAACTGGGCAGCCAAGCCTCAGTTTATGCCAAACAAGTAAAAAAAAAAAAAAAAAAAAGGGGGGGAACCAAAAAAACAAACCTCCCACAACTGAAAACCCCTTTACACTTAAACTTTCCACTTACATGGGGTTTTTTTAATGCTTTCTCACAGTTCTGGAAGTTGTAGAATGTTGTCCCCATCATATTGTCCCTGACATACACAGGCAGTCTTCACTTCACTGCAGCACTCCTACAAAATTAAGCCAGCTAGCACTGAGACTCCTTCCTCAAAAAATTATGTTGGTGTCATACATATATCTTGGACTTTTCAAAAAACAAACCAAAAAACCCCACAAAAAACCCACCCAAAACCCCCACAAAAGAGAATTAACAAAACCCCAAAACACCACAGCCCAAACCCAAAACCTGTTGTCTTGAATCAATGTTTTCGTTCAAAATTTCTCTCTACTGCTACCACCCTAGAGAACAAACAGGACCTTGTTCTCCCCCGCCCTGATCACAAATGGCCAGAATACATTATATCCTTCTCTCCCACTTAATTAGAAAAATAAGCTTTTTTCCTTTTGACAAACCACAGAGCAATATAAATGTCACTGTGACATTCAGCACTCTACACACACCCCCACAGATAGGATCTGGTAGACGAAGTTACAGCAAACCGTCTAAATTCCAGCCATCTTTGCCCTAAGATTCCACTAACATCTCAAAATTTTTCCACATGGAAATCCAGATTGATTTCCTTCGAATTTAATCACTGGGTTGTGGTGGGGTTTTTTTAATTACATATAAATTTTAATCAATTCCTTAATTTTTATTAAAGGGCTTATGAAGATTTATCTAACCTTTTAAGTATTTTGTTTTCTTTTTCCTGAAGCATATTCTTAAGTTATTTCACAAAAATAAGTTCATAACTTCCTCGTCTCCCTGAAAGAGTGCAAGGATTTGATCAAGCAAACAAGTGGCCACAAAACTCCACAGCTTCCTGATACAACAATCATTGAAGGGCAGGACAAATTATGTATCAACTCCAAATGTAGAGTTGATGAGCCTGAGACAAAATGCAGACAGTATCCCTCAAAAATTCACAATTCCAGGGTCTCACTTAACCTTCAATTTGCCATGCTTGCATATAAAGAAGGGGGAAAAAAAACCAACACCAAAACACCTCTACTGAAAATTTAGATCCCAACCTCAATACTCCTGAGCTGTTAGCTCTCACTAGTCTTCCTAGGAATAGAACAGCAAAACCAAAGTTGCTTTCCATGGGCTTTTGTGGGTCATCTGATAGTTTGCCTTTTATGAAAGCTCAACTCATTTGTGAGCTGGTACGTGCATTGTATTTGTGGTGATGAGATAATCAGATGACATTCTCACAAGGCCTCTGAAAGAAAATTTACATTCTGCGTCAACTTTTCAGTTTTGTCTGCATACCTTATCCTGTGTCTGCAGTACTGTCTCTGTTAAAGTGTTTTCAAGGTCTGAGTTCAAATACCCCACTACAAGATTAAAGGTGACATCCTGTAGAGCAATTTCAGTGGGCCTCGGTTTCCCAGGCACTCAAAAGAAAATCATTAAATGGGTGAAATTGTGTTTTGGGATTTGGTGGAATATTTGCTTGTTTCTTCCATGTACAGAGACTGCTATAAATAGGTATTTCCTTAGTATCAGCATTACAGGGGTATCCAAAGTATCAGGCAGGGTTGGGTTTCTGTGTGCAAACAGAAAAAGTCATTTCCTGCCCTGTAAGAGTTCACAGCATCAGCAATGATCCTGCAATGGGTTCCATGTGTGTCAATACCTGAACCTTTACAGATGCCATAATAACACTGCAGACTACTAGGAACCAAGTAAATATATAAACAAATATTTTTCATATAAACTGTTACAAAGCTGTAGACTACTAATGATACCCCAGTCACTAATGAACTTGGCTGGACTAAAATTGCCAAGCTAGAGTTGAATGGAGAGTCATTCCTGAAACCTGTAGCAACAGGTGGCAAATTCCTTCCTAAGACAACAACACTACTAAATGGTGGCACCTTAGGAGCCTGTGATAACTACCTGCTACATCTACGAAACAGTTGCACTGCCTCAAAATGAGTTTTCATTTCCAGTAACTTTAGAACTTCAGTCTCCCCTTTTACATAGAGATGCCAAAGACAAAGTTTTGGTTAGAAGGAATTTTCTTCTGCTGCATCTCAATCATTTATTTTTAGAAGCCCAGTCCTGGCACTTGAGCATTTCTGAGAGCATCAAATAAACAATTCTTTTTGAACAATCTAGGATGGTCTGCGTAGTACCTAGTTTTACAAGTATGCTCCTATAGATCATCGTTATCCAATGCAAAAATGTAGGAAAATCAGACTCTGTATTAATTGAATTCACAGAAAGCATACAAAGACCGAAAGAGGACATGGTATGAACATATACCCTGTGAAGAAAACTGTTTCACCAATCTTTTGTGCTTGTAGCCTCTGGCTTTGCCAGTGACAGTAAGAGGTTAGCAATCTGCACTCATCCAGAAGAGCTGAAAAAGCAAATCCACATGATTTATTGGCAGCATACAAACATTAAGGTGACTTAATAGCAAATATGCCTAACACTAATACTACCTAATGCCACGCGCTGTCATGACAAGGATCCTGAAACAGTTCTTCAGTTAAAACTAATTTATGGATTGGTCCCAAATTACTTCCCAAATGGACTTCATCACTCATTTTAATTATGAACAAGGTATCCCTTGCTACCCTGACAAAAAAAGAAAGAAGTCAGGAACTGCTTTAGTTGTGTCTGGAATGAATACTATTCTGATTCATATCCTTTAACATTAAAAAGGCAAAAAATACTTTCAGGAAGTCTATTCTGATTAGGAAAATTAATGCTTCTTATTGCAGAACTTGTGGAATCAGTCACAAATGATGCTAAATCTATACAATTATGGAATTTTACTACATTTTTTTATCGTACCTGTGTACAAACACACACAGGAGCAGAGTTGAACAGACTTACAAGCCTCAGCTACAAATGACAATCAAGCATCAGAAGCTACAACAGTAATTCACCATGACCTAATAGCTTTGCTAAACCTTTGTTTCTAATTTCTCAATTGTATTTCTGTATTAAGGCAATGCAAATTTGCCTGAAACCAGAATACTCCTCGCTGTGTTTAAAGTATGTAGTACTTAAATAAATCCAGGAATATATATGAGAATTAATTTGCCAACTTGTGAGCACTGATTATTTTTGTTCTGAAAACTCACATCAGTCATATTAATTCCCCACATATAGTTTATCACAGATCTTCTGGTTTAGATGACAACTATCTATTGTAACCACAATGCATACCCATTACTTTCATTCAGTGTAGAATGTTGCATGTCTTCCTTTAGATAGGCAGATTTCATTAATTGTAAAATAATCTAAAAAAGAACATTAGTTTACCAGCTTAATTGGTGTTAATATCTAAATTACATAGTAATTATGACAAGAGAAAACGTTAAGATATGGCTTTACAAGAGAAACCTAATAGTTCATTTAGATACTGGAAACCAACATACACTTTCTTATCAATTTTCAGTGCATTTCAAAGCATGCCTCCTGGTCTAGTGCTCTAGAGCTCCTCTTGCACACACGGCTGCCACCCGTAACTGCTTTTTGGTATCACACTTACAATCAGACTGCATTCAGTTATCCACATGCTACTGTGTAGACGTGTACATAAAGCATTGACAAAAGTCTCTGAGAACAAAACAGTGCAAACAGAAAAAAAAAATAAATGCAAAGGTGCCATCCAACCACAAAGAAATATCAAAATGTGACAGCAGTCAAGCAGAATGATGCAACCTCAACGAATCCAGCCCATGACGCTTTATGATACATCGAGTGATTATCTCTTAAAGTCTGGTGGTTCATTCAAGACAAGGGGGCAGTCTCCATCCAACAGCCTGTCCTGTGAGAACCACTGCCTGGCAGCAATAACTGCATGGACAGAGACTCTTCCACCCACTCACCTCCAGAAGAGATCTCTTCAGAACTGGGTTGAGGACAATGTGGGGAAGCTTGCATTGCTGCCGCCCTTGCTATACCTGTCCTGTGGAGAAATAGAGGACTTAATTTCCAGGGCTGCCAGTCAGCACCTTCCACATTACAAGTGAAGGAAAAAGAAATTAATTTGACAATGCCTGCTTCAAGCGAGTACATTTTGGGGTGTGGTGAAGAACCCCCATTTTCTACTGAAGTATTTGGGTTACTTTCACATCTTCTTTGGAGCTCCGTATGTCTGTCCAGCCAGCAAGCTGGATTCTTTGGTTCATGAGTTGATGATGCTCTTGCCAGTTACCTATACAGCAAGCCAGGATATGGTCAGTGAAAATCAACTTAAACAGGCAGCCTAAATAAAATTAATAAGGAAATCATATTTAAGTTAACCTCTCAACTCTAATGTAAACAAGTACTTGCCATTGGGTAACTCTTCCCCTTCTACATCCCTTTAAAAGTAGCAAGTTTCTTGGTCTGCTCTTGACACATTTCCTATCCAGAAACCATTACCATATAAATTACCTAACAGAGAAGCACTTCTTTTGCTTCTTCTGTCCCACCCATTCCAGAGGCATTTTATTTTACTTCCACATGAATCTAAGCAGGGTTACCACAAGAATCGATGCTAACAAAGGCAACTTTTAAAGGAAAAGAAGAAACTTTCCACTATCCTCAGGGTTTCCAGCTAGGACAGCAGTCTCCAGCCACCAGCTTTTGGTATGACACATGCAAATGATTTGTATATACCAAAGCGCAGTCCATTAGAAAGAAAGAGAGAGAAAAAAAACCAACCCAATACCTCAATCTGAAATCCATGAATAAATCATTGTTTTGAGCGTGGTGATGAATGCAATGTTTTAAGATTTCAAAAACAAATCTCTAAAGCCTTACAAAAACCAACATGTGTGCCTCCAAGAGGGATCTCTGTGTATCTTTCAGGAGTACTATGATGGGTTTTTTTGGAGGAAATGTGAAGTTTAGACACAGAGAATGGGAAGCTAATGGCCAACTGTTTTATTCTGCTAAGAGTATGTACTGAATACTGATGTTCACAGGCAGGAACAATTTCCAATAATGCATTGGAAACATATCAGCCTTCGCTGCATTTGCTTAACTCTGGTCAACAGCAATGTTAATCTTGTAAGTGAATTGAGAGACAAGACAAAGCCTGTGCATATTGAGGTTTATATAAAATTCAGAACTGCTGAAGAGCATGGAAAACAAGGTAGGAAAAAGATTAATATAGCAATATGGAAAAGGAACACTAAAAGAGGTAAAAAAGAGCTAAAAATAAACCCAGCTTTTATTGTATCAACTACTACAGCTCAATCTTTCAGCTAGGTGCATGCTAAAGAGTAAATATGGGGGCAAACAGAATGGTTCACTTCGCATTTGGGTAAAACAGACCTATGCATCAGTCACTTCCTAAATGAATGCGCCAGACAGGGCATTTTCTTTATTGTCCCTTCTATGGTATTATTTCCCACCATCTACTACTTTTATTTTCACAAAGTTCCCAGTTTCCAACTTACTAATTCAAAACAACAAACCAGTTTGACTCTCGGAATACCTACTACCTTGGACTATGATTATTGCTGTCCATGATGGGCGATGCTTATAAACAGACTTTGGCTGAGATATCTCCAAGAAAAATAATAACAACTGGTCACAGATACAATTACCACATTTAATGAACCCAGTATTTATATATAAAATAAGATAAGCATGCTGGCTCAAAGAAATAGGACAATGATTAATTCTTTCCTGAGCACCTCAGATATATGCTCTGTTCACTAAAACAGCAATTATTCTAAGCAGAAACAGGAATTTTAATAAATCTGCTACTTTTCTTTATGTGACAAATGCTATAAATATCAAAAAGAAGCAAAATCATAATGCAACCCTGATGACCTTAGGTTCTAGATATTGCCTAAACCCCTCTCAGTCACCAAAAAGTTGCCCTCTAAAGACTAGGATACATAGACTAGGCATTCCAGTAACAATACACAGATCTCACTGATACTTTCCAGAGATAAGAGTGCAAACACTTTGATAGTTTCTAATAACCCTTGGAAGGAGAGGCATTAGTGGAAACAGGTTTCACCCAAAACCCCAACAGTTAATGCATGTACCCTCCCTCAAACGCAAACTGGTAAAAGCCAAAACTGGGGAGAAGAAACAACAAAACCACAAAAGCTATGACTGAAAGCAAGAGCTGAAGCAGTCACAGCATGGGTTTTTGTTTGCTTGAGTAATCTACTAAAACATCAAATACCGGGCATTTGACACTTTGAGGGTAATCTATGTTTCTTCCAAAAACAAACACCTTATGCATTAAATGCCCTAAAGAGCCTATCCTTTGCTTCCATACCCGACTTTTTCCCCCACAAGTCAACTAGCATTCATAAGCCTTTCCAGCAGTCCACGTTGATCTGTGTATCCCAAACACTGCAAAAGGCACTTTAGCCATACAATATACTTCTAAAAGGCAGGATCACTTTCACTGTCTGGCAGAGTAGATCTTGGAATGAAAATGAAAGCATTTTTGCCACATGAGAAAGATATCCAGACATTAGTCCAATTCAAACAGCAAGCTTTCCATGACAGAAAACACATGCTATTTTTAGGATGAACTCACATCCTGCCACCGCATCCGTGCTAGAATACCACCTCTTCTTCCTTGTTTAAATACTTGGTAGAATCCATTGTGTAGATAAGGACTTATTTCTCAGACACACCAGACGTTTTCCTGTAAGTTCTATGGAAATCACTGGGGTTTTTTCTACACTTCACTTTCCCTTTGGGGAATTAAGAAAACCTACCTTTCATTTTACATGACTGGATAAAGAACTGGTGAGAAGTCCATTGTGCAGACCTTTAGATGAAAGAACCCGTGCATCTATGGCTGCAGCACTGGCTCTTCATCTCCATTCTTCACTTAGTGACACCTTTCACACTTCCTATGTGTGTACCATTACAAGTACCACGGTGGACTGCAGTGCCACAGGGTCTCCCCAGCAACATATACCTGGCAAAGAAAAATGAGCCTGATATTTTGTACCTACAGCTGAATCACAGTTGTCATCGCTGCTAGGGAGCCCATAGTTATGTACCAGCATACAGAAGTGATGTTGCTAGTACCTGCACCATAATGGATACCCTCCACAGAAAAATAATGACAGTTTCAATATAATATATGCTACAGCTTTGCTAAGACTTTTTTTTTTTTTTTTTTTTTTACACAAGCTAAAAAGAATATTGATTTCTTTCAAGTTCACTGCACACTAAATGCAATTTCTACTGTTGCTCCTTAGGTATTAGATAAAAATGCCATCTGATTAAGAAAAGAATCTATGAGTCTTTTATGAAGCAGAAGTGCATAAGAATCTTTGTTATATTTCAAAGAAACTTGTCAGCTGGAGGTAGCCAAAAAGTTATACTGAATCATGAAGAAAACATATAAAAAAATGTACTTTAGTGCCATCCAAGCTTAGTGCGTGAATACACACTGTGTGCTGTGGAATACAAGACATTGCCAATCTAAAAACATCCATAATACATCCACTATTACAAACTCAGTACTTCACCTCTCAGTTCCAAACTAAGGGAAGATAAGAAATGGCTGTAAAGCAGTAAAAAAAAAATACCATCTATGAGAATCTAGAAGGACTCTGAGAATTTTCAGGAGCTTCAACAAGGAGAAATGCAAAACTGTGCACTTGAGGCAGAAGAGCTCCATACATCCAGCTGAAAAGCAGCTGGCAACTTAGCAGCTGGGCTGGAAAGGACCTGGGGTCACTGCTGATGCTAGGCTGAACAGGAGCCAACAGCAGGCTTGCATCAGCAAACCACATGCTGGGCTAACACTTAGGAGAACATGGCCAGCGGAAAGAGGAAATCACTCTCTGCTCATCACTGATGAGGTTACACTTCCAATACCGTGTCCAGCTTCCAATCCACCCCCACAGCTGAAGCACAGAAATTTGACAAAATCCAGCAAAGTCCTAAGCAAGTTGGTCAGGGCACTTACAGGGACTGTGGGAGATGGACTTGTTTAACCTGGTGAAGAGAAAATTAAAGGCAGTTTACAACTACAATTTAATAGCAGTTTACAATTACTTGACAGGGGTTACACACACAGTGGAGTCTAACCCTTCTTGGTAGTAGTGTATGATGTTGTAAGGCCAAAAGCAACTGAGTGGCACCTTGGGGGATTTAGACTGGCCACTTAGAGCAGCTTTTTCTCTAGGAGGTTAGTGCAGAACTGGAAAGGTTATCCAGAAAGTTTATGGCATTGGAGGTCCTTGGAGGTTTTTAAGCCCCTGCTACACAAATCAACAGCTGATTTGATCTATAGTTTTGGCAATCTCATGCTTCCAGTGGGATACTGGCCTACAGAATTGCAGAGCCCTGTTCCACATACACCATTTCTATACTCTACAAAATGCCAGTGCGTAA
Source organism: Hypotaenidia okinawae (assembly GCA_027925045.1). NCBI lineage: Eukaryota > Metazoa > Chordata > Aves > Gruiformes > Rallidae > Hypotaenidia > Hypotaenidia okinawae. Next base: position 96,473,827 of record BSDF01000004.1, read on the forward strand.
GACATGAAGCTTTCTGCTGCTCTGTAGAACATGTTCCCTTTGCTCCAACACAGTGTGAGATTCTACAGCAACAGTTAAGCAAACAAAGCACAAAGACACAACATCTGCACCAGTAAGTGTGCATAAGAGTCACAGAGCTAGAGGAGATAACATCACTTCACTACAGCCTTCTAGATTTGGCTACAAGAGGTTGATACACTCCTACAGGTGACTGAATCAAGTTACAATAAAGCTAAGCCTAATTTTTAGAATGATTTATTGAAAGAGAGCGATGAAACTGGTGAAGGGTCCAGAGCACAAGTCCTATAAGGAGCAGCTGAGGGAACTGGGGTTGTTCACTCTGGAGAAAAGGAGGCTGAGGGGAGACTTTATCACTCTCTACACTGAGAGGAGGTTGTAGCCAGGTGAGTGTTGGTCTCTTCTCCCAGGTAACAATTGATAGAACAAGAGAAAATGGCCTCAAGTTGTGCCAGAGGAGGTTTGGACTCTATATTAGGAAAAATTTCTTCCCTGAAAGGGTTGTCAAGCACTGGAACAAGCTGCCCAGGGAAGTGGTTGAGTCACCAACCCTGGAGGTGTTTAAAAGATGTGTAGACATGGTGCTTAGGGACATTTTAAAAGTATTTTAATTTTAAAGGTATTTTCCAGACTATGATTCTAGGTGACTAATTCTGCATTTAACACACAATTTTTCATCCCAACAATGCAACTGTACTAATTCTTCACCAATACTCTGTTCCTTCATTTGGGCTAATCATTGAGGTAATCCTCAGCCAAAGCAATCTGGAATGCTCCTAACAGTAATCACCCACTACAGGGAGACTCCTCGTCAATTTGAGATGAAGTATTTACCTAAATGTTCTGCATGCAGCTCAAAAAAAGCTGCTCTGGCATTATGATACTACCACAATATGAACTTTATGGAAGCTGTAAAAGCATAATTTAGGGGGACATTATGAGCCTAAAAAAATAACACAAACCCAAAAGTACCCAGATCAAGAGGAGGAATTACTGTTTAGTTAAGACACACAGATCTTTTTTATAGCTCTGGTAGAGATAACCCTGAAAAATATCTGTAACAAAGGAATTTATTTAAGGGCTGAAACTATTTTACTGACATTCATGAAATATCCTGTAATTTTTTTCAGAGAGATTTAATTACACCTTTCGTGCTGCTCATGCATTGAAAGATCTTCTGGTTTGCATTCATTTGAATTCTATATTAATGCAACATAGATACATTTATCATCCCTTTAAATAACAAACCAATCTGTCCAGGCAGTATATTCTTGAAAACAAGAAAAAGACAACTACCAGGATTTTTTTCTTTTAAGTATATTCTGCAGTTTCACATTTCCTGTAGAACGCTCTGTAGAATCTAAGATTTCTGAAAAAAGTTAGGCCAAATTTCCACCTTTACCTATTTTTGTCCAGTAATGGTATTGCACCTCTGAAGATTCAGCACACTGACTCACAGGAAGATTTTTGGCAAGGTGTTACTTTATCCATTCTTGCATTGAGTCAGATAAACTCTTTAAAAAACCCCTTTTGCAGTATCAGGGGTTTTATACTACATCTCTAACATATACAATATACTATCAAAGACAACAGTAACTAAGGTTACTGCACAAACAAATTAGAAAAAGAGGTGTAGAGGTTAAAATCTCAGTGCACAAACAAAACATGTTTTGCATATACAGACATACATTATTTTTGGAACTTGCAGCACGTACATGGAATACAGCTATGCAAAGCCATGCATCCTGACCCAACTCCACTGGTGCCGGGGGCAAGTACCTAACAGACTTCACTGGACACCAAATCACAATTACCTAAACTTGCAACAACATGTCAGCATTTTAAACAATAAATTGTTGTTATTTGATGGAAATACAGATCTTGGTGTCCTAACAAAAAAGCTACTAGAGTAGAAAAAAAAAAAATTGTTAAAGAAGCAATCTCCACACAGTTTCCATTGCTTCCAGTCCCTTCTAGCTCTATAGTAGAGCAGTAAACTTAAAGGAAACAACACAAGCTTTTCCCTTACGATCATATGAGAAATCCTGACCTCATTCTTCAGACAAGGCTGCTGATACTAACCTATGTAACTAGACCTTGCCCAAGAATCCTGCCAGGCCTCCTTCCAAAGTCAGGAATTCCTTTTCAGTAGAATGGTGTAGAAATACAGACAGAAATTTCAAAACAACCCTCCCTTTGCAACTGAGGGTCATATACAGATTAATTGATCACTCCAAGTCTCAGATGATTTTGACTCACATCTGTCCTTTAATGACAGTAAAAGAACCACACCAAGTGGCAATCACATGTCCTGGATTACACAAGATTCAAAGGATGTAAGCACAGAGAGTACTTTGGCAGAAAGTGCCAAATGAGTTAAGGTTTTGGCTGGACTTCCATCTTTTTTGATAGGGGTTTCTGGATCTTGATGAATAGCAAGTACAGCAGATGAAAGCCAAGTTATCACTACAGGCAAGTCAAGCAGCAATGGAAAAAGAAAAAATGTAGTGAAGGAAGGAATGATTATACTTCTGTATCCTTATTTCTCCCTGCAGAACTGCTTGGATCTAGATATTCCTCACTTGTCCAAAGTCTGAGGAAAGACTACTACTTCCAGAGGTATGTGGAGAATTTAAAGCTTTAAGGCCCTGCTTGAACAGAGATGTAACAGTTGCCTTCTGGCAGGAATTAAAGTTGGTATGGAAATTGCACAAAAGGAATTAAAAGATGGTCTGGCAAGTGGCCAAAAGGACATCAAAGGAACTTCAGCAGCATAAAGACATACCAGAAGCACATGAAAAGGGACTTCAAGGCAGACCATTAGGTTTAAGAAAGTATCTGCTGTCTGGGTAGAAGGCTGTGTGAACCAGGGGAAAATGTAAATTATTCTTGTAAAATACTTAGTCCCAAAATATCCATGCACTCATATATTTTACAGTCTTGACCACATGGCAGACATCTAGAAGAACAGATGTGTTTAGATTTAGCCCAAATTTTGAACTATAAGAAATGATCAGTATATCCTTCTTACTCCTCAAGAGTAGTGTGCTACTGGCTCTAAGATTCAGGTTGTGGGAAACACCAGCTATCTGTGAGTTAAATCATATTGAACATGGAGAAACTATTGCTCATGTCTTACATCTCATTTATTGTGGTAAATATATGACATAGGCATGAGTATTTATGATGGCAAACTAATACTTACCAAAACTATTGCTATGATGAAATTCACCTCAACTAGAAACAGTGACAGAAAAAAGAAATTTGGGAAGATTACATAGGGTACAGGGGCAAGTATTAGCTGAAAACCCTAGTTGGCTTGGTTGCTGCTAGACCAATGATGGCAGCACAGAGCTTATTCTTTAATCCTGCTTTTTTGTAACTTCATTGAAGATTTAATCTGTAAAAGTAGTATCAAAGGTTTCCAATGTTATCACAGGAAAGGCTGGTAGCAGCAGCAATTCAGGGGTGAGCTGAGAGGTTGATGTACTCATTACCACCATACTATGCCAAAAATGGGAAAAGGAGCAGCAAATGGAGCTCTGAATCCACGTACTTATCCACATGTTTTCTGCACTTCCAAAGCACTTCAGTTTTAACATAAACTTCTGCATTTAGCTTGTCTGCAATGCACAGAGTCTCTCCTCTCTGAAACAGAAGCTAGTAAGTCTTTAAAAATAATTTCTTCTTCTCTCTTTTTATAGGAGCATACAGAAGGGAGGCCAGAATATGCCTTCACTGAGACTCTCTCACAGATTTGGATGAAAAAGCTGGCCTCAGAACAATCAGTTATTTAACAGAAACACCACATCAAGAGTGGCTATCTTCAAAAGAAGAAATGGACCATCCATGGATATGATCTGGGTAGCCCCAGAGTTGAAAAAAAGGGGCTCTGAGATTTCTGAATTGGATAAAAACTTCAGGGAACTGTTGGGCTACTGCTTTGAAGAGTTATTAAGATAAATAGGTGCTTTGCCTAATGTCTCTTTCTACGCCATGTGCTACTATTGCACGCTGTTAAGAAACTCTGCTCATCTTTACATCAGCAAAAGCAGGTTTTTAAAAGTAAAATGAAAACACTCACAGAAAGATCTTGTTAATTCAAATACTGACCCCATTAACCTATGATACAGATCTTTCAAAAACTGTAAAGCTGCAGAAGTAGTACACTCTCCTATAATATTCTAAATCTGTCAACCTAAAAAATGAAACAGCTTCTTAAAAATGGCAGCCAACAGATGAATACATTTAAAAAATCAGATTTAAAACCAGGCAAAATGGTTAGTGATAGCTCCAAATTTAAAAGCTTTTGTAACAGAAATTTAGATTTAAATCTTGGCAAAATTCCAATAAGGTTTTCTATTTAGTCTTAAAATTTCAAAAGTATTTGGAGTTACTGGATGCATTACTGTCTTGGACAATGAAGATCCATTAATGTATATGCTCACACGCACAAACAAAATTATGAATGGAGACTTCTGGATAAGAGTTCACTTAGCAACAGGAACATTAAGAGATTAGAAAAAGAAAAAATCTACCCAACTGGATATTTCTTTTAAAGAAAACTGTATAAATTCAATTGTTAACAATAATACGCCAGCCATCAAGTCATTAAAATGTAAAATAAAGGAATAGCTTCCTGCACTAACCTCAGTATAACTACTTCTATCAAGTCTCATCCATGCTAACCAGGCTGTTGTTTGCTCTCTGGAGTCCGAATCACTAATTCCTCCAATTTACACCAACTTCTTGGCTTTCAGGAACAAAAATTGTTTTCTGTCTAAATATACTTACACTTAACAATCAGAAATTAATCCCTCTGCAAACAGATCTCCACACTGGCAATCATCATTGTTAGTAATTATTTATAGTGCAGAAGCATCAAAGCTTCCTGCTTTGAGATTTAACGTTACTACTATTACTACCACTCCCCAGGTACATACAGAAAAACTGCCAAATATTTTTCCAATACACTCCTAGCTCGTATTTCCCCCCATCCTTCTCCTGTGCATAAATATCACAAAAGCTTTATTAAAAGGGCATTATGAAGAAACATTAAAGTGTCACTACTATGTAAGCTTTTGTAACACTGACCAAAACATTAACACTTCTAGTGCACGTTTAACACTTTGCATGGAGCAGCAAGGGGACCCTGAGGACAGACAGCCACTTTGCACCCACAGAAGTCAGCACGGTGCACAGCAACCTGTGCTCTGGGGAGCAGGCAGGTGTGGGGTTTGTTTCCCTCTCTGCTAGAAAGGGACATATTGCAGGGGACTAAAAGCAGGACAAATTTGCTGGCATTTGCTGAAGAACCCAGATTCTTAGGTTGGCGGGTTAATTCTTTCACTCTGGTCTTCCCCCTGTGATGGGGCAGGCTCCGACAGCAGCAGAGGAAGGAAGGGTGGGCAGTCCGAGCTACAGCCTCCACTGGAGAACAATTTCCTGCCAATAACTGCATTCATGGGCAGTTTCAAACCAAACTCTAAATGTAATACACCTTGAAATTAATTTGAAGGTATGAAAAAGTAAAAAAAAACCCAAACACATGCCATTCTCCATATTTTGACCTAACTTAAAAACTGGGACAGATCATCACAACAAACAGCTGCTTGTTTATACTCCATGCAAATCATACCCTGCAGTAATTTCAGCAAGACAGTTCAGAATTTAAGCAACTGAAAACCTAAAACACCTGGACATAGTGTAAATTCTTGCAGGTAATCAATCATAAAAAATTAATATAACTGGTTGATTTGCAATATCATTACTACTAACAGATGCAACTTACTGCTTTTTAATTTAGCACCTCTGTAACATTTAGACAGTGTCACAAAAAGCCTCTATTTTATACAACCCATTTCCATGAACTGCAAGCAGAAGCACAGAAATGATGAACTAAACAATTAAGTGCATACCTAAGCCTGGAACATAAAATCCACATCCAAGTAATCCCCTTTTCAGAAACCTGCGACTCATCACCACTGCTGGGGCAGACCAGCAGGACACTGCTGCTCACATCCACGGTATAAGGAAAGCTGTGCTCCAGTCACAGACCACATCTCACTTCCCTGCTCAACAACACTGACATGCATCAACCAAAATAGTCTGTGAATCATACGGGACTTGAAAGACACACAGTACCCTTAGTGTCCCACCTCCCAACACTGAAACTTTTACATAGCCTACTAATACCTCTAGATTCACATTGTAAGCCCAGCAACTGGAAGGAATACAGACAGACCAGAAAACATGTACTAGCTGCCATCCACAAGACTTATGTGAGTGTGACATAAATGCAAAGCACAAGGTCACCCAACATGCAGAAAGTCAAATTCACATCGCACCTGAGCAACAAGAGGCATCACTATCCATATGACCATTCCTTGACTGTTAGCATCAGGTGTTCTAAAAATTTCTGTAAGAGATGTCATAATTCACTGCTAGCTATTTTAAAGACACTGCATATGTGAATTCACTACTGATTAAAGGGAATGTATTTGACCTAAATCTTCCATTCAAAAGAGGAATACAGACTACATCTGATTTCATCTTGTACTTGTTATTCCTGTATCACAGATCTGCATGCAGAAATGACAGATATCAAATCAAGCAGAGTGTCAAAATTAGCATGTAGCATGACAGGAGTCTAGCATACTAACTTGGCAATTTTACCCTGCATTTACCAGTCAACGGTGCCTATGTGCTCAATTTTGGTAATTAATTATTATTACTGAATTTTTAAGTTGAATTTTTCTTTTTGTCAGATTGCAATGTGGAAATAAAGACATTCTATCAGAAATAATTTATAACATAATGACAGACAGATCCTGATTTACAGCTATACCCTGGTAAGATTTATTAATGACCTTGTGCCAAGTTCTATCATAAGCTGAAACCTCTCACAGTTAATAGAACATGAGGTTTCACTGACTGAATAAAATTTTAGAAATTATTGAAAACTGGTGACCAGCTAGCTCACTGTTTGAGAACTATTTTTATTCTATTTGAAATACTCATTTGAAGTCTTAGATTAGGAAGAAATAATACGGATCCACTGAAAACAGACAGAGAGAAACAGGCACTCATTTAGTTTTAACTGAACACTGCTGATATTTATTTTTTACTAAAAACTGACCCAACTGGCAGAGCACATGATGGCTGCGTTTAATGTAATCAGTGCTAACACAGTGTGGCATTACCCTCCAAATTAATGCAAAGGGTGTCATTTTGCACAGTCATCAACTACTTGCAACGCCTGGGTCACATGAACAACAAAAGCACTACACATGGGAAGAGTTAAGATGACAATTAATTAAGTTCTATTCAGACTTATTTGAACTGGAACTAGAGGATAATAAACCAACTCTCAGCCTTTTACCTTCTTCTGTACTCAGTTCTCAAATAAAACACACACGAGTATGTTGTGACATACAGGTGTTTCCATCATCATCTTTTTTTAAACAGATGAATCAGTAAATATGAAAGGAAAAGCACTGCTATATCTAACAATACAGATCCCAAACCCCTGTCATATTAATAATTCACAAAAGTCACTGAACTGCATGACGTGTTGTGCTGAAAGATTTTATTAGGAATTGAGTCTCTCAACGTACATTTTTATTACTTGTATTTGCACCAGCAAAATACAGTCTGCTCTCATTTGCATTTAAGCCATAAAAATAACAAGTAGAACAGTTTTTCAGCAACAAAACATTCCTGAAAAAAGGAACACTCTTGCCATTTATAAATCTACATTGCTAGGTGGGGTTTTTGTTCTTTATAAAGATTTGGGAAATGTTCACCAGGAACTGGGAATATAGACTACATCTGTTAAAGGCAAACGTAGCGTTACGCTTAGAACTACAGAAACAGTTGATCAAGAATGTTCCTCAATATGGATAGAAGTGCATTTAAAATCCGTTCTTGTTTAATTCCTAAAAATCTCCCTAACATTTTCCTCTAATTTTCTTAGATAAGTACCTCCTCTATCATCCTTTCCCTGGCCAAAACAACTACGCTGATACTAGCCAGGAAATACCTTTCCTTTTCTTAGTATGTACTTCTCTATACAAAGCCTTCCTACAGTGGATGAAATAAAACATGGAAAGGTGATCTCAAAGACCCAGAAACTAGTAATGATGCAATAACACAACACAAGCAGTAATGATTGATTGCTTTTTTATGTATGTAATAAAAGATACTCAGTTCTTTTCCTGTTATAAAATATTCAGTGTTATTGTATCAGGCTTCACATTTTAAACTCATGTAAGAACCACATCTATTATTCTCTAAACTCACGATTTAAATACATGATACATTGCTGAAATATCTGAGGTCCACATAGAAAACAAAATATATTGCAAAGTACAGTTTTCTTCCCATAATGATGTATATGCTAAATAAACGGCTCCTGTGGTGAACGATGACACTGAATCTACCTGCACAGTGTTGTTTAGTTTTACATTATTCAATGCTTTTGAATTGTCAGTTTCAATTAGAAAGAAATCTGGCACAGAAAGGGAGCTTGCACAGATCCCATTTTATGGCTGCATTTTATCTTACACATAACTCTGTACTGCTCACCTCCTGAACTTCCATTTTTAAGATTATATGTAGCTAAATCTATTACATATATTAGTTATGTAGATAAATATACTATAAACTTTTCTATTTTTAGTGTTGCTAGTCCATATTTGTCTATATATCATAATAAATGGATGTATAAACAGTGTGTAGGCTAAAATGCTGAAACTAACTGACCTTTTTGTGCCACTTGACACTGCTGGCACCTTTGAAAAGCCCCAGATTGGCACAACCATGCTCTTTTGCAGCTCTGTAGATTCACTGTCGTGGAAGCAGCTTGTTTACCATGTAGCTAATATTCTAGATGGTTCTTTTCTTTTGTTAATACCTCTTACTCACTTTCCCAGGACCTCTAACGCTACTAAATATCGTTATTATTTAGTCACTGAATGAAAGATCATCTGTTGATTGTATATGTGTGCAAAGACAGCCAAGGTTGACAGCAGTCCCTGAGGGCAACCCATCAAAACCTGTGCCCAGAATTAAAAATTTATGCCTTTGCAAATGGGGAAGGTTGCAACCCAGTTTAGCCACGCTTGGTAACATTTAACCGAGTACATGTGATACTGGTAAGTAATTATCATGTAAAAGCGTGCCATTAAGAAGAGATCCATACCAGGTTAACTCCATGCCTTTTAAGAACGTCCCACAGCTCGGAGTGGCTCTCCTCCAAGGATCTAACAGCCAGTCATTAAACTAATTCCTTCCTTAAAGAGGTAGGTCTTCTGAAAAGGCAGTAAGAAGTTAACACCAAGGTGTCCCTGGGAATGCTGGGAACAGCAAAATAAGAAATGCCAACGTCCCAGTCTAGTGTCAGAATTGTCCTAATCCTACTCCTAATTGTGATTTCTTCAGAAAGCAGATTTGGCAAGTAAGAGAAGTGATGATACTATGAATGCCCAACAGATGCGGCATGAAAATCAGATCTGTGCAGTACTTTCAATGCATAGCTGGTACTGTATAGTGATAAGCAAGGCTGACAGTTTTACTAATTCACTTTTCACTTTGGTTAACTCTATACTGCTTTTCCCTGAAGAAAGTGCTGCCTCAAACTGCCCATACTGGATGTTGCCTTCAATGCGTCTGCCACACAGATCTAAACTTCAGGTAGTACCAGCGTTTGGTTTTCCTGCATGCTAAACCACCTATCCAGCTGCAGGCTTGAACAAACAGTTCAGGCTTCAGTGCAAGCCAGTGACAGCTGTGCTCCAGCCATGCCTCCATGGCTTCTCCCAACTAAGCTGCATGAATAAAGATTACAAAGTCAGCAACATCACTCGGATGGCGTAAACCTTATTAATCCAAATCTTTAAGGCACAACAATCTTCAATGCACAACATTCATTTGAATAACACTGTAAATGGAAGAACCACCAAATCCACACACAAAAAGATGTAACTATAGCCTGTTTAACAAGGGGCAAAGTTGTGCTTTAACAGGGTTTACCTCTGATCATACTTTACTAGAGGAAAACCATAAATAATACAAGTGACTAGAATAAGAAAGAGCAAACATTTCCAGGGTCACTCTAAAACTGTTTCTAAATGAGTTTTGTAGAAAGATAAAAATAATCAATATTCACAACGTAAATCCTGAATTTAAGAGGTTAAGAGAGGGAAACTTGCCTCTCTCATTTATTCTGAATAAGCTTGTTACCAGCCATTCTCAGAAATAAGTGAACAGACAAGACTGATGGAGAGCCTGAGACAGCAAAGCAGAACCTGTTCGCTGTACTCGTCCAATACTCGAGTAGTCGGCACTTACTCAAATTATATTTGAGATGTTTATGAACAACAAATTCATAAATAAATTTCTTCTTGGCAGACAAAAATTGATAACTTCCCTTAAATTTGATTAACGAGGAACAGAGATACTAATTTCTGTAGTGAAGGGGAAAAAAGCTCCCAAAAATCTGTTTTCATTACCTGCAGAGGATTTTCCTTTAAAATCATCAGGAAAAACCTCTTTATAGTAAATGTTTCACATGGTTATGACTCAATATGTTTTACACTACACTGGTAATTCTCATTATTCTTCAAATATCACATCTGAGGAGGTTAATACACCATTAACATGATTAACTTTTTAATAGAAGTTAAGCCACATGGAACCAATCTGCAGCGTTTGGTTCTATAAATGACTAGATAGTGAAGGTCAGCTTCTGCCCCACTGCACCTGTGCAACTTCACTGCTTTCACTTATATCTGCAGGCCCAGACCAAGGGAGAAACCTGTCTCTCTAGAAACTGAGAATCTAAGCAACTTTTTCTTTCTTCACAAAATAGACAGAATCCGTGAAAAGGCTGTGATGCATCAATACACTAGACACGTCTGCATACAACCTGCAGAAAGCCTTTGCCACCAGAGAAGCATTTCCACAGTGGGTTCATGGATATGAATCACATCCTTTAATAGAGTTCGGTAAGGACAGTGAATTTTGTTAGTTATTTCTCCATCAGTCATTAAATCTCTACAAACTGACAGGCAGTTGTTGGAAGGAGCAGCACTGTTGCTTCCCGCAACTTCTTGCCTCTGCCAGAATGCAGCAATCACACCACACAGTTTGCTGTTCTGAATCAGATCCTGGGTGACTGATCCAGGGTCCTAAGATAGCAAAGCACACCAGCAATCCCGTCAGTTTTACTGTTACTCTTAAGCACAAGTAATGTGAAGGGCAATCTTTGAGCCCTCAAGCACACAGCCTTTTCCCTCCTTAATCCCTTCCCCCAACTTACTGTCCTCAATTTTCTTGCCATCTCCCCCAACAGACTTTACCCGCATGTGACAAAGGCTCAATCTTTCTCTCCTCCAGCCCATTTTCTTTCCCATGTTACACTGTGTCCCTCTCCTCTCTTCTCAGTTCTTCCACAAAGGTGTTGTGGAAATAAATATGTTTTACTGACACAACACCTCCTGGGCAGCTGGTTCCCACAGCTGGGATGAAAAGGCAATAAAGATAAAACACAGCTCAGCAATGAATCACAAGCCTGAACAGATCTCAGAGGTCATCTAGTCCATCCCTCTGCCCCACGGGAGGCTCAGCTATGCCCATGTCATTTCTTACAGAGATGCTTTTAAAAACCACAGTGTTAGGAACTACATAAGCTCCCTAGGCAATATATCCCAGGGTTTATATCACCATCTCCGCATAAAAAAGTTCAATCTTTCCTCAGAGGTCACATTTTCTAGGCCTCAGTCTTTCCCTTTTTTTACAAGTCCCATCAGGTCTTTTCTGTTTTCCCCAAACAACTCCAATTAAAGCATGTCTTCAAGAAAAACACTTCAAAAAACACTTTTGAAAGAGATCATCAAAAACATTACTGTATATTGCTGCTAGAATTAAACTGTCTTTTTTCCATTGTGCAACATACTTTTAAGACTTACAATGGCAACATTTTTGAAGTCCTGCTTGTTTCATATACAATGGTTTTACCACAGATACGCAATATAACAAGGAGAAACAAGCCCAGGTAGTCACTGTTGTAATATCTGTGTCTAACACTTATTACCAGAGACAGTGTAACATCAACAGTAAAACATGAACCATCAAATCAATCAGGGGTTTTGAGATTTAGAAAACAATTCAATTTTCCATAGTCAAGGTAAATGTCACATTTGCTACAGATAACCAGAATGTTAACAAAATAATGATCTATCAGAGACATAAAATTCAACTTTGCTCAAGGAAGCAGTTTTGTTAGGAACACGCTTGGTCCACTAGTGCGATCACAGCAAATCAGATTTGGCTCACAGTTTTCCTATACCCTATAAATTCATGTGTCACCTGATTTTATTAATCATGGATGAAGTAAAAGAGGAAGAAGACTAAAGTAGTAGTGTATAGTTAACCCACATCCTGAATATTGTTGGCTTTGCTCAGGGATATTAAAGGAAGAAAGTGCATATGGTCAGAAATACTTCCTTTTGTAAATTAATTTAGTCTGCTGCATGGAGCAGACTAAAGGGCAGAGATTTTAAAATTCTGGAAATAGAAGAGAAAATTGTAGTTATTCACAGACAACAATGAATCAGTAACTTCTCCAATACACTATATACAATATAAAGCATTTCTTTGTTTTAAATATTGGCTTTAAAAAGCCAAAGACCCCAAATGAAAGAATTCGGTTTGACCCCAACAAAATTATTTTCCAATATAACAAAGCAATGCATTCCTGTCTGCAACTGTGTTTCTACATATATGTTACTCTCATACATATCACAGGACCAAATACAAGGACTGTGAAAGCACTTCAGGCCTTTAGAGACAAGTGTTTAAGGTTGTTTCATGGAGCCAAATCTTCAAACAAAATTAAAACTAAAACACACAAAAAAAGAACAAAACAGAACAAACAAAGCACATTTTAAGCACCAGTTTAACTTAAATATTCATTATGCTTTTTAGAAGTATATAAATGAGAAATTAAAATATTATGATGGTTATATGGTCAGCTCTCCGAGCTGAAGGTGTCTCTGGAAAAAATTCAGATAACTCCATTCCCTCATGATCTTTTAAAAGGTGTGGCAATGTGAGATATAACGAATGTGAAAAATTTTATTACAGCTGACCAACTGAGAATTCCCATGAAACACTACACAGTCAGAGACGAAGAACTCTCACTTTGCTACTGAAGGTTTCCTACACTTCATCTACCTCAAAACCAGATGACAATATATTTCATGACTTCTGATCATAGGAAAAAATTAATACAAGCCAACACTGATATTCAAGGTACATTTGGACCCATTTCAGGCAAGCCACTCCATGTGCAATCCCAGAAGAACCTCTAGTCATTCTGATCCAAATATCAAGTGAAAAAACCCATGAGAAAATCTAAAACTTGCCTTAGTAGTGTCCCCCAAAATACTAAAAATCTCCATCTAGTTTTTAAAAATCCATAACATACAAAGGAGGAGAATATTGATTTGCAAAATCCACAAGGGAATATTTTCCTCAGATTACAAAACTGACAGTCTTGAAAGTCCAAATTTTAACATAGCTGCACATGTTCATTAAATATACATCTGAATCTCAACATGCAGCAAGTACACTGCAGTAATTACACCACGCATCTTGCAGAATCTAAGGCCTAAATGTATAAATATAAGACAAAGTTTCTTCAAATGTTATTACAGATGACCACAACTCAAAACATAAAACATCATTAAGACAAAAAGAATTAACCAAAAATTCAAAGCAAAATAAGAAATGCACTGAAACATGAACCAGAATGCAAGGAATGTCCTAGAGGCAAGATTAGCAAACAATTACACCAGCCAGTGGTAACAGTGACAGTGCACAGGATTTTTAATTTTTCTTCTGAAAAATCTGCTTTGTGTTCCCAGCATGGCAAAATCATCCTGCCTTTTTCTACGTTCCTAAAAAATGCAAATCATCAATAATCAAGAGAGCATCAGCTGATCACATTTCAGGATGCAGCATGGGAGTATTAAGTGACCGAGCATTGATCAAGTGACGACAGAATCTGGAGACTGAGTCTCAAGTAGTATTGGTTGACCCTGATGTTAAGTATGCTCATATTATATAAGCCTACACCAAAATACTGTTTCTGCTGCTGAAAAGTGCTGTTAAAACTCTGCACAGACAAATATATTTTCCAAGTCAAGCACCTACAAATATATTTCTCCTGTTCAAACAATCTTAAATTGTCCTGCTCTTAAACCAACTTTCTGGCAAGGTAATATGGATCAGTACCTGACCCAACCATTTCACTGGTCTCAAGGAAAATTCTCTCATCATTAAATGTGTGTCACCTGCAGGAAAATTCCTTTTTATATAAGCAGCTACCAGCCACTGAATGATTCAAAATGAAGGTACATTCTTTTCTGTGCAACTTGCACACATAGAGAGGATGGAAAGAAGGCAGAAATATTTCAAAAGATTCTGCTTACATCTCCCTTCTAAATATACACGGTTCTCCAGGGAACAATCAACTCCGCAATGTCTGTGACACTCAGGCTATAATTACCAAAATGAGATGCATAACCTTTATTACACCAGCAAACAGTTAACTTTACAGATTATTTCTCTTACTTTAGTGCTCTCAAATCTTTCATCTTAAGTAATCAACAGCTAACAATCTTCCACACTGCAGCTACAGTGCATTCAATGCCAGGTGCTGCACACCTCGCTAGCACAAACTCAGCACAATGCAAGACCTTCTTTAGCCCGTGTAGTTTCATATACTGCCATAGCATGACAGAATGCCTTTGGGATTTAGCAAATTCAAACAGATTCTGTTGCTACATCACACAGAAAAATGCCTAGAAAGTCTCCCTGTCTAATTTAAAAAAAAAAAAAAAAAAAGAGAACAGCCTACATCTCCAAACATGACAGTGCATTCCTGGCATAGAATATGCGATGCAAGAAGAGAATAACGACAGCATTAATGTTACCTTCTGTCACATAGTTGTGGTCTCGAAGAAAGCTGTGGTTAATTTTTCGTGTGTCCGTGTCCTCGCCCATTTACAGCAGGATTACTCAGCATGCCTATCCGCAGTGGACTGATAGCATCAGCAGAGGTCGTCACAAGAGCACCATCCATGCTGCCACTGCCTAGCAGAGGCGGAGAACACACTGGGCTACTGAGCACAGCATAATGAGAGCTAGTGATGCAGCACAGATTTGGGGGGGAGAATAACGATCACAAAAAAAGGAGGAAAAAAAAAAAAAAAAGGAAAGAAAAAGAAGTAACAGGAGAAAGACGGAGGGAGAAACGGCTCCAATAAATTATGAATGCTGAAAGCCAGTAGGGAGCTTGCGTGAAGGGAATACAGGCACTTCTCCTGCAGTTAAAGAATAACCCAATTGTTTAGTCAGGTACTCCTTAAACAAGTGCCCACGCAGAGTCTCCTCCAAGTGCCTGCTGCTGGGGATCTTGCTGGATGCTGTAAAGTGGCAATCAGCGTACTGCAGCAAAAACCCGCCCGGAGAAGGGCTCTGATTGCTGTTGCTGCTCTGCTGTCATATGCCTGTGCTGCATCAGAGCAGGCCCCTCCCAGTCAGCCGCTCGCTGCCCAACCGCACCAGATCTGCATGTAGTAAAGTGAAAAATGAGACTGCAGGTAATTATTTTAGCTCTTCTGCTGGCAAGATGGGCAGTGAAAAAATTAAGGGAGGGGACGAGGGAGAAAAAACTTCGAGCTGCTTAAGTGGGATCGCACCGACACGTACTGCACACGGATGTGCAGTCACAGTTTTGTGCTAGTCGACAGTGTCATGTGCAGCAAAAGCAACAGTCGCTCCATGTCAGCCTGTGTAATATCAGTGAAATTGCCAAATATCTGCCTGTGCAAATGGAATCAGTAGAGGTGAAGCAACCACTCAGAAAAAGAAAGATAAAATAACTGTTGTCTTCTTTTTTTCCTCGGTTTTATAAATAAGGCAAATTACTAAGTATGAAAAAATAAAATATGAGGACCAGAAAACAATCCCTGTGGCTTCCCTCTACAGGAAAGGAATGCTGGACAAAGAATGTTTGGAGGTCATATGTTTTTCTTAGACCTGCTATGTTCATTCACTGCGTTTTCCCATCACCTTGCAAAAGCAATGTCAAAATCTGTGTACTCAGAAATAGGAAAACAAGAAGAGGAGGAAAATTTCTCACTTGCATTATTTTTAAAAGCTTGTTTGTTAGTCCAGGTGTTTAACAGGTTACATTACAGCAGAATTCTTTTTGACTGAACAGACAAGCAGTTTTCTTAAGCTTTCAGTATCTGTTCTTGAAACCATGAATTATTTGCTGAAAGCACATATTCTAGAAAGGTATAAGCACCACCAAAGTTTAGAAATTTGAATAGAAAACAAATGGCTGGGTACAAAAAACACCATTCCAGCATGAAAAGGGAGTACACAATCCCAAAACCGATTTAGAGAGAATGGCAATCCTGGGCTTTAGCCCTGGATCTGAACACAAAAAATATAACTAACTTGTCAGCATTGCTACAGCAATGGTTTCATTTCTTTTTAATGAAGCTTGGACATATAGTTCTTAAAAGTAAGTTCAAGAATTAGGAAGAAAGTCTTTACTGTCTCAATGAAGCAATGGCTCGGGCTGCCCAGAGCAGCTGTGGCTGCCTCCTCCCTGGCAGTGTTCAAGGCCAGGTTGGATGAGGCTTTGGGCAACCTGGGCTGGTGGAGGGTGTCCCTGTCCCAAACCAGGCTAGGATTTTGTTTATATGCAGGTTCTGTAGGTGAGAATACTAGGAATGCAATTTCTGCATTAAGAGCATCAGTCAATACTGTGGTGGTACCAGTAACTCTCCACTGCACTGCCTGCCCTATCCTCTTCAGCCATTTGCTGCCTTTGCCCGTGCTTGTTCATGTACCAAATCCTTTCAAATTCAGGATATCCTGTCTGCTCACAGACCACTACCATCTACTTTTCAAGGCTATGCACAAAACCAATTCCCTTTCCCACTGGAGAGAGTAAGCCTGCCAGCAGCAACACCAGTCGCCAGTTTATGGATACGCATGGCCTGGTCCGTACCTGAAGCCTTCGGTATGAAGTAGTATCCCTAAAGAAGGATCCAGTCCTGCCAACAGCATTGGGCAGACCATGCTGAAGTCTATTATTTTGAATTTTCTACCTGTTTATTGGAAGCAAGTACAGCATAAATACTGACAGCAATACTAGCTACATTTCAGGAAGTAACAGTGAGAATCTATAAATATACTGAATGACAACATACACAGAGTATTTCATTTAAATAAGGAAGGAGGCCTTGCAAATAATGGTATTTATTTTGTACAAAATGACCCTAATCTATATTATGGAGCTGGTTTATTTTGCCCTTCCCTACCATGTTATTTTATCATCTTGGATTTGTTTTTCCAAACACAAAACGGTCTGTGAGCAATACACACTGCACTTGAGATCCTAACCCTGCTGAAGACAAGGGCAAGAGAGGATGACAAACTGCAAGTTTACACTCAGAAAATTCTATAGAAAAATTATTATTGCAAATAGATAATCGTTTCTTTTAACCACGTCTGAAGTCCTTTGAAAAAACACTGCAAATAATTTGCTTTGTAAATACCTCTAAACTTTTGTGACCATGGTGCCTGCAATTTCTGCAGTGCCAGAGAAGGTTCCTGCCCTTCCACATAAGCTCACCAATCACTGCCCCTTCTTTGTCCTCAATCCAATGACATTTTATTATTTCCATGGTGCATCATTTTGAGCCTCCTCTGCTTATTTATTAGGTGTAATCTAAGTAGTTAAAAGTGTTTTCTTTTATTATTAGGCAACAAATGTATTTTGTAAAATTTTTTTTGTGAAGTCAAAATAGTCACTTCCATCCAGAGATAATACTCTCCTCTCACCATCTAAATTAGACAACTTCCTTAGGCATTGCATCTGGGTCAGATCAGGCTTACCTTGTTCTTCCCACTTTTAAGTTTAAAAGCATCTCATAAGGAGAAATGGAACGAGGAGGAAGCCTTTAACAAAAACACTAGACAGTATTCCCTACGTGCATGCAAATGCCTTCCCCAAGATTATGAGCCAAATCCTTACTGTGTGGCAAATATTAGTAGTCCACTGACTTAAGTAGGTCAGTTCACATGAGAAAGATTAGCAAAATTCTGCTCTAAATTTGTAGTGCAATGCAAATTTCTGAGGCGTTTGCAGATAACTGGTTGTGCCATTTTAAAATTATTATCAATCCCAGTGATAACCTATATAATTTGATACAGGCAAATATCCAGGGAGAGGGGTGGGGGGAAGGAACCTTTGATCAAAACCATATTAGTTAGATGTACTTTCAGGGTGGCTCACAGTCCTACTCATAAAACAACCTGCTAATTGAGCTGAATACTGTACAGACACAGAAAAGGGAATAAAAAAAAGGAAAGAGAGCACCCTATCCTAAAGAGTTTACAAGCAAACTATAAAGTAGAAAAGCTAAATACAGATCAGCAGAGACATTTAAGTAAACAGCAAGTCAGTAATGAGGATGGAGTCCTCATTTTGAGCTTTCTTCAAAAGAAGGTCATTAGAGACTTTGTGAAGAGCAGCAATAAACAAAACCTGGATTCAAAGGGTTGAAAAATAACTGCATAACAAGAATAGAGCAAGCTTAGAGGTAAAAGGAACATGACTAGCTAGCAAGTCAAGAGCCTCTCTTTTTTTTCCTCCTCCACAAAGATGGAAGAGACTAAGCATATTAGGATGCATTCTAAAGAGTGAGATGTTCAGTGAAAGTGTCAGCAGAGAGTAAAAGACAAGGAGGAAAGTAAAAAACAAGGTCAGTCATGGCACAGATGCCAATACAGACTGTGGGTGCCAGTTAAAAGGAGCACAGCAAACAAAAACTTGATCTGTTCCAGGAGGAGAAAAACCTGATAGGATAGGGAGAGAAAATCATTTGAGGAAAGGTAGAAACCTGTTACTTCCCTTCATCAGAGTTTTGGGCAGAAGGACTGAAGAAAGGGGAAGCTAGAGGCAGGAAAAAGGAAGGAGTCAGAAATTGAAGCTGGAGGCAGACTGTGTCCTGAGGAAGGAATCAAAGCAAGCAAAGATGCAAATGAAATTGAGGACTTGGTAACAATGTGGCCTAACAGTGACAAGTAATTAAAGAAAATTAGAACAAATCTTTGACTGAGTGACAGTTGATCATATTTGCTCACTGGTTTTCCATCAGGAAGCTCTGCAGCATGACAGAGGGAAGAATGAGGTGTTAGAAGGCAGTTGGTCCTGAGAGTACCTGTGTGATCCTAGTTATAGACACCTGTTGAACAACACGTGGCCATCCAGCTTTGCTCCTGCAGAACATTTTTGTTCTTCTCACAAAGAGCTTGTATTTAGCTTTGTTAGACACTTACATCAGAGCACAACCTTTAAAAATTTAAACTCTTGGTATCTGAAATGGAGCACTGTCAGGTACTCCGAGTCTCCATTTTATGGCTCCCAAATCCATCACGCAGTCTGAATTAGAACAAGTAAGCTTGAACTGCAACTGAAAGAAATAGTAGTTGAATACTTACATATTTTCTTTGTCTAACAAAACTTTTCATATAAAGATCACTCTGTACCTCATTTAGCAAAACACAATGGCTTTGAATGAAATGGAACTGAATTTTGAATTAGCACAGAATTTGTAATTCATTATTTTTGAGGAACGAGCAAGAGATTTAAAGCACTGGGATGGTAAAAAGCCTCAGAAGTTACGCAAATTGCACCAAAAGCAGACTATCTTAAAATATTACCTTAAGTTAATGTTAGTATAATCACCGGAGGTTTTTAAGCACTTCGACAAAATTTGCTCCTAACCATATCCTAACATCTGCAAACTGCATGAAACAGAGCAGACTCACTTCTCAGCTTCAAATGGAATAAAATAGTACATACAATTAGTCAGCTACAGAAAAATACAACAAAATACTTAGCTAACCCTTTACAATTATATTTCATTGCAATTGAATTTGCTCACCAAAAGAGAATATCTATGAGCCGCATATCCACTTTATGTACAGAGATCTAAAAAGCTTAGCAACTGATTTCTCCAGCTAGACCATCAGCAAATTAGCTTTGCTGTTTGTTTATTTATTTATTCATAATGTCCAGGAAAATAAGATTATATGGTACAGTCATATTACTGTTCAGAAATACTGGAGTTCATTAGCTGCCTTTCCTTTAAATGGATAAAGCAACAAGGAATAAGAGTGTGATAAAAAGCTACCCCCCAAGTCTTCCTCCAACCCTGCTCTGCATGACAGAGAAGGGACTCAGAGCTCTGAGCCAGGATAAGACAGCAAATCTGCTCCCTTGGGTTTGAGCCGTTTTACTTCTATTTAAGAATGATAACTTTAAAATAGCATTCTGCTACCTAGTCCTCTCTTAGTACTTCTATCCAGAATGAACATTCAGTCTGCACCATACCCTTCCCTAAATTTGAAGCTAGAGATACCCAAGCTAACTTTAAACATGTTAGACCTTAGAAACAGTCCAGCCCGGATGGCAGAGACCTCAGCACAAGCTGAACGTCTTGGAGGGAAGTTTACACAGATGAGATTGAAGCAGCAATGAAACAAACATCTTTCCACCATTGCCTATTTTGTAGACATTTAAGTATGTCTCATGACACGATGCCTGCTTGCAAAGGAATGAACCTAATAGCTTTGTGATAGTAATGAGTGTGTCATAAATTACCCTGATAAGAGTTTGCCCTAAAAATAAAAACCTGTGTTCCCATACATTTGTGAATTTGCCTAATGGCACTACCATGCAATTCCATTTTTCATTCTTTGACCTTTTAAAAAAGATACAGCCAAAAGTTAACACAAAAAGTAATAAAATAAAAATACCAGTCGCAGCTCATCAAGAAAAAAGTAAATAATTTTTCTTTGCTCTAACACCTCAAGAGAAATTGTTTAGAATATTTACATTTATAGCATGTCATTTATATTTCAATACACACTCTTCAGTTACTGAATATTTAATATTAGAATTTATTATGTAGCCCAGCAAGTTTGAAAAATGGCTGCTTCACAAAAGGGAAGTTTCTTCAACACACTGCCTTTTGCTATGTTAAACCTAAAAATATCACCTCCCCAGAAGAAATAATTTATTTTTAGCCTACATACTCTAGACACAGAATAAGACTAATGCCTCCCAGCACCTGGCAATTTTAGAAAGCAAGCAATTAAAAATTATCATCAAGTAATTTAAATTACAGAAGCCGACTTCCTTCATCATATTTCACCCCATCTGTTCTGGTGAATGCTGGGTAAGGATCGTTAGCAGAGTCAGTGCCACTTTAGGTTTGCAGAAAGCCAGAGCACAGGACAAACTGAATCCACACCATGCTACTATATTTTCTACATAGGAACCAGCAGGTTTGCTCTTCCTTTTGTGGCGTGCTGGTGGCAGTGGTGCAGCTCATCAATATGGAGAGCTCTGGGCCTAACAAACTTTTTCCAAAACTGAAAGAATGCAGCCAAGATATAATGGCTCCTGAAAAAAAACAAACCTCCCTGAGGCAGAAGAGATGCCCAGAGCTATTCCATGCCTATGCACCAAGGGTGCCCACCTGTGATACAAGCTCTCCTCTCTCAGGTCACTGTATTGCATTGGTTGGGAAACCATAGGTTTCCTCATCCTACCACAGAATCACAAAGTTGGAAAACACCTTTAAGATCATCTAGTCCAACCGTACCTGTCCTCTACTAAAGCATATCTCTATTTACCTCATCTACCCGTCTTTTAAACACCTCCAGGAATGGTGACTCAACCACCTCCCTGGGCAGCCTGTTCCACATCCCGGCAACTTTCAGTGACAAGTTTTTTTCCTAACACCTAATCTGAACCTGCCCTGGTGCAGCTTAAGGCCATTTCCCCCTGTCACAGCAGCTGCATACACCATGGCCTTCTCGCAGCTCCATAATGGCACATTAACCCACAGTCTGACAGCCATACACTAGGTACTGCTTTCAGGTGCTCCCCTCAGAGAAAGGAAGAAATTGGGAAGATAAACAGTTTCCTATCTCCTGGCTTTAGACTGGTCAGAGCAAGCCTGCAGTCAGAATCAGAAATACCAGGCAGAAGTCATAGTAGCATCTGGCAATGGAGAAAAGTGCTGACAGGCCAAATACCACAAGCTCACCACCTTGGATGGCACTGAAACACTGTGTTAGAGACAGCAACTGCACCTTTGCCTCTGCCTTTAGTGGTTTAAAAATCGCATCTAAACCAAGCCCTGCAACCTGTCAAAGAACCAGTTAACAAGAGTGTGAAGACATTCCAGTCAACATGGACAGAAAGAGCTCTGCACACTCTAGGGGTGAGCTCTTGTTTGGCAAATTTCAGAACACAGTAACATATTCCAGCAGGATCTAGATTTAGCTAGAGAGATGGAAAGCAAGGTTGCAAAATGATAGGGGAAGGAAAAGCAGAAAGAACAGGCAAAATTCCAAAAGGAGAAGCTGGAGGTTTTCCCAGTTTACTAATTCTGAGATTAAACCCATTCAGTGACTTCATCAGGAATGGGAAGAGTTGTCCAAGGGAAAGAGCACAGGATGTTAAAGACCAAGCACTAATTCCGGCTGTGAGACATTTTCTTTCCTTGTGCTTCTTTCTCGCTCTTCTCCTCTCTTACCTATTTAAGCCAAAAATTACATGGCCTTAAACACTATCTTCCCTACTACAGTCATCAACTGGAGACTGATGCAGGGCCCCTGAGCAAGGCCAATAGTTACGAGAAACTGTTCCCAAGCTAATACAGCTCATCTGTTCCTAAAATAAGCTTCTGAGTCCTCTAAAACACAATGCAGACATATTATTCCACAGCAAACAGCATCACAAAAAAAGACAATATAGAAGCTACAGTCTCCTAGAGGAAGGGTTCAAGATAAAGCCCAAATAGAAAACCTGTCACTGTCAGGGCCTGTCGCTGACAAGCAAGACAGGCACGTTGATGGACAAACAAGGAAGAAAGCAGAGCTGGGGCAAGTGTTGAAACAAGTGTTCCCAGTTTAATCTTTACTTAAAACAAAGGTTACTTTGCTCACAACAGTGTCTCAAATTGAAATACAAGTATATGTGCATACATGTATATATATTCCAACCAAAAAATACATTTAGGGTGGTATCAATGCATTGTATGCTGGAGAAAACATTCTTTGTTTTGCAGACTTAGGTTAGTTTTACAAATACTTTATATGGATGTTAATGGACTTAAACGATCACTTGCATGCTGCCTCATACCCAGCAGCAGTGCCTGATGGGGGGAACACTTTTTCTCTACAGGGATAACCCATGACAGCATTGTCTCCCTGGATTTCCCTACACAACCAGCAACTCACTATCATGTTCTACTCTTCAAATGTCCGTCACTGCAAGCAAGCCTATAAAATGGTGATGTCTGCAGTTTATTCAACTAACACTGTTATATCATCCTTTTACATGCAGACACACTACCAAAAAAATTACGAAGCTCTAAAGCATCAATAGGTCCAAAGAAAGATAGCTAACATCTCACTGGGAAGGGCTGGGCATCACAAAGGGATGATGTTTCAGCATCTGTTCATGATGAACAGATCCCAGGCACCAGAGCACGCAGCACTAGAGTTTGCTGATGGGCCCTGTCATAACAGTGGAGCTTCAGAGCTGAAAGGCATGTGGCCTCCCCGTCACTTCACCCAGCACGCTGTCAGGAATAGTTCCCAGACGAGACCTATCACTCCACAGCCAAGTAAGGCAGCAATTACAAAACTAACTTCATACCCTAAGACAAGACAGCCCACATCCCAACTAACCTTGTAGATGTCAGGCACCGGTGTGGGATGTGAAGCTGAGACAGGAAAGCCTGAAGAGAGATGAACAGAGAACACACAAACATGCATCTGGTGTGAAATAATTCTTCAGTTGTCACTTGGAGGTACTGGACAATACAAGGAAATGCTGCTATAGAGCACAGAACAGAAAGCAGCCTGGAAAAGGGATTTTAGAGCAGGGATACAGACACTGGCAGAATTTCCTCAGAAATATGCTTGTATGCATATTTGTGCAAGAAAGGAATTGAAGCAAGGGAGGGAATCAAGCAAGGATAGTATTCAGACCCATGCTAAGGGTCCCAAACATCCTTCCTGAGCAGCAATGAATCGAAACACGTTTAAGCAGCATCCTGATGCAGCACCTATGTGGTAAGTCAAAACACCGTGAAAGGAAAGCTTCCAAAACAGCTTCCAAAAATCAGCATTCTGAAAGGATTAAGCTGTTAAGAGACTGAAATCCTAGAGAGGTGGAACTTGAACAATTGCAACAGAAAAAAAAAATGAAAAGACATCAAAGCAGGTACAAAGTTTGTCTGTGCACAAGATCAAAGAAGAAGCAGAAGAAATTATTTTAGATACTATGACCTGTCATGAAATATCAGAAGCTGTCCAAGAATTTGTGGCACATCTAAAATATTTTTTGAGGTTTAAGCAATAATTATAAATCAAAGTAGCAAATTTTATTCACTTTCACAATAAAAAGCAAACCACAGCCACTCTTCCTAACATTGTGCTAATTCAAAACTCAAAATATTTCAGGAAATAATAATTCAGGAACACTTCCTTTGCATGGCAAGTCTATTAAACAAAATCAATATACAGGATCATTTATTACTGTCTCTGAATTCCACATGCCATTATACAATCCTTCCCTGTGAAGGGAACAGAGCCCAAAAGACTATGCTTTGTACAAGACTGCTGAGAAACAACACGACACACAACAGGATGTTCATCCTGACTCCTTCCTTCCAACAAGGTTTTTTATTCAGATCGGCACAGTGTGAACAGTTTGTTCTC
This sequence comes from Hypotaenidia okinawae, assembly GCA_027925045.1. Classification (NCBI taxonomy): domain Eukaryota; kingdom Metazoa; phylum Chordata; class Aves; order Gruiformes; family Rallidae; genus Hypotaenidia; species Hypotaenidia okinawae. The sequence goes on from BSDF01000004.1 coordinate 96,498,739, forward strand.
CAGTATTACCTAACACCACAAAGAGTAGTTCCATATTTTTCTGTTCTACAATAGCTAAGGAAACACGCAAATCCAGAGATTCAGGAGTGCCTGCAGACCTCAGCCATCCCAGGCCAGTGAGAAAGAAGTGCTGCAGAAAAAAAAAAGCTGTTCTAGAAAATTTTATAGTGCTAATTTTGTTCTTGTACATAAAATTTACCACAAAGATGCTGATATATCCTCAGGGAGAGGAAATCTCCCTCAAAATAAATATAGTGTCAACATAAACAATGATTTTGCCATTAGCCTTTCCTCCAGATCATCCAAATATTTAACTTAATGTAGCATATGAAGTACAGTAAAAAATGCTGCACCTGCTGTAAAAGCTGCAATCTCTGAAATACTCACTTAGTAAAACAAAAGCTAAAAATAAATTCAAGCTATTAAAAAAAGGCACCTAATAAAAAACAAACATATAAGCATTCAATAGCATGAGGAAAAAAGTAATTTGTAAACAGAAATGTAACAAGAAAGCTAGCACTGAATGAAAATAAAAGTTTGGGAAGCATACTAAGCTAAAATACTACATTGCTGTTAGCAGCAAATGCATCTAAACGTTATGTCCACTTCTGTCTGTCCTCATACCAACAGCAGGAATCAAAGTTCAGAAAAAAAAATTAAAAGTAACCAAATCACAGAGGTGATTTGGCATTGGAAACAGAATTACCAGGTAAAAATGACTGAGAACACACCTCATGGAATAAGTTGGAAGAAATGGAAGCACAAACATTACAAGGAATAATCTTTATTGTGGCTCAAGACATAGCAAGTGCAACTTAAAGGAAAACAGGTTGCTTATTTTGAACTAACTTTACAATCTGGAAACATGGGGTGAAGCTCTCAGCCTACCCAGAGCAGAAACTGCCCACTCCAGTTGAGGCGAGGGGAAAACGGTCCCTAGAATCAGCTCTCTGGAGCACTGAACACAGACACGTATGCTCTGTTCTGGAGTTGAGATGTTTGAGCCCAACTTAAGGCCAGTTCAAGCTTTTGCACTTGCAGTTACTTTACAGACCTAAGAGAAACTGTCAACCAAATATGATCTGGAACCAGAGCTATACACAACTGTGTGCAAGAGGAAATCCAACCTGGCAAAGGAGGGAACAGGAGCCCTCACCTGAGGCCAAAAGGCCCCAGTGTAACTTGCTGTTGGAAAACAAAGAAGAAAAAGAAACACAAAGTAAACAGGTTTCCTGAACATGTGTGTACTTCCAGGTAGCTGCTGGAGTTTTTCTGGGCTGCAATTTCAGTCTTCTCAGTATCTCACATGGCCACCACACAGTACGAACTGTATTTGTAAAGGCTGCAGTTGTTTTAGAATTTGAGGCTGTTAAATGGTTGTCAGCTGCAAACTGAGGCTTTTCTCTTTTTTCTATGCAAAGCAGCTAGCAGTCACGTCCCATGTTTGAGGGAAAGTTGTGATGCATCTTCTGTATGGTACATGTGTGGTACACTAGCACACAAGACAGTATTTTGTTCAAAAATGGACAAATTTTTGGACATACTCTAATCTGACTTGAGATTCCAGTCATCTTTATGAAAAGGAATTTTGTACACCATAACTATATTCTGCACTTAGTTTGAAGAACATGGAGACCGGGTTGGATGGGGTTCTGGGCAACCTGATTTAATGGAGACTATCCCTGCCCATGGCAGAAGGTTGGAGTTAGATGATCTGAAGGTTCCTTCCAACCCAATTTAGTCTGTGAAAGGTCTGCTAAGACAAAAGCAAACCCTAGCCTGTCACTAACCACTTAAAGAAAGAAGAGGAGGAGTGGCTGCTTAATGGAGAATGTAGAAATTTTGCTAAACTCTGCAAAATTAAATTTAACCTTACTTACAGCTAGACAGGGACTAACACAGTTGCTGAACAAGCAAAATGGTAAGCTTTAAAATACCTATAGTCTGTAAAAGAATGAACTAATTTCAACTAATGAACCGCTGAGCCAGCACAATGAAGAGACCAGAGCATGGGAAAAGTAATGCAATAATGGTATGCTTAAGACAGTTATAAATCAAAGAAAAGAGAATGATGTCTCTCAGCTTCAAGTAATCATTCCCCAGGAGGGTGAGGAAGACCTCCACAAGACACCATGCCTGAGGGCACAGTGACCAGTCATCTGAAACTGGACTGGAACAGAAGCAGTAAAGCAAGAAGCAAGCAGTCTGTGAAACCAGGGAAGTTCTGGATTGATGGAATAAAGGAAAATCCACAAGTTAAAGTGGGTGCAGCAGCATAGGATCAAAAAACAGCAACAAAAAACAGACTGTTGTAGAGGTGAGTACTTCTCTGAACAACCTCAATGCACCAGGAGGGGTGTGCTCTGATTGCCCATGCCATGACTGTGGGCTGTAAGGGCCAAGAGAGGGGGTGTTGTGTACCTTAGGGAGAGTAAAAGTGTCTACCATAACCACAGAATTACATACGCTTATGACTGTAGGCTGCTCCTGATATCTACTGTAATTCATGTAATCTCTAGCTATAGAAATCCTCCATCAAAACATACACTGCCATTCTTATCTCATCATTACCTACTTCACTGTCTGATTGCTGGGACTGCCTGTGATCCTTAGTTGTTCTGATCATTCCATAGTTAAGTACAACTAGTTCTTAGCTGTCATTGCTCAGCTTTGCCCATAAATACTGCCAACCTGTATAAACTGTTAAAAATCTTACCTACCTCCTTGTATAACTACTCTTCCTTGCCAGATATTAGTGTTTCACGCTCCTCCACAGAAGTTAACCCATGTTAACACAATGTCAAAAACATAACAAAAAGGAAACACAGCCTCATTTTCTGTTGGGCTAAGGGTCTGCAGGCAAGCCATACTCTAATCTGACTTGAGATTCCAGGATCATTCCCTACACAGTTTCAGAAACTCAGTGGAGCAGTAGGAACAGTAGCCATTTCCACAAATAGGCAGACAATGATCTAGGTTACATCTATTTGAATTTATCATTTTTTGTATTTGAGCATATACCTAAGCCCTGTTTATGATCTAATCATATCAGTTAAGCACTTTTTAAAATATTAACCAGATGCAATTAGAGTATAAAACATTCTTTAAAATAAAGTGTAGCAGAAACCTCTGGCAGTATGCATTTTTGCACAGCTCTGCTTAAAATATTTAATCTAAACACTTACTTGGCAACACACTTAGAACTTGAACTTCAATGACTCCTTGGACAGTAATTAAGACTTAATTACCTTCTTAATTACCTTCTTAATTATTTAACTTATCTATAACAAACTCGGAATATTTATCTTTCATTTGTGACAATGTAACTGATAGATGCAAGCATTTCAACCTCACCAGAAAGCACATATTAAATTAGCAATTCATTTGTAATATTATTTCAGAGAAAGCATATTATCTATCTATAGAATCATAGAATTGTAGGGGTTGGAAGGGACCTCTAGAGATCATGGGGTCCAACCCCCTGCCAAAGCAGCTCCCTAGGACATTTCACTCAGATAGGCGTCCAGACGGGGCTGGAATCTCTCCAGAGAAGGAGACTCCACACCACCCTGGGCAGCCTGTCCCAGGGCTCCCTCACCCTCACTGGGGAAAAGTTCTTCCCCATGTTGGTGCGGAACTTCCTGTGCTCCAACTTGCAGCCATTGCCCCTTGTCCTGTCTCCACAGACCACTGAAAAGGGGCTGGCTGATTCCCCCTGCATCCCCTGCTTAAGATAATTATAAACATTAATTAGGTCCCCCCTTAGTCTTCTCTTCTCAAGGCTGAACAGTCCCAATCTTCTCAGCTTTTCCTCATAGGGGAGATGCTCCAGGCCCTTCATCATCTTCGTAGCCCTTCTTTGGACTCTTTCCAGGAGATCCCTGTCCTTTTTATACCAAGGCACCCAGAACTGGACACAATACTCCAGGTGGGGCCTGACCAGGGCAGAGTAGAGGGGGAGGATCACCTCCTTTAACCTGCTGGCCACACTCCTCCGGATGCAATATGCAGTGGTAAGTAGAAAACACAAAATCCATTTAACCTGAGCACTATGGAGTTCTTTCATAACACTGTGGCTAACTAAATCCCTTTCTAAAGGCATTGCCATCCACTAGCTACTTGCTTATGGTGACAGAGAACCTGAGAAGACAGAGGTTCAATCCCTACTTCATATTTGCAAGATATCACCTACAGCTGGGGTCTCGATGGCCTCTTTTAACCGGGCTGAGGGAGGCTTGCGCTTGCAGGCTGCAAGGAGAAGAGCTCTTGCAGTCCCAAGCAGGCTGAGCACCTCGCTCCTCAGTGACTGCTATGGTCCCCAGAGCTGGGGTCTGGAAGCCAACACACGAGATTTTCTGGCATATTTTGCACAGCAGCCACATCCAGGCTCCATATTACACTAAAACAACTGTATTTAACTGTAGATATTTGTGATAAAGCAGCTTCAGTTTGTTCTAGTTGAGGCTTCCCCAGAAAGCTTTTTTATTTTATTTCCTTTACAGCACTACACCAAAATTATTTGCTAAAAGGTTTAATGCTCCAAGAGTCCCAAATGTCATTTTTATTTACTGAGTGCCCTCTGAGCTCGACTGCTTTGCCCTCACTTTGGCAGGAGGACCCTTGACAACAGGGCACACACTGTAACAAGGACTTACTAAGAATTCACTTTACTGCAAGTGATTTCCTATAGCCAAGACATCTCAAACTTCTGAAAAGCTAATGATTTTAATTTTTTGGAGAGAAATAACCTTTTTGCATGAAACATCATTCACTACAATGATTCCAAGAAAAAAAAAATCTTTGCATTTCACCATTTTGAAATTCTGCATTTGGATGAAACATTAATTGGCTTTCCCTCTGAAGCACACAAGTAGTAATATTGGATTTCCATATTTTGCCACATTACATAAATTTTCCAAAATGGAAATAGCCCAGAATCAAATGCAAAGACATGTTTAATCGGGGTGAGTATGTTAATCATACTTCAGAGAGCACGGGAATTCATATAAGATGGGCAGTATCAATCCTTCCACCTTTGAGGTCACAGTAACCAAAAAGTGGAAGAAGCCAGCCAAGAGTCCCATACCTGTTGCTGGGAAACAAAACTGAGGATTAGCCCATATGCAGTTTCAATCACCAGGTGCAAGGAATCACATGCAACCAGAAAACACAGTTTGTGACCAACAAAGGTAAAGGGACAACATCATGCCAGCCCTTGGAAATACCTGCTATTATTACTATTGTAAATATATCACCAAGAAGCAATACAGACACAGGACTGTAGACAATATGGCTAATGAGAAATTTGTTATTTTTTAAGCTAGGAACAACTTTAATAGTGTTATTTAGGAGCATAACATTTCTGTAGCACTGCCAGACTTCCAGCCAATTGTCAGGAAAAGGCAAAGAGAACTAGTACATACCATACCTTACATTGCATGTATACCTCATTGAGGTTTCATATTTACATTTGACAGCCTTATTTTTGAGATCTGACTACACCAGCAATTTCTATTGCTTGAATTACTGTAAGTCTGTGAGGTCATTAAGTCTGTATGGTGACATAATTCAGACACACATGTGAATTCGTGAAATAACAATGCTATTCAGTTGTAACCAAAATCAAATGGAAGACTATATAGTGCCAAAGAGAAACAAAGTTTTGAGAAGCAGTATTTGTCCTTGAAACACAATAGAGAGCACAGATTGGGAAAAAAATATTTTCAAGTTATGGGGTGATCTTTGATACCTTCTACTCCTAGAAACTTTGCAGGCTGAACACGAGGCAGCAGTGTGCCCTTGCTGCAAAGATAATGTCATCCTGGGCTGCATTAGGCAAAGCATTGCCAGCAGGATGAGGGAGGGGAGCCTTCCCCTCTGCTCAGCACTGGTGAGGCCACACCTGGAGTGCTGGGTCCAGTTCTGGGCTCCCCATACAAGAGACATGGACAGACTGGAGAGAGCCCAAGAAAAGGCCATAAAGATGATGAAGGAACTGGAACACCTCTCATCATGCTGAAAGGCTGAGAGAGCTGGGACTGCTCAGCCTGGAGAAGAGAAAGCTTTGGGGGATCTAAATACCTGAAGGGAATGCGCACAGAACAGAGAGACAGACTCTTTTTCTGTGACAGGACCAGAGGCTGCGGGCATGTTTAACAATCAGATTCCCCTTCAGTCACTTCATCACACTGAAGTTATGAAGATGGTACATTTATCTCAACCTCCACTCTGCAGCTCAGTTACCCTGACAGGTAAGTGTCAGCACAGCTGTGTCCTCTGAGACAGCTCTGTCCATCACAGGAGGCAGGGCTGATTCATAGCTTTCAGACCACTGGTCCCCATTCCCAGCATTGAGGACATTGTAAAACATCACACAAGCTACCAGATATGAAAAGTTGCTCTCCTCACTTCTCTTCCCCAACTTTGCGTGTCCCTGAACTAGAACATTCTTTCAGCTTCAAGATAATTTTGCTGGTTTCTCTCCTACGACAGAAGTTTTCAAGAGTTTTATGGTAAAACCCCACATCGTATCAGTTGTAACAGTGATTCTTCTAAATTCTGTTGCTGACATCAATAGTAGTTTCTGCTATTAACAAGAGTCTAACTCTTTCCTACTTCATTTCATGGTAAGCAGCCAATACTATTTCATTGTCTGCATCCTGTTTGGGAGGAAAAAAAAATTAATAATCCAGTTACAATGGATCCACGACACACTACACTTTGACCCTGGGATTTGGATTTTGCCTGCATTTTGTTTGTTTGTGAAGCACTGTAACTGTTTGCATACGATATGAATTGAATCTGTGGCATGAGGAATCCGGACTCTGTAGACTCTGTAGGTAACCCAGGGTTATAGGTTAAAACACATTGACATCATGACAGATTGCTGCAATTTGAGGAATAATCTGAAATCCTGCTGGGACACAATTGAGTCTGCGAGCCTAGTTGTTAATGATAATAAAAGCTGACATAGTAAAAATGATAACATTAAAGAGAACACCCAGTAATATAAGTACCTCCAATGTATGACATTGACAATCCAGTTAAGGGCACTGGTAAAAATCTCAAAGGCAAGTAACTTAGTGCTCCATTTCCAGTTAGAGAAAGCTCCAATCATTTGTGGAAATGTAACCACTAAGTGCTTTTGTCTTTTCTAGCTTACAGGCTATCTGCTTGTCATAATTTTAAAAACATGCAGTTTTCATATCTTCAGTAATGCAAAGTCATAATTCTACTGTCTGATTAGTTTGTATCTATGTACCAATAGATAAAAACTGTATTTTTAATGTAGTACACCCATGATACCTTTCTCTGGGTCTTTGACACACCATAAACCAGCTGGCAACATAAAATATAAATTGGCTAGCTATAAGAACAGATGAATCGCTAATTACTTACTCTGTACCAAAATAAGAGACCAATTTTACAGTATCAAATGGCATGTGTAGCTGTTAATTTAAAATTAAATTTTAAAAATACCCAAAAGTCAATGAGCATTATTCAAAACACTGATACTTATTTCTATTTCAAAATATTACTATTTCTCTGAATTTAAAAACATGGTTACTAGATTTTGCTCTAGCACATCACTATAAGCATCGTAAGATTTTTATTCACTCTTTACACTGAATTTTATCTTTCATAGGTCTCACACTTCAGATCATTATTCTCAGCTTTGCAGGATCAGGGGATAATGTCTTCTCACAAATACAATTTACAAGACAAGCAAACGATGCTGCTAATGTCAAAAAAAAAGAATCACATAAATGCTGAAACTAAAGCTAACAGGATTCTGACATCTCTTCCTTTTGACAGTACAGTCAATAGGGGGTGGGGAGTTTTCCATCAAAAATTGGCTGTAAAATAATTTCAAAAAAGAATACAACAAGGGAATAGGTAGAACAGCAAAACCTAAGAAAAGCTTTGTATTTGCTTTAGAAGTGCAGGAAGACTCAGATCCATCCTTTGGACTGGATGCTGTGATAAAGTCTAAAACAGCAACACCACTGGCACTTGGCTTGCTTCCAAACCTTTTCAATCTTAATCCCTAAAATGAGCACTCAAAGTTGAAGATTGCAGGGTTAAAAAATCCTATGCCTTTATTGCTAATTAGCAGCCTACTGCTACCCTTTCTTATCATATAGAAAACTAACGCAATTGATCTGCCTTTGAATGGCAAATTTCGTTCGCAATTATTGCCAAGGTTTTTTACATCACTGAAAGCTGTGTGTGGGGATCCACAGCTGCACGCTCAGCCTGTTCTCTCCATGCAGTGGATTCTGAAGGTAACAACTGTTTCATGGAAGGTATGTAAAGATTTTATATTACTTCTTATCAAAGATGTTCTGAAATTTCTACTAGCTTATTTTCATAAGCTATTCATCATATGCTCCTCAGAATTTCTACCAAGACATTGTCCTTCCTCTACTCCTTACCATATCCTGCAGCTTCTCGCTGACATCTGCCAAAGCAAACATCAGGGCCAGGCCAAACAATTTGCTTCTTGTTAGGATTTTCTTTTATTGATATAGAAGCCTTATCAAAGGAATGGCTTCCAAGAGCCCATCCACAGAACAGAAAGGGGAAATACTGCCCAAAGCAAAAATATGTGAAAATTAGGTTTTCATTCTGGGCACATAATTTACCCACATCACAGCTGATAAGGAAAAGCAGCATGAAGCCCTTTGCTGGTGTGAAGCACATTGAAGGAACAGTCCTAAGAACTTCATCAAAAGCCCTGGGTCCCCGGGGTAAGTTGATTGATTTGGCCATTTCTTCACCCAAAGTGCTGTCGCTGATCTCTGCATTACCCAGTAGGCTACTGTCAAGTTCTGCAGACCCTTCACAAAGCTATTAGAGGTCTCCAGATCAAACAGCTTAAAACTTCCAAGTTCAAGTTCTGAAGTAATGTTCCAAGAGGGATATTTTCTACCTAACAAGACTGTCAGAAAAATTCCTACAGCTGAGTGTTGTGAACTGTAATTGAACACACAATTAATACAATTAAAACTGACCTTGCTCTAAACACTCTGGGGTATGAGAAATAGCCCTTAGTATTCCTTTTTTCACAAAAGTTAATCGATTTCCTTGATTTTAATTTTCAGTAAGAATAAAATATTCTAAATAAAATCCCATTTTAAAACTGTATCACAACTGAGCAATTGTAATTATACAGTCAACAAGTGGTTGGTCCCACTTTTTAACAGCAAATTTTTTACAGCATTCTGCACCCAGATTTTTATCCATTTTTTTATCAGTACAAAACAGTGCTATACACACAAATCAAAGGTCCGAGCCATAGAGTGATCCCATTCTTTATTTGACAAGGATCTCACCGATTCCCCAAAGGGCTCAGTTTAGGAAGAGGCTGATTTTACAGGAACTTTTGCATGGATCAGATTTTGCAAGGTTGGGCCCTCTGCTTTGTTCTTTTACTAATGAGCATCTGCATTGGCATGCTTGTCACCAACCCCACATTTCTGAAATTCAAGTGTTGTCCTGGGCACATCCTCAGCCCTTGAGGAGAACTAAAGATGGAAAAGGACTCCAACAGTGGCATAGCTTCTTATTTTGGCAGTATCATTTGAGTTGAAATTGTAAGACTTTTTAAGACTTCAGATTTGCAATTTTACTCACTCTAAAAACAACAAACAAAAAATTCAACAAACTCCAAAACAAAAACTATGTGCAATTCAGCTACACTACATGTTAAAGGAGAATATCCAGTCCATAAATGACAGAACTTTTACCGAGATCTTTTAAGCACCAAGTCATAATTTACGATGAAAGGCAGAAAATAAATTCTAGTAAGTTGCACAGTATTTCTATAGAAACTAATTACAAGTCTGAAAAATTGTGCTAAAAATAGACAACACAAACATGCAATAAAAGGTCTTCTCATAAGTATATTCATATTTCTGCCATTAAGACAAAAGGCCATCTCTACAGGACCTACTGATCTTTACTACAAAGATTGCCTCAAATCAACTTTCAAATCTGTAACAACCAATACTGAAGAAAATAGGTAATAATAATTTATATTATTATATATCCTAAGTATAAATGTATAATAAGAAAAAAAGATAAAATAGATTTTAAAACTTTTCTTTTAGAATTTGCAGAAGGAACAGTTGAATGTATCTAATATTTTCCAAAGAGGATTTAGAATACATGAGCTATGGAAACCTGACTCTTTCTTAGTAAGAGTGCTTAGGTATTCCAGTGTTCACTGCAAAGGTGAACACAAGATAAATTTAGATTTTATTACCAACCCAGTAACACATTTGAACCTGGATTTACAGTTCCCATTGGGAACTTAAAAAATTAAAAAGAAGCCAGAGCAAACCATGACATGGCCTTTTCATGACATGCCTGCACAGCAATAAAATGTTAACAGCTAAACTGAAGAACTTAAGTTTTTTTCCCTTGTAATTGCAAGCACCACAGTTTAAGAAAGTGGGTGTCTCTGGGTCTCAAAGTGAGTCTACAGACTTAAAGTCTAGGGGCCAGGCTCTTTAATTATTAATCCCAGGAATTCCCTTCACATGAAAACAAAAAATTCAAGGACAAAAGATGCAGAAGCTTCTTAATAAAGATAAAACATAAATGAATAATGCAAGGTTAGACTATATACTGACGTTAATATTGCTTATATAGCACCTTTACTAAACCTACCACCTTTAAAATACAACATTGTATCTTCTAAGGTTATCAATTCTTGTTCAAAATCAGCTTTATTTTTGGAAGGTTATGGAGAAGTCATTTGGATAGCACAATCAATATTAAACACTACATGGAATATTACCTTGAAGTCACTTTTAGCTAGGTATATAAAGTTCCACATATTACATAGGTGGTCATTACCTAATGTAGAAAAATTTGAGATCTTCACCATATGCATAGGTTTGGGAGTTGGCTTTTATGACTCAACTACTAAATAATAGTCAAATAATTTGGAAGTGCAGAAGTTTTACAGGGGAATCAGGAAGAACAGACCCTCAATTAACTTTGATGATTTTAAAAATATTTTTACGCAATTTGTGAACTGAGGATGCAATTATGGGTGAATTTCTCCCTTTCATGTGATATTAGTGAGGCTTTCACCTCTCATTTTTAAAAACATGATGAACTTCAAGTAAACTTTAGTCAGGATTTCAGGACATGACCCATTTTGAAGATGCACCTTACTTTATACTGAAGATGTTTATTATCTAACACAACAGAAATAGGTCAGGGCTTCTGTTCCAGTTCTTTTTGTTATAGCTAAAATCAGTACAGACTAAAATTAATACACAGCAAGTAAAGAAAATAGAAGTTATTATCATAGCAATACTCAAGAGATACAATCAGGTCATAAAAGCTGGAGAGAAAAAAGTATCACATCAAAACCAATAGGCACTATGAAAGGATGAGTTTAGCACCTGCAAAAATAATTGTGCATTAAACAAATAACTGCTACACAAGAAATGGAAAAGGTATCTGCCAAACATGTTCAAAAATACAAAACACAGAAGCCCACATCACCATAGTATTACTAAAGCATAAGGTGATATACCAGCAAGCCTCTCACCTTTAAGCAGAAAATAATTTAAGCAGAAAAATCAATAACTTATTAATAAACTTCAGTAGCAGAAAGATAAGGAGCTGCCAGGATCAATTTAGATCTATAAGCCAAAGCAGTTTGTACTTAAGCCCACAAATGTAACTCAAATACCATTTCCTTTTAGAGTTACAATATGCTCAATAAGGATGAAGAAATGCATATCATCACACACAATACTCATTTGTGTATCTCAATTTTTTTGTAATCAGAATTTTGTTATTTAAATACAATTTTAAAACATTGTGAAACTGATTATCAAGTGCAACTACAAGTCAATATTAATGTCTTTACTATTGGTCCTGTAAAAAGCCAGCATGTGGAAGGCAGTAGCCATGGGATGTCCTTTCCATTCTTGATAGAAAGGATCCTCTGGCTTCTTGTGCTGGCCCTTTCCCCCTCCAATTTCCTTCATAGCTTGCTCACTTCTGGACACAATATCTATTAAAACAGAGGGTATGTATCAAAATTATAAATCAACATTATATAGATTCCTCACTTCTTGTTTCATTTAAAAAACACAAAACACAAACAAAAAACCTAAGCCATGCAAAAGGAGACCTATACCCCCACTTGCACATAACCAAATTGTGCCAGTTCTTGGATATGCTACTTTTCCTGTATGTGACATTCTCATCTTCTGTTTGTGTCTTTCCAAAGATCAGCCCTAGGGGACAAGAACATGTATGCTTTACAGCAACATTTAAGCACCACCCTTCTCTTACATAACACTGCTGTGGTGTGACAAAGTTTCCAGCTCTTTAAAGGACAATGTCAACAAGAACCACATTCAGAATTTACTCTTCATTTGCAGCAGTCCCTTTCTTTAAAGAGCTCTTATTTCCTTTAGTAAAGTGAGTTTGAATATGTTTGTGCACCAAGAGGAGTGAAAATTCAACAGTTGGATCAACAGAAAATATTGGGATCTGCAAACAAGAGCATAAAATCAGCCATGTGTGCTCAAAGACCCCATATTTCAGCATACTGTCAGGAACAGCTGCCTCAGGAGGAATATAAAGAACAGGGGCAGCATACAGAGTCCTCTTCTGGGCTCCAGATATTTGTAGGCCAGGGACTACCTCAGATACTGCTTCTGGATTTCAGCCAGTCTGTCCTCAATCTTCCATAAATTTATCCAATCTTTCCTTCCATAAATGTATCCGATGGTTCTTAAGCATGTGAAAACTACTGACATCCTGTCCTGTGGCAAGAAGGTCTGCAAAGTGTTCTCTGTCAAGGAATTTTTAATAGCATATAGGAATGCTTACACATGATCAACTTTAGCCCGAATTAGATACATTTTAATCAGAAAAGAGAAAGTTGGGGGGCATGGGGATGCGTGTGTGGCATACTGCATTTTTTGAAATGTTTTTTGAGTAGCTCTAAGTTTAATGTAAGGCTTTCAAAAACCTAACTGATCTTGCATTTTAAGTCTGAGCATTAGCATATTGCAACTCTTGGTAAGAAATGGCCATATTTGGAACACCTGCTGGCTCTTAACAAGAGCAGCTTGTCTCATACAGAAACATCATACATCTCTATCATGTCTGGGGACAAGACAAAGACAGTCTTGTGTCCTACTCCAATTAAAGGGGCCTGGTTCCCAGACACGTTGCTGCGGACTTGCACCTTTCAGATCAGCTAGATTCATGTTCACAGTGCATAGCAGTACACTTGTAACTCATCTCAGGTGCTCCTGAGATCAATGGCCACTATTTTGTTGGATTTTTTTTTAAGTTCAAAATGCTTGAAACAATGACTAAATTGTGCTGCACCACACCAGAAATAGAGCATGATGCCAAGGAACACGCATGGAGGTAGGTCAGGTTAGGGCACACAAGATTGTATTGCTGGGATGGTGCTGAAGCACAGTGGAACTGGCACAGAACACATCTGTACTGCCCTGACCAGACATTAAACATGCCATACTGCTTGCTATGCCTATGATTTCTTTTAGGGGGAGCTACTTCAGAAGGAGGTTCAGGAGCTAAATTACCGCATCAAGTGAGCAAAGCATAGGGTTGAGCCAAACTGGCATCATGGAGACATGGTGGCTTTTTCTACATGGGTAAGCTGAAGAGTAAGAGCATTGGTCTGGGTGCTGGCATGTAATTTCTGTACTGTCAAGCTGTTACTGCAGGTCCCAGAATGGTTTTTGTCTTTGCCAGCTAGTGCTCTCCTACACAGTGCCTGGAAATGGTTCACAGAAGAGTGTGGGCCAAGGACCGTACTAGTGGTATGTTCACACGTATCATCCAACTTTACTCTGGAGAGTAAAAGAGTTTAGCCATATAGATCAAATCTTTGTTTTGTGGCTTTAGAGCCAAAGCAGAAATCCTGGTCCTGTTTATTTACTAGTACTGGCTCTTAATACCAGCTCCAGCTGCATTCTTAGCTTAGCATGAGCTAGGAGCTCAGGCCAATACCATGCCCCTTCCCATATATGCCTTCCTTTCACAGAAGGAAGGTCATAGCTTATTCATACATTGATAACAGTTTAATTATGAAATAAACAAAAGCACTACTATCCCGAATTAATTACTTGATGGGGGGAAAAAAAGCACATCTCCAGCACAAAAAGCACCATAAAATTCCACTTTCCCTAGCTCTAAACTCATCTCTCAAATTCAGAACACGTTTCATTGCATATACAATAGGAAACAAGTACAAAGCAAGAAGTGACTTAATACTTATGGTTAATACTTTTCCTTACACATAGATGACAGGAAAAGTAAGCTGCCAATAGCTGCACAGATTTTTGTCAGCAGAGGCCCATTAATGAAAATGCTGTAACCTAAAAGAAAGCAGGTAAGTTTCCCCAGTGACTGCAAGGTAGTAGTAAAGGACTAATTCAACACAAAGTTAATCAAAAATATCTTATTTGCTTCAAAGGAGACCAAATTAGTTCTCTGAAGTATATGAGAGCTATGAATCTGCCTTCACTCGACACAACTACTAATCTCTCAATATCAAAAGTAGTTGACATTTCAGTAAATTAAAAAAGAAAGTCCTCCCTGCCTTTAAATGTATACTTAACCTCTGGCTGGTCTTTTTGTTCATTTGATTCTGATTACGGTCTTCATTTTGCCAAGGGTCTGCAAAAACACTTGCTCAGACTGATGTTTGAATTTAACATCTTGCAAAGTACAAATAACATCAGCATTAGCATTTACCAAAACCAATCATATAAGGAGTGGTAATGCAAAAAAGTAATGATAAAAACAGACAAACTGAAAATGTGCACAGTATGGAAACTGAATAGGGAAAGTGAAGAAGGGCTAAACGCATTAAAAAGAGCAGGCTCAGTATCCTGTAACAAACTTCACACTAGGTACTATTGCTGGATCTTAACTGAATTGGTACAATGCATCAATATGATAGAGATAATTTATTAGGTGATTAACTACACCCAGCATTGAAAATCATGATTGTTACAGCTATTAATGCAAATGGAATGATAAACAAGTCTTCAGAGCCACTCTAGATATAGCTCTGTAGTTTCACAGAGCTCTTTGCTTTGTAAATTATAGTAAATTTCTGCAAGCAGGAGCAGGGGGAGAGTGTGTGTGGAGCAGCCTATGTGTCCAGTTGTCCACAAAAGCTTTGGATTACCAAGCCATTATTACTTCTTCTGAAGAGACCTTTAAAGATCACCTAGTCCCATCCCTCCTGCCATGGGCAGGAACACTCTCCACTAGCCCAGGTTGCCTGAAGCCCCATCCAACCTGACCTTGAACACTGCCAGGGAGAGGGCAGCCACAGCTGCTCTGGGCAACATTTTTCACAATTATTTCCACTATAGCCCATAGATTGAAGAATGGTAACACTTAGCTGTGATACCTTGCAGGAAGCTTTAACTGAGGTGAATTATTCAGTACAGAAAAAGCTTGGTCAAACAAGGCAGGAAGATATATACCATTGTTACTGAACAAGACAAAAAACACCCTTCTGCTGCTACAGAAGTGGAACAAAAGTCAGTGGCTGTACAAGTAGTTCCCAGAGCTCTGTTTGGTGTTGCAAAGTATGCAAGACAACAGACTACTACCTTTGCCTCAAGGTTTTTGTTTATGGTATCTGCAAAACAGAGCCTTTCAGAGCATTTGTTTTATATACAGACACAACATTTGGAAATGCTTTGATTTTAATCATTTATGAAAGTTCATTAACTTCCCTTATTTTTTTCCGTTTTCTGTACCAGATACCATGGAGACACTTACTATACCCTCTGTAATCTTTTGAGCTATTATGGTAATAATCTCTACAACAGGAAGAGCTGTGGGACACTGCAGGGGAAAAAGGTCAAGAGGAAAAAAAAAGGAAAGAAAAAGAAAAAAAAAGACTCATAGAAAAGCAAGATGATGGGGATGTAAAGAAACTGAATTAAACTATTAAAAAAAAATCATAAAAGCTCAGATAAAGAAAAATATACATTTGACCCAAAGCTAACACTGGTTCCACAAGTGTCAGAACTAAAATAAATCACTTCTCAACTTGACTCCAGAAAACTGAAGCTCAGTATGCTTACTTAAAAATTAGTAACAAGGACAATAATAAATTGATTTTGTATTTTAAAATGCTTCTGCAGAAAATGCTCCATTTTGTCTAATGTTGTCTGTCCATGTCCTCTCAAAAGAAGAGCAGCATGCCAAACATGCATGCCTCCCATTCCAGCTTGTCTGCAGGTGCTGGTAAAAGAAACACTGAGTAAGAAGCTGTTTCAGTTCTCTTCAGCCTTGACTCACCATTAGACACTGATGTTTCAGTGCACAGGCTGCATAATCAGTGCTTATTTCCACTCAGGATTCTCAGTTCTTCAGGTTCAGTCTTTCACAATCCCACTGTTTCGCTCTTCCCACTAGCACAGCTCGTTATGGCTGATAGCATGATTTGCTATGCTAATGCTTACTGTAAAACAGTAAACATGGCTACACTCCAAAATAGCAAGAAGGAAGATTATAAAGTCATAATTCCTGATCTTCTCATAAAATAACTGTCCAGGCATTCTGTTCTCCATCTGCTCTGTGGTTATCAATCTGTGGTACACCATCTCGTAGCAAGGACTCAAGCTGTGAGGGAGGTGCCCTGTCAGATGGCAACACAAAGACAGACTTCCTACCTGTGCACGGTAATAAAACTGGAACAGTGTTGCTAATGGGTTTGTAAATGTCTTCAAACAGGGACAACTGCATTTTAAGAGGGTAAAAATTAGTATGCAATTTCTGTTACTGAAAATAACCTCAGAATATTTAAGTAGGAGCTGCATTCCTTGTAAGCTTAACCTACATTATATTGCACTGTTTAATTTTTCAGACTAGATCTCCACTCAACACCATAGCTGAGGCCAGATCCTACCATATTAGCTCTTACTGGTTTATATTGCTCCCAGATGCCAAACATTGTGAATACCAACATTTTGGTTTTAAAAAGCCTTTTTTTGACTCAGTACATCTCACGTTGCCTTGGTTAAATTCTTCATGCTTGTTTCAGCTGGCACAGTAAAGACATCACTGCTGTTTGTTCCATTATACAGGCTGAAGCCTTGCAGTCTGGGCTTTTGTTTTATAATCACTAAGACAGGAGAATGAGAAGACAGATTTCATTATAAATATTAGGAAAATACTTTAATTCGCACTTTCAAAGCTAAATAGGCCATAAAAAATAAAGACCCCAGTTAGTCCCCATTTCCTCTCCAGAACCTTCTAATTAATTTTCCATAATAAAAGAAAGGTTAAAGATAGGGTAATTGGCAAAAACTTTACTGCTGAAAGACAGAGTGGTCTATTATGCCCCCAGAAAACACACCTTGCACAACCTCTTTTCAAGCATGAAATAAGAGATCTCTGAACAACTCCCGGTGATTTCATTTTAATTGAAACTCTCATTTTAATACTGTCCTGCTCATCTTGCTTTTGTGTTTGTGAGCTTCTGAAAAAGCCAAGCTTCCTTGTATGCAATAAAGTAGCCTTTCAGCATTCCTCTGAGATCTGAATTCGCTATTTTCAGTGACCACTGCAGCTCATTCACAGTAATACTCATGTCTCTCTTATGGTTCTCCAGAAATTCAAAACTAACCTCTTAGACTAATTTTTTTTGTCCAATTGCCACTTTTAAAATCTTGTACAAAAGGATTCTTGTAACTACCCAGACTTGACATATCTAATACCTGTAACCAGTATACAAAGGTGGAAAGCATCCACTTCAGGAAGACTCCAAAAGGCCCCGAGACACTGGAAATCGTGGCTATTTCATACCCATTTAGTTCTGTTTCTACTAAGCAGAGTTATTATTTTGATTCTATGAAGATCAATGGAAGAAAGGCATAGACCAACGAGCTTCAGCGATTCCCAGATTCATAAGCAATCCCCTGGGTGACTTCGTCTGACCTCCCGAACATGCCACACAATTTCTAGTAGAGTAAACTAGACTGGACAGGGCAGCAGGATAATGCATCCCTTCAGCTTCCAGTGCCTCTCAGCTGCTCTGGGTAGATACACCTCTTAAATTTATTTTTGCTAACAAGCTGAGTTTCCACTGGTCACTTATCTCAAAAGACAAACCATCCATCACCCACCCCATTCACAAAATACTTTATTTTTGCTGTTTCCATTTTGCCATTACAATTGTCATAGATTAGCTATGTTTTTACCCTTTTCTGCCAACTCAGTCACCCAGTTCTACTGGAGCTACTTGATAAGGATTCCCTCTATTTTCTTATTTTATGCCCTATGATCACACTTAGCTCCACTTTCCAAAACTAAAACTTTCCCTCATCAACATTTAAAGATTTTTTTGGTCTTTTTACAGAACCGTGGCTGATCCTCTCATATTTAGTCATGCTACTTCTTAAAGCCAAATCTGCCTCCTAAAGTATCTCCTCGCATTTTTAATCATTTATGGTCATATGTCAACTTCTATTATCCAGAAATTGTACAAACCACTGGTTTATTTCTATATAAATATTAAAATTAGTTATTGGAAAATATTATTTTGCTATATTCATTCTCTAGGTCATGAAGCTATTACTTGGCAGTCCTATAAATATTATGAGTTAGTTTATTGCCTTCCAAGCAGTTTCAAAAATCTTTTCATAGAGACAATAAAAGATTATGCAAGCAAACTTCAACAGAAGTGAAGAATTTATGTTATTTTCCCATCTGTGAGGAAAAAGGCTTCAAGCAGATAACCTCTACCAATAAGATGTTCAAATTATCCTTTTCTAGTCTTCATAACAGTGCAGGCTGAATCTACATGTTGCCAAGCAATCAAATAAGTTTACTGGAATGTGTGTTGTTATATTTAAAGCAGCAGCCAGGCTGAACAGGAAAACAGCTTTAAATCTCAACCCAAGTGCCATCCTTGAATCCTAAAACCAGCAGTGTCTTACACAAAGGTGGTTCTGAAAGGCTAAAAAGGGCCTCTACGATGCTGCTGAGCACTCCACTGAGCAAAGTAAACCCTGGAGCACTTGAAATCTTCCTGTACAATGGTGACTTAGCATTTGTACTTTGCTAGTGCCTAGAGATTCCTGTGATAAACCAGAGCCTTATGTTCTAGACACCACACAAGCAGCACTGATATTCCAGCCCAGTCACTATTGCTGAGTAAAGCTTAACAGGCAAATAGGACTTTCCACCTCTGTCAGAGAAACAAGGCTGTATCTGCAGGCTACAGCCTGGCAGCTCACTTGCACTAACACTGCTTAAGCCACTGCTCTCAAAAGGGGTGAGCTGTTAGGTGAACCTCATGCAGTAGCCTGGGTTGCACTGACCTGAAGATGACTTGAGAACACCAAGAAAGGCTGGAAAGGTAATCAGCAGAGTGGGGAAGGATTTTAAAAGTGTAGATTTAGGGTTATTGAAGGGAACAATAGGGTAAATCCCCAGAGGAACAGGCACATGGGGAAGAGTTCCCAGGAGAGCTCCCTGATTTTCATTGAGAATTGAAGAAGAAAGGAAGCCCTTGTGTGGGAAAACTAGGAGTTCTGGTAGAAAGTCCATTTGATTTGGAAAGCAGCTTTCTGGTGTGCTAAAATTAAAACAAACAAACAGAAAACTTCAAAAAACCTCACAGACAACACACCAAGGATGGGCAAAAAAAAGGAAGAGCATGCAAGTATGAAGGCATAAAGTAAGCAAGCACTGTTCAGGAACTTGCAGGCATGATAGTCAGGGAGGCCAGAGCTCACCTAAAGACAGACCTAGGGATGGACATTCTGTCTAACAAGTAGGGAAGCTATGGGCAGCTGTAAAAGGAAGTTCAGAACCTATATGTGTGTGACAGACTGGGCAGAGACAGATGATGAGAAAAAGACCCAATGTCTTTTTTCATACTGATCTTTACAGGAAAAGCTGAACAAACCAGCACACATCATGTGGGAGGCTGGACTAGTTAACATGAATATCCCTTCAAACTGTAACTTCTGTGACTAAGCCAGCAAGTCAAATAAGCAAAGAAACCATAGAACTGAAGTACAATCAAGGGTTTAGCCTATAATCAGAGCACACCTCCCTAGTCTTTCTTTAACTGACTCTCCATGCTTGAAGCCAAATACACGTTTTGGAGAAATATTCTTGGAGGATTTGAAACATGTAATCTATTTGCTGCAATTATAGTTGTGCATCAGTATGAGCAAGCCATTTTGAAACACAGTTGTGAGTTTGTTATTCTCTACAAATTACAGAGACATACATTCAAGGCCAAGACTGAAGAAATTCATTGCCAGTAGACTTTAACTGTTCATAAGCACTGTTAATTTTATCTTGTTGGATTCCTTAATGCCCTGTAGTACTGTCATAAAGGACAAGCAAGCAACCTAGAGCCACAGCCAGATAGAATGAAAAAACACTGGTCCTCTAATCTACAGAGGTCATCTTCTACCTCACCACCAAAGCATCTGAAACACTTCCCTACAGTGTGTTTCTAGATTCTCTGTCATGTCAGGTGATGTTTGCTCTCTTACTCTCTCTCCTAGGTATGCAATGTTTCATGAGAAAGTGTTTTTAACACTTATGCAGCTGTCTGCAACTGGAAAACAGAGGCATTCATTACACAATGAAAGATGAGCAAAAAAACCTTTTAAGAAGAAAAGGTGCTTTTACTGTGTTTAGGGGGAATAATTTTGCTTTTTTTTACCCCACTGGGAAATCATAAAACCTTCTCATGCTACAGAAAACACAGAACATGAGATTACCCAAAATGATCTTTTTAACTTCTCACAGTTGCCAAGATGCAATTATATTCTTGAATTTGTTGCTTTTAAGATAACTTAATTCAGAAATATCACACACAAAAACTTGCCTACAATATACTTACTTGTCTTTGTTCCAGCTTAACCTAAACCCTGGAAGAGGCCTCATCCCTTCCCCAAAAATAGTCCTGCAACAGTTGTTTCACACCATCTTGAACGGAATAGCAAGCACCACAGCTGATAACACTGTTCCTTTAGCTTGACAGTTACTTTCTAAAATTAACCTTTCCTATTTAGTTACTTAATCTTCCTACAGTCCAATTATGAAGCCATTTCTTATTGAGTGCAGTATTAACTTATAAATATTAATGAAATCATAAGCCTTATCTATTGAGCATGATATTGACCTGGTATTCTCCTAATTATCATTTAAATCTATATAAAGAAAATTTAAATTCTCAATTACAGAGACAAAATCCTGCAAAAAATACTCTACCTTTTTATAAACTGGAGAACATAGGGACAAGAAAATAAGCAATGCTGGGTTGGATATTAGGAAAAAATTCTTCACTGAAAGGGCTGTCAAGTACTGGAACAGGTTGCCCAGGGAAGTGGTTGAGTCACCATCCCTGGTGGTATTTAAATGACATGTAGATGAGGGACAGAGCTCAAGGGACATAAGTTAGTTGTGGGCTTGGCACTGCTGTTAGGTTAACAGTTGGACTTGATCTTAAGGGTCTTTTCCAATCTAAATGATTCTATAATATTCTTTTTATACCTTCAAGGTAAGATAAATATCTGCTATAGCTCAGAATCAAATTCTACAAAGGAGGAATTATTCTGGAGATTAAATGTATTTGCCATTTGGATTTAGAGTTCAATTTGCCATTTTCCACTCAGCAACTACCTTGTATTTAAGTTACGAAGCTGGTTAATGTTTTTCACACTTCAATAATTGCTTGAAGCAACACTCATATTTAAAATGTCTGCTTGGGTAAAATGAACAAAAGCAAACAAACATCACGATTTCTGTGAGGAAATCAAACAATGTGGACAATAGTGAAAACATCTGCTTCCAAACAAGCTACCTCAATATTCAGAATAAAATCTAGATTTCTGCTTCCATCAACTCCGAGGCAGCTGTCAACAACACTTCCACATAAATCTACGTACAAAATTGGTTAAAACCAGACCTTTCTCCCCTCTGAACAAAACAAATTAGCCCTTCACCCTCCGTGATTTACAAACCAAATCTTTATTGCAAAGCCTCGTGCTAGTGAACCTCAGCATTCATCAGGCACAGAGAGACCCTTAAGGTCACAGGCTCCCCTGGACAACACTTTAAACTGCCAGGTCATACTGATGGAAATCACATCCCATAAGCACACCAAAATAACAAGAACTTCTGATATTTTAGTACTAGGGAATAACAATTTAAGGGCTTTTTGAGGTTGGTTTTTTTTTTAACTTAGAATCATTCAGTGTATTAGGTTGGAAGAGACCTTTAAAGGTCATCTAGTCCAAGCCCCTTGATGCAACCCTGGATGCAACTGGCCTTCTGGGCTGCAAGTGCACATTGTTGGCTCAACTTTGGTGTCAAAAAGACTGAAGTATTTCTTTCAGGTACTTAAAAAAAAAAAAAAAAAAAATCACATTATGCTTTATTTACCAATGAACTCACAAAAAAGAAAAAAAATCACCAAAAATGTAGCTTTTAAGAGCACAATCATGGCTTCAGCAAAATATAGTTCTCATGAAAGCACAGATATAGATCAGAGCCAAATGAGAATACCTAAGTCTTTTCCTTCCAGACTCCATCCTAATCCAGCTCCTTACTATGCCAACCCAGCATTAGAGTTCCTGAGTAACAACTACAAGGTCCAATTCATACAATAGCAGAAAAAGTCAATGCAGAAACCTTCGAATGTGGTACCTCAGTTTAGAGTCCCTAGGTGGAAGAAGGCTTCATAGCCCCAAAGATATGATGAGAGACACAATTCAGACCCAGGGAGAAACATCCATGGCATATTTTTAATAAGCTTCATGTTGCTCATCCATTTAATTACCCTTCATATGTACTGATGCTTAAAAGCCGTAAGGCTTTCAGAGCAGTGAAACAGAAGGGTGAATCAAACAAAGTGGACAGCCAAGAAGCAGCCAAGGGCTCCACGGTCACTAAAGGGAACAAAACCATTTATCACTCCAAAGAATTAAAGCACAGCTACGCAAAGCTATGCAAAGTAATAGGATTTTATCTACAGCCAATTAGAAAACATCTAGCACTTCCAGCAACCCACATGAGTCCTTAATAAACACTCACAATGGGCCTGGATATGAAGAGGCTTGTTGTGTGCACAGACTGGGACAGAAGAGCACAGT
Source organism: Hypotaenidia okinawae (assembly GCA_027925045.1). Taxonomy (NCBI): domain Eukaryota; kingdom Metazoa; phylum Chordata; class Aves; order Gruiformes; family Rallidae; genus Hypotaenidia; species Hypotaenidia okinawae. The sequence goes on from BSDF01000004.1 coordinate 96,521,904, forward strand.
GAAGATCACAGTTAGGTCATCCCCCTCATCAACAGGGCAGCTGATGGTACCAGCTTCCCCCAGCCAGGTGAAACAGGGAGAACACAGCATTTTCAGCCAGCAAAGCTGATTTTATGGTGTTGCACTGCAAAAGTCCCAGACAAAATTTTAATCAGCAGTAAAGTTCTTCCTGGGTCTACCAACTTAAGGGCTAAGCATAAAAATATATTCTAAAAGATATTCAGAGATGCAGAGCCAATCCTCTGAAATGAATTACAGTTCTTCCCTTCACAGATAAAGTGATACACAGTTGTTACCTAATTGGGCATAAAGCATACTTATATAGGCCATCATTCATCAACAAATTGTTTCCACTACCTGTTTGACTACTAGGAGCCACAGAGAATGTTAGGGCCTTCTTTCTTCTTCCTAGCTCATCTTTCAAAAGTAGTCATGATAATATTTCATTCTGATTACATAAAGAGTTCTTACAGACTGAAGAATTAATGATTCTATTTAAATGATGTATACAATTGAACAGGAGCAGTTGAAAAAAGTATTTGTACATGAGTAGCATGCTTGCTAGTGAATTAGATTTTTATCTATAGCTCCCAGCATTTCTTTCACTATTAACAGAATTATAACCAGCCATCAAACTAAATCAGAAATCTCTCTAGTATCCCAATATGCCAGACCACTACACCACGTATTTGGGATAGTGAATTGTTTCTTTTCTTTGACTTTAGGAAGAAAAAAAAAATTAGTTTTCCATATTTTTTTCTAAGCCTATTCTTGTGTAAACACAGAAACATTCCATGTCTACCACAAAGTTGCTGACAGTACCTCCTGACTGCACTACCAAAAAAACGCAGCATCTCTGATAGTAGGACACACCTGGAAAGTGAGTTTTCATGTCATTTACACCAAATTTCACTCGAGACAAATTAAATATTAAAACAGAAAATTAATGGCAATATGTTAATACATAAATCATCTGAATAAAGCAGTAATTACCTACCATATGTGGCACATATAGATTATCTCATTTTTCTTCATAAATAGCTTTTGGGTAAGTCAATTTGCAGGGTCACCATCTAAGCTGGGAACAGAAAGAGCTTAGACAAAACACCAAAATACCAAAGTCTTTGGTTTTTATGTGAAAGAAGTGACCAACACAACCATTTCCCGATACAAAACAGCAAGCACTCCACCTATCTAAACTTATCCACGACTTAGTGGAGAAAAACCTAGACTTCCCTCCCTATGTGTTCTTTAACACATCCAGATTCAACTCTGTGAACAAAGGTCTCAAGAATTTAGTGAAGCCATGCCCTTGGACTGGAGATCTGCATGTAAATGACAGCTGAACATTTTTATGTAATACTTATTCTGAGAGAGTAACTCAGCTTCAACTTGACAATTGAACTAAGCATCCCAGAGACATTTGAAGACATAAGCAGTCTCCAAAGGTATCATGGTACAACTTAATTTCAAACTAGCTTAAAAGCTCGTTTCAGATATAAAATTAGAGCTTCAGAAAAAAAGCAAAGAGGCCTAATGTACTGTATCAATACAATTCCAACAAATCTAAATTCTGCACTATAGACAGTATTTGCATACTTAGCTAAATGGAAAGCACTCATAATATGAGCTACAGCTGTAAAAATAACAGCTGCTCTACTTATTCTTCCTTGAGGATCTAGTTAGATTAACACATATGTAACACTTATGATTTATTCATTAGTTTCTGAGTAGAGACATAAAGCAGCTAGACTGAACTATAAAAAACAGGTTAGTGTAATTTCTCCTTTTAACATACTTAAATAGCAATATGAACCCTCTCAGCTTGTACAAGACTTTTTTTCTCCTTTTAGAACAGCTAATTTATGCACAAGTCAGTTATCACAGCACTGATATATCAGACCAGAAAAATACAGTTAACTTCACTCGATTCTCAGCTTCTAAAATTCAAATACAGAACAGTACTCTAAATGTGAGCTGTCCAGCAGCTATACATACAGGATGGAAAGCTTGGGGCTTCTCTACGCACGCATCATTTAAGCTGTCAATTTAAAAATAATAAATAACTTTAGGAGTCTGATAATTAATACCTAATGTACTAAGTGGTTACTATGAGGAAAACAGAGTTCCTCCTTAATGCCCTATTGGCATGTCTGAAATCATGTGTCTTTAATATCAGCTAGGCCAGCAAGACTTTGATAAATGCTGACAGATGTTGCATTTATGTGGCATTTCTCAAATTTTTATACTAATGTGTAGAATTGGAACCAGAGTTGACAGGCTTCTGTAGCAGAGATGAGACTAGAAAAGGTATTTTCCATTAAATAAGAACCACTCCATACCTCTAGGGCAAGTGCAAAGGGCCTCAGCACAGTGCAATTAAGTTCCTCTTTCACAGAACTTCTGAAGTTTATTTTGTGAGAAAAAAAAACACCAAAAATCCCAACAACAACAAAAACAATACCCTGAAAGCAATCTGTTGTCAGGCTATGGGCAAAAGCCTAACAGTAAGGAGTTTTATGACCTTTCTGACAAAGACATGAGGGTTTAGACTGATCATCAGAGATATATGGCATAGGCACCAAGGTTGTTCGGGCTTTTCTTGGAAGAAGATTTGCTGCTCAGTGTTCTACTCACAAGATCAGACAGAATTTCCAAATAAGCACATATTATCTACAGCCTAGACTATTTTACAAATTGGCCTCAAACATATTCTAAAACTCACATTAAATTTCCCCCCAGTCTTCAACATGAAGCTACATAGTACATATGTTCCAAATTTCAAAACAATCCCTATGGAAGTAAACATGATTTTTATTTAATTATGTTTTAGTAGAACAACTTTTCAAAGAAACATCATGGTCACAACTCAGTTGTTTCAGCTGCAGATGTAACTTTTTAAGCACATAATGAAATAGCAATGGGAAAAGAGGAGTAGGTAATCATAAGGAAGTTAGGCAGAGTCCACAGAAACACAGTGTACAACATGTAGAAACAGAGTAGCATATGGGGCCGGTCCATCACTAGTTACACACTGGTGGTATTACAGCAGAAGAAAGTTTAAAGAATAGAATTTAAAACACTGTGGCATTATGAATTGGGGAGGAAGCACAGAGCTGTATTTTATTTCTCCTTTTATGGATGAAAACTGTTCATTCAAATAAAAATGCAACTCAATGTGAGCAGCGGTTTGTGGAATCCTACAATGGTTCAGGCTGGAAGGGACATTCATGATCATCTCGCTCCAACCCCCCTGCCACACAGGGGAAAAGAGATGCTCCACATTCCACTAGACCAGGTTGTTGAATCCAGTTGAGTTAGGCATCCAGGATGTACAATTATACTGAACAGATATACACAGAATAAAAAAGGATAAAAAGCACAGAGAAATACCCTAAACCTTATTAATACACTAAAAATTATGTCTATACACACAGGTATCTGAAAGTCAGTGAGCCAAACTCTTTCCAGTTTCCCCTCAAGGAAATTACAAATAAAGCCAACAACAGTTTGCTTGTTAAGGTCCTTAGTTATAAAACTTACAGGAAGGATGACTGCTGTTCCCCCACATGGGCCTCCATATAAAATTAAGATCTCTATTTGTTATTGAAACTAGGATGAATAAGGTAGTTTGGGGCCTAAAATTTGTCTTCATAGAAAGATAATTATTTCCTAGCTCTATGAAGTTATTTGTTTAATGCAGCAATTTGACACTGGGTAGACACCACAGTTTGTGTTATGAAACAAGCCAGACTACATTGTTAGAAATCACCTCCCTTCTCTGATTTCAGTGTCTCTGAAAGTTTAGCACTGTGACACTGAAGCACAAGTGACAATTTTCACCAACAGAAGCTTTTATAAACGAAATTGTGAAACAAAAAGCAGAATAAATACTTCAAATATTAACTATTTTAAAATTCTCAGTAGTATCTTAATATTAGAGACCAGGCAGATCAACTGCACACCAATGATACAAAGCTGGGAGGAGTGGCTGATGCACAGGAACACTGCGCTGCCATCCAGAGAGACCTGGACAGGCTGGAGAGCTGGGCAGGGAGAAACCAGATGAGGTTCAACAAAAGCAAGTGTAAAGTCTTGCATCTGGGAAGGAACAACCGTTTCTACCAGTACAGGCTGGGGGATGACCTGCTGGAGAAGAGCTCTGTGGAGAAGGACCTGGGGGTCCTGGTGGATGACAGGTTGGCCATGAGCCAGCAGTGTGCCCTGGGGGCTGAGAGAGCCAGTGGGATCCTGGGGGGCATCAGGAAGAGTGTGGTCAGCAGGTCTAAGGAGGTGATCCTCCCCCTCTACTCTACCCTGGTCAGGCCCCTCCTGGAGTGTTGTGTCCAGTGCTGGGCTCCCTGGGATAAAAAGGGCAGGGATCTCCTGGAGAGAGTCCAAAGAAGGGCTACAAAGATGATTAAGGGCCTGGAGCATCTCCCCTATGAGGAAAGGCTGAGTGAGCTGGGACTGTTCAGTCTGGAGAGAAGACGACCAAGGGGGGACCTAATTAATGCTTATAAATATCTTAAGCATGGGATGCATGGGGAATTGGCCAGCCCCTTTTCAGTGTCTGTGGGGACAGGACAAGGGGCAATGGCTGCAAGTTGGAGCACAGGAAGTTCCACACCAACCTGGGGAAGAACTTTTCCCCAGTGAGGGTGAGGGAGCCCTGGGACAGGCTGCCCAGTGGGGTGTGGAGTCTCCTTCTCTAGAGAGATTCCAGCCCCGTCTGGACACCGCCCTGTGCAATATGAGCTGGGGAGCTGCTTTGGCAGGGGGTTGGACCCGATGATCTCTCGAGGTCCCTTCCAACCCCTATGATTCTGTGATTCTAGGATACCAACTGTCATCTAAACAGTCCAGCTATAGCCTCTAATATAGCAAAGGTCAATCGCTGCATGTTGCACATCAGCAACACTACACAGAAGAACCTGTGTAACCAGTATTTCTTAACTGTGTGCCTTCTCTAGCACAGAATGGCAATAACACACTGGGGGGTGTGAGCACGCACGTGTGCGTGTGTCTGTGTGTGTTAACATTTCCTGAAAGTTACTGAACATCTCCCTTCCATAGGGAGTTACTATCAAGTTCATGCTGCTTTTTCAACTTGTCTAATAAAAACACTAACTTTCAAGTAGTGACAATTTGCAATTACATTGAGCACAAACTTCCCAACACTTTAATTCTGTACACATCTCCCCAAGGCAGTGTAACAATGTTTTCCTGATTTGTATATATGAAATCTAAATTACACAAAAACAAACCTGCAAAACTTTTATCTATTGTGCTCATACTCCACATTGATCTACGACTACAGAGTATTTTCCACATTTTACCCATAAAGATCACTACGGAAAAACTGCAATCAATGCAGTAAAATACTGCAAATCTAACCAAGCAGCAAGACTAGGTTGTTGTTAGTCTTGGGGCAGGGGGCAATGGGGAGACAACATGACAAAAAACCCACCCCCAAAAACTCATCAGAAAGTACAGTTGAATAGTTATTGTGGCATGTTTGTCCTTAAGGATTACTACATGGTATAAAAGGACTGAGAAAAAAGCAACAAAAAGGCATTTTATAAGTTAACGGAAGACTTCAATAATGCCTACAGATAAAATGATAAGTAATGCTATACAGATTGTTAGCCCTGAGTGGAACTATTCTGGTTTTATATGAAAACAAATGTACAGATCCATAAAGGGCTGGGGTTTTTTGTTGACATCTTCACCTGCCTGATCCTTGATGATTCTATCAGACATTTCAATACCAAGGCAAGGCACAGTGAGTGCACCAAAAAAGAAGGCCTAAAGGACTCTTCAAGCTAGACATGGTTAGAGTTTTCTCTAAGGAATAGAGTTCACATTCTTCCTGCCAGTATAAATGACAAACACTTTCTTTTATTCTGTGCAAAACCAAGAAAAGCCATAAGCACACACCACAAGTACAGGTGCAGAGGTACACAATGTATATATGGAGAAAAGCTGTAAAATAAGGGTTATGTTATTTCTTTAAAAATAACTGATTTTTAAAATCTATGAAAGGTTGTCCCTTGTCTTTAAAACACAATGACAGTGAAAGCAGAGTTGCCCTTGAAATCCAGTGTACTCAGAAATGTTTGGAGACTTAAGCCCAGAGCCTTTGTATAAAGTCTAGTATGTATATTTACACAGTATCATGCTGAGAGGGAAGTTTTAAATAATGTCAGAGTAGTGCTCATTAAGGATACAATTACACTTAGATTTCTCTGCACAGGATCCCATCAGGAATTTGAATCATACTGAGCAGCTGGATGTGACCAGGGTGGTGTGTTGGCATAGCTGCTTTTTACCTCCAGAGGTCTACATGCACAAAGCCCATCTCAGTTGGGCACAGTTACCATTGTCTGACAGGAACTGAACAGTATACCTAACTGGATCCCTAGACTGAGAGGATTTCATAGAGCTGGATGAAGTCTTCTGTGGGTGCTACCTACAGTCCTTCTGTACCTACCAGCAGTTTCTATTCTCTATGACATTACCAGCGACAGCCTATACCATTGGAACTGTAATTCCACAGGATGTAGAATAAAAAGCAGACAACGTGTTGGCTGTTGAGTAGAAGTGTCACTGATGGACTCAACAAAATATAACATCCTCTACACACCAACATGGAAAAAAAAAGAGGTGGCTACAGGCACGGTTCTAACCATAGCAAATAAAGAATGGAAAAGAATTTGTAAAAAATACAGCATAAGATTCTAAATAAATATTTATATAATTCAGAAAAAGCGTGCATTGAGAAATAAAAATACCTAAGAGTATATAAGAACAAAAAGCCCATGCAATATCAAAAGATATTTGTAGACGATCAAGCTCTTTGCTACTCAAGACACTGTTAAAATGAGATTAGAGTAAGAAGCAGTTTAAATCCTGCACGTCTGTTGCTGTATTTCTGCAGTATTTGAAGGACACAGAGCTTAAACCTTACAACATACCTCCTACCAGTTGGATTTTCCTTCTATACGTAATACTGTTACATTGCTAAAAGCAAAATCAGTGCACCTAATCTGGGAAAAATCAAATGGAAAAAATCCCCCCTTAGATGGTCATCTGCATCAGGACAGGTTGGCAACGGTTCCTGGTGGGCCAGCACAACATGCAGTTTGGCAAGAGCAAGCACATCCCACACTGCAGAGCTGGCTGTGCTATACTGCACCTCTGCCACCCCAGCTCTTTCTATCAGCACAACTAATAATTAAATATATGACATGCCTGTCACGTTATAAGTCATCTGAGCTGTAGCAGTCAGAATTCCTGTTTGAATAACGTAAATCATCATAATGCAACCTAAGTCCCCTCTCTACAATCAGCAGCACAAGCAGCCATTCCATACCGCTCAGATGTTGACCTCTGAGACTTCAGGCAGTGCTGACTGGTCACTGACAAGTCTGAAAATATCATACGACAGACTCAACCATAAAAATACAACAAATAACCCTTCTGATTTTATAACTTGTCATCTACTACATGGATTAAAAAATAAAATAAAAAACCTCACTAAGCAAATCTCCTCTGGGAGTATTTGAAAAGCTGTGATTTAACAGACATCTCAGTATTTTCAGAAAGGAGAGGTATCTCTGTTCTATATCCCCAAATCCCACCCCAAAGAGGGGAACAAAGACAGCAGCTACTACTTCATGGTTTCAAGCAATACTTTAAAACTGTTCCCTATAGAAAAACAGCTATCACCTCATCAGTAAGAATTTATATGAAAAGCCAGACTTCTGTTCCTACTGTAGTCTGTGAAAGTTCTACTGTAGCATTCCATAGTTCTAAATTGACTCCCACTAGGATAGAATTCATTTCTGAAAGATTTTCTCATTATTTTAAAAAAAGTACCTATGCATTTTTTTAATGTTAATTATTATCAGCAAGAAATAATTACAATAGAACCTTGTGACTTGTAACAATATGAGAGAGAATCAAGATCCACTGAATTTCACAAATTAGCAATCAAGTGAAAACACACAATAGGAAAGCAACACTAATTTAAGACGTTTATTTTAAATTGTTTATACCACTTCATAATGCATTAGTCTGTGTGTTACGTTTTATCTCAGTCTTCAGATCTTTGGCTCACATTCTTACCTGTATTAAATATTCACCTTTGATGAATGGAGATATTCTGCAGCAAAGGAAGGTAGGCCAACCTCTTGAACCCAGTAATGAGGTCTTTATTTCTCAACTAAATCCAAAGATTTATCTTACTTCGGTTCCATTTTACATTCAATTAGAAATGAGTCCAAAGCCTCAAGACTGGAATTAGAAGCTCAAATTTCACAAATGGGGACAGAGTTCAGATTTTCTAAACTTTAAACATTAGTCTACCATGAAACATATATGAATTTTACTTTTTTTTCCACAATTACTGCTATAAATTTAATGGTACATAAAATCATGACATAACATTATCATATCTGAAATACCCCTTTCATTTATTTCCTCTTATATAGCAATTTGTTAGTGTTTAAAACCTCTGGTACCATTCATTTTTATCTTCTATGTTCACATGGCTGTTTTTCTGTATTTGTATGGACCATCTAAGTGGCTAAAGGCAATTGGAAAAAAGTTAAAATGATAAACCAGTACTTATTTCGATGAACAAAAGACAAGGAAAGATAGCGTAACAATTTCAACTAATTTCTTTAACATACTCTTTTTCATGCTAAATGTTTCTAGACAGCAAACCGTTTACATTAAAAAAAAAAAATTCTATTTATGTGAAGTGTCTCTGTCACACAATTCTTAAGTCATTTACCAGCAGTGCAAGCACAAACAACCAGAAGCTGAGAAATGCCAGAATGTCCATACCTCCATGACTGGTACATGCTGGCACCATCTGAAACTTTAAAACTGACTTTAGTTCACACACACACAATAGATACAGCTCACGTAATGTCAGACCTCCATTTGTCTTGTTTTCTCCACACTATTGGGAGTGTGGAGAAATATTTTACATTGCACCCTTCTGTACAGACAGATTTCCATTCACTTTAGTTGTAAGAATGCCTAATCAGCAATTCAGCATCCCAACCCAGACACCTAAAAAGTAAAAAAACATGATTGCAGCCAACACGTTCAGGAGTGTTCTGCTTCCCACCTCACACAGAAACCTCACTACAGGGACAGCGACAGATTCCAGCTCTCCAAAATACTGACACCATGTCTTCAGATTTTTGCAAGTGATTAGACAAGGCTTCTACGTAACAGCCTAATCACTAATCTGATTCATATGCTCAACAGGGTGAAAATTAAAAGAGCACTCATCATATAATTATTATACTACAACGCATTCACATAGGACATTTAAATTACGCTGCGCAGCCAACTGCACGCTTGATACGGCAACTCTGAAGTGTTCCCAAAAGGTATTCAAAGGTATAAAATTTCTATGTTCTTAAAGAAGCAAATACATTCCGTCAGATGACAGGAAACTTAATACCTACATAGATCAACCTCAACTTGGAAATCATAAGCTCTTCTGGAAAATTCCCTGTTTCTTGAACTAAGAAGGTCACTATTAGCTATAGAAACTTAACAGTCTGGACTTCTACTGAAGAATTGGTCCATGGGTACCTTACTAAATAGAATCATAGAATCACTTAGGTTGGAAGAGACCTTTAAGATCACCAAATGGGCTTTCACCCCATTCCCAATCTTGGATCACGCAGCTCCAGCATACCGCCATGACTACCAAGTACTAGAAGTATCCTCCACAGAGTTTTGATCTCAATTCCACTTGAGCTTCTCCATGCCAATGTATTTCTTCTCCCCCAAGGAGACGAAACTCCAAAGTACCCTCGACAGACAGTTCCTGCTCTGCACCAAAGCTGACAGAGGTTCTTCCATTACTCACGTTCCTCCAGCAGACGGTAAGCTCCAATGCCATTCAAGGGAGAAAAAGGAGAAAAAAAAAGAGAAAAAAGAAAGCTGTAGGACTTTAACACCAAAAAACATATCTGACCCAAATCAGACCAGAATTGCAATTAGTAAGGTCAACTCAGTTCTACACTGGGCAACGTTCACTGTATACAGAACTGCCAGGGTGAAAAAAATATACATATATTTAGATATATGTATGTGTGCGTGTATTTGTAGGAACCTCTAGCAACACTTAAATGAGATTATTCAAACTGTCATTTTTCAGAGGTTTACAAATTGGTCAAAGCAGAGCGGGTATTCATAGGGATAGAGAAAGACACTCCTGAATATAGTCAAATCGATTATATTCACCTTGTCAAATTTAAGTTCCTGCTTCAAAGCATGTAAGTACTAGAGCTTTATGAAGGAAAGTTATGGAAATCTTCCTTTTTTTAATGGGCAAAAGGATACCAGACAATTTATTATGAGTCTTATGGTCAAACCCAAGCAGATAGTTATTCTGTGAAAAATCAGCCTGAGGCATACACTGAAAAAAAGCTATTACTGTTAGCCTCAGTGATTAGAAGCTGGTCAAAGTTGGAAAGTGGAGATACAGTCCTGCAAAACAAAGCATACTGCCAGCTCAAATAACAGAGCACTATCAACTCCTGGATAAAGCTTCTATCGAAGTTCAAAAATATAATTCCAACATCTTTGACTGGATGACAGAATAAATGATTGCAGACAGATGTAGAACACTCTAAACTCTGAAAAAATAAACTAAAAAAAATGTCATTAGTTCCTTCCAGATAATTGCAATAGACAAAAATACATATTTTCAAATAAAATTAGAAAAATCCCTAACAGATGGGACACTGTATTCTACACACCATCCCGCCATCTACTAATGGCAACTAACAACTTAAAGTCAAATTGTATCTCATACCTAACAGCCCATGACACAAGCAGATGTTTTTAATACCGCCAAGGAAGATTTTCTTCTCCACTGAGAGCTGTGAGGTGACATGGCGATCCACTTTCATCTAAGTTCTACATTCCATTAGGAAATCCATGTCTCAGGGGCCATATGCACAGAGAGCAAGATTCACGCTTGAGGAAAAACACATGCTTTAGGAGCGTTACACCAACTTCCTCCTCTGATGTCAGTAAATGTTGAAACCATGACCCTGTTCACAACACCAGGAACTTTTCCCACTGCACAGAAAGCAGCTCCCCACTCAGCCATTCCCTCCCACAGTATCTCCATCACCGTGAAATAAAATGAGGTCACCAAGATCACCAATCCCTGGCAGTATTGGCTGTACATTTCACTTCCCCAGGCCTAAAAGCAGAGATACTACTTGCATAACAGCATACCCCTACACCAAGTCACCCACCAAAACTGTTAAACAGCTTGTAATGAAACATGAATGTAAACTTAGTGTTTTCTAGATCCTGTACCTATTTATGTATTATTTACTAGCAATAGCTCAATTTCAAGTGGAATATTCTTCTGTTTTCCAGTTACCTCTAATCATCCCAATCCAGTTCTTAATCTCCACTGAAGTTTGCCCTTATTTATTTCAGTTCAAATACTATCACCACAACTATTAGGTGTAAGAGGAGAAACAGATGAAAATAAGAACACCCTTGTAACTATTCACACTTAGGAAAGCCCAAAAGAACTGTCACCAGGTTGTCGATGCAAGCTTATGATCACTAACACAGATCTTAGGCGAAACCTATATCCTAGGTATTCACTTTATTGAAGGGGTTCTTGTCAGCAGTACGTACTGCATAATGAATTTTACCTAGGTTTTCATGCAAATTCCAGCACCCCCTGCTGCCCTGAAGAATTCTCATAATTCACAATTCACAGTCAGAAACAATACTGAGTCCCTGTGGAAAACTAGACCAACTCTTGACTAGAGGCTAGCCAGAATTTAACTGATCTTTCTACACTTATCTATTACCAAGTTGTTGAGCCACTGGGAAAGTTTTGTTTTCATTTTCAGATGGAGTTCAGTTTACAAATTCTTACATGAGGAAACCTGCATTTCCTATAAACTATCCACTTTATTTTAAACACATGCACAAAAATGTGTGCAGTTCATAACTAGCTTTTGAACAAAATGAAACAGAACAATAAAAGCTTTGGGAAGGCAGTGGGCTGCAGAGTGAATTCCCCTAACCCTGGCTTTGAGGTAGACTGCAACAGTCCCTATAGGACTCTGCCTAGCAGAGATAACAGGCACTGTCATAACAGGTTTCCTAGAGCAGATTGCCTAACTATCTGGGAAGGGCAGGATCCAAAGATTTCCCAAGGAGAACATTTTCACATCCAATCAGTCTTTCAGCTCTGCCCAGACTGTCCATAAAAGGGCTCATATTGCAGGCTAAGATGTGATGGAGGCCTGAGAAAAAAATCAGTCTGGTTGAAAATAAATGAAGATCAAATTACATTTTTTGTAGTTTACTGAAGAGAAACTCTTATCATTAACCTTCCTCATCCTGTATCTTTTTTTTTTAATGATTGGTAAGACACACTCGCATTGCAATTATTTTTTTTTTCAAATAAGTTATGAGGTATTACCATACGCCTCAGTCAAAAGGAATTTGAATTTGTTTAAAATAATCATGAATGTTCAATCCAGCCTACAGTTACAATAATCACCCATAGGAATGGGATTTAATATACCAGTCCTCAAACATCATAGTTTCTCCACTGGCCATATGTAAAAGGTTAAGAAACATTTAATCTAGTTATTTCAGCCAACCTACTTCTAGAAATCCTGTAAGTATTATTTATAAAACATCTTCTGTGCCAAGTAAGTACCATAGTTGAAATATTTACATATTTCTAACTTCAAAACAAGAATACTTCCACCTCTTCACTAACTGTGATAATAATGAAACATGTCTAACATGACCAAATCAAGAAATTGGCAGACTTAGCTGACAAACAAAGAAACCAAAAGAATCCTAACAGATATGGAAAAGAAATATATTCCATATGCTTTGAGATATTTTGTAACAGAACCTTAAGCTATGGATGCAGATGAATAACAAGATGTATGACTACACGTGGATAAATATCTGGGGTTTTTTATCCTTGAAAGGCAAACAAATAGACCTCATTAGCTGCAGTTCAGGAATAGGGCTAAACAAAGAGGAAAAAAAGAATCAGATAAGGAGGCAGACCAGATTATATTTCACATTCAATATTATTCATTCAGAAATAAAGGAAAACCTGACAAAAAGACAGAGATAATAACATAATCTCTTGTTTGTACATTACAAGAAAGCAAAAAGAGACACTAATCCAACTGGCCTCTTTTCCTCACTTTTTTTATTACAGCACTGTTTCAATAAAATACAAATAATAGATATAATATATGAACTTAAATACCTCTGAAAATTAAAATTTATGGCTCTCCTAGCAACTGTATCTCACACACTTGCATATATGCAGCATTCTGCATGGTATTCGGTGTGGGCTTTTGTGCTTTCACAGCCATGAGGCTGAATTATGGTTGCTGTGGGAACTATATCTTTGGATTTCTTGACTTGTGCTATCATCTGAACTCAAATGTTACATTAACATAGGTAAGCATTTGCTGGCTTTTTTTTTTTTTCCACAGAAAGGAAAGAGGAACCTACATGGATGGCTACATATTTAACTATTCTTAACAGAGAAACACCACACAGATCTCTGTCTGGAGAGCTCAAATTATTCTCACACTGCATATGTAAGTAGTAAAACAGCCACATAAAACCTGTGAGTCAAATGCAGCAGAGTACCTATAGAAAAAGTTGTATGTGATGATGTCATTAAAAGGTTGAGGTTTGCAATCTTCATTTATTTGTTCCGCTTTTTAACCACAGGGTTTGAGTACGTGCTTTCCTTTGGTATTTGATGAGAGAATATACAAACATTTGCCAGACACTTTGCAGCTTCACTGTGAGTGTGCTTTCCAAGTGTGACAGGGCTGTGGAAGTCACTGATTCCCAGCCCCAGTCACCATAGGCATCGCTCTAGGTACTTTATGAACACACAGTAAAAGGAAGCAATTTCTAACATAAGAGTACTGAAGGCTGACATTTGACATATCATATAGGACACAAGCTGCTACAGAGACTCACCCAGGCATAGAAGAGAGCCAGCCTTTTACTGCTACTGGAAACATTACTGAACAGCAGTGATTTGTTCCATGGTAAAACAAAACAGCTCAAACTTTGAGGTCAGTTTCCTTGACCCAAAATATTCTTTTTCTATTTCCCCACTAGAACACTTTATGTACTTAATCAACTTAATATTGTAGTATTGTTAAATTGAAGTAAACTGCGTTGCTACGTCCAGAAAAGTCAACACAGCTACTACATTTTAAGTAAGATTTTCAATTACTGTGGTGGAGCATGAGAGGGGGGAAAAAAAAAAAAAAAAATAAAAATCAAAAAGCAGCATAAAGTTCCTGAGATACCCTGGCACCTTTCTGAAAGAACAGCAATGCACAGCTACACTCTCCATGCACTTGGCAGACCCACAAGGTCCCCTTAGCTTCCACAGAGAAGAGGTGGACATTCCACAAGGGCAAACATTCTGAGGGAGCAAAATTTCTAAAAAAAGAGAAAAGCCAGGAAAAGCAGTCTAAGTGAAATATGGCTGTGCTTTCCTGATTTACGATAGAGGAGGCAGCACATGCTGAAAGTAACAGCTTGCAAAGCCTAAGAAACAAAAAAAGTGTTCATATGAAAAACCTCAGGGGAAAAACACCCACATTTTTAATTTTTCAGATTGCATGAAAAATAAGAATTATTCTTAAAATGTGAGTTCATTCTTTTTCTAGATTGATTATACGTACTTTGCATACCATTGTGCAGGACTTCAAGTCAGGGCTTCCTGCAAATAAACAAAGTCTGAAGCATGGAGTATTTTCAGAGTAAACAGTCCATTTCAAGGCTGAGTTTATAATGCTAACACAAGAGCTTATCAGATAACCTTCCAACATAACTTATCCAATGGACAAAACCAGGTATCGACAGAAAACAGTCTGTATTAAAAATTCCAGAGATCATGAAGGTTACTCAATAAGACATATCTAACAAGAAGCCATTATGTCTTGCAAGAACAATGCTCCTACTTTGTGTCTTTGAGTTGAGTCATAACACAGGAGTTTATTCTGGGCATAGAGAAAAGGGATACTAACATAAATCATTTCTCCCAAAGAAATGGTGGGTAATTTTCATTTCAGGATTCCAAGAAGGCTCTACTAAATATGGCAATTAGTTATGGCAATTGTTTGGAATGGAAAGACACATCACTAACAATCTAACCATGCTAAGTAGTTTCACAACTCCCTTTTGAATGACACATGCCCTCTCTACGAATAGAATGTCAAGTCAATAGCCTCTGTTAGTGTCTAGACATAATTGTCTCTGAATTGACTACACCATCTTTAGCTGCAATACCAAAATGGTTCCAACTAAAATAATGAAACTGTATCTTGCATCTTATTTCTGAATATTTTGTAGAAATTACATAAAATGATAGGTGGAGAAAGATTTATGAGGTCACCACTTTGCATATTCCTGCAATCAGCCCAACTGCTATCTCTACTTGCTGTGATACAAGCCTCTATAAAACATGCTTGTAAATAAACCCAGCCAAAACATCTGGGGAATGTTTGCATTCTGAAAAGCAGCTGTATTTAATGGAAGACTTAAAAATATTTCTATGTTCTTAAAACTGATGACTTATATGTATGTTTTTAAGATATCTTATATTTGAACTATAATAGGCATGCATCATGTGTGCAAAATATTATTTTATAAACCAAATAGTATTTATGTACTTCTCTGGAAGCCTCTTGGTAAAAGAAAAACTTGAAACACATGTACATTGATCCAGTTCAACTTTCTTTGATTTTTATACAGATCTTGTGTGAACACAAGGAAACCCCCTGTGTACGTACCTTTCTGTGAATGTAAAAAAAAAAACGCATAATGAATTTTCCAGAGTCTTTTATAAATTAAGTCAGAATAAGCCACAGAGTTCTTTATGTTGGTACATTTAAGTTTTGGGATGTTGTACATAACTTCTTAATGTAACGTCTACATGCTCTAACAGAGTAGTTTGCATGTGTAACCACATGACAACACCACATGTAGGTATGAATGTAACCCTGTAGTACTCTACCTGAAAGCAGTTGTATTTAGAGATTTACTAATTGGAAAACTGGAGTAAGTCAACAGGAGGATACCAACACATGCATAAGTATTCAACGTCGACAGCAATTTAAATGCTTCATTCTCACCCCAGGGGCACTGCAATGACTTTTACTACACTGCATTTACCTCCAGAAAAAGCAAGTTCTGTTGATACCTCAAAATTCCTGTGAAATGTCTACAAGCAATCACCCACAAAGAAATGAGCAGTACGGTGTTGTATTGGCTCTTCTTGATGAAAAACAAAGACAAGCGTCTTAATACTAGGAGCATCCTCTTTAGCTCTCAATGATAAAAAACAGGGAACATATTATTCAGTTGGAAAAACACTCACCTATTTTTCAGTATTCTAGTATTCTAGTTACCTTTGGAAACAAAGTCACATCACTGCATCAGTTCTTAACAAAAAATGACCAATGACAAACCTGGAGGCAGGATGGGTTGGACAAGATTTCTCATTATAGCAGGTAGCAATCTAGAGTTCCACCAACCAACAAATACCAGAACCTAGCTGCATCATGCACTTCGAATTATGGCCCAAGATGTCTGGCCTCCTTCCTGACCATCAGTACAGGTTTCAATAAGTACATGCCTTTTCCCTGTACCTCATAGCCTTTGCTCTGATAGCACATAAGTGGACTTCCTGTGAGAAACAGAAAAAATGCCCTTTAAACAGAAAAAACCAGTATAATGGCCCCGAAGCCACTTCTGTCTCAGATGGAATTGCACCGAGGCTGGCCACTCCCTACAATGTTCTCCCTGCATGCTGTAAAGATTCATGACATGCTAATCAAACACCTCTGTTTAAAAACACTCAGCAGATTAAATAAAAGGAACTGCAATAATTTTATCAACCAAAGGTTTTAGGGCTCTACACAGAAACAATGTTTATAAAACAAACACTGAAGCAATACCAAAAACTAAAGGAAATCAAGGGACCAAGTCTCTAAGGATGTCCTTAAAAAAATCAGACTACTATGAAATGAGTGACCAAAAAAGCACCACGTGAAATCTCTGGTTCCAATCTTAAAAAAAAAAAAAAAAATAAAAAAAACTGTTACAAAAGAGACTTTTTTAATTTCAAAACTGGTAGAAATTTATGAGGTAGCTCCCTCTTCTGGATCACCAAACAATGACAATTCAATTTAAATGACAAGATGCAGAATTTGGCTAGTAAATAACACCTTTCACTATTTCATGGTTTTGTCATATAGCAGTAGGTGACCTCACTTATAAGGATGCGATCCACTCACCATTATTTTGATTAAGGAGTCTACAGCTGAGTAGCATACTAGGAGAGAAAGGCTGACTAGCTTTCTATAATTTTGGAAGTTTTTTTCATCAGACAACACAAACAGGCAAAATAAAAGATACTGATTTTAATTATCTCTGGGTTTTACTGAAAATGCATTGTACTGCATTTTACTGAAAAGAACTGATAAATAAGAATATTTTAAAACAGGTCACTTTCCCACCTGTACAGCCTGCACTACAACCTCTGAATTCATATTTGCAGAAGTTAGGCTTCTGGGTTGTAATTCTTGAAACAGAAGAATCTTATCTTCTTGGCATTTCTTGCAGCTTTGACAGGTTCATACAGGAGAAAACTGCAGTAGGAAAAGCTTCTCTGGACATTGGCTATTCAGACATTCTCCAAGACAGCTCGGGCAATTTCTGAACACATTTATAAACTGGAATTGGAAAGATCAGAAAATGGGTACATTCTACCCCTATATAAAAAACAGTTCCATAAAGGAACCCTGGTTTTCTGACTTGACCTATAATGGAAGAGGAGGATTTGCAAATATCTGCCTCTCAGCTGGAACCACAGGCAATTTTATACTCTTTAGAATTGTCCATCACTATTCAAGCTGAATGATTATGTTTGACTTAAATACAAAAATTAGGCTAAATGGCAAAGTTGTGCCCAAATGAAATCACTGTTTACATCATCAGCGTTGTTATAACGAAACCACTACATAAATTAAATTACTGCATATTTAATGAGAAGGAGGAAACATAAAATATGTCTGTTATGTTCTAGACTAGATAACTTGGAAGCATGATTTTTGACTTGCTAATACCCGCATAATCAGACACACAAAACAGTGTGATTTCATCTTTCATGATTTGTATACCAAGTGCATCTTAAAGGATACAGCCAACTGAAACACCCAAGGAAATTCTGGTCATTCAAGCACGATAAAACCAAAATTGCCAGGAGTTATTTGGATGGAACTGAAGGGATCATATAAAATAGTAAGCCTTGTAGACCAGGAAATAGTTAGAGACAGACAAAGAAGAGCTAAGGTTTGCTGTGTAGGCACCTTCTGCAAACAGCAGACTTCCAGTGACACAGAGGGGTAACCTCTTTGCCAGGCTGCAACAGTCAATGGACTGAGACCCCCCATGATCCCCTTAGCAGAGAGAAGGGTAACAGAGGACAATGGGAAAGAAAAACCAAAGCTGATGAAACCAACAGAAACTATAAAACGTGACAGAGTATGCAAGTAAAGATATTAAAAAAGGGCAGATGTGAAGGAAAGAAAAAGGATCAATGGGAGATTAGAGAGTAAAAAGGCAATTTGCTGAAAACCACATCCTGGAAACTGAGATGATGAAGGCCACAACTTCAGCCATCAAAGAGCCAGAGCTAAACAAGCACAGCATGTTAGAGGGAGTGAGTGGAGTCCTTGAAAAGGGCAGGAAAGGCTGACAATCTGGTTTATAAAAAAAGCAGCTTTATCTGTTTTTCAAGCCTCATCCAAACAGCAACATCACTTCTCAGGTTACTGAAAAGGAACTAACATCTTTAGTCACGTATTTACAAAAGAAAATAATTAACAAAGTATTTGTTTTATGGTCAAATTACATTTAATTACTCTTAAGAGAAAACACAATCTAGCACCCATAGTAAATTCCAATAGAAACTCTATCAAAGCAAGTATTTTATAAAGCATTGGAGTTAAATCATCCTAATGTACTGAAATTAATTTATTCCATAAAAATCAAACCAACTCTTAATCACAACACAAAATTAGGAAAAAAAACAAGTCAGAAATTTAAATAAGCCAACCACCTCTTCCTTTTCACATTAAGTACTTACCAGGATTTTAATGTCATTCAATAAGTCTTTTTACAGCAATCTCCAAATGTATTTTAATGAAAGATTCTTAAAAAACCCATGCCATGTATAAACAAAGACGCCATAAATAATAGATTAAAATATCAGAAAATGGTCTATTACTGTAAAGCTACCACATGAATAAATATAATTCAGTATACCTTAATCCTTCCTCTTTGTCTATCATGCTGAACATTTCAAATTGAAACTTAACATCAGATTCTGCATCAACAAATAGATGTATAATCTAATACCCATATTTACTTGCAAACAGTTATTTACTGGGTCTGGTCTCACACAGCCACATAAAGTCTCATAATGCAGAATATAACAACAACCGTTTTCAGACAGGAGCTCTTTCCCTGCGCTGCACCAGCTCCCAGATATTTGTGACAGTTAACCAACCAAATACCAACATAAGTGACCATAAAATAGAAAGGGATGAAATACAGGGAGCTGCTGAATGTATAAACAGGGATACATGAAGCAGGCCTGGAAAAAAGGTATCATACACATACCACCACATCCATCAGAGGGTATATCAGAGTGCACGCAAGCCCTGTGAGGTACCATGTAGCTCTGTATGCAAGCTAGCATTGTCCTAAATGTATTCTGGGGTGAGACATGGGGTATACCAGTCCCTTCCTTTGAAGAATCCCAGAATTGTGTGCTATATATGAGGCACAGTTCACTTCACTAAACCTCCACATTGGACAAGTGGGAGCCCAGAACTGCAATGTATACCCCTCCAAATAAGGCCTCTTGGAAATACAGCAGCCATTTATGGTGATCATACTTCAGAAGAAATGTTGGCAAACAGTGAAATGTTAAGAAAAGAGCTGCTATCGTGCCTTTTTGTAAGAGGCCAAGGAAAAATCAATTCTTTTGTTCATCCAAAAAACAACTGAAATGCGAAAGCATCTACAGATGGAGCCTTCCTATTTAATTAAACCTTACTAATGAAGGCATGACTCAGAAGGACATTACTTTGGTTGTAAGCTTCTGCAATCACTTTGCTTTCCATGGAATTTGTGTAATAGAAAAGACAGTATTGAACCAAGTACGGGCTTATTGTCTTTCATCAAAAACTACAGTAAACAAAAAGCTATTGGAGATAAACCTGACAATGATTAAATCAACATTCATGAGTTCACAAGTCTTGTATTTCCTTCAAATGGTACATTATTCAAGTGTACCATTACAACAGAATAGTTTATAATCCATCTTCTCAATAAACCTCTCTTCAAAAAAACTCAGAAATCAAAGACAACATTAGAGCAGTGTAAAGTAAGTAACAGGAAAGTTCACATCACCATACACAAGGCACTAATGTTTACAGGACTTTCAGCCACACAAGAGCATACAGTTGCAAAATGGTGGGAAAGAAAAGTCACACAGCAAACCAATTTCAAGCCTCCAATGCTGATGAGCAAACTTTAAGAGTAGAAATAATAAAATGTTGAGCTCCTTTCATCAACCATATAATCATTACCAAATGCAATGTTATCTAGAATAGCATAATGCCAGCTTAGAATTCACAGCATAAAATATTTCAAGAGTGATTTAACTTATACAAAGTTTGCAAGAAGTTTAACATGGTTTGGAACTTAAAGCAAAAAGTCTGAAAATAGGCAGTCTTGTTAACAGTCCACTGGAGAGTTTGGGCAAACAGTACAAGATTTGACTTTTCAGAAGTCCCAAGTACTAATTGGGACTTCAGCTTCTATACAAATCACATCCTTAAGTCCTATATTTCATTTAGCTAGCCTGTAAATGGATACTCTAGTACTGTTCTTCATACAGCTTTTGTGAGGCTGCACTTAATGTGAGAAAAGTGCTTTGAGATCTTTAGCATGAATAAAATATTTTGCACTTAGACGTTAATTATAGAAGCAGCAATATTTGAAATAGGGTTTTGTTTCAAGGCAGCAAGACTAAATCAAACATGATTATCTTGGCTTTGATTGTGATGTTTTACTTACCATGCTCTATTTTCCCTTGCATTTGAAATATGCAATTTTGCTTTTCTCTTATGTAAATGAATGTTTTTCATGTAACACGTCTATTTTTGGAAAAAGAATAATTTTATTTCCTAGTCTTAGGCAGAAATGTTGCAGAACACAATTCTGAAGTCTAACTGACAGAGTACCACGAGGCCACTGCATGCATTCAATAGCAAAAGAAGCAAGACATGCCTGGATGACCCACTGAGCTTCTAATATATACATTTATCTACACAGATATTTAACTTGATAAACACACAATAATATGTAATATACATTAAGTAGTCCTTGGTTAGGTGGTCCTAACTAATGTAGCTGCAGTCACAGTTGGTAGCATTTCTGAAAAATAAAAAGAACTGAGATAAGGATATGGAAAAAAAAACCTGCATTGGAAGTCATTGGAACAACCCACATACAGCTAAGAATTCTGTTTGGTTCTGTGCAACTGAAGTTATTTTAGAGGTAAACTTCAAAGGAAAAAGTTTGGACTTTGTCCAAACCACTGGCATGCAAGAGGCCAAGCCACCTGTCATAGCAGCCCTTTCTTTGGGATGTTATTTTTCACTTCTGCCAAGTGTGCCGATTACACTGCGGTATGTGTTCCTAGATATCAGTGGCACTTAGCGGACAACATGTATTCTAGAAAACTTTATATATAACCCGATTATCACAAGCAGGTCTTAGTAGCTGCAGAAGACTACATTAGACTGCTTCAGCTTGTTTCCTGTTCTCTGAAATTCACTAATCCCCATGTTGAGAAAAGAGGAGAAAACACGTAAGATTTCCATTTAAGTCTGAGTAAAACTGAGCATCCATAAATTGCCAATCTTAAAGAGAACTGTAGTCAGGGTTAACAAACTAATTTTAAATATCATGTCATTTTACAAAAGATGACCCCCTCAAAAAAAAAAAAGAGTCAAAGGAATAAAACACCTGCTGAGAAGAAAACGTTACAATCTCAAAACAGTGCTGGAACACTGGTATTTAGCCAGACAAATAAGGTTAAGAAACATGCTCTACCCATTCAAATATTTAAATGAAAGTAAATGCCATTCTAAAGCTTGTTTTCAACATTCTATGATGCCTAAGAAATGCTGTCAGTCACTCATTACACTCCCTCACACGGATGTAATTTCCACCCCCACCTATCGTCAGCACATCTGGGTTGGTATGCAGTTCCACAAAAAGAAAAAAAAGGCAGCTAGGCACAAAATCACAATATATTGTGAGAAATGCTTTAGCATCCAAGTATGTGCAATCGTGCAATTACACACCCTATTAAGTATGCTTGAAATATAAACCACCATGGAATGGGGGACAGGGGGAGTAAAAACTTATTCCAGTTGTAGCTTATTAGTAGTACACTGGGGTTTAAATCACTTCTCCAAACAGCAAAACACACAAAATAACACAGAAGTCGCATCCCACACAAGACACAGATAACAAAAATCCCAAAACCCCAAAAAGGTAATCTACCTGCTCCAAGGCAAGATCTGTAGCTTTTTCACTCCAACCCACGTCTGTGAAACAAACCTTAAATACCTGAAGTGAATGAGATTTCATTGTTTACCTACTCCATATATGCCAGTGCTTGCCTCCTGAAGAGCTTTCATGGATGTCTAACCTGAAACCAACCTATTACAGTGTGTCACTTTTCTCAGCATTGGAAAGCTTTTCAGTCCAGCTGAACCTGTGCTGCATTGTAAGCCCTCACAAGCAGTAAACGAACTCCCCTCAGAAATGCATAACACCAACAGACTAAAACATCAAGATGCTTTCTTAGCTCTACTTAATTCACTGAAAACAGACAGTGAAATATGCTCACAGATACTGCATACAACACATCTGACAAACTGGAAAATATAAGTTGACATCTAAGTTTAAATACACTGCATGTTCAAAATCATACGTGGGTCAGAGACAGAGACTTTCCTGCCCCAGCACCCAGAAAGGCTGATCCTTCTCTGATCTCAGAGCATTCAGTAAAACTTTCCAGGTTACCCATCTCTTCAAAGTTAAGGGCAGAAGGAAAAAAAACCTCAAAAGCCATAAAACTTTCCAGCAGGTACTACACAGCCTCCCTCACACCAGTAGCCACTAATGCCAAGAGAATTGATGCCACCTAGGCCATCAACTGCAAAACTCAACTTCTCCCCAAAAAACCCAAAGCAAGACCAGCCAAGATACTCACATGAGGCCTGACACAAACAAACCATCGGCAACCACCTCCTGCCAGCCCACCGCCCCTCCCACACGGGGCCCGTGTACCTTCACCACCCCACTGCCATATGCTGCCTCGGCTGCTCTCCCACCACCAGCAAGCCACAATCTCCCCACACTGGTGGCCAGGGCGATGGTCGAGGTGACCACCTCAGCAGTCCCGTACTCACCTTCAGAGACCTCAAACTCGGCTGCTCCATTGAGCTGGTAGAGGCACCAGTCAACCGCACTCTCGCCTGGGGGGCCGCCAACTGGGCAGGGAGGAAAAGAACAGTCAGTCGCGGGTACCCAGGGCCAGTGGGGGCGAGGGCTGAGGAAAGGAGAAGGGGAAGAGGGCGGTGGCGGGGAGAGGCAAAGCCGGAGTAGTGGAAAGGAGAGATGGAGGGGGCAGAGGAGGGAACGGAGAGATAAGAGGGAACCAGGGAGGGCCGAGGGAACGGAGAGCGCTTCCAGATACCCTGCTTGTGGGACATGTGTGTAGCCCTCCGAAAGGCGCCCAATGCTCTGAACTGTTATTTGCTTGCTTCCAGCGCCGGTAGCTCCGGGCGCCTCCTCCTTCTCCCGGCGGAGCGGGCGGCGCAGGCAGCCGGCGCTGCCTCGGGGCGCTCCACGAGCCGGGAGAGGGAGGACGGGAAGGAGGAGAGGCTCCGCCCGGAGCTCCCGGCGGAGGCGGCGCAGCCTCGCCAGGACCCGCCGCGCCCGGCGCTGCCGGCCCTGTCGCAGCCCCAACAGGTGCGAGCGGGCGCGGGGCGGCACCGGCACCGCGGCGGGGGGACCGAGGACTACGGGCGGGGCTAGGCTGCCGCTCTGTTTGAGCCGCGTCCCTGCAGCGGCGGGATGCGAGGCCACAGCCTGGCCTTCTTCTAGCCTCCCATCGCAGCCTAGAGTAGAAACTCCTTCCTGCGGTTGGTTCAACTTCAGTCATGAACGCCTATCAGGTGCCCCGGCCACGCGTGCCTGCGGTGCGGCCAGCCTAGAGCCCACAGCCGCACTTCCCCAGATGCACAAGGAGCCTGGACACACAACCCCCATAGAACCACACACACCTGAGCCCAGCCAGCATCACCCATGCTAGCCTCCAAACAGCCTCTCCCAGCTGCCCACACCAAGCACCAGCAGCTGTGCTTTTTCTCCTGACATTCACCTCACTTCTCTTACCATCCCTAGGCTGCTGTACCAGTAAGGACTGCAAATGCGGTGTAAATTGTCAGGCTTTATATACACTGAAATCACTGCACGGCTTTTAGCTGGTTTGTGGGCCTCTGTGGATCTACAAACTGTACAGCATCCAAGTCAGGCAAATAAGAGAGCAAGCCTGTCATCAAGTAAGCTTAAGTGCTCTGTCTAGTAACCTTTGCCTCCACTGGAAAATACTTAGGGGCACAGCAAATTTTAAAACACTGAAAGAGCCAGCTAGAGAGAACTTAACGTTAACACATGCTTTAAGAGGGAAATGCAAAGGTATGTTAATCATTCTCTTCACCAGGTGGCTTTCTTGGTATTTAATTTAACACAATTGCAACTGCTTGGCTTATAGCTGGCAGCATCCTGACTACATCTTCTGTCTCTTTCAGGTGACAGCGTCAGAAGCCTGTGTGTAGCACAGTTCATGTCAAAGAGAGCAAGCAAAGGAGAAAAGATTAGAAATAATACTGCAAGACTGTAATCAAGCCATACTCGGAGATCGGGAGCCAACAAGAGGATAAAGCAGGCAGCCGTCATGGCATGATTACACTGGCTCCTCCATCTAGCTTTTTTGCTCTTTGTGAAACAGTATTGTAGATGGTGGGGATGCATTATTTTCAGCATAAATTCTACTTGATATGCCTATATTCATCCTTTTTGCAGGAAGTGAAGACCCTCCTGATGCCTTAAGGTGTGTAAACTGTGGGCAGTTTAATTCATTTTTTGCTAATGCAAGGATTCTGTTCTAGTATTTATATCCCTCTCTACTGCATCCAAAACATTGTCACACAGTGGCCTTTGTGAAAGAATAGCGAGGACAATTACACTTTCTGAAGGAAATAAGCTTAAGTGAGTAACAGTCTGCAAATATCATTAGTTCCTTTTAGAAACAAAGCAAAATGCCAACACTTAAGCTTTCCTGGGAACTCACCTACATTACAAAGACCATAATGCCTTCTGAGATAGAAGAACATCCGCTTATTCAGACCGCCTGTGCGTACATCCCTAAGCAACATGTTTGCTGGATGTGCACTAGATTTCTTGCAACAGAAAAGGTTTAAGCTGAGGATTTCAGTGGGGGACCAAAACACACACAAAAAAAAAAAAAAGTATCGTAGAACTGTATTGCAAAGCTTCATCAGCTGTTTGCAGTGATACTACCTCCCTTTAAAAATTTCCTACAGACATTGGTTATCCTTCATAACAAGGTATTATCACAAATAAAATTAACCTTAGCCTTCCAGGTTTAGCCTCTGCTTTATGGTAGACTAGCTTTCTACCTATAATTAGCAAACCAGAGCCCTGTTCTGGGAGAATCCGTTCATGAGTTTTAACTTTTATAAAATGTAGCAATTTTATGCTGTTCAACTCAGTATTACATATTTTTCTTCCTGAATTTAAAATGTATTAAAAAATACATCCAGTTCAGCATTTTTTTTTTTCTTTCTCAAATGAGGGGATAGATGCCAATCACATTTACAGTGTGTGATCTGTTTCTACAGGAATTTTGAATACTGAGATGGGTTAATTTGCACCCAAGCACCAGCTATTCCAGTATGAATTCATCGTTTACTTTTCAGTGTAAATCTGTGGATGGACACTCTTAAGCTATTTGTGATCGCTTAATAAAAGAGATAACTGGTTTAACTAGGTTTGAAAGCTAGTAATGCTAAATAGGAGCAGGTACTACCTTCTTCTCCTGCCCTTCACTTTCGCGCTGTCAGAAATGAGCTGAGAGTTTGTTTGTTTGGGTTTTTTGTCATTTCAGAAGTGTAACTTTGTTAAAAGCAGGTAACAAGCTAGAACTTAAGCAAGCAGTCAAATCGTACTCCTGTGTATTTTAAAGAGTCAACATTCTAAAAACTATATATTCTGGCTTTTAATATCTCAATGATAGATTGGGCAGGAGGTGGTGCAACTGCAGACACCACTTCTGAGAAGATTGGCTAGACCACATTACCCTGTAACATTTTTAAATCACGGGTTGAATGTTTTTTCCTTTTCAGTAGGTCTTGATGCAGACACAAACACCTACTTTTCTGTTCTCAGCACAGGGTTCACTTCTTGCTGGCAGCGATAAGACAGGCAATAAAACCAATTTAAATGGGATCAGAAGATCAACCACATAATATAAAATTTAATCTTGCTACAACTTCAAAGATGCAGACAATAATTTGTAACGAACTCCCTGAAATAAAGAACTTGCATTCAATTACAAAGAATTTCTTTTAAAAAAAAAAACCCTAGAAACCTGCAAGGATTTATAGTCACCTGAGATACAGAACTCAGCAACTGAGCAATCAAGTGTTTTAAGAGCAACCCCAGAGGTACCAACAAGGGGCCCCTGGGCCTGTGGCTTAGGTATCTCTCGGGACCTCCCATACTTGCAGAGCAGCTCAGGACTAAGCCAAAGGCACCCCTTGTGCCCCAAAATCCCCTCTTTTAAAGGAAAACTGCCGTAGCTTTCCCCTTTTTTAAAAGAAAGGAACCAAAGCATCGCCCCTTGGCAGGCGAGCCGCGGCGCGCAGGCTCTGCTTCCCCGCCCCGGGGCCGCCGTGCTGGGAGGCGGTGCCGGGGCGGCGGGACGCGGAAGTGCGGTGGACAGCCCACGGAGCCGCCATGGGTCTCCCGCTCCTCCTGCTCCTGCTCTTCGGTCTCCTGCCAAGGGCCGCCGGCCGGGGGAGCTGCGGGCTTTCGTGGTGGCCCACAGCCATATGGACGTCGGCTGGGTTTACACGGTGCAGGTGGGGCACCCTGCGGAGCGAGGCTGGCCGGGGTGGGGAAGGGTGCGGCCGCCTGCCCGCTGGGACGGCCCGGGGGCGACCGGGGTAGGGGCAGGCTTGGCGCGTCCGGGTCTCTCCGCTGCCCCAGCTCGGCTCCCTGTGCGCCTTCAAGCTTGCAAAACTACCCGGAGTCGCGTAGCGCTGGCTGCGGGGAGGTCTGCCTGCTCCCTTCCCGGCACCTGCAGCGTTGCGCGCAGACCCGTGTGCGGTGCATCCCCTGCCTAGGGCGGTCTGTCCTGCAGCCTGCCCCGCCAGACGGCATTTCGGCATCCCGGCGCTCCCCTGGGGAGGCACAGTTAGCTCAGGAACTATACCCCTGCCCTGTGTTCTGTAGGATGCTCTTCGTGGATTTTTTCCTTTTTCAGAGGAAAACCTTAAATCTGCGTGGTGGCATGACAGCGTGCTATTGGTCTATGTTCCACTTCTCCATCTACAATGGGAAAAATAAACAATTTATTTGTGATATTAGAAGAAGAATGATTTTGTGCTGGAAATTACAGTCTTGATTGGAGAATTCCAGCGTTAGATGTAATTTATTTTTTTTTTTTTTACAGGAAAGCTGTCTGCTGCCACTGGTTAGTAGCAGTGGGGGCATAACAGATGTGGCATCTCGCTGACATACATTACCATAGGTGTGAAAGATACCTCACCATTGTCTAGAATGTTGTGCAAAACAACTTTTACATCACGGTAGAAGTTTAAAATCTTTAAGTAAAATCTCACCTGATTACTTATACTGGGTCACTGCTTATTGTTTCAGAGTAACTCTGACAGAGATGTGAATTGGAAAGAAAATTCTTCTTGTTGCTTCCAAATAACTTGGTTTGGAAACAATTCTTTTCAATTCGTACCCAGGTGACTGGGGTTTATAAACTTTGTAGGATTGGGTAATAACTTAATCCTTACTTCCAACATGGTTTGGGTTGGAATAAAGAATGACTTTCCTTAACCTCCAAAATATCTCAAGAAAACATCTTCAGAAAGTTACCACACAGAATATTTTAGTATTGCATTAAATTTGAAAAGTCTTTGTACAGCTCATAAAATCTAGTGTATTCCATTTAACTGTTAAGAACTAAAATTGAGCCTGATGTTGTAATCATTATATGTATACTTGGATTTTACGATGTAGTGTTTGTAGCTAGTTGCCAGTGAAAAATGAAAATTCCCTAGCAATCATTTGAGTGTGTCACTGTTGAGTATTAGTAATACATAAAAGCTATTCTCTTAGTTAAAATTTCACGTTGTATTAAGCATGTAATCATAAGCTTGATTTAAAAGAAAAAACTTAAAAGCTGATTGAGAAATCATTGAATGGGTGATGATTTAGATAAGCACTACAGTATTTTAAGCTATTCATAAACTCAAAAGTTTTCCCTTTTCTAATGAGGAAAACAATCAGTGTTTCTGCAAAGATAGCTGGATTTCAGTTGTGGAAAGCAAGGGGTCAGGAAAAGGTAGTTTCTGATTTGGATTACATCATCCTTTTCTTATTCCAGAATGTGATTCTCGTATAGGAAACTTACCTAAATTAAAACCATGGATTCTTATTTTACAGATCACGCCCATTAGTTCCTAGGTGTGAGATCTATGTCGACCACTTTTAAGATGTGTATGTATGTATTGTGGTATGCGTTCTTAAGTACCAGGAGCTTATGTAGAAAAGTGTTATGGTTAGTGTTAAAGTAACTACTGTAACTTGCAGCTAGCTGTTAAAAGAAGACACAGACATTGCAGGAAATTCTGGGATCTCTCCTGTTGCCTTTAGACATTGTGTATCACTTTTGTGTAAAGGGTGGAAGACTAGATCTGCTCAGCCCAAGTGGTGCTAGAGAACAAGCATACACAAAGTGTCTTCCCATGAACAGCTTTAAAATTAACATGGTGGTGTTCCTTCGATGCAATAGGATAGGATATAACCATGTAATAGATTATTTGATGGGTACAGCTGTCATGTTTACATTTCCATAAAATCCTGAGTGGAATACAGGTTGCTTAAGAATGACAGGATAGATGCACAGATTCTGGATGATTCTCTGTCTAGAGTCGGAACACATTTGAAGAGTCCTTAGCCAGCTGGTTTTGCTTTATCCTAACACATCAAGGGGAACAAGGTTATTTTTCATGACTGAAACTTCTAAGGCCAAAATAGTTTAATTTACATACTGTGTATCACTGTACTATACCAGCAATGCACACCTGCACCACAGAGTAATGTTCACACTGAAGAAACAATCCTGATGGTTCAGACCATCAGAAGCGAAGCAGAAAATGAAGAATAATGTGCATTTGTTTTTGTAAACTTTGTTGGTGCAGAGTATTATCATTTATGCCACTGGTGATAGAAGGTAAGCCATGAGGGACAGGGTAGCTGTCCCAGTAAAGCTTTTATAGCTGTCTGCATGTCCTGGGAGAAACTACACCGTGATCTAGTCAGGTTCCCAGTCAGAGCATGTATTTTGGAGCAGGGAGGCTCACAGGCTGTACGTAATCAGAGAGAGCAGGATCTTTCTGAATGTACAAAGGAAGTGTGTGACAAATGTTCAGCTTGAGAACAGAGAGATCAAAAACCTCACAAGTGCTGAAAAGAGCCCATTTAATATAGGCAAAACAGTTTCATGTTCTACTTTTTTGTTTCTTTTCAGGAAAGCATGCATGCTTATGCAGCAAACGTCTACACATCTGTTGTAGAAGAGCTAATGAAGGGAAAGCAGCGCAAATTTATTGCGGTGGAACAGGAATTCTTCCGACTCTGGTGGGATGCAGTTGCCACAGACAGACACAAGCAGCAGGTAAGTTGTACTGGAGCCATGCTTCCTGCTAACAAAGAATCCACACTCTTTTCAGGGGGTAAGGACGGGCAAAGTACTTCACCATTTGCTTTTTACCCAGGTCTTGTGTAAGCTATCTCTGCATCTGGTACTTCTTGTGAAAGGACCTTAACTCTAAGGGCAGTTGTAAGAGGTTAAAACCCCAGCTATAGATTAGAGCAGTAGGAGGTAGTAACCTTTGCACTGAAGACTCTTCACGCTTTACGGTGCTTGTTTCATCAGTGGCTTTATTATTTGGGGGCATGCTAGTATGAGGTGGGGGTGACTCTGAAAGAGACTGCGCTAGTATCTGTTAAACATTTATAGCTTTTAAACTGCTGCCTAATGCTGCTTTCAAGGAAGAACTGTTTTCTTTCCAGTTAAGTACTGCTCAAAAATCCTGCCATGAGTAAACAAGGATAATGCAACAGAGGTGACAGTAGATTCAACGGCAATAAGTGTTTCTTTCGTTTGCTTGTGATCCATTTCAGAGTTTAAAACTTTGAGGATTTTTTTTTTCCTAATAAAGACATTATGAAGTTCTATTTGTCATTTTTTTTTCCTCCAACATGAAACAAACATGGTGAAATCAAAGACCAGGCTGATAGCCTAGCAGCTGGTCATAGGTTGCATTGCAGTACAGGATGTTTAAGTTTTGAAACCTAAAACCAGAAGATATACAGGTATGGCTTCCCACAGGTACTCACTCAGAACTCTGTGGTCTATTTTCTT
The DNA here is from genome assembly GCA_027925045.1 of Hypotaenidia okinawae. Lineage (NCBI taxonomy): Eukaryota > Metazoa > Chordata > Aves > Gruiformes > Rallidae > Hypotaenidia > Hypotaenidia okinawae. The sequence goes on from BSDF01000004.1 coordinate 96,552,889, forward strand.
ACCAGGGTCCAGCCAACAGCAGTATGTTACTTGCAGAACTTTACATTTCAGTTTGTTTAACACATCTTGTTAAAAAGACACTTAGTTTGTTGGGTTTTTTTTTTAACCTAGTCATTTCACTAAATTCTGAATTTTCTGTAACGTTTCATATTTAAATAACTGCTTGCAACCTGTGCACATCTGACCTTTGCATGAGAAATTTTGCTGTGCATAGGCAGTTCACTGTTTTTATGTGTTGCAGGACAATTTTCTTGCGTGCTTTTAATTAGAAAACTATACTGTAAGTGTGGGGTGGAGGAATGAAAAAAAAACCATAGGAACTGTTCTGTACAGGTACAGAAGACTGCTCTGTCTTTCTAAGGTAGAGTGATCTTATTTCAAGTATGTTATGCTGCTGTGACCTAAATTTCTAAATTTGAAACCTGTGTGTCTAATTTCTAAATTATAAACCCATGTTTCTAATACCTATTCTAGTTATTCTACAGTTGCTTCTCTGAAAATTAAAATTATTAAAAACAAATTCCTCATGAACTAGTGTGTCAAAGCGAATTTAAGAGCTCTGATGCTTGCTGATAAGTGGGATGTTTTTAAGATTAGCAACTTGCAAATAGGCCTTTAAATTAGGTCACTCTAGTTACTGTCCTGCTTTTTCCACTTGAACTATAGCAGTAATGATTTTTGTAGTACAGTGTCTCTGGTTTAAATTTTGCCTTTCCTCTCTTCCCCCCCCAGCCACCCCCCTTAATTTACTATTTGGCTTGGAATACAGGATTTAACTCTAGTTTCTTTTGTAATGTTTGCTTTGGATTAGAGTAGTGGTGTTAAAAATTAGTACAAGAATACTGAAGCCTGGGTACTGAAGTTGATTTTACAATTCAGACTAGAGAATGTATAGGAGTGAGATGTATTGCACAAATACTATTGCAGCAGTGTTCAGCTAGACATGAACCTCTTAGTGCATGTTATTTCCATAGTATTTTCTTGTGTGAACCATTATTATCTCCTTACCCTGGGTGTTTTAACAAGATATTATCTCTCAAGGTCCCTTCCAACCCCTATGATTCTATGATATATAGCCACTTCTATCTGGTTTGTAGGGGTGAGTTGATGTAAGGATAGTAATAGCTGTCCGAAGACCACAGGTACATTCTACTACCATAGCAGGATGTTGTTTGAGTACTGCTGTGTCAGATACCTTGGTTCCTCCTTCCATTTACCCAGCTCTGGTCAATAAAAACGCTTGTCATTAAAGATAGTGTTTTCTTTTTATTTTTTTTCCCCCACCACAATCAGGTATTATTTAAATTACTTGAATTATTTTTCTCATGTTGTCAGCCTCTTGGTGGTTCTATAAAACTTATATTAAAAAAAATGTTTCCATGGTCCAAAGTTGGGATCAGAGGGGGTTTTTCTTGGACATCCATCCAAATGGGGAATAATAGCCATCAATGCTGTTCATGTAGGTCAGGACTGGTTCTGTGCTGACACCAGATATCAGCTATCTGGTCTCCCAGCATGCTAATCAGTCCCCACAGTTGGCTGGAACTAATTTATGAATACTGAGCCCTGAAGCATTTTCGCAACATTGTGAATGACTGAAATGATGATAATCAAAATTGACAATCTGGCGTTGTATCTGAGCAGACACGGGGGCATTTACTGAAGGTTCCTGGGGAAATAAACATAATAGCTTTTGGAATTGGCATCCTAAATGACAGATATTATTTTTTTTAAAAGTGGAGATTAAAATACATATTTATATAAATTTCCCCTGTTGGAAGCTTCAGGTATCTCTGAAGTTTTAGGTAGTGAAGTAACTATAATAAAGCCAGAAAACTTCCTAACAGTTGTAGAAAGGGACATAGACTTCTACTTCCTCCCTCCAAACAAGGTAGATGCATACAGAGTAGAAGGGATGTGTTTGTGGCCATAATGTAATGGCACACTCTGTCTCCCTGCTGGTTTCCACAGATGTCAGTCTCCAAGCTGTTACAGAGATAGTAGACTAAAGAAAACCCTGGGAGCCTGGCCATTGCTGCTTGCACGAGTCTGCATATTGCACTCTCATCCAGCCACCCAGTGCTTTCACTAAACCAAGACAAATGCAGCAGGAAGACTTTGGGAGAAGCACTAGTATCTTCTGTTTTAATCCTCCAGCTCTAGTTGCCTTGTGGCAGGATCCTAGGCTGCTGCCAGTGCTGTGTATGGGGACAAGTCTGGTGTTTAGATAGTGTAAAGGCACAATAGCAACCCTATTGAGAAGCACCAGGAGGTCAGGGTCTACTTGCCAGTACATCCTTTGTGCATACTGCCTGCTTTCCATGTAAGCTGGATAAGTCAATGCACTCTGCAGCACATTAGTATCCCTTTTTTCCCCTTCTTCTTTTAATACCACTTGGTACAGGCAGTCATACTTTTATCCTGCTTTTGACCCAAGTGCCTTCTTGTCAAGTCTTGTATCTAAGTCATAGCATGTTTTGGCTTGGGAGGGACCTTCAAAGATCATCTATCCGATCCCAAACCCCTACCACGGGCAGGGACACCCTCCACTAGCCCAGGTTGCCCCAAGCCCCATCCAGCCTGGCCTTGAACACTGCCAGGGAGGGGGCAGCCACAGCTGCTCTGAGCAGCCTGTGCCAGGGCCTCACTGCCCTCACAGGGAAGGATTTCTTCCTAATAACAACTTCATCCACCAGTTTGTGGGCTGGGACCCATGGATGCATCTCATCAGATCCCATGGACTTGTGCACCTTCAGGTTCCTTGCACTGTCTTGAACCTGATCTTCTCCTACAGTGGGTGGTTCTTCATTCTCCCAGTCCTTGCCTTCTGAGGCTTAGGCAGTGTGGCTGGAGTACTTGCTGGTAAAGACTGAAGCAAAGAAGTACTTTAGCCTTCCCCATGTCCCAGATAACCAGGTCTCCTGCTTCCTTCTGGAGAGGGTCCACATTTTCCATTGTCTTCCTTTTATCACAGGTAATATGCCATGATCTGAAGTTAATTTGCTGCCTTTTTGAGTAAGGCTGAAATTATGTGTATGTTCTGTGTCTTTAATTTCAAAACCACAGGTCCATCATCTGCTTCAGGAGGGACAATTGGAATTTGTCATTGGAGGGCAAGTGATGCATGATGAAGCTGTGACACTAATTGATGATCAAATTTTACAGTTGACGGGTATGCATATTTTCATTTAACTTTTATTTTTCATTGTTATGACCTTGGGGGATTGGTTTGTTTTTCTTTTCTCTGCTCCAAGTTTGCTGTTATTTTATTACTCTTTAAGAGTAGATCAGTTCTCTTTAAGAGCTGATTAAAGCATCTCTTATTTTTAACTTGCTGGTGAGTTATCTGTATAGAAATCTTTGCTTTAAAGATAAAACCAAACACAACAGTTCTGCAAAAAGCAGAAGGGCTACTGAAAGCTGGCTTACAGTTTAATTGATGTCAGTTACAAGTTCCTTTGGAGCAGAGGCTGTGTGTGTGTGATGAAATTGTATTGTTTAGGCAAAATCTTCTGCAGAACGTGGGCCATAGGGTGTCACTGTGGCCATCTGAACTTAGCTGAAAGACTTGCGTGATGAAGAAACTTCTATTTGTAATCATAAGCAGTAGCCTTTGTTAGAAATAGGTACCTGTTTCAAAGAGATGCACTATTTCCTATTTCAATCTTCTAGCCATTTGTATGTTACACCTCTCCATCTGGTGGTTTGAAGAGTCTTTTAGTATCTCCATCTGGTAAATGAAAAAAGAAACACGATAAATGGTGCCACCCCTGTGCTGTAGATGCCTGTAGTATGCCATGAGGGAGCAGCGTGCTTTTTGGGGGGCAGGAGGAGATGTGCTAGCACCAGCTGTCTGTCGTGGCTGGTGTAAACCCTGCCCATTTCAAGGCTACACTCTGGACAGCTTTCTGCATGGGAGAGCAAAGGGTCAGAAATCACATCATTTGCTGAATCTGGCCACACACCAGCACTGGCCTTGCGCCCTCCTTGTCGGCGTTTATCTGGAGTGTAGGGGTAGCAGCCGCTTTTGCATCTCAGTGAGTCACCACTGCACGGTCTGGCCAAGAGGAGGAGAGGGGATGAACATATATTATATGTACACTGAACCCAGAACTTGTCCAGAGAAAATATTAACACTGAAGAGACCTTTTGTTAAATCTAAATACAGCGTTTTCTTTCATTTGAGTTAGCTGCAAAAAGTGTTCTTTCTAATTTAATATTTCATTCTGTGCATAAACATTTGGGGTTTTTTAAAGAAAAATCAAGTTTAGTAATTTATTCAGCAGGAACAAAAATGTTAATACGTTTTAAATCCCCGTTTATCTTTTCTGAAAGCACTCTGCTCACATAGAAATTTTAAAAAACCTATCAATACATTGTGTGTGGAGTTCATCTTGAGAAGACAAAGCTGGTGGAGTCTACATTTTGTGTCTTCTGTCTGTCCAGCCCGCTTTGTTTTGAAAAAGCCTAGCAAACTCTGCCTAAAATATACTTGAGTTTGAAGAGTTAAAATAAACACATTGTGAGTATTTTCACTAGAGAAGACATTAACCATGGGAAAGATCAAGTGAAAAGAGAATGCCTTGCAACCTCAGTTACTCAAATGTGATTCTAATATTTGGAATGGAGATAGTCCAAAACAGGGAAGATGTAGTAACATTTTTAAATGGTTCCAACAGAAATTAAATCAGCTTTCTTCTTTTCTTTTTTTTTTAATGCAATGAGAATCCTGGTGCTATATATACTGGGGTTCTGAATAAAATCTACTCTTACCTCATTGGTTTACTTTCACTTAAATAATTTTTCTGAATTTATTCTGTTGTCTGTTCTTTCTGGTTTGGGGGTTTTCGTTTTTTTGAAACTCTTTTCAATATGAAATCAGTAACATTGGTTGTAAATAACATAATTTATCAAGATTGCTGTTAACCTTTGGTTTTTTCCTTTTTTGTTGTTTTTTACAATTGATGATCATAGTCCTTTTAGGTTTGTTTACTGGATGGCTTCCCTAGCCCTTTGTCATTGATATGAGACTGAAATTTTCTGAGAATGGCTGGTATGATTTGAGTAAACACAAGCTAATCCTCAGCTGCTTGTTTTCACAAGGACTCCAACCTGGCTATAGGCCTTAACCTAATCCGTATTTAAGTACTTTTTCCCAGGCCTATATCTAATCATAATTCCTTTTTCTTATTCATCTTTTATTATGTTAATAATTTATACTTAGCATAGCAAAATAAATATTGTGCGTGTGAAAGTTTCTTCTGTGAATCATTAAATTCCTGAAACTTAAAATGCTTTGGAAAACAGTTCTAAAGAGCTATCCTTCAAGTGCTTATCTGTGATGTTATATGCCCATGTAATTTATAAAATTAACTTTTAAAAGTGTTCCTAACATTAATACACTTTGCTTTGCAGAAGGCCATGGATTTTTGTATGAAACTTTTGGGATCAGGCCTCAGTTTTCTTGGCATGTTGATCCTTTCGGCGCTTCAGCTACAACACCAACTCTTTTTGCTCTGGCTGGTTTTAATGCTCATCTTATTTCTCGGATTGACTATGATCTGAAGGCTGACATGCAGAAAAACAAGGTAAAGCTACCCTTAGGAATGGAAGCCATTGCCAGCCTCTACTTCAGTCATCTAAACCAGGACATTAAGATAAGGATGTCTCTGATCTTTGCAAGAAAATGCCATTTCTTCTCTTAAAGTGATGTGCTGAATACATGTTGGTGAAATATACTGAACCGGTGTAATACGATCAAGTAATGTCTTCATGACCTCTTGGTCTAGCATGAAGCATCTAGCATGAAGAAGACACAAAATATGGGCAGTTGGGAAAGGTGTAAGTTAGCTGATACTGAATTAGAAGTGCTGGAAATGGAAGCATCTAGAATGGGTTTCAGCTTCCCTCAAGAAAATCTTAGATACATTGGTTTTATACAGACAGTTTTCAGGTGTGTTTGGGCTGGGTGGTTGTCATGCTTGGAACATTTATTTGTGCCTCTGAAAATAATAGTACTAGATCAGTTAAAGTGGCAGTTAATGATTTTTCTTTTTGCTTAATTCAGTGTTGTTGTCATAACCTGCTGCCTTTTGCACAGTGTCCTATACACAATGAATGTTTTTCTTTTCAAATCGCAATATTGAATCCTGATCTGTCATCAATTTTAAACACTAAACAATGTGAAAATAAGAGACTTTGGATATTACGAACTGGGCATTAGGTAGGGGTGAAACTCAAGCATCTCTGAAGAGGACAACAGAATTCCTGGTGAATTTGGGGAAGCCACGACTTACCACCTTATGTTTGCTGTCAATTGCGATGCTTCTTTTCTGCTAAAATCTTTATGAGCTTTTGACAATCTTTTTCCTGGCACTTGACAGTCTGGAGGCTTCCAAAACTGTAAAAATTCTGTTTCAGTTGATTAAACATTGATTCCCACTGACTACAGTGCAATCCAGACTACATCTGTGTCTTTCCTCACTTAGAGGTGTTCAACTTCCACTGACACGAGTGAGGTGTAATGTCTGTGGTAAGCCTGGCTTACATCTGGATTTCAGCAGTATGCTGGCAGTGTGCTCCCTCCTTGCCTTCTCCACCAGTTCCAATAGAAAGAGGCAATGTTATCACATCCTGTGTATAGTACATGACCTTGGTTGGGGTGCCGTTGGCTGGTCTCAGGTAGAAGCACTTGAAGTATTACAAGTGCTGGAAAGGAAGATGGGTGCTCTGAAGTCTTAAGTTGTTAATGATGGTATTTTTCTGCTTGTCATAAAGGGTAACAGTGTCTTACCTCTTTTGTCTTCCAGAAGCTTCAGTTTGTATGGCAGGGCTCACCTTCCTTATCTGAAAGACAGGAGATCTTCACCCATGTTATGGATCAATACAGCTACTGTACCCCATCACAGATACCTTTTTCAAACAGGTCTGAAGGTTTCCCAAATAGGCAGAAGTATTAATAACTTCTGAGAGTTTACGTAGTTGGAGTTTAAGTTTTTAGTTTGACTGTTCTCTTTCAACAGTATTCTACTACTTTCTTGTGACTTGCAGTAGGTCAAGGAGGAGTGTAGACTCTACAGATCCGAGTCAGGATTATTAATCACCCCCAGCTACCCAGCATAATACATGAAGTCTGCTCAGTACCCAACACCTGAATGCTCAAAAGCAACATGTACTACTGACAGGCATTAAAAATACTTCCAAAAAATGACACTTTAATGTTTTTTAGCACCAGGAGGCTTGGAGCACAGGTACTGTTTTAATCTACATATACATATCATGTAACTCCTTATCAAAAAATACATAATAAAAATGCAAAACACATCAATTGCTATGAACAGAAAATGTCCAAAGGAAGACTGGATATTTGTTTCTCTGTCTGGAAAGTTAAAATGTAAAAACTCCAGGAAATATGGAAATGGTTGTTGCTAACAGATTTTCTGCAAGAGATTTTCAGCTTGTATTGGGCTGAGATGGTGTATATTATCTGTGTATGAGCTAAAGAGACCAAAAATTTCCATTTGCTTTGCAAAAAAAAATCTGGGGGTTTTTGAAAACTTCTTTTTCAGTGGCTTATCCAGTAAAATACTCTTTATAAACAAAGTCTACTTGGTGGAACTTCATCACTGTCATAAAGCTTGCTATTTTGTCCTAAGATTTCTTTGTTCTATGCCGTCAAGCAGCAGGGTGCAAGTTAGTGTGAAAAGAAAACTGGGCAGCCTTTTCCCTACCTCTCCCCCCAAATACACACTAAAACCTAAATATTTGTAATGAATATAAACTGATTTAGGTTTTTTCCCTCCTGCTTATTCCCTGTGTCTGCATTTTTATCCCAGAATTTTTGGATGTGTTTTTCCCAGTTGAATAAATTCTGTTTATATCCTATTGCTTTCTCCTTTTTAGGTCAGGATTTTACTGGAATGGAATTGCAGCTTTCCCAGATCCACCCAAAGATGGTGTTTATCCAAATATGAGTCTCCCTGTTACAGATGCTAACATCCACCTATACGCACAAACCATGGTGGCTAATATTAAGGAGAGAGCAGCCTGGTTCCAAACAAGTGATGTTTTGTGGCCATGGGTAAGTGCATGCATGATCTTAGAAATGGGAAGTGCACCTACTCTGTGGACAGTAGGTCAGTGGGACTTTGTGTCAGTATGTACTGCAAAAACACAGGTAGAAACCACATGTCCATAAAGCGTTTTTCTAATAAGTGGGGTCCAATGTCTGATTAGTAATGATTTTTTTTAAAAACTAGAACTTCCTTGTACAGTCTACCAGCTGTCTATCAAGTCTTCCACCCTACTTAATATAAAAAGAAATGTGGCATAATTGTAAAGATAACCTCTTGTGAAACTATATATTGCAGTATTGCTTCCTTTTTTCTGTCCTTGCTTTGTCTATTTAAATGATCTTTTTACATAACTGCTAAGTACAACATAACTCTGTGTTAACTAAAATGATAGCATTAAAAGAAAATGTGTCACACATTAGGTAAACTAGGACTTTTCTAAACAATCTGTAATCATTTTCTTATACCATCTTTCTGTTCTAGTTAGAAACAAAAACATATCCCAGCTTGGTCATCTGAACACTTTTTTCAGCAATATGGTGTGTTAACTATGTCCTACAAGTACATATAGCACTGATATGCTCTCACTGTTAAGTCCTTAGAAAACAATAGCTTTTCCTAAACTGGAAGTTCAGTCTGTTTTCTGAATTTTGATGAATGGTCCAGGTCTCATAATTACAACTGAATGATGGTGTGTGTTCTTAAGATGCCTGTTTCACCACATTATCTGTTGTTGCAGAGAATATTTTCTGACTGATGCAGCTTTGAGTCACTGATTTGTTTTCTTCTGTGTTTGTGACACTTGCTTATATTGAATTAATTCCTTTTTTAGAGGGTGAGGGGAGAAGTGGGATATAATACTCCCTAGTAATGCTGTAGTGAAAGTTACAGTGGAACGGGGAGGAAGCAGTTTACAATAGTACAAATAAATTCCAAACCTGCAGTTTTGCACTAATAAAGAAAATTTCAGTCTCTTGACTTCCTGATTTGTGTGCTTTTGATAATGAGCTTTAAATAAAGTAATTAAAGTTTGTTAATCATACTGCTATGTAAAGAAGTAGAGAGATACATGGTTACCTCTATAGCTAAGCTTAGCTATTTTTTCATGGCTAAAAATAGTTTGGAGTACTTAGTTTTTATTTTTTTCTTCAGTTCCTTCCCATGTAATACCTCTCATCTAGACTCTTGGCACTTTTGTGTTGAGTTGTATGGACAAAAAAGAGTTTGTTTATGATGTGAAGTATCTACTTGGGCAGGACAAGGCATTGGGCAGTATAAAAGTTCAAACCTGCCTTTCTAGAGGCCATAGCAGCAGATGTAGGGGAGGGTATGGAATTGTCTTAAGGACTGGAACTGATCCTTTAAGATGGTTTTTTGCCTGTGTTTGAACTAACTGTGCAGTAATATATAGTGTTCCTGTGCAAAGTTTTGTTCAGACAGTGAGTGGATGTGATGTCTAATTACAGCAGGTTCTCCTTGATATCCTTGTTCTACAGAGCTACAGTGCTCCCCAGATACTATGTTCTGTGTGAGCAGAGTCCAGCCCAGCATATCTCCTTCTGTGGCATCAAGTGTCTGCTGTTTATGAGGAAATCTTGAATCATGAGTGGAAATTAATGCCCTATCAATATGAAATAGTTTTGACTCGTAAACATGTTATTTCTTCTCCACAAATTTAATTGGAGAAGGAATTAGGAAGTCTGGTCTTCACCAACTGACACACTTCTAAGAATTTGGCTTGATATGTTTTAGTACCTCCTTCCAGTGTGAAGTTGTTTTCCAGTTTCTACTATATGTGTGCAGAAGACCTCTGGGTATCTCCAATTATGTTCTGGAAAACTTACCTTTGTGATTTAGTCTGTTAGTTCTAAGGGACAGGCACATGGACTAGGATTCATAAAGAATGTAACAGTGACCTTAACTTGAAACACCTAGTAAATGAGGAAGGAATGAGGGTGCCATTCATATCTGAGAAAGAGGGGAGAGTAATCACCTCTGAGTTCTGTTGAACTCATGAGGCTCAACTCATTCATGAGTTGAATGTGTTCAGCTCATCAGGTTAAACTCCTTGAGCTCATCTGGTAAAGGCTGGGCTGGAAGATGGGATTGCAAAGAAAATAAGGCCTTCGTGGGCATTGCTTCAAGCATCTGCTAAGGTTTGAAGACAAATTGCTGAGAACATCTTTATTTTGGAACTGTTAGTTTCAAAATCCTAGAGATCAGGATTGACTTCTGCAATGTTTTCTATCTCAAGCACATGAAAATGAGGATGTGTTTAGCTGGTATCAGTGCTGAAAGACCTCAATTAGACCGTTTTGTGTGGAGATGGTTTTTTGCATGTTGCCTGTACTGTAAAACTGCTGCTGTAAGAATACACGTGGTGCCATGGCTGACTGACTCTCATCCTCCTGTTCAGCTACTGTAGTTGAACAAAAGTGCAATGAGTTACATCTTTTTTACACATTTGCCTGTGCAGATAGTAGGTACTGAGACACCTCCAACAGAAGGCAGAAACTGTGCAAGCATGCACAAAAAAAAGAGGCTATAATACACAGCGTATCACCTCTCTTAACCATTTGGATGAGCATTGGAAGTACTATCATCTGTCTACTGACATGATGGGGTATCAGCAACACATTGTGTGACATTTGTACTACAGGGATCTCTGTTTGGTCATGTTTCACATCACGTCCTCAGCACTTCCTAAAGTTGTAAGCATTCTTAAGAACAAAAAATAAAAACTTCCTTATTTTCTCCTAAGTGGGAGAAATGCAGTGTGAAAAGAAACAAAGGTCGTCTTCCCAGGCATGTATGCATGCATTTTCTAATCGCTACCACAAACATTCATGCTCTTGCACAATATGGTGTGTTGACATACTTCTCCCTGTCTGCAATCCTGTTGAGTTATCAGCTGATCTGTGCTGGTAACCCTACTCATTCTTGACATTGTATAACAAATAACTTTTATATAGACAATCAAGTTCAAAAGCAATAGTACTTTGACTTAGTGTTAAAAAAGACTGTTTGGCTGTTCTGTTTTTGGAATTTCAGGGCTGTGATAAACAGTTCTTTAATGCATCTGTTCAGTACTCCAACATGGACCTGCTGCTGGATTATATTAACAAGCATTCTGATCAGTTTGGAGTGACTGTCCAGTATGCCACTGTTGGTGATTACTTCCAAGCAGTTTATAGCAGAAATCTTACATGGGAAATTCGTGATTCTCAAGACTTTCTTCCATATTCAACAGGTAATTAAGTACATAACTGCATTATGTCTGGATCAAATGTATGCATTTAAAACTTTAAAGAAGGGAAATTGATAAAATAAAAATACAGGGGAGAACACAGTCTCCTTATAACATTTATTTACTCTACCAAGTGTCATCAAATAGACAAGTTGATCCCAACTTAGTGGTGTAAGAAACATGGTAGGGCAGTGGCTAGAATTTTTTTTTTTTAAACAGTGAGTGGAGGAAGAGACCCTGAAAGAAAAGAATGTAGAAATAGGCAAACTTGACAAGAAACTTAACTCGAGGATTTTTTTTTTCCTGTCTTTGAATAGACTGCAAAGGAAAGCACAAGGTGTATTCATGTGTGCAATGTTATGACCTGAAGAAATGTATAGATATGGCACTAATCAGGTTTTGTTACAGGGAAATCGGTGAGCAACGAGATGAACCTGTAGGCCTAGGCCACAGGGCTGAAATTTGGTAAGGTATTTCAGTGAGTGGATGAAGGAAAAGAGACTGTGATGTACAACTCTGCGGACTGGTTAGCAGACAGCAGTGATAGCAAAAGTGCTGTGCAGAGGTGTATCAGCACAACTAATACAAGAAGTGTCTCATGACATTGGAGTCCTGTCTGAACTCTCTAACACTGAGATCCTAGGACTTATTTTGCTTCAAATATAGATTTTGACTATTTGTTTCATTTTTGAGCATTTAACTTTTAATTATTTTCTCTGCCTCCCACACATAAACATATTCAAATAACCTTCAATCTCATAGGTATTCTGCAGTATTAGATAAGCGTGTTACACCTCTGCTCCCCTTCCCCAAAAATGAACTATATAGTAAGGACTGTGCTCCAGGATCCAGGGGACTGAAAAGAAGCTGATAAACTGACAGATACTTAGAAACAGATAGATACATGACCAACCAGGACCATGTGCCATTGTTATTGTTTAAAAGAACTAGATTATGCATAGATTAGAAGAGAGATGTGAAATGTGACATGGAGTAATGTGTGAGAAGCAAGGCAGGTAACCAAGCGACCAAGGCAATCTGGAAGTTCTTAGGGTTCTTCTTTATTAGGACAATGGAATAGGAGTGGTCAGAGTTGGTGCTGAGGATTTGATGTCCACATTCTATGTCATTCCAGGAAAATTGGATATAATTCTTTCATATGGACTGAATGCTCATTCATGCCTATCAGGAACTAGTTTGTGAGCTCCAAAATCAATCTCATACATAGAGCAGAGAATACCAGGTAGGGACATCAGGTAGATTCAATTCAAAAGCATGTTCCTGGTCCAAACAAAACACTAATGTAGATGACCCCTAAAGTCTCTTGTAGATCTTGTCTTTTTCAGTAAAAGAAAACAGGTTTAAATTCTGGGGAAAGGAAAATTGTGTTATAACTAAAGTCTAAAAAAGTAAAATACCACCTGTATTTCTGAAATAACATAGTATGATGTAACACAAATTTCATTGCAGCTGGTTGTTGCTTGCATGCTTCTTACTTGCTGCCCTACCTTAGCTTTTCAAGCAGAGATGAAAAGTACTGGGAAAATAAGAAAGAAGGCATGCCATACCTCACATCCCTTTAATCCTTTTCCCCAGTAAATCTACCTTGTTAGGCCTCATATCAAAGTATGCAGAGAGAAGACACAGAGAACTTCTCAATTTCTATACTCATGCATTGGTTTCATTGCCTGGATTATCATCATTGGCATCATTAAAATATCTTTCATCACATTGTTTGGCACTGTGGATGTGTATCTCAGACTATTACAGCCCAAATTTAGCCCCTGCATCCAATATTCTGTAACACGTCTGTGTAACTTTTAAACGAATAAAAATAACTACTGCTTCCTGTGAATCACTGCATGGACCCATCCCTTACTCACCCCCTCTAGGGATCATGTCATATCTAAAAACTCGCTGATAAATGCACTGCCAGTTTTAAGTGCTAATATCCTTTTACATCTGGGGTTTTACCTGTATCTTTTGGCATAATTTACAGGCAGTAGTCGATTGCCATTAGCTTGCATAATAGCAGCACCTTCAATGTTCTAGGTGGGTGCCCACACACAGATGCAATTTCTTCCCCAAACGACTTATTGTGCCTTGCAATTGCAGTATAGATTGGAGTGTGCTTTCTCCCACATACTGTTTTGCTTCTTGATGATTAATCCTCTCTCATTCTTTCTATGCCATTTTATTATGAGTCACTTACCGGGCTCAGTGTCACTTCTGACATATGCCTTGGAAAATCAAGTTTTAAGTCCCAGATAAGTATTTCCTTTTTCTTCTCTACATTCATTGTACTGTGCTAGTATGTATATGTGACTCTTCTGCTTTTAACCTTGAAAACTGAAATGGAATTAAGTCTGTTTGAACTTCCAGCATTTTTGAGGCCAAGAAAGACTTTGTCCTGGAGTTTTTGAGCAAAAGATCCCTTTTCTAGTTGTTGCCTTTGATCCCAGGCTGATAGCAGATTGTAATGGTTGCTTATATGCGCTTACTTTCTGCAACATCGCTCTGGAAAAATTATGTATGAGTGGTATATCTAAAAACCCACAAAAACCAACAACCCAAAAAATACACCACCTCCCACCCCCCCCACCGAAGTAGAGTTTTGGTAGTTTAAATATGTGTTTTCCTAGTTTACTCTATGGGACACCGGAATGTATTAGCACAAACTAACTGTTGAAACACTTTCCACTGACCACTTGAGGGCATCTTTTGATGTCGTTTGAAGTGGTGCAGTAGTTTGAAGTCATGTTACCACATCACAGTTTCTACTCCATTTTGAGGAAATTAAATATATGATAAATCCCTTTGACTAAAAGGGGGGATATAGAGAGCTTATATCAAACAGTAACCAAGGATTATAATGTAAAGGAATATAATAAGTTTTATTGATGAGTAATAAAATATTCTTCATTGAAATTGTTAAAGTTGTTTTCTGTAGATCAACAAAGAAGAAATGTCTGCAGACACAGGTTAACTTAGTTGATAACGGCTTTGTATCAGTGATCACGTTACTCACCTGCAGGAATGATTGCAGCTTTCAAAAGTGCATCTTTATGGCTGTGTTTCTTTGTAGGGTTTATAACTATGTCACTTGATGTCTGACGTGTAAACCCGCAGCACATCTCAAGTCAGAAGCTGTACAGCAGTCATCTAATAAACAAAAAATAAGTGATACCTGAAATGTTATTTTGATGTGTATTGGATCTGTTCAACTCTTTATAGAGCCATTTCAAGCCTGGACTGGGTTTTACACTTCTCGGAGCACATTAAAAGGAGTTGCAAGGAGAGCAAGCTCGCTGCTTTATGCTGGAGAGTCCTTTTTCACACAGTATGTCCGGAAACACCCAGCAGGTTCTATTTGCAAGCGTGAAGCCTTAAAGCAACTTCAGAGCCTCAGGTGGGCAGTTTCAGAGGTAAACATTGATTTATTTTTTAATTTGAATGAAAATATTTATTGTCCGAAGGCAAATCTTTGTGTGAGCATTTCAGCTGGAGTGTCTCAAAGTTGCTTTTATGGTTTTAGGAATAATTTTCCCTTTTAGCATGTCATAAGTAAAAATAAAGCAATTTTTCAGAAATCAGTCTTGAAACATGACTTCAGCCTCTTAGCCATGCATTCAGGACACAGTTACTGCAAATGTTTTCTTCAGCCAGTGAAAGAGTATGTGGTTTCAAATTTTGCACAGCAAATTACCTTTCTTAATGTTAGTTTTATTATTTACAAAATGGCTTTTAAAAATAAACAAAACAAGCTAACTCAAAACTGATGATAACCTCAACTTGTGCAAATTAGAAGAGGAAGGGCAGGCTCTTCAAAGGTCAGAACTAAGTAATCAGCCTCACACCATTAACCATTTACAGGCCTCCACGCTGTAATGGTAATTACCATTACCTCCATGGTAATGTTTTGTCAGCTAAGTAATGGATCAGATCTTCGTGGGAAATTAAAAACCTATCTTGTTATGGTATTTTTGCTGCATTCTTGGGTTTGATAACTTGTACATTTTTCCTCAAAGTGCGTAATTAGTAATTTCTAAATAGCAAGAGACAGGTATGGATAGAAGGAAATCTGTGTGCATCTTGTCTTTGAGCATTTCATTCTATAGATAGCAATTTGGAAAAGGCCAAATGTGAATCTGTGAATACAGTTGTAATACCTTATTAAGTGTCTGAAGGATAGTGGATCATGTTAATACAAATGCAAACCTGAAGTTGTCATCCTGTTGCATTGTGACCTTTAAAATTACTCTCAAATGCAAGGTACAGCACCACGATGGTATAACAGGCACAGAGTCTCCCAAAGTGAAGGACATATACATGAATAACTTGGTGTATGGAATGTTGAATGTAAAGAAGCTAATGGCTTCCATAATCTTTGACATGGAGAATGCAAAGAACAATGGAGAGGTCTATTCTTCTATTTACAGTAAAGACTCAGGAATACCAGGTACTTTTTACACAACTTTTCCAGTTTTCAGGCTAATGTATGAAAGCTATCATATTTTCCTCCAAAGCAATCAGTATAGGAAGTGCCACCTAAATTCTAGGAATTGTGGCTGGAAAATCTTGTTCACCTTGTAAGATCTGCTAGACGTCAGGCAAACTCAGCTGAATTTATGAGCTCTCAGATCTCAAACATCTCAAACCTGAAGCTTTAAACTGATGTTTGGCAGAGCCCTGCCCCAGTACATATATTAAACCCAGCTCTCAGATTCAGACCTCAATCGCATAATGGAGTAAAGAGGCACTGGTATGGGTGATTACAAAACTAACCTTACTGTGCAATGTAAGATTATGTAGTTATGGTAAAGAAGTGTTCTTGGTATAGTCTACTGCCAGCTTGTGTGAAAAATGCAAAGGAATTCATAAGCAGCATATTTTAGAGACTATATATTCCCTTTTATCTTTATTTTGGGAACTTCTTAAACTGCCAAATGTAAGTAGTGCCTTGGGCTGTGGAACAGACTGATACAGGTTTTTACAGTGTGGTTTTTAGATTAGTCTTCTCATTCGATCTTCTGTATAACTGATAAAGTTAATACTGAATGACAATAAGTTGTGGTAAGCTGCTTATTTTCACTAAATGCATTTACAGTCAACTCAGGTTATCGTTTTCTGAATACACACTCTCTTTTTATTGGGTAAAATATAGAGGAATAAATCAGAAGAGATTTATATGAAATACTATAAGGTTTTCCTTTTTTAGATCAGGAAGTTTTACTGCAGGGTTTTATGTTAAAATTTTGTAAGATTAGGTACCTATGTGGATGTCTGAAATACTTTTTATTATCAATTATTAAAAATATGTAGTTTTAGTGACTGATAGCTTTGTTTATGTGCACAAAGGTGCTACAGATGTTGACCAGCATGTTTTCGTCTATAATCCACTGTCATGGAACACCACTACCTTTGTCAAGGTTTCTGTCAGCCACTTAGAGATGAGTGTTTATGATGAACTGGGACATTCTGTACCAGCACAGGTACTTCAACTTTGTTTCTTTCAGTTGCTTTTCTTTCACTTGTCAGTTTTCACTGACTTGATCCTACTTTCTGTCAAAGTATGGTAATATATAGTATTACAGTAAAAACAAGTGTTAGTTCAAATTGGGATTTTCCTAGTCTTCCTTCAAGTGTTTGGGGTTTTTTTTTTTAATTGAAAGTTGCCTGTTCTTTCCAGTAGATTTTTTTTGTGTGTTAATGTCCAAAAGGACTTCCTGCTCTTCTAGTGTGTTTGGTTAGTCCTTTGCATGTTTGTTGCATGTGACCTGGAACTTCTTATCTTGCTTTTCATTCTATAAAAACCACTGTTTCAAATAAAACCTTTTTGGTTGACACCCTACCCTACTGTTGACAGACCTGCTTGTACAATTCACAGATTGCCAGAGGGAGGAGAAGAGATTTAAGAAATGTAGGCCTTATTTACAAGCCCAAAAGAAACTGAGGACAGTCAGCTGCCATATGACGTATTCGCTCATAGCCAAGCTTCAGGAAAAGGCCAGCTGTACCCTGGGAGAGAAGCAAGGGGCCTCAAGTGAAAACTAGGACTAGTCTTTCTCAGAAGCATCTGCTTTAGAGAATGCAGCAGCAGCTTGATAAGCCTGTAGGAATGCCTCCTGCACGTGAGGTCTGAAGGGGCTTGACACAGTTCCAGATGCTGCCCTCTGTCCCAAATATTCCAGATAGCTCAGCAAGTTCTGACAGCTGGACAGTGTTTCTATTACCTGTAGCTTATGACTATCACTGTACATCAAGGTATGTTGTAGTCAGGTAGTGATATGCAGCTATCACCTGGTCCTGCATATGTACATGATGATGACCTAAGACCCTGCTGCCTTTATCTAGAAGCCATTTAAAGCATTTACTTTGGGATTTAAGATGTTTTGAAATCAAGCTGTCATTCTGTCTCATTGAGGCCCTGGCACAGGCTTCCCAGAGCAGCTGTAGCTGCCCCATCCCTGGCAGTGTTCCAGGCCAGGTTGGATGGGGCTTTGGGCAACGTGAGCTAAGGGAGAGTGTCCCTGCTTATAGCAGGGGGGTTGGAACTAGATGATCTTGAAGGTCCCTTCTAACCCAAACCATTCTGTGATTCCATGATTTTAAGAAGACAAAGTTTTCAGTTCCAGAGTTAATCTGTACTCTCTTTTGCTAGGTAGGAGCTACCCATATCTGCATGTGGATAGTCACTTGAGGCCAATGAAATCTCTTTGTTAGTAAGGAGAAGGCATTTTGGGCTCTTTTTTCTTCCAGTGTATACTGTTTAAAAGTACATTCACATTACACACTTCTTCCTTTTGAGAGAAAGAAATCCTTAGCTTGAAATCCTGATGTATGTGTCTAAGAGATTCAAATTGAGGCTTGGTGAATGCTCTGCTGCATTCTGCACATGTGTGAGTTGTATAGTAAAGGGAGAGAATGGGTTTAGGTCCTGTTGATACCACCAAGGTGAGGAGGCCTGCATTGTGAGTAACTGGACATATCTCAATCCATAGCGTCAAGGTACAGACAACTTGCTTTAATTTCTGGTTGGTGATAACTAACCTCTTTGTTCATGTACTCTGTACAATATTTCTCTGGTCCTGTTTTCTTGCCCCAAACTAAAAGTAGTACTAAATTATGTAACATTAATGGGCAGGATACATGTAACTGAAAGATGATTAAAAACTGTTGTTTAAGGTGTTTTGATGTCAAGTAACACTGGTGTCCTGTGTACTGTTCAAAAATATGCCACGTTCTTCTATCTCCCTCTCTGTGCCTTGCTTAAGGTGAGGGAATGTCTGGGTGCTTCCTTGTCTTGACATGAGTTTTCTCATACTTGTGCTAGCCACCTCCCTTATGTTTCAGTCTCTTTTCTGTCATTTGACTCAGTTTAATTTGTGATTATTTCTGTTCATATAGATATTTTGCCATGTGATCTTAAATCAAGATTGCCGATTCCATGTTCACATTAAAGATCTAACTTTGTCATTTGCTTAGTGACCCTCTTTCCTTCACTAGAAAGGCCTAACTTAATCCACATTCACCAAACTCCAAATTAAAAGAGGCAGAGGTCTGCATTATAATTGAGAATTATGAGAATGGCATGTTTAGAGACTTATTTTTTAAGTAATAGTTAACTTTTGTAATTTAGGGCTTATAACACATGAAGGCAGTTGCCTTAATAAATATTTTTTTATAATGGGGTGTTGCTGTGTATGTTAATATACAGGTTCAAAGGTCATCGGAGTCCCATTCTACATATGATCTGTATATTCTAGTTGCAATAAGTGGTCTGAGCTACAGAAAATACACCGTTAAACCCTTGAGTGGTAAGCAGTCTGCGTTTATTGGGCAATCAGTGAAGTACGAGCGAAAAGACATAACTTGTGCGGATCAACAAAGTCAGCAGTTGCTTCCTGTGGTTAACAGCTGCTACCAGGTCTTGTTTGACCAAAACACAAATCTAATGCACAGCATTACAGAGAGGTGAGATCGCCTACTTGTTCTTAATAATCTTTCAGATCCTGTAAAACCCTTTGTAAAATTAATTCCAAGGACTGTATCGTGTGCCTTAATTCTTCTGAGACTTAACTAACAAAATGTTCTTCATATTCTTCAGACTTCTTTTGTATCTCTACTTCACGTATCCTTTCTACAGGAAATATCAACACTTGCTTGGGTTGTGGTCCTGTACTGTTTCTGTAATGTTGTTGCCTTGTTCAACCACACAGTCAGTCCAAGATGACATATTACACTACAAACTTGTAGATTGCAGAATCTCATCATACTTTACAACTGAAGAGGGTTATGTATTTGTGTTTGTATTAAAAATAAAAAAGTAAACATGTATGCTAATGCTACACAGTGAGCCTTAAGCAATAAAGCAAGAGCTTTCTCTGACTTAGCAGTAGTGATTTTTCAAGTCCTGTGTGACTCTGTGATAGAAAACTACAAAACTTCTTGAAAGGAAACATTTAACTAAGGAAATTCCATTTAGTTAGGTATATAAAATGAAAGAACAGTCAAAGACCAAGGTGAGAACTGGGGTTTGCAGAATGTTTTTTTCTGCTGATGCGAATCGGTCAGATTCCTTCAGCTTCAGTAGAGCAGTGCTGCATTTTGCCTGTTCAGGATTTAGATTGTCAGCTACACACTGGTGGAAGATTTGACCTCTTTGACACTGGCCTAGTGACTACTAGATCTCTTTCACCTTTGTGGTTTTGTTCATAATTCTGACTCATAGGGCACAAACGTCTTGTCCCATATAGCTAAAATCAGCTTTAAAAGCATGGGTGGGCCTTAACTAAGAGAGATCTGGACTAAGTACTTTCTCAGAGTGCATCAGAAGCCTGTTTCCAGATTCAATGAGGAATATAATAAGGAATATAATGAAAAAGAAGAAAAGTTAGATTTGAATTTGAACAAAAACCTAAATTCAAATTCCAGTTTTCTCCATCCTGTTCTGGTAGGCCGCAAGAATTCAGCATGGAGGAGAAATGGGACATTCACTTCCTTCACAAGCCTTCAGACAAGCACACAATGTTTGAGTGTTAGCAAGTTTGCTTTGGGGTAATGGAGAAGAGAGGTGTCAGGTCAGAGTGGGAGGAAAGGATAAAAAAAATTGGGATCTTCAACTGTGAAGCCTTGCAAAGTTTAGCTGCAGTAATTAGAACTTCTAGGCCCTATCTCTGCACTGGAAATGCCCCATAACAGGGAGTCATAGAAACTGTTTTGCTCTTCAGTCATTATAATTTGCAGGCCAAATGCAAAACTTGGTGTCATCTCTAGCTACAGTGGTTGGCAGTTCACATTTGTATGCCGTAGTGATTTTTCCTGTTTTGCCAGCAAGGCTCTAAAAGAGGAGCAGAGCAGGTAACTGAGGTCAATAGCATCTCAAATTGCCTTCATGTGACTTTCTAAAGACTGTGATATGGAGTCATGAAATCATAAGCTTTCTTTAGGGGAGAAAGGGGGAGACAAAGTAGGTACTGAGTGAGTGTAAATTTTGCTATCCTGTTTTCATTCATTACCATGATGGAAACCTGCATCATGCTGATTTGCCTGGTTACCAAGTCAGTTAAATGAACCTGACTATTCATTAATATGGTGCAAAATGTACCTCATTTTTGCAAGAGATAGGTTTTGATCCTGTTGCAATGCTCACATCAAAACAGTGTAGATGCATCTCTCAAGATGTTTCTGTTTCACAAAAGTATAAAATAACGTTGAACTTCCATTTATTTACACACTGACAGATCTCCTAATGAGAGGCACTTTAATTCTCCACTGTCCTCATTTCCCAAATCTTATAAAACCAGGTATTCACATTGAGGAAAAACATTTTTTTCTTGTGTTCCCAGCCTCATTCCTGTTGCAGTTCAGCACTGCATCTCTTATGTACAAAATGTGTTTTAAAGTAATTTTTTTTTTTTCCTCTTCTCTGGATTCACAGGGAGACTAACCAGACTGTCCAGTTGACCCAGGAGTTCCTTGAGTACCATGTGAATGGGGACGTGATGAAAGGACCTATTTCAGATAACTACTTATTTGCCCCAAATGCTTCAGCTGAGCCAGTATCAAAAGCAGTGGGATTGGAAGTGGTTTCTGGAAACTTGGTGACAGAGATACGGCAGTATTTCTACAGGTACACCACCATTACAGCTTCACTTCACTGGAATGTTTCATCTCTGTAGATATATATGAGATTAATTGTGTATAGTTACTCCTAAACAGTGAGCTCTGTATAATGTTCAGGGTTAGACAAAAGAGCTAGCATGCATCTGCGAAATGTAGTGCTGAGGAAGCACCTCCTTTAAATAGCACATAGTGCTGCAGGGAGGGAGGTGAAGATTGTTCAGTTATCGCCCGTGGTTCATTTTGTACTGCAGCTTCTCTTGGGATCCTGGTTCCATACAATTCAATGACAATTGCAGCTAACCTCTTCTTGCGTGGGTGGAATTTGGACAGAATGGTACATTTTTATAACTGTGAATACCTTTCTTACAAGTAAATTCAAGAAAGCAGAAATGAAGCCTACACACAGTCACTCTGACCCCGATGAACTAGCTACATTCCTGTGTGATAATTGTATCTGTCTGTAACCCCTCCACCCTCCTTTAAATCTGGTTATTTGATTGAAGCCTTTGCTTTACGTGGCATTGTACAAGGATTGTAATTGAGAAGAGCCTTCTTGTATCAAAATTAATGTTGCCCAGATTGAAAAAATACATATATTCTGTACAATGTAAATGTATTGCTTGGGGAGTCATAATTATTTTAAAATCTGTTGTTAACTTTGAGGAAAAACAGAGGCACTCTGATCATATGAAGAGTCCTCTTTACACTTGCAACACTGAAGAAAATTGTAGGATATCACTTCAGTTGAATCATTGTACATTTGAAAACTAAATTGAAATTAAAAATAATTGTACAGGAAGTATACAGAAAACAGGTGAGGAAGTTGTCTACGCATAGAATGACATTGTGAATGACTTGCAAGTCTTGACATATCCAGGCAAATGCTCCACTTTATAAATTCTATCTTTCCTCTCATTATTGTAGTAATGTTACTTCTCGGGATTACATATATGCAGTGTATACCAGGATGTATACAGTACCAGAAGGCTATGATGGGAAGTTGCTTTGCCATAGGATAGAGCAAGAATACAGCGTTGGGCCTTTGGAATTAAATCGTGAAGCAGTTCTAAGAACAAGCACAAATTTGAACACTAAGCAGCTGCTCTACACTGACAGCAATGGGTATCAGATTCAGAAAAGACCATTCAAGGCATACGTGAATAACACAGTGGCTCGGGTAGGCACAAAGGTGTAATCCAGTGTCTGTTGTGTCCTACCTTCATTCTCTGTTACTGTAACCAAGGTTAATGTTATCACTCTGTGATCTACTGTCTGTTGTCAGAACTACTATCCCATGGTCCAGACGGCCTATATTGAAGATGATACCACAAGGCTGCTGCTGCTTGCAGAAAGAGCTCACGGAGTCTCAAGTCAAGGAAATGGACAAGTTGAGGTAACATGTAAATTTATTTTCTTTCTGAGAGAGCATAATTTCATGGATGCTGATCATATAAGTAAAATAGGATGGCTGACTACTGCTGTGACATGTACCTTCCCCATACAGGTGATGCTTCACAGGAGGCTGTGGAACAACCTTCAGTGGGACCTGAATTACAATCTCACTTTGAACGACTCTTCAGTGGTTCGCCCTGTGATTTGGCTTATTTTAGGAGCCAAGGCTGTCACCAATATTTTGTATTGGACAAGTGGACTGGCATTAGAACACAGGCCAGTGGTAGTGTTTGGAGCATTATCAGGTAACTCAATCTGTCTCCTGTGCTATCTTTAACATCTGAATGGCTTGTTTATGTTGCTCTGATTTATGCTGTTAAGTTTGTAAATGCAGACTTCAAGCCTCCTGTGTGGCAAAGTTAGTATACAGTGAGTTAGGAGGCAGATTGAGAGCCTGCTAATTACTTTGCATTAATTTCAAACATGGATGTTGCCCAAGTGTATGAAATGTTTCTCTTGTTATGTAATTATCTCTACTTTCATAGGAGAATAAATGAGAACAAAATGTCCACACAGGGAGTTAGTGCAAGTAGGTAACACACCATCTATCAGTGTCCCGGATGCTGAGTCCTTAATGACCATTTTTCAGTCATTCTTTTAAAAAATATTTGTTTGACTTGTGAACTATACCTGAAGCCTGGTAATGGAATAACAGCTTCAAGCTACAGTGAAATTTGCTTTATGGAAAATTGTAATATACTTCTCCAGCAGTTAAAACCATGCTGTTTTCTGCTTTGTATCTCAGAAGGCTTTGGAGGGGAAGGCATAGTATCTGCTTTGCGTCTGCCTTGACAGGAAAAGCAAAACTCTCTCTACCCTTCCATAGCACCCTAGCCAGGCCTGTGTGTGTGATGAATGTCTGATGTTTGCTTTCTTTTATTTTGCATGGAGAAGATAAACCAAAACTATCTGGGCAACTTCAGCAGAATTCAATCCACAGCTCACCTGTAACTGTCCCACCTAATCTTCATCTCCAGACTTTGAGCATTCCCGGGTGGAGATACAGCTCTAATCATGCAGAGCAGGTCCTCAGCATCCACATGGGTAGGTCCCTACACGATAGTGGCTGGATGTTACACTTAAAGAAGCTGGCTTGGTTGCTGTTTTCTGTGGCTAGTACTTTGATAAATTCCTCTATCAAGAGAGTTAATTGTACTGTATGACTTCTCAAACAGTAAAATGTTTCTCCTTCATGAGTTTATCATGCCTGTTAGTGTCATTCCTGTCTACAGTGGGAGCTGGGTATTTCTTGATGTTAGTCCTCTTGCTAATTTTTTAAAATAGGAATTAAGTTCAGATTGTAAGACTGATGATTTTTTTTAAAAAAAAAGTTTAGAAGTTAGCTTTATTTTTAAAGTAAGAAAATGCTTGCATTTTTTGTTTTCTCTTAAAGGTAAACAGAAGCAAGGTGATATGGACTTCACTCGTGTCCTGCTAAGAATTAGGCATTTGTATGAAGTTGGAGAGGATCCTGTGCTGTCTCAACCTGTGGTGGTAAATCTGAAGGTAAATCTAATCCTTCAAGACAGAGTACTACTTGAGGTGGTTTTGTTGCAAAGAGAACTGGTTCTGGAACAAAACATCTCCTGTGCTAGAAACTCCACAAAAGACGGATACAAAAGTACTCATTTAACTTTAACCTCACAGGGAAGGAAGTCTTCTTTTTACTCACCTTTGCAACTGTGGTGGTTTTGGCCCTGGCTAGAAGCCAAATGCCCACCAAGCTGCTTGCGCACTCCCCCTTCAGCCAAAAAGGGGAGAAAATATGTTTTCGGAGGCTTAGGCCCTGAGATAAGGCCAGAGGGATCACTCTCCAATTAGTGCAATGGGCAAAACAGACTCTGCACAGAATAAAGGAAAGAAAAAGTGATTTATTCCAACTACGACTAATACACCCAGTGAACCGGAACGAGATAAGAGTAAGAAGTGGCCAGGTCTTAAAGCGCCTTCCCCCCACCCCTCCCCTTCTTAGCAAACTCAAACTTCATCATGGTCTTACTCCCTTCTTCCCCCCAACATGGCGCGGGGAGGGGCAGGGAATGAGGGGGGTGGGGGGGGTTCAGTCCGTTCTACCCAAGCTGTCTTCCGTCTCAGCTGGGGGGGAATGGGCATTACACACACACACACACACACACACACACACTTCCCTTACGGCGCCATGGGGTCCCACCCACGTGAGAGTCGTATCCAGGAACTTCTGCAGCGTGAGTCCTCTCCATCTGGGAGTCGTCTCCTCACCACAGGCCTCTCAGCAGGACTCCCTTCCATAGGGTGCTGACATTCGGGCCCAGACTCCCCTGGCCTGGCTCCCCACAAAGTCACAAGTCCCCTGGCAAAACTGCTGAGGCGTGGATCAATCTCTTCACAGGGTGTAGATGTCTCTGCTCCCCGTCCTCATCCATGGGCTGCGAGGGGACATCCTGCTTCACCATGGTCTTCTCCACGAGCTGCAGGGGAAACTTTCTTTCCACATTCCTTCCCCCCCCCCCTCCTTCAGGGCCTGGCCTTGGCTATTGGTGCAGCTGGTCACATCTTCCCACTCTGCGTTCTGGTGGCAAAGTGTGCCAGCCAGGAGTTTTTTTCTCCAATATGTGATTCACAGAGGCGCTATGAATCCATCTGGGATTGGTCAAAAGTAACTTTGGCCTTGAATTGGCTCTTGTTTACTGTTGGGAATTCACAACAAACTGTAACTGCAGCTTTGCAAAAGCCACCTAAGCAGCACAGCTACAGCAAACTGCGACAGCAACACAGGAGCCTTTACCTCAGTTGAAGTTGCCATAGGCACAGCAAGAAGATCTGCATAAATATTGGTAGGACTGGTTCTGTTGAGCTCTTGATTGGGTAACACTTCCTGCAGTACCTTAACCAGTGCTGTTTCTTTAGTTATCACAGGTTGTACCTGTAGTTAATGAAATGTGGGCAGGATTAAAGGAAACAAGTTCTTTATTTCCTCAGTAGCTTATTTCTGTGAGTTGTTGAAATTTTGGTTACTTCCACTGTGTATTTTTAGTTTCTTGTTTATTTGGTCTTTCATGTAGCATCAGATTATTTTATAATACACAGTAGGGGGTTATTATTTTAAAATATAAAGTTGTGATTGGGAGAACAGGAACATAGGGAACAAGATGTAGGACTGTTTTTTAAAAGGTGCAGTGTGAGTTTCTGGAGATAGTAAGTTCTGAACTTGGCCACAACACGGGAATATTTCAACACCTCAGCTTGTTAGATTGAAACCCAGTGAATCTGTAGTTGCCCTTGTGTTGCATGACCTAGCAGATTTTTACAGTCTCTATTACGCTGCTTAACAGATCAATGCTAGAGGTGAAAGTTCTACTCTGGTCTACCTGTGTACTAGACCAGTGAGTGTGATGCTGTTCTCAGTAAACTGTGCTTTTCTTTACTCACAGGCTTTGCTGAAGGGATTGGGATCAGTGACAGGAGTGGAAGAGCGATCGCTCACAGGCATCTGGGATGTGAACACTTTGAAGCGGTGGAAATGGAAGACTGCACAATATCCAAGCAAAGGTAGGTGGAATAAGCTGGTTGGTGTCCATTATTGTTCTTGACTGTTGAAGCTTTATGAATAGTCTAATTAAAAACATTTGCAGGACGAAAAATGTATTTTGTTCTGTATGGCAGACCTGGTATCTGGAACAACCTGCGAGTTAGTAGCATTTAGCCAAAATTCCCTGCAAGTATCACATTTCTCTGATGGCTTGTTTTGCCTAGCAGTGTTAAAAAGCTTCAAATCTTTCTGGAGTTACCTTTGTCAGGGTAGAAGTGGCTACTTTATCAATTCACACTTGTGGCACAGATTGATTTTGTTAGATGCTGATGAGTTGCGTTAATCTAAGGTTAAGCCTGTGCCACAGAAAAACAGACAGCTGCAGTGAAAAATCCCCACTGTAATCAGCTTAAAGGGCTGTGTGGATATGGTTCAAGTTAGGGCTGACAAGTCAAATGCTGAGGGTGACCTCATTTCATTTCTCATTCCACTTAGTTGCTTCAACATTGCCCTTACTGTTACTCCCTTCCATATATGTGCCTTGTAAAAAGCTTGCAGAGGTTTTGGGCTAGACTAGGTGAGATTAGAGCTCCTAGCTTGCAGCTAGGAGCTTGCTTCCTGTTTACTCATGATGAAGAAGAGGTCTGTGACTGGGGAGTTATTCAAATTTTCTCTGTGAGTCAGTGTGTGAAAAGGTGATGAGTTGTGTGTTTTAATATTATGAATGCATGCATCTTAGGCTCTGTACCACTTAAAGCTTTAAGGAGGAGAATCTGTTCAAACAGCAGCTTTTCAAAAAGGATGAGTTAAAACTTTTGAGATAAAATACTATGTACATTTAAATAAAACTGCTGCTTTAATGTTTTTGTGATTTACAGGATTGTCCAACAGCACAGACACCTCAGAAAACTACATAGTAACCGTTCACCCAAAGGAAATAAGGACTTTCTTTGTATACTTTCAAGATTGATAAGGTTTTTATTTCAGGAGTGAATATGTAATAGTTTCCAATTTTTGCTTCAAGATACCAGTGATGATCTTGAAAAACATTGTACTGCTGTTAATGAAACAAACAGTCGTGTTGGAATAAAGTGTAAATTTAATTAAACTGTTGGCCTGAGTTGTGGGTGTTTTTGTTGGTTATTTGCAACTTTTCTTTTTTCCTAGAACA
This sequence comes from Hypotaenidia okinawae, assembly GCA_027925045.1. Classification (NCBI taxonomy): domain Eukaryota; kingdom Metazoa; phylum Chordata; class Aves; order Gruiformes; family Rallidae; genus Hypotaenidia; species Hypotaenidia okinawae. The sequence continues at coordinate 96,580,464 of BSDF01000004.1, forward strand.
GTTTCAATGAAGAAGTGACCTTAGTGTTGCAGTGCAAGCATATTGAGTGTTTTCTTGCTTGCAGTAAGTGGTTTTAAAGTGATTGCTTCTGTGATGCTTCACTGCTGAGCACTGACAAAGTCATATTAGTCCTAGAGTCTTGAATTGCCCTTCCAACTAGTGGTGATCTTGAGTCTTCTCTTAGAGTTTTTACCCTTAAATGAGATGGCTTCCAAATCCCAGAAGTGCCAAATGATGTTCTGTTTCTACACGCGAGGAGATACATGCATGTCATGTGCTTCAGCTTCTTCGTCTTTTGTGCCTTTGCATTAAATTAGTTTAAATAGCGTCTCTTAAGGGCTAAAACTGGTTGGTTTTGCTTCACAGTACCCTTGTCCTGGTTGTTCAGTCTTGTGTTCTGGGTAAACTGAAGCTAATCTGTCAACAGAAGGTGTATGGTTGCCAGATGGCAAGTAACTGTCTCATTTTGTAATCTGAAGCTGGAGAGTGGTTCTTGTGATGCTGTCAACTTTCATATTTCTCAGGCTCAAAGAACATGCACAATGGTAGCAGGAAATGTTTCATTAGCACCAAGTTGAAATTAACTATGGAAAACTGTGTTTAGGTTAAATTGGTGGTTAAGTGCAAATTCTAAGCAGATCTGGTAGTGCAGCAGAGCAGAAGGAAACTTGGACAGCAGCTAGCTTTTCTAATCGCTGGGATATATTTATATTCAAAAGAAAAGCTGCATTTTCTACTTTCCTCCATAGCTCTAATCAATGTGGACCTGTAGAATCTGATTCTGCTCACAGCCCATTGGGCATCTCTACTTTTTTTACTTATTCACCATGAAAATTCACACAGCTGAGATGAGAATCAACTCGGTCACTTGACTATAGTAGTAATGAAGAACTGTGCTTGGTGCAGTGCTGTACAAAGTGTATTTCTGACTAGTGGAACGTAAAATAATTCCAAGTAATAATTCCAGAACTAGAATCATGTAAAAATGACATTTTACTGTGGAAATTATTCTGATTTACTTCAGCTGTTCAGCAGTAATTTCTCCACATGAAGAGACTGTTGAAGAACAAAGGAAATGAGAAGGGCTCTTCAATAATAGCTATTGAGAAATAGTGCTGGAAGAGCTGGACTGGTGGTCAATTTTTCCATGTAGACAGCCTGTGTATATGAACTGGCTGCTTCTCATTAAAGTCAGTGCAGAAACTGCCTTGTTCAGTTATTGGATGAAGAAAGGCTGTTTCATATTTTGCTCTGGTTATTTTTCACACTTGGCTATGAAGATCTAGCAATAAGCAGACCTAACCTGCCCTGCTGCAATGAAAGCTCTTTTCCTGCAGCATTAAGCCCATAGGGAAAGCACATACAGCACTGTAACTAGGCTGCAGTAAAGCATGATGGCAGCTATTTTTCATTTGGGTTTGTGTATGTATTTGGAAAATGAAATGTGTTCAGCTAAGTGATTTTTTTTTTTGTTTTTTTCCTTGCTTGTAGGTCTTTTCTCCTTCCCTGCTTGGTTATGGCATGTAGTGTGGTGGGTAGACTGTGAGGGTTGCATGGTGGTATCGTTACAATTCATATTTTTGTGGCTGAAGTGGTGTTCCCAAACACACGTGCAGGTAACAGCCCATCGTGCTGGTAGGTTGTAAAAATTGAACTGTATCTTCAGCTCTTCTGGAAAGCTGGGTGGAGAGGAACCTAATGAAGTTCAACAAGGGCAAGTGTAGAGTCCTGCACCTAGGGAGGAATAACCCCAGCCACCAGTACACGTTAAGGGTTGACCCACTGGGAACCAGCTCTGCAAAGGACCTGGGAGTCCTTGTGAACAAGCAGGTCTCCATGAGCCAGCAGTGTGCCCTCATGGCCAAGAAGGCCAATGGTATCCTGGGGTGCATTAAGAAGAACGTGACCAGCAAGGTGAGGAGTTTCTCCTCCCCTCTACTCTGTTCTGGTCAGGCCACATCTGGAGTACTGTTCTGGGCTCCCCAGTTCAAGACAGATGGTAGATGTCTAGAGGAAGGGGCCAGACTCTTCTCAGTGGTGCCCAGCGACAGGACGTGAGGCGACAGGAACAGACTGGAACACAGGAAGTTCCATTGCGATAGGAGGAAAAAGCTTCTTTACTCTGAGGGTGACAGAGCACTGGGACAGCCTGCCCAGAGATGCTGTGGAGTCTCCTTCTCTGGAGATGTTCAAAACTCACCTGCATGCTATCCTGTGCAACCTGCTTGAAGTGATCCTGCTTTAGCAGGGGTATTGGACAAGGTGATCTCCAGAGGTCCCTTCCAGCCTCTGCCTTCTCATGATTCTGTGGCCAATTACATGGTCAGGCCTGGCCAAGCAGTGTAGGATCCTACAGCTGCTCACTCTGGGCGTTGTTTTCCCAGATACCAGGTTGATCTGTTCCTAGTAGGCTGTGTTAGAATGAATCCTACAAAAACCTTCTGTATGCAGGATACTAGAAAGAGGAACACTTCATTACCAGATGATTTATCTGTTGGAGGTTTTTCTACTTGAATTAGTGGAGACTTTCTGATTTAAAAAAAAAAAAAAAGAAAAGAAAAAAACCCTCAGAATATTATCTGTCATTCTTTCAGTGCAATTGACTCTCAGGGAATAACTTGCCAGAGTCAAATCTTGCTTTGCACTGGAGGCATCCAAGAGTGTGGTCTGTAAAAAGCCTGGCATTCCTGCTGGAAGGAAGTGGTGTTGCATATTTTCTATTTTCTTTTTTTTGTGAAAAATCTCAGCCCAAGCAAATGGAAGCCTGCAGGCTCTATGGAAATGTCTGTAGAAGGACCTGTTTAATAATCATCCTTTTTCTTCCCTAACATGTATCAAAATAGTGAGGAGAAATACTGCAGTGCTACATCAAGACTTGATAGAAATCAGGCCGCTCTGTACTTAAATACTGCTTCAAACCATACATCAGATAGGACACACCAAGGAGGGTGGATGTAATGTCATGAGTAGAAGAAAAACTCATGCGTGAATGCAGTATAGTTGTGTTACAGTAAATGAGATTTGGTTTTCTATTTCAGTTAGATGTAAGGAAGGATCAGTTATAGAGTGGAAGAGCTGGGTTTGGCTGGGTTAGAGGTACTTTCTTCACAGCAGCTCGCATGGGGCTGTGTTTTGGAGTTGTGCTGGAAACAGTGCTATAACGTTGAGATGTTTTTGTTGCTGCTGAGCAGGGCTTACACAGAGCCAAGGGCTTTTCTGCCTCTCAAACCACCAGTGAGTGGCTGGGGGTGCACAAGGAGTTGGGAGGCAACACGGCTGGGGTAGCTGACCAAATAGATATCACATATAATATGGTGTCACACTCAGCATGCAAGGGGCTGGGGTAAAATGAAGGAGGGGGATGTTTGAAGTGATTGGGATTGTTTTCCCAAGCAACTGTTAGGCTTGACGAAGCCCCACTTTCCTGGGGATGGCTGAACACTTGCCTGCCCATGGGAAGCAGGGAATGAATTCCTTGGTTTGCTTTGCTTGTGTGTGCAGCTTTTGCTTTACCTGTTCCCCAGGGCTCAGTACTGGGGACAGTTCTCTTCAAGCTTTGTCAATGTTCTACATGATGGAGTTCAGCCTCAGTAAGTTTGCAGGTGACACCAAGATGGGCAGGAGTGTTGGTCTGCCTGAGGGTAGGAAGGCTCTACAGATGGATCTGAACAGGCTGGATCAGTGGGCTGAGGCCAATTGTATGAGGTTCAACAGCAGATCCTCCACTTGGGTCACAACTGCAGGTAATGCTGCAGGCCTGGGGAAGAGTGGCTGGAAAGCTGCCTGGTGGAAAAGAACCTGGGGCTGACAGCTGGATGAATATGAGCCAGCAGCGTGCCTACGTGACCAAGAAGGCCAACAGCATCCTGGCTTTTATCAGAAATAGTGTGGCCACCAGGACTAAGGAAGTGATTGTCCATCCCCCTGTACTCAGTACTGATGAGGCTGCACCTTGAATACTGTGTTCAGTTTTGGGCGCCTCATTGAGGTGCTGGAGTGTATCCAAAGAAGAGCAATGAAGCTGTTGAAGGCTCTAAAGAGCCAAGTCTTATGAGGAGCAGCTGAGGGAACTGTGGTTGTTTAGTTTGGAGAAAAGGAGGCTGAGGGGAGACCTTGTCACTCTCTACAGCTACCCTGGATGTTATATACAGGTGGGTGGTGGTCTCATCTCCCAAGCAACAAGGGATTAGGCAAGAGGAAATGGCCTTAAGTTGTAAGATTTGGACTGGATGTTAGGAAAAAATTCTTCACCAAAAGGGCTGTCAAGCACTGGAACAGGCTGCTCAGGGAAGTGTCAGAGACACCATCCCTGGAGGTGTTTAAAAGACATGTAGATGTGGTGCTGAGGGACGTGGGTTAGTTGTGGGCTTGGCAGCACTGAGCTAATGGTTGGACTTGATGACCTTAAAAGTTTTTTCCAACCGAAAGGATTCTGTGATGACAGGTTTTGCCCCTTCTTGGCAAACACATGGTCAGGGTTGTTATATTCCACTTCCTTCCCATTGCCCTGTTTATCTCAAATACTTCTACTTACATCCACTTTGCTGAAATGTATCTATTTGGACATAATGGCTAGTACAAAGCCAATACATGGAGCTATTTGGACTCAGGAGAGAAAGAATTTTTAATTAGTTTTTTCTTTTTTTTTTTTTTTTTTGCTTTTTAGGAAAAGCTCATTCATAAGCTTTCTTTTACATTAAGCCAGGTGCAAACTTAATTAAAGAAAATAGTTCCTCTTTCATACCAGCATTTACCTTGTTTGAGGAAGTCCTGCTGATCAATGTATTGATGCCAGCACCCTAAGTATTTTTTTTCTATTGTGGAAGAATTACATAGCTCCTCTTTTGAAAGGAAATTTTTTGCAGATCACTTTTTTAGTCAGTAGATCAGTTAGTTAGAAGAGTCACGTGCACTCTCAAAAATAATTTGGAAATTAATTGTGGTATCCACTATTGGCATATTTATTCTGCCAGTCCATTTGTGCCATGGGGCTGGTTTTCCTCTAAGATGTAATTTATTATTCACAGTTGGAAAATAAATTAGATGTATTTTTTCTGTGCTAATAAATAAGCGTGCTAAGAAGAGGCCTAGATTCAACATCAAATCAGGTTTTGGTGGTTTTGTTTGGGTCATAGCTGGGCAAAATTAATACTGTGTATTATATGGAATACATAAGATGATTGCCACTGACTGCCATGAGAAGTCAGGAGGTCTGTTACACTGATGCCAGACAGTGGATAAAAAGCCTAAGTGCCAATTTTCACCTTGTGTTTGAGTCGTAAGAGGGGAAGATTCACAAATGAACCACAACAAAAGTCAGATTCCCATCTTCACCACAACTTTCTTTTGGCACACATGCAACTTCTGGGATGTTTGTTATGATTTGAAGCTGATCTTGAAAAGGCAAATGTGAATTCAAACTTTTTTTTGAAAGACCCTGGTAACATGTCTTTGACTTGTATTTCAGAATTTTGTTTTGAGAATGAAAATTGCAGATTAAATCTTGTCGCAGTTGTGCGTAGTTGGGTGCTGAGAGAGAGACCAGGAGCTGCAGAAAATGGCTGCTGGAACGCTCTGCCAGCCGAAAAGTATAAACACCAGGCAATTCAAGGCCAAAGTCGCTCTGATAGTGCCTCTGAGAATCACATACAGGAGAGACACACTCGGAAGTAGCTGCATTTTGCCACCAGAGAATGTGGCAAATGTTGGCACATTAAGGGCATTGTGATACCTCCGGAGAAGCAACTTGTTCCTGAGAAGGACGTGATAAAAGAAGAATAGTGGAGGCGCCTGAAGTCTGCAGAACCCGCTCCCTGATGGTCAGGGGTCTGGGATATTTGCATGTACTGAATGAGGTGTGTTGAAGCAGCAACAAACTATATAAATGTAAGCAGCTGTAGACACAAAAGGCCAGGAAGGCTGGGGGAGGAGGTGCTTCAGGTTCCCGATAGAGAGATGCCCCTGCAGCCCGTGGAGTAGCCGGTGGAGAGGACCCATGGAGGAGGCAGAGACCCCACCTGCAGAGGTGGAGAGGCTCCACGCTGGATGGAGCCGGTGGAGACATAGAGAAGATGCTGTGACTTACGTTGGGATGAGCCCCTGCCAGCACAAGCGACCTACAGAGATGAGCCAAACAGGTTTGCTGGAGGAGGCCTATAGCCCCGTGGAGGACTGAGACTGAGAGACATTGCGATTTATTGCTGCCTGCCAGAGCAGAGATGAAGCCCGGCGGGAAGAGATTTGCCTTGGAGAAAGTTCGTGGAGGACTGGCTCGTGTGGGTGAGATCCTACGGTGCAGCAGGGGGAGGTTGTGTGGAATGGATGCCCCCATCCCGGCCGAGAAGGAAACCATCTTGCAAGGGACTGACTGAAGCCCCCATCTCCTAGTCCCTGCCCCACCTTGTACTGCGAGCAGGGGGGAAGAAGGGAGCAAAATCATGGCTGAAAGGTAAGTCTGCTTTAGAATGGAGGGGTGGGGGGAAGGTGTTACCGAGACCCCCATTTCCCCAGTCCCTGCCCCTCCTGGGCTGCGACCGGGAGGGAAGAAGGGAGCAAACTTGTAACTAAAGCCTGCTGAGGAGGGAGTGGGGAGGGGGAAAGTGTTTGCCTGGTTGCATTTGTTTTAAGATTGTTGGTTGCACTCCTGACTCTGGTTTTTCACTGTTTTCTCTTAAGCATAGTGTAATAAATTAGATAACTTTCTCTTCTGCACTCTGTGTTGAGTCTGTTTTGCCCGCGTCGTTAATGAGTTTGATTCTTGAGCCTCTTAATATATTTTTTCTCCCCTGTCCAACTAAGAAGGGGAGCAATAGACTGATTTTGGTGGGCGTCTGGCCTTTAGCCAGGGCTAAGCCACCACAATCTTCATAGCAAATTAACGTAATTGGGTTTTGCTCCATCCTTTTATTCTAATGCAGCAGAATTGCAAGGTCATTTCACTACCTTGACTTTCACACATACTCTCATCAGTGCTGCTGTAGTTAAACAAGCTTTCCCAGCTGACAGTAAGGCCTCAAATGCTGCTGTCTCATGAATACTTATGTCACAAGCTCTCAAGTGAGGCTGCTGTATGAGTAAGGAGGAGGAAGGGGGTTTAAGTCCTCTTTGTTTAAAGGTTCCAAATGCATTTTTCAGTGTGCTTCCCCTGGTGTTCTTCGAATGCCATGGAGAAATGTTTTGGGAAGAGCGCAGAGCATCTGGAAGAGACCGGCTCCAAGTATCGTTGTCTCTCCAAGAACAGAGTGCCTCTGTGCTGAGCAGCTGCTCTGCAGTCCTGCCAGGACACAGCAAAGTTACACATCTACAGAAGCCAAACTCATTGATGCAGTTTTCCAAGGTTAACTAAGATTAAGTTGCATTAAAAAAGGAAAGTTAAATGGATGTTTCTGTTGTAGATCCTTTCGTGACCCACATAGTCCTTTTGGGTGATGCTGGCAGCAAAGCTGGCTTAAGAAATTTTGTCACCATATTTTTCCACCCACTCAGTAGCACTGTGATGAGAGTTTGTAGGGTTGTGCTGTAAAATGGTACAGTGAAGTAACCAGGGCTAAAAATAAACCTTTCTCCCAAGCCCTTTTTCTGTGTGGTAGTTCGTTTCATTTCTGGCAGTAGATGCTTTGGGTAAGAACCAAAGCATCTTTCAGTGTAAATATAAGCTGCTACCAGTACTACAGCAAAAGCTTCACCTAGTCTCTTGACAAAAATGTTCTGCACGCTGGAGCTGCCAGCCACATGACACAATGATAAATGCACAAATGCAGATGTTTAAATATAGGAGAAACTTTTTTTCCCCTTGAAATTACACATGCATAATTTATTCTGTATTTTTGATGAGTTGTACCAAAGATAACATGAATGTCAATGCTAATAGTTAATATAATTAAACAATAGCCTTAAGTATAAATTATTTGTTTTAATATATCCTTTCATTCACTTGAATTTAAAGGTATTATTATGTCTTCACTAGCTCTAAAAGGTGATAACTAAGCCAGCTGGGTACCATCAGAAAGGGGGATAGCCTGCAGCTCTCTGTAGCATTTATCTTTGTTCTTGTCTTGTTTTTAATTTTACTGGGCCATCTAAACCACACTGGAAGCTACTTTTGTAAGGTGAGCAGTTGAGCTGATGCATCAAGTTTTGTTGCTGACAAATGGAAAGAGGTGGTGCTTTAGGCTTTAAATGTGGCTGTGTCTTCATTACAAATTGCAGCTCAGCAATTTTGGACACCTGCCCAGTACTGCTAAAACCTGATGTTAGTTCTAGGAAATTCTGTGGTTGGCAGGTTCTCATCACATTCTTAATTTAAACAATACACATTCGCAGCATGTCATCTTTGATTTTTTAACTTGTGCAATTTTGGTTTTACCCAACTGAACACTGTGGGACAGTTTTGTCTGGTGTGGTACCTTTGCATGTGAAACCTCTGTCAAGGGAATAAGATGGGGTAAGTTGAGAAAATGGAAGCAATGTTTGTGTTCCGCTGCTCTGGACAGGCAATGTAAATGATTCAGGGTTGCAGCCAAAAATCAGTACTGGAGAATATCAAGCAGCATACGGTTATTTGTATTTGTAGATTTTGATTTTTATTTTAATAATTGAAGGTAAAGAAGTTTCAGCATGGCCCTTAACCTGTTGATGTAACCCGTGCTTATCTTCCTGAACCAAGCCTTAGTTAATATACAGGACACTGATGTTGCATTAATACACCTGTAGAGGTAATGGTGAGACGCCCCGCATACACAGTGCTGTGTCTTGCAGCGCTGCCCACTGGTGTTGCAGGATGTTGGTGCCACTGGGAGGATGGGCTTCAGACTCAGCTTTCTTCCATTGCTCCTGCCAAAGGAGCAGTGCTGCCATTAGGGCAAACGTAGAAAAGTACTTTTCACAGGAGGGAAGAAATTAGGCAAGATTTCAGCAGGATGACAGTGAAATGTGTGATAAGGAAAGATAGGGGTAACACCAGGCATCAGTGTAACCTGTGCACAGTTACCATCTCTTTGGCATTGGAAAAGATTCATTAGGTTGGCTGGAAGAGGCCGCTGAAAAGCATGTACACAGTAGCTAAAGAAATGTCATCTTCATAAAATGCCTTTAAGTGAAGGATCACAGAAGTGCAATGCCAAACGTTCATGTGAGACCTGCAAGCATGGAAAAGCAGTTCTTTATGTCGTAACAGAAGAGAGGCTAATCTAGGGCTGGAAGATAACCAGGTAGGATGCAATTTAAAGTTTAAAGTAGAAATATTCTGGTTTCAGACAGAATAGAGCTGGGCTTTAAAACAGAAACATCTATGATGACAGTTTCAAAGAGCATAGGAAAAATTTGGGTTGCGTTTCAATTTCTATCAGCTTCACCACATGAGGGAAGAGGAAGTTAAGCTACAAATCTGACATGCTTTCATTTGTTGTTCTGCTGATCTTTGACAAAGACACCCTGATGAAAGTGTTAATAATCCAGCATGGTGGTGGTGATTGTTATTTCACTTAAACTCCTTTTAATGATGTGTTTTGGCTCCTTGGGTAAGTGCTGTTTATTTTCTTTGTTTTGTTTATAGTCACCTGTAATTCTTGAGCATGATTTGAAAAGCTGCTCACGATATACCCACCCCAAATAGATTTGCATGTAAGACAAGAATGTTAACTGTATTTTCACAATGCTGAAGTCAAAATTAAAATGTGTGGGTAATCAGAAAGCATTTTCATAGATGGATTATTGTAGAAAAAATGTAGAGGAACAAATGGTACACTTCAACCCCCCACATGATGTTAGCTTAATGCAAGCTGTGTTTTTCTTAGACCTTGGACTTGAATATTAATTGTGACAAACACTGAATGCAGAATTTTAAAATGCTAAGGAGGTTTCATTCTAGATCACATAGGTACTGAAATCTGAAGCAGATAAAGTTTTCATGTTTCTTATTCAATATGAATTGTACTGGGTAATACTGCAGGCTTTTTGGTATAAATTAAGAAACAAGATGAAAGAGAGGGAGAGATTAAAAGATTAAGTAAGGGCAAAGGGGTATTTCCATGATATTTTTCAGAAAGACAGTAAAAGTCACAAGACAGAGACATAGCACAACCTATAGCACAACTGTTTAACATGAAAAGCCAAATGAACAGAAAACTTGAGTTAGCAATCTGTTCCTTGACACTTGAACAGCTTCTAAATTGCCATTTACGTGCTACATCAGTTCTGGTACCCACACAGTTGTTTCACTTAAAGAAAAAAATATTTTGTACAGCATTGCACAACATCTCATGTAGACCACTTTGTACATGGACAGTGAGTGATACAGAGATTAAAAGCAGGGAGGAGTAAAAAGTTTCCTCTGATACTGTCCAAATCAGCGCTAGCTAAAAGCCAGACCTCATGAGACAACAGTGGTCTATTAAACCAAGGTGTTGGGTTTCACGCTGTAAACTACTTGTCAGCAAAATCTTCATGAAAGAAGTTTAAACAAAATTAAATAATCCACCTCAAAAATGCCGTGCTTTTGTCACTAATTAGAAGCAGTGCAGGATGAGAACTCCTTCATGGTGATAAAAAGGATTTTTCTTTGATCTTGGTGAGTCTTTCACTGTTCACTGATGAGTCACTCTGAAATACTCCTTCTGGTCACCCTCTCTGGTAGATGAAGTGTTTTAACATACTTCAGATTCAACCTCTATTATAAAAAGCTGTATAAAACCTATATTGTAATTTCTATTATATATTAAAAACCCTGATCAGTGAGTCTACAAAAAGCCTTCATTTATTGCACACAATGATGGAAGGCATTAACACACCAGATAAAGGTTCCTTTAGCCGGAAAGTAATTGTCATTGTTCAAGGGAGAAGTGGGTAGTACCTAATCTTAAATATTAATCTCATAATGATTTTACAGTTTTAGCATTAATTTCAATACTGTGATGGTAGATATTGCAGCTGCAATGTCATCTCATTGCTGCATTAACTTTTAAATCTGTGTGTATTTCTCTGCTAGCTACAGATCCCAGTAAGTTAACGGTCATCCAAAAACCAACGGATATACTTACATCAATTGGAGACTACTTTGAAATCGCCTGTATTTGGGAAAAATCTGTTGAGAGGTATAGAGTAAGCTGGTATCTTGCTAATGAAGGGATCACCACAACTGTATCATCAGAACTTTTCTATGTATCAAACGCCACCCGTGGAAACAAGGATGTGCTAGTGATAAAATCTGCCAGTGTAAATGACACTGGATTTTACTACTGTGAGATTATTATTGAAATACCTTTCTGTAAGAAATTATGTGGAAATGGGACAAGAGTGATTGTTCAAAGGAAAGGTAAGATAGCAAGAACAAATATGTGCCATTTAACTTGTCATCATAACCATTCTTCAGTTGGAACTATTTTTATGTATTTCCTACCTCTCCCACATCCTTCCCTCTCCCACATCCTTCCCTCTCCCACATCCTTTCCTCAACTCTGGGGATCTGGGGATGAAGGAGACAACCACAGAGAGGATCTGAATGGCTCTTAATGACAGTTGACTTAAATTCTCTGCCCTAACACCCCCAGTGTAGTGTTTGTTTCTGTCTGTAAGAGTTTGCTAATAGGAATCATTAGTTCAGGCTTACAAAAACACTGTGCCTCTGCTCTGTGTTTCACAGAAGGCCCAAACACAATTCCTTCTTGGAAGGGATTCAGTAGGTGAGATCTGAGAGCAAGTGAATCTGCCTCGCGGTAAGGAGTGGCTGAAACAATCACATAGCTATTCTGTTCAGTAATATTCAGCCTTACTAACCAGGTCGTATTTTTCTTACATGTCCTTAATAAAAAGTGGGAGATAAATCAATATGAAAGGTGAGCAGTGTGAGCTCTATATTCATAAGGATTTGTGTCCATAAAGTTGGTGCAACAAAATGTTTTATATAGGCCATGTCTCCTTATTTTATTATAGTCATAGGCTAACCTTTGCAGGGGAGCAATTTAAGGTCCTGCTTCTGAATTAAGCATTGAAAAGCATTAATACAATGAGTATTCAAATGCAACAGAATTTTTCAGCAATAGGAGTGATGTATGTTTTACCTTATATTACAGAAAGAATGTGACATACCAGGAAAACAATTTACCTTACTTATATTTCACAACTATCTCAAGACACTATGAATCACTTCTTGATGACATTGATCTCTACCTTTCTTTTCCTGCCTCTCCACTGTAGAAAAAGACTAGGGAACTAGCTCAGACTGCATCTATAATGTTATCAAAAATCACCGGTCATCAAAAATTTACTGGTCAAGTCACAGGAAGTGATCTTTCTGTTCATCCAAAACAGTCTAGTTTTGGAAACTATTTTATACTATTGGCCAACTGCTAGTCCAAAGGGAGGCACAAAAATTATCAAAGAATTAGAAAACATCAGTGGCAGAGGACGAATGAAGTAGTGTTCAAAATGGTGGGAAATGAGTGTAAAAGGCTGGTAAAGAGTTAAAGTAACCTAGGCTCCTAAAATGCGTTAGATGATCTGATCTCTTACTTGGTCAAGTAGTAATAACCTTAAAGTATGAGCAGAAAATAATCATGTTAGACACTGGGTGGGGTGGACCGGGGGGTGGGGCGGTGTGGATTGTCAAACTGCAGGAGCTAGAGGAGGGATTGATGTTACTGTTCATCAAGCATGGATCCCTCAGGAATGGTGTAGATGACCCCACACTTGGGTGGGGAGGTGGACTGATTCACTCCTGAAGTAATTTTTAATTTTCAACTATAATTTTTTGCTATGGTGGTGTTCTTCTATTGTATCTTTGAATAGTACTTTACTTAAAATATATACTTGCAGAAGCTCATTCATTCAAAAAGGGAGATTTGTCAATATGGGCCATCATTCCTCTCTCAGCAGCAGTGGGAATCTCGTGTCTTTGCTGCATAAAGAAACTACACTCAAAACTTTCTGGTGAGTGACAATATTCCCATTAACACATGCTCTCTTCGATATTTGTTTTGAGGTGCAGAGGCATCACCAGCAGGAATTTCCACATTAAAATTCTGCTCACCTGGTCCTGATCTTCTAGGGACACCTCAAGCTGAGAGGAGGGATCAGAGGCACAGCTTGTAGTTCAAGTCAGTGTTCTTGCAGCCACTTGCCTCTGTTATTTATCTTTCTAGGAAGATTGATCACTTAGACTGAAGATCTTGACCTTGCTAGGGCGCTAAAGGATATAAATTCTGATAATTTCTTAGCAGACTGAAAAAGTAAGGAGCCACTGCATCATAGTCTTCTCCTGGTAGTGACACCTGGAGGTGATGTCTGAAAGACCCAGTCTTAGGGACTTTATTCTGAGATACATTTTTTAAGCTGTGAAGTTTTAAACAACTCGTTAATTTTGGGGGTTTTTTGCAAAATCCTGAAATGAAGGATGGAAGAAATCAGAAGAAAAAACAGAGAATGCAAGGGTGCGGGACATGCATAAATGCAGGGCATCTTCAGGCAGTGGGTACAGATCAGTGACATATAACCTAAGGCAGCCTCTCAAGTAACTGTAATGTAAGTATTATGGTTGCAGTGTGAGGCTTAGTCAGCTTGTGAGCTGTCAGGAGTATAAGTGGAATATCTATGGCTTGAGATGCAGGTTAATTTTCAGATTGAAAAAAGGGAGGTGATTTAGACAAGTGGAGTCCCTGAGCTCTTACTGTGGTCGCTGGAGTTGGCACAGGCAACTCTGTGAACTGACCCACTGTAGATGTCAACTTCAGGGTGAAATGATCAGTTCCTCCAATTGTTTTTCACGGCACAAACACTGTTGAGCAGCTCTCCATCACACAAGGGTTGTCCAGACACCTCAAGCTAGTTGATGCTATCTGCAAGCTGAAAACTGCTCTAGCACCTATCACCAAGACTTACCCACACAAGCCCTCCACAGCCTTTATTTCAGAGCTTTATAGAACTCTGGTGAGGTACCAGTGTGGCTCTGGGTATGCACAGTAAAGGAACAGTGACTCTACCTTGTTTTTTGCTAAGGCTCTGCACGACTTCCTGAGCCAGCAGGAAGGCATCAGGAGGTGCAAGTGCTTGAAGCTGCAGAACTTTGTGGGAGAAATGAATCCGCCGCTGAAGCAACTGAGGAAAACTCATCATGTAATTCTGTTGAATGGGTAAGTGGTTTATGAAAAGACTCTTGCTGTGAGAGAAGGACTTTCAAAATGAAGCGCTGGGGAGTGCGCTGAGCAGAAAGCATGCAACAAGCTGCTGTTCCTAGGACAGCATCTCCCTGCACGTGAAAAAGGTTTACAGCAAAAGGAAAAAAAAAAAGGGGTTGTGCAAAAGACAACACTCAGAAAGAAGAGATTACTTCTGTAGTAGGAAGGCTTTGGATTCAGTTGTATTTAATGACACTCTAAAGTTACCTGGAGAAGAGGGCAGCAAAAAGTGGAGAATATCAGTATAGAGACTGAGTGAAAGAAAGATAGAAGTAGTAAAAAATGGCAAATAACTGTATGACATATAATTGTATACCAAGCTTGGACCAGCTCCAGCTTACAGGGCCATTAGATCAGGCAACACTTGCTGAGAGCAGGTTGCAGATTTCAGGCAAGCTCCTTTTTCCAGGCAGTTATTCACCTTTTAATTACATTAAAACATAAATTGGGCAAGAGAAGGAATTCACAGCTTAACTCTTGCATAGGCAGGCACAATTTTCATGGCAACCAGCTGGACAGGTTTGGACAGGAGACAAAAAATGCTAAAGTCCATGGTTGCAACTGTAATTATTGAGTTTACAGATTGCTGAATTCTCCTGTTAGAAAACCTGGCTTCAGTCTTGTTTTGGTCATATTAGCACTGAAATCATGGTAAGAGATAATACCAGGATGCAGGTAATAAAACAGTAATAACGATCTGCAGTAGTCATCATTATATAAAAAAAAATATGTGTAGCTGGGAAAATTCATTTCCCATAATATGTAGATTCCCACTGAAGCTAAGGGACTTTCCTTTACAGGAGGTATCATAGGAGGAAATTAAAAAAATACAAGGCATGACATGGTCAGGTCATAGCAATAAAATATTCTAATTACTAGCTATAAACTCTTCTACTTGTTAATATTTAATGAAGACATAAGAAAACAAGACTGAGAATGAGTAAGCAAGCATCAGAGGTGGTGCAGAGTGAAGAGTTCATTAGTAGCCATTAACTGCTTAGGGTTTGTATGGACAACAAGACTTATCCAAAGAATGTGTGAATACAGTTATAACAGACCTTTTGCTATTGCCTTATAGTTTAGCAGCTGTTAGCCACAGTGACGTGTCATGATACAGGCTCAGTGTTTTCTTTCAGGTAACAGACCTTATTGATATTTTAATGAAAGCAGAGTGGTTTCACAGTGATAGCATTTTGAATGCTAAAGCATAATTGGACCTTATAAATCATTCAAGGGATCCAGTAGATGAGTTAAGCTACTACATACAACATGCATGGACACCGTATTTCAAACAAGTTAAGCCCATAGTGATGAGCAAATGTTATGGTGCCTCTGGAGCCACATTAATTGCCTTTCAGTTGTGTTGCAGAACACAATCAGTTTGATTTCTTTTTTCTTCTTTTCTTTCCTTTTTTTGCAAAAGTAAGTCTCTGAAAAGTTCACACTAGCTTTTTACATTGCTTACACTTTTTTCTGTTTAAGCTTGGACATTTGCTGTACATTCTGGGTAAGTTTGGGGAACAGCAAATGTGAAGGCTCTGCATGCCTCCACAAGGCTATTTACAGTCTCCAATTTATGTCATGGTTTCTTCCAGTTCCCAGGGTTGTGAAGGCAGGAGTCTTGTATCACAGAACTTGACTCAAGGCATGGATTTTATTCTCACCTGTATCACATGCCATAACAACGCTGAGCAATTACATCAGGTGACAACAGATAGCTCCAAGTTAGCTTAACCTGAGAGCGAACATGACAAAGAGAGCCACTGTAGTTGTGCTTCTACTGTATAGCACGTGGCTTACAATTCTTGGAGCTGTTGAGGAATTTTTGATTACTGTTGAGGAATTTTTGATTGCTAAATTCTGCAGGTTCCAGCTCAAATCTAGGCACCACCGTCTCATTAATGGAAACTTCCAGCTCATGGAACCACACAAGGCGTGCGCTCCCGAGGGGCTCTGGTTGTGCAAAAGTGCACAGAACCACAATGCAGATTAGTTGGCTGCACCTACCATGCCTTCTGTTTGACATTTGGCCAGCAGGTATTCCTCTCTGTTCTGAACATCATTCATTAAAACAAAAATAATACACACCCCCAGTAAAGTACAAGCATGAAGACAAAAAAAAACTTCATGACTTCCACCTTTTTGCTGGTTTTATACCATGTCAGCTTGAAAATTTGATTTGAGATGTCTGTGAGCACAGGTTTTTGTGCCCATTTCAGACATGCCTTTAATTCTCAGGTTTTGCTAAAGGACTTACCTGAAGATCCCAAATCCTACATGTGCTTAGGAGAATAAAACAGGATGATTTTTACACAGTAGTAAATGCTAGTTTATTGCATAAAAAAGAGCATCCATCCAGAAGAAACAGTGTGATAAAAACCTGTGGAAATATTGGAGTTAAATGATTCAAAGGATACAAAAGCTTTGCTAGGTTTCGTAGAACCTGGTTTACACTGGAACTTGACATCCTTGGTATTCTAAATAAGTACTTTGTGGCTGATACCTAATTAAGTAAGATAATTGAATCCAAACACAGGAAGACTTTGACTTTCAATGTTAGTACTGAGATACTTTCCCTCTGAAATTATAATTCCGTGGCTCATGTTTCTCTCTGTTCCCTGAGGCTGTGCTAGATGCTTTGTCTTGTCTAAAGGTTCATTTTAAAAAAGACTTTACGGGTAAACATTATTTTGACTGGAGATTTCTTTGCTTTTTAAGGCTGTGTCTACACTTTATGAATCCCGTGATTCTTTTTTTGCAATGAATCAAGAGGAAAAGGCGACAAATCCACTATGAACACTGCAGCAGATGAGCAGATCCCACCAACAAGGGCAGCTGAAAAAGCCTCAAACAACAGCAAGACAAGGATTCGCCATCTGCTTTGACATTCAGGACAATGTCATAAACTATGACTAAATAGCTGTGAAGCTGAAAATAATACAGTCATTTGCTGCTGAAGAATGGATTACATGAGTTTTCTGTCAGAAGTATGTCAGTGGGATGAGGTATATGAAAAGCAGCTGGTTTTGAGCAGTCTCTTAATCTTTTGTCACTAAAAAAAGCACTGCGAAGGGTCTGTGAATTTGAGGGTATGTCCTTAAAGAAGACTGTCTTCAACTCTTTCTCCCATGTCCAGAAATCATGAAGGATGGATTATCATACTTGAAAAAATCTTCTGGAATGAGTAACATTCTCCAACAAAGGCAATACTTTCAGGCAGCCCATGTATAAGTACCAATGCACAAGGTGGTAAATCAT
Organism: Hypotaenidia okinawae; assembly: GCA_027925045.1. Taxonomy (NCBI): domain Eukaryota; kingdom Metazoa; phylum Chordata; class Aves; order Gruiformes; family Rallidae; genus Hypotaenidia; species Hypotaenidia okinawae. The sequence goes on from BSDF01000004.1 coordinate 96,597,890, forward strand.
TTACCCCAACAGCCAGTAGTACATATAGGATGGATTCTGATCTCTGATGCTGTTATCAGTAGTGACCACATCATAGCAAGAGTGTCAGGAAGGATTAAATTCGTGTGGAGAGGGACCGTTAGAGTTAATTCATTCACACAGTACGAGAAGTCTTCCAGAGAAGGTAGTCACCTATGCACAACAAAATACTAGGTTTAAATGAAGCTATATATAATATTATTATGTATAATTACTGTCTAACTGGGGGGAATGTGTGCTTGGAGGAGTGTTAATACTTGTTCCAATTTTGCCAGCTCTAAAACTTTAAATAAATCCATGAAGAAATAAGTCAACGCTGAAAATGTACCTAAAACCTGGCTGCTGAGGTCCCAACAGAGGTAGAGTATTGACAGCAAAGCCAATGGCAGCTGTCCAAGGACTGCTGAATACTAAGAGCAGGTATCTGAAATGTGAATGTATTTATGTACCAGGGTCATTTCATCCATCCTCTGTCAAAGTTTCTTCAGGGCTTAGAGGGAGGTTACATTGTCTTGCCAGCAAACCAGGGAGGAATTACGGCTTTGAAGTGTGTTACAGGCTGTACCTGGGAAGTGCAGTAGATGCAGAGTAGCATTCCCAGCCCCCTTAGAAATGGTTTGTGCTGTCTAAATGTGCCTTGCTACTCAATATTCTGTAGTGAAATCTTTGTGGCAATCCAGCATGGCTCCTGGTCTGGCTCTGTCTATGCTATAGTGACTCCAGTTCACAAAGCAGCCTCTCAAATTGCTCCAGCTTGGTTGTGAACACTCTTTGGTGTGGATCCTCTTTCCTGGGTTGTTCTGTAACCTGCCCTAAATGCCTGTCAGTAGTGATTACACTGCTCTCTGAAATATGCTGTAATCACTGCACTGTGAACATACGCTATACAAGAGAAAGTATTTGCTAAATATATCTCATGATGTTTACATGTAAGTTGAGTAAAGCAAAAGGATTTTCTTTTCTTCCTTTTCAAGGTCAGTCACTTTCAAATCCTGATGTTTCTTTGTCCTAAAACTCATTATTATAGCTTTGTTTCCTTTACTGCATGGTGAAACACTGCCACATGCCATATTGCTTTGGGGCTTACAATTGGGACTCTGGATTTCCACAAACCCTTTGACTTTGTCTCTTGCACAATAAAGTCATAATCTTTAAAAGGGCTGGTGACCTTCAGGCTAGGTCCCAGATCAAGGCAGTGCTGTAAGTGGGTGCAGTAGATTTTGGTCTTTCCATATATTACTGCCTACTTCTCTATTTATACACAATGAGGAGATGAATAGTATTCAGGGAACTGTTGGAGGAAAAACTGTAAATTAAGAGACTGCCACCAAGCCAGAGTTTAATAGTCTCTGAATCATAATTTCATTGCAACACTATTAATAAATTGTTGATGAAATGTAGTTCCTAGAAGCAAAGAATTCTGCCATTTTGACAGCTGCTCATGTTTTCCATGCTAACGTGGTCATTTCCAACATCTGGCAGTTGAAGAATAAACCAAATTTAGCATGACCTCTCTTTTTTCTATGGCTGACAGAGGCGGTGAGGCAGCAGAGTATTTTCAGAGCTCCTGCTACTTGTCTTAGTTGACAAGAGTCTGCCACCTATGCCTCATGTATATCATCTCTGCATCTTACCACTTCTGTAGCTACAAACCCTGACGAATATTTTCCAGGGCAGCCAGACCTCTGTTTTTTATTATTATTTTGGTTATTTTGGTAGCTTTAAAACAAAAACCAAGAAAACTACAAGCTCTGTAATTAACATCATATTCTAGTGCCTGGGATGATCTCAATTTTAACTCTCTGTTTACCTGTTCAGTATTTAATGAGAGCCATCTACCTAATAAGAGAACTTGAAGAGCACACAGGGCCTTTGCCAGTTCTTTGGTAGTTATCCCCTCTTGAACAGGCTGCTGTGAAGTGATGATCCCATTCCAGTTTGAGATTGGAAGTCTTGTGTCAGGACAAGCCAAAGCACACTAATTCAAGAACAAGACTGGTAGCCTCATATGTGTTCTGCTGTGCTTTTCATGTCTCATCCATGTACTCGGCTTAGTAATAGTCCTACAAATGAGGCTCACTCTCTGTCATGCTCATGATGCTGGTTTGGACAGTTAGTATAGTCAACTTGAGACTACAGGACTGATCTGTCTCTCTTCCTGCTCCACTGCATGATTATCCAAGGAGTTGCAACTTAATTAGTCTACTTAGTGTGTAGGCAGTTAATTTAGCAAATGGATATGGATTATTTCAGTCTGACTTGAACTGGACTTTTTTTCCAAGCCCTGAGTTGGGGTTCTTGCCTCTCACCTGTGCCTGTGGAAGAGTATGGAGCCAATATTCCATTACACCACCAACAATCCTCAGTGGCAGGCAGGATGATGAGGTGCCCCAACCAGCATCATGTTTGTGTGTGATGTTATGACTAAGATTCTTGTGCCTTGCCCTGATTTTGGCTGGGATAAAGTTAATTTTCTTCCTAGCAGCTGGAATAGTGCTGTGTTTTGGATTTACTATGAGGATAACATTGATAACACAATAAAGTTTTAATTGTTGCTAAGTAGTGCTTACATTAAGTCAAGGACTTCTCAGCTTCTCATGCCCTGCCAGGGAGAAGTCTGGAGGTGCACAAGAAGTTGGGAGGAGGCACAGACAGTACATCTGACCCAAGCTGGCCAAAGGGGTATTCCATACCAAATGACATCGTGCTCAATATATAAAGAGGTCGTAGGGGGTGGGTGGTGATTGCTGCTCAGGGCATCATTTGCTGACTGGGCATCATTTGGCAGGTGGTGAGCAATTGTTTTCCACTTGCATCACCTGTTTTTCTTGGGTTTTATTTATATATTATTATTATGTTTTTCTTTGCTTTTTTTTTTTTTAATTAGCAGTAGTAGTAGTTTAATTATTAAGCTGTTCTAACCTCAACCCACAAGTTTTCTCACTTTCATTCTTCTGATTCTCTCCCCTCTACCACCAGGGTGAGAGGGGAGAGTAAGCCAGCAGCTGTCTGGTACTTAATTACTGGCTGGGATTAAAGCATGGCTGTCCTGATAACAGTGTTGTCAGAACACCAATGATGTTAACTTGGTTGACTAAAATTTGTTTGAAACCTGAATTTATTTAATGTGATTTCTCTATACTGCTGACATCAAGAACTACTGCAAAACTGCCACTATCCAGAGAAACTCAACAGCTACATCTCAGGCTTACAATGACTTCAGGATATCTTCATTCAACTAGTTAAGAGCACCCCCAGTTTAAAAACAGTCCTCCATCAGGCAGGTGCAACTCTGCATATAGGCTAAATCTATAAAGTCTGATCTATGGGAACGCGAAGAGGTTTGTTTGAATTTTAACTCTTGCCTTGTTCCTAGCATCACTTGGGAAACAAACATTAAAGTCAGTATTTTGTCTGAGCTAATTTTATTTTTGCCTCCTTCTCTATTAAAGACTGAGATCTTTAAATAGATCCCAAATTTAAGGAAAAATGCCACCTAAATGGAAGTCGAAGTCTCATGGGGTACACAGGGTCCATGTTTCCACCAACATAAAGAGGATGTAATGTTGGTTTTATTCTGCCTTGACAACCTGAGCTTTCAAACCCAAATGCAATTTTGTGTGCTGCATCTCTTTCACCATCAGACCCCAAATGTAGATATATCGCTACATCCTCTACAAATAACAGCAGAAAGAAACCAGAGAGTAAATCTTTAAGATGATTAGAATTTACTTTGGCCATGCTGGGTGGTTACAATGAGGGTGGCTGTTAAAGGGTTTGGGTTGGTTTTTCTTTTTATTTCTTTTAATAAGAAGTCTTCTCCCAGTATTTTGTAAACAGGAAACTGCAAAAATAACTGACAAACACATGCACAGATCCGCAGATCAAAACAGCATTAGCCAATTTCTCTGACCAAGAGAGAGGACGGGTTATTCTCTATCAATATTTCTCATCTTCTACGTAGTATGAAATACTGGGATGGGAGCAAGATTTTGATGAACTGCTCCATTTTAGTAACAAGGCTCTGGCTCGCTTGCTGTGGTTTGGTGCTGGGCGCTGGTGGATTTTGTTGGCCGATAGGATGTGCCTGCATTTAAATCCTTGTCTAAAGGAGCCAGCTGGAAAGACTCAGCAACATCTTATGCAGCCAGAGATGCTCCTATCAAATTTACTTCATAACTTTGTCTCAGGAAGCATTCAACTCCACAGAGACAGAGGAATATAAAAAGTATAAGGCAGAGGAGGATTAAGAGGTTAGCATCGTTAGCAAGCTAAAGACAGAGGTTAGAGATATAACTGAACAACACAAGGGTTCACAAGAATAACAAGGAATTGGGTCCGTCAGGTCCATCTGCTCTGAAATGCTCCATAGTTACCTGATGACATGCATGCCTTGTCCTAAAGCTGCGCATCAGCTCCATGAGCCAGGGAGGCTGTATCTGTACATTGCCTGGCGTAACAGGATTGCAGGCCATGGTTGTGGCTTCTGAAGCTGCTGTGGAAATAAATCATGAAAGCAAGTAATAGGTATTGCTCCCTTTTTTTACTTTAAGCTTTTCACTCTGGAAAGAGGAAGAAGATAAACATTTCTAATGAAAGCAGTGGGAAAAGGTCAGGTGTTAGGGTGACAGGCTCTCCAAACATACCAGCAGGCTGACTGGATTTGCTCTGATAGAATCCTTCTCCTTTCTCAGTTAGCAGCTGTTTAGCCAGCACTGCTCAGCAGGAGCCAAAACATCGGTGTTACCCACACCTTGCTGGCTAACAATACACAGTACAGCACCATGAGGGCTGCCCTGGGGAAAACCAACTCCAGCTCAGCCAGGCACAATACAAATACAAATTTCTTTTTAAATACAGACTAAGCTTAACCCAGGTTAACCTAAACTGAAGTTTAGACCCAGACTCTAGGTAGGTCTAATTATAACAGGGACTGTTACTGAACAAGAAAGGAAATGGAAAGAGTAAGCTACCCCTTCATTCGAGGTCTGCAGGGAAAAAATGAGCTGATAGCCTCTGGGTAGAAAAAAACCCCAACTGTTTTCTCATATCACCTTCCAATCTGTGGTGTGGTAGAAATGTTTTCTGAGTGCTGGGCTGGGGCGCTGAGCATGAAGACCTCAGAAAGGCACGGGCTGGTTCCAAGACACCATACCCAGCAGCTGCTCTGTTAAATACTCCCACTAGGTAGTCCATCTAGATAGATTTGAACACATTTGAAAAATAATTTTTTGGCCAAAGTAATGCAACTCCTATATTTATATACATGACCTCATTTCTTCAAACACACATGAGCATCCTCTGGCTTTAGGTAAGGGTCTGTTCACGGCTGGGAGAGGCCCCATCCAAGTCAAGGACACTCCCAGTTCTGTGCAGGTCTGTTTCTGATTTCCCTGCTTGTCAAAGGTCTTACCCGTTTCTGATAAGTGAAACGTGAAGTTAAATTGTCTGCTACAGAAATGGTTCCCATTTCCCACCCTCAACCGCAGCATTTCTGAGCTCGGCGTGCTCATTTGCTGCCCCATCAACAATGACAGAACCATGTCAGTGTTTGCCTTCTGTAAAAGCCCTATTTGTTCTTATCAGTTGTGCTACACCCTGTGATTACTTTCTGGAAACCAAAAGCAGCCAGCTCTGTGAAATCTCTGTGCCAAGAAAACTTCCACTCCATCAAATTGGTCTGTAAGTCTTCCTGACAGTGTATATGGATATCACCTCACTTTGCACACAGTTCTGTGATAGCAGATCAGCCCTTCTCACTTCTTCAATGTATGCATAAATTAATATTTTAAAATGAAACAAAAAAAAAGAAATTGATGAACGATGAGAGATGTTTTTTTCTTGAAGTGTTGCCTGCAAAGACACTCACAAGAGGCAACTTTCTCTTAGAGGCTCCTTCCCTCTGACAAAACATTTTTGTACAATAAAGGAAAAACAATATTGCTTAGCTCATGGGAGGTTAGGATGTCCAAAATATTCCTTTTTATATACAAAAGTATTTTGTAAGCTTGCTTGGAATTGGTTCAGTCATCCTTGTGTGTCTTTACCTCTCTCTAAAAAATAGAAACTTCCTTTAAAAAGTTCACTCAGTCTGTTTTAAAGTTTAAAAAACAACCACTCTCTCTCACAGCTTGTTTCCTGTTCTTTTTCCTTTCTTTTTTCTTTTCCTTTTCTCCTTTTTTTTTAATCTCCTTTTTATTTCCATTTTCATTTTCTCTCTTCTTAGTTTTCCTTGGCTTTTTTTTCCCCTATTCCTTCTGACCATGCCATAGAACAACTTTTTACAACAGCTACCACAGCTCAGTGTGATAACCCTATGTCTGAGTAGGATTTTGTAAACAAATAACAATTGGACTGCCTGTGTGAGACCAGCTGAGGAATTGTGATACATGCCAAAATCACTTGAGTGGACAATATCTAGTTACCAGAAGGAGTGTGACCTCTTCTTCTGTCATTATAATTAAAAATTAAAGGAAAAAAAAAGTCTTGGAAGCCTTAATATCCTGAACTGTAAAACTGAGGTATTAAAAAACACCGTAAAGAACCAAAACCAGGAAATTATTCAAAGTTTGAAAACTAGACAGAAGTATTTACACTGTAAATATTAATTTATTGGTTGTAATATATTCACTGATTTCACAGTCTAATATGGCTCTGTCTAGTGCACTAATAAATGCGTTTGAGCAGGTCAATATACAATGGTTAAAGTATGCTTCCCATGGCAGGGCTTTGCCAGGCGACAGTGTTATCACCCCAACACTCAACCCAGAGACACATGGCCAGCTAGTCTTCCCCAAATTACCTGCCTTTAAGCTTCACTTAAACAGCATGTGAGCTTACTTATTTCATCTTTGCAGGCTATTTTGAGAAGTATATTATATTAAAATAATGAAAACTTATACAGATATAATTTACAGTACCTATAGAGGGTCACCGAACATCACACTGGGCTTGTACGAACTCCACTTCTGCTTGTGCCTTATCAGGGCTTATTTGGTCTAATCTTTCTCACAGAGTGTAACAAAACAATGCAGTAATTGCCTCCTTTAGTCACTAGCCAGAAATACATTTAGTGTGCATGAAGGAAATGAAATGACCTTTAAAAGCTGGTAACCAGACTTACAGCAAGTAAGTTTTCAGAAGCAGTGCAAAGGAAAACCTTGCTCCTTAGTAAACAGAGTGTGTTGATATTCTTTAATTCAACAGACAATCCAGGACACTGGAAAATTTGAGGGGTTTTGATAATTTGCACTCGGTGTGGGACACACAATTCTTGTTTATGTTATCCTCTTGCTAAGAGAAAAATAAAATGCTTTTCATACCACTGCCAAGATACGACTTAAGTAAAACAGCATTTGTCATTTCAGGTTGTGTTTTCTTCCTCCTGTGCTGCTTCCCTTCAGATGCATAACAGATCTGTGGAAATCGTCAGAAAGTCCTCATGTCATTTCCTGCACCTACTGGAATAAGCTTTAAGGGATGATAAATTCTAATAGAAGTTTAACGTTTCAGCTATCCCATTTCAGCTATTCAGCTGGCTGTGACACAAATGGCACTTCAGAGTAGAGCTGATAAATTTATTTATTCAGACTTTTCCAGAACAGACGCTTCTGCAAAGAGCATAGGAGAAAATTTCTTCGCTAAGAGAAAATCAGTACAAGGTCAGAGAAATCTCATGTAAGCCTGAACATCTGGCCAAGTGCCATAAAATTTGAATATATCTGAATGGTTTTTGAAAATTATGTGACAGTCCACATTTTGTACCACATAAATAATTTAAACTTTTGGCCCTAGTTAGGAACACCGAGACCTAATTCTGTATAAAACCTCAGTAAATACTCATCCAGGTTGTTGCCTGTGCCATTCTTTGAAGAAAGAAAACTGAAAGAAGCAAATAATGGATATTGTTTGCATTAAAATAATAATGTAAAATTTAAACAAGCCCACAGAAAATGGCTTATCTCACTGAGGAGCTGGACAGATGGATAGGCATCAAAACATTGCTGGATCTCTCCCATGTGCCTCCTATTCCTACTCTGCTTTGTTTTTGCAAACAGTTGTGGCAGTCCTTGCCTTGTGCACAGAACTGCTGGTTTTAATGACAAATTGTAAGAAAATATTTAAACAACAGAAAAAAAAGTGAATTGAAAAGCCTGAGCAGTACTGATGCATGTGCACGAATACAAATGCAGCACATTAAAAAAAAACAAGAAAAAGCCAACCAGGCAGGGGCACCGTGGTGACTTTTCAGCTTGTGGAAATTCAAGCCCTGAGGTTTACTTTGTGTTGTTGCACTTTTGGAACTGTCTTCTCAAAAATTGTGTGCTGCCTTTCTTTGCAGAAGAAAATGGGTCAAGAACGAGGACACCTTTTCTGCCACATTGTGTGGCAAAGGTGTGGGCACACTGACATATCCTGCAGACTGAAGCCGATGATCTCTCCCTCTGCCTTTTCGGGGCACTTTTCTTCCTTCTTCTGTGTAACTAAGAGCAATGCTGGGGATTCAAAGTCATGACAATGCATGAAGTAGATGTTTTCTTTTGTTAGGTTTTCCTTTATAGGGAGGAATTGATTTTTTTCTTCAAGGGCCATGTTCAATATTCATGTGAGAAAAGGGCAAAAAAAAGCTCCTGGCACTTAACACACCAGCAACTACTGCGGTGTGTGTATGCAAACACCAGATGATGTTCATAGCTAAGAAGGGCTGGTTGTTTGCTCTCCTCTTGTTCCTTCTTCTGAAGGTATTCCACAGGTTTTGACATGAACTTTAATATAAAACTTCAAACTTCACTGAAAAGCCTCCCCCACCTAATGCAAATCAGTCGCAACGATGTCATGAGGTCGAAGTGACAGGAACAAATAGTTTCCATGAGCTGTTTGAATACAGCAAACAGCGTGAGATATTGCCATGATTCTCTGGGAACTGCAAAATCCCTTTTTGGGAATTGGAAGATGGAAAATCGAAGTTTTCTGCTTCAGAAAGGTATTAGATTTCCATGTATTTGGGGCGTGAAGTCTTGCTCTGAGATGTTGTAGATGTTACAGGACAAATTTTGACTGGGGAACAGGTAGCTACAGATGTCTGAGAGAAATGTGTTTATTATTTTCTCAATTAAGAACCATTTTATGTTAACTTTCCTATAGCATAACTTGAATGGAAACTGTGGTGGTTGAGCCCTGGCCAAAGGCCAGACGCCCACCAAAATCAGTCTATTACTCCCCTTCTTAGTTGGACAGGGGAGAAATAACATAATTGGGTGGCTCAAGAGGCAAACTTGCTAATGATGCGGGCAAAACAGACTCAACACTGAGTGCAGAAGAGAAAGTTATCTAATTTATTACACTAAAGAGAAAAAACAGTGAAAAAGAACCAGTCAGGAGTGCAACCAACAATCTTGAAACAAATGCAAACCAGGCAAACACTCTTCCCCCACCACTCCCTCCTTAGCAGGCTTTTGGTTAGAAGTTTGCTCCCTTCTTCCCTCCCAGTCGCAGCCCAGGAGGGGCAGGGACTGAGGAAAATGGGGGTCTCGGTAACACCTTCCCCCACCCCTCCATTCTAAAGCAGACTTACCTTTCAGCCGTGACTTTGCTTCCTTCTTCCCCCCTGCTCGCAGTACAAGGTGGGGCAGGGACTAGGAGATGGGGGCTTCAGTCAGTCCCTTGCAAGATGGTTTCCTTCTCGGCCGGGATGGGGGCATCCATCCCACACAACATCCCCCTGCTGCACCGTAGGATCTCACCCACACGAGCCAGTCCTCCACAAACTTTCTCCAAGGCAAATCTCTTCCCGCCGGGCTTCATCTCTGCTATGGCTGGCAGCAACAAATCACAGTGTCTCTCAGTCTCAGTCCTCCACGGGGTTATAATGCCTCCCCCAGCAAACCTGTTTGGCTCATCTCTGTAGGTCGCTTGTGCTGGCAGGGGCTCATCCCTACCTAAGTCACAGCATCTTCTCTGTGTCTCCACCGGCTCCATCCAGCGTGGAGCCTCTCCACCGGGCAGGTCGGGTTTCTGCCTCTTCCATGGGTCCTTTCCTCCAGCTACTCCACGTGCTTCAGCTCGGGCTGCAGGGGCAAAACTCCCTTGCCTGGGTACCTGGGCGCCTACTCCTTTTTCAGCTTTTTCGGCCTGTTGTGTCTGTCGACTGCTTACATTTATATGCAAATAGACATCCCAATGCCCTTAAAGGGCCAAACTTTGCAGCCTTCCTGGCACTCTGTGTTCTGGTGGAGTCTTTGTCTCCTATATGTGATTCTCAGAGGCACTATAAGCAGGCCTGCAGAGGATACCAGCAGCCATTTTCTGCCAGACCTGGCCCTCTCTCCGTAGCCAACTATGCAAAACTGCAACAGAAACTTCCCTTCAGGTATGCAGAGGTATGTCCAAAGATATCCAAAATGAGGTTTAATTTTGGAAATCCATAGTAAGGGTCTCTTATAGAGAACACTCCACCTTGGGGTCCATCACCACTATTCACACATGATGCCCCAGTTTTGATAGGTTCCCTGGAATAATTTGCTCAGTGTGTCCACTCTGCAGACTAGTGTAGACATAACTCTCCTTAAATGAGCTCCCATGGGTCTAGCGTAGCCACTGGAGTTTGATGGAGGCTAGGTTACCCTGCTGCTTGTCCAGAAATGTCAATTTGTTCAGAACTCAGTGGAGCTGTAGCTGATCAGCTTCCATCACCTGAGCAAACACGTACAGCTCAGCGCCCAGCACAGGCCATCTAATAGCTCTGTTGTGTGTAGATGTGGGTCTGATGTGGTTGGCATTTTACTGATGGGGTTCACAGTTTTCAGGTGATTCACAAAGTTCATTAGAAGCCACAGAGGACCACAGGACTTAAAAGTGATCTTTTGTTTTCAGTACAATTCATTTTATTGCAAGGTTTGATGCTGCATAGGGTCCATTACAAGTTATTGCACTGCAGACCAGGAAGGCTGACTTTTTTCTTAAGTATCAGAATTATTTCTTCAGATAGATACCCCCAGCTGAGGCTGTTCTTTGTGGTGCAGCTCTACAAGGATCCCTTTACTGGCCCTGGAGAGATGCTGCTTTATCAGACCTGTTTCAGACTTCTACTATGGACTGAGTGCAAGCCTAGGGGGACTAAATTAGCTGTCTGCATGGCAGACTTCTACTTCTGATCCAGACAATCCCACCCCCAGAGTGTGCTAGTAAGTCATCTGGTCTGTGACAAGATCCTCTGCACAGCAGAGAGGGCAGGCCGTGTCTGGTCTTGGCTCAGCACTGGCAGGACCTTGCAGAGCCCCTAACTCTGGCAGCAAAGGAGAAGTGAGATGCCGCTCCCTCTCCTTAGCAGGCTGATACTGGGTTGTCAACCCTCTGCTCACATCAGGATATCTGAAGGAACAAATCTGATTCTTGAGAAAACAGCCAGTATCAAAATCTGATTTTCATTTAGTTTATTAGTCACACTGTGTATCTTGAAGGAGAGACTGGTTTCTACTGGTGAGCAGCTGGTTATACCAGCCACACCAGGGTGATAAAGCTGGAGTTTGAATAGCTGTCAACACAGAGGTCTGTACTCCAAGCAGTGCTGAGACAAGGATGTTTGCTGAGGGATTACTGCCCCTCTGTGTGCCACCATTGATTGGATGGGACAGTTGCATAAGGAACCCAGTATAAGACCAAGTCTGCATCCTCCAAGGGACCCCTGAGGCTGCTCCTGTTCAGACGAAAGCCGGCTCCAGCAGCAGTATGTCTCAGCTGGAAACTGCGATGGAAATGATCATTGCTGTCTTTGACAAGTATGCAAAGACTGATGGCAACAGCCAAGCCCTCACCAAAGCAGAACTAAGGACCCTCCTGGAAAAAGAGCTCCCAAATTTCCTCTCGGTAAGAGAAATGCGCGGCATGATTTCTGTTTAGTGGTTGCAAGGGCTTCCTGCAGACATAGATTTCAGTACATTACAGGGGAAATTATATATGGAAATATGCAATGGCTTGTAGAAAAAAATTCAATAAAAAAGTCTGTGCACATCCTGTGTAAAACTGGTTCTGATATTCAGGGCCATTCCCTGTTTACTAAATGCATCGCTTGAGTTACCAGGACAATGGCTTTGAAATAAATTGGGTTTCATCTTCAGAATTCACCTACTCATTCTATTTATCCCTGGATTTATAAGCTCATGGAATGTCACAACTGCCGTGAGGGTACTTATGTTGTCAGCAATTGAAGATCTTGATTGCAAATGGGTGAAACTCTCTAAATATTTATACAGTTACTTCCTCTAGGTATTTATACCACACATTCAGCATGCTCATCAAAATGATGCATAAACAAGAACAACAGATGAACTCAGAGCAAAGTGTTTTGTATTTCCCTTTAATAGTAAAAGAAAGACCTGAGAAAGTATTTTACAACACAGATTTGTAGGTAGTCCTCATGCACATTTAAGCATGTTTATATATATTTTAAAAATTTCTCTTAGTAGGTACTCAAGATGTTTAACATAATAAAAGCTTTAGCTTCCTGGGAGAAAAATGCTTTTAATTTTCAATTGCTTTTTATTTGCTTCCCTTCACTAAAAATCCAGAAATCCCTTTAAATGTCTTATTCTTTCCACACAGGAGTAATACAGTTAGTATTCTTAATTGCAAAACTTAGGCCCAAGTGCTTCATATGTGGCTACCACTTTTTGTATCCAGTATAATTCAGTATTTCACAACTATTTTAGGATACTGCAGCCGGGCCACTAGATACTATTTAGTATCTTTCCATGTAAGCTTTATGAAATCACCATCTGAAATCCACGCCTGCTGGATTTATGACTCACAAATGCAACACAGATGCAACATACAGAAAACTGGGGTGGCTCTGCGGGAGATAGATTAAAACATCTCTGAAGAACCTCTATGAAACAGCTGAGTGTTTGTAACCCAACAGTATGATGGGAAGTATCCTGTTCCCAGAACTCTGTGTTATCTATAACACTTCCACATGAAGAAAAACAAAACCAACAACAAAACCATAATTCTAAATGTGCATGAAAATCTAAAAAAACTTTACATTTGATGTAAAAATAGTTGGGGAGCTGCTTCACTTAAAACTACCAAATGGGATGATGTGCAAAGGTCACTCACAACTGCAGTTACTGGCCAAGCACAACTTTTTCCAGTATCCCACAGCAGCTCTTACTGGTTCTACTTATTTTCTGAAACTGGTGGAAAAACTGGAATTTTCAAGGGAGATAATTCACTGAATGTCCTCCTATGTTCTCTTCCCGTTTTTAGCTATTCTATGACCCTTCCCACCCCTGAAACTCCCCCCCAAAAAAAAACCACAAAAAAACCAACCCAACACCCCTGAATCCACAAAATAATACTTTATGCCACTACTTAAACTTGAATGAACAATGTCTTGGCTTGCAGACTAATAACTAATGAAAAATAACAAACCCACAAACACAAGAAAGTAAATCTGACCTCAGAAAAAAAAAAGTTTTACCTGCATTTTAGTGACATTTATAACAATATTTATTTTAATTGCAAGAATGTTCTAGGGAACAGGCTTCTAAATGTTCACAAATGTTGTGGTTTAACCCAGCAGACAACTAGAACTATCACATGACTGCTCACTGATCCATCTCCTCACAGTGGGATGGGGGAGAGAATTGAAAACAAAAAGGGAAAATTCACGGATCAAGATAAAGGCAGTTTAATGGCGGAAAAGGAACATAATCATCATCAACATCACAGAATCACAGTATCATAGAACGATTTGGGTTGGAAGAGACCTTAAAGGCCATCTAGTCCCAAGCCCCTGCCCAAAGCCCCATCCAACCCGGCCTTGAGAATAAAAGAATATAAATATATATATAAAAATATACAAATAAGCAATGCACAGCACAATTGCTCACCACCACACTGACCAATGCCCAGCTAGTTTCCAAGCTGCAGTGCTCACCCAGCCAACTTCTCCCAGTTACTCACGCAGAGCATGACACCGTATGCTATAGAATACCCCTTTGGCCAGTCTGGGGCAGCTGTCCTGGCTGTGTCCCCTCCCAGCTTCTTGCCCCCCCACATCTCCTCATTAGGAGCGCAGTGTGAGAAGCTGAAAAGTCCCTGACTGCTTGGCAACAGCTAAAATATTCATGTGTTATCAACATTGTTCCCATCCTAAATAAAAAATGCATCATTAGACAAGCTGCTAGGGAAAAAATAACTCTATCCCAGTCAAACCCCAGACACTGTATCTTTTTAGGTTTTAGGATTGGTTGACCTGACACAGATCATAATTACAGGAAAGGTCTTGAATCAACCAGAAGCAGAAATAAATCCAGACCACAGGACTGAAAGATTGGACTCAGTTATAAAGGTTACCCCCTCTCCCCCTCCCCCCCCCCCAAATAATCCCTACAGTCCATTTATTTCACTGAATGATTTTAGATATTTGCTTATAAAATTAAACTGATTGTAGTTTGAAAAGTGAAAAGGAACAAAACCTTCCAAACACATTCATCAGTCAATCCAGGGAATTGGTTCAATTTTTTTAGTGATCTTAGTAGTGCATATATTTAAAGTGAAACATGAAATTCCAGAATGAGACACCCAATTAGACCACGATCAAGAAATGTCATCAGATTTCATTTAAGGTAGTCATTATTTTAAATTCCTGGAAAATTTCCAGAAGTTTGTATCATTTCTTTCAACTATATCGGTTTTTTTACTTAGCATCAACAAAATCCACACTTTCCTACATTAGATAGGTCTCTAGTGCCATCGCTCGTTTATTTTTAAAACTGCGCTTTCTAAAATGACGAGTTAATCAGTGCCGGGACTCGAGCCAAACAGCTCTCCCTGGTAAGCTACATTAGGGAAAAAAAAAACCTCTTCTTTTTTCTTTTAGTTTTTTTCCCCCATTTTCGAAAAAATATAAACTGAAAAAAAAATCTTTTTACTTGGATGATGATCTTGTTGCCTGCTGTAACTCAAGCTCAGCATTGCGTTTGCTTCAGGAGGTGCCTTCCTGGACTACAGCTCTTGTGCTAGGCACCAAGGCTAGAGAGAGCCCTCGACGAACTTTTGAGGCTGTTTGCATCTTTGGTGGGGTGGCAGTGCCTAATGAAGCTTACATGGGACATTTGCCCCAGGAGCGCATGGTTTTGCAGCAGTGCAAACCGCCAAGCTCCACCCGAGCCTGTCCAGGGGAGCAGCTGGGAACGCGTGGCATTTAGTTCGGCTGGGCCGTGTCCTCTGGGTTTGCATTACACAGCTTAGCCATGCTAAATGCTGGTTTAGAAGCAGAAAACATGCCTCTCCGTGCCTGTGCATGACCACAAATCTCAGGTTTCTCCTCACTTTCAAGGGGAAAAGTGATATACTCGCTGCCACTGCACAGAGGGTGGGAAGATGCAGGCCTGAGCCCATGCCATGGGGACACTGGGACTCACAGTTCCCCCTCCATCACCTAGAATCTCCCAACCTCTGCCTGCTCCTCACATGCCTGGGCCTAACCCCAGCAGTGGTGGGAATCCCTGTGGGAGAGATGTGCTTTTCAGGCAGCTGGAGGAGACATGACAGGCAGACACAGACAGGCAAGAGGTATCACTCCCTATGGATCTGGTCCACGTCCGGTGTTGGCACTGAGCAGTTGTTTCAGCCAAATATGGCACAAAGGAACTCATGGCTTTATACCCAGAGGTATAATCCAGAAAGCAAGCAAAGAGAATTACAAAAAAAGGTCTTGCTGGCAGAAAAATGTGATACTCTGACACTCGCAGGCCTACGGCAAGGCCTACGGCAAGGCTGCCTGCAGAAGCTGCTACACCTCCATTACAACTCCCTAGAAAGGTGCAGCATGCCCAAGCTGGCATCAGCCTCACATTCCCCAGGTGCCCCCCCCACATGCCTCAGCAGGGCCTGGAGTCCCACCAGGGCCCTTGTTTAGGGTACAGGGAGTTATGACCTTGCATTAGGGTTTGTGCTGCCGCTCACCTTATTCTGCTCCTTTTCTTTTGCAGTCAGGGAAGGACAAAGATGCCATTGATAAAGTCTTCAAGAACCTGGATGAAAATGGTGATTCCCAAGTGGACTTCAAAGAATTTGTCATCTTTGTGGCAGCTCTGACTTCCTGCTGCCACAAATATTTTGAGCAGAATGCAGCCAGATAATTGCCAAACTGCTTGCAAGAAGCCATCTTTGCCTGTGCTCCATATGCTAGTGGTATAGATGCCTTCACTTCTTCCATGTACCGCTATGCAGTTTACAGGCATGCTGGGCTACAAAAATAAATCCTACTGTGCTTACTTCCCTGTCTTGAATGTTAATTTCTGCTCCTTTGTGAAAGGGTCTGGGTTTAACAGTTCCCACTAACGCAGATCGAGTAGTTTCTCTCTTTCTCTGCTTTTCAAAATTCCTTTTGTAGCCACAAGTCTCAATATTCATCCCAGTGAAGAGGGGTAAATGCTGCTGGAGCCAGGAGTCAGCTGGAGGTTGCTCTTCTACAGCTGTGTATCTGGGGCACAGCCTGCCGAGCTTCACCTGATGCCTAAATCCCTGAGTGTGCCATCACAGCTGTACAGGATGGGTCTCACCAGGGCTGCCTTCAAGCCTCTTTGTACCCTCAGCTGTGTGGTTGTTGCAAGGCTGCCATGTAGGCTCCTTCCTGGTTAAAAACCACCAAACCAGAGAAATAAATTAAACCCAAAACCCCCAAGCCCCGCTCCCAAAAAACAATCACGCCTTTTATGTGCCTTTTTATGTGCTGGTGAACTATCTCACCCAGCTCAGGTGGATGTACTTCCTATAACATGAGATGGCTTTTGTACCAATATAATATTACTACACTGTTGGCAGTGTAGGCAGGGTTGCACACTATAACCATTTTATTTTAGATAAACGTAAATAACCCCCAGATAGCATGCCATAATATTTGTGCAGGAAGCCAGACTTTATTGTTAGGGGAGCAGGCAGCAGATATCAGCTGTCACTCTGCAGCTGGAACAGGACTGAAACAACTGGTACTTAGGAGTGTTTTGGAGGTGAGCATCCCTGTGTGAACGGCACCTTTATCTTCAGAATGGTCCTGCTTGGTGCCATTCCCATCTTATGGCAAGAGTCAAGTCCTACTGCACGTGCAAATGTGCTGTGCAAACAGAAGTGATGCAACTCCCTACACAGTCACATAACATTTGCGAGCAGGGCTACAGCTCCAGCTGGAGGCCACAGGAGATCACCCTGCTCAGAAAATGTAGGAACAAGGGCTCTGCAGCTGCAAAGCATTGTTTTAACTGCAGAAACATGTTTCTCTCCCTGCTGGAGCCTGGTACAGCGAACTAACTGGCCACAGTCATGTACATGGAGCAGGACAAAGAACTTAGGTTTCATGTGTTTAGTGAGTCTGAAGCTAAGCTACAGGTTCGACCTGTTCATAACCACATATAAGTACACCAGTGTTCAAGTGTATTCATCTTTCCAAGGAGAGTTTTAAACTTTTGGGGCCTATTAGATTATTTTAGCCTTTTTTAAGCATTACAGCTGCCCTTTCAACTAGACTCCTGTTCCCCGGTTTGCCTGTGCCAACTAAACAGACTAAATGGCACTTAAAACTTTATTCCTTAATACCAAGGGTACAGTGTCCCTGATGTGCTTTAGAGCATGAGACTGCCAGCTGCTTCAGGCAAGGTTCTGTTCTTCTCTTCCCCAGGCAGAGAAGTTGTGTTGGATCAAGCAACTGTGATCCAGGGGCCAGGCATCCCTTGGAGAGCTTTGCTCTGTCCCCACCAGAGCTGCCCAATCCCAGGTAAGACCCCTGAGTCCCACATCCCACTCACCAGCACCACACCTGGCATCACAGTCAGGACGGCAACCCACAGTGGGGTATCCCCAAGCACAAAGCATTAGAGCCACCAGTGCTATGAGTGGAAGCAGCCACTGGTGCATCTGCAGATGGCACTGCAATGGTTCAGCCTGTGGTCACAGTTAAACCAGATGGACACTGTTCTTAATATGCAAAAAAACCCTAGCAAACATTGCCCACATCCATGCCTTCTCCCTGGGATCTTGCTGAGAACAGATTCCTAGCTTAGCACGGACACACAACAAAAACAGGTATCAGTTATTCCTCATTCCCTAACAGCCTTCACAAACCAGTACCTGCATGTGCAAGAGATCATACAGGAACCAGGAAGCCTGCATACGTGTCTGCCTGCATGCGTGAGCATGTCTGTCCCCTGACAAAAGGGACAGCAGGGGTTTGTCCCTATTCTAGCACTGTTACAAACCGAGCTCTTGCAACCCAGCACTTAGAGCAGGGCTCTGACTTCTGTCCTCAATTCCTTGTGGCATGACACTGTGGCACAAAATGATGCTGAACAACACTCAGAGGGCTGCTGAGTTCCTGGATGAACAGAGATAAACTGCATCACACATTACACTTACAGACGTAATGTTACTTCATTGGCAATGGTAATGTTTCTCAGCACTCACTACCCGAGCAAGAAAAACACTAATTACTATAAAAGCATGCACAATTCTTTCCAATCCAGAGATCCCAAATTAGCCTTTTTCTCAGAGTCAGCTCAGTATTATTTCAGTCACATGAGATACCTTTACAGCTTTAATCCCCTATGTCTTTGCCCAGTGGCTACTGGGTATTCTTCATCATCTGCAAGGGCTGGAAATTCCAGTATCACACACCTCACTATTTTATCAAGGCTGTAAATGAGCAAAGCACTCTGCTTATTGCAAAGGAAGATGATTACAAATTACCAAGGTGAATTTCATACCTAGCATCCCTAGCTAGCTAGCAGTATAAACCATCCTTAGGTGAGGAAGTTTAGGTGATACCAGTCACTAGCTGATTGGTGCATCCTAATCTTTTTGAAATGTATTTTTCCTTTTTGAAGTTTACATTTGTGTTTCTTCCTAATATCCATCCTCATTGAAATGATATTTTTTACCACTGTGTGGCACTAAGTGCACCCTTTTTATTACCCACTGAGCCCTAAATTCCGTGTATTGTTGAGGCAGAATGTAAAATGCTTTATGCTAAGATTAAAAAATATTCAGATGTGTTCTTAACATCGTGGCAATTTTATTTCTAAACAAACACTGTATGTCCCATGGAGAGCATTTTCACTGACGGCAGTGGAAGCAACAGGAGCCAAGAGCCATGCAGAGGCTCCATCTCTTCTGCTTCCACCTGGGTTTAGCTGCACCATCCCAGTCTGACTCCTGTGAAAAGAGTTTGCCCTTGTGTGTCAATTGCAAATCCCTTGTGCAATTTTTTGTAGTATCCTTCTGTGCCCCACTGAGATAGCTTTTAAAACACATCTCTTAAAGGGAGTGTCAGCAAAAAGCTCCTCTTGCCAGCCAAGAGATTCACCTTATTACTTACTCCATTTTATCTATCAGACTTTTAAAACTATGCTGTTCATCAGTGAGAGCTGCAATGTACCCTACATGTCACTCTTATTTCCTAAACCTCCCACCCCAGCGTCCGATACCCACACAACTTCACTCGCTCTCTAGAGCCATTTTGCCAATTTTTTGTGCAGGTTTTACCTGTGCTTGTAGGACACTTGAAAACTTGATTGACTTTGCTTCTCTGCAGCAGGAAGCTATTTTTCAACCAATCCACCTCCCAAACCGTGAGAAAGAGAAATGTGATGAGGTCAAGCCTGAGCTATCCCTCTCACTACCAGCTCAAGCATGCTACAAAACGAGTGAGAGATTATTTTTCTTCTTGTTCTTGCAGGCCTCAATCCTGCAAACTCTTACACTTGTGTTTAACCCTCACTATGCCCCTGGTCCCAGTAGTACCTCTGAGCCAGAGAGCTCAGACACCGTGCTCATGCCCCTCTGCTAACCAGAGGGAGCTGTGCATGTTCAGAGCTGCAGAAATTTGGGGAAGAAACAGGGTTTGGGGGTGGGTTTTTTGTCTTTTTCCCTGCAGATCTTTCAGAAGCTGTAACTCAGTGATGAATATTCAGTTCAGCATAGTGCTGAAAATTCAACTGATGACACCTCAGAGAGAAAATGATCCAGGAATAAAAGAAATTAACATATAGCTCCCATCTTACCACAGAACAAAAGTGACTTCTCAGAATATATTATTTAACCTAAAAGCATTTGAACAGAGTTGCTTTAATATCTTTCAATCCATTAATTTTCTTCCCCAGTACTATTAATTTTCACTATGAACCTGTACTTTACCCAGAATATACTGTGTATTTCCTTCCCTGGGAAAACTTTTGTCATTCAAGGTTCAAGCTACAGTGATGCTAGACCTGGTTTATACCTATCATGTAGGCCTGAACATAATATGTACAATGAGCTAGTTTAAGCAACAGTATAGGTGGCTGTTAAGAGAAAGGAAAAAGCAACATAAAGAGCAGCTCAGTAAATACAAGCTCACAGCTGTGGACATCACATGCCTGTCTTAGGGTAACAGAAAATAATAGAAGGTATGGAAAAGATATTGCTAGCAAAGGATGATACAGGAAATCATCATCTGTGATGAGTTGCAAATTAAGCAAGTCCTAAAGGCAGAGGTCAGAAAGCTAAGCAGCACATCAGACAACAGGTATTTTTGTTACCTTACACAGAAAAAAAAATACAAATTACTGTATTAAGAGTAGATACCTTCTACAGATTAAGGTGCTCCAGTATCTATAGTGGTCATTTTTAAATTTGGTGGGATACTGTCAAGGCTCTTCAGTTTTTAAAATGACATATTGAAATCTTATTTCTGAGTGTATATACAGTACAAAATAGGCATAATGTTACCTAGCCCTGGTGTTATTTGTGGTCACTTACATTGCAGTTCTACCTGGGAAGGTTCCTCATTATTTTACCTTCAAGTTCACTGGGGCTCATGTAAAAAAAATAATTCACCTGGTCAGGCATAGTGTTCATCTCCCCAGAAAACCCAGGTCAAGGCTGCAAACTGGGCATTTCTCTCCCCAAGGCCTCCAAGCATCCCACGCTAGCAATGTGCATTTCACACTTGACCTGCAGTGCTGAGATCAAGCTCTTTACAAAATACAGTTTAGCTGTATTTAGTTTTCCTTATCAAAGGTGTGTGGAGGAGGAGAAGCTACTTATCTTTTATGCAACAGTCTCACTGTGAAACACGCCTGTAGGAGCTGGGAAAATGTGTTCCAACCTTTCCTTGGCCAAAACCCACACATGCCAGCTGAGTGCAGGAGCCAGGGTAGCAGGAGGCCCAGGATACCTGCCGGCTGGTCTCTCCATCACATCAGAGACCAGTGAAGCTGAGGAGGCCTGAAAAAGGGCACATGAGAAGCAGCACAGCTCTGTAGCCTGACAGATGATTTACAGAGCTGGGAGTGCAGGTGCCTGTGTCCCAGATATGCCCAGAAAAGGGCAAATTTGGTATTTTAGTCGATAACTATTTAATACAAAATACACACCTGGCATAACTGAAAAGATACTCTACCAGGTGAGTTCCCAAGCCATCGAACAGTAGACCTATGGTCACTGGTCCAAGAGAAAGGATGGAAGCACATTCTCTGCAACAGGCTGAGAAGGTCTCGGCAGAAGAGAGGGAGCATCTTTTCCTCCTCCTCTTTACCCTCATCCTCTTTACTGAGGGAGCATCTCTTCCTTCTTGTGCCCTGTAAGCTGCTGTGATGCTCAGCCCACCACCAGCAAAGTGAAAGCCCTGCTGGCACATCTCCCCACCCTAATCACTCAGCAGTGCGCAGAGAAGCTCTTAAGTGAAACTCCTGCTCAGATACTGATCTCTGTTTTGCTAAAGAGAGTTCACAGCTGCAGGCCCTGTGAGATTCGGAGCTTGCATGGTGTTCTCTGGGACATCACTTGCACCCTGTGTGCAACAGACGGGCTCATGCTTTTGGGTCCCTTTCTGAAATACCTCTGCCATGTGCTGGGAGCAGAGCCTTGGGGCTTAACAGGTTTTTGTAGTCTGCTCAGATCCACCCACCTGGAAATTAGTCATTCCAGCAGCTAATTGACTATGCTTTTGTACAGCTTTTCCAGGCCTCTTTCTTCCCCAGACTCATTCCTTTCTTTTTCCTTCCTAGTCAATTTTTTTTTTTAAATCCTATACCGAGCTGAAAACCTCTAGGTTACAGCTCCATTTTAGAAGATGCTCATTGTCTGAAGGGAGAGAAAACTTCATTTTTTAAGGGCACAGCTCTGCTACTCTCCAGCAGGTGATCGATAGGTATATACACCATATCATGCTGCAGGACTAGGCACCAGAATATTCTATAAATAGGTTTGCTTTTGCCTAATAAACCTTTCCATTATATCCAAATAAATGTACTGATTTTTTTTCATCTTTAGATGCAATTGCCAATAACATTTCTTTTGGTTTATGACAGGCAGAAGTACGTCTCTAAAGTATTAGGTAGCTATTGACTGTTCTGTTCAGAAAGGACAATAGGTTCCTGAAAAGAAATGGATAAGACAGCTGAGCAAAGATGTGCTGCAAGAGCCAGGAACTTCCTCTCCAGGATGTAAGAACAAGCACAGAGACTGAAGCAACCTGCAGGTCACTGCCACAGTTTTAGCCTTGCTACCTGAAAAGGTTTAAATCTCATAGAGGCTTGAAATCCCAGGATTGTGGGTTTGCTTTGGAAGCATTTTGATGTTCAAATACTTATTTTCTCTTAGTGCTGCAAACCCCTTGTTATAGTGATTATAGCTCCCTTTTTTCTCCTCATTTCCAGACCCTACTCTGTAATTTGTCTGTGACACTTTGACCAAGTAATTTCAGATGAAGATGTTCTGTAAGCCACCAATACATCACAAAAGTCAATTTTCTGTTTCTGAATTAATTTCCTCACCTGTGCTGACCTCAGCTAGTTCAGTCTCCCCAAACTCTCCATGAGATTTCCTATCTGTCAGTGTCAAGTTAATGGGTTTAAAAGACTGAGCAGTAAAACCTGCAGAACAGGTAAAAGGCCGAAGACCCTGTGCTCTCTACTGCTCTTTTTGCAGGTACTAAGAGGGCAGTCTGAAATCAATATTTAATCTCCCATAACAAAAACAACTTCTTCCTACCTGCCTGACTTCCCAAGTGAAACAGGTAAGAGAAAGAAAAAGTCCAGAGCTGCAGCTGTAGAGGAGCTGGAAAGGATCTACAGTAAGTAATAAATCCCCAGTAAATCTGGAGAATGCTAGCTTGGTCTCTGAGGGCTCTGTAGTTGGAGTCAAAGATACATGGCTTGCCTGGGGCTCAGCCTGGGGCAGCGAGAAAGGGAAAGGCTAGAGCTGAAGCTTTAGGGTGCTGGAAAGCATCTTCCAGAGCTAACTCGGGGCTGATTGGTTTGATTTTGGTACTACAGAATACATGGTCTGCACATGGGGCTGGATGCATGGCCATGTGCCACCTGACATTCCAAATTCACACAGATGCTGAAAGCCAGGGACTGCTGAGGCTGGTATTTTCCCCAGCCGTCATCTCAGAGGCAGGAGGATTTGAGTCTGGTCTTGGCAGGGATAAGAGCAATTCCTGCAAACCCAGATACTGCCCGACCAGTCTTTCAATAGGAAGACTCTGTCTGCTTTCTGGTGTCACGAGGCAGCCGCAGATCCTCGCTGACAGCCTGCCCTTGCTAACAGTCTCCACAGGCACATTGCCTCATCCCCACAAGCTGGAGAGGCAGAGAAGATTACAAAGGGGAGGATAAAGCCAAGGCAGCACAGCAGGGTGAGGCAGACCTGCAGGAAAGGACAGGTTCCTTCCAGCTGAATTTGAGATGCATCCTTATTTATCCTTGCTTTCCATGTTTTCCTCCTTCTATTCCTTCCCATTTTCTTCCTGCCCAAATATGAAGGAGCCTTTCAGTGGAAAGACACTCTGTGGTTTATTTTGTAAATAACAAACCAAAGCATTTTTCTCCTGCTAAATACCCCAAAGTCAAGCAAAAGAACTGTCCTCTTCTTGACAGAGGAGGCTGCTATTTGGCTCACAGTTCAGCCAGCACAACGTCGTCCTTTCTAGCGCGTCTCATACTGCTGCATGGCAGCTCAGCCTTTCAGCCCTCAGAGAATGAGCACATTAGGAGCTGAATATAAGCAATGTTTGCTTCCAATTTGCCTAGGCTATGCCAAATTACTTTATTAATGGACTGGTTTGCAGCAGAGTTCAGATAAAACAAAGCTGTGCTTTAGGTTTGGTTTTGCAGTCCTCCCAGTTTCACAGCAATGAAAACGAAGCGATGTTAACTTTCTTTCTGTGGGATATTGTCTACAGAAGCATGAGCTAAAGATCTCTCTATGGGCAGCCTGTCCTCTGCAGAGATCAGTGCTAATGAAAGCAGAAGGACAAATAATTTAATTTTCCTGATACCTTTGGTTAGGAAAGGATGGCCCTTCAAGAGGCAGTTCAACAACTTTAAATATCTGTTTAATAATTTGTGGGGGATAATGAACGTGGTGTCTCCCTCCACCACACAAATCCAGGTTTCATTTGAGTCTTCTCTTGCAATCCCACTTTTGGATTAAGTTGTCTTCCACAGGAGTGTTTCCTGTACTCAGGAAAGCTGGGGAAGGGTTTTTAGGTACACCTGGGGTATCAGGCTGACAGCAGCATGCAGGCAGTGATAACTGTGTGTTTCAGAAAATCCTGAGAGAGGCTGCTAAGCCCTAAACAGGAAGGGAAGACAAGTATCACCCCCACCACCCACCTCACAGGCAAGGCTTTGAGAGTCTGGACTAGATGATAGGAAGAGGAGGTAGCTTTACATAGGTTTCTACTATTGTAAAGCATAATTTTGGCCACTTTAATGCTTTGCCTCTCATAGATGAAAACAACCAATACATGTGCTTGCAAAAGTTTTCTGTAGAAGGAGTCAGTGCAGGCAG
The DNA here is from genome assembly GCA_027925045.1 of Hypotaenidia okinawae. Lineage (NCBI taxonomy): Eukaryota > Metazoa > Chordata > Aves > Gruiformes > Rallidae > Hypotaenidia > Hypotaenidia okinawae. Next base: position 96,622,742 of record BSDF01000004.1, read on the forward strand.
AGCCACTTCATACAGAGCAGTACAAGACATGCTGTAAAGCTGCTGTCTTGCAAGATGATGTCCAGGGCCTGCTGTGAACTGGCCCCATGTCTGGACCAACACTCAGCAGTGCTGCATGCTGTCCCATCCACAGATTTCCCTGTAACTCGAGGAGGTCATCTTTAAACCAAGGGGTTTGGGGGGCTACTAGCTGCTGGGCTCCCACTGGTGGTGTGACCTCTGCCTTTTTTTAAATCTATCTGCTCTTTAAATGAACCATCTTTAAACAAATATAAATCAATGATTAGTATATTTACTGTTCTGTGGAGACTATTACTGTATTTCTTTTACCTTTTTTTAAAAGAAAGATTTGGGCTTCATATAGCATTGTAAAAATAAAGAAGAAAATTGGTTTTTGTACTGCCTAGGGAGAGCTAATAAGTCTAGTGGCTTTTGCAATAAATACCCACCTTGCCTTGAATTACTTTTTTTTAATCTTTGAAAATGTGCACAGTGCTAGAAATGTACACACAGCTAGAAAAGAATATAAGAAGACTGTACAGATGACCTCTAAGTGTCACACTTTATAACCACACAGTCTTTTCAAACGGCATCAAAACTCAGCTACGCTTCGGGACCAGAAGTGGTGGCCCTCCTCCTGCCAGCCTACAGGAATGTTGATATATGGTCTTTAAACAAGATGTGGACCTTGGTAGAAAGATGTGGGGATGAAGATTGTTGCTTGGAAAAGCCCTCAAAGGGATTTGAAAAAACTGCTGGGTTCCCAATTCCATTTGATAGCAGAGTACTCAGTTTCACAATTGGTCAACAATATGGGGTGCTAGAAGACAACCCACGATAACACACAAAAGAGCAGTCTTAGATGCTTTGTTATAGGATATCATTTGTTCTCCATTTACATAGTGCCCTTGTTTCAAAGTACAAGTGAAGGATAACAGCAGTGAAATGGAAAGCAGTGCTTGACAATGAAAGCAAACAAGCCATCAGCTCTGGATCTCAAGTGAGAACAATAGGTTGGGTTTACAGAGGAAAAGAAAAGATCAAGACAGTGGGAGAAGCAGCATAAAAGAAAGAATAGATGCCTACAGCTATGTTTAGAGGTGAAATTGTGACTTTTGCTGCATCAGTTTGAATAAGGATGCACAGATCATGTCCGCTTTTCTTTTCAGCCCTTTCTCCTTTGCTGATGATGGTGCCTCAGTCTGCAATACCTCCTTGCAATGGATGCTGCAAGTTTTAAATCATCTACAGTGTATGTCTACCTTGTGATAATGGGCCTGGCCTTTTGAGAAGCATTGTAGTATTTAGGAAAATAATTTTAGCTTTGTTTTTGTCTCTCAAATACCTGAATCACCCATGCCCTTTGCCCCCTCCTTCCCCAAAGAGATTCTGCCTCATGCTTGTCATCATCTACCCTCTGCCAGGAGAACGGGTACCCATTTTCTTCCCTCCATGCTCTCCTATGTGCCATCTAGGGTTTATCTGCCTCTGCCCAGGAGTAATATGCAGCTGGGCTAAGAATTACCCCAGCACCCAGGAAGATAGCAGAAGATTGGGAGGTGGGGGGAAGAGAAATAAATTACTCTTTTATAGAGCATGGGGATGAGATGGGGATGGGGAGGATCACCTTTCAGGGTGTTAAACCAAGCTGTTACACTTTTTGTACAGCAAGAGTCAAACCCCTTCATTGCTTCATTGTAATCCAAATTAACCCAAATGTATTGATTTCCACAGATGAAGAATTGCTGTGCACAACCAGCAGCTGAAGGACTGAAGGCAGTGGCCTTGCTGTCCTGAAATCAGTTCTAGGCTGACGCACAGGACAGGAGCAGACTGTCTTCCCAGTCCACCCTGGAAAATCCTGAAAGCAAATGCTTCAGGGCATACAGATTAAGACGGGGCCCTAAGTGAGTGATTCTGCAAAAGATAGACAATATTAGCAAACACATCTCTGGCTCTGGCCTTTTAAAAACCCAAAAATTAAAATTATATAATAGCCGTGCCAACAGGTTTTGGCTCCACTTAAAAAAACCCTTCCAACAAAGTCTTGAGCCTTCATTTTCTTTCCAGACTAGCAAGATCAAGGACTAACTACTCCAGCAGGCTGGCCACTGACCTACATAGAGCAGCAAAGCTCAATAGAATAAAGGGCAAAGCTGAACTTCCTTTTAAAAAATAATCTAAGTTTAGAACCAAACGCTGGTGCAGCCGTGTGACTCCAGAAGCTGCAGCGCCTGAAGCCAGTGGTTTAATCTGTACCTGGCTCTTGGCAGACCATGTGCTGCTGCTGATTTTGCATCTAAAAAAAAAAATCTCTATCTATCTAAGGTGCTCCTGGTTCTGAATAGCAGAGGCATAGATGGAGGCACAAAGAAACCATTATTTCTTAATATGTAACAGTCTCTAAACACAGTATTTTGTATTAACTTAAAAAGGTCTGCTTTAATTTATGCACACTGCTCAGCCCAAAAGGATATTCAAATTACTGACCTAGGCTACCAAACAGTATGGCAAGATAAATAAAAAATCATAATATCTCTTGTTATGTGTCTCTAGTTGCCTACATGTCTTTTAACAGCTTTCAGGGCTGAGATTTTCCAAACTCTGACCCTGTAGCTTGTAGTGATTGAGGCATTCATTCAAAATAGGTCCTGATAAGAATATTTAATTTGGGACACAGAAGTAAACTATTTTTTCTACTCTTATGGTGCAATATTTTGCTTGTTAAATTGCATTAACTCAGTCTTCTGCTAGCCCTGAAAAGTTTTATCCCAGTAGATCCTATATTCATCTTGGTGTTATTCAAAGTGGTTGATGTTTGATGACCCAAGGACATAGTCAATCTTAATTTGTACTGGGAGATTTTAAAAGGGCAATTTATGTCATACCTAAGCAAAAAAACCAAACCCTTACATGTGAGAAATTATTGACCGTCCATTTTGTGATCGAACACATACAGCAAGATTAGTGATCATCTGTAGCTCAGCTGTTATTTTTACTGGGTTATCAAAGCCCTGGGGAGGATTTTGTAAAGCTATTTAGCCTGAAGGAAGGGATTAAAGAGGTTTCTCCCCTTGAAACATCTGTTGCAAATGTACTTTCTAATATTTGGAGCAGAATGTTAAAATTAATCAGAAAGGGGAAGAGTCTCTTCCCTGTTCAGCAGCCATACGCTCTGCTCAGCCATCCCACTGGTCAACTCACTGTTTCTTTCCCAGCCCAGACCAGAAGCTGCCCCCATCACCACAGAACAGAGGACTTCTTTGGGTGCTGTGCCCTCAACACCTTGATGGGATACTTCAACTTTTTCCTCGAGCTCTCCTCCCTTACGTCAATTAATGAGAAACCAGGACTTGAAGTGACTGTTAGAGCCAGCCATCCACAACCTCCTTATCTTCTTGCCCTAGTTCCCAGACCCTACACTCATGCTTTTGTGCTATAGGCACTTGCATGCATTTTTTCCAAACAGATACCGGCCGGAATAGCGCATAATCCCATATAGTGGAGCCCATTATCTACCATCTCCTTATTTGTATAATCTAAAAAACTAGATAAATCTGTAAATAGAGTATTGAACACACTGGGGCACTAGCAGTTCTGATGCTGATGTGGCCCAAGAGCTGTTTTCTGTACCTTTCCTCTCCTCTTACAGGGCTCTCTCAAGCTCACTTATCCCAGCCCAAGGATAAAGCTTCTACTCTATGGACATGGATAACTTAGAACATTTTTTTTTCCAGTAGCAGATAGGACGAGGTTGTGCTATGCTTTCACTGCTTACAGTATTGCTTTCTATAATACGTGGAGAGAAGGGAGATATCCAGTAATAAGCAAGCAAGTTCACTACAGAGCAATATATACTGTGCAAACTTAAGTGCTAAAAAGTTGGATAAAAACAAATTCTCAGTTTATTCCCCTAGTTCATGCATAGATTTGGGGAGAAGCTGAGGAGACCAGACTTGAAGTTCCTCATTCTTAGGGCTTTTTTATTATTGAGTTTAAGAAAACAATCTGGTTTGGGTTGGTTTGGGTTGTTTGGTTTTTTTTGAAGCAAAAGGAGAAGCCATTTAATTCTTCCCCTCCACATAAGAGGGTGAATAATTGTATAATCATGGTTACAGATCTTGGGCTTAGTAAATTGAAGCTTTAGGATGGTGGGGGAATGGCTTACTGGTAGCACCACAGTACTATCCGAATCAGGGCCATAAGTGACATTGATCACACTGCATTTCTGTCCTCAATTCATCCAGACAAATGACACATGCCTTAAAAACACATTATCATTGTTGCTGATGATGATATAGTCTCAAACACAAGAAGCAGAGTAGCATGACTGTGGCGGCTGCTGAATGCTTAGCAGGACATACCTGTCCTTGTCACTCTGTGCTCCCAGCTCAGAGGAAAGGGATGGAAGTGTCTCATTCCCCTGAGCCAAGTTCACCGGCTCAGCTGCCACCAGCAGACCTGAGTACAGAAGCAGTGGTGAGGCAATGATGTGCCTACTGTGCATGTGCTAAGAAATAACAAAGCAAGGATACTAAGGCAAAAAAGTTCCTAAAGCTGGGTCCCCGGGGAGCTCCCAGGAGGGCCCAAGACTTACACCCTGTAGTCATCCAGGAAGGGAAGATGCTGCTTCTTGCAGAGCCAGGTCGTGGTAATTGAAATGTAGAATTGAAATATTTTTTTTAGAGGCTGTTTCAGGCTGACACATAAACAAGTTAGAGAATTTCTAGTTCTGAGTATGAGGACAAGGTCGTAAATAACAACTCAGACAGTAAAACAACAGCAAATGCTTGTGCTTACTGCTATAAATTGCAACTCAAAGATTAACTGGTAAGGGTATAACAGCCAAGCTTTTCTACTATGGCATGGACTTTTTAAAGTCTTGAAGTACCTCATCTGTTTGAGGTGGTACCAGAAATCCAGGAGAATCCTGAAGCCTGAGTGTGGACACGGTGACCAAATGATGAGGATTTCTTTCCAAGACAACGAGGAAGGGGCGACTTCCCTTCCCATCACTAGTGTGCACAGTCTATGCTGTGGCAATTTGGGAGTCTATCTTTAGTGTCTTTTCAGACATACTGGTTGAGAATAACAAAAAAGTGAAACGTGAGCTCTTGTCTACTAAAAATTGGAGTAAATCTGTAAATAACTGCTGTAAATAACTGTCTGTAAATAACTGCTGAAAACCTGGGCTGTATTAAAACTGGTGATACGTGATTTTAAAAAGCTATCATTCCTCAGCCTCTGTGCCCATATCCAGGTGACACACTGCCCCCTCCATGGGGATGGCTGGGGCGCCGCAGTGGACTTGGCAACTGTTGCTGTAATAACATCTTTTTCCCTTGGAATAAGAAAGTATTAAAAACACACTGATAGAATGCACCCTGCATTTTTCTCATGTAATAAATCTGCTTTTATATTTAAAGACCATACTTCTTCCCCTGGCAGGCTGTAACTGTGGAACATTTCTGTCCTCAGAAGACACAGCCTGATTTCTGGAGGGCCTGTGAAGGGGCAATTCAGAAGTCCAAAAGGGGAGCTGTGTGCAGGTTGTGCTGGTGAAGGCACAGGAGATGTGCAAGGGACACCTATGGGTTTTGCTGAAGAAGCAAGGCAGTATACAGTTGGCAGACTCAGCCAGTTAAGGCAGGACAGAGGTCTGCCAAAGCCCTCCCTGCCCTGGGAAAAGGACAGCCACTCGGTCACGTCAAATATTTCCTGCACTGCCCATAGTACTTTGGGTTCCCAACCTAACATGCTTCTGAGCACAGCTCAAGGCAGGTGAGAGCCTCTACTCACACTCTAAGATCCCTACAGAATCTGTACAGGCTGCTGTGACATGTTCTTAAGCCACTCTGACTCAAGCTATTCAGATAATAACTTCTGTCACGAGGTGGGTATGTGAGAAAGAAGCTAAGACAACTTCCAGGTACACCCTGGTTCCGGGGGCTGCTGCCTGGCTTTAGGGAACATGGAGCTGTTCCCTGAAAGGAGTAACCAGAAATAACTGCAGCCTTGCATGACAACTGCAGCCAAGTCTCAAGCACCAATGACAAATATCTCGCCTTGATACAATCTTGGTTGATCTATTTAATAAGGCATCTATTAGCTAATTCTTGGCCAGTGGTTATCCAGCCCTCCCAGGTACAGCAGAATCAGGATTTGTGGTGTCAATGGCAGTGAATCATAGCTGCCTCTTCTTCCTGTATGTGGTGGTTTAGCCCTGGCTAAAGGCCAGACGCCCACCAAAATCAGTCTGTTACTCCCCTTCTTAGTTGGACAGGGGAGAAAAAATATATTAAGAGGCTCAAGAGTCAAACTCGTTAATGACACGGGCAAAACAGACTCAACACAGAGTGCAGAAGAGAAAGTTATCTAATTTATTACACTATGCTTAAGAGAAAACAGTGAAAAAACAGGAGTGCAACCAACAATCTTAAAACAAATGCAACCAGGCAAACACTTTCCTCCCACCACTCCTTCCTTAGCAGACTTTAGTGAGAAATTTGCTCCCTTCTTCCCTCCAGGTCAAAGCCCAGGAGGGGCAGGGACTGGGGAAAATGGGGGTCTCGGTAACACCTTCCCCTCACCCCTCCATTCTAAAGCAGACTTCCCTTTAGCCGTGATTTTGCTTCCTTCTTCCCCTCCTGCTCACAGTACAAGGTGGGGCAGGGACTAGGAGATGGGGGCTTCGGTCATGCCTTTGCAAGATGGTTTCCTTCTCGGCCGGGATGGGGGCATCCATTCCACACAGCCTCCCCCTGCTGCACCGTAGGATCTCACCCACGAGAGCCAGTCCTCCACGAACTTTCTCCAAGGAAAATCTCTTCCCGCCGGGCTTCATCTCTGCTATGGCAGGCAGCAATAAATTACAATGTCTCTCAGTCCCAGTCCTCCACGGGGCTAGAGGCCTCCTCCAGCAAACCTGTTTGGCTCATCTCTGTAAGTCGCTTGTGCTGGCAGGGGCTCATCCCAACGTAAGTCACGGCATCTTCTCTATGTCTCCACCGCCTCCATCCAGCGTGGAGCCTCTACATCGGGCAGGTGGGGCCTCGGCCTTTTTCCATGGGTTCCTCCACGGGCTGCAGGGGCATCTTTTCAGTCCTCCACGCTTTCGCGGCCTTTTGTGTCTACAGCTGCTTACATTTATATAGTTTGTTGCTGCTTCAACACACCTCATTCAGTACATGCAAATATCTTAAACTGTCCCTCCCAGGTCCCCCCAGGCCGTCAGGCAGCGGGGTTGCCTCCCCTATTCTTCCCTTTTATCACCTCCTTCTCGGGGACAAGTTGTTTCTCCGGAGGTATCACAATGCCCTTAATGTGCCAACATCGCGGTCTTTTTAGCACTCCGTTCTCTGGTGGCAAAATGCAGCTACTTCCGAGTCTCTTTCTCCTATATGTGATTCTCAGAGGCGCAATCAGCAGGCTAGCAGAGAATACCAGCAGCCATTTTCTGCAGCCCCTGGCCCCTCTCAGCACCCAGCTATGCACAACTGCAAAACTGTATTTTTTTTTCAAAATAACTCTGGGTAGGCATGCAGAGGAGCAAAGCCTCTGAAACACAATTAATTAGATAAGCTGAATCTGCAATGTAGAATTTGGAAACTGTCCAGGTTCAGGACGGATAATTCAGTAATCTGGCTGGGTGATAGAGGACTCTGCTGATCTGTGTGTGAATCAACGTCTGCTCTTCTGGGATTCCCTTTCCCCTCCAGCCCAGTAATTCATTTGACCAGCCCTTCTCCCATCTAAAGCTTCTGGGGTTTTTGCCTCTCCCTTGAAACACACACATACATTTGCTTTTCCAGGATCGGTTTTGCAGGGGTAGAGAAATGGAGGTGGGCAGATTAAGCAGACCATTGTTCTCCATGGGGGACATGACTTCCCAGGCCCCTCTTCAAGGGAGGGAAGAGGGCTCTATGCATCTCCTGCTGTGGAAATTTATTATCACTGATATTTATTTCCCTGGAAGTAGGCTGTAGAAATAAAAATTTCAAAGGGACAAGACTGCGATTTACACAAGGGCTGAGAAGCTTCTTAGAGCAGCCCTGGGGCCAATCACAGCCATTGGGATATTCTGAATTAGCAGCACTCTATGTGTGTCAAAGGGTACTCTGATGAAGAAACGCACATTATCCTTCATACTGGCGAAGTAAAATCTGGGACAAGCTTACACAATATTATAATCTAGAACTCCGAGTGTCTGTGGCCCTTGCCCAGGTAGCTGCACCCAAACTGCAAGCACAGGTTGAGGTTAATTCACTAGAATCCCAGTCACCATATTTTAATATTGTCTGAAAAGTGCTGGAAGTGTGTCACACCCCCTGCGTGCTTGTATCTGGGGGCAGGAGACAAAACCCAAGCTGGTCCATTGGGCTCAGGGCAGTAGGGAAGGGGCAGAGCTCCCAGGGAGCACAGTGATGGTTCTGCCCCTGGAGGGAAGAGGGAGATCAGGATCCAGGTGGGATGTCTTCAGGGGAGGACAGAAAGCAAAGAGTCTTCAGTTCTTGAAGCAGCATGGCAGATCAAAAAATGCCTAGCATTTTCTCCCACAGCAGCAAACAGCTGGCCAGCTGCTATGGAAGGAAACACATCAGTTTGCTTACAGTGTCACCTGGAGCTCTAAAATTATTTTTTCCTGCAGCTAGAAAATATTTGGGCTTACCTGACACTGGTAGTGCTGCAACCCCAGGGAAAAAGAAGATGAGCGATGGGAAGGCAGGGCTGAAAATGCCGACAATGTGCTGTGTTTGCCCAGCCTGTAATCGCCCCTGCCAGCCTGGCAGAGCAAGTACTTGATGTGTGCGTGCAGAACACAGCGGAGTAACACATCTGTGCTCCAGAGGCCGCCTCGGCTCTTCATCGGTCTGTGAGCAAGAATCAAGGCATGCCTTACAGAGCAATAACTTTTGAATGACAGAGCATGCAAGGGCTGCTTTCAGAGGGCTTTGTGTGCTGTGCTGGATTATGATGTGTGTAATAAGGTGCAGGCAGTGACTGAAGCCTTTCCTGCAGCTCTATCCTCCCTTGTGTGAGTTCTCTGGTACTCACTCACACGATTGCTTTCACAGTGTCATCCAGCTTTCTGCAAGGGGTGCTCCTTTCTGCCTGTCCTCCTGCCTAAGTTTTGCAAAGCTGAGGAAGCAGGCTCTCTTTGAGACATCTAAGACTCAATTCCTTTTGGTTAGAAGAGTTTGGGTTTCCATTTTGGGAAAGCTGTTGGGAGAGGGGAGGGTGTAGCTCCATTGCAGGAGGATTTTTTTCACTGCCTGATAACTGATGCCTCTTGAATTAATCATACTTTCAAAAAAAGTTTATTTAGTGTGTCAGAACAAAACAAAGTGCAAATAAGTCATGCACAAGTGATATAAATTATCCATTCAATTCTAAAACCATTCAAGCTTTGTGAAAACCCTTTGGTGGTGCTTGGACCTATTAACTGAAAATGTTCTGCCTAAACCTAATGTCTTCAAATCAGATCTGAACCCAGTTTTTTTGTGACAGAGCAGTGAAGGAACCCTGTTCTTTATTATTTCTAATAACAGAACAAGAAGTAAAAGAATGTTCTTTTTCCAGGGTTCTCCAGTGAGTATTTTTCACAACCAATATCTTTTCTTCTTTCAAGGTAAATATATTGCTCTCTTGCTGGTTGAAATATGAAGCCAAGGAATCTATATTAATCTCATCATTTTAAGTTGAAAAACCACCTGCACTCTGCAAAAGCTAACACGGGTAGATAGCTGGCCAGCATCAAGGGTTCTGCCATGGCTTAACTCCTGTTGCATGCGCGCTGCCCAGAAAATTCTTCTAACACAGAGCCCAGAGTGGAAGTGTTGGGTTTGTACTATAGACATGCACTTCAGCTCGAGCCAGTTTAGCCATGGACACATTGACTCCACTTCTTCTAACAAACATCCCACCGTTGTCTCACCAACTCATACCAGCATCTCTTCTTCAGAAGAGTTGCTACCATTGCTCCTTCTGCATGCAATGTGCACATGCATGAGAGCCAAAAAACCCCCAAAAAAGCAGCACCCCAAAGCACAAAGCTGATACAGCAGTAAGCAAAGACAAATGGCATAAAACCAGGAATATGGTGAGATTGGAATATGTAGTAAACAACCCAACTGTTAACAACCTCATTCTCCATGAGAGCAAGAGGCCACGCTGGAGCCACACTAGCAACTTTTATTCTTTCTAACAAGTCTATTGTCACTGGAATTGTACACCAGAGGATCATTGTGGCCACAGATGCAACCAAGATCTAAAGTGCAGCCTATAAGAGACCCAACAGCAATCCTAGTGAGATCTTAAGAGAGATATGGACTCAGAAGAGTGAACAACTGTTAATATCCAAAACTAACATAAATTCTATCCTGTGCCATGAATAAAAGGTTATCAAGAAGTTCAACAGCTCTCCAAGAACAGTACTCTAAGAAGTACAAAGTGACCTTCAGTCCAAGGAGCCCCAAACTACAATGTGTTATTAGTAGTGGGATGGTTAATGTATACTTCCACAATAGGACAAAATTATGTTGAAGTTTCCAGTGCTGATTGCTGATGTATTAGGATGTCATTTAGAAGGAATAATTAATTTTTGTAAGTATGTGATGGAAAGGCAGAGCTGCAAGGCAAGGTCACAGTCAGCCCCAACTGTGTGACACTTTCTTCGGGTACCGTACCAGGATAGCTTTAAGATTAACACCTTGCCTCACAGCTAAAATACAGACTGATGGACTGTCAGATTAGTCCTACCCCTGGGCAGATTTGCCTTTCCCTTTTATCTCCGAACTTTCACTGCCTTCTGCCTTTCTCCATCTGATTAGATGAATTATCAAAGCATATTTTTGTGCTGAGCAGAAAATCCAATCCCAGTGCAGCATGGATGGATTTTCAAAAGAACCTAATCTTGGTTTTGATTAGGCTTTTGATGAACAGAGAAGATGGAGCCTGCTAGTCCCTGTAATGTATCCACCAGGCTCTCCTGGAGGTTAATTGATGATTGCTCGTTGCTTCAAAAGGCCTCCAAATTTTTGCTTTTTAAACACAGGCTCCATCACTATGACCTCTCTGTCTCCATACCCCGCCCCCCCCCGCCCCTTGCATTTTCCTGCTGACTCCTTCCCTGAACCTCTCCCCAGTGTCTACCACTGCCTCGCCCCACATCTCTCATGCTCCTGCATGGATCTCCTGCAGTCGGGGCTGGAGCCAAGCCAAGAAGTCTTGGTGGACTTTTATCAGCTCAGGATCTGCCGGAACATGTCTTGGCCCCACCAGGGCCAGCATACCTTGCAACCAAGGCATGCCTCCGCTATTTGAGGGCATCAAGGAGCCTCAATGTCACCTAAAGCCAACAGGGACCTGCAGTGCCATTCCTTCCAGCCGTGCCACGCCATGTCAGGAGCCTCTGTGCAAATGACATATCACAGTGATCTGCCTGTCAGAAATAGTAGCTTCGGTCTTGAAGTTGGTATGAGGATGATGCTGCACCCAGATTAATGAGCACACTCACTCTAAGCAGGCCAATTAGCTAGGGTGGGCTGGTGGGTTAATTCAGCTCCAGATCTGGCTTGTTTTCTAGTTGTGACCTTGTTTGCCTCTAATTCTTTGTGTGCTGTCACCCTACACCTTGAGACCTGGCAGCATCTACACCACTTCTGAAATGCTGCTTAGTCTTCTACTTCATATAAGCCTTGTCACGCTGAGCAGACAGAGCTATACATAAATATATTTTAAATATCTAGGCACCAGCACACTTCTCAGGTGGTTTTGGGAATCCAGCCCACACAGCTATTTAATGCCAACCTGCGAGTGAGTGGCTGATTGCTGCTTCATGCAAAACCTGCACTGACGCATTGACTGATGTATCGTACCACAAAGGGAAACCAAACTGAAGCATAAAGTACGAGAAGCAAATCAAAATACTAGTGACCACCACACCACTAGCTCACATGAAGAGGGGACAGCTAGAATGGGCACCTAGAAGACCAAAAAATCCACCAGAAAATGCAAGTTCAGTGACAAGGCCTGAGAACTTGTTACATTTATTTGAAGGATAAAACTCTGTCTGTCTCCCTCATTTGCTCTTGAAGGAGGAAACACTTAAAACATGTATATAAAGTCTTCAAGAAAACAGTTTAAATGAGGTGTCTGTCTCTAGATTTACTTTCAAAATAAATTCCCTTACACTGGGCTCATAGTCACAACACTCAAGGCAGCAGCAGCAGCAAAAATTTAGTAGGGCTTTACAATAAAGACACAAACTTAACAAAAAAAAAAAAGAGTAAATGTTTTAAAAAGTCAGGAGAAAATTGCTCATTATACCTGCAATACTCTGAATTACTGTACCATATCCATATATTAGTTATTATCTAGTCATCGAGGTTGAAATATCTTCTTCTTTCCATAATTCTCCAAGAAGCAATAGTATTACTGAATACATTAAGAGAAAAAAATGGAATTTTCCTGATTAGTAGGAACAATGTAGCAGGGGGAAAAAAATATTCAGTATCTTTGAGGATTAGACAGAACCAAATTCCTGAAAAATTGTCTCTTTCATCTCTCAGAAAACTGAGCCTGTAATTATATTCTAGATCTTGGTAGAGACTTAGTATTTATAACATTGTTAAGCACCTCTTCTTTATCTGCATGTTAATGTGCCATTTTTAAAGTTGTCATAATTTTTTCTGTATAGGTGATGAATTTTGAGCAGGAATCTTGAAAAATTTTTGTCTTTCTCTTTTTTCCACGTGTTCTTGCAGATCTTGTCCCAGCTTTGCACAGACATGAGCTTGTGAGCCAGCATCTTCAGGCTCCCTATTTACTCACACAGCTCTGGGGTAATGCAGAGTAACCAAGGAAAGCTGGGGCAACCTTCATACTGGAGCGGAACTGCAAGGAGGTAATTGAAAATGAGCTGCCTGCCGCTGGGAGTAACCCCGTCAAATAGCTAATACAGATGTCATGGTTGCACAGGGCGGGTTTTGTCAGAGGCTTTGGGAAGGCGGGGGAAGTCAGGGTGGGGAGGTGTGATTAGCCAAGGCCCCCCTCCCCACCCCCCAGCAGGGATGGGGTTTATCGGCGGTGGGGACTCCTGCCAGGTCACGGGGCAATATTTCTCTGAAGCGGACAATCTGCAGGAGTTTAGTCATAATAAAACAGGATAAAGTGTGGCTCTGTAAACACGGAGGGGACACAGGCTCACGCTGCGAAAACAGGCTGCAAAACCCATCAGTGTTTCGGAGTCTTTCTCAGCTTCAACTTCTAAGATATTTAATTCCTCACAGGATATTTAAACAGGAAACAATGACTGTGAGCAGAAATTTAAGGAGAGGGGGAGTATATTTGAGGAAACATAGTTTTGGGGATTTTGCTTTTGCAAAATCTGGTAAAAACAGGGAACTGAGGGGGAAAAAAAGGAAGTAGACATTTTTATCAGGCATACTTTCCCACGGAATGATCAGCGAAGCAGAGACACTTGTTTCAATTTCTGCAAGTCTCCAGTTTAGGGAAGTACGTGAGTATCACAGGAGGAATTTCACATTAAGCGTCCGGATCTCTCAGACCCAGATTCTGCACAGAGAAACTAAAAGGAAAACCTCGGGCACTGCTGGTGCTTCCCAGATTACATCACCAACTGCGCTGCTTCACTCGCCGCACACTCACTGCAGGGCGGCTATCTTTGCCGGCAGCTGTGACGCCGCAGCGTAGCGATAACTCACTGCGAAAGTGCGTGGGGCTTCGCTGCCTAGTCTCATCTGCGCTTGGGCTGATCTTTCAGCCTGCAACCCACCAGCTGCCTTGGCAGGGCTCTGCGTGGCAGTGTGGCACATTCACTCTGAAAGCTCGGTTTCGTACCATGTCGATGCCTTCTATTTTTTTTTGCCCATAAAAGGGCTTCCGTTATCGACGCCTTAATTCCTGCCCAAATTTTAGAGATATGCCAACAGATTAAAAAAAATATCACATGTGGGCACCTAAATGTTTAATCCAGCTCCGTGTCTAGTACTATATGGCTTAGATGTCACTCATATACCCTGTACAGAAAACTTGTGCTCACAGATCCCTTGCAGGACTGGGACCATTCTTCACGAGTTAAGAACAGCTCTCTGTGCTCAGCCATGTTTGGCTTTGGCACGCTGCATATGACAAGGCCAGCTGTACTAGTAGGGGCCTGGATGTCTAATCAGCTATCTCTGGCGTCCTCCCCTGTCCCCCAGCAGAACACATTTTTCCAGAGCCACCGATGTTGCTGCAGCACAGACCTGATATGTGACTGGTGCCTTCAGGAGCTACTGCAATGAACATACTTAATATGATAGCAATAGTTATAGTAGCACAAACCAGTAAGATTTACAGAGGATCTTTCTGTAAATGGTTTGTATTTACAGAAATAATTTCCATTAGTATTTCCTATTTTCAGACATTCAAACCTGTGAATATGAGTGCTCCTGCATTTGTACAAAAATATCCTCAAGATGCTCATACTAAAACTTCATTGAAATATCCATATATAGAGAGACATATGAGGCAAACAGAGTATGAGAATATTAGATATACAGTAAATATACCCTATTGGAGAAATGCACTAAGTAAATAGCTACTTTTAATTTGCCTACTCAGCCCATGTAACAGTCCAACAGCTACATTGCTTGGGTGGATGGTCCCCTCAGCTACTTTCAGCCGGAGTACACAAAACTGAATTTAGCAATCAGATACAAAAGTTGAGCTACTTTTCTGATTTCCACATGTTCAAGTACATTAAGGAATTAGCAGGAACACTGTGGAACGGCACGCTGATGAGCAGGTTAATACACAGGTTAAACCTGCACAGCCCTGTGCCATTTGCTGCAAAACACTTTGCATGTGGTCGTAGGGCTTCTTCTATTAACTCCTAATGGTTTCTACATCTGTAAATTATTTGTTTGATAGATGGCAATAAAGAAAGGTGAAAAGGGCCATCCCTTTGACCCACCACGTAGAGCTCTGCAGCAGCATGCAGTAGCCTCGGGTGGTTTTAGGCCCAGGATTAAGAGGGATTGGGAACGATGCAGGAGCAGCATGCTGAATCAAGGGTCTGAAATCGCTTTGCAGGGCAATTTCTTCAGTAAGACTCAAAACCAATGATGATTTCCAATTGCAAACAAATACCCTAATGCCCTAGGTTCAGAATTTGTTGATTTAATCTCAATTTTTTGCACAATAAATGGTGCAGTTCAGAGCTCATTTGGATGAGCTGACAAAATTGCACTACATGGCACAATGTTGCATGTGGCTGCGAGCGACAAAACTATCAGAAAATTTGGAAGAACTTGTTTTCAATCACAGACAGCACATCATGCCCTTTTTTCCTTATTAGGGAAGGCAATGAAGCCTTTCTGTTTATGCTCAATTTATTCCCGGTAATTGTGGATTCTTTTTAAAAATCTTTGACACCCAATTACTGAACTTTGATGAAATAAAAGATTTTCTTGGATCTATTCTCAGTCAGATGGATTTCTGCCTCAGAGTTTATTTTTTCCCTCATGTTCATTTTGGCCTTACAAAGGATTCAGTATTAGGAAAGTAAACATTTGTTTTGTTGCAAAGTCCTCTCCTCGTAAAAGCAGCATCCCTCTTTTTTTTTCCTCATCCTTGATTCTCTTTCCCTTTGGTCCATTTCTTCTCTGCGGTCTTCAAGCACCATAAAAGCTGCAATTTTCTTTTCCCTAGGTTTCTGATAATTATCTCTTACTTGTTTCCACAGTCTTTCTCCTATTCCCTTTCAGAAAATTGCCAACACTCTACAAACTGAATTATGAATAATAATTAAGTATTTTATTGCACACTTAGCTGTGAGCATGCTCATGAATTATCTATGTTTGTTTGTGAATGAAGATTTACACTTAACCTCACCCCAGAGATATACGTGCATTAAGAATATCAGTAATAACTGTGACAGTCAGAAATGCCTCCAGATTTTCTGTAAGAAGGGAGAAAATCCTGTCTTGATTTGCTCTTTTCTCTTAGCTGAAGGACAGAGCTCCATGGTTCGTCATGCCAAGCTAATGTATTTATGGTCCACAGAGCTCTTCTCACCCCTAGACTTCAGGCTTACAGTGGCATCCAAGGTATGTAATGATGAGATGAACATGATATACTTTACTGTAACCTGTGCTTCAGGCAGCTGTTGATGCCAGTCTAGCTTTCTGTAGTCTGTGGCCAAAGGAAAGTTGTCTGCAACATATGTATAGCTTCAGTCTGCAGCGCACTTACTGTGAAGTCAATGGCATGCTGAAGTAGATGCCACAGAACCAAAGAGCCATTTGTTAAAATTCATGTCTCAGATGTTAATGTATCTTTGGGATCATTAGTCTGCCTAAGAAAGAAACTTATTTGTTCCTGGCAATATTACTACTGCTGTAGCATCTAAAGTCTCGCACAAAGATCCAGAGACATGTTACACTAAACTTTATGGAAACACTGGTAAAGATGGTTCAGCTCCAAGGAGATAAAAGTCAAAGGTAACAAAAAGGTCAAAACACATAAAGGAGAAACCAAGAACTAGAGTGGGAAGGGCAACAGAGAGATACACCAACCGCCCCACAACTGCTGAGCAGATCATGAACAGAGGGATTTGAACTCAGTCTGTTGGCTTCTAGTCTAATCTTTTATTGCATGCCACTGCTTCTGACAGTCTTGGTCAGGAGAGAGGTGCCTTACTATTTCAATACTGCCCCAAATTACCTCTTTTTAAGTTGCTCTTGTTATGCAGAGTCTTAAATTTTCAGCTCCAGTTTATGAAAGTATATGCTGCTCTTTTAACGGGGAGATCACCATGTATTTCACCAGGTGTAAAAGCTTTCAGTGGCATGCAGGCCAATGATATCCCACTCCCTGCTTAGTTTATGAACATGCCACACTTACATACATGATGTAGGTCCACATGATTTGCATGGTAAGTTCCTCAGCACCATCTCTTTTAGCGGTTCTGGTCCTGAACTGTCAGGGAAGGGAATCAATCAGCCTTACTGCTTTTTCTTGGACTCTTGTTCTCATTGATCTGTAAAAATAGTGAGTAATTTTTAGGTTCAGACCTTCAAAAAGCTAAGTAGTGTGGACGGATTGCTTGGGTTTATTTACATGCAACACTCATCCTAAGACATCCTCATGGGATGCTTGCTTTCATGCAGCAGTATGACATTGTTGATTCATATATTCTTTTTTTCCTTCTATAATATTAAAATATCCTTCTAACTGAACTGCTGCTTGTAAGCAGTTCCAATTTTTTAACTATTAATTTTGATTTATCAACATTAAATAATGTTTATCAGTAGCAAAATATACCTCAACTATGAAAATACCAAGTGAAGTACTATCACAGGCTTCATTAACCTCATCATATATATTAGAACTTCTCCCTACACTATTTATGTGCATGCATTAGTGAAAGCAACAGCAACATGTATTGATTGTACCGTGGATTACATTTTAATTATTACAGCTCATAGAACAAAGACACAAGTTCATGTGATATACAACTGTAGTGGGATAACTTTACCTTCTTGCAACATTTTCTAGAGAACCATTTCTCTATGAAACTACTCTTTTCAGTCACACTGCCAAAACAGAAAACTGCATTCATAATTCAGGTGCTTTAGACCAAGTACATCTTCAGGATGGAGGTCTCAAGACCTTTCTGGAGTGCAGGGCCGTGACCCATGCTGGCAAAGAGGTGGAACTCAGGTAGGGATGCAGCTAGCACGTATGTTTGAATTTATCATCCACAGAGACAGCTATCAGGTGCCAGACTGAATTTGCAGGTGCACAGTGACAGACAGGCTTTGTGGATGAGCAGAGATAAGAAGTACCTGCAAAATTTCCTGCAGCTCAATGTGGACAGCACAGAAATGCTATTTGTCTTCCCCAAGCTCCATGGAAAGGCCTCAAGACACCTTCAAGGGCATTTCCTCTTACAAGAGAGAAAGTGAGAACTTCCATGGCTAAAATCCTTAGTGTTCTATAAAGGATTAAGCATTAGAGGGAAGCAGAAAGAGCTGAAGTTCTGTAATTGCTTTTTGCAGAGAGGAGCACTCAAACCCCCCAAAGATTTGGTAACAGCAAGCGAAACTGATTTCTTGCATACAGAAGTATGAAGAGGGTGTGGACAGGAAAAGATGACAGCAAGACCACAGGGCGAGCACAGAGAGTAGGAGCTGCCTGCATGTTAAGGGCAGAGGGAAAAGAAGGCAATGTCAATTTTCTTCCCACAGAAGCCATATTTTCTACTTGATTTTTTTTCACCTTTTACCTTAGCCTTTGACGTCAGTGAAGCCTCTTCATTCTAGCAATGCATCTAACCCACAGCTTCTAGAGTCCGTGTGACTTTCTGACCACTACATCCATCACAGAATACACCTTGGAGTACACGTAACACTGAGGTGTGCTTGCCTGAGCTCTTTAAAAACTGAAATACAATTTCAAAAGAGGCGCTAACCGGCATGTATAGACTCACCATGCTACTTTAGCACCCTGCATACACATTCGGAGAGACCAAAATTAAAAATTTAAGGATGCTGATTAAGGCATTGATTCTGCAAATCCATACTACCAGGCATGATCCCCGTGAAACCAGGGGGACTATTCACCATCAGAAAAGCTGTGCCAGTGAGTAAACATTTGCCTCCCTCAGCCCTTCAAGGCAATTTGAAGCAATATTTTTCTTCTGGATGGACAGTGCTCGCTCGGTGGCAATCCACAGCTATGAAATTACATATATTGTAATCGTGAAAATTACATAGGACTGCCCCTAATAACAGCCTGGAGTCAGTAATTGGTTCGGTGGTGAGATGAGCAGCACTTAGTCATTCCGTGAGAGGCACGTAGGAAATGCCAAGATGAACTGTTGTGATGAGACATATATTATTAGTATTTATTAAAACACAACTAGTTACACTGGTTGTGCATATTCTGTAGGCAGACCTTTTGAAAAACTGAGTAATCTCACCTCAGCCCTGCAATGTAGGCCTTGTTTACAGTAGAAAGTTGTGCTGACATGTGTGTATCATGCCAGATAAAGCTGTACAGAGCAGCTGTATCAGAAGAGCTTTTTTTTTTCCCTTAGAAGAAAGAAAACCAGTGGCAGCCTGTAACACCTCTCTACCAGAATAAGCTTGCATCATTTCAAATAGTACATTTAAACATGCTGTACAAAAATTCACACGGCTCAGATAACAGTGTTAGATAAGATTGGTACGTGATGTTAGAAGAGACCACGTTATTTCACAGATAGATGTGAATCAGTGAATCTTACCCTGCTGGCAGGCAAGGAGGAGAAAAGTGAAAATGCCCAGTGTTTGGGATAGAGCCTTTTATGTCGGAGCATCTTGTGACCTAACCAGTATTTGCAACTGAGAGAAAGGCAATGTATTCATTTGGCGGCTGCCTGTAACAGTGCTTGAGTCAGTCTGAACTGAGTCTTTGAATAGGAATGAAGAGGGAATCACTACGGCTGGAGGGAGAGATGCTGCTCATGGAAGAAAACAGTAAAAGGTCACAGAGGGATAGATGATTCTGCCAGCATTAATTTTACTGTAATGTTCCAGTTTCTCATCTTGAAAATTGAAGGGATTTTCAACTTGTTCTTCCAGTCAGAGAAAGTAAGGGAATATGTACCTATGCAAATAAGCCACGCACTGTGTTATGGAGGAAGCTGGTTAACACTCTCTGAAGAATATTTCTGTTTTCCAGTGTGATCACTGGTAGCAATACAGTGCTGGTGGACAGACAGCAGGACCAAGCAGCCCAGACTGGGCTTCTGCATGGGACCCTGTCTCTGCCTGCTGTAAAACTCTGGTAAATCATCTTCTCTCTCTCTGTCTCAGTTTCTTTACAAAATGAGAAAAGGTCAATCTGCAAAGCGAGCACTCTGAGAAATAACAGCGACAAACAAGTGCTATGTATTACTGGGGTGCAATTGTTATTAGCTTCTATACCTTCTTTTTTGTGCAATAGCCACCATTAAAGGCAGAAATTTCAGCTTTGGTTGCTTATTAGATAATTTATTAATTTTGGATCCAAACTTGAATTCAGATTTCAAATTAAGTTCAAAGCTTCAAAATAATGAATGTGATTTTTCAGTTTAAGGTATTAATTTCTTAAAAATCCATGTTATAGAAAATGTAAACTTTTAATACAGCGTACTTTGACAAAATACATTTTGTTACTGCTTATTATTTGAAATATCCAAATGGACACAACTGAGCTGCTCAGCAACATTATCTGTTTTTTAAGATTCCCCTTATTATATATTTATAGGAAAATTGCTACAAGTAATTCCATTACCAATTGCAACCAGTAATTCCATTAGGCTGAATCACCAAGTAACCTAATTTCTGACACTACAACCAGATGTATCACATGAAGTAGTGAACTCAGAACATCGTGCACTGGATGGCTGCTGAGAAGGATATACTGAAAGTTAGGAAAAGAGAAAATAGTACACAGACACGGGATATAGCAGTACACAGACATGGGAGCCAGGATTTGGAGCCCATTGTTCCTTGCTGTACCATACTAATAGACTTACTACAATTAAAAAACAAATAAACAAACAAGCAAAGAGGTTTGATTTACATAATTATCTGGCATATGGCACATCTTTTACATAAAGTCTCAACTATGGAAATAAAACTATTCACATGTGAAAATATTTTCAGGATCAGAACCAATGTCACAGAATCATAGACTGGTTTGGGTTGGAAGGGACCTTTAAAGATTATCTAGTTCCACCTGCCCCTGCCATGGTCAGGGACATCTTAATCCAGAACAGGTTGCCCAGAGTCCCGTCCAGCCTGACCTTTAATGGGCTGGGGGGCATCTACCACTTCTTTGGGCAATCTGTCTTCATGCCTCACTATCCTCACTGTAAAGAATTTCTTTTATTTAGTCTGAGTCCACCCTCCTTTAGTTTAAGCCTATCACCCCTGTCCTATCACTCCATGCCCTTGTAAATAGCCCCTCTCCAGCTTTCCTGTAGCCCCTTTATGTACTGGAAGGCTGCTCTAAGGTCTCCCCAGAGCCTTCTCTTCACTGGGCTGAACAAGCCAAACTCTCGCAGTCTGTCTTCACAGGAGTGGTGCTCCAGCCCTCTGACCATCTTTGTGGCCCTCCCCTGCACTTGCTCCAACAGTTCCATGTCCTTTTGCTGAGGGTGCCAGAACTGGACACAGTACTCCAGGTGGGGTCTCACAAGAGTGGAGTAGAGAGGGAGAATCACCTCCCTTGACCTGCCAGCCATGCTTCTTTTGATGAGCACAGCTCATACCCTGAGGGGATACTACTCATCACTGATCTCCATCAGGACATAGAGCTTGTTGACCACTACTCTCTGGATGTGACCATCCAACCAATTCCTCATCCACCAAGCAGTCCATCCATCAAATCTGTATCTATCTAATTCAGATATAAGAATGTTGTGGAGGATCATAACAAAGGCCTTACCGAAATCCAGACAGATGAACTCTGTAGCTCTTCCCTTGACAGTTGATGTAGTTGCCCCATCATAGAAGGCCACTGGGCTGACGAGGCAAGACTTGCCCTTGGATATTGAGGTGTTTCCATATGCAAATTCCAGGCAGCGTGTTCCGTCACTGAAAGATCATATTTGGTCTCAGTTTTACTGCTTTAGATCTGAATAGGATTAAATTAAGTAAAGCTAAACTTGAATAAAGGAAGCAGAAGCTATTCCCAGCTGTTAGTATACTAGATCTGGGAGAATAACTACTCTTAAATTGTCTCTATTTCTGTTTTACAGTTGCCTCTATTTTGCATATACTAGCTGAATTTATGCTTATTAATTGTTTTATATTGGAAATGTTTATATTATGCTAATTTTGTTGATATAGCACAAAAATAATATAAAATATAAATTCTAATAATATTATTTGTCAAATTATTGCATAATGGTCTACTTTCCTTTTTTAATATTTTCTGCATTCTTGGTATAGGTAAGAAATTCTCTTCATATGGCACTGAATATTTGAACTACGAAAATAACACATTTTCTGCAAGATAGAAACTTCTTAGGTATGGAAATGTTTTCTTCTGAAAATCCTGGCTAATCTTTCCAATATTTAAAGGTATAGTCTTGAATACCAGTGACTCAGTCAACTGGTTTTATCAATATCAATTTTACTGAGCTGTTTGCCGGGATACACATCATGAAATACATGGATAGCTTTTGTTTTATTAATTGTCTTTTGGATATCATCCCAGGATCTTCTGGCCATTCCAAATCATGTTTGCTGTAGAGATGGGCTTCAATTAATTCTCCAAATTGAATGGCTTCTAAGTTCTTGGAGGTTCAGACACAGGCTCTCATATACTCCCTCCTCTTACAAATTCCCTGCTTGTGTCCCTTAGTCTTCTAACATGCTACTATCTTACAACTCAATGCAAATTATGAATGTTTTTTAAAAAGCTCTAATTTTGCCCAAATGTGTTTTAAAATGATATTGTAAACATGGATGAGGAGAACAGTCTAGGATCTTAACAGGCTGTGCTCTTCCTGATTCCTTAGTTGCAAATTGTGTATCTTTCTGGTCCTAATTTAGGAAACTAGTGTAACCTGTGATTAATTCCCAGTGAAATCAAGATCTGAGCACATATTTAAGGCCTAGCCTACACTTCAGCATTTAAAAGAGCAGCTCAACAACATGCATTCCTGAAGGAGCATTTATCAAGGTAAACCAGTGATTCCTTGTGACTGGGACATGGTCTCCCAGCATTCCACCAAAAAGATGATCTAATCTAAGAGGTCATGAGACACTGAAAAATGTATTAAACAACAGTGAGAAACTTAAATATTCTACTTTTGTGAGGTCTGACATAGTAAGTTTGGTAGCTCCACCCTTTCCATGCCCTGCAGGTGACTCCTGGCATTATCTCAGTGCTCCACAACCCACACTCCCTTATCATTCACCTTCAAGAATTCAGCCAGTCTCTTGAAACACACATGGAAATGATGTATGCTTATACTGAGAAATGCAGAGCACTCCCATCTGAAAAAACAGAGCAATTTATAGACATGAATTTATATTAGGATATACATGCCCATTTATGGATTTCTGCTTTTACTTTTATGGACCTGTGCAGCGAACTTTGAACACTGGCATTTTCTTCTTCCCAGGGAAGTAAGGGATTTAGGCATATTAATGAGGTAAACATTGGCTGCATCAGTGTTATTTTGTGCTTTCTAGAAGTCCACAACTGAAATGTCAGCAGGCTGGAGGTGGGAAACTATTAGAAACTTATACATGTATATATATTTGCAATACCCTATTGAAGCATAGTCTTTCATCAGAGCCCTTCCACACACTGGGTCTTATAGGATATGTTCTCTTCTAAAAGCTACCCCATATTGTTGAACTAATGATATATCTTCAGAAGCAGTTTTTTCAATATATAAATATAAATAATATAAATATTCAGCTCTGAATTCTTGTGGACTCCCTTATATTGTAATATGCAAATGGATTTTTTGATTATGTGATGTCACACGGAAAAGGGACCACAAGTGAAAGAAACAACCCTTATGCAAGATGAAAGGAGTATTTATAGTTGTATGTGGTAAACTTTTATTTAAGAGATATCTTAAGAGATAACTTAAATTATGAAGTTTAATTTTTCATTGGCACGATGTTAATCTCTTACCAAGATATTTAGCCACTGCAAACAGTAACTGATATTGTCTGCAAATATGATACACTACTGTGGGTGTTGTGCAAGTCAAATACAGCCCACAAAACAATTCCTCTCGTACCATCATTACCATCTTGTACAATCTTGGAGTGGAGATGAAAGGAAATGACTAATTTAGGAGGCACAGGAATGTCAGCAGAAGTTGCTCCTTCCACATGAAGAAGTGGTTTGACATCTCTTGGCAAGCTGAGACTGGGGTGTTCGTCCAGCAGCAGCTCCAGGGTTAAAAAGGTGGAGAATGCAGGTGCATGAACCCCTGATAAATCTTCTCATCTCCTTCTGGGAATTTCAAGTCCACCTATGATGATGTACTCCTGACAAATGATAAACCATGTCAACCTCCCTAGCTGCCATAATGTTTGCATCGTGATTATATCTATGTATCTATTTATTGTGATTTATATCTTGCAGGTTTTAAATACGATGCATTAGAACGTGGTACGGTGTAATCCAAACACAATGAGACAAGTAACTGTAAAAGCCAAAATTAGGATACAGAGAACAATGTATTTCAAATTAATGGGAACAAGATTGCTTGTTAGCTGAAAATAATGAACACCTGCAGTGCCTTATGTGCATGCAAATGATAGGTGTGCCAAAGGAATATACTATCAGCTGGCATTATAAAACCTACCACGATGGCAAATAAAAGAAGTGCACTGGAGAACCTAATCATTACTGAATTAAAAGAAAATCCTCCCCCCAAATCAACATTACAGGCAAAGAAGTATGCTGATTGAACCTGCCACTGCATAAACTCAAGACCTGGCTACCCTCAATGAGCTGTGCCTCAGGTGAACCTCTGAAATGGGATAGTGAGCCAGTAAAAAGCGTGCTGTTTATATGCTCTCTGCATCTATGGGTAAAAAAAAAAGATCAAATCATGGATGCTTGCCATCATCTCATGTAACTATAAAAGCAGAACAGTTGACACAAACAATCACATGCCCAAAATTTGAGACCAATCACTGAAAAAATCTAAGCACTTGTTATTGACTTTGGATGAGACCACTTACAGCAGTGAAATCCAGCAGTAACTAAACTTCAACTGAGCTAGTGCTAAGGCTTCCTGTGAAAAACAAATAGGACAGTACTTTTAACACACATTGGAAGTACTTCTTTCTACCACTAGCTCATGTAACAGTTTTCAAAATCCCCTTGTCGCAAATAATGACAAGCACTAGCTGTCTAGAAAAGTCAGTTAATGAGTTTGCTGAAAAGAAACTGCGGCTGAATGCCTTACTTTCACTGCCAAACACATTACCAGACAGCTGGTGGTAAATCTATGGAACAAGGAACATGAAGATTAGTATCATATATACGGTGTCCTGGTTTTGGCAGGGATAGAATCACAGAATCTCCTGAGTTGGAAGTGACCCATAAGGATCATCAAGTCCAACTCCTGGCTCCACACGGGGCCAGCCAAGTCAGAGCAGGTGACTGAGTGCATCGTCCAGACACTTCTTGAACTCAGTCAAGCTTGGTGCTGTGACCACTTCCTGGGGAAACCATTCCAGTGCTCAACCACCTTCTCAGTAAAGAATCTCTTCCTAATATCCAACCTAAACCTCCCCTGTTGCAGCTTTATACCGTTCCCTCGGGTTCTATCACTGGTCAATAGAGTTAATTTTCTTCTGAGAAGCTGTTGTAGTGCTGTGGGCTGGATTCAGGATGAGAATAATGTTGATAACACACCGATGTTCACACTGATGTTTTAGTTGTTGACAAGCAGTCAAGGCCTTTTCAGACCTGCCATCAATGGGTGGGGGGAGGCAAGGAGCTGGGAGAGGACACAGCCAGGATAGCTGACCCAGACTGGCCAAAGGGATATTCCACAGCATATGACGTCATGCTCCGTGTGTAACTGGGGCTTGGCCATGAGGAAGGGAAGTTTGCACACTAGCTAAGCATTGGCTTTGACTGGTGAGAAACTGTGCTGTGCATCACTTGCTTTGTTTCCTCTATCACTATCATTATTATTAATTTTCTGTACTGTTAACTGTCTTCACCTCAACCCACAAGTCCTACATTCTTTTTACATTTTTTTCTGATTCTCTCTCCCATCCCACTGGAAGAAAGGGAGCAAGCAAGCAGCTCTGTGGTTGTTTTAGCTGCAGGCCAGGTTAAACCACATCATATGGTTAACCTCATTCACAGAAGAAATACTGCACAGATGAGCAGCAAATGTAGCAAATATCTTAAGGAGCTGGATGCAAACTATGGGAATTTACACCCTTATTCAAAAGTTGGGTGACTGTAAGCAGGGAAACTGCCTTCTTTACTTTTCCAAATGTGCATGTCTTGAAGATGAGAACACAAATAACACATTTCAGTTATAAGAGCCT
The DNA here is from genome assembly GCA_027925045.1 of Hypotaenidia okinawae. Lineage (NCBI taxonomy): Eukaryota > Metazoa > Chordata > Aves > Gruiformes > Rallidae > Hypotaenidia > Hypotaenidia okinawae. The sequence goes on from BSDF01000004.1 coordinate 96,648,829, forward strand.
ATCTCTGCTCATTGGCCTTCCTACCAGCTTTGTAATAGCTCCAGTCTGCGTGGTGTCTAAAATCTGAGAGCGCTATTCAGGTCATCTATTATCCATGGAAGAGCTTAAAACTTACTAGAGTTTCCATGTGAGACTGCAAAATTTTCTACAAAGACCCTCACACTTATTAAAAAATGTCCCAAATTGAACTCTTAAAGCTGTAATTGAGAACAAGTGCCTAAACTTATCCCCAAAGAGCCCATTCCCACACCTAGCATCCATGAAGAGCACTGACTTTAGCTGAAAATCCATTTAGTACTCCAAGCTGACATTAGCACTCTTATTCCGCCTGTGGAGCGAGCTCTTCCAGAACACTGCTGTAACCAGCAGTCTAGAGAACAGCTTAGGATGAGGTCCATATCCTCCCTCCATTTAACTCCTAGTAACTCATTCATGAGATAGAGACAGTATTTACATTTTGCATTACAGAGCTGGGTAAACTACAGACATATAAATAGACACAGAGTTTCCATGCCAAGACTTTTAGATTTTTCACTCCAAAGGTGTATCTTCAGCACCACAAGATATATGGAGTTTAGGTCTGGTTTTACATTCTTCTTCTAAGTTCTGCCTTTCCTTTTCAAACAATAGCCTGCCTAGCTGCAACAAAAGGGATGGAGAGTGGGATGTATCCTAGTTCATTCTGCCATTTCCTTGTTCCATTGGAAAATCACAATCAGTGGGTTCAGCTTCTTCAAGATTGAAAAGGTCCCAGATGATAAATCTGTCTGTTAAGACAAATGCACGAATTGGCAGATTACTGTGCACAGAGCTGCCACTGCTGTGTCCTCCGTTCATAGCTCCCTTACTCTGAAGACACAATGCATTATTTTGAACTCTGAAGTCATGTCTACGGTGTCATATAACAAGACCAAAGTACAGACTGGCCTACGGACTACTTCACTGTTAGCACAGACTCAGCCAATGACAACTGCAGAGCATCACCTGGAGATAAGCCATGCCAAGAAACCTCCCTGATAGGAAGCCTAGGTGCAGCCACACTAGTTTTTGTGAGCAAGAAGAAAATTTGGTCATGTGGCTGTGAAGCTGGGGTCCCTTATGGCCCTTAATTGCTGTTAAAAATGTCTGGGTGGCTGGAGATATTGCTGGCAAAGGCAAGTCTGCTGACTTTTCAGATGGTTTTCAATAGTGTTTTCTCTGGAGGAGCATTAAGTACCTCTGCATTTCAGCACATGAGTCCAGAATCAGCTGGTAGCCCTGGGCAGTCAGGGAAGAGAAGGTGGTACCTCATACAGGTGCCCTGAATCTCTTTTTACAGGGGCTTAGAGTTTTTCACTGACTGTGGAAGAAATATTGCCGTAATATTTTTTGTTACAGCAATGCTTCAGTTCCAGATATGGAAATTACTTCTATACACAACAGTGAAGCACGGAGTTTTCAGCTTGCTTCTTAAGGATATAATTTCCCACCTGAAAAACTTTGCAATGGAATACTGCTCAAGGTACAGAAGCACATGTGTCTGTTAAAGTACGCTCTCAGGAATAAAAATCTGTAAATTCAAAACATTGCAACAATTCAAAACATTGCAACAATGACTGCCAATTCTTATTCACCACTATGAATATTGACATTTAGGAAGAAAATATTTCTTCTGAGAAATGAACTATTCTCTTACTTAATGATACTCTATTCATTATAACCCTTCAACAAATAAAATCAAAGTGCTCCATCTTATAGGAGTATACTCCCATCTGTGATCTGTAGTTGTGGCCCAAACCTAATATTCATCTAATACTCTTGCCATCTAATACACCACCACCGCATTAGCTTGGTCTTTAGTGCCTCCTCCTCCTCCTCCTTGTGTTGTCTGATCTTAATAGGTTCATGACTTAGCTCTACAATCAGCCTACAATAGGTTCATGATTTAGCCTACAATCAGCCTCAGAGAAAAAAAAAATCTTGCTTTCTTAGACGTCTGCCTTCCTATAGCTGGAAAAACTGGCTGGGTCTAGACATTTAGCCATCCCTTTATTTCAAGACCTCTTCAGCTGCTGAAATCTGTAGGGTTTTTAAAATGAAGACAACAATTTTCCTTCAGACAGTTAAAACTGTGACTTCTTTTTTGTCTCCTGGGAGTTGATATCGAAATACTATCAAATTTAAATGACACATCAATTTGAACACAAAATCCTAATGAAACCAGAAAACAAGCAGTTTTCATCTCAACAGAAACAGCTTTCTTGAGAGTAAAACAGCTTTATCATACAAATAAAAAAAATCTAAACTGGCCTTGGAAAGTCAGATAGTTTTATTCCTTTTAACCAGTTCCAGTATGTAACTCTTCAAATGAACGTCTAAATATCATTCAGTTACAATTACAAGCCAAAATACCACGAAGACACTTCAGAGAGTGTATCAGTGTAGTTGCAAAGTATTGAAATATTAGCTACTTCTTGACAGAAAAATATCCTTTTCTTCTCTTGTGCTGCTCATTTTTTTTCCATTTCAGGCTGACAGCCCTGTAGTAAATCACACCAGCTACAAGTCTCCCCTCAGTGCAGTTGCAGGTTTGGAAATGCAGGTACTAGATCACAGCATGTATTTCAAAACAATGTTTTTTCCCTAAGATGAAAATGGTAATATTTTTGTTGGGATTCAGCATACTTTCTTCAAATGCTGCTTTTGTCAAAGTTGACTAAAGTTCTCTATTCTAGATGAACATTTTGTAATCACTGCTGGTATTAATGAGCCGCTTTTAGTGGTTCTTCAGTATCTATAGAATTACTTCCTTTTAATGGCAGCATTTCCTTCCTAGCTTATCAGTTCTATCAGAAAACAGGAGGGGCCATTCTCCCTTCTGCTCCCACACAGGTAAAACAGTTACTTCACACACTAAAAAATACAGTGAATAAACAGAAGTTCATTACCGCCTCTAATTCATGCATACAGATTCCCTGATCTGCCACAGGTTTCAAAACATCTTTTTCTCTTTTTTTAAAAGCATCTGAAAACATGCACTTTTAAAATTTTTTCTCTGTTATTACCACAGGATCAGATAAGAAAGCTGGGTTTTTTGATCAGCCAAAACATAGTCAAAGTGCCAGGACAATAAGCCATTAACACACAAAGGATCTGTTCTTTTACTAGGGTCTGCAACAGAAGAGCATGTTAAGAAAATGCTGATGCGTTGGATGAAAAGAATAATAGCTGCAATGCAATTACTTTCAGAAGTCAATACATTTTCATGTGTTTCTTTCACTTTTCATTTCATATAGATGATTATTAAAGAAGGAATGACTCTTTTTGCATATTAATTCCAAAATCTGGGCTGGATTGTCAGCTAGTATAATGCCATCCACTCAATTTTCAGCATTTTCACTGACTGAGAATATGCCCAGTATATGGGAAAAAAAAAACCCCAAACCTGTTTGGTGGAATTAGTGTGGAACAATAATTGTATTTCTGACAAGCAAGGCAAGGATTGGATGCTGATGCTGCAGGCTACTCAAGGATGGTTAATAGTATTCATGAACTATTTGTAAGACAGCAAGCTGCCAAAACCTCAGACATTTCCAACATGGCAATTCTGGAATGCTGTAGTAAATAGGAAAAAAACCCAGATGTCATAATGTGTTTCATCTAGTTTAAAACTTAACATTTAATTAACTTAATGGCTTGACAATAGCTGATGTAGCAACAAATATAACGCAATTAAATTAGTGCCTCATTATAGCACCAAATTCTTCTACACATGCATTACCCAAAAAATATGGATTTTGAGACACTGGTATATTTTACAGTGACCAATTGTCCTTAAAGTGCAATCACATGAAATACTTGCTCTGCATTTCATCACCTGTGGAAATTATTCACTACTTCTAACACTGTACTTTCTGTAGTCTTTTCATTACACCACTAGTAAGAGCTGGTCCTTGGTTTAATGTTTCAAATGCTGTACTTGAACCTTCACATTCACTGCACAGTATAAAGCTTTTGTTTTCTTTATCTTTTGTGTGGCTTGGCTTAGCTGTTTGTCCAAAGGTAGCAATTATCACAGGTTTTTCACATCTTCTCAGAGCATTTCTTGTGGTAGACTTCAGGTCTCAAGGTATTATGAGGGTTTCCCAATTGTTAGTGGTGCAGGATGAAAAAGGGCAAGAGTACACCAAAGCACAGTAAGTTAAAAAAACCCCAAAATTAGAGTCCCAGAGAAATACCACCACCAAGCCCAGACATTCATGGAACAGCACGGCCTGACCTGCAATTCCTGTGACAGTTTCCTATGTGAGACTGCATTCAAAGAAAGCAAAAATACATTTTGATGCTATAGTGATATAGTTGTATTGAATAGAACTTTATTTTATATTATGTCATTGATTTTATAAGTGCCTCAGATCTCCCAAACTCCCTACGCTAGCACCTTCCTAGTAAAGCTATTGAAAGCTGTTAGAGACGTCTGAAACGAACCCTAATGCAGACCCTACTAACACTTAATGTTACTCTTCGCTCACTGCTCTGGATGAGGTCCTTGATAGGACAACAAAGTGGCTCTCTGATGCTGTGGGTATCTACAGCTTGCTTTTTCACTGGGCAGGGATATTATTAGGAAAGAGGGGTCAGGAAAAAGGAATCTGAAACCTGATCTAGAGCTGTGGAATGCCTTTTGAATGTGTCATTTGAACCTAGTTATTTACTTCTGGGAGGTGTGAGCATTTTGTATGAGTCTTCCTTCAAAACCTGAAATGGACTGTGAAAAGTAGTAAAAAAGTTATGCAAGCCATCATGCAATCAAGGGAAATAATTTTAAAGAGATAATTATACACTTCTGAAGCTGTACATCAGGATATTCAATAAAGCACATCCTGTATCTGTTGCATGTTCCTTGTTTCACCTGACATTAGAGGTCCATCCATTTTCTAGATTTTGAAATATCTATGAATTTATGTAAATTTTAGATGATCTTTTTTTGTTCTTAAAAGACACTTACTCTCTCATGAGTGTTGCTTTATCTCAATTTCCAAAACACTGAATGGGCAGATTGTTCCTATCCAGCATTTCATACCAGCAGTTTATGAAGTGTGAACAGTAGAGGACTGTCTAGTGACTGGTTATCATGACTTTCAAAGTTAAGTGATACAGAACCCCTGCTCAGGGAAAATCGGGGTGCTTTTTACTGCACAGGAAGTTTTAGGGAATATTATAGCCTGACCAGTTTTAGGGAAGTAAGATGGATGGCCAACAGCAAAAACCTCACAAGCCATGGCTATGTAACACTGAACTGCTGTGCAAGTCCTTCTTCAGTAGGTTCCTTAATAGGAAAAAAATGTTATATGGTAAAATCGATACATTTTTTACAAATGGTTTACAAATTTTTTGGACACCCTTTCCAGCAGGGATCAGAATGAAAAAGGGAAACAATGGTGCTTGGTGAGGCTGACAGCTAAAAGCACAAATCCATCAGTCACCACTCCTATGTGGTTTAGCATTCATCTCAACACAGATCGTTTAGCCTTGATTTTCCAAACAAGTGCTGCTGCCTACAACACACGCCCACCTAGTTGTTCTTGCTGTGTGTAGGTTGTCACACAGGGGCAACAAACAGGGTTCCCATAGAGAACTTCCATCTTTGATAGCGACTTAGGAAAAAAAACCACAAGAAACATCTGATTGGAGTTAACATGCTCTATCCCTATGGCTTTTTGGAGGAAAAGTTCATTAGCTGCTTTGCATTCCAAGGGACCAGCTGTCCTTCGGCACATGGAGCAGCTCTGATTGACCAGGAGGACAAGTGGGAAATAAGCTCGCAGCAGTGCCAGCACGGCATATGGTCATGTACCAGCTGTTTCTGAAATGCCTGCCAAATGGAGACCAGAATTGAGTTGGCTGTTAGGAAAATAAAACCCAACAAAAACCAACATGCAAATAAAAAACCTCAGTGTTGGGATTCCTGAGATCTGACCACAAAACCAGAACTGTCGATTTGAAATGTCACACAGCAACTAGGTGAATATTCAGAATAATCTGTCATCAGCTTGCTTGCTCTGAATGCTCCGTTTGGAGAATACCGATGTTCTGAGCATCTGCCCTTTCTACAGAGCTCTCAGAGAGAAAAAAAAAACCACCATAAAGGGGGAAATAAGGTAAGTGGATTCATATTGGTGATACTAATGCATTGAGAATGCATTCAAAGATTGACTGGAGATTGATTTAAATTGGTGTCACGCGTTGCTAGAGACAAATTCCAGATATCCCACATTTTGCTATATTCTATTTCTACCTTGAAAAGGGGAATTCACATTCTGAGCTCGTGAACAAAAGGAGATGTGATTGCAATTGGCGCGAGTCCTGTTACAGTGTTGGTGCAATGCTTCTGATAAACCAGTGGAATGACTCAGCAGAAAACAGTCAGCAGCTTTTTTCCCCCAAAGCTTTTCAGTTTCAGCTTTTCATAACAAGAAAAGACCTTAAACAGCAAATAAATAGCTCACAGAATGATGCTGTCCTATCACAGGGTTTAAAGCCCTGCTTTCTCTTTAGAGCTTTTCCATCATAACCCTCCTTCAAGGATTGGAGGAAGCTGAACTGATTAACTCCACATTCACATGACATCAATTACTGCCTCGGCAGCGCGTCCGTAGCGCATGTAGCTACACAATCCTGCATGTTTAACGTTCAAAACTTAGGCATTTTTGCTCATCTGAAGGAAATTTATGACTAAATTATGGATGTTCAGAAAAGGCAAAGCTTAGCTAAAACAAAACTAATAGTAACGCTGCTCCTGTATCAGGAAATGAGCGTATAGGCTGGGAGGCACTGGTTACTATTTTGGCTTGCATTTGTGTTTCTTATGAGACATATTTTTAATATACAGGCTTAACTCATTGAAAGGCCTAAACTGGACTACATCTGGGGCGGGGGGGATCACCTTTTCAAAGATGAGCTTGGTTCCAGTAACCAAAGATGTTGCTTGCACAAAAGCAAGCATGTCAGCAAAGGTAGGTGACGTACCATGTTTTGGAACTCTAGGAGCCACACACATTTAGCAGCGAATAAAGGGAAGAAAACCCTTAGGATTACAGACAGATAGAAGACTTATTTTGACATCTGACACAATATTGACTTTCCTCAGACCCGCCCATGTTCATATATTTGAGACATGTGAGGTGCTCCTGTACACCTGAAAAGGACATTATTATTTTCCCAATTAAGAAGCTTGATCAGTACTTTGGCATGTCTCCTTTGTCGTATTTTCAGTTTTACAGTGGCCCATTTTCACCCACCTACTATGCTAAAAATGTTGCTCTTTCATTACTCCACGGTTGTGTAAACAGCCCTGATGAAGCTGGCATTTAATCAGTCGGAATAAAATTCTTCCGGCTCCTAAGGAGCTCACCTACCAAACCCGACTATTCAATGGCATCAATCTTCTAAAAGACGACTTTCTTTCCAGACAGTCCTCATTTAGCAGCAAAATAAACTTTATTGGCTAACCTTGCCCTCAGAGTAGTGAGGGTTTCAAAAGGACTTCACATTACAAACACCGCCACAGTCCATCATTATCCCCCACTTCCTCCTTCGCATTCCTGCCCCGGCCCCGGGTGTCTCCCGCTCCGTCGTTACCACGCAGCCAGCGCTCCCGAGGGGGCGAGGGCGGCTCCCGCCGGCAGCTGCAGGAGAAGGAGAGGGAAGAAGAGGGTAGGAGAGGGGAGAGGAGGAGAGGGGCCGCAGCCCGATTTCCCTCACGGGTGACGGCGGGCACGAAAGACGGCGCGGCTCCGTTCCCGTCGCCCGCCGCCGAGGCGGCCCCCGAAGGCGCTCTGCCTGTCGGCCGGCCGGTGACTTTCAAGCGCCTCGCCCGCCCCTTTTCTCCTCAGGCGCCCGGCTGACTGTGCGGCGCTCTCCCGGCAGGCGGGGCCGGGTCGAGGCTGTACAACAAGGGCAAAGTGATACTTCCTCTCCTTCCGCCTCGCCCGCCCGCCCTTCCTGCCCGGCGCCCCGCCATGGAGCCGGCTCGCTGGCGCCCGGGCACTCCTGGACAGGGACGGAGGGCTTCGGGGAGCAAGACGCACCCTTCGCCACCCCGCTGCGTGCGCGCAGGCAGCTCGGCGCGGCCGCACGGCCCGGCCCGCGCTCCTATGCGACGCAATCCGAGCCGCCCTCTGGGCGGAAGGATACGGGGAGGAGCCTGCGGCGCGGTCCTCCGGGGCGCTGAGTCCTGTTGCCGGGTGACGGAGCGGCCGGCCCCCCTCCCTCCCCGTGGCGCTGGGAGCCGCCGCTGCCGCCGCCGGTTTACGTAACGCCTCCCAGGGCAGGTCCCGGCTCCGTCCCGCCCGCCTCACTCGGGGACGGCAGCAGCGGGACGGAGTCCGCCGCCTCCTCTGGCTGCCAGAGGCCCCAGGGCCCCGCTCTGCGCCGCCACGGCAGGTAAATAGCCGGCGCGGGCCCGGGGAGTAGAGGGAGGGCGGCTGCCGCCCTACCCGTGGCAACGGGAGGACAGCGGCGGCGGGCGCCCTCTTCCCCGCCGTTTCTTCCCGCCGCTGCGCAGAGGGACGGGCGGGCTTAGCCACCGGGGAGCGCCGGGCCGGCGGCTTGAGGCCCGGCCAAGGAGGCCCGCGCCGGTCCGTTCTCCCCTCCCCTCTCCGCTAACAGCCCGGGAAAGAGGAGGAGTTGCGGGGCCGGGCCTGGCCGGCGCCGGGAGGACGGTTTCGCGGGATGGCGCGTCCCGCTTCTCGGCTGCGCCTGCCGCAGCGCGGCGGGAGCGTGCCGGGGAGGCCGGGGGCAGGGCCGGGGGAGAGGGGAGGAAGCGCGGCGACGGGAGGAGAGGGGCCGGGGAGGGGGTGACAGGGAGCGCGAGGGGCCGGGCGGGGGGGCTGGCTGCAGGCCGGCGGCGGGGCAGGGCTCGGGGGCGGGGCCGGGGGCCCGGCCGGGGTGCCCCGGTCCGAGCGCCTGCTTGGGAGCAGAGCCCTCCCTGGCCCCCACCCCCCGCGCTTCTCCATCCCGGGCTTGCCCCTGGGGTCCCAGCGCCAGGTGAGCGGTTTGCGTTAAGGGTCGGGAGGGAGGCGCCAGCGTGGAGCAGGAGCCGGGGCTCCTGTGCCTTCGGGCCGGGTCACGCCCGGGAGGAGAGGAGGAGGGAGAGGAAGGCAGCACCCAGTACCCACCCGTCGTCGGTGCCGGCCTGCGCCGATGTCACCCGGCGCGGCGGACGGGGAAACGGCAGGATGCGGCGCTTCTGGTCAGACTAGCGCGAACCTAATCCGGGCAGACCCGGCCCGGCCCGGCCCAGCCGCGAGGCTGAAGTGACAGGGCTTTGCGCACCCCCCGCCCCGGGCTGCTGCCAGGCCTGGCCGGTGTGCGGGCAGGGCTCACGCCGTGACCTTTCATCCTGTGCGTAATTGTACAAAGCGCAGGCAGCGGCTGCTGACCGGCGAGGAGGAGCCGGGTCTGAATGCCTCGGGTTGGGGTTGGTGGAAACCACCGCTGGCTTAGCTCCGGCGTTACGGGGTTACCCCGGGAGCCCATCTGGTGGGACTCGCTCCCCTCTTTTTTTACCCCCTCCCTTCCAGCAGCATTGTCCTTTAGGGGCCTATTGAAGGCAAAAGGCGGACAGAAAGGCTGCTGCTGTTTCAGGAGGAGGAGCTGGGCTGATAGGAGACGGATGGGAGCCGCATCCTATGGCCGCTCGGAGCTGCGCGCTGCCTGGGCGGGCCCGGCACGGCCGCAGCCTCTCGTAGGCAGTGGGCGGGGGGGAGGACACGACACGGCAAGGTTTGGCGAAGGTTACAGCTGAATGCAGAAGTGACACAAACTGACACTTCGTTCCAGCAAACTAATTTCTGTCTCCTCGTGTCGTCTCGATTAAAAGTATAAATTTACGAAGTCGTGCTATGAAACTTCGAGAAAAGCGAAAGTGTGCGGTGCTTTTATTTGTCTTTGTTTTAATTACTCGTTGCAGTACCTGATGCTGATCTGAAGGGTGAAAATAGTATGATTTGCTTGTCCTGTCAAAGAAAAGACATTCCTATATTGCCGTGTTTTCTCTATATAAGTAATTTGGGCTGTAGTTTATAGGCCTGGGATCAGAGGACACTCTGGTAGATAGTTGATTTTCCTCATGCAAATCCTTTTAAATGTTTAGGTTTTTATCCTTCCGTTGTACCCTGTGTATTTACATACTCGTTCCTGGGAAGAGGTGGGAATTGCAGATCAAATTTCCTTTCTTACCCTTGAAAAGTAAGCTTTTGATGATTCAGTAGATAATTGTATCAAGCAAACTACTTCAACCGCAGTGCTGAAACCTCAAGTATTGCAGGCTTCTCACAATTCATGGGAGCCTCACATTTTTCTTTATTGTTTGAAACAAATATGCCTTATAAAAGTAAATGACATGGAACTTGATTGCTACTTGACATGTAACTGTACAGATTTTATTTTGTACTAATCCTCCATCTGCTGTTTCTTGTCAGTATGGATATGCTGAAATGGTACTGTAACTCCCAATCAATAAAGCATATCATATAGGTATCAAAGTCTTCTATTGAGATATTAGAGGGGATGAGATACCAGAGGGGATGTAGGTAAAAATTTATAATGTTCTTAATTTTCAAAGACTAAGAGTTACAGGGGAATCCTGATTTCTATGCTCCATTGAAAGCACGAGCAGTTTATATCCCCACCATATTCTGCTTAGCAGGTATTCCCACATGGACAGTCACACAACTCCATCAGTTCATTTGTTTTGTGCACTGTGGAGGTAATGATTTTTGAGACCACAGAGTCTGTAAATTTGGATTGGATACTTGAACCTCTAGCTTTTCTGCTTGTCAGCAGAGGAATCAGAAGAGAAGGGAGGGCCAAACAGATTTATATGTGGCCCAAGGGGAAAAATCAGAGGCCTTTAACTTCTTATCTTAATATGCAGATTTCGTAGTCTGCATTCCCCACTGCTTTTGTTGTTGCTATTTGTTATTCTTCCAAATAAGAGAAATTCCATAGGGTGAAATGATGTCAGCATTTTCCTTTGCTCATTTGCAGTGCGTCCTAGCAGGAATAGGGATAGAGGAAGATCTAGATACTGCATCGACGTTCTAGCTACTTAGTAGATGATTTTGCTAGGATTCTAGCAATCGGCCTGTTTCTTTAAGCTTTGCATGGAGAAAAGTACAGAATTTGTAATGATGGATATTGAAAGTACTGTATGTTAAATACTTTCTTTAAAGCCACCTAAATGTTAATGTGTTCAAAGTAAGAAATTGGAGCTTTTCTTAAAAAAATCTGTAGCTTTATGCAGTTTGTGAGTGTAAAACATTCTTATTTCTTGTTACTCTACTGCAGCTTGTTTTTCTTCTTTAAGAAATTCATAGCATAGATTTCATACCTGTCTGATAGACTGACTGATAACATGAAGCACCTACAATTGTATAATGGCAATAACAAATAGCTAATAACTAAGATAATAAATTACTCATCTTGTTATAGTAGTAACAATGTCTGGCAAAGCAGAATGTGATGAAGGCAGCAAGACTTAGAATTCCTGTTGGCTAAGAGAGGTAGCAGGAACTATTGTAGTTATCTGCACTGCTAGTGGAGCTTGGAATACACATGATCTTCTAGAAGCTATTTAGTATGTTCTCTTTATTGGGATAGTTTCTTCTGTGTTGTGGAACAGAGACTGGAATCCTTTGTTTTAGTCCAAGAACAATGACAGGCTGGTTAGGTAATTTGTAAAAGTAATTATAGAAATGAGTAGCGTTCTGTCTCTCCTCCCAACCTTGCCCCAAGAATTTTCTTCTGAGTCAAGTCAATCTCATGATAAAAAAAAAAAAAAAGTTCAAATGAATATTTGAATGCTTGGTTGTGTTTCAGTATCTAGAAAAGAGAAAAAAATGGGCTGATAGGAGGGAAAATATGGGATTTTTTTATAATTTGAAAATAATTTACTAGATTTCTTTAGGTATAAATACCAGGTAACTGCAGGATTGTCATACTGTTTTAATGGAAAAGATCTAGATGAATTAATGATAGTATTTTTACTAAACAGCACCTTGTTTTACTTTACTGAAAATTGGTTGGGTGCATCTATAATGGATGCTGAGGGACTGAATGTGTATTTTATTGGGCCCTGTTGGTGGTTGGGGGTGGAGGAAAGGGTTGAGTAGTTTGAACCTTCAGTACAAAGATCACTCTTTCACAGACTTCGTACTAGACATTAAATCTCTAGCTTTCTTTGAAGCTACTGAATAGTTTTAATTTTTATTCTGCTATTTCCTTTATAATTTCACATGCAAACTTTTGGATTTACCTGTATAAAACTATTCATTGATTATTTCTGCATCATCTACATTCTGTTTGTAACTTAGCTTCTGTATGTTCACTTGGTATCTGTCATTCCAAGAGATTTATTTCTAAGGCAGTAGTGTGGAAATTTCAATTATACAGGATTTAAATTAATTTTTTCCCAGTTGTGATATTAAATGTAATAAATTAATTATATCCTGCTAAATATGTGCATAGTCTGCGCTCAGAATTTCTATAACAGTCTTCATTTTTTAATACAATTTGAGGAATGTTTAAATTTCTCTTTGTTTACTCTGTTGAGGAGGAAGTTTCAAATATGCGGTCTGTGCTGAATTTACTTATGTCTGTAACTTTTTAGGCCTTATTTTACAAAGGATTTTGTCTTAATAAATAAAACCTAATTGTAACAGGTATGAAATCTGAATAGTTTTGTGTTCTTTTTGTAACTTCTAAAAATCTTCCCTGGGTTACTATTAAATACATGTGAGGAACGAGGTCTGCAAGATAGAACCTGGATTACAGTTGAAGACACCTGATGTTTTCTATCAGCTTTGTCACTAAATGAATTCAAGCAAATCATTTCATCTTAACGTGCCTGTGTTTAAGATGCTGTATGGAAAGGAGGAGCTGTGGTGCCCCTTGTACGTTATTCAATTGTGTGAGCATAGAGGCTTTGTTGTTTTTATGGTTTGGCTAGATACACTAGCTTGGTTATAGAAGAATTCTGAAGGAAGCCAGAGTTGCTTTGCAAAAAGAGGTTTGGCATACATAAGACACTGGAAGAAAGCAGAAAGGTGAGAGACTAGGGTTAGCTGAATGCCAGAAAAAGTAAGGCAAGTTTTCATAATATTGTGTAGTTTTAATGTCAGAACAGCGGATTTGAGTTGCAAGATAGACTCTGCAAGGTTATTCTAGGTAGTGTTACTTCAGTCAGAACTGAGGTTGAGATAATACCCATCAGTAAAATGGCAAAATACACTAAAACATACGCAGAATGATGAAAATTATTTTGGTCATTTACCACGTGTCGTATGTGGTCTTTAAGAAAATAAAGTGTTTTACTAGCCTAAAGAAAAAAGGCTGCTTGAAGCATCACTAATGAAGAAATCAGTAATGGGTATTGCTGTCATTGGATGAGTAATTAATTCTCACTAAATCCTTGTGAAACTGTAATCTGTTATTACAAACTTGAAGCAAATTTGAAGACTCTGTGGCTGAGTGGGAGTGCAACATTAAAACACTGTGTTGAATTTAAGATGCTGGAGTATCTTGAAAGAAACAGAGCCAGCTTCCAGTGATTCGTCTGATTGAGAACTTAGGAACTTCAGGAAAAACTTCAATTGTTTAGTGATATTTCAATTCTGTTGGCTGAAGATGCTGAGGTAATGACTGTTAGTAGTTAGCTAGAGGTTGCTCTTGAGTGATTTCCTATTCTCCTGGTTCTGTCTTCTGGGGTAGCAGTTCACTGCTGCTTAGTGGATGATTGCATGTAAGAGCGAAACTGAAGTACCTATAGTAATTTTTGTTTTGTTGAAGTTTTTATAGCTCCTTTGCTAGAAGTTGTGTTGAATTGTGTGGCATGATACAAGAGTTTGAAAATTTCTCTGTAAGACTAGATATTTGTTTAATTTTAATATTTATATAGATTTTTTTTTTCATCAGCTTAGCTGAACAGGATGTCTTAGCAGCTTGAGAGAAACCTCAGAGTTCCAGTTTTTAGTAACTTTGTTCTTGTGTTAAAAAAGAAATGTCTTGGTTAACAGTACAGTAATTTCCTTGAAGAGAAGTAATACATTGCTGACCTGTTTTTGTAAGAGGTTTTCTGGAGCTGATAGCTAAATAACTTGGATTTTAGTAAAATAAGATTTCCAGCTGTCATATGAAGTAACAAACAGTAAACTTATCATTTTAAGAGCAATATTAACCTGTCCTACCTGTTCAGTTTGTAAATTTATTTTTTTTAAATGAGCAATAGGATTTTAAGCACAAAAGTGGAGATATGATATGGCCACAAAAATCACCGCTGTTTTTACAGAAAAGGAAGAAGAAAAGTAGTTTTCCTGACTGTCTTACAACTGAACAAACAATGCCTAGGCAAATGAACTCAAATGCTAAAATACATATTCCTTCATGTGAATTGTTATGCTGTTCTGATCTTAATTTCACAAATACTACTAACATTTTGGATTAAAAATTAGAGGCGGTAGAAATGTAGGAGAAAAACATTTGAAGCAATTTCCTTTGTAGTCTGGCATATATTCTTTGCTGAGCTTAGAGTTACCGTCTTCAGTACTGGTTAAGTCTTGGAGCTTGTAAACTTGTCAGAACTCTTTGCAATTACTGAGCCTCTTGTGGCTGACACACATAGTATGTTTTTACATAGTTATTAATGAAAACATTGGCTGTATGTGACTTCAACTGAACTTGTGATAACAGACTGCTTAATGGAAAGAGCTTTGAAAAGACTATATAGTTAGGCAATAGTTACATTTGTTTTTAAACCCTTCATGAGGCCATTTTAAACTTTTTGAAAAGGTAGTAATTAACTCCTTGAATTACAGACCACATATAGAAAACTTCAGTAGTAAGCAGAGACCACCTTTGTACAAATTACGTAAGTTAATAAAGTAAAATGTATAGTGTGGTTACTAGCTACTTAGATGTTTATATACAACTGCATTATTAACTTCCAAAGTGTAAATAGCTGGAGGAACACCATAGCCTTTAAATGGGTGGTACTTATTGGAACTTACGAATTCATAATTCATTCTCCTTTTCTTGCCCCACCTGAAAGATGCAATATATGCCTATGAATACATTGTATATTAGCTGAAATAAGTCCTATATGGTTACACTAAAAGAGTGGCCACTGGGTTACTTTGTGCTGTGGTAGTGTTCCAATGATCCAGGTGAGTATTTTATGAGGTGGCCCCACTTGTGGCCTGGGGGATGATTCCTTTGGGTGCCTGCCTGTGCCTCAGAGGAGGCTGGCAACACCTGCTGCATCACACTGGTCTCTCTGTCTATGCACTGAGACCGTATGAAGCTGGGGGAAAGTCAGTTTTAATGGATGCACACGTAACGTGGTGCTCACCATTGCCACCCAGCTTGGGAAGGGAGTTCAAACACAGGCAGTGGTGTACTCTAAAAGTTGGGTAAATCCAAGACATCAGGAGGACAGGAAGGAGAGTTATCAAAACTTGTCAAGAGCATGTATCTGATCTTTTCATTACTTGACTGTACCCTCTGCTGTGTTGTTCAGCTCTGTGTATGGCCTATTCTGAAAGCTACTAAATCTGAGATACAAGTAGTAGAAAGTTCACGGATTTCACGTGCCAGAAGTCCTGAAGATAAATACCTCAGTGTGCTTAGAATGTGTGAGTTCTTTGTGATCTTAGTTATATTTGGATTTGGTTTTTATAGGTTCTGTTTATGTTTCCTCAAACCTGAGAAAGAGTTACCAAAATACGATGATGGTAATAAATGATGTGTGATCTGTTGCTTGCGTACATAGTAACAGATACAGCTTTTGATAAATAGTGTCCCTGTGAAGATTCTCATGGGACTGAACAAAAAAGACTGACTGTCTCCTCCTTGAGCTTAAAGTTAGGCAGGTATTTCTCCTGAGGACCTCTCAAGCCTTGTAGCAGACTGTCCTGGCAATCCTTCTAATACACTTGAGGTAAATGAGCAAGATCAATGTGTTTGTCCCTGGCTTTTCTCTGGTATCCTGATAAGATCTGCAATTTTAAATTGAAAAGCTTAAATCATATCGATGTCTTCAATGGTAAAAAGAAATGTAACAGAACAGTGTGAAGCTGATGTTGGTGGCACTGAAATTAAAGTTGGTGAGTACTGTCAAGTATGAGCAGGGGTTTGTCACTGTTTCTGAGGTTGTCCATAATGCTGCTTTTTGCATTAGCACTCGCTGTTTCTCATAGGTTCTCTGCACTTTAGTGATCTGTAATGTTCTAGGCTAGTTAGAGTGCAGCACAGCACTTGCCTCTCCTTTACCAAACTTGAAGCAACCAGTAATTTCTTTGTCATCTCCAGTTTACTGTTGTGGTCTGATTCTGTCTCGAGGGTGAATTGGCTGAATGATACTAGTATGGGATACAGACATAAGCAATTTCTGTAAAGATGCTGGAAGTATGTATTGTATCAGCTCCCACATTTCATGTTCCAAAGAGTGACGCTGGTTGAAAAACCTCCACCTGCATTAGCTAAAATGAACTCTGGACTCTGCCTTCCTGATGTTTTCTTGTTGTATTTAAGTGGCTCTAACAGTGGGTTGTTACTGAAAGGGGCAACCTCATCTCCTTTCTTACACCAGCTGTAGATGTTTTGTGACAGTGTGGGTGAGTTGGTTGCTTATTTGTATTTTCTGAAGACTGGCCCACCAAAAATGATTTTTTTTCCATTTAGAACTAACTGATGCAGTTTGTCCCAGCAACCACCCAGTGGGTGGGTTAAATAGAACGGCAAAAGGATGAGGGACAATGGGAGAAAGAGTAGAACATTAGAACTGGCAGTATGCAGTTGTGGTGCAGTTTATGTTATGCTATCTAGCCCTTGAGTTGTCAGCCATACAGGTTTCTCATGTCAAGATGTTGCTGCTGGTGTTGTTCTCTTGGAAGTTAGTTACTGCTTTTATAAAAACCATTGCTTTGGGTTTTTACAAGCTGGTGCTTGTGCTGGCAATAGTAATAATTACTTCAAATTTTGTCCATTATATGCAGCGCTTTTAAATGTTCATTTTTAACGTGAAAAATATTTACATAAATTCCTTGTCATTAGAAGGCAATTTGTACTTTTAAACATACAAAAATTACTGTATGTCGTAAGTTATGTGATACGTGTATATTTTTCTTCATGCAGATAGGATTTTTGAAAGAGAAAGGAGTAAAATTTAGTTTTGACTAAGCTTGAAATTTAGTTCAAAATCCAGTCTGGACAGTAACAAACTAAACTGGATTGTTTTTTTTCTTGTGGCAGTCTATATTGTTTTTTTAAGAATTAGAATAGAGTTATTAGGACTGTATTGACAACTGGATAACCTCGTTTGGACAAACTCTTACTGAAATAATTGAAATGTTGTCATGGGTAATGGCAGCTTGGCATTTGAAATTTGCAAAGCAGTATTTCACTTCTAGATTCACACATTCTATAATTATCTTGAAATTTATTAAATCTGATCAATGTTTGAAGGCAATTTTAGCATTTCTTAAAATTAATAATGACATTGTTTGAGACACAATGTTTTGGGGGAGTGCAGGTTACAGATGTGCTGTACCACTTACCTGCTTCCAGTGCACAACAAACTGTGGTACCAGAGATTGTTTTATTTGTCCGGTTTCATTTTGTCATAAATGCTTTGGGCTCCCTTATAATTATTGTAATGGAAGTGGTGGCTGTTCCCTGCATAATGAACTGCTTGCTTTTTTTAAATTATTATTCTTTAATATTGAGTCTTGACCTCCTGAAACAGTTTCTGAGTGTTGCTATGGAATAACAGTGCTTCATCCTGAAGGTAAAATTTGCTTACTAAATTATCAAGACATCTATTGATCCATGATCTGCAAAACTTACCAACTGTTAGGGCTTATAAATTACATTTTTATAAGTCTTATTGCATGTAGTGAAGAACTACTTCCTAGGTGTCCACTATGTAGAGATGCTTCTTATAAGTCTGCTATATGTAATAGGAACCCTTTCAGAAGGGTCTAATTATGAAATCACTTTCAGACCTTCCTACTATTTTATAAAGTGATGAAGTTTTAGTATGTGGCAGGCATAGTATGCTGTGATCTTCTCTGTGCTCATAGGTTTTGCTGCTGGGTCATGCTTTTTCCTATTCCCATCTTGCCTTTGTTTGTCTAACATACAATTTTTGTATTTCCCCCTTATATGACAAGTTTGTTTTGAGAAAGTGGAGAATATTCAAATTACGGAGAATCTGGGGTCTTGGGTGTACAGCTGAACCCCTAATGCAGGTGCCTCACCTGCTAATTCTGCAGTCCCATTAACAGTTGTTTCCCATGGCTCAGTTTTTGTTCCTGGCAGGATTGATGTTCTGACAGCTTGTAAAAAAGTTCATCTATGTTAATAATGTGCAGCCCTGTGAGTGGATCAGCTAATTGAAACTCCTCCAGCTACTTTTTTTTTTTTTTAGGTGTTGTTCTTGTATTATGCTGAATATGAATGTTTTATAAGAACAGCTGTACTGGTTCAGAAAAAGGCTTTGTCAAATCTGGTACTTGTCTACAACAGCATCTGTAAGCAAGCTGTTAGGGACGAGAAATAACAGGGAGAGTCCATGTGATGTCTGTCCTGAATACTCCCTCACCTTCACACTATTTTCAGTCTAGGGGATTTCCTGAGCCCTGATATGGTTTGTCTAGTTGGAAACTCTCAAGGGATCTCTCTTGTTCAATTTCCTTTGAGGCCCATCTAATTTTTTATTTTTTTTTTTGAGTCCTCATCTTTTGGCAAGGAAATCCTAGTACCTGTTGTATGAAGTTTTGCACATAGATCTTACTAAATTATTGGTACTTTTTTATTAAAAAAAAATACATGTGACAGCCTCTACCTATGGAGAGACGTGTTGTCTTTGATATTACAGACCTAGGGTTGCATGGTATATGCAATATTTGTGCAAAACATTAATTCAGTGATGCAAAGATCACTTTAGTTTTGTTCTGTGATTTGCTCTTTTGACTGCTGTCTTCGAGCTTACAGTTTCATGAAACAATCCAACATACTACTTAGGAAATGGATCCTGTGATTAAAAATCAGCTCACAACTCATTGTTCTATGTATTAATAGCACGAGGTTATTATTCTTCCTCTGTCTCATTTCAGGTTTATTGTGCTGATTTTTCCCCCCCTTTTATTTCCCAGTCCAATTTCATAAGATTCTTGTGCCTTTTTCTTCAGTTATTTTGTATTCACTGTCCCTGATAGTGTGCTGTTGTTCGGTAGCTTCTGAACTGTGCCGCGCATCCCATCTTCCAGGTTACTTACAAATTTGTTCAGCAATGCAGGTGCCAGTGCAGAATCCTACAAAACCCTGCTGGTGACTCCTCTGGTGTCATCTCTGTTCTTTTTCTTTACTAACCTAAGTAAATGAGGCTTATATGGTAGCTCTTGAATCCTTTGAGTAATTCGATTAAGCTTTTATAAAGGATTAGCAGCCTCAGATTTTCATTTGGATAAGTGTTATGAAAATAAGCTTGCAGATTAACAAGGGGAAAAAAAAAATCCTGCAGTAACGCTCACAGCCTGGTTTCTGTCCCCTCTGTGGGTTCTCTGACTTGAGTTGCACTAGAACCACAGCATAAGCTCAGCCTCATTAGGCATCAGTCAACCATAAAACATAAATCCATTACAAGTAAGACTGTATCACTCTTGCACTTCCCAGTAGTACTTGTTAAAAGAGGATGTATATATAAGTCTATGTATACCTAACAGTTAATTCACAGAGCTGCTTTTATATGTTCCTTGATGTGGTTCCAGCTAGGTGTTTTCACGTGTTTCTCATGGCATGGCAATGTGTCTGAAGCTTCGTGGCAGAAAGTGTCTGAACTGAGCTGGAG
The DNA here is from genome assembly GCA_027925045.1 of Hypotaenidia okinawae. Lineage (NCBI taxonomy): Eukaryota > Metazoa > Chordata > Aves > Gruiformes > Rallidae > Hypotaenidia > Hypotaenidia okinawae. The sequence continues at coordinate 96,668,717 of BSDF01000004.1, forward strand.
GGAGAGCTTTGTTTATAGCATAGGTGTTACCAAGTTTTTTGTTTTATGATAGTGCTTCAGTGCCTTGGTCACGAATCAGGTCTGTGCTCTGAAGACTGTACAGCCAAGTTTGAATAGGGGAATGTGATTTAAAAAATAAATTCTGAATTCACACGTCTATTAATGCCATGTGAAATTCATTAAAGACACAGATTCCATTGTTCACTAGATTTTAAATAGGCTTTGTTTCTGGGGTTTGACGGTGCCCCCCTCAGTGTGTGGCTGTTTGGTTTGTATGTTAAGGATGGGTTGAGATTTTTCGCTGAAAGAAACGAAAGAAATAACGGTAAAATTGCTGATTCCTCCCTAATATATCAAAACAGTTTTGGACATCTGTTACCATCATATGATGTGATCATGCTTTTCATTATCAGTCATCTAGAGGGGAATGAAATGTATTGAAATGAATATGTGATTTTACTGTTATTGACCAAACGTGATAAAATTTTCACATGGATTTATATTAATTAGGATTGGTGTATTTTTCTGTATGTAGTTTTCAGGGAGATGAAGGATTGTTTGCTTTTAGTACAGCCATCCTGGGGAAAAAAATACTTCTAAAGTACTTTGTCCTGGTTAAGAGATGAGGATACTTGCATTGAAATTAAGCAAATACATTTTTAAAAAAATTAAAAAGGGAAAATAAGAATTCTATAATACTTTGGTTTTCCCTGTGCATTGAAAAATTGTCATACATTGTCAAAGACCATGGGGGGTGAAATTTGTAATGAGAGTTGTTAGTTGTGAACTATGTAAGGTATGGGTATCTTTCACAGAATAATAGAGGAAACTTTACATAAACAGCAGTTATGACTTAACTATTGTTTGAAAACGTGTTTGGTCTGTTAACATCTAGCATCCCTAGTTTTACCCAAGAGATTGACTTCACTGCAGTAGATGTATCAACATGTGTAATGAGTAACTTGGAGGCGTGACAGACCTTATTTGCAGGTTACAGAAATAAATAGTACATTAGTTTTCAGTTTCCTCCAGTATGTAGGTCCTGTAATTTAATTTTTTTTTTTAATTGAGAGTGTAGACCCCAGTGTAGTGAATTTAAGCCTGCAGACAATTTGCATCCTTTTTATGTTAACCTTTTTATGATCTCCAAGAAATAGTCTGGGGACCTTTAGTTTACTTGAGCATAGTAAGTTGTATGGTTTTTACTCTCCCTTCCAATCTTATCTTTTATATTAGGACTGGATACAAGGTATATCTTGAAGAAAGCTTGAAAGCTTCTTATAACATTTCTGCTTTTTTTTTTTTTCCATTTACACAAAATGTTCAGAACCTTGCTGCATGGATACATAGTTTTCAGAGGCCTCTGGGTGCAGATAAAATACAGGGAGGTTACTTTAGATTAATTCAGCGAGTTTTGTGGCTTGGCTTTTGTCGTTGTTTTTCAAGATTAGAAACAATTGGGGAAAAAAGGCCTTACTTTTAAGATCCTTAATAGACCTTTTTTGTATGAAAGGAAATTATGGAGGAAAAAAGCTGTTGAAGATATGGAAATGTCATGCCTGGCATGAGCTGTTAACCAGTCTACTCTTTTTGTTGCTAAGTCTGATGAGAAGAGTTACATATAGTGGCACTTTCTTGGTGTATCAAGCTCCATTGAAGAGTGCTTTAGTTACACCTTCCTTTAACTGCACTCTGGTAATCTTAGTGTAATCTTACACTATAATGCTGTATTGCTGTAGGCACAACTGTCACAAGAAGGTGTTTGTGCAGGTATCATTGTATTACCAACATACTCTATATATTAAAAATTTTTTTTTTACATATTATGTATTTACTATGACATGATAATACTTATATTCTAGTTCACTTACTGGGAAGACTAATCAAAAATATAATGCAGGAACAGCCCTGTTGTAGGGAACTGACCTGTAATGTTCCAGCTTCAGTTTCTATACCATTGATCCTCCTTCCTGTTTCTTGATCTAGATTATTTAAAGTTGTTACTTTTGCATAACTAGATTTAAGGAGGCTAGAAATCAGTTTTCTTCTTCTACCTGTTTTAGCTCAAAAGAATGTTTAGTGACCACTGCACTGGATACAATTTTGAGAAAGAAGTATCTTCTTTCTAAGGTTTTAAAAGCTGAGTGTTTACACAATATTGTATTCTCTTTCCTTTGCAAGACACTTTATGAATTGGCTCTTGTGCCCCTAGTCATTAAGCTGTTGACAGCTTATCTAACAGCGCCCTTATTGAGGTCATTGATTAGTATTGCAAAAAGTGAACTGTACTTAAAAGGAAAAAAATGGCAGTGGAGTAAGTAGAAATTTCTAAGTAAGCAATATTTTTTCACAAACTACTGATGGAGATGTATACATTTTTATTTGGTAATTCTCATTATAAGGCCTGTCCCTCCATTGTATTTTGTAGTTGGAAATTAAGAATTCTTTCCAACTTGGTAGTTAAAATAACTAGCCCTGTGCTAGTTATTGTAGTCTCCCTTTTCAGATTAGCCGTGGTCAGTGCGAGGGTGGAGAAAATTACTTTTAGCAAGACAACATGAAAAAGATTAAAAAGGCATAATACTTGTCAGAAAGTTTTATCTCTGTGGTAGTGGGGTGAGAAAATATTCCATTTCCATGAAATTTTGTTAATTCTAAAGCATTATGAGAATTTGTTTAGGACTTTAGGTAAAACAAGTAAGTCAGTTGTAAAATGAGAACTGTCAAATACCATTTCAGAGTTTTGTTCAAATTTCCAATTTTTTTATCAAAATATCAAATATTTTGGAATTTGACGTCAAAATAGGTAATTGAATTGATATTTTAAAAATTGGGACTGTAATATTTGAACATCATATTTTTTTTCCTCAACTCCTGTGATAATTTGTCTCTTGTGCTGTCTCTGCCCCCTCTTCCATTTGAAGAAAGCAAGACATGCTTGCACTGGTCAACCAAAGTAAATCAGATTTGGTCAGCCTGGATCTCAAGAACTGAGTTTCTCAAATGCCTCGTGAGAAGTATTAAGGTAGTAAAGAGAGGCCAGGTTATCACCTTATTCAGGGGAAAGCTGAAACATAAGGTGCTAAGGATCTAAACCATGTGTCTAAGGAACTTTTGATAGAAGTGACTCAAGGCCTTTGCTTTGCTGTATCATAGGATGGGTTGGGTTGGAAGGTACATTTAAAAATCTAGTCCAACCCCGCCTGCTATAGGCAGGGACATCTTTTACTAGATCAGATTGCTCAAAGCTCTGTCTAGCCTAACCTTGAACACCTTAAATAGGTCATCCACAACTTCTCTAGGCAGGCTGTCTCACCACACTCATCATTAAAAAAATAGCCACCTTATGTCTAAATCTGTGCTCTTTGACTTTAAAACTGTTTGCCCCTTGTCTATAGGCCCTAGTAAAAAGTCAGTCCCCTTTATCTATTGAAAGGCTGCAGTAAACTATCCCCAGACCCAGGCTCCAGGCTGAACAACCCCAGCTCTCTCAACCTTCCTTTATAGGAGAGGTGCTCCAGCCCTCTCATGATTTTCATGGTTCTCCTCTGGGTCTGCTCTAAAAGGTCCGTGCCTTTCTTGTACTGGGGACCCTCAGAACTGTGTGCAGTACTGCAGGTAGGCTCTCACAAGAACAGAGTAGAGGGAGAAAATCTCTTCCCTTGACCCGCTGGCCATGCTTCTTTTTAGGCAGCCCAGGATACAATTGGTGTTCTGGGCTGCAAGCTCTGGCTTATTATCAGAATTGATATTGGGAATTGCCTCAACCCACATGCAGGACCTTGCACTTGGTCTTGTTGAATTTAGGAGATTGACATGGGCCCATTGTTCTAGCCTGTCAAGGTCCCTCTGGATGACATCTTTTCCCTCAAGCAAATCAACTGCACTTCTCAGCTCGCTGTCACCTGCGAGTTTCCTGGGGGTGTACTCAATCCCACTAACATCATTCATGAAGATATCAAATCATATTGGTCCCAGTATGGACCTTAGAGGAATACCACTCATTACTGGTTTCCACTTGGACATTGAAGCACTGATTGTAACTCTTTGGACACAGCCATCCAGGCAATTCCTTATCCATCTAATAGCCCATCCATTAAATGGATGGATATCTCTCCAATTTAGCAACAAGGATGTTGTGTGGGACTGTGTCAAAGACTAGAGAAGTCTGGGTACATGATAGCTATAATTGTCCACTGATACAGTCACTTTTGGTTGAAGGAACTAAATTTCCAGAAGCTGATTGCTTTGTTCGATTAGGTACTCAAAACCTTCAATGAGAAATGTGATCACCTTAACCAAGTCCTCTCCATCCTGCCTCTCTTGACTTTTTTTGATGGTATCTTTGCAAACCAAAGACTCCTTGGAACATATGTTTGTTGTCTATCTCCATTCTCTGCACACTTTGAAAAAGTAAAAATTATGGGTAGATGGAAAACCTGCTGAATTAGAATGAATTGATTTCTTGTTCGATCACTTTCTTACTTCTACCTTCTCCTGATTTTCCTCCCTGACCACCCTTTCATAATTCCCCTTTCTAGTGGAACTTTCTGTTAACTCTGTCAAAAAGTTTGTGTCCTGAAAATTGAGGTAGATCTGCTTCATGTCTCAAAAAAGACAAATCAAGAGTGTCAGTTTTTCCAGATGTTTGAAAGATGGAGTTTGGGGCTCTGACTGGGATTGTGTCATTCACCTGGGGACTCGCCACAGCGTTCGTCACAGGCTGGTGATGCCAAGTCCTTCTTGAAGGACAAGGACAAAATGGATATTTGAATGAAATGTTGTTCTTCAACAATGAAGAGAACGTGGACTGCTTAAAAATTTGGACTTGTGGCTTTTGAAGTATCTTGGTCACGTTATTAGGCTTTTCTCATACTTTCTGTTCTCTGGTTATGTGATGAAGCATTAACCTCCGTGCCCTTTGCAGGATGTTTCTACCTGATGTTATTTGTCTTTACATACAAGATTCTGACTAATAAAAGCACGTTACTGACAAAGTAACTTTCTCAAAATGAATGTTGTTATCAGAGCAGTAAGGCAGCTTTAGCATAGTGCAGGGTTGTATCAACTCTGTAGCGGTTGATGATAGTTTCTTTTTGATGGTGTGACATTTGACTCAGTAAAGATCTGGATATACAGATGAACTTGGTTGGAGAGCTCCTAAAAAACCTATGTTTTCTTGTGTGGACATAGGTATCAACTGTAACGTTACCTTTCAATGCTGTCAGCAAAAAACATGCTGCCCAAACAAAATGTTCCACACAGTTCGTAGTTTAGATAGTTAGATTGGGTGGTGTCTTTTGAGTGTGTTGGTCATCGTGCAGTGGGATTGAAACAAAGCAGTAGATTTTGCTTAGATCCTTTAGTCTTTGCTTCCTTTCAGTGAAGGGATATTTCCTGCTAGGATTTCAGTGTTGTGCTCTCTTGCTGAGAAGCTACAGAGGAGAGAGAGAAGGCCTACACAAATGCCAGATTGGCAGACCAATTGGCATTTTTTGGACTGACTCCAGGGTTAGAGAGAAGAATGCTTACATGTGTAGTAGTTGCATCTTCTGCCACTTGCTTAGAGATCGATTTGGGACTGTGGGTCATAGAATTCTTAGGATGGTTTGTCTGATTTATGGTTTAGTGTAAGCTCTCAGGTAAGACTGGTGTATGTTTTGCCTAAAGAATGTTAAATGTTAATTCTGGCACTGATAAATTATGTCCTGTTCACATTTTTTAAGTTACTCCAGAGATTTATATTTTTATGATGACAGATTTTTGAGTGATTAAAATGCTTTGTTGGCCTCAGGCAAGGCAAATATTAACAAACAAACAAATAAAAAAAGCCAACCCCAAAAACTAAGCCTGAAGATAACAACTATTTAGTAGTAGGACTTATGAAACTTCTGGCCAGATGAATTTCATAAATTCAGTGTTTTATAAACAAGATACTTTTTTCTATTCCAGAAATAGAAATAGCTCCAATACAGTAGGATTATATTGTCTTCTAGTGAAGTCAGTATTTATGCACAGTAACATAGATTGTTGGTTTTTTTAATCAAACTAGGTTTGGGATTTTTTTTTTTCAGCTGATTGTGAAAGTAATAAAATCTCAATTTCCCATAAAGCCAGGCCAAACACGTTTCCATCAATGGATTGGTTGTGGAGTCTGATAAAAGAGCCTTCCTGCATTAAAAAGTATCTTTTTTAAAAGTTGCCTTGAAACTTGGAATAATTCCTGTTACTCTTCAAAATGGCACTGAGTGGGTGCTATACACTGAATAGTATACTATATATGTTGATTAAGCAGTGTGTGATTGACTGCTTTCTACATTAGGTGTTTTTTTCACTGTTTAATATTATTCATGTATGGATACATATTATCACAACTTATCATTTTTTCCTCTTTATAGGTCCTGCTGGGGACTTGCATCTGGCCTCAATGTGAAATTAAGGTAGAAAAACACATCTACATATGTGTTTGCTATTAGGATTTAGGTTATTCACTGGTCATGCCTGAAGAGTGATGTTCGTCTCTAGACGGCTAACTGCCAGGAAATATAAATGATTGTCCTAGAAGTCAAGCCTCTCTCCTATTTACTGGAGTGAAAATCACCTCCAGATATCGACGGAATATCAACTGCAGAAAATGCTTCACGTTATAAGGATGCCAGCCACCTAGATTCATGCGCCCTATCTGTACAGTTGTTGTGGATGGTTTGCCATCTGAAAGCTCCTCAAGCTCTTATCCAGGCCCTGTATCTGTTTCTGAAATGTCTCTGCTACATGCTTTGGGTCCAGTGCAGACCTGGCTGGGACAAGAGCTAGAGAAGTGTGGCATTGATGCCATGATTTATACTCGGTATGTCCTCAGTCTTCTGCTGCATGATAGCTATGACTACGACCTGCAGGAACAGGTATTTACATATTTTAGATGTTGTCCAGTGAAAGTGAGTTTTTGTATCAGTTATGTTTTGTGTATTATACATGGGTATGTCTTAGATTGGGGGGCTGGGGTGGGACAGTTGTCTTTCAGTGTGTGGGTGGTAGGGGGTATGGAACCACACGGGGATCAAATTTGGTGGGTGAATTGAGATGAATGTAGTTAGTTTGCTGTATGAGAAATTTCATTAAACATAATTTTCCCATTGCTGCAGTTGGTATCATAATTACTAACACTGGAATATTCTGTAGCATAAATGTAGACCTTCAGTACTACAGCTGTAAGGTTAGTTTAATACTAGAACTTTAGTAAACTAATCCTTGTACACTGAATATCAAATTGGCCTGCTGCGCTGTAGTTTGTAGACTCCCCATCACTTCTTGTGGATTTATCTTGTGCTATTTTCAGTAAAAAAAAAAAACCCACAGTTTTTTAAAAGCATTTAAAATACATTATTGCACATCAATTATCCATATCTTCTGAAAGAATGTTAATACTGAATCCTGATAAAAGACATGCAGAAGAGTTGCTCTACATGGCTGTACTTCATAAAGGGCAGGGGAAGAAAAAAGTGAAGCTGTATATCAGACAGACACAACTCTGTTGTTATTTCCATGTGCCTTTATTGCTGTAGATACACTTTTCAGTCCTGATTTAACCTCTATTTTATTTTTTCTTTTTTTTTTTTTCCTTTTCCCTTTTAATTTCTGTGCATTATCAACCTATATGAAAATACTTCTAATAGTGAAGTTTTATGGGTATAGAACTCAGGGAAGTTCTCGTGTTTTCAAGAAGGGATGAGGATGCTCTTGGTCATAGACTTTGTCTTCTAAGGTGTCTATGATGAAGGAAGACAGGCAGGCAGGCGTTTCTTATTTGTTGGCTTGATTATTAGTTTGTTCTTTATTGCCATTCTTTTGGTTATGCTTCACATATTTCTGCCTAACTGCTTCAGAACTTTGTTTTCTAGTTTACCTTCTTAATAATGGAGCAGGATCAGGGCAGGGTATTATGGAACAGATGTAAATGTAGCTGAAGCAGGAGAACTTCCAGCAACCATTGCTGTGCATAAAAGCCTTCATGCTCCCATTGTGCAAAACAGAAAACTTCATGTGCAAAAGTAATTTTTGTTCAAGTTTATCTGGAAGCAGTGGAAGTCACCGGAAACAGTGTCATGATGAAGAATAATACTAAAAAAACCCACTGTAAGCAATGTAGAATGGAATGCCATAGAATGTACCTTAACAGTGAACTTATTTATGTCTTGGTCAGACATGAACATCTGTATTTTAGAAGGGGACTTTATTTTAGAATCAAGTTGCAGAACCTGTTTGAAAGCAGGGAGTGAGGTGAGGACAGAAAAAAGTAGCCAGATGAAACCACACAAGAATTTATGGAGCTTTATAGATAGCTTTTTGTGGCCTTGGGGAAAAATGAAGACTTGTTTTCATTTTCATTTTCGAGCATAGCCATAACTGTGAAGCCACTACTGTGATAATTTGAAATGACTGAGGTGCCAGAATTAGTTTTCTTTTTATCAGGGTTTGCAGGGTACTATATTATGAAAACCTCATTCAGTTTATTTCTCGTTTTGATACCTTAACCGGGTGCTTTGTGAGCTGATAGCAGAGCTTTAAGCAATGTGTCTGTTCTTTTTCCAAGTTGATTATCTGAAGCTAATGAGCCAAAGAGGGGAGAATACCACATGCTAACAGAGTAGCCAAAGCTGTGTTGCTGAGTGGTTGTTGTAGTACAAACATACAGGGTGTCTTCTGAACAACATCGATATTTGACGAAGCTGGAGGTTTCTTTTCCACCTCCCTCAATTTGATCCTGCTTATAACATACTTCTATTGCATTTGTTCCCTCTACTTCAAATAACTTTTCTAAGTTTTGAGACCTAATATAAATTTGGTTTTGGGATGGTATTCTGTAAAATGATTGAATGCATATGTTGTGAAACTTAGCTAATTCCTTTCTTAAATAGTTTAGTTTTTAAAGACTGCAAATCCAGATTTCTTACATGGAGACTTGAGGAGGTCTTAAAACACACTGGTTATTTGTATGACCTGGCATTTAAAAATTAATCTCAGTTTAGTTAAGTCATTCAGAGACAAGAAAGTTTGTACCTTCAATCATATGCTTGCATATAAGCAATTTCAGTGCAGTTTTGGTGATGGATGAAACAAAGGGGAAACCCAAATACTGCTGGTGTAAACGAATCAAAGTCAGGAAGTGTGCAGCAATTAAACATATAAATGATAAATAATTTAAGAGTAGAATATGAAGAGTTGCTAGATCGTCTAATTCAGATTAACTCCCAAGGAAGAGCTGGTTCTTGACATCTAAGGAATTTTTCCCTCCATAGGATTATTTTGATTCTTGGGAAAGGTTGCAGAATTTCCAGGGAAAGAACAGTTCTCAATAGTGGGTTTATTGCAATGATTTCTCCCCAACTTAGAGGACAGCTACAAAGAGAATGGAGACTCTCTCTTCACAAGGAGACCCATGACAAAGACAGGCAATGGGTGCAAATTGCACTGGATGAATGTTCATCTAAATATGAGAGAGATTTTTTTTTTTTTTTATAGTGAGCATAACCATTCCCTGGAATAGCTTCCTCAGGAATGTCATAGAGCTCCCATTGATGGAGTTTCTCAAGATAAAATAGGACAGGGTGCTAGATAATCAGATAATCTTACCTAGGCTCCCTTTCCCTCAAAAGGGTGGACCAGATACTTTAAAGGTCCCTTCCATCCTGTGCTGTTCTGCGATTCTTTGCTTCTAGAAGTCTGTCTCTGTGGAGATTGTTTAGCTATCTCTTATTCCCAAAACTACAGCGATGATTTCTGCTTTGAACAGGCTAAAGGGAATGTGTTGTCTCTGAGCAACTGGAATAGGATTACATATATAAACAATCCATTGCAATGTGGTGCTTGTTGGGTGGGGTGTTGTTTTTCTGGGGGGAGGAGGGAGTGGGAGGATGAAGAGGACAAATTTAGGAAGTCTTAATCTTACAGGTACTGTGTAAGTCATCTTCATTAGAAATGTTGCAAACAAGATGGTCATTAAGATCTTTCCGCCTCAGAATCTTGATGACATCATTACCACTGTTGTAGTTGCTTTAGGGAACCTCCTTCCATGCTTTCTTTGCAGTGTTTTGGTGTCATCAACATAGCAGGGAAATGGAATTCTCAAATCTTGCACTAAGGTTCTGTCAAGTAAGTACAGAAAGATTAAAAACAAAGCAAGAATGAAAACCCGTCTCCAACCTTCCTAGGCATACCCAGCTATTTAAGATACCAGTGTTAGTCTGTTATCAGTCACCTCTGTTTACCTTTAAAATAAGTGTTTCAAAATAATATGGGAGTCCTGACTGACCAGGTCTTCAGGGTTATTTTTAAGACTAAGCACGATGTTCCCTCTGGTTTGTCAGTGATGTATAACATGTGGTTTCTGGTCTTGATTCTGCTGATGGCTGCTGTGACTTTAGTCACCTAACCTCTTCTTCCTCTGTACAGTGAGGTAGTCTAATACGTGGATAGAAGATAAAATTCGTTTAAGGGTTCGGTGTCTGGTGTTTGTTTGGGATTTCTCCTCTTTGTTTTTGTTTGTTTTTTGGTTTTTATGTGTGTGAGTCCAGGCTTTGGGAGTCTTTTGGGGATTATTTTGTTTTGTTTTAATCATTAGTTACTATTAATTCCATGCCTTGCCAAGTTTTACTGGAATGTTTGCAGTTTTTATTCTGACTCATTGGCTTGAACTGAAATACCTGTTAAAATATTGGGAAAATTTGATAGGCAGGTATGTTTTGCCCAGCTGTGTTCCAAAGTACTAGAGCTCTTTCAAGAAAGACATCGTCTTTGTGATAAATTGCACTGTGGAACCAAGATCTTCCCCAGCTGCTACGGTTATATGTACGTTATACATACCTATAAAGAATTACAGTAGCACATCCTAAATATACACACTTCAAATGTGTGGTTGCTTGTTGGTTCTTTTTAAATACCCAAGTACTGAAGTTAACGTAATTATTGTTGGCATTTGTAGCCCAGTTGTTATTCAAGCCATACTTGCTACTTTGGGAAATGAGTCTAAAAGCTTAAGATGTGAGAGTTCTTACATCATCCTTTATTCTTAGAGTGCACACTTCTTTTTTTTTTTAAATTTCCCTCTCTCCCTCTTTTTTCTTTTTTTTTTTTTTTTTTTTTTTGTGTGTGTTTGCAGTGATACTGCTGGTGGGAGGGTTTAAGAGGGTGGAAGAAAGGATGCCCCTTGGAATTTTTCCCCAGCATTGACTGATGGAGGAGAGAATACAAGGACAATAGGAATTAGATTTACACATTTCCTTAATTACTGTGACACAGCAGGATGTTTGTAGAAATAGTTTAACAGTTTAATGGCTAGTTAATTTAGGTCTGTCAGAAAACAAGTAAGGCTTTCAGGGGTAGATCTCACACACACACACACACACACACCCCCCCAAAGAAAGATGTTTCTTGCTTACAAGCTTTCAGGAGAACGTGCAGAACATAGGTGTCTCCTTGATCAAAATTACTAAAGGAATCTGTTAAACCATGGTTTATAGCATATAACATTGTTTACATGTGATGAAAATGTTTTCTTAAGTTTGTCGGGGTTTTTTTGTTTTTTTGGGTTTTTTTAAGATTTGAGTCTTACCAATGGTCTTCATTCAGAATGTTTGGAAATTGATATTTTGTTCTGAGGTAGATAGATAATCATTTAGATGCTTTTGGTCTGTTAAGGAAACCGCATAAATTGATATGGATTTAGAGACTGTGATGGTAGTTAAAGTGCAGAATGTTTCTGTTAAAAATTATGAAAACTATATACTTACTACTGATTTTTCTTATTTTTGGAATAACAGATAAGTTAAGGAGAAAATCCCATGAAATTACTGACAAAGTTTTAACTTTTGGAAGTCCAAAGAATTGCTTTTGTGGAAGATCTGAACATTGTAAGACAGCCTTTTGACTTCAGGCTGGATTGATTTTTAATCAGAGTGCCTTGCTCTTCGTTTCCTAATGTTAAACCAACAAGGTGCTTGTAAGATTTCTGATTGCTATTTCAATGCTAATTAAAAGTATATTTGTAGATACATGTGTTCTCAAACTAGTTTGCAATACACTAAATATGGTGTGAAGATAGGAAGGTATTGCCTTAAAATACAATGTTTCACACAAAATATTTCATTGATCTTTATTTGTATAGTATTAAGATCAGTTGTATCTTTTATGTACTGTTTGTAAGCGTAGCTATTTCCAAATTCAAGTCTGTGTTTTTTGCCTGCAGATGTTCTCCCTTTTGAAGGGATAGAGCCTTTAATAAAAAACAAAACAACAAGCCAAAACAAAAAACAAATCCGACATTCTGAGAGAAATGTTTGTAAGCCTTTGGTCATGCAGCTTGAAGGTCTAAATGCATTTGTTATGCATGCTTTCCTTATCAAGTGTCTTCTGTTGCTTTTGATCTACTTATTTGAACTCATTTTTGCAAATTGACCTTTGTCCTCACCTTCAAAAGTAAAAATCCTAACCAAAAGGGGAGGAGGGGTGGGATAATATTTTCCTAGCCCTCAGAATTAAGTAGCTATTGCACTGCAAACTGTGCCTTCTGAGACTAGCATGACATTTTTCTTTCTGATGTTTCAATTTATAAGAGGAAGGGTTTAATTCTGGAAGCCTAATTATTTCATACAATCGTAGGGGTTGGAAGGGACCTGGAGAGCTCATGGGGTCCAACCCCCTGCCAAAGCAGCTCCCCAGCTCATATTGCACAGGGTGGCGTCCAGACGGGGCTGGAATCTCTCCAGAGAAGGAGACTCCACACCCCCCTGGGCAGCCTGTCCCAGGGCTCCCTCACCCTCACTGGGGAAAAGTTCTTCCCCAGGTTGGGGTGGAACTCCCTGTGCTCCAACTTGCAGCCATTGCCCCTTGTCCTGTCCCCACAGACACTGAAAAGGGGCTGGCCAATTCCCCCTGCATCCCCTGCTTAAGATAATTATAAGCATTAATTAGGTCCCCCCTTAGTTTTCTCTTCTCAAGACTGAACAGTCCCAGCTCACTCAGCCTCTCCTCATAGGGCAGATGTTCCAGGCCCTTCATCATCTCCGTAGCCTCCTCTGGACTCTCTCCAGGAGATCCCTGTCCTTTTTATCCCAGGGAGCCCAGCACTGGACACAACACTCCAGGTAGGGCCTGACCAGGGCAGAATAGAGGAGGAAGATTATCTCCTTCGACCTGCTGGCCATACTCCTCTTGATGCACCCCAGGACTTCCCCTCCCAAAAAAAAAAAGGTACCAAACCTGGGGCTGATTTGAAATAGTTCCATTCAGGTTATTTTTTTTTCCCTGGAGAAATAGAAAAAAAAGTCTTCAGAATGATAGCTACAATTCTATCAACACTCTGATCATAGTTTTTATTCTTGTTTTTACATCACTAGCACATATGTATTTAAAGTCCAGAAAGTACCTTTTTATGTGAAGGAACAGTGTGGTGGAAAAGAGATCTGAGCCCACATATGATAAATTTCAGGTGTTTACTCTGGGTTTTTATCTCCATAAATGCATTTGGCCCATCACTCAGAACTGGGGTGGGGGTTATCATTACCAGCTCTTTTGCGTTTGGGTAGTGTGTGCTAGTGACACAGGATGCTTTTTGCTGGCAGGCTCGTGATGCACTTGCTAGGATCCAAGATCCAGATTGTTCTCCCTGCCATCCCATGTGAACCCAGTAGAGGGACCTTATGTCTGGATTTATATTCTAGTTAAGGATATTTAGTTTTTTACATGTATATTTTAGGGGAAAGAGGGCGTGTTTTGTTGGGTTTTGTTTTGAAGTGAAAATCTCATCCATAACTTAAAGGCAGGAGGAGAAATGAGGATTTGGTCCTCTGTAATGCACTAGGCTTGCGTTAAATGTTAATCTGACTCATATGCTTCTTTGACAAAAGTTGACAATGCAGGTTCTAGTATCTTTGCAACTGCTCATTTATCAACCCTAGGAAATAACTATGGGTCATTCAAACCCAGTTTTAATTTATTAAAACATGCAGAGTGTAGCTGAGTTACAGTAGGGTAATGCTGTGTGACTGCAGCACGCCAGTGTCATTAAGTTTCATGGTTCATCAGTACCATGTAGATGTAAATTTCATTAATGCAAAAAATTCTTAGTTTAGTTTGGTTTTTTGTCATTGTTGATTTATCTACAACGTTCCTGCAGGAACAATTTAAAAAATTTTCTGATCTTAGGCTTTTTAAAATCATTACTCAAAGTATGTATATAAAATTCAAGTTATGAAGAAACTGTATATGGATATTGTGTTTGAAGAAAAGGACAGTTAGGTAGGACAGGGAAGCCTGAGACCAATCTGTCTGCCTGTAATTTTTTTACATGATTATTTTGAAGTCCTTAGAGTATTCAAATACATACATGTCAGCAGGGTTGGGAATAACCCCCTTTTTTTTCCTCATATATGAACATGTAAACTGAAGAACAGATTTATCATATTTAGGAAACAGTACTATATCCTCCAATTAATATGCCCATTCAACTTATTTATTAATACAAACAGTTTTACTTCTGTATAAGCTCAGACAACCAAGTTTAAAAAGTTCTTAGAGGAAAACTTAGCTGTGCTCCCTCCCCACCCTTTCAGGAGTGATTGATGATGACTGCACAACTCACACTCTTATATTTTAAACTTAAGAAATCTTTTGTTTATAGTGTCAACTTGGTGAGAAGAACCGTGAGGATGTGGATTCCTCTTCAGTTGGAAGGTGTCTGAAATGGCTTTATGTAAGGCCAGTGGCTTGGGAAAGTCCCAGATACCCTCTGAAGGGCTGCGTGTGCTGCCTGTGGGGCCTCTCAGTCTCAGAGCTGCCCCTGGTGCAGTGGGCTTGGTCCTGTGACAGCGTCTGCGTGCGGTTCAGTCCGTGTGTCAAGTACAGCTGCACCTACCGTTGTTTTGGATGTGCTGGGGTGGCTTCATTCGGGTTGCTTTGCACGTGCTGTCAGTAGAAGAGGTTCCAGCCAAAGCTCACCTAGCAGTTCTGACCCATGCAGCTTGAGTTCATGCTGGTGCAAGGGTTTTGTGGGACTGACTCTTTTTTTTGTTTTGTTTTTTTTCTTCTCCTTTTAAAAAAAAAGACTGACTTTTTAGTTGACAGTTGATTTGTTAATTATAACTGTTCTGTGTTTCTGTCTTGGTGACTATTAGGTGTGGGGTAGATTTGCAGTATCATGAGCTGTGATTTGTATTCTTCGTTCCCTGCGGTAGCAGGGGTTGGAGCTCAGCAGTAGGCTCTCAGGTCATTGTATTTGTGCAAACTGTACAGGTTTCAGGGTAGTCGACTTCAGCTGATAGGTGACTGCAAAAGAAAAGCATTTCTTACTGAGGACTGTGGATGTCTGAGAATTTTTTTCTTTCAAACTGCCTTCTGCCTTTGCACCATTGTGAATGGTCATGTTAAGAGGCTGGTTCCTTTGTAACCACACATCTGTTCCAGTGTGTGAAATATCCATTTCAGGACATCAGACTTGGGTAGGCTCTGTGGTGCCTACCTTACGTGCTAGCCTGTTGAAGTAGGCACATCTACATAGTTTAGCTAACATGTTGTCATTAGCTTCTGCTCGTTGTAATCAAAGCCATTTTTTAATACAGTACTGTATTACCTTTTTGTGACTTTCTAAATACCATCTAATGCTTTGTTACAGTGTGTGTCTCAGTCATGTAAAAAGATTAAGAGAGTCACTTTTTTTACTGTGAAGTTAGGACTACTGCTTTATTCTTACCACTGATATTTTCACACAGGTTTGCTTAATGCAAAGCAGAGACATAAGCTCAAGTGCCAGCTGGGATAGTTTGCCGAAGAGTCAGGATTTATTTGCAGCCATCTCTGTGCTAAGTAATTCTACTGTTTTGGATTCTGAGGCTAGCTGAGGTACCTCCCTGGTGAGCTTTGTGCAGTAGACCATTGTGTGACAGTAGTTTTCTTTTTTATAGTAAAAGTGTATCACCACATCTCTCCAAGCATAGATGCACGCTGCCTTGTATTCTCTGAAATCAGATAACTGCAGTGGTCTCTGATGCTTGTCACACAACTTTATTCCCAAGTCCAAGAGATCAGCCATAGATGCTGTGAAATAACTTTTCCAGTCATAACATCCCTTTCTTATACCTGGACTCTATAGTGGCAGTTTCTGTTGACTGCCTGGCTTTCTGCCATGTAGGTAAGATATGCAAGTAAAATGATGTCTTTATAGCCATATCTGTAACCTTGCTAAATTTTCTATTTTGCTGTTACTGTAATGGGAAAACTCTAAAGGCAACCTGCTCTACAAATGTAGGATTTCAACAGATGCAGTATTTGCATGTTCTCTCACTCTTGGGAGGGGGTGTGATCAAATTTCTTCTGCTTGGTTTCAGCCTAGAGTAACTTCTAATTAGCGAACAACACATAGACTGCCCTTTCAAGTTGGTAGGATTATAAGCCTGAGTTTATAATTGACAGAAACTCAGATAGCAGGATTTTATACACACATTGGTTGGTTTTGATAGGTAAAGTTCCTCCCTGCCTGCAAATAGTGGAATCATCAGTCCTGAACGCCTTGAGGACCTTGAAGTCATAGCAGTATGTGATGTGGTCTGATACATTATCAGCTGTTCTATTATAATCTGACTGCAAAGGATTGTAATGTTCATGTTACAGCAACCGGGAAAAGGGTGCTTGCAGTAGATAGGTGGTTCCCTGGCTTTTACAAGATATCTAAGATGAATTCTTTCTCTGTTCCTACCTGGATTTGGAGTACTGATTTAACATTTAAATAACATATTCCAGTTTCTTCCGTTCTGTGGTAGTATGGCTCTTGACTTGGAGAAGACCTATGCTGCTCTCTCATCTGCTGTTTGTCTGCTGAACCTCTTGTTCCATTTTTTTTGGAGAATAGAAGCCGAGGTTGTGCCACTGCCGTTGTGATTTTTTTCCTGAATTGACTTGTGTGTGTATTATCACATTATCTTTGTCTCTGAGGGAGCCTGTGAGGAAAGTCTGAGCTGATCTTTGTCATTAAGCCTTTGTCATTAATTATAATAAGACGCAATGTCTTTTAAAATTTTTACAAAAGCAATCCATGAGAGTTTTTCATGAATCTCAGTTTAAGGGAAGTACTTTCTCGGGGAGATCACTGAAGGTATTTATACACTCTGCTTCTTGAATAATTTAAAAGGTGAAATACACATGTAATCTGTTACACTTTTCCCCAAATTCTCCATTATGAGATCCTGCTAGAGGTAGTGAGTCCCTGTTCCATTTTTGGATATAATTCATGGCTATTTTTTTCTATTCCCTGCCTATATTGAATTTTGGAGTTCTTTGAGTAAATTTTTGGAAAAACTTTCTTGTAGTGCTCAATGGTTCATACTTGTCTACACAAACATTGGATTTCATTAAACAGTGATGCTGTAAAAGCAGTTGGTAGAGGAGACCAGGACTGTTGGATTACTTATGTCATTATGTAGTTTTTGTTTTCAGTTTATTCACTACAGACCTTGACAGCTGTCAGTGTCTTAAGACACACTGATGATAGACTTTAGCAAGGAAATTTTATGGGCTGTGTTAATATTAAGGAACTATTTTGTTTGTGTTTGAAGAGAGAGAGAATGCGGATGCCTTTGAAGAACTCTGCCAGCTTGAGAATATTCTGTTTCATAGGCAGCATAAAGATCTGCAAATTCTGAATTCCTGTCAAACCATTTTGGGGTTTTTGGTGTTCTAAACAGCCCATGACCTCAGTATAGCAGTTTGTTTGGATGATTTGTCTTTTCCTGGTTATGTAAAGAGTGGTGACATATGTGTCTGCCATTTACTCTGTCCATCTGAGCATTCATTCTGGTTCTCTCTTTGCCCTGTCCAGTAATTTGATAATGTGTTTTAATTGCTTTTCAACACCTTTTAAAAAAGCCTTGCAAGACAAGTTCCTCCTGCAGCTTGGTAGAGGAGTCTGCAGACTAATGCCCCAGTTTGAAACAAGCAGACTAAATTTAATCTTTTTGTGCTGCAGTGGAGAGGAACTGGCTGGGTATTCACTAGTCATACAGCAACGAAGTATTTGTGGCAGAAATATAGAACAGGCAACTGTTCTACTGAGTCTGGCAGATGTTTGCCCCTGGCTTGTTAAAGGCAGAGACTCTGTGTGAGATTTTCAATTTTTTTAAATTTTATTTGAGAAATTAACAACACCGAATGTTTCTTAATTTTTGTGTGAAGTTGTCACTGGACTTTGCTTGTTGAAGTAGCATGTTTTGGCTGGCCAGCGGTAGTTTCTCTGAGAGCAAGAAGTGCCATGCTGGTAATGTCCTTGAGTATCAGCTGGTTTGTGCAAAAATAAAATCCCTGTTTGGGAAATTTGTTTCCCTGTTTGGGAAATTTGTTCATCAGGTTATTAAATCTGATTGCTTTCTTGCATGTTCTGCTGATAAAGCAAATTCTAAGCCTGTTTACTTACCTGAATAGACCTGGGACCTTGAGTCATCTAGTCTTTCTGCATCAGTGAACTTCAGCTTTTATGAACTTTGGTACTTCCTGCAAGATTCCTGAAATATGTTATAACATTGATATTCTGTTTATGTAGATTATGAGCTTCAACACAATTTTCTTTCTGTCTTATCACAGGATGTCATGTTTGTTCTCTTACTGATAGTAGATATTTCTTTATTACCATTATTACAAATGAAAGTAAGAAGAATCACTACTAAGCTTCTTTTGCTTTCTCCAATGTCTTGGTAGTGTGTAGGGAAGTGGTGAAATTGCTGCTTTGGTGTAGTTCAGCAGGAGAAACAATTTAGAAATTTTTCTAAAATTTGCACCTGTACATTAATTGAGGATTGAATTGAGCACTCCAAGTACAGCATTTCTTGAGGAATATCAGCGTACATCATATAAATACTTCACCAACATTTCTTTAGATGCATTTATGGGTTCCTAAGTTATACTCATCATGAAACTTAGCACCTGCAGTGTCTTTACAATTAAGTCTCTAATATGAAATTATCTAGGAACATAGAAGATAGGTATACTAGGACTCTGAAGAATCAATGTTTAACTAGCAGTTAGATATTCAAACTTTATTTTTTTCCAATATCCAGATGATCACAGCATCCTGTTGATATTTAATACTGGGTGGTCATCCCTTAATCCGTTTTTTAAATGAGAGCTTTATAGGACAAATTTCAGTTTTTCTTCTGTGTGTAGGCACACCTTTTACATCTTTAAGTTTCAGGTGGCATTGGTTTTATGAAATTTTAAGTGACCACTGAACAGGATTGTGAACACTCAATTAAACCAAGCATTATCATATGGTCTCTGATTCTGTTAGGAAGCAAAAGTAAATGAAGGCATCTAGTAGCTGAAGAGAACAGAAGTCATTAGTGCTCCTTTCTGCATGGAGTAATTTGTTTCCTGTCTTCGTGCATACAGAGTATTTTGTTAAACTGCTTGCTTTTTTTTTCCTGTTTGTCATGGACTTAATGTTTTCCAGTCTAAGAAGTAAACATTCTAATGGGCTGCTGACCACTGGAGTGGGGAAAAAAATATCAGAGAAAACCAAGAGATTGATTTACATAATTTGAAAGCACAGGGTTGTGTTTTTAAAACAAAAAAATGAATGTAGTTGTCATAAAAGCAAAATTCCCCTCAGTTTGTGTCATACCTCAAGTTCTACAAACTTGTTCTTTAGGGTATATGACACTTCCTTGTTTCTTAGCTGTTTTACTGTAATGCCTCTTTTTTTTTTCTTTTTCCTTTTTTTTGTTCTGTAATTGATTCAGAGTGGTTCTGATAGATTATAACACAAGAATTGCATGTAAGGATTCTTTCCTCTTCGCTATTTTCTAGTTTTTTTAGGGGTGTGGTGTTTGATTTGTGTGCAGAAAGTGCAAGATCCTCAAATCTAGGCTATGTCAAATACATATGTAGTCCTGATAAATACTGTAGTACATGTGAGGTTTTTGAACATCAGAATTTTATGTGGAATAGCTGTATTCCACAGTGTTTGCTAATCTTGTAAAATCTTTGTAAAAAAAAATTGCTAAGGTTTTCAAGGAAAAAAGAACCACAAAACTTGAAGTCTTCAACAGGTTTATTCCTGTAAAATACCAGTGTGAAGCACTGCCAGACTCACAGCTGTGAGTGAAAACTGTGTTCAGAAATATTTTTTCTGTGTGTTGTATAAAGAAGTAGAAGGCAGAGGAGCCTTCTACCAGAGCTCTGTCCTCAATAGCTGCGTACTGCCAGCCCAGCCGTGCCGTTCCCAGCGTGCACACGGGACGTGCTTACTCTGGAAGGAGGGATGAGACTGTGGTATGCACAGCTCTCTGGGTGCCTGAGAAGGAATTCCTTGTAGGCTGGAATAGAATAGACTACTTGAGTTGGAAGGGACCTCCAAAGAGTCCAACTACCCGACCGCTTCAGGGCCAAGCAAAAGTTAAAGCATGTTGGTAAGGGTGTTGTCCGAATGTCTCTTAAAGACAGACAGGCTTAGGGCATCAACCACATTTCTGGAAAGCTTGTTCTAATGTTTGACCACGCTCTTGATAACAAAATGTTGCCCTAAGTCCAGTCTGAACCTCCTTGGGTGCAGCTTTGAACCATTACCACATGTCCCATCGCTAGGTACCAGGGAGAAGAGCTCAGCAGCTCCCTCTCCACTTTCCTCCTCATGCAGCTGCAGAGAGCAAGGAAGTCCCTTAGCCTCCTCTTCTCCAAATTAGGCAAACCCAAAGTTCTCAGCCACTCCTCATGTAGCCTCCATTCCCCTGTTAAAAAAACTGGGTATTTGTTGCAAGGATTAAATTATTTAAGATTGGAAACCGTCGGCATTTGTAGGTAAGTGTTGGATATCTTTTAAATAAGGAGTGGGGCCAGATTGAAATGCCTGGATTTTAGTTTCAGCAAAGTATTACAAGTGAGTATGCACTTTCTCATTCGGAACTGTGCTCACATGTGAATGAGTAGGACATGCTTTGGAAGCTGGTGGGGCTTAGGTGGGTCTTCTCAGTTTGTATGCTGTCATGTGAATATTGGGAAAGTTTACAGCCTCCCCGTTGTGTATGAAGAAATGTGTAAACTACAACTTTGGAAAATAATCACCCATTTATGTAAAAAAAAAAAAAAAGCGTAGATGAGTGTAGTCTATTGAAAATACTTTCTGAAAATTTCTACTGTTCTGTAAGAATCTGTTTGTCTAATAATGAAACAGTAGCCTGCTCCAACTTCTTGGTTTAAATGAAGCCCTGGTATCTTGCACAAGTGTAAGGGAAGACAGGGTGACTGATAGCTTGTGTTCTTTCAGAGCTAAATGAATTTCTCCAGTTTTGGTGATCAAAGAAGACTTTAAGAAATGAATTCAACAAATTGCTGTACTCTTTCTGAAGGCCTTGGTCGTGTAAAATCATGCATGACAGCCATTTCAGTGGCTGCTTCTGAAGGTGACTGGTCCCTCTCCACCGTCTTTTTCCCCTCTTGTTCTTTTACTGCACAGAGACAACTAGTTTCACTGACAATGTATTTTTACTTTATCTTGAAGTCATAGGGAATTGAGATTTATTTTAAATGGGGGTAAGGCCTTAGCCTGGATTTCATTAGGAGCAGTAACATCTCTTGAAAAGGTTGAAATAGGTATGTTGAAAAGCATCGAGTGTTTGTGGAACTTTCTGAAGAAGATGATTTTGACCAAGTTACTTTGAAAGATACTAAGAATGATTTTTCTGGTAGCCAGAATGTTTCTTCAGGATTATCACAGGAAATGCTCCCTCTGTGTGTGTGTGTGTGTATATATATGAATGCACATCCAAGAATAAGCGAGTCTGATAAAATTTTGTAAATGGTGAAAAGTGATATCAAGCTGATGGTACATATCTTCAGATGATTCCATATATTCTTTGGTTTTGTTGTTCTTGATTAAATGTTCTTGCATGTATGGGGGTCCCTCCTGCCCATTTTCTGATTTTCTTCTAAAATTAGTTCAGGTTCATTTTAAGGTAGACACTGTGTCTAGTGATGATGAGGTTCACTGTGTGACTGGTTTGAAGGCTTTGAGATACGACATTGCATTTTCTTCTTTTGGTTTGTTTAGCTTTCTGAGTTTGATCCTGACTCTGAACTGCTTGCTTTTCATCCTTATTATTTAAGAGATCAGTGAAACTCCACAATGTATTTTGCATAAATTACAGTAAGACATTCAGCCATAAGCTGGCCACAAAGTGATCTTTATGGCTATGCCTTACAATTGGAAAATAGTGCAGTGAAGTGTGAGTAGCTTCTGTGTCCTGGGAAAAATATATGTACTTTTTCTGTGCAAGTTTGCTGTAATTAAACTAATCTTTAATATGTCAAAAAGTAGTTTCTAGTAGATAGGATGAAGTTGGTTTTGTTTTGAACAGGATGTTATTTGTAGTCTTATTCTATTGTAGTGTTGAGATATTAATGTATTTTAAGTAACGTAATTTCTTTAATTTGATTTTAGGAGAATGACATCTTCCTGGGCTGGGAAAAGGGAGCTTACAAGAAATGGGGAAAGAGTAAGAAAAAGTGTTCTGATCTAACACTAGAGGAAATGAAAAAACAGGCTGCTGTCCAGTGTCTTCGCTCTGCTTCTGATGAAGTAAGTTTGGACTATTTAATAGATTCTTAAGACTTTATTTCCTTCTTTGTGTTAGATACAAACAGCTTGTGACATGCTTATCTTTTAATTTGTGGCTTCTTAAAATGCAACTCCCCAAGAGCTCTCCGAGGGTTCTTTATTTTTCCTTAGGAAATTATGAAATCTGTGTATGTCAGCAGCTTTTGCAGAAGATTCTGTACTGTGTGGTGTCACGCTTTCCTTTCTGCGAGCTCTTACCTATTGTCAGGGAGAGTTGCAATGCACCAGTCTGTGTTGAAATTACCACAAAGCTTGGCATAAAAATTTCTTATAATTCTAGATTTTCTTTGTGTTGTGTGTGAGCAGCAAGGAATGGAGTAGTTGGCCAGAAGACCATCTTGCTTTGTGTATGCTGTCTTTGTAATCCAGAACTGCTAAATAAAGTGTAATGTATAGTAGCAAACGTTCACTTCACTTTCCACATTGAGTGGAAATGGAGTTGAAGTGCACTGCATGGAGAAGGTGAGAAAAGGTTAAGGCAAGTGGTTGAAGGAAGATACCAGAGGCAGCAGATACTGTGTAGCTCATTGAAACAGTGCAGAAAGGGAGAGGCCGTCAACAGATGCTTTTGAATTAAAGAAAAAGTGATCTGTAGCACAGGTTGATGAAAGCTCTCCAGTGAGATTTTGCACACAGCAGGAACGAGAAAGTCTGTCTTTTAGTTTACAAATGACAAATGCTCTAATCTGTTAGTAGTGCAGGAAGAAACACTACCCTTCCTGAGCAGCCTAGTCACATTATTGCTCCATGCAGCTTCCTATTCGCAGGTTGTGCTTGTGCAAGCATTTGTGTGGTTGTGTGGAGAATTAGATTGGGAAAGTGAATCAGGTTCCCGGTCGTGGTGGAGGAAGTGTTAACCCAGACAGGTTTCCTGGCCAGATTGGTAGCACAGACACTTGTGCCAGCCAGAGTGGGGAAGGTATGTGGCCAGGAATAATGATCAAACTGATTTGTGTGGTTATTCCCATTACCACCTTCAGCAGTGTTGCCATCATATACTGGCTTACTGCTTGTGAAGCTAGCTGAGCATTTGTTCAGTTGCTAAAGTACTAATGGGCAGTTTTCTGAACTCCCATTTTCCCATTACTTATTATCCTAACAAAGTGATGCAAAATATAATTTTGTTGGTAGTTTGCTCTGCTCTGATTACCACAAAAGTTAATTTAAATATGAAGCAAATAAGAAGTAATTTCAGAAAGGAATGTCTGTCTGTCTTCTGGATGTGTCTCTTATACTCATTAGGAACAATAGAAAATAGTCGTCTCATATGTAGACCACAGGTATACTGATGATGAATTTTTAGCTTTAGAATTTTTTCTCTTGATGGACCTTCACGTATGTGAAAACCAAAGAGCATCACTTAACTCTTAAGTTAATATCATTCAGAGAATTCCAGTTGAGAAGAAAAAGGAATGAGATAAATTGATTAATAATCTCTGGTCTGTCTCCTCTTGAAAGTTCATACAATACAAAACAGAAGAAAAAGGGAAGAAACCCTTCAATTGAAGTTTTGAAAGAATAAAAAGATATGTATCTGAAAGGTTGAACAAGTAACTTCTTCCAACAAGTTAACAAGTAACTTCCTCCTTTGACTCCTGCCACCTCCTCACCTTTTTATTGCTCGACACGGAGGTATAATCTATTACAATCTGATCAGTTATTTTGGGGCTGTTTTGACTTCTGTTGCTTGCACATTTGTTGTCTTTAACAAAATTGTAGGTCTTAATTTTAAAAATATACTTTCAAACACACAGCAGATCCTTTAAACCTTTGTAAAAAAAGAAGTTGTTATTTAAAGCAGTTTGGTTGGTAGTTTAACAGGTGTATTGCATAAGACAAATGCAGGTTATTTATTTAACCCTGGAATTGAAGGGAAGGGTGATCCGGCTTTGATACCAGCAATGTTTTGAAGTAACTTGTAAGGTACCTTTCTTTTCTTTCTGCTTTTCAACCACATTTCCTATGTTAGCTGGTTTCTGTACTTGTTTTTTTGTGCTAATGTGGAATAGTCAGGTGGTTTTGGACCGCCAGACATAACATTAGAATACCACTTCTGCTGAGGCTTTCAAGCTGTTCCATGCAGTGTTCATGATTTCATCTCTACAAAACAAGTACTCTGTGTGTACATGAGGAGTTTATAAAAAAGTGTTGAGATATAAATAAATACTTTCCTTCCCAATGCTTTTTTTTTTTTTTTGGCTTTCTGAATCACCTGAAAACATTTACCTGTAGAGGGATTTTTGGTTGGGGTTTTGTGTGTGTGTGTGTGTTAGGTAGAAGTGGGATGTGTTCATTTGGATCTTCATAAATAAAGTCAACTAGCAACTTCATTCTTACAGTTTCTTCTTCTTGCATGGGATCTGAAAATAGTCAATGTGGGCAGTTCTGGTGCTTTTAGTTTCACTATCCTTTTGTGATTTTTTTTTTTTTTTTTTTAAAGTAGGTGGATATGGAAATACCAGTATCCTTACATGGATCTGGAGCACTTGCTCTTCCAGACCTACCTCTTCTTTCAGCCTTAGCATTGAAGCAAAACAAGCAAGGTTGAGGTGGCTCCGTTATTGGGAGTAACTGAAGGAGGTCTTAATATGTCTAAACTGTAGTGTATTTCAATAAAGTTGTATCTAAGTGAAATGGTTAGAATGCTTACCCTGTGTGTGTCTTTAGCAGGAGTATATGTACACACATGTATGTATACAGACACAGGCAAATAAATAAAAATAAAAATGAGATAGACAAATTGGTGAAGATTTTAGGATTCTGCAGCCTGACCTGTCTTAGGGAAACATCTGCGGAGGATGAAAGTATACTGAATTACTAACTTTTCTACTCTCATAGGAAATGACAGAGATCCAGTTAGCATAATTCTGATGTTTGATTTCTTAGACTAATAATGTGTTGAAAAAATTGCAGTCAGTCTGGCTGCTCCACCCTGCCAGTAATCAAAGACCCTAAATTTGGGTGATCACTTCAAAAAGGTGCTTGATGGAGAGAGGAAGGTGTAAAATAGATTAAACAAAAATTGACTTGATAACAGTAAGCACTGTCTCTCATTTAATAGTTGAAAAAAATATTTTGAAATCTCATCTCATGGATTTTCATTTCTGTAGTATTCATTCCTAGAGAGTACTTCATTTGGTTGCTTAGTTTTGTTTGATTTCTGGTTTTTGTGTCATTAAAGAGAGTAATGCTGTAAAACACTAGTCTGTGACAGAAATTCAAGACTAGTTATAATTTTATGATGCAGAAAACAAAAATTTGACTTCAAAAAGCCTAGAGGTTGGTGTTAATTTCTAAAACATTTCCTAAGTTACAGAGTATGACACATCAGGGAAGCTGCAGTCTTTTGACTGCTCTGCATCACTGTGTCTTGCAGTGGCAAAGCATGGTGTCAGCAAAGTGCCTTTGAGAGGAGCCCTGATTTTGACAGATACTATCTGGTGTATCTATAAGAACACAGACTGGTAATGTATGTATGTTCTGAGGAGAGTGGGTTTTGTGTGACAAGCATTTCAGTGTCTCAAGTTGTCTATATTCATATTAATGTTTGGCTGTAGATGCCCTTGATGCAGTCAGAAGCAGAGAAAATCAAAATAAGTTGCAACTTTCCAGAAAATATAGATAGAATGATGGTGAGAAGAACTTCTAAGACAAGTATTTTAATGCAGTAATCAATTGCTATTCTTACTGCAGTTCTGAAGTTTATTTTTTCCAAAACACTCAAGTGGAGTATTAATAGCAGTTCTAAGACGTGCTGAATAATTGTTCACATTTTTAAAAGCTTGTTAATATTGACCTTGAGTAGAGAGTTTATATTGATAAATGTGTGCATGCCTGTAGGCATCCAGAGACATGGTGGGATGGCTCAAGTGATGGGAGCATTGGGATGGAAGGATACGGCTTCTTTAGGAAGAATGGGCAAGGGAGATGGGATGAGGATGTGGCCCTGTATGTCAGTGACCAGCTGGAGTGCATGGACCTTCTCCCTGGGGATGGGTGAAAAGCTGACTGAGAGTTTAAGGGGTCAGGATTAAGCTCAGGATGGATCAGGTAAGAGCACAGGGACAGAGGACACTATAGTAGGGGTCTGCTACAGGCTTCCTGACCAGGGAAATCGAGTGGATGAGGCCCTCTATAGACAGGAGCATCCTCCTGTTCACAAGCCCTGGTCCTCATGGGGAGCTTCAATCACCCCAGTATCTGTTGGAGGGACAACACAGCAGGGCACAAGCAATCCAGAAGGTTCCTGGAATTTGTTGATGACAGCTTCCTCCTCCACGTGATAGAGGAGCTGACCAGGAGAAATGCCATGCTGGACCTTGTTCTCACCAACAAGGAGGGGTTGTTGCAGAATGTGAAGCTCAAGGGCAGCCTTTGCTGCAGTGACCATGGTTCAAGATCCTCAGGGCAGCAAGGAGGGTGCACAGCAAGCTCACTACCCTGGACTTCAGGAGAGCAGACTTTGTGCTTTTTAGGGACCTTATTGATAGTGCACTATGGGACAAAAAAACCTTGGAGGGAGGAGGGGCAGCTGGCTAATATTCAAGGATCACCTCCTCCAAGCTCAGAAGTGATACATCCCAATGAAGAGCAAGTCAGGCAAAAACACCTGGAGGCCCGCATAGATAAACAAGGAGCTCCTGGGCAACCCCAATACAAAAAAAGGAGGAATGGAAGGAGTGTGGAAGCAAGGACAGAGAGCCTGGGAGTAGTACAGAGGAATTGTCTGAGCAGACAGGGATTGGGTTAGCAAAGCTAAAGCCCTGATGGAATTAAATCTAGCCAGCAATGTCAAGGGCAATGAGAGAAGTTGCTATAGTCAGTGATAAAAGGAAGATGAGGGAAAATGTGGGCCCCCTCTGGAATGAAATGGGAGACCTGGTTACCCAGGATATGGAGAAGGCTGAGGTACTTAACGAATTTTTTGCCTCAGTCTTTGCCAGCAAGTGCTTTAGTCACACTGCCCAAGCCTCAGAAGGCAAAGGCAAGGACTGGGAGAATGAACTGCCCATTGTAGGAGAAGATCAGGTTTGAGAACATTTAAGGGACCTGAAGATGCACAGGCACATTCTCTTGTGAGACCCTACCTTAAGTACTGTGTTCAGCCCTGGGGTCCCCAGTACAAGAAAGACATTGAGCTGTTGGAGCGAGTCCAGAGGCAGCCATGAAGATGGTGAGAGGGCTGGAGCACCTCTCCTAAGAAGACAGGCTGGGAGAGTTGGGCTTGTTCAGCCTGGAGAAGAGAAGGGTCAGGGGAGACTTTATAAAATAAAAATAAGAAATTGTATTATGAAACTACTTGTATCAAACTTTAAGTAAAATCAGCTGTTTCTGTCAGCACTGATTTAGTTTTGTTTTGTTAGTGGGTTTTTTGTTGTTGTTGTTGTTGTTTTTAGTTCCTGCCTGGTACACCTAAAGCTAAGAAGGTCAGTTTGTTTGTGTGTAATTTGAGATGTCTTTTTGTTGGTTTTCTTTAAGCTCCCAAATTCTGAAAGTCTCTAAATTATTTTGGATTGGAATAATGAAGCTTGTCAGTAACAAGACAAAGCAGTATCTTTGAGACTCAGAAGCTTAGTAAAAAAGTAAGAGTTTAGAGGTTCACCCGTGTTGTATTTTTGCAAGGTGGGTACTGTCTGAGCAAGATTGGAATTGGAGGTTACTAGTTTAGACTGATACATCTGTATCTCTCTTCAGTAGGTATATTTCCTACTAAAAGCACTTGAAAGTACTCCTGCCGCTTGCCCATTGGCCATAAATTCAAGCACAATTGCCTTTTAACCGACTGGTTTTCTGCTGAAGGTTTTCAGCTGTGTGCTTGCAGTTCCTATATAGTGGAGTTCATTCACTGAACACTTGCAGTATTACATGTGCGATTCCACCCCAAGATGGTGCTCGAGTTACACTTACCACAGCCGCTTTGTCTTTATTCCGCTGAACCGAGGATGCGCTAAGAGTGAGTAAAGGGGACTGCTTCATGTGTATCTCACGTTCCGCACTGGCGAAACCAGGTGTCACAGACTTTCTGTCTCTGCCGGCCTCGATCACTGTTGCCTAAGCTGTTCCCTCACACGTACTGGGACATTTCTGGTGCCTGATGCTGCAGATCTCTCAGGGCATGTCCTGATGGGCTTCAAGAAACTTGGTCCACCTCTGAACTAACCAGGCTCTCAAAATCTCATGGAACATGTACCTTTTAAAGTAAGAACTGCTGTTGGTTGGTAGATGCCGTGAGTTTTGAGAGCACTGCTCTAATACATTTGACAGAAGCAAACAGGGCCTTCCATCCCGCTCTTCCAAGAGGTTGCTGCTTGGAAGTAATGCTGAAATGTACTTGGTGAAACTTCGT
Organism: Hypotaenidia okinawae; assembly: GCA_027925045.1. Taxonomy (NCBI): domain Eukaryota; kingdom Metazoa; phylum Chordata; class Aves; order Gruiformes; family Rallidae; genus Hypotaenidia; species Hypotaenidia okinawae. The sequence continues at coordinate 96,697,711 of BSDF01000004.1, forward strand.
AACAGTAACTTCTTTGAAATGTAATCAGGTATGGCCCTCCTAGTTTTGGAGCGTTGGTTTCACATGCTTTGAATTATGAAGGGGGAATATGACCCTTCTGATAGCTCTGTTATCATATAGGAGCACTTACAGCAACAAGTATGGCTCTAGGGAATGGTGGTATTAAAAATTTCTCAGATGCACCTTGCTTTTGGCACAAATTTGAGTTGTGTCTAAAATAAAATTCTATTGAGAATCTCTTTGCATTTGTCATCTTCCTTGTTTAAAGTGTAGAACTGTCAAACTTTCTGTGCAGTTACTACAGTTCTGTATGTACACCTTATTTGAAGAAATAATCAGGCAAAATTAATCAGTTGATTATGATTCCATGTCCAATTTTTATTGGCAGGTTACTCTGGCTAGCTACTGTAGTCCCAAAGATGATGGTACTTGAGAGCCGTTTAGACCAAGGCAGTGTTGTGTCCTCTGTCTTGCACTTGGTGTAGCAAAAGGACTTGTGGAGCTCGTAATGTGGAGACAAGGTTTCTTTTCTCCTGAGGTAGGATGTGAGATTGCCTGTTTGGAAATAATTTTTATTTTTTTTTATGCTATTCTGTGCTTCTCTGATGTAAGCCAGTACAGATCAGGTAACACACTCTGGCCCTTATGCTGTACTGGGGAAGTCAGCTGGTAAATGTTAGGTGGTTTCTGAAGGGATTTAACTTCTGCATCTTCATATAGCCAGTAGTGACATGAATAAAGAAAGTGCCCAATATTCTTTTGACTTTTTTAAAGTAAGTGAAAAACTTTTGTCCAGAAGCCCCATAAGGAGGGTACTGAAGTGATAGTCTGAATGCTGTTAGTGTGAAGATAAAGGACAGTGGAAGAATGAATCAAGCTGTGTAAAAGCCATCTGAAGTCACAAGGATGAAATGATGAAGTGGCTGTTGAAAAGTCTAAAGCAAAAAAATTGAAGCTCATGTTCCAAAACAACCGTAATGCTTCTTGAAGCATGTATCCTGCCTCACTAGCTCAGCAGTGAGCATTTCTGTCTGCCTGAGGATGATTGTTCAGAATTTTTTCCAGGAGATGTCAAAACACTTCATAAACCTAATGAATACTGTCTTTCTTCTGGGTTATATCCAGTTGGCCTTCTGGAAGGGGGTATGCTAGCTTTTTTAGAACACACTGCATTATTTAGGAAAGATTTTTTTTTTTAAATTATCAGGAGTTAAGAAGTAGTTTAGACAAGATTGATTTTAGTTTTCAAAACATACATTTGGATTGATGTCACTCGGCTGCTTCTGAGAGGAGGTACCAAAGGTCTCTTGTATTTCCAAGCAAACATTGGTTTTTGTTGAGGAAAGTTTAAATTGTATTGGTTTCAGAGAACTTTTATTGGCTCTGCATTAATGAATCCATTGGCTTCAATAGTTTTCCTTCTTTATCCATTCATATTCTAAGTAAGCTATGTGGTATTGAATTTGGCAAACTACATTAGCCTGTGTTTTATAACTTCAGATTTCATATAGAAAATGGAATTGAATTTTTCTTGCCAAGGTAATGATCACAGGATAAAATAATTACAATAAATTGGTTCCTTTTTCCTTATGATTTTGGCATTTAAATAGATATTCATAGTACCACACATCTGATTTTTCAGGTTACCAAAGCTGCTACCCTAAGAATAGTATTAACTTTAATGGGAGTTGACAAAAGTTTTAATTATTATTTATTTTGTGTGTTTTCTTGATACAGAAAAAGTATCAGACTGGAGAAGTTCTTTGTGGGATCTTAGTGTACATAAAAGTTGCTTCATAATGGGGTTTCTTGGCATTTGCTTCTCAGTTTACATTAAGCCAGCAAAAGTAAATGAATGCTTATCTTGCACTTCCTGTAGTTAAGTGTCTCCTATAATATAGATCATTTTGTTTTGGACACTGAAAGTAGGTGTTTGGTATGATTGAAAGTTATTTTGCCTTACGTGTGCTCCCAGTGATAGCTGGAGCAAAATGAGGCAAGGCAGTTCTCTCAACAGCAGCTTCCCCAGTAAGTCTGGGACAAAGTTGGTGTACACATGAGGGAGAAGGCAGCAGAGTCTTTCAGACAGACAACCATGGCCATGAAAATGCCAGAGAGGTTGGTTACAGAGCTCACTGGAATAATGCCTTATATTTCCTCACGGAACAATGAGGTTTTCCTTAATGTAGAACGATAGTTTTCACAAAAAAATGTGAATTTGGGCTCATTATGAATTCTTACCATAGCCACAAGCAGACTTTGATGAATATTGCAAAGTACCCACTGAGGATATTTCAAGTGTCCTTTCTGCATTTCACTTGAATCAGGAAATAACTTTTGCATAATAGGGGGAACACACTTGTAAAAGCTTCTCTGGTGTCATTGATAATCTAGTTAACATTTCAGCAACCACAAGCTGAAGTTCTGTGATTAAGAGAAATCTCACCACAGCAATGTTTATTGGGAAAGTGTTTTCTGGCTTTGAAGTCAGGGTGTTTGTTTGTAAGTGATGAAAAATAATCAAGAAGGATAGTTTCCAGAGAGGAATTACCTTTTCTTGGGGGAATAACTTTTAACTCAGTGTAGCCTGCTATGAGAGGGAGATACAAGAACTAAGTTTTAAGTAATAGAAGTCAGATTAAGTGCTCTAGTAACCTACTTTTAGACATAATGTGTTCATTTCTAGCTAGTTGGTGAGCTGGTAGCATTTATCTAGAATCAGTAAATAACGTGTGCTGTTCTCTCCTTCTCTCCTAGAGTGTGCAGTGTGAAGTAGTGAATTACAGCTCTGAAATCTGAGCCTGATCCTAGATATTTGCTCTACATTTCCTAATGCTGTTTTAGTACGCAAGATGAGACCGAGTTGTGAGAAAGTATTTTTGTCTCCTTCTTGGAGAGCTGTTTCTCTTGTATTGCTTGAGATTAGGTATTAAGTCAGTTTGTTTATAAACTGATATTCTCATGCCACACATTTATTGATGATTACTTGTATCAAGTATTGGTGAGCCCCAAAAGAGAGGTTAATAAGTAGAATTTGTTTTTCTGACTGGTCCAGTGTCTTTGCTGTAAACCATTAGGTATTCAAGTGAAAAGATAAAGATCTAATTGAGTTCTCATTACTGAAAGTTCAAATGGTGGTGTACAAATGCATACTCTGAATGTTTCTTAGTGTGACACACGTAGATCACAGGTGATATTGGAGGAAAATCCCGTAATGCAAACTGGGACCTTGTTTTACTCCCTTGATTTCTACCTGAATTGAACACCCCAGGGAGGCTACTGTTTTGGTGGATGGATTTGTTTACTTACTGATTGATGATCATGGGGCTCAGGGTTTGAGATTTTAAAGTCCTTTTGGTTTTGCCTTTCTGTCTCTCAAGCACCTCTTTGAGTACTTGTAACCAGATGAGCTGTAATGTACCAGAATGTTAGCAAATGAAACTAGACTTTCTCTGTATTTTGGAGGATGATGAGTGGTAGATAACAGATCTGTGCTTGCAATGAATTGCAGTTTGTGCCTTACTCAGTTCACGTGGCTTAACAGCTGATTAGTATAGAAAAAACACCTAATCCTGCTCCTGGTGACAGGCCACATGTCGAGAAAACAGAGTGTCATCTCTGTCTGGAGAGTCCTATGACCAGTTAAAAGAATGACTCGAAACTATGAATATATTGATTTATTTTAACGTCTAGATTGTTTGAACTCGTGTTCTGTGAAGAGAGTGTCTGTATTCAGCCGTAGCTGATCCTGCTTTAGCAGGGGTTTGGGCTAGATGATTTCCAGAGCTCCTTTCCAACCTAAAAAATTCTGTACATCTGTGAAAGTGAAATGAGGATTTGTTTTAAAAGTGTAAGCTAGAAAGCTCTCAAAAAGTTAAAAAACAAATGAGGGATTATCTGAATTGCTCAAAGAAAATGAAGTGTAATGGTTGTTGTCTTTTCAAAAAGCTTGAAGAGGAACAAGGAACTCTCCATGCCCAAAGTTACAAGCAGTATTTAGTAAATATTTACCAGCCTGCAGTTCAAAGATTCTGGAGGATGCTCTTCATTCTGTTAGGCTAGCAGAAGGAAGAGGGGGAAGGGGAAAAATAAGCACACACTCCATCCCCAACCCCAAGTAAAACAGAATCCCTCAAAACAATTGTCCCTTCCCTTTGAGTTGTGTAATGTGATGGATTTTTTCTGTTTCGTGTATGTATTTATGGCACATTGGACGTGGCAAGTTCATGCTAAATATTGGCAGTCAGAACTTCATCTCTGACTGTTCTACTTCCAAAGTAGAGCATGTAAGAAATCCCTGATTTAATATTTGACATTTTTTATATATATATATATACACATATATATACACACACACACACATATAGGTATGCATTTAAAAAAACCCACCAAACACCAAAAAACACCCTCCCTCAAAACACGCCCCCCTTCCCCCAAAATCCCATCCCCCTTCCCCCAAAAAGAACAACCCAAACAAAAACCACACACACAAAACAAACAATAAAACCAACCATGGGGGGGTGTCAGGAGGATGGAGGTCAGTCTATTTTCAGTGGTGCCCAGTGACAGGACAAGAGGCAGTGTGCATAAACTCGGATATAGGAAGCCCCACCTAAACATGAGGAGGAGGAGGAACTTCTTTACTGTGAGGATGACAGAGCACTGGAACAGGCTGCCCAGAGAGATTGTGGAGTCTCCTCTGGAGATACTCAGAACCAACCTGGCTACAGTTGTGTGCAGCCTCCTCTAGGTGATGCTGCTATGTTGGGATGGACTAGATGATCTCCAGAGGTCACTTCCAACCCCTATTACACTTATATTCTGTGATTTTTACATATATGCAAAAATGTGTGTGAACTTTGTTGGGTTTTTTTTTTTTTTCAATTGCTCTCATTCCTTGTTATGCTGAACTCCATTAATTTGACTCCAGATAGAGTCTTGCTGGTCAGTAAGGACACTGGCTCCAGCAGTCAGGTTAACTGTTCTTGCTCATGCTGGGGTGAGTTCAGAAGCTTAATTTATCTGTTAGTACAGTCACTCCTATGCCAGTAACATAAAACCTGTCCTTTATGTCATCCTGCCCTTGCTTCAGCCAGCTGACAAAAAGCCAAAAAGAACAACTTTTGATCAAACTGTTGAAGTTAAACCAGGGAACTGTAAGTTAAAGCAGGGAAGGAAATAGAAATAGGTTGGCAACAGTAGAACAGAATAAAATGTGTTTGGTCTGGAGGAAGTTTTGTTGTGCAAAATGAAAAATACAAATTAAAAAAATTACGTGCTGCCCTTTGTGGTTTGAATGAGAGAAAGGAATTAGGAGAAATCTGGGTCAGTAGCTTAAATAATCTTAGAGATAATCATGAGTTTTAAGCCTTTCACATTGGAATTACAAAAGCTATCATAATTAGGCACTTCCAGGCTGCAAAATGTTTTTAAGGTACTCCAGTATTTGCTGTAGATCTGAGCGTAACCAAGGCAGTTCAGGCAGATCACCTTGTTTTAACTCATTGTGTTGTGGTGAGACAAGCCAGTGTCTGGGGTATCTTACTTTCTGGCAATGGGCTTGCTGCAACTGCAGTGCATTAACTTAAAGAAGGAAAAAACAGAGTAAGTAAATCTCACCTTCAGAGAAAAACGCTCTCATACGCCAATTAATTGCTGAGGCATTGGTTACATTAAGTCTGCAGCTCGTTTTTCTACACTGCAGTAAGAGGTTGAGCAAGTGGTCCCTAGAGACTTGGCATTCTGCACAGCGGTGTGTTCCCCCCCTTTTTTTTAAGCTGGCGCTGTCTCCCTGGGCATGTCCCGCAGGACAGCGCGCAGCCTGTCAGCTGACTCCAGTATTACTTTCACGCCTCGGGAGGAAATGAAGCATTTGATTCCAAAAGTTTTCCCTTCTTCGGTGTAATGGTGAGCGTATTGTTGCTGGTTTGGGGGCTTTGCTTATCTTTTTTTTTATTTTATTTTTTTTTTCCCCACATGATGTTATAATTAAGGAACCAAATTTATAATCCTTAGATTTTTGTGTATTTGCTACAGGTGTCCGTTTGATTAGGCGGTTCAGAGAGCTAAGCTAAAACAAGGCCAGCTCCTCCTCTGTTGCCCTTTTGGGGAGGGGGTGAGGAAGAGGGGGTCTGGACGGCTATAGGCATACAGGGGTGATTATTATAACTGTATAGGCTTGCTATTGTGTTGCTTAGAGCTTTCTAAACAATTTATGTTGGTAGATTAACTGATACAGGAGATGCCTTCTGAAGTTTAATACTGCGAAGTCATCCTCAAGTATGTGGCATAAAGGTTTATATTTAGCACTTCAGCGCAGCAATGCAGTTAGGAATAGAAAACCGCTTTCTCACTTGACCGCAAGTAATTAAAATTTAGAAGTTAGCATGTAAGTCATTGCTTCAGTAAATGATTTCTCAAGTGTGTGTTTCTGACAGAGTTAAACTTGCTCGTTTCACTGTATACATTAGTATTCCCTTTTCCATAATATTTTGTTGTGCTTTACTAGCCAGTAATGGAGAGAGAGGAGAAACTCTTAGATCTTGAAAAGTGAAATCTTTGTACCACCGTGGTGACAGAGCAGATCAACCTCCTTTTACTGTATTTCTGTAACTCGGTATTTGATCTGCATTACCTCTGGAGAGAATGCGTGTTCCATGACTAGGTATGCACAAGAGCATGTCAAACTCAGAAGCTGAGATCGTTTTGTAGGAGGTCTGTGTAAGCTTCAGAATCTCCAAATCTGATGCGGAAAACATGCTGGAGTTGTTACTGAGGAAACTGTGCATAGGATACAAGAAGCTGAGCACTTGGCCCTCGTCACCATTCTCAGCTGCATGGAAATGTGCAGGAGACTTTTTGCATCCTCCTCACTTGTTTTGGGGTTTTTAGGTCGCTGCGTTCAGCCATGATTCCAGCCTTCTGTTTGCAGTTAGGGGAAGCGCAAAGCTTCTGCAAGCATGATCCCTGAGCATCCAAGTACTAACAACGTGAATATCAACACAGCACCCACCTCATAGTTTTCCTTCCACCAGGAATGGTCAGGTCAGGCTGTAGGTTGGCGTTCAGTATTTCACTGACTGGAATTCAACTTTTATTCCATTGGAATAGCTTGGGGGTTTCTCCTGTGGGATGGTTGGCAGTATATTGTACTGGTTTGTGTCTGTGGCTATTTTTCAGTAATTTGCTGTTCTGTTGCTTAAATATCTAGAACCACTGGTAATTCTAGGCAGATGTCAAAGCAGTATTTATACTGAAATGGGATTTAAAAGGAAGCTTGAGTGTATGGAAGATTTGCATGGAGGAATAGCGTGGCCAGTAGGACCAAGGCAGTGATCGTCTCCCTGTACTTGGCACTGGCGAGGCCGCAGCTCGAGTGCTGTGTTCAGTCTTGGCCCCCTCACTACAAGAATGACAGTGAGGTGCTGGAGAAGGGCAGCAAAGCTGATGAAGGGTTTTGAGTGCAAGTCTTATGAGGAGCAGCTGAAGGAACTGGGACTGTTCAGCCTGGAGAAGAGGAGGCTCAGGGGAGACCTTATTGCTCTCTACAACTGCCTGAAAAGAGGTTGTAGTGAAGTGGGGGTTGAGTCTCTGCTCCACGTAACTATCAAGCGATAGAATGAGAGGAAATGGCACCAAGTTGTGTGAGGGGGGTTCAGATTGGATATTAGGAAGAAATTCTTCACTGAAGGAGTGCTCAGGCATTGGAACAGGCTGCCCAGAGAGGTGATGGAGTCACCACCCCTGGCAGTATTCAAAAAACATGCAGATGTAGCAACTCCAGGACACAGTTTAGTTGACATGGTGGTGTTGGACAGATGGTTGGACTTGATGGTTTTAGAGGTCTTTTACAACCTATATGATTCTCTGAATAAAGAAGGAAAATAGAGGCTTATAGGGAATATGAATAAGGGGTTTATTTTTCCCTCTGTTCTCCTGAGCAAGTAACACAATGTCAAAAAACCCCCCAAATTAAATGGGCAAAACTGTGGGAAAAGTTTTGCATGAAGATCCTGTGGAAGCCTTCCCTCTCCCTCTCTGCCACCCATATGTATGTGTCTTCATACTGTTCTTGTCATCGTCGTTTCTAATCATCTGTATCCTTTTACCAGTCCCTTCCTCACAGGTATGAATTGTGCAACCAAAAGGGTCAGGCTTAGCTTTTTTCCATCTTAGTGATCACTTGAACTTTATCCTGAGACTCTTGGCTAAATCCTAAGTGATAGAGTGTGGTAAATACGACGGTGCAGTTTGCAAAACATTGGCTGTACAGTATTGCTTGTGACTTGGAGTTTGAAACCTGTGTCTGGATGTATTTGCATTTGTGGAATCATTCTGACCTCTTATTAATGCATTTATAAGAATGGATTTATATTTACTAATCAGTTGTCTTGTTTTTTAATGTGTAGTTACTATGCAAAAAAGTATAATATGTCTGCTAACATCTGTTTACTGTATTGATGTCTTTCTGTAAAATGAATATTCTTTCTAGTAAGTTCTTTTTTCTTTTGTCTTTTTTTCTTCCCCCTGTGGTTTTGTTGTTGCAGAGCTCTGGGATTGAAACGCTAGTGGAGGAGCTTTGCTCCAGACTGAAAGACCTGCAGAGTAAGCAAGGTGAGGAAAAAATCTTTAAACTTGGAGGCCATATATCATGTTTTATCAAATGAGACATGAGGGTGGGGGAGCAGGCTGTTAATTGAGTGGCGTTTAATACAGACCATGCAATTGTGAAATACATTTGAACAACTTCCTTTTATTTTGAGCAATTCTGTACTAGTGTGCTTTGTTTACCTAGGAAATAGCCATTCACAAATGGAGTTTTCCTCAGGAAAAGATGTAGCTGGTCATATCCAGCTATTTATGCTTTTTAGTAAAGGTTCCATATGCAGCATCCTCCCTCCCCACCAAAGGAAATCACTGTGCAGTAGGCTGGGTTTTGTTCCTTACATTGATATTTGTGAAGAATAGTTTGGCCTCAGAATGGTTGTATACTGGCTACTTCTGTGAGAAGCATCTGAGTAGCCACGGCAGAGAGGTGTGCTTAAAATTTCTAGGTGTGAGGGGAATGGTAGGTGGGGATTTTATGTTGTCAAGCTTCCAGCCTGGAGCATAATGTAAAATTGTGGTGTCCCCAACTTAGGTTCTTCATACATAAATGTTCAGGCACATAGCAACCGCCTTTGGCACTTGCAGTAAAAGTAATATGTTTATGGTGTAGTATAAATAGCAATAAATAAAGGGTAAATATTTACCTGCTTAAAGTACGATTTTAGCTGTTTGGATTCCCTTTTTCTGTTTTTCAAACAGTAATTACTAGTCAGCTTTTGGTATCTCTCATAGTTCTATGCTGTGTTCTTACTGAACCAAGATGATGCTGACCATTTATTTGGTGAAGGGGGGAAACTTAAATTAGCATGGGTTTTTTTGCAGCATTTTGGGTATTTTACAGATTTTGGGACAAAGGACTAGAAATATTTATAGCCACCCCTTGCACAGGAAATCTGCCTTTACATCCACCCAAAGCCCAGCAACTGCTGCAGCAGTACTTCCTTGTAGCCAATGACATGAGAAATTTTATGCAACCATTTGTAAAAATGTTTAGTTACATAGTTGCTTCTTTAAAATGTTTTTTTTATACATAGGAGTGTAGGAGAGAGATCTCATAGGGGACATTGCTAAGCCTGAAGTTGGGTGCAGCTCCTAGCCAGTCATGTTTGGTGGAATTTGTAGGGCTGTGGAAAACTTGAATCTTGGGCCATAATTTAGCAGTTCTTTATGTCAGATAACCAGACTATAAATTGTTCTTTTATTTACAGTGTTTTATGGAAATTTACTGCTACTACATGTATACATCCTGGTGATTTTTGTTAAATACTGCTATAAAATACACTGGATTTTTGAGTTTTTCTGTTAAGCATTTGGAATTTTCTTCCAAAACAGAGGAGAAGATTCACAAAAAGTTAGAAGGCTCTCTGTCTCCTGAGACTGATTTATCTCCCACAGCAAAGGATCAAGTAGAAATGTATGCATTTTTTAATTATTATTATTTCAGATGCTTTTCTCTTTTCTCCTTCTGCTCCCATATTTTCAAACGGTGACCTTAACTTAGTGGGGAATCTGAAGTTTTGTGGATATTAAGCAATACTTTTCCTGCCATCTTCTTTTGCTCATCTATTATATTTAAATATGAGTATTTGATACCATGAGCTAGTTTAATTTCTGTCAAAGTCCTGCAGAACTCAAGCTTCCTTAAGACCAAAAAAACCAGCATTAGACTTGCAGGAAGACAATTGGTTTCTTTTCTCCAGACCTCTTCTTCTTGTAGCAGTGAGAAACTGAAACTATTTATAACCTTTAAACTTTTTATAACCGAAGTATTCTACTAGTTACCAAGTACCTCAGTCTGGTGTTACTGAAGTACCCAGGAATTTTATCACTGATTGCTCTTGGAGACATGACTGCTTCTGTATCTCTTGGTAATGACCATTGTTAGTAGCAGTCCAGTGTAAGTGTTGCTAAATGGATGGTATTTCTTCAAGGAACCAGGTGTGCTGATGTGCACTTACCTGACCTCTAAAGATTTTTTAAAAAATAGATTTCCACTGAAATATGTGCAATTGAGTAGAAATCTCTTTACTGTCAAACATGGTAGAAAACCATGTTTTAATCTTGTCCCCGTTGGACAAAGCTGCTAAGCATTTTAAACTAGTGTAGACCTAGGCCTTTTTCGCATTAGCTAAGATGTTTTGTTAGAGGTCAGGGCTTATTTACTGTCTTGGAAAAAACATGCTGATAATGTTTGATTTCTGCAGTTGCTGTAGATTTTTTTTTTTTTATAGATGGGCAATAAAACTATGTAGAACTTAACATTCACAAAAGAGAATTAAAACCCCTGAAATTCAGTACTTGCTGATTTGTACTCAAAACCAAGCATGTTTAAGAAGGCTATTGTGAATTGCTACGTTATCTAATACATTTGGAGTCAAGCCTTCACATTTTTAAGCATCCACAATTTCTGTCTATGGTGAAGTGTAGGACTTGCTAAAAGTGGGATTATTTTACTTGGTGGTACATTTTCCAACATCCATTAATATAAGCACTTTTACAGCTTAATTTTGTTTCCCCTTGTTACCATTCAAACAGAGCGTGGAGTGGGTGGCATGTGCATGTGTTGAAAAAACTAGATTCTGTGTCAATTAGATTGGTAGCGTTTTGCTGTGGTTTTAGTGATGCTTTCTGATCTTAATTCCTGTCTGGAGTTATACGATCTCAATGCCAGCTTTTTGGTTTGCTTTCAGGTACTATGAAGCATTTCCTCCTCTTTCTGAAAAGCCAGTTTGCCTGCAGGAAATCATGACCGTATGGAATAAGTCTAAAGTCTGCTCTTACTCTAGCTCCTCATCTTCATCCACCGCTCCACCAACTAGCACGGATACATCTTCTCCAAAGGACTGCAACAGTGAAAGTGAAGTAACTAAAGAAAGAAGTAATAAAGCATCTGCCACTGTACAGGAGAGAACCCAGCAGAAGAAAAGCAAAAACGAGAAAGAAAACAAGTTCAGTAATAACGCTGTTGAAGAGAAGCCTGTTCTGTACAAAAAACAAGTCCGGCATAAGCCTGAGGGAAAGATGCGTCCTCGCTCCTGGTCATCTGGATCCAGCGAGGCTGGCTCGAGTTCCAGTGGTAATCAAGGTGAATACAAGGCATCAATGAAATGTATTAAAGTAAGACACAAAACAAGAGAGGTTCGAAATAAAAAGGGGCGCAACGGGCAAAGCAGGCTCTCGGTGAAATCTGGTGAAAAGGCTGAGCGCAAAGTCCACAGCGGAAGCAGTAGCAGCAGTAGCAGCGGGTCCGTCAAACAGCTCTGCAAAAGAGGGAAAAGGCCATTAAAAGAAATTGGAAGAAAAGAAGCTGGCAGTAGCGACGGGAAAGATTTGTATTTAGACAGCAGAAATGAAAAGGAATATAAAGAAGAACCCTTGTGGTACACCGAGCCGATTACAGAGTACTTTGTTCCTCTTAGCAGAAAAAGCAAGCTGGAGACTACGTACCGCAATAGAGAAGATCTATGTGGCGTGACATCAGAAGCTGTAGAAGAGTTGTCTGAATCAGTGCATGGTCTTTGTATTAGCAACAATAATATTCATAAAACATACCTCGCAGCAGGTACTTTCATCGATGGTCACTTTGTAGAAATGCCTGCAGTTCTAAATGAGGATATTGACCTCGCTGGGACCTCAATATGTTCTCAACCGGAGGACGACAAATATTTAGATGATGTTCATCTGTCAGAACTAACACACTTCTATGAAGTGGATATTGATCAATCCATGTTGGATCCTGGTGCCTCAGATACGATGCAAGGGGAGAGTCGGATTTTAAATATGATTCGACAAAAGAGTAAAGAAAAAACTGATTTTGAGGCAGAATGTTGCATAGTGTTAGATGGAATGGAGTTGCAAGGGGAAAGTGCAATATGGACAGATTCGACCAGCTCTGTTGGTGCTGAAGGGTGGTTCTTGCAAGACCTTAGTAATTTAGCTCAATTTTGGGAGTGCTGTTCATCTTCTAGTTCTGGTGATGCGGATGGGGAAAGTTTTGGAGGAGATTCTCCGATCAGATTCTCCCCCATCTTAGACAGCACAATGCTTAATTCACACATGCTTGCTGGCAATCAAGAGCTCTTTTCAGATATTAATGAAGGGTCTGGTATAAACTCTTGTTTTTCAGTGTTTGAAGTGCAATGCAGTAACTCTGTTTTACCATTTTCTTTTGAAACACTCAACTTGGGAAATGAAAATGCAGATTCTAGTAGCACTGCTAATATTCTTGGGAAAACACAGTCTAGATTGCTAATATGGACCAAAAATAGTGCCTTTGATGAAAATGAACACTGTTCCAATCTTTCAACAAGAACCTGTAGTCCATGGTCACACTCGGAAGAAACACGTTCAGACAATGAGACTTTAAATATTCCGTATGAAGAATCCACGCAATTTAATGCAGAGGATATTAATTATGTAGTTCCTAGGGTGTCTTCGAGTTATGTAGATGAAGAAATTCTAGATTTCTTGCCAGAAGAAACCTGCCAGCAACAAGCTAGAACTTTAGGAGAAATGCCCACTTTGATTTTCAAAAAAAAATCTAAGCTAGAATCTGTCTGTGGTATTCAGCTAGAACAAAAAGCAGAAAGTAAAGACTATGAAGCTACACAAGGGTGTAGTGAAAGCAGTCCACATGGAGATGGCTACAGCTCAGGGGTTATAAAAGATATTTGGACAAATATGACAGACAGAAATTCTGCAGCAGTAGTAGAGATAGAAGGAATAGAAGATGAATTGTTTTCAACTGATGTAAATAACTATTGCTGCTGTTTGGATGCAGAAGCAAAAGTTGAAACCCTCCAGGAGCCCAATAAAGCAGTGCAGAGATCAGAGTACCATCTTTGGGAAGGTCAGAAGGAGAATTTAGAGAAGAGAGCCTTTGTCTCAAATGACTTATCAAAAGTAGATGGTGGTGACTATACTACACCGTCAAAACCTTGGGATGTTAACCAGGATAAAGAAAACTCATTTATACTTGGTGGTGTGTATGGGGAGCTCAAAACTTTTAACAGTGATGGAGAATGGGCAGTGGTGCCACCTAGTCACTCAAAAGGGAGCCTATTGCAATGTGCAGCTTCTGATGTAGTGACCATAGCTGGTACAGATGTGTTTATGACTCCAGGTAATAGCTTTGCCCCTGGTCATAGGCAATTATGGAGGCCATTTGTATCATTTGAACAGAATGAGCAATCCAAGAGTGGAGATAACGGATTAAATAAGGGTTTTTCTTTTATCTTCCATGAAGACTTACTGGGAGCTTGTGGTAACTTTCAAGTTGAAGAACCAGGGCTTGAATACTCATTCTCTTCCTTTGACCTGAACAATCCATTTTCACAAGTTCTTCATGTAGAGTGTTCGTTTGAGCCAGAAGGAATTGCATCTTTCAGCCCTAGTTTTAAACCTAAGTCAATTCTGTGCTCTGATTCAGACAGTGAGGTTTTACACCCCAGGATATGTGGTGTTGATCGAACGCAGTACAGGGCTATACGGATTTCTCCAAGGACTCACTTTCGCCCAATCTCTGCGTCTGAACTTTCTCCAGGTGGTGGAAGTGAGTCAGAATTTGAGTCAGAAAAAGATGAGGGAGGTATTGCTGTCCCTTCTCAAGTAGATGTATTTGAGGATCCACAAGCAGATCTCAAACCTCTGGAAGAAGATGCAGAAAAGGAAGGGCATTACTATGGAAAATCAGAGCTTGAATCTGGAAAATTCCTTCCCAGATTAAAAAAGTCTGGAATGGAGAAGAGTGCACAAACATCATTGGATTCCCAAGAAGAGTCGGCTGGGATGTTGCCAGTAGGAAACCAAGATCCCTGTTTAGAATGCAGTATGAAAGAATCTCTAGATGGGAGGGCGATGGAGAGCTCTAAAGTAAACTGCAGAATAGTGGAGCCACGTGAGGAGACTAGCAGGTTTTGCAGTTGTAAAGCAGGGTGCCATTTCCCCGCGTACGAGGATAATCCTGTTTCTTCAGGAGAGCTTGAAGAGGTATGTGGATATATAAAATTATGGCATTCGTAGCTGGCAGCCGATAACCAGCAGTTTGTCATGTGACAGTTCAATTTAAATGTTTGTAATTGTATAGTTCTCCAGAAAAATCCAGTTTAGTAGAAACACTGGAGGTTGTGTCTGAACGGAAGGAAAAACTTTTTATTGTAATGGTGCACAGGTTGTCCGTGAGGACTACAGGCTCCATCCTTGGAGATCTTCAGAAGACATCTGGATGTGGTCCTGGGCTGTAGGCAGCCCAACTTGAGAGTTTGATGTGATGACCTCCAGAATTCCCTTTGAATATCTGTGATTCTGTGAAAAATCAGCCATCTTCTGGCATGACGGTGTCATCTTGCATACCTTTAGAAATATATGCATGTGTACACTCATGTGACTTTAAATCGGTTTACTTAGGTTTCTAGCTTATCTCATTTACATAGACTATGTTAAAATGTGCATAAAGTTTGAGTAATGAGACATTAATGATTATGATCCAAACCTATTTTAAAATTTTGAAGAGGAAGATCTGAAGTCAGTCTTTGCAATATTTGTAACAGTTACTTCTGAGTGGAAGAATTTGGAGTTGAATTATTGGGTATCAACTTCAGGAAAGGAAGGTTTGTAGAAAGGCTTAATGCCTGGAAATGGAAGTGTTATGTCAGGGTTGACAGGAAAAGGAGCACAACATGGACGCAAAATATCGATTACTACCACAGCACTGTAAGGAGGCCTAACTATAACTATGAGCTGAGCTCAGAGATTCCTTTCAGGTCATTGTAGCCATACCTCAAGTAATGTTCAGAAGCAACAATATCCAAGTTCTTCTTGCTATGAGCTCCCTCTGCTCTTTAGAAGAAATATTTGACCAGCAAAATGAGGTCCTTGAATGCATTGAGAGGAGGGCAGCAAAGCTGGTGGAAGCACTAGAAGGAATGTCCTCTGAGGAGCCACTGAGGACTTTGGATTGTCTAGTCTGGGGGAGGCTGAGGGACAACCTCATGGCTCTCTGCAGCTTCCTGAGGAGGGAAGTGGAGAGGGAGCTGCTGAGCTCTTATCCTTGGTACCCAGCAACTGACACATGGGAGTGGTTCAAAGCTGCACCCAGGGAGGTTCAGAGTGGACTTAAGGCAACATTTCATTTTCAAGAGGGTGGCCAAACACTGGAACAGGCTTTCCAGAGACGTGGTTGATGACCCAAGTCTGTCCCTGTTTAAGAGACATTTGGGTGATGCCCATGACAACATGCTTTAACTTCTGCTTGGCCCTGAAGTTGTTGGACTAGATGATTACTATAGGTCCCTTCCAACTGAAATAGTTATTCTGTTCTAAAATACTTTAGTTACATGGCCAGCCTAGAGATGTCTTCTGGATAGTTCCATCTTATATTTTCCTTTCCCCTTCAGTCTCTTTCCTTTTCCACATACTGATCAGTTCTAGTATCTGCATTAGGAAGGAATTTGTTCATTTTCAGCTGAAGAGTTGTACCCAGCTCATGCTGTGTGATTATTGCTCCTCAGTTACAGGTCTGAAACACTAATTCATGTGTGGGAAAGGTAACTGTTTTCTTGCTAGAACTAAAGCTAGCCTCTGGTTGAACAAAAGCAGAGTTCCTTACTTTCCTTCTCCCCCTTTTGTTTATCCTCTCATCCTCCTTTAAGTTAATTGCTTTTGCAGCTTTTTTTCCCTGTCAGTAAGTTGATGCCTGTGGCTTGCACAAGACAGTCAAATCTGTGACATTTCCAGGCCCTTTCTAGGCATCTTAGTTCCTCCTGTTCTGTTAAGTTACCAGCAGTGAAGTGGTTCAGAATCTTTTCTGGAGTCTGGGAAGTTGCTGGGTTTGTGCCAGGCCTTGCAAAAAGAGGAACCAAAAAAAAAAAAATTATAAACTTAGACTGTAGGTCAGGACAGATTCTGTAATTATATTATACTAGGAGTAAGCAGAGTCAAGAGTTCATCATACAGCAGGACATCATGAATCAACAAATGGTGTAATACAGTTATTTTTGACAACGAGGGTCCAAAGGTCTTTCCAGCCCTTTTAGATCTCCTTTCTGGATGCTTAGTGCTCCATGAGGATGCTTATTCTCATCTTTCTTAAGTGGTTAAGTGGTTGAAGCAAAGTAATCAGTGTCTGGAATAAGATAAGTTTACAGTGGTTCCACGGTTGATGGTAGCTTGAAAAAAAACCCTTGTGGTACTGAACAGTGCTCAGAAAGTTCTGGTATTTTATTTTCTTTAAGTTCCTTAATGCAAGAGGAAAACTGATGACTTCCTGTGCTCAGGTTGCATGTTTTTGTAGGCATTTTCACAGCTTCACAGTTATAAGCCATTAAGAAGTACAGAGGGCCAACAACTGTCTTAGGAGTCTAGACTCCAATTTGGTTTGCAATTAAACTCTTCTTAGGGAGCTTGAGGAGCCTGATTGCAACCTAAACTCAGAAACACTGGGCTGACTATCCCTCCTGCATCTAGCAAATCTGAAGAGTTCATGTGCACACTCTAGGCTTGTCTAAGACCCTTGAATGTGTATCTGAAGGTAATTTGCTTTTTCTCTGGAGAACATTTATCCAAAGGTATAATTGTAATTCAGTCTGCCTGTAAAAGAGAGGGGGTTTTAAGCATTCAAACAATTGTAATATTTTGGTTAAGTAAGCTTTAATCACTAAAGATAATGACTAAGTTGCATGCAGGAAGGGTGCAAATGTCATGAAAGTATGCCTTCTGTGTAAGAACATTTTTCTTTTTAATAGTGATATTATTTATTTCAGAAGCATTAAAATAAATCTAAAAGACTTAGGATTAGAATGATTTGGGAGAAGCATTCTTCCTGGACATCCCACACACACTTGCATGGGTAAAAGAGTTTTAACTTGAGCGGAGGCTGTGGAATTGACTGATTAGTACAGATCAATGCTTGTAAATGGCTGGGGTTTTAAAAATGAAATTTCAGTGCTTCCTTTTTTTGAGTTACAATAAAAAAATCAAGTTATTGTTGTAACTCACTGTTACCTAACATAAAATTTGAGTTGTGTTCTGAGGGACCACCGGTATTTTTGCATAAATAATGGGTGTGAAAATACAGATGTAGATTACAGTGTAAGTGTAAACTCTCTGGTTTACATCACATAAACTCGAATTATATACATGCTGTGCAAACATGTATCTTTGAATACCTCCTATTGAGAAAACTGTAAGAGAATCTGTTTGTTTCTTCCTTCTTCCCTTCCATATTAGAGCACTTCTTGTAGACTTGTAGTATATTTGTAGAAGGAATTTGCTGATAGCTCCTGCAGAATGTCTTCAAGAGTGATAATTACATAACTAGTCATGAGATTTAAAAAAAAAACCCAAGCAACCCTTCCCAAACAACAGCAATAAAACCCCTCACAAGCCTGCTGAAGTATGGTCCTTTTTCTTCCAAATAAATGCTCTTGCAGTTTAGTGATGGAGTCGTGGGTAAGTGCACAGCCTGGCCCAGTTACTGGTCTCTGAATATAACAGTGCTGAATCTCTTATCAACAAATATTATATGGGCTCTGAGTTAGTAGGTGTGCTCTAAATGCTTATACTGTTGAACCCTCAATATACATACAAACTCAGAGGTTTTGTGGGGATTGGTACTAAGCCTTGAGGTCTGAACGTGCCTAGGACAATGCAGTTAGGGATGAGGAAATTTTACTGGCAAAACCTGTGTTTATGGACCTCATGACTGAATGGACAGTTAGATTTGATGAGGTGTGTTGTGTGACTGGAGTAACACAATCTAAGTGTGTCATTCCTTTGGGAAAGGAAGAGGGTTGCCTTGTGTACATTGGTTCTGAGGTCAGTAGTGTAAACCTAGGTGGTGACAAGAGGGAGACAGAATTCAGAGGGGTCAGCTTTATGCTTTAATATCAGGAAAAGCAAGTGGGAGAAACATTCAGGAGCCGTTAGAGTCGTTCCACATACAAAGTAAAGGACTTCATCGTAAAAGAGAGAGTAATTTCAGGACTATCAGAGGGGATTGGTCCAGATGGATCTTGATACGTGCTGATCATGGCAGATAATGAAAACACCTACAAAGACTGAGCTCTAACTTTCTAGTTAGTAGACATTGATTTCCTGAGATTTTAAAGGATGAAAGGGACATTAAAAAGGTGTGTATCCACAATGGCAGTATAAAAATAATGAGGAAAAAAGACCAAGATATTAAGTAAGCCAGTAAAATAAAGATTTGGTATGGCCAGCTTTGAAAACTGGAGAGGGACTTTTTAAAGGCTGTGTAGTGGGTAGGACAAGGGCTAATGGGTTTAAACTGAAAGAGGGCAGATGTAGTTTAGCTTTTAGGAAGAAATCCTTCCCTGTGAGGACAGTGAGGCCCTGGCACAGGTTGCCCAGAGCAACTGTGGCTGCCCCCTCCCTGGCAGTGTTCAAGGCCAGGTTGGATGGAGCTTTGGGCAACCTTGGGTTAGTGAAGGGTGTCTCTGCCCATAGTAGGGGGTGGAACTGGATGATCTTCGAAGTCCCTTCCAACTGTATGGTTCTATGATAAATCAGAAACAAAAAATAACTGAGAGATATTTCTGGGAGGCAGAACTAACAAGCTTGTAAAGCTTGTTGATGAATTGGAGAAATGGTCTGAAAACTAAAATGCAATCCAGCAAGACCAAACACAGATTTCTAAGAAAATAATAATCCTCTTCACAAACACTGTGTGAGGAGTGACAGGCAGGAAGGTGATGAGAAACAGAAAAGCATCCTCAAGTAGATCATAAGCTGAGTATAAATCAGCAAAGATGGCATTGTGATGTATAAATAGGAAGGGCCCCCTCCTGTAAGAGGAGTACTGGGCTTAGCTCCCATTACCTTGTATCAAGAAGGATGTCCTGAGGAGAGCAACACAAAGATCATTGCTTCTGAAAACAATAAAGGGACTCAGGTTGTATCAAAAAACCCCAATAAATCCCAAAACAAGAACCCTCACACAGCTTTTGAAGAACCCTGCAGTTTTGCAGAAGCCGTGTTCGTCGTTACAGGTTGTCCCATAGGCTCTTGTGTTTACAGAGGAAGTGGATGTGATGACCTTAAATCACAGCAAGGGAAAAAGTAGATGAAAAAGAATTCTAATCAGAAAATGAGCTTACTGTTAAGGCTCAAATATTTCTAGGGAAGCAGTGGATAGTCTGTCTTGGAGAGATTTAGAGTGTAGGAATAGTGCATTGTAGGTGATTCCAGCTTTGTGCAACAGTAGAGACGAGGTGATCTCACAGGGTCCCTTACACATATTTTCAGTGAAATTTGAGAATTTAGGTGGCTGCCACATAAGGTTTAAGAATATAAAGTCTAGGCTTGGCTCCCGTTGTTCATTTGTGACTAGCTTCTCGAGCCAGATGTATTTTCCCTGGGTAGCTGACAGACTAACTTAGGATCTGATCTTTTGGAATGGGGCTTAGTGGGTTCATTGCTGATTTGACTTTTAGATTACTCACATGTTTCTTGTATTCTTTCTGTGAGTAAGGGCTTGCAGAGCAGGTTGAAGGAAATTTCAGTTTGCAGGTTAATACGACTTCTACTTTTGCCGTAGTGGATTATTGAACCTGCCCGTTGTAACGCTTCAGAGATCACAGGGAGCAGCGAGGCCTGGTGCTCCTTCTGCTCACATTCTGCAGAGCTCTTCTCACTGGCTCGGTCCTCGTCAGCCTGCACTCAGACTAGAAGTACTCTGTGCTCGTGTTTTCAAATGAGTGTCTAAAGCCCAAATAGCCTATCCTGAAAAACATACTGATTTAGATCAAAAATAATAGCTATTAGATAGGTAGATGGGAAATAGAATAAAACTTGCCATCAAATACTGGCAGTGCTCTTTTTTTGCAGGTGGTCCTTAAAACTGTAGAGTGCAGCTCTGAGAAGATGCTTTGCATAGATTTTGCTAGAGGAACCCTACCACCTCCAAATTTTTCTTGCCTTTTCATCCTTAGCTTTTCTCTCTGTGTATTTATCATTTGAGTAATACAACCTCATATTGCAGATGTGACAGCTTTATCATTTTATCATATGAATGGGTCTGTTTATCTTTAATTCTGCTTTCATACAGGTCTGGTCCCGACTCAGGTAGCTGTGTCCTTGAGTAAGACAGTTATCTTCCTTGACTGCTGTATTTCAGATATGTCTGTGAGTGGAAGAGGTGAGGAAAAGTCTCATCAGCTGTAGGAAATGGCGTCCATGGTGCAGGAAGCTGTATTCCATTTCTCCGCTTGTTTTCCCCTTTATGCAGTTTTAGCCTTATAACACTGAATTGCTTTCCCATTGTGATGCTGGAGATCAAATATACTGTTTAAAGTGGACATTATCCACTTAAGGTCACAAAATCTTCTCCTTGTGTTGCTGCTTTACTCCAGGTAGAGTTGTTTTCACTGTAATTTGATCTTTGAAGCAGTGCTTGATATTTTTATTTTTACTTAAACAATAAATTAGTGTTTGCTTTTATTCCTTTAGAAAGTTTTTTGCACTGATGTTTGCAAGGAATGGTTGCTCTTTTGCATGCCAGAGGTCTCATTTGAAACTTTGGCAGAAAGTCCTAAGTGGACAGCCCTGCTGTTGTATGAAGTTCTTAGGAAGGTTCATTTGAGAAAATGGAAATAAAATGATGTTGGAAAGAACAAATATGAGCTGGACACCAGTCACAGACATAATAAATGCTGTTTAAAGTTTTGAAACTATGTTACTCTTTTAAACTCCTATACAAACAATAGCAAACTTCTTTTTTTTTCTGCAGTTGGCTTAACTCTCAGTATAGAAGAGCTAACGGGGACAGAAACAGAATTGGAGTTTTAGTTTCCTCTGTCCCAAATCTACTGAAAATTCACAGACAGTTGTGGTTGAAATCAGTAGGAGCATCTGATGTAACTGTTAACATTGCAGTAGTGTTTGTGCTTGTGAATGCTCAAGTCCTCAAGTGCTTTTTGGTGTCCTCAGCCAGAAGCTCAGAGAAGCCTCAGTTCCCATATGCCTTGCTGTAGAACAAGGACAGAAACCCACCAGTCTTCTCCCATTGCAGCAGGGTTTGCCTTGTTGTCTTTGAGTTCTGCTTAACAATAAAATAAAATAAATATGAAAAGTTTTAGAGAGGATGGGCTTACTACTTCGGAATTTCTGATACTAGTACTATTGAGAGTAATAGCTATTTGGGTGGGTAGCTAGAAAATCCAGTGAAACTTTTCAGATAGAATTGGAACTGTGTATGGCTACGTGTGAGAGAGGAGGCAGCATAAATGGAAAATGCTGTTGTAAAAAGGGAAGAATGCCAACAAAGAAAGGTAGAGTCCTGGTACTATTCTGGACTTGGTATTTTGTATTTACTAAATACCACAAAAAACCCCAAATGGCTTTTGTATGGATAGTGGGTCTTTCTGTGTCCACCCTTTTGCTTTATGCGTCCACCCTTAACGCTGGCTTAGAAATCACAGAATCACAGAATCATAGGGGTTGGAAGGGACCTGGAGAGCTCATGGGGTCCAACCCCCTGCCAAAGCAGCTCCCCAGCTCATATTGCACAGGGCGGCGTCCAGACAGGGCTGGAATCTCTCCAGAGAAGGAGACTCCACACCCCCTGGGCAGCCTGTCCCAGGGCTCCCTCACCCTCACTGGGGAAAAGTTCTTCCCCAGGTTGGGGTGGAACTCCCTGTGCTCCAACTTGCAGCCATTGCCCCTTGTCCTGTCCCCACAGGCACTGAAAAGGGGCTGACCAATTCCCCCTGCATCCCCTGCTTAAGATAATGATAAACATTAATTAGGTGCCCCCTTAGTCTTCTCTTCTCAAGACTGAACAGTCCCAGCTCACTCAGCCTTTCCTCACAGGGGAGATGTTCCAGGCCCTTCATCATCTGAACACAAGTTATTCCAGGGGGGTCAGCATGGGGGTAAAGAGGGCCAGGTGTGAGCTCAAACCAAAGTCGTTCTGGGCTGCCTCTTCATTCAGCCAGGAGATGTGCCTGGCTTGCTTTAACTCTTCTGGTATCCAGGCAGTGATGGAAGGACACAGGAGCTGAGGCAGCCTGAAGTCAGCACCGATTCAGTCCCTGAGCTGTCCCGAAGCAGATACAGGCTCTGATGGTGAAAATCCAGGAAGCAAAACCACTGTGGCTTGTTACACCCTGCCAGACCCCAGCTGGCTTTGCTCTGTGACGTGCTGTGCTCCATCCAGTTTAGTAGGAGTGCAGATAGGAGAGCAGGTGTGACACCAGCGGTGTGGGAAACTTTGAAGTTAATAAAGCATTGTGCCTGGAGAGTTTAGATGCCTCTATCTGCAGTCAGCAGCAGAGCAGGGCTTCCATGATTGAATTTATTTGAAAATGTGCCTGTCTCTCCTGAAGACCTGCTTCTGATACCTGCGGGGTTGGGGTTTTTCCTCCTTCTCTCTCTGTTTTGTTTGGTTTGGTTTGGTGGGTTTGTTTGTGTTGTTTTTTTAAAACTATGATTTAACTTTCTGAGAACTCTCTTTACTGGAGTTGGGGTTTTAACCTTTGAAGGGTGGCTCCAAAAAGACTGTTCCTTCTTGTTACGAGAGGAAACCAGCATGGGTAATTTCAGTTTTCATGGCAGCAGAATTTGGTGGGGAAAAAAGTTAAATCTGACAGGTGCTTCTGAATACAGCACTCTTGAGCTGCTGCTTTGGTTTGAGAGGGATTTCTCTTTATAAAGTGATAAGCATTGGTAACACTGTTAAGTGTAGGTTTTAGACGATGCAGGTTTGTAGACCTACAAAGTAGGAACAAAAGGACGCTGGATAATTTTCCACATGGGAATGTTCTCAGGTTTACAGAGGAGGAAGTTGGATAGAAACTCAACCTTAACACTCATGATGGAGTCATAAAACTGGAGGCATGTCTGTTGTGACAAGCCTTCAGTATTCTACCCGTGTCCATGAATTTTACAAAGAAAGGCCTCTGGTAAATATAAATGAGCATTCAGATTGGGGGCGAGTTGCAGGGGTGGGTGGGATGGGGGTGCGTATTAATTTTTATCAAGTCGATTGAGATGATTTTTAGCATAAAGCCAAATTATTGATCATCCTCAGTTTTTTCATCGTGTTGATGCGTTAATACTCTAGTTTAATTCTGTGTTATCCCATTGATGGTAATTCACTCTTCCAGACTTCAAACATTAATTTTTTTATGTTTTTTGTTTGCTTTCTTTTCTGCTTTGTTTTACACTGAACTCTTTGTCATGTTGACTAATGTTGTTTCATTGTATTTTCATCATCTCTGTTCTCTCTTGTTTTGTGCTTGGATTATACAGCACAGGGCTGGGATTTGTAACTGTATCAGCAACGTATGAGCCCCTCTGTGGAGTTCATACCGAGTACAAGAGTTCACATAATGGATGTTCTATTGTAGTTTGACAGTCTTTGCTATTAGAAATTGAACAGTGTGGCCTATAAAGCCCAGCAAATTGGTTGTAATACCAGAGTTTCCTCCTTTACGTGTAAGTATAATATTTATGGCATAATGAAGTGTGATTTTTGTCTAAACACTTTCCCATATTGAATACTAATCTGCAGAGAATGAGTGGCAGCCAGGAAAAGCAGTGCTGGTGGGAAAAGGCGCTCTATTCTCCCCTTTTTCCTGCATCACAGTGTGAAGGTAAGAAGCTAAGCCTGTTTGAACTAACTTGCTGTTGCACCTATGTTAGAATGAAAATGCTCTTTCTTACCATCCTTATTTAAACAAAGCAAACCAGTCAACTTCCATCATAAAGCCTGTTATCTGAGAGAGAATTGGGATGCTTCAGTTGCAATTACATGCCTCTAAATAGTTTTAAAATGAAAGTGCTTTTCAAATGGTCTTAATATTTATAGAAATTGACTTAACTTCTGGAATTCTGAAAATACTTTATTACATTTACATCACACTTATTAGGTAGCTAATTTTATAAGAATCTGAAAACATGAGAATTACCTTTTATGAGTTTGCATAAATAACAGCCCAGCTATTTGGTGAGTGCGTGGAATTTCTCTCCAGCTGGGAAGGAGAGGGAGTTGCCTCTTGGCCACTCCTTTTGCAGTGACAGTCTGGGAATTTTCCTGTCCCGCACAGAGCTAAGTGCAGGCTTGGTAGGCAGGCTGCTCACAACTGGAAGCAGGTGTGCTTTGTGCTTCCAGCACTCTGTTGCCTCCTAAGAATTCATAGTGTCTGACAGCTGCCTCAAGCCCAGGTTTTCAGTGAACAGGCAACAATCCATCTTTTTTTCCTTTTCTTCCTCCCTCCCACCCCCCATTTACCTTTTCTAGGGAGAAGGCAAGAAGGTAAATCGGAACTTTCTGTATATTGAACTGATGGTGCTAGAGGCTCAGTGCGAGAAACTTTAGATCAGAGATAAAACTTTTGATTAGAGTTCCTTAATAGTCTGGAAAATTAGTCGGTAATTATTACTGAGCTATTCTTAGAGTGCACCTTGAAGTGCAACCGACTAAGCAACGTACTTGGTGCTTTATGGCTTTACTTTGGTGTTTAGGACAGTTGGGGTTACTTTCAGTACAACTTACTTCATTCCCAACTATAGGAATGTGCCACAATGCCTGCGGGATTTTGATTTGCCTCCTGGGCTGGTCACAGAACCCTCCTGTATTAGAAACACACATCCCCCCCCTCAGGATTTACCAAGTAGAGATATTTAGTGTCGTTTTGTAAAGTGTTCCTTCCCCCGCAGCGATGGTGGCTGAGGTATTGCTGGTGACTTGCAAATGCAGCAACTCCCCTCGAGCACATCTTTTACAGCCTAATCCTCGAGCTGGCGAGTTGTGACATCTTTTTGCTGACGCCTGCTGGTGAACCCCGTAACAGCCTCGGTGTTTCACCACCTTTCTTCACCAGAGGAGCACAGAATATTCAGGATAAAACACTACTGAGTCCAGAACCTGCTTTGATACCGTGGTAGAATTTCTGTGAAATAGAATAGTTCCAGTATTTCCTCTTTTAGACTAAGTTTAACAAAATAAGAGCTTTATCCTCAGAGCTAATGCTATTCTTTAACTAATCTTTAGCTGCACCCAATTTTCTGTATGGGTATTTTTATATGTGGATATCGATGTGTGCAATCCATGTTTATTGGTATGATAGGTGCTGACAGTCTACTTGGAAGCTTACTCTGGTGAGTAGAAAGCACAGCCGTCCGTGTCACCCTACACTTTTTTTTGGTTTTGAGCGTTGGTCAGGATCAGGATCCTGTTGCAGTGTGTTCTGTATGGGAATAGAAATAGGAGCGATCTAAACCACTCTGCAGTATCAGAACTGAAAAACGTTCTGAACCATTTGTAATAAAAAAGTAATTCTTGCTCTTTGTACAGTACTATTTTAGAAGTTTTCCTTAACTAATTAGCTTCTTTTTTTTTTTATTATTTGGCTATCCAGGTAAGATTTGATAAAGCTTCCATAAGGTATTATGTTTCTCAAACTAAAACTCAGATGTCAAACTAAAAAACCCCCCATCCCAAGCACAGGCTTAGTGTGTGAAACTCGAGCATACTTCTCTAGAGTCTTTAATTTTGACTAAATGTAAATAACCGTGTTCCTCCATTCTGTTTTTTTCTTCCTTTTTCCTCTGAAACACCCCCACAAACACAATGTAAGAGTGTTACACAAATGCCAAGGGAGAGAATGGTGTAGGAGAATTTGCAGATGTAAAGGAAATATCCAATGATGATGAACATCTTTTAGATTTTAATATGGTAAGTGTGCCACTGGTTTGGGGGAGGAGGGTTTTTTCTGTTTATCTGAAAGGGTGTGCTGCCACATCTTTCCTTTCATCACAGTTTCCAGTCTGGTCTCAAATGAAATTCCTATGAAAACCGTCAAAGCTTTTCTTTCCTTACTTTGTTTTTAAATCTCCTCTGTGTCTGGAGCATTCTTTTGAAAACTCCTCGGTGTTGTACTCGGGGAGTACAACCCTTGTACTTCGAGTAGCTAAGCAAACTCAATTTCCTCTGGGAACACTTGGCTTTTGCTTTTTTGCGTGTGTGTGTGTGTGTGTGTGTGTGTGTATGTTGAGTCGTGGTTTCCTCAGCTTCTAATGCCAGCAAGCGTAGGGTGGGCTGGTGTGTGCTGTGAAGGCAGAGGGACCGGTAACTGAAGGTCTAAACATGATGTATGCTGAATTCCAAACAAAACCTGGGATTTCTTGCTGTAGGAAAACTCCTTGTGCATACATGCACTTACTGATATACTTATGGTGATGATGGCACTTAGATTTACACTGCTGACGTGCTTGCCATAGCTTTACTGATTCAGCTGAAAATATAGTGGTTTTACTTAAGTTTAGTCAGACCTGTGCTGTGCTTTCTTGATATTTAATACTTAACTACTTGGAGATAACTTTTGCAGTAATTTCTAACGTGACTTGTGATAAGGATGCATTCTAACTGGGTTCATTTTTGATTCTCTTGCTGGTTTGTGCAAATCCTAAACTGAAGGTATAGAAAAAAAAATAAATAAAGACCCCACCTTTTTTCCCTGCTGTTCTGCAGTCCTTTCTACATGGTGGAGTCTAGTCAGGAAAGTGGAGGACTTGCCCTGTAATCATGACATCTCTCTTGAACAACTACAAAAGTATATAACCGCCCAGCTCAGAAGAAAAGCAAGCTTGTTCTTTATTGTTCCCCATCAACACTGTCAGTTTAAATCCTTAGGTTTCTTCTGTTTATGAAGCAAGATGTGCAGATGATATAAATGCTGAGGCAAAACCAAATGGCTTCAGGAAGAAGATCTACTCCAGTGATAGCTCCAGCTCTGAAGAGACAGCTTCAGAAGGTGGAAGTGAATGGGCTGATCCGTGTGAGGAGGAGCTTTTTCTCGAACTCAACTATAAAAACTGCAGAGTAGAACAGATGCTTTAAAAGTAACATGAGATGGAAAACTATCTTTCTTGAGGGTCTGTAGCTCTAAAACAACAACTTGAGTTTCCTCTTCAGTTAATGGATTCAGATGTGTATTTATCTTTCTCTTCTTGCTTATTTTATAGATGAGGACACAGCTGTCCTGTTGAGGATTATTTTTTTTCCCAAAAAAACCCTATTAAATTCTTGACTATTTGAACTAGACTAGATTGTGTTGTCAAATCAAGAATGGATGTGCATGTGCTTGTCTTAGTAGTACCACTGCTTTTTTGCATCTTAATTGCAGTTATTTTCATTCGTAACTGTAGCCCTACCACTATTACTATCTTCTTAGCATCGCAGTGTCTACAACTACTTCTGCTATTCAGAGACTTCAGCTTTCTGCACATTAGGCTTTGTTCTTTAAGAACTGGGAGATAAATACTTAACACTGTAATCTATCAGTGCCTTTCTGAATGCAGGAGAAAAGCATGAATGACTTGTCCAGTCTTCATTCAGTAAATCTCATAACTTTGAAGTAGGAACAACAGGGTTGTGCTTTAGAGACTTACAGAAACTGTGTTTTCTATCCTATGATTCCCCCTCCCACAAACCAACACTGAGGATACCATGGTTTGTATTTTTGCTAACTGGAGAAGCCAAGGATTTTTTGTAGGTATGGAGGCGATGTGGGGGGTTTTTTTTTTCCTTTTCTTTTTTTCTTTCCTTTTTTTTTTTTTTTTTTGTCCTTTTTAGCAACTTGCCAATGTGGGACAGAAGTTTAAAAAGTGACACCAAAAATTGTAAACCACTGGGGTGATGTGTGGATTGTTGTGAATTTTGTAACGAGTAATGAGAATGTTGTCTTGTTGCAGATGATGGCATTCATGTAACCTGCAAAAGCATCCTGTACTGAACTTGAGCCTGAATGACTGAAACTATCTAAAATGCTCAGAGTGTTCAATGTTTTAAATGCAAAGGGTCAGTGCTTCACTTGAAAGAAATCCTGTGGCTGCTGCAGTTAGCTGCTGTTGTGGCTGTAATTTAGTAAACCTTGTAGTTCATTTTGTGTTTCCGAGAGAATGCGTGGGGCAAGTTACGTGTGTGGTGGGTGGGGGTAGGGGAGGTGATGACTTACTACATACATGTGTGATTGCAGTAGTGATTGTTGCTTTATGTGACTTGCTTTTACATTTTCTTTTGTTAACTTAGAAAGTCGATACATTTGTCAAGTTGCATCTGTACAAGACTATCAACTCCTTGTGCTTTTTAACACATTATGCAAAATGTATAAGCCAGGAGGAGCAATATTTGCAAAACTAAACATTCTAAGTTTTTACCAACTCATCGTTTAAAAAAACAACAACTAACTAGTCTATACAATAGCAGCATGTCTGTAACATCAGGAAGTGCAGAAAGTCCAATACTGACTTGAAAAGCTTAACCATTAATTTTGACAGGCAATAAACCTCACGAGAACTATAGCTGTTTGAAATGTGAGCTGAACTGCCTTTGAAATATGTTCTGTGCTAGAGAGGTTTTCTGAGTAACTGGGTTTTGTTGCCTTTATTCAATTGATAATATAAGAATTGAAATAGGTGGTTGGAAAACCATGCCGTTCTTTGGGCAATGCTTTCATTGAGATCCTTACCTAAAATTGGCTTGGTTTGTCCTTACCTGGGGACTTCCTTTTGGTTCTCCTCTTTGACTATGTTTTAGGGTTTGTATTCATACAACAAATCTTTTGACACTTTACAGTTTCTTTTCTTAATTTATTTGCAGACTTTGGATAGGTTTTTATATATTTTACTTTCTTCTGGAGCTTCCTTGAGAGGTTGTTTAGCACCTGCACTGAGAACTAGTTAACTGTAACATGAAAATGAAAAAGAACTTTAGACACAAATTCTTCAAATCACTACAATGAAGAATGGAATAGAACTTATTTGAGAACAAGAAATGACCAAATGGACATATTTCAAACACAAACTTCAGCTCGGTTAATTTTGGCTAGAGCTGCTTCTTGGGTAAGAAAGGGCTCAAAAATAACCAAGGTGTTGCTTATAGTTACATTGTGGCATGTAATAATTCCAGCACCTTTGGGGTAAATAAAATCGTTTATTGAGCTTGGGCAATAACAAATTGTCTTTACTTGTTTTCATAGTTTAATGGCTAAAGCTCTAAAGCTTTCAGTGAGAGTTGAAGTGTGGTTTTTAGTTTTTCTGTATGGATAGAAACACACACAACAACAACAACAACAACAAAACCAACAACAACAAAAGCATTAAAGGTTGGCATACGCTGAACCGCACTGTGGTATGAAGCGCATTGCATATCCATAGCACTGAAGTATCAGTTTTCCATTCCTGGGCTGAAATTTGTTTCTACTTTTTGCTTCAAGTGGTTGTATTGTTCTGATTTCACGTACACCAGAGTAACTGATTTTGTTTTCTTGTGGAGTTACTTAACACCAAATAAAAATATAAAAGGACAATTGGAAGGCGTGCGTGTGTGTTTTCATTTTCTTTGCCCAGCCTTTATACCGTGGATACAACGTGGCAGCCACGCATCAAACATTCTGGAGAGAGAGCACGAGGTACCTAGTTTGGGGGAGTCCTTTTCATTCCTGGAATTTTCATTGCATAATCTGGGGTTTTTTTTATTCTTTTTCAGTACAATGCAGGAAAATTAAATACATTGTGTATGTTCCTTAAAAAAACCCCAACAAACAGACAAGGAAACGTAATAAGTTTAGTCCCCACTTCAACTATTGCTGTATAAAATATCACAATCTCATAAGTATAATAAACTTCATGTTTAGAGAACATGAGACCTCTTTCAAAAACCAAAAAATGTAACCCCTAGACAAGCCCAGATCCTCTCTCCCATAACAAATTTCATATAGTTCAGGATCTAAAATAGCAGACTTTATCTCTGCTTTCAACTTGTGCTCAGCTGGCAGATGGTCAGTATGTCACTTCTACTTTGAGAAAAAAACCTGCATCTGTGACAAGAAAATGTGTACTTGGCCCTCTCTTTTTCTAATGAAAAAGAGCAAAGACAGTCCCAGTTTTGAACAGCTGGCATTCAGCTTGTGGAGACACGTGCATCATGATGCTGGGTGTTCACACCCATAGTGACTTGGGGTACCATGCGGAATGACTGACACTCCCCTGAATCAGAAGTACAATGCAAATACGTAAATGCACACTTGGGGAATAATGGGAAATGGTTGTTCTGTAAGGTCCTTGGGTGAATATTTTGTTCCTTAGTTTCTAGCATGTTTTGAACCTTTGCAGTCAAAACTTCAAATATTTCTGTAAAACAGCAGGAGTGTATTTTCACTGTATTTATAGAAGATGCTTGATGAAAGAATTAATTTTGGCCAGCCTGGATTTTCAGTTGCTGTATGTAAATGATTAACTCCACATATCCTGAGAATTAATTTTCAGTGCAAACAATGCTAAATCATGCAGACCCCACTGCATAGACATTAGCAGCAATTGTGTCTGTCAGTGGTAGGGCAGGCTTTACATGCATGTCCGACAATGAATGACTTCTTCATGGGAGTGCTGGCCGCAGGGAAAACACGTGGAGAGCCAGCCTTCCTGGGATTCCTTGAGAGCAACTCACTCTTCTCCTACCAGGACCAGCATGTTTAAGTATCATCCCCAATGAATTTGTCATCTACCTTTCACATTGAGCATCTCACGTCATTCTATTTTATGACTTGTGAAACTAGTAGCAACAAGGCTTCAGAGGTCTGGTACAAATGAAACTCAACTGATACATTTTTGCTTTCTATAGTAAGATCCTTTTTCCTGTGTTCAGGTGGCTCCTAAAATGTATTATAATATGCAGGTGCTTCTAAAACGTTATGAGCTACCTCTGTGCTCCGGTGTGTCCATAATGGGATTAAAGAGAAAAAGCAGCTGCAGCAGAATGCTGGTTTCCCTGCCCTACTTCATTGTTGTGCACAGCTTCACCTATAAAGAATGCACCGAGGTCAAAGACTGACAATGAGGTGCTGTGTGTGCTCCCTTCTCCGACCTGACAGCCTTCCTGTCAGGCAAGTGCTTCTGGCAGACCAGTTTCGGTTACTCTCTTGTATTTGCAACTGCAGAAACCAGTTAATCCAAGAAGGTTCAAAAGCAGCAGTAAGTCTCCTTGTCACTACAAGGCAGGGTCACTTCTATTACCAATGGTGACAGCTATATGGTCACATAGTATCACATGTGATGCTGCTACAATTGCTTTTCTCAGAAAAGATTTTAGAAATTGTTAATGAAGAAGGCTTAACTGCCCATTTTTTCTGTGCAGACCTTATTTTCCTCACTACAAGAAATGGGAGACGTAGCAACTCTCCTTGTATCACAGAACTGATGAGTCTCAAGTTCTTGCATTTCTTCTAAAATCAATCTAAGTGATCAAGTTTGTTAAAAAAGATAGGTGAGCATATTTTCATACTCATTTTAGTGCTTTTTCTGTTCATAGCAGGGAAATGTCCAAGCAAATGGCACTACAGTTCAGTGGCAGTATGGAATGTAAATATGTGAGTGCTAGAATAGAGTGCCTAAAAGAGGGGTGCCACTTGCATCATTACAGATTTTTAGGAACAGATTAGACAAATGGCTCAGAAATTATTTAAGTATTTATACATCCATCCTGTCTCAGAGAAAAACAAGGAACTAACTGGTCTCCAGATTTCTCTGAATCTTGTTTTCTGTACAGGAAGAGCATGTATCCAGAAGGGCTATTAAATTGATTCCTGGTTTACAGAGAAAAAAGCATGATTAGATTGCCTATGGGACAGTAAATTTGTGCAATTTTTCCTGTATTGTGTGCGGTTTAAGCCCATTGTCCAAAGAGTAATTCCCTACCTGCTGTGGTGGGCCACCCTGATCCCCTCCAGATACAGGACATGAATTGGTTTTTCATTTTTGCATGGTTACTTTATTCATGCAGCAATGAATGTTGAGGACTGCTGGCATGCTCTTTGTTCTTAATACCCTTTCGGTAGGATATTGCCCTTTTTTTTTTTAACATCTCATAACTTCTAGTTTTTATATGGATGTTTGGCTTTTAATTGTCCTTACTTCGAGATGGAGTTTTCTTGGACTCTGGAACTCTTATCTGACAAGTCTTCTTCAAGAACTCTCAACTGTCATTCCCGCTTTTAAAATATTTTTCCCACCATTTTTCCTATAATTCAATAGAAAAATAACTACATTTTTTGAAGCACTGCAGATCTACAGAGCCATTTATTGGATCTGTCTTCCACAATTCTCTTTCTCACTAACAAGTTCCAATAGAACATTGCACATGTTGGGTGCAATGCCTTTTATGTTGAAGATTTAATCTATTTGCTTTTGGAAATGTAATTTAAACTGTGCTTGCTTAAGGGAATAAATCTGCTGTAGCATCCCAACTTTCTGTTATGCAGCTGTGCATAATAAAAGCCTTGTTTCATTTTCTGGGATGATTTAGTGATGAGTTAAGATCTGTATTGGAAGTACCATGGAGGCTTTGCTAGCTGTTATTTATGGCCACTTAAGATCCTGCAATTCTGAGATATTAATGCAAGCAGCAGTATTTTTAGTTTGTGTAGTCTTATTTCTTCACACCTTATTACTCATTTTGTCTTTCCTGAACAGCTTGTAGACAGCGATAGAAACACTCCAGTCACACACACCCTGTTTCAATAATATGACTTTAAACATGCTGGAAAGACTCACACTGCCTTCCCTGCCTTTCCTGCTCTTCATTTCCTTGCTGTCTCATGGAAGGAAACTTTAAACCATGTAAGTCAATCCTTACTCAGTGGTAACAGAAAGGTGTTGACAGTACGGTGGTTTTAGACTTCACTTTATTTTCCTCATCCATTATCGCTTCATCCTTTATCAGGTTTAAGTTCCTAAGGGAGGAGGCAGCCTTTTAGGAGAATGAATTGGCACATTCTCCAGCTGTTGCTGATTTCATCCCAAGGCCATTGAGATGTTTTGGTGCACAGAGCTGCTCACAGGAATGCCTGTGGCTGTGCTGGAAATGGACTGCTATCAAACACGGATGTGCAAAAGGTAAAGTAATTTTGTGAGAACAGAATTAATTTCTAATGAATTTGAAGTAGGAGATTGTGGTATTCTCCATTTGTCAAAAATATTACCATTTTCTTGTTGAGGTACTGTTATTTTTTATCAAATCATCCTGCTCATTGCTAAAAGTCAGTAGAAACCTGAATTTAGTCATTGTTCCCTTTTCCTGTGCCATAAAACACGCATCAGTTACTTCACCATACATACAAATAATTCTCCAAAGCAAGGAGGAAAAAATTGATGTCTCATCCCAAATGCTTACCTTCAAGAAAGAACTTTTCTCTCTCTTGCCATGATGGATGATAACAGAGATTGTCCATCTCCTGCTACACTTGGCATGCTTGCAGTCTTGCTTGTGTGAGCTGAAACTACCTGAAATGAGAGTGATGGAAAATAAGAGGTAAGAACTGTTGGTCAGGCAGCAGTCGGTGATTTGCATCTGTTGTATCTCCACAGTATGTAAATCTTTGGCTAAGTAGAGAAAAAAATACTGAAATGTCTTCTGGTTTATGACAGAATTACTGACCTCAAGATGGATAGGGAGCTGCACAGCTGATTCAAATGAAGCTGTCTCTGGAAGCTGCTTGCGTCATACTTGGCCTCTGATGAATGAAAATTCAATCTAGATATTCCCATCTAGTCGTTAAAAAAAAAAAAAAAGTATCAATTGTGAAACTGCTGAAACTTCAAAGAAAGAGGGAGAAAGATTTCCCACCACTACAGGCATAAGAAGCATGAGGGAAGCTTGTGTTTCTGTTCCCTAACTGTACCTTGTTCTAAAGGCACAAAGGAAGGAGCACTGCGGGCCAATTTTTTTCCATGTGTAGTGTATGGGAAAAGCACAAACCTTTCAAGCTGTTTTGCAGAGTAACCATAAAAGCAGCATACCAAACTCTGCTGGCAGAGTCTGAGTTTGATTGACAGGGCTTTTGAATTGAATGTTCTCAAATAACTAAATTCTCTAGCACTACTTATTAGACCACTTAGATGGGTTTTTTTTTCCCTACTAGGTGAACATCAGGATTTTGTCCCAAGAATGTTTACAAAATTGAGTAGCTTACAAACTTAGACAGGTCTCAGTCAGTGGGAAAGCACTGATGATAACTACACTAGCATCCTGCTTTTGAGGATTTAGCTACAACATTATTAAAGTAATAAAATGCAAAATAAAAAATAAATTAAAAAAAATAATAAAATTATCTCTTGGCATTTCTTCTGGAGGAACTTTAAATTTTTCAGGGCTGCAAAACAAAGGTGTTAAAGGTCCCCTTTGCACTTCATTTATACTTTGCATACAGGTAGTACCTGTTCCATTTCCTTTTAACAATTAGGACATGCCGCACTTCCATGAGAGCTAATCACATGATGCTGTTCTTAGTGCCCTAACATCAGCCCTTCAGCTTCTACCAGTACAGGGGAATACATGATACCTGCAGACAGACACTACGCTATCTCGGATGGAGGTGGCGGCTTTAACAGAACTGATGCAAACTGCTAATGCAAAAAAGCCAACTTTTGCTAATAGCTCAAAACAACCAGAAATGCTCTTTACCCTTTTTCCACAGGGCCATTACCATGCAATACAGTATATCTATTTTTTTTTAACATAATGACTACGCTATGGCTTTCCTGTAAATTTGGAGACTGACCGTGGTATTTGTACACTGGGGGACCCCAGTTACTCTGTTTTCTTCAGTGCAACAAACAGTAAGAATTTATTGTGAGAGGGTATCAAAAAAACCACTACCTGTGGGTTGGAAATGGAAAATATCCCCCAAAATAAATCACCTAGAATGGATCTTAAAGCTAATATGATTGTTACAGCAAAATTCTGACTCAGTAAGCTCCTAACTATGCGATTTGAAACTTAGCTGTAGTCTATGCTCTGCTACTGCTGAGAGATTTCCTGTGGCAGAGTTTTCTAATAGTTTCTTCAGCCTAACTAATAATATGAAGATGTGAGTATGATTATTTTATTTGAAGACTCTGCAGACATATAGAATTCTTAAGTATGCATTTCCATTCTGCTATTTACCCTAGGAACCTCACAACTCTGACCCAAGCTTGATGATGCCACAATGACAATATGCTCTCAGCACCAGAAGGAAAATGTTTACTGGAAAAAGGAGTTAATGACAGCATATGCTCCAAAATAGTATGTTTCTTGCATATAAACAAGTTTATAGTGCTTCAAAACATTCTTGCTTTTATTTACCTTCTTTTAATAGTAATATGCAAGCCGTCTTGCAGAAGTAGCAGTTTTTCAAATAAAGATATGGAGAAATTAGTGCCAATCTTATTTATGTTGATAGCCATCTTAGAAATCCAGTGGAGTAAAGCACTGAAATTTTACCAGTCACCAGTCTCTGACCGAATCAGTGTCTACAGAGGTGTAATTTTTTGGTTCATGGTAAGTTTTCAGTGCCTACTTCTAATCTTAATGACGACCTCATTGTCATCCTCATAGCATGTGTCAATGGGGTCACTTCCTTACAAATTTACCTCATCCTCTCATCATTTATTCAGGTGAAACTTGCCCACATCAAAGCTTGAACAATCATGGCTTTGCTTTTCTTGATATTGAACTGATTACATTAACACAAGTTCAGATAGTTCTGCATTTGCTGTGTTCACACTTCTAACTTCAGGGTAGAAGAGGTGCAAGGTGAGTGAGGCCTCAGTTAAGATAGAGAGCACACTTTTATCTTACTACCATTCTAGAGATAGCATCACTGAGCCAATGTGCTAAACACACAAAACATTTGCAGAAAAAAAAGCAAGAAGAGTTTCAAAGGTGGTAAGAAAATGAGGTCTCCGCTCCTGCAACTTACTGATTGCTTCTAACTCTGTGCAGGGTGTGGGGGTGAAGCCATGTGCAGCATAGGTCGACCGTGCAAAGGCCGAAAGGGAGCACTCTGAGGTGGATGTCAGAGACCGAGTATCAAGCATGTCAGAACAGCAACTCCCATCCCAGAGCCTCCGCTCTTGGCATTACAGGTCAGTTCGCAGAACTACGGATACACCTGCACTTGATGCCCCTGACCTTACACGGTCCAAACTTGCAAAAACCAGCAAGTTTCCTTTTCCTCTTAAGGTCAGCCAGGTACATAAGGCAAGTCCCGCGGCAGATCTCCTTTCCCCACAGTCCCCCAACGCGCAAGTCCGGCCGTCCTGGCGCAGCCCGATCCCCGCGCTGGCGGTACGGCAGGACGGGCTGCAACGGGCGAGGGGCTCTCCTCCAGCGCGGGACTCCTCTGAACGAGCGCCCTCAGCTAAAGCTCGCCGTTCTCCGACCCCTTCCGCTGCCCGGGACCGCTCCACCGCCTCCGCCGTGGCTGCTCCAGGGGCGCACAACCAGCCCGCGCCGCTGCCCCTGCCTTGGGAGCGCAGAAGCGATTCAAAATGGCTGCCAGCGCGCAGCCCCAGCACCCAGCGGCCACCTTCCACACCCCCACCCCCGCGCCGCGCAGGCGTTTCCTTCCTCGGCGGGCGGTGCTTCTCAACGCCGCGCTGGGGAGGGGGAGCGGAGGCGAGGCGGGAGGAGGCCGAGCGTCGGGGGCTGGAGCGTCCCGGGAGCAGCGCAGCACCTGTCCCGCCGGCAGAGCCCGCCGCTGCGCCCGCAGCCAGGTGTGCACTGCGCCGGGGCCGCCGCGGGGGCGGGCGCCATGGAAGGCCCTGCGCCGTGCGGAGAGGGTGCTCGGCTGGCGGGCGCTGCGCTGCCTCATCTCCTCTGAACTCGCCGCTCCTCCGCGGGCACCGGAGAGAAACATGGACCGCCCGCCGCAGCCAGCAGCCGCCTGCTAGTCCCGCAGCAGCTGTGGGACGGGTTGGGCATGGCCCAGCATGAGGAGAGCGACGGAGGGCAGCGCTACCCTGGTGAGGCGTCAAAGTTTCTGCGTGGCTCTTCCTCCTCGGGCGGCAGATCCAGCCGGGCGGCCGCTTGCAGTCCTGCGGGAGCTCGGCCCGCGCTTGGGGCCGGGGGACGTTCGGTAGCACCTGTTGGGGTGAGGGGCAGAGCCCGGGGGTGTTGGCGAGCGGGCTGCTCTGGGGCCGGGCCGCCGCCACCTGCTCGCCGGGCAGGCGGGATTAACCCCGGGGTGGCGGGATTAACCCCGGGGCGTTGAGGGGCTCGCCCGGGGCTGGCTAGGCTGCGGCTCGGTGGGCGGCTGTTTGCTTTGCCCCGCCGCGGCCACCTTAAAAAGTTAGAAGAGCAGCTCGGCGCCGCCGGAGTCTTCACTGAGTAGTTTAAAGCCCACGGAGGAGGGTGAGCGTTGTTTCCCCCAGGCTTTGGGGAAAGGCATTGGCTGTGGTTTTCTGATGTATTGGTTGCGTTGCTGTTTGGGTTGTTTTTTTCTTGGGGGGTGGGGGTGGTGGGTTAGGTGGGGTGATGTTTTTTTTGTTGGTTGTTTTTTCTGGGTGGGTTTTCTGTTTTCTTTTTTTTTTGTTTGTTTTTTAAACGAGGGGGAAACTCGCAGTGTCAGATCAGCCCCGAAACAACCCGTGAAAAAGAAGCAACTTCCATCTCTCTCACTGCCTCTCTCGTTGAAGCCTCCCTAGGCAATTCCCAAAGACCAAACAAAGCTACAGCTAACACTAGCTGAAGTTCTCATTGACGCCGCTGGCTGATTAAACGTGGCCTCAGATTTTTCAGTAATATTGGTGGTGTGGGGGGAAAAAGCCCTGTAAACTGCTTCTGGAGCCGAGGCGTTGAAAGAACTCTGTGACTCATTTATGTTGCCTGCCTGACGAGGCAAAAAAAGTAGAGAAGCGGTGAATGGTTTACTTATGATCGCTCTCCAACAGCTCCGCTCGGATTTGTGGAGCTCGCACTTAGTGAAGGGCAACAGCTGGGAAGTAGATAAAAGAATTCTTAATTAAAAAAAAATCTTGTTTCTTTTTGCCATTAAAGTTTTGGCAGCGCTTGCATATATAGCCTTAATTGCTATATATCTCACGCTTTGTTGAAAGTTCGACTTTGTAGCCTCAGGAATTCTTCACTGTCAGCAAAGCTCTGGCTGCTAGATCCTGAACATAAACAATCTGAACCAAGAAATGTTTAATAAACAAAACTGGGTTTGATGCTTGTGGGTGCTGAGGTCACCTGCAGTTAAACTTGATAGCAGCAACGTGTTTCTTTGTACATGCAACGAAAATACTGTCAAGTGTGTGGAGAGCATAATATCTTAATATTTTAAAAAACATTTTTCCTTAAAGAAGAGGGGGAAAAAAAAAGCACTTTGTAATTGAGAAAATTCCTTGCTCTTCAAAATGTAAAAAAGGTAATACTGACAGTTAAGTGTTAAAGAGCCAAGGTGTGTGATAAAAATCGAGATGTTAACACTTTGAGAACTGAGCAGTATGTAAACCATTCTTCTTATTCCTGGGAGGCAAGAAGGTACAATTCCTGTTTTGTTGATGTCTTACCCTTCCTTCTAGAAAAGTTTGTTCCCTGAATTGTCCTGCAAATCACAACATACTTGGAAGAATGTGATTTTTAGTTGTCATCTCTGATCTGTGTTTTTCTCTAATGGTTTGGCATTGTCGTTAACTTTCTTTAAATTTTACGTTAAAATGGGTTAAAAAGCGATTTTATTCTAGACCTTGGAAATGAGAATCAAATATGACTTGTTCCCTCTGTGTGGTTGAGTGATATGCAAAGTGAAAATGAGTTTCAAAGCCTCTGGTTGTTGTCAGAACATGCCTTCTTGCATGCTGTGATCAGAATCCGGGGAATGTAAGGCCCTGTGGACAGCTGTAGTGAGGCAGACCAAAGCTCTACCTGACAGAAGAATTTACCTGGGAAAGGGCCTGAAAGCAGCACTCAGGTACATTTGCATTTCCATGTACAGTTCAGGGACTTCACAGTTTCTGTTTGCTTGTTTAGGAATTGTCAGTGATTCTGTTCTTCCCTGAACTTCACATGTAAACTAGTATCCACAGTGGACTGTGGCAAGGAGTTATGCAGTTCAGCTAGCCCTTTGCATCTACAGTTGTGTCCTGATGTTAATTTTGAACCTGGCTACAAAACTATATCTGATGCCCCTTAGTGCTTGTGTTGGAAGAGTTAAATAAATAAGAAGTACCTATTCTCTCATTGCCACTTGGGACCTCTGCTGTGTTTTCCTATTTTCACTTACCTTGCTGTCTTTCTCCTGGGATACTCATGAGATTGTAGTTCCTATAAGATGTAGGGTGGTAAGAATTTACAAATACAGCTTTTATCTAGATGATAATATATTGAAGTAAACCACGAGTGTTGTGTGGACAAAATTGCTTATTCTTTCTCAGTACTTGGTCATACTACTAATATTTTAATAATATTTTAATTTGTACCAAACACAGTGTCCTGTAATGTTGTGCTAATAAGGGATATATGGAAAGAAGTTAGTACTGGAGCACACAACACAGAATGTTTGATGTGACTTGTCAGATTTTGCACTTATGAGCAAGGCAGCTAAAATAAGGAGCATAAGTATCACTTCCTTACATCTTTAAAAACAATCCTGCAACCACCTAGTACAAACTGAATCAAGGAGTTCTCATGTATATTTTGGACAGCTGATTACATCTCAGGCTTTCATTTAAAGCCCTTGATGGGTATACTTCAAAGCTTCCCGCAGTTTTGCTGAACCGTGTAAAATCTTAGTAGCTTGTTATTTATTGCATAATTTGCTCCAGCAAGCTATAGCTGTTACATACTTCTGCATTTGCTGGTTGCCAGTTTATATGGTCCCTTCCTGTTAAACATCTTGCTTAAAAAAATACGAAGCCAGGTTAAAATAGCTGCAGTACCCTGTGTGGAAATGTATTTTCACTTCTCCTTGAACTCTCTTGTATACAGAATTGTTTGGCCTCTTGAGCTGCTGTGTTCACTGGCTCTTCTAAGGCAGCTTGAGCCCTTACCATTCGTAAGCTTAGGGAATAAAAGCTGTGCAGTTAAACTAAGGACTGGCTGCCCCTTGGGAAAATCATTGAGCAGAAGTGAAGGTAATCAGTGAAGGAATTTATTATAGGAACATGCTGGTGTTATTTACCCAAACATTGTCAAACAAAAGTTGTTCCTGGCTGATTAAATTTCTGTACTTTTTCTGGACTGCATTTTGTAGATTCATTAATATATATGAACTCTGATAAAGCAACCACTGCACCCTTGCTTATACAGTTCCATAGTGTGTGTGTATATGTCAGAGTAATGCTGGGGTTGGGTGGGCTGTTGGTTTCAAGAGCAATGTAGTTAATGTATGAAGGGGTGAGTGAGCGTGGGGTAGAGAAAAGTCGGACCTAAGTTGGAGGAGGTACGTTAATCTAAGCAAGAAGGTTTGAGAGCAGGAGATCAAAGTATATCCAATGGTAATTGTATCTAATGCTCCATGTTAGGTTGTATTTGTACACTTGTGACTACCACAGTTAAGTTCATGAAGTAGAATAGTTTATTGCCTATATTTAAGGACCATTGTTGAAGGGTTTTAATTTAGGTTTTTTGCTGGCCTGTGCAATTTTAATTTGTTGAACAGAAAGGCTTGTAATATATGCAGTTGGTATGCTAGCTATCTCAAGACACCCTTTCTTTAGATTGCAAGGGGTGTAAACTTTTCAAACCATGGTAATGTGAAAGAAGAAAAGTTGCTATAGCAACTCTGTAAGGAAAATGTACATCTTCATAAGCTTTTTAGTCAAAACAATACCTTTATAACTTTGCTTATCTAAAGGACTGGGCAATTGATGAATTGATTGATTGATTTGTATGGATAATATGTAGTTGGTTGTTAACAAGTTCTGATAAGGTCTAAAACCCAAAACATCCAGGGTTGTTTCTACTTGATTTTCCTGATGCTTCAGGAGTGACCCAGAGTGTCATGTGGGTTAATGAATAGCATTTGTGCTGTGAGCTGAAGAGTTGGTATAGCATATGAAGTACTTTTGGATTCATGAACCTCTCATGCAACTGAAAGCTTGTGGCAAAAAATGTGATGATTCGGACCAGTGGAATGTGTTTGAAATGTGTTTTCTGTCACTTGCTGCCTGTCGGTATCACAGTGCCAAAGTACGTTGATGGGCTCAGATCTAAGAATGGATGCTCTGTCAAACTCTGGTGTTTGGCAGGGGTTAGGTGCTATTAGCCAGTGGTTTGGAACTGCTGGGAGATACCAGTTTTCCCAAATGAGGTGTTTGGGTTTTGGTTCCTTTGGGGTGGGGTGTTTTTGAAATGTAGAATGTGGGGACCTGCTAGGGGACAACTGGCACCTTTAATTTAGTGCTGCAGGAGGCCAGGCTTCAGGAACTGGAGAAAAATCTGTCTAGAAAGCAAGCTGTTTGCAAGATGGGGGGAGTATCCTTCACACTTATCTCAGAGTGTTTCTGAGTGAAGAAGCTGAAGCAATATGTGCATACTTGTTCTGCCAAGTGCTGCAGAGTAATTACACTGCAAACTTCAGCAAAGCTGTAGGTAATGTAACTGTTCATATAGAAAGAGAAGATGTATGTAATGTCACAATAATAATGTAGTGTTTTAAAGGGTTGGTAGCTATTCTGGGAGCTAGGTCAGCATTCCCAGGTTTATGAAAGGCTGCAGTTACCCACAAGGACAGTACATCCAGTAGCCTCCAGCTCATAAACTTGACTGCCCTCTCTTTGAAGTTTGCTTAGATTTAGACTGGAAGTGGAGCACTGACTGGATTAATGAACCTGCTGGAAGCCCCAGGGGAGACAGTGTGAATGTCTACCACAGATATGAAGGACAGCAATCCCTGAGTGCAGCAAATATGTTTGCTGGTGTCCGTTTTACTGTAGGTGCACTGATGAAGTACATCACATGTATTGTCAAAACATTGCCTATGTGGATAGCTTTATAGCTGCACAGATTTTGCATCTCTTGCTTAACACAAAACTGAAACACTGTGCATTCTGTTTCAGCGACAAATTTATTATCAATTTTATGGTTTCCAGAAGAACGCTAAGAAGTTCTGTTTAATTAAACACTTCAGAATTTTGGTCTAAGTGTATGGAAACAAGCTTTGTACCTCCCTCCCCCCTCAGTAAATATGCATTTATGACTGTATAAAAATAATTTTCTAATATTTCTCTTAATATTGATGTGGAACATAACTGCATGTTTTATAGTATAATTTCACTCTTGGGAGATCTATATGAGGTAAATGGTGGCACACAAACTGCTTATGAAAAGCTTTTCATGCTTGATGTTTTCTAGAAGCCTAATTTAAGTTACCATTGTCCTGGTTGTTCAAGCAGGGGGAAGGGATCATAATCATATGTAAGAGATGATGAATAACTTTTAATTAAAAGCTGAAATTAGGACAGGAGTTGAATGTATTTGAACCAAACCAAAATTAAAAAAAAAAACCAACCAACCAACGAACAACAACAGTCAGGGACAAACCACAAACTTCCTGCAAACTTATAACCTTGTCTTTTCTTTCTTTCAAACCAGTTACCAGATGGACCAAGACAAATGATGTAAATTTATCCAACTCCTTAAATGGTTTGAGCTTCATGGGAATTCTGGATTCAAGAGTGGGCAGCAGTATCCAGAGCCTTCAAAACTTGAACTCTGGGACCTCGAGATCTCTCTCATTGCCTGAGTATGGGCTTGGCCAGCTGTCCAGTGCTTTAGAAGATTGTCATAGCCTTAAATCAGTGGATTCTGGTATTCCAACTCTAGAAATAGGAAATCCAGAGCCTGTTCACTGCAGTGTGTTAAATGTGAAGAGAAAGCAGTCAGAACCTGAAATTGTGCCTGACAGGGCCTTCCAGAGTGCGTGCACACTGCCCTCTTACGTGCCTCCACATTCTCTGACTTCTGAGCATGACCACGCTGTGCGAAAATCCTCTACTTTCCCAAGAACTGGGTATGACTCTGTCAAGCTTTATAGTCCAGCTTCAAAAACTCTGAACCGAAGTGATGATATCTCTGTCTGTAGTGTTTCTAGTCTTAGCACAGAACTGTCAACGACTTTATCAGTTAGCAACGAAGACATTTTGGACTTTGTGGTCACAAGCAGTTCAAGTGCAATTGTGAATCTGGAGACCGATGAGGCACACTTCTCGGATGTTACCCTGAATTCCACTAAGGAGAGCAGTGATCAGAGCCAGCAGGAGTGTTGTCAAGAGGCAGACGTGGACAGTAAGCGAAAAATATTGGGACCTTTTACAAACTTCTTTGCCAGGTAATGCTTCTATAAAAAAAAAATTGTATTTAAACAGTGAGATTAAGTAAGATAGTAGGAGAAAGGTCTTATGTTATTTTTTTTACTTTGAAAGAGGTAATGGGCTTGTTATTTTAATTTGAAATGGTGTTAAGATGTTTTGTTCTGTACTGAGAAAGTTGGTAAATATTGGTAGGGACTACAGCTGTGGATCCTACTCTGTCATATCTTTATGATACATGGAAGCATCTTAAATCTTCTTACAAGATTCCTCTATGTTATAGTAAAAGGAGTTCTGAATGAGGATTTTTCCTCTGACCAAGGGTTTTCTTCTTGGCTTCACCAGTGATGCCTTTTGTGATTTTGGCCAAGGTCCTTAATCTCATGTCCCATTAAGAGGTAAGTGTAATTAGTTATATATATTGAAGAGTTTTTGACATCTAAGGTTTCATAAGTGATCTAGTCATCATGGAGTATTTTATGTGAAGCTTAATATACAAGTATTTGCCAAACACTTGTGTGACTACTATGATTTGTCCAAATCTTGGCTATAATTTTATTAACACCTTTTTCCTCCATTTCTGTATAGAATGGGAGTGTGTGATATTTTGTTACTCAGTTGGTGAAATTAAGGCATTGGCTGCTC
This sequence comes from Hypotaenidia okinawae, assembly GCA_027925045.1. Classification (NCBI taxonomy): domain Eukaryota; kingdom Metazoa; phylum Chordata; class Aves; order Gruiformes; family Rallidae; genus Hypotaenidia; species Hypotaenidia okinawae. Next base: position 96,742,054 of record BSDF01000004.1, read on the forward strand.
AATGCAGTTATGTGACCTCTTCTAAACATGGTCCTTGTATGAACCAAGGACCTAATGGTTCTAAGTGGAGGTTCTCAGTGAAGGTAATGAATGAGGAAAAGGGCTAGGCTACTTCTTGGCATTAAAAGTTGGGTTTGTTTTTTGTTTTTTTTTTTTTGTTTTTATTTAAGGCCTTCATAATGCCCCTTACTTTTAGGGTATTATGTCTGAAGTATGTTATGATTTGAAGAAGCAGTTCTAGAAATAAACTGTAGGCATCAAGCTGATCTGGTTCTATCTAACTGATTTTAAACATGTGATTGCTTCAGCTAGTCTTTTTTTCCTCATGTAAACTTTTTTTGCACAAGATTTATAGGCCGATACGAATAGGGAGATAAAAGTACTTAGGGAATTTGCAAACATCATCCCTTGAAAGACCCTTATTTGCAAAGCCTGAGATACAGTTTCATTAGATCTTCTAAACTTGCTAAAGCCTTCATTGATTTTTTTATTCTTGGAGTCCTGTGTAGCAGAACTCCAGTCATCAGTCATGTTTGAGGTGTTGAAGCTTTTGTGGACCTCTCTCTGTTTGTTGCCATGGAACCAGACTTAATTCTGAAGCAGGAGGCTTCTCAGCACTTCAAAGCATGAACTTTTGTTACCCGTTCTGGTAGCACAACTGCTACCTCGAACAAATGCTGTCCTTCAGCCTGGAGGGAGCACAATGGAACCGGCACATGTAGGTCCTTCTCAGAATGGGATGTTTAACTGCTTTTCAGTTTTTCTCCAAATTTTGATCTACTGTAGTCTCTAGCGGTTTTGCAAGAGTTACTCACTAGATTGAGCATTTAAACCTGATTTCTTTTTGGATACACTGAATTCCAGAGAACAAAGTATGTCCTTTCTACCTTTTAAATGAGGAACAGGTAATCTTGGTCACAACTGATGTCGTCATGACAATGAGAGGCTTAAGTTCAAAGTAGGTGATTTGGCTTTGAAGTTCCAGGTGCTCTGTCTGTAATCCAGCCTTTAATATTATTCCCTTTCACATCCATTTTCTTGCTTTGTTTTGAAAATAGAGTTGCTTGCTTTTTGTCTGTACCACAGCCCCGTATTTTATGCATCCATTCTCTTATGTCATGTGACCTGGTGGTGAGTTTCACAGGTACTGAGCAAGCAGGGAGCTTCTGATGGCCCCTCTGTGCCTCAGGGAGTACTTTCTGTATTTATGCTGTCAACGTTGTTAAGGATCAAAACATGCTGTTGCTGGTTTTTGTTGATATTTGCATTTTGCTGTCCAGGGGGTTGCAATTGTTTCCTGTCATAATCCTGTGTAGTTCCCCCGCGCTCCTCTGGCCTCTGTGCTCCTTGGATTCCCAGGGCTTTACCGAGTAATTCAGTAAATGAATTTGGGCACTACCACGTCTTGTTGGAAAGGGGCCTTCCTACCTAGCTCACCCTGCACTGTGTGTTGGGGTTTGTGTACGGTATTAGATGAGGAGGATGATTTTGGAACAGTATCTGTGAAGATCAGCTTGTTGAGAAGGGGGCTGCTTAAAGCAGTTTGTAACAAGCGCTGTGGTAGGTATAAGCACAGTCCTAGGGAGCATGTTCTTAGCACTTCACTCTGTGCTGAAGGGAGTTTCAGTTGAGATTCTCAGGTTTGCAGGTTAAGTGGGTAAACCTCTGTTCATTCTGTCCTGAAAACAGAGGATGAACTGCTGTAGCAGGAGAAAGTAAAATTGCTTTGGTCAGTGTTTGGCATGCTTGTGTGCAATGTGGAAGAACAAGGACCTGAGTGGTTTGTACACTACCTTTCTGCCTTGCAGCAGGCTGATGGTTGTGGGGCAAGGCTGCGTTGTGGGGGCTCTCAGCCCTCATCTGCAGGTTTAGCTCTTTCAGGGCTCCTCTGGGTAGTGGGATGCAAGTTGAAACCACTGAGAGTGAGGATGAATCAGCTGAGTTTTTGCTCAAGTTGTTGACACTTTGTAAAAGAAACCTTACTGCTTGTCAGAGCAGCTAGGCTTGCTTTGAGCCCCGTCTGTCATCTGAGAATGTGCTGGTTTCTCTGAACTTGTCAAGGCTGAGTTTGCTCTGGATATGTCAGTTAAGATTTGCAGCTGCCTCTAGATATAATACTGACAAAAATTAGAGGCCTACAATACTTGGTCACATGCATGTAAGCTGCTTATCTATCAATTAAGGATAAATCTTCTGTCGTATTAGGAAGATGGTTAGTGAAGCACATGCTTTGGAACATAAACCCATTTTTTAGCACTCTGTAGACTTATTTTTTCCTTGCAAGAAAAGTACACTGTGTGTGAGGTTGTGGGTTCTGTGTTAGTTGTACCAATGTTTGTGATGTGTTATAAAGTGTTGGTATTGGCTTGGGGCTGCAATTGAAAATGGAGTTACAGAAGAGATTGAAGAAAGGAGAACCTTGTTGGTTCGTCGCCTGCCAATCCTGGCACCTTCAAGGGCACTTGGGAATGGAGTGCTCCTGCTCTGTTCTCTTGAGCTGTGTGGTGACTAAAGTTTCCTGGACTGCTTCTCTGGCTCTGCACTCTCTTCATCAGTTTGTGACTCCCAAAGGTCTGGCTGTTTCCTCAGGTTGTTACATGCCTCTTTGGGTATGGCAGGAAAAACCAAAGTGAGAAAAAGAGAATGCTTTCCTGCCTGTTGATGCATAGCTTTCCTCTTGAAAGAGCTGAAGGCAACACAGGTATGGTACTAGGAGGAGTACTAACCTTATTAGGCTCCTGGTTAGCACATGAAAATGGCTTATTGCTTCTGAAAGCAGCTGTAATGTTGGTGGCTGACAAAGAAACCTGACGTTACTTAGTTTCAAGTGTCACCTGTACTTGTATCTGCTCTAAAAGGCCAGAGGTCTTTTACATAAAGCACGAGCTTGAATTAATTTCCTTCATTTGAATAAATGCAGGAACTTGATTTGAGACGCAGTGTGAGGAAATAATTGGCTGGGAGACGAAAGAGTCAGTGACTTGTCTTTGCCCTAGTGACCCGGAGTAGCGTAGGTTAATGAGTTTTACCTTTGGACTTTGTTTCTGTACCATACTGCTAAAACACAGACTCGGGCTTTTAAGCAGCTTTGCTGTAGATGTTGTACTTCTCATTGATTGTTTTAATTTATAAATTTGGAGAGTGAGGATGAAGTTTTTCATGGTCATGCACAAAGTGACCATAAAAAGGAGTAGGAGTATATTCAGATAAGTGACAAGCCATACAAGTCCCTTTCTTTTGAATGGACTACAAGAATCCAAAGTCTTTACTGCTGTAGATGTTGTCTGTTTTTCTAGGAATCTGGGCCCTGTTCAGGCTGCTCCTAGAAGTTTTTGATTTGTATGTTCTCTGATATCAGGAAACCTCTGCGGAGAATAGGGACTATGCATGAAATAAAGGGCTTTAAGATACTATGTTTTACTGTTTCCAGAGAATCTCTGTATTTCTGAGAGAAAGCTACTGAATAGAATTGGCATCCTGTATCACATACATGGAGGCATAAGACTGTGGCCCTGTTTGTAGCCTGAGAAGAAAACAGGCTTAAGTTTCACAATAATAACTACTGGTTTCAGCATTCAGTTTGAAATGATCATTCATTTATATCACATACACACATGTTTTGAGGTGACTGGTTGTTTCTTTTAATTAGAGGACATCTTACTGTACTTCTCTAATTTTGGTGTTAGAAGGAAGGTAGATTAACAAAGAGCTATTGATTTCCCACTTTCATCTCTCCATAGAGTTCACTGACCACACAAGGGGAAGAAAAAGAAATAAAATAATAGCTCAGATTACTGAATCACAATTAGATTTTATATATGATGTTGTTTCCCCATCTGTTTATATTTTATGTTAAATGAAGCCGATTAGATTATAAGCTGTTCAGGAGGAGACAGGCTGAGAACAGGACTGAAGTGTGTAGGAGGACAGACAGAAAGAGCTGTATGTGCTGTGGGGGAGGATATGAGTACACTGCTTTTAACCCCAAATGGACAAAAACTAGCAGAGCTGCAGGTGGAGTTTTCGGGAGTCCTTCCTCCCAGCTTCCAGACACCAACCCTCTGAGGGAGGGAACTCCTGCGGACACCCGGCGCAGGCTGCTTCACTGCCCTGTGGGTGGGCTGTGCTCCCAAAGGCTGTACTTAACGCTGCCTGGGGTTTGCTCCCCTGTTGGAGGGAAAAGGGGAATTTGGTGGCAGCTTTGTCCCTCCTCACTATTCTGTCTGGGTACATTGGAGCTAATCGCTGTCAATTAACAGGCGTTTAAAAGGGATGGGGAGAGGGGAAACAAGCTTATGTTCCAGTGATGGGGGAAGCAGCATAGACACAGACAGAGGAGCTATTGACAGTTGATGATGGAAACAATATTTTGGCAGCCTGTAAGGCATTCAGGTATTCTCATCTGATGAGTGCTATAGTCTTCATGAAGTGGTTTTGAATACTAATTTGAAAACCACCTTCTGTCTACTTGAAATGGAAGACTAGTAGTCCTCCCTTAATCAAGGTCCTGCACATGGGTTGGCACAATCCCAAACACAGCTACAGGCTGGGCAGAGAATGGCTTGAGAGCAGCCCTAAGGAGAAGGATTTGGGGGATATCTGTTGATGAGAAACTCAACATGAGTCAGTAGTGTGTGCTTGCAGCCCAAAAGGTCAATCAGATTCTGGGCTGTATCAAGAAAAGTGTGGCCAGCATGTTGAGGGATGTGATTCTGCCCCTCTACTCTGCTCTTGTGAAACCCCACCTGGAGTACTGCATCCAGTTCTGGGACCCCCAGTATAAGAAGGACATGGAGCTGTTGGAGCAGGCCCAAAGGAGGGCCACAAAGATGATGAGGTGGCTGGAGCACCGCTCCTGGGAAGACCAGCTAAGAGAGTTGGACTTGTTCAGCCTGGAGAAGGCTCTAGGGACACCTTACAGCGGCCTTCCAGTACCTAACGGGGGCTACAGGAAAGATGGGGAGGGACTTTTAACGAGTGATATGATGAGAGGTAATGACTATAAACTAGGAGAGGGTAGGTTTAGACTAGGTATAAGGAAGTTTTTCACTGTGAGAGAGGTGAGGCCCTGGCACAGGCTGCCCAGAGACGCTGTGGCTGCCCTCTCCCTGGCAGTGTTCAAGACCAGGTTGGATGGGGCTTTGAGCAACCTGGGCTAGTGGAAGGTATCCCTGCCCATGGCAGGGGATTGGAACAAGATGATCTCTAAGGTCCCTTCCAACCCAAATCATTCTTTGACTCTGTGATCTGTACTTACTCTCATGCCTCTGTGTAGAGCAGAAGAAAAGCTGCAGAATTTTTCAGAAACATTCTTTCTCAAAGCAAATCTTCCATGGGTGCAGAATTGGAGTTCTACAGAGACAACAGCATTTTCTTTTGATAGTGGTGGAAAATTGAATGATACAGTTCTTGAAATTTCTATCCTCTAATTCACTGCATCATTTTGAATTCTGTCATATGTCCTGTTCTCTACTAGGTGTTGAACTGAAACTGTACACATTAATTTTAATCTTTATATTTTCCCTTTATGTGGAAAATAATATACATTTTGTGTAGAATTAGGGTTCTGTTCATTCTTCTTAAAATTTTACACTGAATTTTATTTGAGATGCAGCTCTTTAGAATTAAAGGAAAGTTGCTTTTTCCAACAAAACCTGTTTTAAACTCCTGTTTGTGCAAAACTGTTTTCTATTACTCAAACCAAAGCCAAGAGTCTTGTAGAAGTTATTTGTTCATTATGAAAGTTAAAAGAAAACTGGTACTCTGAGTTTTGGGAATTTTTTAGTAATGGTATAAAACTATGCAGTATGTCAATGTGTATGTTTCTCTTCTGATGGCTGGAAGCATTACAGAACTCTCACACCAGCTAGTGAAGGAGATGCGTGGAATAGTTGGATGTCTTAAGTTGCTTGCAGCATTCACCTGTAGTGCTTTTTCTTCTCTTTCCTTCTCCTGTATCCCCTGTGTGGGGCTGCCTTTCGAAAAGGTTGTGGTGGTTCTTTTCTATGCATGCTATGTGCTTGCTTTTGCATTATAATTACATTTTAATAGAGGTATACAAGACTTCAACAACTAATTCAGATGAGTGAAGTTAAGGTCTGTTTTCATTCTGATTCACTGGCGGTATGAAGGTTTAGTGAATTAGTGGGTTAGATAAACACCATGTCTCCTGTTAAGTCACAAGAACTACCCTGACGTTTCCCTGGGTTAAAGGGAGCTTTAACCCAGGAGGAGAGACGAGGTGGATGGGCACTGGCGAAGAGGGAGAATATCAGCACAGTCACTACCATGTATCATTCTATATCTAATCAAAATACCATTTAATTATAAACTGAATTTTTGCTCCCATCTTTATCATCAATATCAACTGTTATAAGTTACTGTGAGTACAGAGATAATTTTTAAAAAGTCTGTAAGAGTATTACATTCAGGGTCTACAGTGTGAGGGAGCATTATGGGTGCTTAGAGATTCTGAAAAATGCATTGAGCAAGGTGAAATTAGATGGAATAAATACAAATTCTTGCTCCTTGGTTAGTATTTCATTTTCACACTGTTTCCCAGTGTTACATAATCTGTTGGTAAGTTGGAGTCAACATTAATTTTTGTGTTTAAACATGGTTATAAAAGCTCAAACAAGAAATGGTCTGTTAATAAAATGCTATGTACGGGTAAATACTTGTTCAACAGAAATAGTATGTGGAGGCCACAGGTTTTCTGGAGCAGGAATGTGTCTGTTTATGACTTACTCTGGATATTCAGGGTTCTGTTAAATAAATGTTGACTTTGCTGGCAGGAAACAAAATTAATCTATGACTAATCCCTTATGAACTGCTACCCTCAATTTGGGCATTAGTTGCATTGCTGTTTTAAGTGGCTAGCTATATTAAGCTGTTCTTCCCTGTCATTAAGTGCTTCACAAGGTTTTGAGCCATGCATAAGAATAATAAGGAAAAAAAACCCAACCCCAAAGTAAAGGAATCATTTACACTTTACACTGACAATTGACAGCTTAACTACAAGTTCTTGGTAACAATCATGAGGCAAGACAAGGTATTTCCTTAGTGCTTGGACTCCCCTTTGTGAGTTGCAGTCTTTGGCAAGTATAGAATGACTAGAGTTCAGGTGGGAAGGGATTTGGGGAGGCATCTGGTGCGACCTCCCACTCAATGCACTTGACTTCAGCAATAGATCATGTTCCTCAGGACCTTAGCCAGTCAATTGTGAGTGTATCCAAGGATAGAGTTACCACAACCTCTCTAGACTACCTGGTCCATGATTCAGCCGCTAGCACTGTGATTATCTTTTCTCCCCTTTCCCCAGTTGGAGTTTGCCTTGCAGCAACTTGCTGCTTTGTCTCTTGTTTTTTTCAGTTAGCGTCTTTGAGAATGGTCATGAAGGCTAACTGAAACCACCTCTCTCAGCATCCCTGCTTGTATGTTGTAGGCATTGGCACGCAGCCATCACAGCAGTCATCTGTTGGGCTTCCTCCAGTTTTTGATGCCTCTCAGTTTTAGGCCAGGGGCCGCAAATTGGATACAGATATATCTCATGGTTAGCAGGTAGAGCTTTTGATTAGTTTTTTCCTCTTTATCTTGTTAATACAACCCAGTCCATGTTTAATTTTTATTGCTGCAAGGTTGTAACTGTTGACTTACATCCAGCTTTTTGCTGAGGACTGCATTTCATGTATTAATTACACTTTTGATTTGTGTGGTAATAGTACCTCAGATCATTGAAGAAATCTGCTTTCAGACTCTGGGAGTAGAATTTTAGGTTATTTTGACCACACTGGAGTAACTGAGAATTCTGCTAGCTGGAAAAAAACCCAGTATTTATAGCTGGTTAATAGTTTAAACTTGGGCCTAAATGTTGCTTTTGTATGAGTCCTAACTTGCTGTATCTCCTGTTACTGAGAATTCTGCAGCTAGGGTGGTAGGCTAGCACTGTGCACCATCCACATGCAAAATAGTTCTTGGTTTGCTGCAACCACTTCTAACAGCTAAACATGCAGGATTACCGTCCGGTTTATCATGTCGTGTCTTTGACACTTCAGTGCTAGCTGCTCTGCTTGGCTCCCTTCTGAAACGAGGGCTACCCTCAAGGGAAATAAGGTAAATACAGAGCGTTGTAGTCTTGATAAGTAGTTTATCAAACCCTGCTTCCCCCTGAAAAAAATCTAAAGAGGGGTTTCAAAATGACACTGTTGACAGCTTTCAGATATCCTGTACTAACTTAGGTTCTAACACTCTCCCTCAACTATAGTCAGACCTGCAAGTATCTTACTGAGCATACTAGAATGTCAGCGGTTGGAAAACTTTGTTATTAAAATGTGCTAGGGATTTATAAATATCTTTTGTCATTAGTTACCTCTTTTATAGGTAAGTCAGCTTTTAGGCTCTATTTCTGTTAGATTTGTTTAGCCATAAGCCAAGCATTGCTCTTCCTTTACCGTGACCTTTGGCAGTCTCTTGAGATAAAATTCTGCAAACTCTGCTCTTGTATGTGATTTTCAAATCTTATTCAAAGCATAACTTGTTGGTGATGTTTCTTCACCTTAGCTAAAATATTTGGGCTTTTTTGATAATATTTTGTTCTGTGCTTTGGGTTGTGTTTTTTTTGGGGGAGGCTGCTTCTTGTTGAGTTGTGGTTTTTTTGGTCTGTGTTTGTTTGGTGTTTTGCTTTGTTGTTTTTAATAAAAGTTTGACTGAGAGGTGACTGGGGTTTGGAAGGAGGGAATGCTACAGCTGGCAATCACCACATCTGGAAAATTATTTCTAGAAACCAGTGTTATCTGGTCATGGGTACCACTGTTAACATTCACCTGTGGAGAAAGTAGATTTAGAGCTCCTCAGGAGATTTTGGTAGGTTTTCTGGCAAGCATTTAAGTCCATCAGTTTCCCAGTCACCGTGATTTATGTGTCTTGTTCTTCCACTAATCCAGAAACCAAAGTTGCTGTGGTAGAATACACTGCTGATTTTTCCAGGGTTTATTTTCCGTGCCTCTGGAAACTGTTTATGTGGCCACAGTTCAAACTTGGGACATTCAGAGGTGTGAATCTTTTTTTTTTTTTTTTTTTTTCTGTTTATTGAGGGTAAGTTGTGAAGGCTGTGGTTAGTACAGAAGGTCATTGGAGGATGAGAAGAAAACAATGTTGTTATATCTTTTGCCTAAATTCCATAATAGTATGAGAATGTTTCCTAGATAGCATTAACTGAATTTGTACCATGCCAGGAAAGGTGATGTAATGCTTTTGTTCATAATGCAGCAAATATTTAATGAAATTTCTCTTAATATTTTTTCCCATAATAGGTGCTGTATGTTACTCAAAATGTCCTGTTTCAGTGTAGGTTTCTGGATGCCTTGGAAAAATATCTGTGGACACATCTCTTACACTGTGCTTATGTGGTTTATGTGGGTTTGCCTAGTTCTCATGACTAGTATCTGCTTACTGTCAAAATCTTTAGCTAAAGTCTGTTACGTGCTCCAGTATGACTGTCTTAGCATAGGCTGAAAGGCTCAGGACCCTAGTGCTCTCCTCCTGGAGTTTAGAATTACCAGGAAATTTCAGAATCTTCCTTGAAAATCATCTGTAATGGAGCTTTGACTTGACTCTGTGTCTTCCCTGCCTCTTAAGAATGCATGCAAATCTGATACTTATTTAAATAAGTCTTCCAAGATTTTTTTTTAAACAAACCTGAAGTTGTTGAGCTTTCTTCACTGCCCTTATTTTTCATCTGCTCCACTGAAGAGACGGGTAAATCCTTCCAGATTTTTATGCACATGACTATTCCAATTGCTTTGTCTTCTGAAAATGACCTTCCTGATCAAAGGACTCATTAACATTTTAATGTGAGCATGTGTCTTAGAGCATGAAACCCTGCATGTATTCTACTTGCAGTTGCCATTATATTTTGGGTAAATGCAGGTAACAAACTGCATCGGCCTGTGCATGAGTTGGATCATTTTCTAGTTAATTCTAATGCGTGTTTGTTCACGGCAACTGTCACAGGAACCCATTTATTTGCAGATAGAATCTCTATGCTAGGTCAGTGTTGTAGTAGTCTACCACAGAGCAGCATATGCCACCTCACTTTAGTTTTGCTCACAACTACTGTTCCATGTTGTATGCTAGTAGTTCACACACTGCATGCAGTCTTTGGAACTTCAACTAAGGACCCATGTTTAAATAGTAACATCAAAGTTAAAAATCATAAATGTCATATTTTCTGGAGAACACAAATACTCCAACCTTGACGACTCCGAAGTCCTACGGTCCTGTACCAGTGTTTTTCAGGCAACTAGTATATCTTGGGAGTTCTGGGGGAGAACAAAACCAAAGCACAATCGCGTGTTGCCTGTGAGTCCAGATGTAGGGTGTGTGTTCACCAACAGGTGTCAGTGACTGTATGTGTGTCCACCTTGCTCAGCTCCACCCTCTGCCACCTGCTGTGTTGGAGCCCGTCCTCTTTTCCTATTGCTTGAGTGGCATGTACCAGAGAAACAGTTCCTTGACTCTGGTGGTACTGAACCTGCAGAGTTATCTCCAGGGGTGCAGTGCTTAGCCTGCCTTGCTAGAGAACACTTTGAGACTTTCAAGGGAGGAGGCTTACAGCTGGCTTTAAGATCTGGAGTAAATTTGCAACAGAAACTATGACAGCACTGTCTCTGCTCCTTATAATGGATAGGTTTGTATACTAAACCGTGGGGAGGGATGATGTTTTGAGAGATCACTTTATGTGAGTGGCTAACCTTGCTTGGGACAATCAACTGTTGAAATATGGAAGAAGTGAGTACTTGAACACTTATGGGGCAGCACTGTGAACCTGTCATGCATCAGTAGTTACTGGTAGTTGTTTTAAAGACTTCCTGTCCTGTCTATTTTAGAAAGAGGATTGGGCTGAGCTAGGTAAACATTCTGCATCAGTGGTGATGCTTGACTTTGTTTAAAAGCGTAAACTGGAAAAAGCTGTAATAGGCACTCTGTGGATAGCTTTGGCTTGATTACTTGTTGTTCATATGGTTTTAATGTGGTTTTTTTCATTTGATTGAGGCTTCAGTTTAACTGGCAGCACACTGGGAGGTCCATAGATGCTGGCATTATATTAACATGTACTGTGTATATTTGGCAGCTGCTCAGTAAACTTATCTTAGCAGTGCTTATAAAACCATTTCATTTTAAAGTTTTATTTAAAAATAAGGTTTTCCTGACACTGCTGAACTTGTCTATTAATATTAGCTTCCTCCCTTCTGACGAAAAAAGCAGTTAGGCAGATCAGTATACAGTCATGGAAAGGAATCATTTTGGTTGGAAAAGACCTTTGATATAATGAAGCCCAGGTGTTAAAATTGTGCCGTATCTGTATATTCAAGTAAAAGATTGTTCAGTCTCTCTCCTGTATCACAGGATGTTATTTGTATGGATGTAAACATTAACTCTGGAGTTAGCATTAAATTCTCTTCAGGTAGGTAATTCCTTTCTGCGGGTCAACTATAATAACAAGGTTCAACAGCTGTATGGTGCCAGATGGTTTTAGGGAGCTGTGCAAAACTAATTTTCTATTTGAAATGTGATCTCAATTTAACTTCTGTGCTTGGCTTTCCTAGAATAAACAGCTGCAGACACTTAGTGTAAAATAGTTAACATGTTCATAGAGGAATGCAAATGTAACCTGTGACACTTTAATGGCTCCACACTAATGATACTGCAGACATGATGTATCATGTCAGATATTCCAGTTGTAAATCAGCATGATGTGCTCTAATGGTTGTGAAGAGGACAGTGAGACTGAGATAATGATCAGCATGTGATCTTTTCTTTCCGGGCATGTCAATTCCTTTTATATTCAAGATCTTGAATTACTTCATATATCTTAAAACACTTGTAATTAAACTTTGAGATCTTTTACCCTGGGATTTATAAAATTTATAAATTTATAGTGAAGATCTGTGTGTTGTTTTTCAAACAGAGAACTTTTTGTTCCTTGTTAACCTGTGTTTTCCACTGGAAAAGATCTCCTTAGGCTACCTTTTCAGTGGAATTTTTTTTGTGATTTATATTAGTACTTTCCTTGAAAATCCTGGGGAGCTGCGTAAGCATGGGAGGAAAGGAATGCCTTTTTGTGCTGTGGCAGCAGAAAAAAGGAAAGCTTTTGAGAGAAATTATTTGCTCTGAGATATATGGCATAAATCATTATTTCTTTCTAAGGGAGTTGCACATTTTAAGGGTCTGCTTTCAGTCCAGAAGTTTCAGGCATTGGCTGTGTTAGGACTCTGAGGTGTTATAGAATCATAGAATTGTGGGGGTTGGAAGGGACCTCGAGAGATCATCGGGTCCAACCCCCTGCCAAAGCAGCTCCCTAGGACATTTCACTCAGATAGGCGTCCAGACAGGGCTGGAATCTCTCCAGAGAAGGAGACTCCACACCCCCCTGGGCAGCCTGGTCCAGGGCTCCCTCACCCTCACTGGGGAAAAGTTCTTCCCCAGGTTGGTGCGGAACTTCATGTGCTCCAACTTGCAGCCATTGCCCCTTGTCCTGTCTCCACAGACACTGAAAATGGGCTGGCTGATTCCCCCTGCATCCCATGCTTAAGATAATTGTAGACTTTAATTAGGTGCCCCCTTAGTCTTCTCTTCTCAAGGCTGAACAGTCCCAGCTCACTCAGCCTTTCCTCATAGGGGAGATGCTCCAGGCCCTTAATCATCTTCGTAGCCTCCTCTGGACTCTCTCCAGGAGATCCCTGTCCTTTTTATACCAAGGCGCCCAGAACTGGACACAACACTCCAGTTGGGGCCTGACCAGGGCAGAGTAGAGGGGGAGGATCCCCTCAGTGTTGTACTGGTTGATCTGCTAGAAATTGGACTGGAGGACAGTCAATGTTGTTTATGTTTTTTCCTTTAAGTTTTCTAACATCAGGTGCAAAGGGAGCAGCACCTTTTCAGCCCTTCCTATGGCAACCCATTGGCCATGTGTTTTACCTTTGTTCCAGTCTGGAGCAGATCAGGGTTTAACAACAGTCAAAGCAAGAACAGGTCGTAGTTTGCGGTTCTTCACCTGTTTGTACCTATGTATAGCTTCTAACAACATTATACCTCTTGGCAGTTCTGAGACTTTTGGGAGTTTGGACGCCAGCAAAACACCAGGATTTGGGCATATGCAGAGTGCAGGGTATAGGAGAGTAAGTTGCTCTGTACAGAAGGGGAATTGTATATTGACCATGCCTAGTGCTTTCAGGTATACTCTAAAAAAAAAAAAACCCAAACCAACAACTCCAGAAGCAAACAAACCAAACAAAAAACATGCAAGTGACCTGGAAATTCTGGAAATGCCTGACAGTACAAAGAGAGGAAGAGATACCTAGTGCCCCATAACATACTGTGGAAGTCTTGCAGAATACAGTGAGCTGAGCCATTGCTGTGCCATCTTGCTAGATAAACTGTAGAACAAATTACTTACTATGATGCTCCCTCTAAAGGGAAAACATAGTTAAGATTGTGAAATTGAACAGAAAGCAAGTATGCGGGATTGGCTTCTCAGGTTTAGTTCATCTAATGCAGGCACAGGCAGCAGAGGGGTATTACACTTTATCATTCCAATTCATCTCTACCTGCTCTAAGGATGAAGACCTACTGCTGCTCTTAAAATCCCTTGGAGGAGATTGGGGAGATTGTTGTGTGTATATACCTGTGCTAGTAACTTCTAATGTGGATAGACAGGGAGAGAATATTGCCTGTTAGTCCTTCAATTTTCCTGTTATCACTGTGGTAATGAACTGTGGTGAAAGTCTCCTACATTCAAGGATTTGAATGTGCACAGAAGTGTCACACAGGTATGTCTCCTTGTGGGGCTCCTTCTGGTGTCCCTGAAGCAAGATGTTCTGTTTTTTTCTGAAGGTAATATGTAGTTTGGAATTTGTCCTGCTGGCTTCTGAAGTAGTGACAGCTTGAAAGAGAATGTTCTTCAAGAGCACTCAGCCTGTCTTCCCCTGTGTATCCCCTGTGTATCCACTGCAGTGTTTTTGGTGATGTTATTTGTCATGCTCTCCTTTTCATTATTAAATACATTTTAGAACTGGCTTGCTGATACATCACCCCATCAGCACTAGGTATTACAGTGGTAACGCTGTAGTCAAACTTGTTGATTAATAGTCTAGTTAGCTTATAAATCTCTAAGTAGGGTTACAAGTGTAATGATGAACTATAGGAGAGCTTTATAACACTAGAATGGACTATGCTGCTAAAAGCAAACCTTTGGTTTTGATCCAATAGTTTACCTGTAGAATTACAGTTGTTATAGTTGCATGCCTTAAAAAAGTGTTAATAAGGAAATCATGGCAGTATGTTTCTGTGTTCTGTGCTGTTCTTGAGTGCTTCCTCTACAGTTGTCCCCCCTGAATCTTCATGCTGTTTCTTGTGTGAAGCGGGATAGGGGAAAGCTGAAAAGGGTTTGTAGAACTATAGCTACTGCTTAGCTTTGAGGTCAGTTGTTTAGGTAGAAAAATCACACAAGTGAATTAACACTTTGTTCATATCTTTTAATATGATAATCTGTTCCTAGTTTGGGTTTCAAGGTAACTGTACCCTTGTGATACAGAAGCATGTGATCATTTGTGTAAATATGTGCATGTTGAAGGATGGTAGTGCAGTGCACCCTATTGACCTTATATTCTGGCAGACTCTGATGTTTGTGCCTCAATTGTTTTCCTTGTATTAAACATTTCTCCTGTATTCCAAGCAATAGTATCTCTATTGGTACATTTATGATATTGTTCATGTTAACTGACACAAAGTGGACAGGAAAAATAACTTTTCCAGGTTGTTCCTGTGGCTGATGTGGGTTCAGCCCTTTGAGAACTTGAAGCTCAGTATCCTTTTATTTCCCAAACTGCCAGGCTTCATGAATAAGAAACAATCTGTACTTGTAAGTAAGGAAAAGCAGCAATACCAGACTGGAAATGTCTGTGGTATGTAGCTGCCTGCTGATTGAAATAGCAAAAATGCTTTTGTTTAAGTGGAATTTTTAGGTTTTGTTTTTGCTTTTAAATGAAGAGGCAAAAGCATATAGTCAGGTTTCCAGAAAAACCTATCAGAAAATATATCAATAATTGATCTGACCTGAACGTATTTTAGTATTTGCTGAACTAGACAGGAGGAGAACAGAAAATCTGGTTTTGTTTTCTCATGATCCAGCCGTGGTGTGGTTGTAGAATATCCCTGTGCTCTTGGAAGAGCTGAGTGCTACTGAAGGCGTGAAGACTGCTCTGTATTGTATGCCCAGGTTTAAAGCAAACGTAGCTGTGGTGAGAAGGTGCAAGCCTGGCATGCTGCTTTATGATTAAAAACTGGCAGTACACATTTTCAGTGGCTTTATGTTGAGCTTTGACTGTTACCACAGAGGTTAATTTCAGACAGTTCAGAGACTTCAGAAGTAATGTGTTTTGATGGCTACTTTTAAGGTTATTCAGGGACAAATGCTCTGTTATGAAAACAGATCAAATACAGTAAAAGGCTACAATGCCTGCAACTTTATGATTTCTTGGTAGCAGTGTGTTGTAACAGCCAGGTGAAGAATGAGGATGCAGCAAGAGATTGTGTCTGTCTTTAAAACCATGAAGCTCAGGGATCTCAGGGATCTAGAAAAGGCTACTTTTTTAGAAAGCTTAGAAAGTTACAACTGAACTCTGTATCTACTAAAAATTCTTATTTAACTGAGTCCATTGCCTAATATGGTGATAATACTGCACAACACACCTCTTTGAGATGAGAAACAGTGCCTGACAACACAACCACAAGAGGAGTTGGAATATGTGATTGGGGTGCATAAGTTCAGCAAACTGTCTATCCTTCTCTTTATTATAATTAATCAACCCTTAATCAGACTTTTTTTTTCCCTGTAGGAATTTGTTTACCAGAAAGCAAAGCTTTTCAAGATTTGAAAAACAAAATGAGGTGGGATGGAAGTTGTTTGGAAAAGTACCTCTCAGAGAAAACTCACAGAAAGATCCAAAGAAAATACAAAAGGTAATTGTTTAATTCTGTGTTAGGATTAGTGATGAATGTAGAAGCCAAGTTAAATTTATGATCTCTGTATGTGACTGTAAAGCCTGTTTGTTTGAGTTGTGTACAGTTTTTAGGACAGTATCAAAGAAGGTTCTTCACTAAATATTTTTTTAACTTCCATTATAATAAATGGAAGGTCAAAAGAGTGCATATTAAGTTGTTACATTGAGTACTCCATGGAAACACATACTACTTCGGTATAAGGCATTTCATATGAAGATTCAATGTATATGGATGTGTATTTATTTTTTCTTGTTTTAGCTTTCACTGGTCTGTGGCCTTTGTTTCATAGACCCATCTGTAACATGCTGCTTGAAGGGAAATTGTGTTCCTCTGGGCCTTGGCTTATTTGTGCTTAAATAATAATTAAAAATACACAGATCAAGACACAGCGAATATGGTAGAGTGCCAGAAATTTGTGTTGGAATGCTGGTTTCACACATTCCTTGTTGTCTGAAGTATTTGCTATTTGGAGTTGAAATTTTTCATGTGTGAGTCTTGGATGAAATTTTGGTTAGTTACTTTACATGTTGGAACAGTGTAATACAGTTCAGAATAAATCAGTGGAATAAATTTGATATTTTTTTTTCTTGAATACTCTGGTTCAAAAGGGAATGAGTAATACTCACCTGGAGTGAGTATTGAAATTGTTTATTGAAGTGGGTCCTTGAATAGAGAAACTTCAAAAGCATCAGCTGAGATGAGTGTTTTTCACAGTGTCTAGTACTGGGCAGTATTTTGGAGTTGTGCTGGAAACAGTGTTGATAATACAGAGATGGTTTTGTTACTGCAGAGCCAAGAGCTTTGCTGTTCCTCACCCCATCTCACCAGCAAGTGGCTGGGGGTGTGCAAGGATCTGGGAGGGGACACAGCTGGGACAGCTGACCCCAATGACCAAAGGGATATTCCATACTATATGGCATCATGCTCAGTGTGTAAGGTGCTAGGGGAAGACGGGGGTGTTGATATTCAAGTGATGATGTTTGCCTTCCCAAGTCATCGTTATCTGTGATGGAGCCCTGCTTTCCTGGGGATGGCTGAACACCTGCCTGCCATGGGAAGTGGGGAATGAATTCCTTGCTTTGCTTGTGTGTGTGGCTTTTGCTTTCTCTATTAAATGGGGTTTATCCCAACCACGAGTTTTCTTACTTTGACTCTTCTGATTCTCTCCTGGGATTGCAGGTGGGGGAGTGTGAGCGGTGGCATGGGGCTTAGCCGCTGGCTGGGGTTAAACTATGGCAAACACCAAATAATTTAGGTTTCTTTGTCTTTGTTGCTGCTTAACTAATTTTGACTTTGCTTTTCATGTGTGTGTCTGTTGCTTGTATTTGCCTGTAGTTAGTTCATGATTTGCAACATTCTAGCAGTTGTTTCTGGGGGCATGGGAAGGTGGTGAAGAGGTTATACAAAAACCTTTTCAGGCCCTCTTTAGTGTGTTGTAAGAGAATAAACAGTGAGAACCGCTTTCCTCCTTTACATGTGACTTCATGGAAGACCCATCATCTCAGTGGACTGGTTCTACTGCAGGTAAACCCAAGCACGTTGTTAGTGAGTCAAACAACCTGCCTTCCCCTGGGGAGGGGGGAAGTCTCCTGAAATCCAACTACATGGTCAGTAGTTTCTGACCTACTCAGCAGTTTATAACTTGCTCTTTCAGTGACAGGCAAACATTCTCTTTCAATCTGTTTTACTTGATCTGGGATTTTTGAATGGTGTATGGGCATTTTGTGCTCAGGACTGTTGTGTTTCATTCCGTTCTCACTTCTTTGTCCAAACCACAGTGGGACTGGGAGGGTTTGCATGGGGACAGGCCATGTAGTTAGACCTTCAGAACCAGCTGCTGTGTATGAAATGGGAATTCTGATTTGAAGGACTGCTGCTTAATTTAGGGTAAGGTGCTCTGGAAACCCATGTCACGTGTCTCTTGCTAGCTGTAGCTGGGCTGTTAATTTAAGAGAAGCTCAAGCAGCTTTTTGAAATCGTCACTATGATCAACCATTCAGATTTCATGTACAGCTTGTCTTGGTACAATTAACAGTTCCAAAGTGTATGCCAAAGATTTGTGATAACAGCTGAAGAGGCTACATGATTGCAGTACTCTGACACTTAGCAGTGTATTTTATTGTAATCACCTGTATTTTCATACATAGGTAAATAATTTATTAACATTTTGTGGTTGTTGCTACTGTGAATATTTTTCCTTTAGATCCAAACTCTTACATCATAAGCATTCAGTGTTCCTGAACGTTACAACTCTGGTTGTGTTAGAAATTTGTTAGGAAAAAAGAAGCTATTAAAGACTTATGTATGGCATCCAACCACTAGTGAGTTTTTGGTGAAGACTGCAAGTTTGAAACAATTGTCTCCCAATGCCTCTTGGAAACAACAACTATTCCTAATTTATTTGTTGCTTTCCTGAAGTTCTTTTTTGACATATAGAATTTGAGACATGTGTAATGCTGTAAATAATTAATCCAGCCTCACTAGCACCTAAAAGCACATCCCAAGTTAGGTTACCCCTCACAGGTTGCTTTGATGCTGACAAAGTAGCACATATGTTGCAAAGTTGGGGTTTTTTTTGTCTGTTTAGAGGCATGTTTTTAGCCCTTTGACAAGTGCCTAAAGAGCTACACATGTGTAAATGGGAAGAGGTGACAGCGTATGGCTGTTGGGGTGGTGCATGTTGCCCAACACTAGTCCATTATCCTTTCTGGAGAAAAGGGTACTAGTCCAGAAGAACAAATGCTCTGGCTCTTATTTCTACAGGGAGGTGTTGTTTTTTTTTATTTCCAAGGTCAGAAGAGGTGGTTGTGATCAAGGTAAAAGTTTAGTGTCCTAGTAAATTATTCCAGTGTCAGTACTTCTTCCTATGGGGCATGAAATAAAGTTCCTAAACAATTATATGAAAACCAATTATATGTCCCAAGAAGACAACCATTTGGGGTTGCAAAGTTGAGGACTGTGTTAAAGCTTGAGACTCCATGTCTTGATCACCAGTGTTTCATGACTTGACTACCACACTGTCTTATGCAAAGAGATGTGGAATCCATTGTAGCCTCTTGCATGAACTTGTCAGTGTGGGAGCTGGGTCTTGAGGATTGTGAGGGGAGCTGAAGTGTGTAGAGCACACATTCTGAAGGGAAAATGCCACCTAGACAGAAGGGACTGATCAAATGTGTAAGTATTCTTTTAACATAGCAATGCATATCACTTCCTATACACTTCAGGAAAAGCAAACTGGAGGGAGAAAAGGGAGAGTCAGTTTTTCTGAAATGATTGGAAATGAGCAGGGTTTTGAACCCTGCTGTCTGTTGTTCTCTTGAGCTAACATAGTGATTTGTAGCATCAGTCACCTGTCACTACGCTATAGGTTTCTGATTGTTACACAACTAGGCTTGTACAGACTTGATGA
Source organism: Hypotaenidia okinawae (assembly GCA_027925045.1). Classification (NCBI taxonomy): domain Eukaryota; kingdom Metazoa; phylum Chordata; class Aves; order Gruiformes; family Rallidae; genus Hypotaenidia; species Hypotaenidia okinawae. The sequence continues at coordinate 96,761,525 of BSDF01000004.1, forward strand.
GAAATAGTTAGATGTTGCTCATGTGCTGCTTGTCACAGTAGTTATGGGTATTGCTTCCTTCCTATAGCACACTTTATTCCTTCTGTCTTTTGCATGTGCATGTCTATCTGGCTTCATTCATAGGATTCAGTGCTCTGACAGACTTACTTATAATATCTTGTGCTGATGACACAATGAACAAGAGTTGTGTGTTTGCATGCCCTTGTAACTCACTTGTCATCACTCTGCCTCTTGGGTATTGGTTTGGATTTGCACTGAAGAGATAGTGAGTGCCCTGTTACAGGGCTTCATGCCTACTTGCCCGTGGCAGAGAACAGGCTTCTGGAGGCTGTGACTTAGGATGCCTCAGGTTTGATAAAGGCTGGAGGTATAGACTGCTCTTGAGCTCGACCCTGTCCCTCCTGTTCCAGATCCCACCTCTGTTGGTGTTGGACATTACTGCGGTACTTAAAACAGGGGTTGTTTATCAAACAAGAGGTTTTCTATTCTCTGGCTGTTCAGGGTTAACTTAATGATTCTTAAGGAAAAAACCCAAACATTCATACAGTAGAATCCAGGTCCTTCTGCACATAGTCTGTTCACAGTGATGTTATTGTCTATGTGATAAAACATTTATTAGCCCATAGATCAATCTGCCTTACTACAGAGGGTCTTGAGTAGTGTTTCTACTAGCAGATGCTTGGTCTGTTCATTCTGAAAGGCAGCTTAGAGGAAAGGTGAGATCCTTCATCATGATTTGGATTCAATTATGGTTTCCTATCTTGGGGAAAAAAAAAAAACAAAACGCCAACAAGTTGCCTGTAACTTGTTTAGACCTCTCAAAAGTCCTTTGGATTATTTAAGATGCCACAAAATAGCCTGGCTATAGTAGTAGCTGTGCTTATCAATTTCTGTTTTCCCTTAAATTTCACATACCTAGGAAAATCCATCTGATTGTATCTGCTTATTATGAAGCTCCTTGTGTACAGGAACTAAGGTGTCAAACCCACCAACCAGTCCTTTGTCAGCTTCTTCTGCTTTTGGACAGACATCAAAGAAATCCTTTGTGCCAGGTCACTAATTAGAGGCCAGTGACTATCCCATTAATTTGGCTGTAGATTCCTGGGGTGAATTCATTGGTATGTTCATGGTTCCTTTTTTTTTTTTTTTAACCAAAAGGAGATGAATGAGGTTAACTGCACACTGAGTCAAGGATGTTTGTGTACGTATTTTTAAAGTGTTATAAAGGGAACAATCTTTAAATACACTTATACATTGTTCTGATACTTTCACAGTAATACCCTTGTCTGGGATTGAAAGAAATTTGCAAGAAAGAATGCAATTAAGATGTGTGTTTACATAAAGGATGGGGAGGGGGCAGTAATCGAACTGTGAAGTGGCTAAAGGTTGTTCTTAGAACTACTAGTTCTTAATTCCTTCTGGTCTGCTACTTACCAATGAAAATTCCAGACCCTCAAACTTCAGTTTCCATTCACAGGTTGAATGTTGTCATACCACAGCTGGACATACCAACTGAGGCTGCACACAGCTGCAGTAGCATTATTTTTTCTGTCAGACCTCTGAACAAAAGAATGTTCAGACAGGTTTTTGAGCACATAAACCTTTCCACAAGCCCTCACTTGTTCAACTAGTAAATGTAAGACATAGCATCATAATCTATTTTAACAATGTGGGGATTAATGTCACTCTAGCTAAGTTAGTGTTTGGCCTACTTTTACTGATGACAATATGCATGAATGTTTCTCTTCTGATAAAGACTCAGAGGGTAAGGTTGGATTGCTTTGTGTTGTCAACAAGAGGTTTTGTACAGTTTTTATCCAGTTAGGAGCTTTAAAGCTGTCAGAACAAGTAATCTTGTTTGAGAAGCTGGAAGTGCATTTAAAATGGAGGTTTGCATGATTAATTTTTTTGTATCAATTATCTTCAGGAATCCTGCATGAGCAGAACTGGTTATGCCAGTTGCTGTTGTAATTGATGTGAGAAAACGCACTAAAAGTCAGATGACAGTACTTCACTGAGAGTAATAAATTAAATACTCTTCCCTTCCAATAGACTGTAGAGCTGAGCTAGGCTTTGTGGCAGGTCACTGTTTCTCTCAGGGTTTCTTTTCAGGATTGATAAGAACAGCAGATGTAAATACCATATGTTTGCAACTTCTCTTTTTTTTTTTTTTAAGTGGCTTTGTTTGTGAATGCTCTTGTAAAATAAATTTCTTTAAAACCTCAGGAAGAGGTGACACTGCTCTCAGTGTATCATTTGGTTGTTAGTCTTCACAGAACTTGTTTGCAACTGGCCAGTCAAGATCCTGTTTATCAAGAGACACATGATTAGAGGAGACTCAGATTTTAACTACATCCTAGAGACACACAACAGCTGTTTTCCCCAAATGAGCAGATTAAACGAAATTTCTTTTTTTTCTGTAGAGTATATATCTTTTTTTCTGTAATATGAATATCCAGGGGTTTAATTGGTGCATAAATTTTCCCCTCTAAATGCGCTGTGACTCTATGAAGATTGTTAAACTTAACTTCGAGTACCAGAAAGAGCACAGTGGTGGAGTATCCTCATTCTCTTTGAGGTTCAATACTAATAAAATTCAGCATATGTAACACTTGAAGGTCTTTCAAATAATCTTTACTCATAAATTCAGGTCTAAATACTTATGCTGTCATTTGCTTACATTCCATATCAGAACATACAGAATTTCTGTTGGTACTCCCTTTAATAATAAAAAGGTGCTTGGATTTTTAACCTGAGGATTGTTGTCTTCCCAAACCCACAGTGATTTCTGTTCTGGAAGCCATAGTGCACTCTTGTGGTGGTGTGGGGGAGAATTTTTTTCCTTCTTTAAATTTTTCTATTTTTCTGTAAGGATAAGGGGTCCAGTAGAGTGCTGGGGACTTGGATTCCTGCCAGAGCACCGCAGAGGCAGTGGAAAATGACGGGTTTCCGTGCAGCTGTGGATAACAAGCTTGTGCAATGCCCCAGGAGCAGGTTGCAGGCACACAGTAAGCAGAGTGGCAGCATGAGCTTACAGATGGGCGTTCAGTATGCCTTACTTGTTTGGCCCCTTACCACTGCAACAGAGTCATTTGAGTCAGGTTGTTCAGCCTTGATGATCATATTCAGACGTTACTGCTTCTACCAGCTGCCAGCAGCATTTCCTACCTCCTCCTACCAAGCTCCTCAATTATTCCTGTATTTGTTTCTTTTGAGGAGAGTGAGAGATGGAGAAGTCTCATTCTTTTTTTGTCTCAATGGCGAAACTTACTAACTGGGCTGTCTTCAGCTGGAGACACAACAGGCTCTTTTAGGAATGATGTACTAATGGAAGTAAATCAACGTGATTTTCCAGTTACATTTTTCTTGAATGACTAGATCATGACTGTAGGTGGGATCAATACTGCAGTCTATTAAAATCAGTTGTAGTTTAGAGGCTTACCCTGCAGGATCTGATGAAGTGATCATGAGCTCTTGAAACAGCTAAATACATTGCTTGGCTCATAGGTGATGCTTTTCTGTGAGAGGAATAGTTAAGCTTATAACAGTGGTCTAGGAAAAACTGAAGTTGATTTGGGGCAGTTAGTGAAGTCAATCTTCACTTGATTTTCCTTCTTATTTTTAAGCTATCGTTCTACTTGATTAATAAAATCACTTTACCTACAGTCTGGTTTTTGGCTTGAACCTATTAAGTGGAAAAGAATTACAGAGCAACAGTCGTCCCGTCCCCCATCCCCCCCAGCAAGAAATGCTGAAAGAAATAACTACAGTTCATTATTTTAGGCAGACAGTAATAAAAGCTCCTGTTGAGAACAGTGTGTTTTAACTGGGGACGGATGGGTGACACCACCCCACCAAAACCCAAACCAAAAACAACAGAGAAAAGTACACTGACTGCTGATGTGTGGAGGTTCTTTTGTAGCTCCATGTGCAAAAAGCATTCCAGATGGAAACTGTGCAGCGTGGCTAGCTGCTGCCATGGGTTCTGCTTCCTCTTGTCCTCTGCTGATGGGTGGCAGTTGTTTAAAAATACCAAACTTTTCTAAGTGTTTCTTAACTCTGCTTTAGACTGCTGTCAGATGGTCCATTCAGGGCCTTTTGAAGAGGAAGTGGTTGGTTCAAGCTGGCTGCAGATTCTGGCAGGAGCTAGATCTACAGTTTTAGATAAAACACTGCCTTTTGCTCATGCTGAGTTTGTCTTGGGATAGATCACTGGATAAATCACTGTGACTAATAGCTACAGCTGTTAACAGTGGAGTGAGCATTTGCACGTAGCCTTCATTGGCACTTTGAAGGATTGTAGGCTACAAACTGTCTAGTTCACTTTTTCTGTTCCACAGTAGAAGTCTAGGGGTGTAAACAAGTCAATTCATGTGTTCTCCACCTCTGGGTTCTGTATTTCTACTTGTCAGCCTTCAAAAAGGCAGGATTTAGATTTGACATGGTGTGCCAGAGTTCCTTTTTGGTTTAAGAACAAAGAAACAGCAGCACAACTGCAGTGCAAGAAGGCATACTTACTGTGGTTAGTTTAAAACTAGCCAGCCAGTGCTTATTCCTGTGGACTCTAGAAATAAAGGTACAACTCTAATTTTACCACTGAAGAATTATAACCCAGAACTTGCAAGTTGCTTTAATGCACTGCTATTTCACGGCTTTCAGATTACAGTAAAATAAAACTAGGTTTAATGTTGTCATATGTAAATGGCGACAAGTTTTGTGAAAGTGAAAAATAAACCTATTTAGTCACTGATGAAGTCCTAAAATACTTTTTTCCAAGACCTCTAATAAATAGATTATAGAACAATTCCAGTAGGCTGTATTACTCTGAAGTGTGTTGCCCTTGTCCTGACTTGAAAATTACCTGCCTCAAACAGATCTACTGTGGTATTTAAACAGATAAAGCAGGAGTAATAGCTTTCATCCACAGTAAATGAAAAAGTAATTTAAAACCACAGCGGAAGGCTTGTTCCTGAGTATTTTAATAATATAGGAATGAAATCTGACCCGCCTAGCTAGCAAGCAGTCTAGCTTCCAAAGTGCAGTTTTTGATGCTATTGGAACTTCTTCCCTTGTATTATAACCATGTGAAAAGAAAAGACTACGTTATAAACAGTAGGCTAATGGAAATAATAGGCTTTGAGCATTGGTTTAACAGTTAGGACAAGTTATAAAATATTATTGAAAGGAAGTGAGGGGTGGGCTTTTCCCCCTTTTTTTCCAGTTGTGAAGTTTTTATTTTAGTTTACTCACTCTCTAAAACTCCTCATAAACTGTGTTGGTCAAAAGCCCTGGAAGCTGGAGGGACACTGAATAGGTGTTAAGAGGTGCTGTTTAAGGGTAGGTACCTCCTTTCTGGAGTAAAGATGCTAACTAGATAGAAGTATAAGCTTTGTTGTTAATGCTGTTAAAACACCAGTTGTTGGTCTCTACTGAAAGGTCTGCTTGCTATCGGTGAGTTTTATGGGAAATGTAGGTTTAGAGTTGCAGTGAGAACATAAATTTGCTTGTCTTTATTGACTGTTACTTTGTAGCTCAAGTCGATGCTTAGTGGAATGTAAATTAACAAGGTGCAAGAATATTTTTAAATGCAGGAAGCTACAAATTCATGGAGAAGTGCTTGAATTTTGAGGCTCTTCCTGCCTCCAACATTTGAAGGTCAGGGGAGACAAAGTTTCAGAAGACTGGGTACTTAGGTGAAGTACATTCTTCTTGTTAGGTGAGAATCCAACATGCAGTTGACACTTCTGTGTTTCATGGTGCTTATAGATAGATACTCTGCAACCTATATATTTGTGAGGCCAATAGGGGTTTTTTTCAGTGTGATAACCTTCCACCATGCATGCTGATAAGCAATGTGCAGGAGGCTTTCTGATTTCCCCCTGCCCCCAATGGGATTTGGAATGAAAATAGAAGTCTGTAGAGAGTGAGCCTGGAAATACCAGCACATCCTTTTGAATCGAGCAAACAGTTGGCAAAACTGTAAGACAAAGGTGGAGATAAGTCCATAAAATCAGGTGTGTTAGACTCTAAATATTGTAGTGGAACTGCCTATCCTAACAGGAGACTAGAATTTGCATTGTTAAAGTGTAAGATTAATGGAGAAAGCTGTGCTAGACTTCAGTGTGTTATTTTTGTGTTAAACAGAAGCAAGCTGCCAAGAAACCCGACCCAAAGGTTTTCTTTGTCTGTCTTCCAGAATATACATCTCAAACTTCATCTAAAATTAAAGAATGGGGAGGAGGTGAAGGTTTTGAAAGGATCTGCAGGTTCACTAGCAGCAACAAACAGAGCTGATACTCGTTTTGCAGAGCCAAAGAACAGAGTTACTGTATGTGCATTACAAGAAACCCTGAGGAAATAGATGTTAAGGATTTTAAGAAGCTAGACTGGTATTTTTTCCTTCTTGAAGAAAGATTGGGAAAATATTTCTTCAAACTCTAATGTTCTCATTCTCCCCTGCTGCCCCCCCACCCCTTCCCCAGCACACTTGATCTCATTTTTCAGCATGATTTTATTACACAATTTTTGTCTCTTTTAGTAATTTCCATATAAAAAACTTCCTTTTGCTCTATTGAGAAATTGTGTCTTTAGCATGACAGAGTTCAGTGAAAGCAGTTTTGTGAATATTAAATTGTGGAAATAGTCATAGCTTTAAGATACAGACTATGAAGGTATGTTGCCTTCCTTCATATACTTTCTTTATATTTGTGTGTAAGCTTAAAAATGCCGCACTTCTCAAGACCAAACCATAAGTTGTAAAGAAGATTATATTCAGGAAAGGTCACAGAATCACAAGGTTGGAAAAGACTTTTAAGACCATCAAGTCCAACCATTTCTGTCCTATGCTAAACCATATCCCCATAAGGAGGGGTATGCTGTCTCAGAGTGCAGTTATTTGAGGTCATGTTTGCAACTGATGAGAATTTGCAAGATAGAATGTCATATTCCTGTTACTCCTTTCCTACATCCAAGAGTTAACTTGGTGCTTTCAGCATGAATCCGACATGGCACAGAGTGTCCTTTTATCTCAGTGTCTTGCTCAGAATGAGTGGGACAGTTCAGAAGCAGTCAGACTGAAGAGCACGTTGTTTGAGATAGATGGGGAGGTTAAGTTTTCTTCTGCAGCATCAGCAGTAATGTGAAATGTCAGAAGAAAAAGCTGTCGAGAGGTTATTTGGAAGGGTGTGGTACTGAGGCTATATGGAAAATTGAGGTGGAGAGAGCAGTGGGTGGACATACATGTAAAAGTCTACAGAAAACTATGTTCTTACATGAAGTCTGTATCTAGTGTAATCCCAGGCCCTGGAAGTGGCATTTAAGGGATATGCTGCAGGTGTTGATAGTATTTTACCCTGGCAGATGTTACTTCAAAATTGAAAACAATAGTAGTTCTGTAGCAGATGGTTTCCCAGACACTTGGCCTGCCTGAAGCCTTTTCCACGTGCCTGATACTGCAGCATGTCCGATAGCATCAGTACACAGGGAAACTGCGCCCCTGTTTGTATATGCAGATTAAATTACATCCTTTTCGGTGTGCTAAGTATCAGAGAAGCTTTAAGGTTGGAAGAGACCTCTAAGCAGGGTTGTGGCTGGCTTTTTTTTGTTTTGTTTTGTTACTGTGACTCCCATTGGGGTCACTTGCTGCACAATCAGATTACAGATCTGGTGTTTGACCCTAAAGAGCTGTTTTTAAGCTGTTTTCATTGGTATATTTTGTCCTTCAGAGTGCTTCAAATATAGGGAAATATTCTAGATTCTATCCTTTATCCCCTTCCCTTCCCCACCCCCCCAAATAGTGTGGCACTCTGCATGAACCAAAAGGCAGTTAAATTATTTACTTGTAGCACAAATGAAACATGAACCGTCTGGGTGGGAACCATCTGATAGGTAGCATGTTGCATGATTAGAGGTGACAGACTCCAAAATACCAAACTCCTGTTGTTTCTTGGGAGGCCAAACTTGGCCTTATCTCATCTTAGGTTTTTGGTGTTCCTTAATTTGATGCTTAATTTGATTTCGGTGTTCCTTAATTGATCAAAATATGCTGCTGTAAAAACACATATATGTAAAAAATGTTAAAATCGACTATTTTAACATTAGTCTATCAACAGTGGCTGGAGCACAAAGTGAAGTATGTGGCTTCCAGCCTTCTCTTTACTATTAACCCTTTGGAAGATGTCTCTATTTTACTTTTTTAACTTCCATGTGATTGCATAGGACAACAGTTGCAAGCCTAATTTCTGTATCCATATCAGAAGAGAGAAGTAGATGCTTCCCAGAAGAAAAGGGGGGAATTTCACAGTGCTTGATGCCTTAAAATAGGTAGCGTGAGATTTTTCCTCATGTGAACTGGCCGTATATTGCTTAAACATTCCTAATTTAAGTATGGAACAGGAGAACACTGATAGTAATGACAAGAAGGATGTCCTGGGGGAAGAGAAGGCTTCATGCACACAATGTTATTTTAATCAAGGTCTGTCATCAATTTTCTATCTTCTGCTCTGATATCTGCTCTATAAGGTAAGAGGATTAAATATACATGTAGATGGGTAAAGCAAGGAGAGCTGACAGTTGTAGAATTTGCCAGATCACTTCTGGCAAAGCATGCGGGTTTGAGTGTGCATTTCAGATTTCTCAGGTTGTTAGATCAGTAACTGATAAACTAATTGCATTTCAGAACAGTTCTGTACTGGTTGTGGAGTTACATAAAAAGCCTGTATATATCCCTTAAGGAGTTGTTTGGAAGTTTAATATCTGAGCTCAGTAGTCTGTATTCTCTTTCAGATAAGTTATAAAGGGTATTCTCATAATCCAAATTTTGCCTGTGGTGTCAGTCTCCTTAAGTTCTCTTTGATTACTGTGCATGTAAGAGCTTCCATTAAAATTACACTTCTATGGCCTGGTGCCATATCTTATGGTTCCCTAAGTTTCATCACAAGTTTCATAATCTGCTGTTTTCAATTAAGCTTCTGAAAGAAACAGTCCTGCTGTTTTTTCCTTCCACATTTACGTTGCCCTGCAGTAGACATTACCAGGGTAACCCAACTACTCCAGCAAAACAAAAGGTTAGTCTTTAGCAGTAGCATTTCCCCAATCTAGTGTATTGTACAGTCACACAGCTGCTTAGGTGACACAAAAATGTGGTGTGAGAGGCCAGAAGGACGGGGTGAAATGCTGAGTATGTTACCAGTTTAATCTGGTTTAAAATGCTTCATAAATAGAAAGGCAAGAATTTGCAGATGGACAGATGGACATGCAGTAGAAAGCTATGAAACTACAGAATGGAATGTTAAGGCATTATTTAGGTAGCAGTCAGACTCAAAACATAGGAAAAAACAATTTTCTGTTTGCTTGTGCAATCCTGGGCCAGTTCCTATCTCGTATGCTGAATGGGGTGGGAATTCCAGTGGGAAAAATATAATGTCCTTTATTTGTGCATAACTTGAGTAGCCTAGGGTGCTCTTGTAATTGTGGTAGCCTAAAAATAGTGACTGCTACTAAGTAACTGCATAATGTGTGGGTAGCTATGGTGTGAGTTACAGAGCATACTTAGCTTTTCACCCCCAAAAGTATCTTCTCTTGTCACCAGGCATTGCTCTCTCCCAGTGTTTTGCAGAACACATAGTTGATTGAGCTCCTGTTCTTGTGGCTTGAAAACCAGTGATTTCCTATGCCCAGAAGAGCTGCAGTATTATTCTATTTTCAGCTTCTGAAAGCACAGAGCTTTACCATGGGAATACTGTTATCTACTTAAGGTTGCTGTTCCTCATGATTTAAGGGATTTTTTTGTGTTAATAGCTGTAATTTTACAGACATGTATTTTGATATGTGTGATAATTTACTCCTTCAGATAGCTTATGAGAAAAAGCATTAGCAGTGGAGGCTGTAGTGCTTTTCAAGAGTTATGTTGATAGGCCATAGTGGTTATTGTTAGTGCTCTGACACTAGGTGCTTGGATGACAGATGTCTGTAATTAATCGGTGGTGGCAGGAGCGAAACTGAGATACTTCTGCATAGTGAGCTGTTCCTCATTTGGTTGGTGTAATATCGCTGCATCCATGAATCGGATGGGAGGTCACAGGTTGAAAACAAAGGCTGATAAAACAGCTAGCAATTTGGAGAAAGTCAGTCATCTCAGCTTTTGCAAAGCCATCTCTTGAAAGCAGAATACTTAAGTGACTTCAATTATATTTAAGTTGGTCCTTGCTGCTCGTTTTGATTCAGAATCAAGTCGTAAGCAATGCAACCTGGCAGCTGCAGACCATAGTCAGTGAGATGGAGTATCAAAGCCTTAGTACAGTACTGACAAAAGGCCGAGTAACGGTTGCAGGTGAGTAGATAATACAATAAAATGCAGGTCTAACAAAGATGGTGCCGCAGCAATTTGGGTAGCTCCCCTGGGTTAGATGACAGAGATTTGTACAGAGGCAAAACTTAATACAGAGGCAAACTTAATTCATCTGGGCTGAGGCAAAATGTTTAAGATGTGGTGTGGAAGTCTTCTGAGCTGTGGGAGATCCATGCATCTGTCAGAGCTGCCAGAAGAGAACAGAGTGGCAGCTATTGCAAGTATTTCAGCAGAAACCTGCTGCTTTTTCTTTGGGACTGGTTTAAGTGCCGGTGCGGTTCGGCTGCTCTCGCACTTGGCAGGGGCAGAGCTGGTCTCTGCGAGGCGGGGGATCAGCACCGCTGCAGACGATCGCCCGACTTGGAGCCAGGGCCGCGGGAAGCGTGAGTGTGGGAAACCACGGGCGAGAGAAGCCAGAAACGCGGCTGCGTCCTAAAACACCACCCAGCTCCGTGGCTGCGTTAGGCACACAGCACCATGACCGTGAACGACGCGCCGGAGCTGGTGCGAGGTTCCAGTGACCCATCTTGGACCTAGAGCTGAAACGGGCGGCACAAAAGGTGGAAGGCTGGTGCCAGGTGGAGCACGGCGCCCGGCCCGGCAAGCCCTGGCCTCCCTAGGGCGTCCGGGCGCGGCAGAGCCGCGTATTCCGCCGACCGGGGCCGCTTCCCCCACGCAACTAGGGCGCTGGGCCGCCTCTCCCCGCGGGGCCGCTGCGGGCGCGCCGTGCGTGCTCAGGCAGCGCTGGGCGAGACGGAGAGAACCGATCGGGTGCGCCGGCTCCGCGGGTGATTAGCGGGGCTGGAGGGGCGGGGCGGGCGGAGGCGCTGCGCCCGCGGAGGGCGGCCCGGGCAGGGTCGGGTCGGGGCGGGCGGCCCGGGAGGCCGTGCGGGCCCGGGCGGCGCCGCGGCGGGGGAGCCAAGCCCGCGGTGCGGAGCGGGCATGGGGCTCCGGCACCGCTGCCTGTGAAGGACCGCAGCTTTCATGGTGAGCGAGGCCGCCGTGTGGTGTGGGTAGCCGTGCCGCCGGCGGGCGGGGCGGGGCAGGGCGGGCGGTGGGCGCTTGGGTCGGGGGGAGACGGGATGGGCGGGCGCGGATTTAACGTGTGTCTGTAAACCTGGTCTTGTCCGCTTTTAAAACGCTTTGCTGGGCCCGGCAGAGAACCAACTTCCCGGGAAGGGGGTCCCCTTTGTGTGAGCCGAGGCGGGGCGGCGAGACCCTGCTGGGGGTGGAGGGCGGCGGCACAGACCGGCCGGCGGCGAGGCGTACCCGGGGCTTGGGCTTGCTCAGCGTGGAGGCTGCGAACTGAGAACCGATCGGTGCCTTACGGCCGGGCATCTCATCCCGTGCAAAGCTGCTAGCCGTGGAGCAGGAGTCTAGCAGTCTGGTGTCTGCCACTTGGTCACCCAGTGCGATTATTTCTTACTCGGCTTCCTTAGGAGAGCGGTTACCTTTAAAGAAACAGGGCCAAAATAAGATGACCTTGATAAAGCAGTCTGTATGTTGTAAGTTCAATTATGCCGTGCTGCTGGTCCCGGGGGAGGCTCGGTACATCCTAGGAGCCACGCAGCCCTCTCCCGGTTAACACAGCTGATCTTTTAGCACTTACTCTGTGTTCTGGGGGCTATTTGTGTTTCTCCGTAGAGGTGGTTTAGGATCCCTGTGCAGGTTAACTTCCCTTTCTTAAAGAACTGTGGAGGATCACCACAACTTGAGCTTCTTGGATCTTAACTGCAAAGCTGTCTGGTGGTTTTAAATCAGTGCTTTAACCTACAGCACGGTCTCTTAAAACATCTTCCAACCCTCCTGGTTCACCTTCTGTGGCTGAATGCTGAATAGGTTAAGACGAAACCTGGAAGAAAGCCTAAGTGATCTCACTGTTAAGGATGTATTCTAGATGGTAAACGATTTGCTCATCCTCAATTGATCCTAAAATTAACTTGCAACCGTTTCAGGTTAATAACCCCTAATTACAGCATAGGATTTAAATAGATGCTGAATTACTTTTAGGTGTGAGAGATCTCAGTCTGTTTTGTTTTAAAAAAGAAAAGGCTTTAAATGAGCTATTGTGTGGCTCATCCTATTGCAGTACGTCTGTATGTGCAAATACTTCTACAAGCTCAGTCAGCAGATATTCATAAAATGACTTTGTGGAGGCTTCAGTCAGCTTCATTGCCGTATCATACATTGTGTTCTGTTCAGAATTGCCTTCTCTTACTGGAAAAAAAAGATTATTTTTGTGAGCTTTTTTCTTCTGTGAATTTTGGGCTTTTTTGTTTGTTTTGTCTTGTTGGGGTTTTTTGTTTCTTTAATTTCCCCTAATTAATAGTGTCATAGGTAATGACTGTCACCAACAGACACTGTTTTTTTTTTTTTGTCTGCCACCGAAAAGGATGGAATTATTACAAAGGGCTCATGCTTGCAATCTGATAAAATGTGCCACTCCCAGCTTTGTGCTGGTCTGGCTTCTTTATTGTAGGTAGTGCCAAACGGAAGATGTCAGTGAACACTTGCTGAAATGCAGGGTGGGTTTTTCCTTTTGTGAAGGGTTTGAATAACTATACTACTATGCCAATACTGCAACTAGCCACCCATATTCCAAAATAAAACGTCCCTTAACCAAGAAATTTTTGAAAGAATGATATGTGTAATGCTGGTCTGGAAAACTTTGTGCTTAGCTGAATGAGATTTCCAAATGAATTTTACTGTACAGACTAAAGTCCCTGTTGCAGCCCAGTGTGTACAGTTTGTCTCACCAAAGCAATTCTGCTCTGCAGTTAGCTTTCAATGAAAGATGACCCTAGAAATAATTTTGTAAGCCAAAATTAAGCAGCTTTTCTGAAACTTACACTGTAATAACCATTGGGTGTATGTCCTTTAACATCAGGTTCTGTAATGCTTTAGGGAGATCTATATATTATGACTTCTGTATGTTAGCAGTTTCTTCTGGATGCTGAATGTTCTTTCTTTCACTAGCAGTGTCTCAAAGGAGAAAAACTATTCAATTTAGGGACAAGGTTCACGCTGTCTGTGGAAGTAGTAATAGAGTTTTGACTACATTCATTTGTGAAAAATAGCTAATAAAAATCAGACTCCTAATAGAAACCATGAGAATGAATAACCATTTGCTTTGTTCCTGTCAGAACAGTGAATATACTCCGCAGTTGATGATGCAGCTGAAGCACCTTAAGTTGCTGCACTCACTCACTCATCACTATCAGCTGCTTGGAAGGAGTTGTTACTGCAAGAATAATGTCTTAGCTTTCTGACTGTGCTCTCAAACACAATACCTTTTTTTACTATATATCTTTGCTTGTTTTCTCACTGGAGGTTTGGGGTTTTCTTGAAGTGAACAGCTTTGTCAGCACAAGTGCTACCCCCTTACTAAACAAAGCTAAGTACTATCCAGTAGTTGAAATATGTTGTTCGTGATTCTTTTCCGGGTTTCCAAACTGATGTTGTGCATAGCAAGTATTAATGGGTATTAATGAGCCAGACATTCCAAATTCATGACAGTGTTTCCCGTCAAGCAATGCAGTCATCATAGGATTGATTGTTGAGAGAGTGCCCAGTTAACAAACAAGGAAAAAGAGGGCTTTTTCTGTGTCCTTAGAGCTTTACAGGGCTGCACCCATGAGTCCCACAGAACTAGCTCGAGCTAGGTTTGAATTGTATGACACAGAGTAGAAAACCACAGCCATGTTGCTCTGCATTCATGTTGTCTTTTCATTGATTTCTCCCCTCCCCCCTTTTTTTGTTTTTGATTGGAGAACAAGGACTTTCAGAAAGTCATAAAGATCCCAGTCTAGTTTCTGAATTATCCAAGCTGTTCTGATTGTGTTGAAAAGGTTGGATCTGTTGCCCAAGGAAGTTTTGACATCATTAGCAGGTTAGGTTGGGGAAAGAAAATCAGTACCAGCTGAGGAGCATTTTGTGCTAGTGGGAATATGTCCATGGCTGGAACACTATTCATAGGGCTCATTTAAAATAGTTTTCACAGTGTAGTTGTTAACTTTAAAAATGTTTAATTTTTTTTTTTTTAAACAAGCTACACATGAAAGCAAGTGGCTTTTTGAAATCACAAAATTAATTTTAAAGTTGAATGTCTGACCACGTTTGTTGTTTGTGTATCACTGAGACTTTGAATGCTCAATGTTTGCTATAGTACTTGAAGCTTTGGAGTGGATGAGAGTTGTGTAAAGGTTGTTTTATCCTGTTAGGTTAGGATTGTCGTACTTCAAGGCATTGTAACAAGCATGAGGTTTCTGTCTAACTGTGTGTTTAACTTTTTTTTTTTTTTTTTGCCATCCTTGAACTGTTGCATCTGAAAATAGCTTCTTGGGTAGGAGCAATCTTATGATGAGATTTTAAGACAAGGAGCTTGTGGTCGTTTTTGGCTTCAATTTCAAAACTATGTAAATCAAAACAAAAATACTTTAATCTTATTTTATACTTCAGATAGTATCTGCTGTCTGTAAGCTCATTCTTAGCAGTACTTTGAAAAAGCAGACTGCCAGTTACAGGAACTTAAGATCTTTCCACAAATAGGAGTGGAAAAAACTCACCCCTGAACATAAATTTAAACACTTTCCAATTCTGAGGTTGCTCTAGTTGAAAAGCTTTAAGGTACTGCATTTGGGCAGAGGTGTGAAAGCAATATCTTGAAGACTTTGGCAGACACTGTTTTTCATGTATGTCAGGTGTTCCCCACTGCTGTAACTTGCCCTGTCTTTTCATTCTCTAGGAATATGAAGAAAAAACTGGACGAGCTCACAGACCCCTCTCTCCTAAACAGAATGTGAGGAAGAATCTTGATTTTGAACCTCTCTCCACTACAGCACTTATTTTAGAGGACAGACCAGCGTAAGTTTTGGAAAGCTTTTCTTACTCTTTATATTTGATTACTCTAACTTCAACAGATTATTTAAAACTTAAATAGATTTTTTTTTTTTCAGTCTAGTGACTATGAAACTGGGATGATTATGAGAAAAAAATACTCAAGAAAAAGTAACATTATAATAAAAGCAATGGCTTTGCATAAAAGGAGGCAATTAGGAGAGCAGAGCTCTAGTTTTGGGTAATTCCAGCTTCCAAACACAAATAAGGGACTTTAATTTTCCTGACAGAATGTAAGCATAAAAAATGAAGCTGGTATATGCTAAAGAAATTGAGAAGCAAGGATACAGTGTCCTGCTTACACAGAGAAAGACCACACCTCCATAAATAATGAAACAATATGATGATTGTTCTGCAGTGGGCTCAGCATCACATTTTAAAGGCTGTACTTTTTTACAGAGTACTTGTTAAATTGTCTCAGGCTTCTCTTACTGGTAGGAGATTCTTTCATATACAGGCCAACTCCATACCTATTTAATGGCAGCTGCTCTAGCTTGGTTTGCTCCTGAATTGCAGCCATGTCTAGTCAGTTTATGAGTTGTACCCAGCTTTACAGGCATGGCACCTGCACTTTTGATATAGCTGTGTCTTGGTATAAAGAACTGATGTCTGTTTTTTCATCAACAAACCTGTATGGAAAATGCTTCTATCAAAGTAGTCTAGTTGTAGGGTCACTTACGACAGTTTTTGGCTTGACTGGTAGGCTTTGTGACAAGACTTCTTGGGACATCTAGAACAATGTAAGAGTGATTATTTGTTACAGCAGGTTTTCTTGTGCACAGCTCAAAACAGCACACACTAGTTTGTTATGTTTAAAACTTACCTGGTAAAGTATCATTACGTGAGAGAACCTGACAAGTGCAGTGTTCAGATAGATGGAATTAGTGATAGATTCCAGGATATCTGAATCTGAGGAACTCCTAGCAGAAAAGGTACTTTTAAGATTCTAGACAATTGAATCATCATTTCTTTTGTCTAGTAAAGAAAACTGCTCCAGACAACAGGGCTGTGGAATTTAAGTTAGAACTTGCATTGTTTCATCTGGTTCTCCTTTCCAAACTTTCCCAAACTT
Organism: Hypotaenidia okinawae; assembly: GCA_027925045.1. Classification (NCBI taxonomy): domain Eukaryota; kingdom Metazoa; phylum Chordata; class Aves; order Gruiformes; family Rallidae; genus Hypotaenidia; species Hypotaenidia okinawae. The sequence goes on from BSDF01000004.1 coordinate 96,777,841, forward strand.
ACACTACTTCTGAAGACTTGGATTTAAAATAGACCCTGGTCTTTTTACATAAAGAAACTGGAAAAGAGTTGATTGTTCTCTGTGGTTAGCAATAACAGGAGTGTGAAAATCCACTTGCTCTTTTAACAGCCTTGATTTTAAAAAGTAGTCATAGACATGTATCGTGTGGCCACGCATCCTTTATAGGTAACAGGGTTATATAAAGAGTAGAGCATGCCACTGCTAACAGTGGCAGTGATGGTGGCTGGCAGCTGCCTTTTGTGTGACACCTTATGGGAATCTGACACTGCATATCTTTTTTATTGACTGAAGATATAAACTGTTTTAGGAAAACCATACAGTCTTCTATAATACAGAAGAACAAAAGTTAAGTCATTTCCTGTTCTGATGTTTTGGTGATCCTGTAGGTGTATGAAATACGTAGTGGTTATGTTAGTTAACAAATACCATTAGTGTAAAGTTAATGTGGTCTGACATACAAGCACATGTATTCGTATGGCAGAGGTGCTACCAGTCCAGACCTCAATCACAAATTAAAACAACTGTGTTGGTATTGATAAATGGAGAATAGGGGATGACTCCAGTGCCACTTGTTGTAGAAATGAGGGGGAGAAGATAAGCCTTTAAAATAGAAATGGTGTCAGGGAGCAGAGGGGCAAAGGAAGCCGGTGTAGTGAGTCATTACTGCATAGGTAAAGACAGTTGTGGGTGGAACTCTTAAATGAGGTGCACAGTAAGAGAGAGTATGGTCTTGCATCTTACCTGTATAGGTAATTTTAAAACAAAACTACTGGTTGGATGTATATACCGTTATATTCCCTTTATTTATGAAGCTCAGTCTGTGGGTTCAGTTGGTTTAATAATAGAAGTGCTGAAATTCCCAAACATAAGGAAATTACTCAGCATATTTTGTGTATAGAAGTAGTCATAGCTGGTCAGTGTTTTTTCCTTCTCTTCTGCTGATTCTGGCAAAACGAAAAAAAAAATAAAATTCTTTCCAAGGATCTGTTGCTCTGCTCTTTGATCAAATGTTTTGACAAGAAGCAGTATATGTTTTTCTTTTAGAACTGTCCAAAATTTTCTTTAGACAAGTTTGCCAACTTCAAATACTGATTTTTGTAAAAATTTTTTTTTAATTTAAATTTAAGGAACCTCCCAGCAAAACCAGCAGAAGAAGCTCAGAAACACAGACAACAGTACGAAGAAATGGTGGTCCAAGCAAAAAAAAGAGGTGATGTTTTTTCTTGTCTTCAGAGGAAAAATAAAGTTAAAGGAATATTTCTAAACCTGAAATGAACTTGTGGCAGTCTGTTGCTGTGTAACATGAGGATCTGTACCTCCCCTCGAAGAACCAATCCAGAGAAGAGGGACACAACAGTAATTATATTAAAAAGTGCCACACCAAGGTGAAAAAGAAAACAATCCTAGAATCCAGCAGGAAATAAATTTTTAATTTGTCACTCCTAACTAATTGAGTGACATCTGTTTTTCAGCTTAAACATTTATTAATATATTGAAGTAGATATTGATCAGATTAGTGAAGGCTAGACTTCTTTAGAAAAGGATATTTGAAGTTTCATGTTGGGAACAACTTGTTGAGGCTGTAGTACATCAATCCATAATTTTCCACACAGGAAAATGTATGTAGTTATGCTTGATAATCTATGTCCCACTTAAAATTTACAGCTTTCTGAAGGTTTTGCTTATAATTTCTTGTCGTGTGATGTTCAAAGAACTGTCTCAGCAATGCTGTACCAGCATACCAGGTAGAGCTGACAGTTGTTGCTTCCTTCTGATAATTTTGACCATCTGGGTTTTCTAATAAAAAACACTGCAATAATGGAAAATATGGAATCAGTGAGCCCTACTGGAAATATTTTTTTCTAATTGGCCAGACCTCTGACCCATATAAAACAGTGGAAAGGTGATACGAACACAGGACTTCCTTGCTTTCTGCAGTCAACATATTAATAAAAGTATCCTCACATGTGTTTGAGCATCATACACCTACCAGGGATGTTGTAACTTCATGTGACTCCTATGTTTAGTATATCTACTTAATGGGTAGTATTCCAAAGGAGTTTCTCTGTTCTGCCTTTGCATGTAGGGTAGATAGTTTGGAAGAAATGAGATGATACTTAGGTTAGGCAGTGGGCCAGGTCTTGTGTTGTCTTCACTGGATTGGAGTATGATGTTCTGTCCAGTTAAATACCCTGACACACAGATTTTCCCAAAAGCCACTCCACATGAACAACTTTGATACCAGAGTGATGGATTCTGTACAGGTCAGGAAACTGGAGTGTGTAACTGCTCACTGCATTTAGGCAGGCTTACAAAGAGCTCATATGAAAGCTGAAAATATTAGGAGACAGTTGGTATGGTTCTGCTCAGGCACAGCTTCTGTTGGGCTTTAAAGTGGACCTGTCAGGTTGTATGTGTTCATGGCATGGCTATTTTTCAGTTATCCTTGCCGTGTCAGTACCTGCCTAGATTGTAGGCACTACGTGTGCATGTCCTGTACTTCCACTGTGCTGCTGTAAAGACTCTGCCTGTGCTGCTTCAATTGCATGTCTAGCAGATCTTCCTGTGGAAAAAATAGTAGCTGATGATACAAGAAGAAATACTGAGTGATAATGCAAAAATGTTTAAATTAAACATTAAAAATGCTTTCTTTTTAATGAAGTTATTAGTGTATATATATATGTTTGATATGTAGTATTTAAATTAACCATGCACTAAGTAGCATTAAAAATGTGTATCCTGTTGGTTTCCTGACAGTACATCTAAATCATAATTTACGAAGACCAACACATAAGAGTGAAAGTAAAATACAACATTTGTATTATTTTAGTCTCTAGTTTTGAGTGTGCCTTTTAAAAAAGAGGTGTGGCTTTATTAGGAAATACTCTGAGCTGTCCTACTAGGTAGGGCTGTTGACTGTCAGGTGCAAATTCAGAGTTACTAACATGGTTAGATCTGAGGTGTCAGAGGAGTCATAAAATAGCCAACTCCTGTGGTCCCATCCATTGAAAATTAACCTTGTGCATAGTTTGGCTTTTTTCTTTATTTGGCATCACTGCTTAACTTGCTGGATGTCTAGGAGGTTTTTAGAATTTGAACAGTCCACTGTATATTTAGGTGAATGTAGTGTGATTTTTATATCAGTGAGTAGCCATACATAGCTAACTCTGAACATTTAGTTTCTGGTTTTATTAACTAAAAATGGGAATTGCTTTTCTGCAGAGCTTAAAGAAGCCCAGAAGAGAAAGAAACAACTGGAAGAACGCTGTAAACTGGAAGACAGCATTGGCAACGCTGTTTTAACTTGGAACAATGAAATCTTGCCCAACTGGGAAACTATGTAAGACAGTATGTTGTACTGAGTTTGAATTAAAATTGCTGAGTCTGTATCCTGAAGAGAAGTCACAAAGTTAGTAATTTTAAATGGTCCTGGAAGCTTTTGTTCAACAGTTGCTTTTGGACAGCTACAAAGAAAATGAACAATGTATGTTTCACTTTTTTTACAAGGTGGAAGTGAGGTAGTTGTTGTTATTTGTCCTTAATGGAGGCTCAGGATAGTCAGAAACTGTGAAACACCAAGAAATAACCTGCAGTAGGGAGTGTAGAAGCATAAGGTATAATGCTCAAACACTACATTTATCAGAAATGAGCTTTCCTTGGCTAATTGAGCTGTTGATGTTATAATATCCGATGTAGATTGAAGTACGTGTATGGTATTAGGAAGCTTCTTTAATTACAGAGTGGTATACCTGCTGGGATAATGAAGTGATGGAGAAGAGAAGTAGGGAAAAAGTTATTTTAAAAAAAAAATCATAAAGTGCTAAAATATTTCGTACAAAGACACAACACAGGCAGTTGATAGCTGTCTGGTTTTTCATGGACTTTGCTAATCACCTTAAAAAACCTAGCACCTCCCTTTGTGAAATAACCACCACCAAACAACAAAGAAACCCAGCCTCCATAGCACTTGCAATTACAATTTGCTTAATCAAAGAATTCTAAGAATTTTTGTTTAAATTGTGGACAGAATTTGTTGGAAAATGCATTTCTGGAGAACTAAAGCAGTATATTAAGTATAAGCAAGTTGCTTATTTAAGTGTCTGCCTTCAGTGTTTGAAGATGCATGTGTTACAGCAGCTCTTAAAATAAGGGCACCTTTTCCTGTAGTTTATAAATCCAGAGTTTTCCTGATGTACTCACTGTTTAACATTTTAGTTTAGAATCTGCTTTTACATAAATGTATTGTTGTGGAGTTTTGTCACTACCACAAACTTTCATTTGTGCTTAGTTGCTGTTGTGTTCCTCCTTCTGGACTCTCAGATTGACGAACATCAGCTGCAGGCGTTTCAAAGCCTGTGTTGTGTTAAAATGCCTTTCATGCTCCCACTTAAAAGTTGTCACTTGTTGCATCCTCATGCGTTTTTCTGAAGGGTTAGAGCTGCAAAGGTGTGTGGGAAGCTGCATGCTTCACTTGCACTGCAGGGTGATGACAAGGGAGAGGGTAGATAGACTTCTATACCTTGTTTATTTAATTTTACATGAAGATTTAACTCTGTCCAGCCTTTACCATAGGCAGTAGCATAGCTCTGGATTTCATCTGTTTATTTCTGTCCCAAATGACTCTTGATGGTCAAGTGTGGTTGCAGGTTATGGATATGGTGATTGCAGTGCTTCTGCCAACATAAGCCATTACCTTGGAAGGAAGTAAGCTTTCCTTTACGGTTCAAAGCAAGCTAGTACTAAAGAATGGGTATATGCAAATCACGTTTTGACTTCTTGGCGGGTGTATGTCCATTTTGCTTTGGATCTCTCCAGCAGTGGTAAGAGGGCACAGTCAAAATTCAGCTGGCAGTGAAATACTTCTTAGAATAATCTGGTTTATTTTAAACAGGTGTTGTTCCCGTAAAGTCCGGGAGCTATGGTGGCAGGGCATTCCACCAAGCGTGAGAGGCAAAGTCTGGAGCTTGGCAATTGGCAACGAGTTAAACATCACCCATGGTATGACTGTTGTTTTTTCCACATTGCTTTACAAAGAGAAATAGTTACGGGGAAAATCTTGTATTTCCTGTGGGTGTGAGGAGATGCTGTCTATTTACACTTTTTTGGGGGTGCTTTGATGTGTTTTATTCAAAAATAGTGTTATTTTAATTGTGCAACTGCTGTAGGACTGCTGCTGTGAATTGTTTCTGATTATTGCTGTCGCTATGTCTTGCTTTCATGATAGATGGACGTGGTCAGAATTAGTGACCCAAACTGTTTTTTCTTTTAGAAACTTATAATTGTTGATTTTGTAATGCCAGTGAGTATGCAGTCAGCATGCTTGCTTTGATTCAGACCAATGTGTTAGGTCTGTGTGAGATTAAAAGACTCCTGGGAAAATCTGTACTTTTGTTTACGTGTATGAAAATAGCAATAGTGTGCTACTTCAAAGTACAGGATAACACAACTCTGGAAGACTAAGATACATAATTAATTCCACTATGGAAGTGTGGTAGACTGCCTGCATTCCTCCTGCATGGTGCTGCTTTTCTCGGCTTTTGACTTAGCTACCTTGGGTGCAGCTCATAATGGAGTTTTCCAGATTTATTCCAATTATAGTCTGAATGGATAATTTTGAACATCAGTACTTGGCAAGAAAAGTAAATGTTTGACCATCCAGTGCGATCTGTACCTGTATTGCTTTCCCTTTTCACTTGAGTTACAAATCAGTGGCACGAGCCTTTCAGAGCCGTGACCTACTTAGAAATTCAACTACTGTGTTAGAGGTACTGATACTTGGGATGACTGGGGCAGCATGGCTCGTATGGTAGATAAGTTAGTACCTGCTGGTGGATGTGAGCATATACAAATAATAGACTTGGTTTTCTCTGTTCTTTTTCCAGAACTGTATGATATTTGCCTGGCTCGTGCCAAAGAGAAATGGCGATCGCTTAGCACAGGAGGGGCTGAAGTTGAATGTGAAGGTAGGCTTCTTGTGAAGGATTTGTGCTCTGTTACAAAACAAAAGATTTTGTAAAATTGTTCCTTAAAATGAAGCCACAAAATTAAATCAGCTATATAAAGATGCCTCTGATAGAAAGAAAGCTGCTTTATGTGAAAGGAAGAAAACAAAGCTATATTCCTTCATCTCAATGAAGGTGTACCTTTACAAGAAAAAATGTTTCATAAGAAACACACTTGTTCATTTTTCTTTATAAATCATCTCTAGGTACAGTTCTTGATGCTATTTTGTAGGAAAACTAGGAAAGCTTAGGAATTACAGTTTGAATTGTAACACTAAAATACTTCTTTGCATCTGTAGTTTTGGAATTGAAACTCCAAGTATAGCAGAACATTTGCATTTTAGTCCCTTATGGCAGCTTTGACCCTATCTCTTGGGTGTGTTTCGGAGAGCAGCAGTTTATTTTTGCAGATGAAGTGTGTGAGATTTACTAATTGATTAGAAGAGTTGTTTATTTTTGAGAGAATATAAAACTATGTGCAGAAGCTTGAAATTGCCTTTGTAACTAATTATGCTGAACAGAAAAAAGAGGACATACACACTAGCATTTATCAACAGAAAAATATTTTTGTTCGGAAATCCCCTACTTTGTTGTGTTAAGATTGTCTGCATCTTAAATAAGATTGCATCTAGTATGTTTCCAGCTTCCTCTTCACTTTATTTTCTGGAGTGTATGTGCTCAGATGGTGGTTGTAACCACTGACCAGTGACAGCTCTTGTTTTTTGATTGCTCAATAAGTAAGAGTAGGTAATTCCCACATGTACTTGCCAGAACAGACAAAATACAAATATCTTTTTTTTTTAATCAGAAAGAAAACTAATGCGTGAGAAATATATTTTATATGAAAACCCTTTCAGGTATGGAGACTGTCCATGATAACACATGCAAATAGTAGATAAACATGAGTTTGGAAGGAGAGCCAAGAGTAGTAAACACAGGTAGCATGCATCAAATGCTTCTGCTATAGGACTTCTTCCTCCCACCGCAGCCTTTCCACAGAATAAATGAGCCACTCCATTTCAGGAGCCTTGTTAAGGCTGAGGGGTCACAGGTTAACAGGCTTGTGTCTAACAGGCTGCGTTTTGTCAGCAGATACCAGTAAAGTGCCTGGTGTGCCTTGCCTTGCATCTTTCCTCCCATTGCTTTGAAACATATCGAGGGTCAATGTGCTTTGAGTCAGGACATACTTGGTTCTTAGCCTGTGTGCTGAATTCAGGGAGTTGTCCTGCCTCTACCCATTTGCATTGAAATAAATGAACTGTGCAAATGCTAACCCTGGCCAGGAACAAAAAAAGAGAGTGTGCACTGATCCATGTCATAAATGCTGTAACTTTGGCTTTTGTAGATGCTGGATTTTCTGCAGCTGACAGAGAAGCAAGCTTGGAGTTAATAAAACTGGATATCTCAAGAACGTTTCCTAATCTCTGCATATTTCAGCAAGTAAGTAATGTTAACTTGTGTCTTGACTTCTCAGAGAAATTACATTTACATAATCCTGCCTGTTCCATGGTTGGAACCTGAAGAAATAGGCATCTTGAGAGGAAGAAGTTTCTAAAGATTTTGTAAAACTATAAACAATCTAGAAAAGAGTCACCTCAAGATAATCTGTTTGGAAGATGGGAAATACCCAATCTGTTGGCTAACCATAATGATTAGTGTAGCCAGGATCATGGTGCTTTCTGTCTGACGAAGTTATGCAGGTGAGTGCTTCCAGATCAGTGAATCAACGCTGCTGGCTTGCAAATACACGGTAAGTGAGAGCACAGCTCAAGCAAGCAAGATTTGGTGGCATTTTTTGGTTCCATGCAAGACCAGTTTATCTTGTATGGTTTTGGTGTGCTTTCATAACTTGTTTTAACCAGGTATTTTGTCCTTCTGTACAGTAGTTTGAGCAGCTCCGTAAAAAGTTTAGATTGCAATAAATCAGGATTTTTAAATGTAAAACTTTTCCCTTTAGAAGTTCTCAGCCAGTGACAGTGTAAGATACGGCAGCTGTTACTAGTCACTAATGTGAAATTCTTTTTAGCTATGTCATTCTTGATGTGCTCTGTGTGTGTTAAGGCATGTTGTTGATTTAACTGTTTTCTTTGTGGTTGAATTCTGCTTCTAGTCTAATAGACCATTAAGTAGCTCTCATTAGTGTTGTGCTTTCTTGGCATTACTGTCAAAGTGCTGCTAAACTAGAAGGAATCTCTTAGGCTTACATTCTCTTGTATAAAGATCTAATATGTAATCGAAGTATTGGATGAACTGTGTGCATTTGTAATAAATATGGTATGGAGGGGTGTTTCATGCTTTCAAAGCCAAAATTGCTTGGAAAGACTTGGGGCTGTTCAAAGCTGTGTAGAGAAATAACGTGTCCTTTATCAGAAGTGATAGGTACTGTCTCTAACACCAAAAGGTTTCTAACATGTTTGTTACATTCTCAGATGTATTGACTTGGTTTTGTTTAATTATAGGGCGGTCCTTACCATGACACGTTGCACAGCATTTTAGGAGCCTATACTTGTTACAGACCTGATGTAGGCTATGTAAGTGAAGAGTTTTTTTTCCAGGGTTGGGGAGGGAGAACTAGCAGAAGGGAGGATTGTGTTAATCAGTTCTTTGTAGATCAGTATTAAATGACTTAGTGAATACTTGTGGGGTTTCTATGTGCTTCCTTCTATTCCCTTTTACATGCTTGAGAAGTGTATGTAATGGTTCTGTTGCTAGATTCAAGTTTTTTAACAGGTTAAGTAATTAGAACTCAAAAGTATGTATTTGCAGTGCTTGAACATTGGAGTAGAAAGAGATGTAGTTAAATTGGTCCTTTGAAGTACATGCTGTTCTTAATGGCAGTCTTACCGAGACTCTTCTGTTGAGGATCTTAGTCCTCTTGATATGCATTTCGGTGTCATAGCACTGTGAGCTACTCCAAAAGTCTTGAAAGCAATGCCCATCGAGGCTACATGAGCTCCCTCCACGTATTTTAAGTAGTGATTATTAGAGGTCTGAGTGGATTCAGATACTTCATTTAGTCTTTTTCCCCCCAAGAGCAGGGCTATATATAGGAGCTTATTCTTTATTCAGGAGCGGTTGTTTTAGAGAAAGCAAATGTAGAAAGATGACGTTCCTATTGTGCGAGTAGCATGCGATGCTTGGCAAAAACTGCTGAACATGGCTGCTGGGAAACCAGAAAAAGGGCAGGTCGGGTGGTGAGCTGCTGCTGGCATGGAACCTGTTCTGTTGGGAAGGAGCTTGTTCCTCAAGTTTGCGGGAAGGGCTGTCACGCCTTGGTCCATGTGACTGACACAGCAGCGCTACACCCCCTGAGTGAGCGAGCTTTGCCTAGATTCAGCTTTGATTCCATAGCATGCTTTGTAGAAAAATGCAGCAAATATCATGAGCTTATGGTAAGTGAAACGTAAGCTTAATTGTAAAATGGTACTGCTTGTCCAGTGAGTCATTGCAGCTTTCTGTAACTGCTGGGAACTGGTGGAAAAGGAAAGAACAGTCTTTGTTCCTAGTGACCTAGTCCAGCTTTCCACAAATATAGGTATGTACAACCTATCCCTAGGAGAAGTGGAGTTAGTTAGAAGCAGCTTATTCTTGAAAAAAGAAAAGCTTTATTCTGTATATTTGAAAATGCTGTCATCCTAGCCTGTCTCAGGAGTTCTACGTGGAGTCTTGGAATGGAGGGAAGATGGGAATTGTTAGTTTCCATGCTCTGAACATGCAATAACAAAGGGTCAGCTGGGGTAAAAAAAAATCCTGCCTTCCTGGATGTTTTGCAAAATTCACCAGTTCAGTGAGTGCATTAAACCTGAGTGATCAGGAGGACAAAATGAGGCAGTGTTCTTGGAAGAACGGTGTCAGGCAAATTGCTGAATGGTAACACTTCTCATTTCTTTTAGGTACAGGGCATGTCATTCATAGCAGCAGTATTGATCTTGAACTTGGATACTGCAGATGCCTTCATTGCTTTTTCTAACCTTTTAAATAAACCCTGCCAGATGGCGTTTTTCCGGGTGGACCATGGCCTTGTAAGTATGCAAGAAAACTGTAATCTGCATGTTGTAATTTAGGGAAATTGGGAAAAAAAATGGGCTCAGTAGTATGGAAAATAAGTCAGAATTTATTTTAAAGCAACACACTTGATAAATCCCCATGTGGTCAGCTGCTGTTTTATGATGCTCAGAGAATAGTTACAAGAATGTTTTTCAAATTAAGCACTGTAGTTAAAAACTGAAAACACCTGAATATTAGAAGTGTCTTGAAGGTGCTTTTTATCCCAAACTAATAGGCTGCTAAAAATAGAGTGGTGCAGGAAACCTGGGTTTCCTACCCCTTACTTGTAACAGCTGTGCTTGAACAGGAGCCTGGGGAATCACATGAGCAGACCCCTCCGATTTTCAGTGGCAGCTGGTTGCCTGGTTCTCTACAGAGGCTCTAAAATGTCTTTTTAGTGTGTACATGGGGCTGCTTGTATACCATTGCAAAATAAGAAACATTCTGAAATGTATTCTTAATTTACATTAAAAGTTTGGGATTTTTTCTAAAATATATGATGTTCTGTATTCCTTTCTCACCTCTTAACATTATGAATATAGGATCTGCTGCTCAGGAGCTCAAATGAGAGAAAGAAAGCAAGGGAATGGATGCCTTCAGCAGCAATCACTTCTGTTGCTTAAACAGTAGGATACCAGGGATCCTATCAGAATTTCCTGCTGGAAAAGCAGTTTGTAGTTCCTTGTTGCAGCCCCTGAATCACAGCAGTTGTAAATACCCGTGGGGGAGATGTACTACAGCACAGACAGCATTGCTAGATGCAGTATCAGTCATCTCCATTAATGTACTTGGAAAAAGAGAAAAGGTTCATGCCATTCAGTGTGTAAATACAATTCTTGTGAAGATGGTTCTGGAATTAAATGTGCTAGAACAAGATTATTTCTTTAGCTGAAATAGTGGGTTTTGGTATGCTTTTGGATAGTGCTGTTTAGTTCTGTTAGGCTGTTTAAATAGAGGCTACATGATAAATGAATGGTTACAGAGGAGTAGAGATGGGTGATATGTGAGGGAATATCAACATATGTGAAGTGACAAAGTCGTGGAGACCTTTATACCTAATATTTCAAAGAAAGTAGTGAGACATAAAGCAAGACAGTTTTGGCTTCTTGTGGTTAATGTAGTGGTCTGCTGTCTTCCCTCATCTGTTTCTGTCAGTTTTACAGCTTAATAAACAAAGGCTCACTTTTCTTAACATATAATAACTTTTTAAAAAACCCAGCATAAGTTAGTTGTGGAAACTGTAGTAATTAATACCAGTGTATCTTGGATTTATTTTGTTCGTTACAGTTTTATTAAACTAGATTTTTTTTTTAATAATTACTACTCAGGAAAATGTCTTGTTGAATGTTGATTGTATTTAGATAATTACCTCAGCTGATACTGCATTCCTAATAGAGCTGTCTGCAATAGTATCAACACATGGTATTGTAGCAGTTAATGTGTAGGATCCCTTCTCCAAAGCCCTTCTGAGACACTTCAGTAGAACTCTTGTACTGTCATGCCAGCGTGTAAACATTTTGGAAGCAGGGCTGTGTTGCTTTACCTGCTTCCTCCTTTATAGTCACAGATCCCATGAGATACTTGGATCTCATGCATTTAAAAATCTGTACTGGGAAACAATTTCAGTTGGACGGTTCTCTAGGGTTTGGGTTTCATGTTTGCCATGAAGCTGCTCAGTAACTGGTGGTTCAGATATTTTATGTAACTTTGTATGGCTGTTGATACAGCATACACCCATCTCTGATTTGGCTTTTAAACCTTACACCAGGCTCAGTTTTTTGGTTTGCCACTGTTAATGAAGGTAGTCCACCATCTGTCACTTCATTCAGATGAAACAGGAAAAAATTCTTTAAGGACATTAAAAAAAACCTGGGAAGCAGATCTGTCATCCTTCAAAAGGATTTCAGACAAAAGGCTTCTCTTTTCCTTTCACTGTCATGGTGTTTTGGGGAGAAGCATGCTGATACAGCTCATACTTTGAAGAAATCACAGCCATTCTTTAGTGCTTTTGTTGGGATATTGTAATTAAAATTACTGAAGCATTCAAGGACGTTGCTCAAATTTTCTCCCTGTGTTATTAGGAGGACAGGGCAGAGGCAGAGGCTAAGAAGCCTTTTGTTTTTAACTCATAGCTGGCTTGGAAGATTTTCTTTTTCCATGCCCTCTGTTATGAAAATTGACCTAAATATTCATATTCTAAAATAGCATGAAAGTCTTTTTTGTTAAAAGCAGTACAGGGGCTACAGTATCAGATGAGAGTTACAATCTGTTTCTTTTCCAAAGATTTTTTTTTTTTTGTCTTGATGGTTGGATTTTCTAGGGGAACTTTGTCTCTCCTTCTTTGCAGTAGGAATGCTGTTATCTCCTTTTAAAATGCACAGTATAAAAGACACTTTGGTATTACAATCTGAATGTGTCCAACTGGACGCTTCACTTGCTGTGGATTAATAAATTATTTTAGTTTCTTTTTTCCATTTTAAAATCCACTGGGCCTTGGATTTTATTCAGTGTAATATTGAATTACTGCCACAAGCATAAAGCACCATTCTGTTATAATTATTTTGAGAAATCAGCAAATAACTTCTTCCCTGCTGGTCTTTTTCTTTCCAAAGGAAGCTGGCCAAGACCCAGAACAATAATTACATTGTTTAGTATGAGATCAGTTTTATAGGGTGGACCTAAAACTCGGTGTGCTTGGAGATGCTGTCCTTTATGTAGATTTAAAGCTTTTTATTGTGTTGTGTTATTAATATGATCCTGAGTTTGAAGAGCATTAATCCAACAAAGATAATACATTTAATCATATTAATACAGCTAATTGCTTTTTTTCTCCCCATTGTATTTTCCCAGATGTTGACTTACTTTGCAGCATTTGAGGTATTCTTTGAAGAAAATCTGCCAAAGTTATTTGCTCACTTCAAAAAAAATAACTTAACTCCAGACATCTATCTTATCGATTGGTAAGACCCTGAAAGCATAATTAGTGTGCGTACTAGCATAGAGTGTTCATAACCTGGTTTAGTATTCTTTTAAGATAAAGGCTTAATCTTTTCTTCAGTACCTGAGTTGTCAATCTGAATCATTCCCACATACTTCTGTGATGTTTAATGTCTACCTAACCTTTATTTTTTTACTTCTGTTGAGTTTGAGGCTTATTTTAAAATAGAGTTGTATAGCACTCTTTAGCCATGTTTAGTGCATACTTGGATTGATCTTCTGAGAAAATCCATTAGTTGGTTTTTTTACGTGGTGTGCAGGTGTGTGCTGGGTTGTATATCTAGATGCTTTATTTGAAAGTTACACTTTGTCCTCTTACACAGACAGGAAAGAGTAGTTAAAACACAGTTTCTGTCCATACAGCATAAAGGTAGAAGCTACAGAAAAGCAAACACGTAGGCTTTTGTAGGATGAACTATGACTCTTGGGCAGTATCTCACTCATATGTTAGGGGTGCTTTTTAGAGGATAGCTGAACAGGTTGTGTAAAAACTGAGCTTGACAGGGTCCGGTTGAATAGCTAAAGGGCATTAGCATGTTGTTAATTATTGCAGCTATTCCACTTAGCAGATAGGCAATTAAAATCTTTTAATTCGGTGAAACTGCCTTCCTTTTTAGTTCTAGTGTAATTCGAACCTTTTTCCTTAGAGAGGGGAAAAAGGATCTTATTTGCACTCCTGCCAAATTTCAGTGCAGTATAAGGCACTCCAAATGTGAGTATTTGCATTTGTGCCTATCGGGCTTGGGCTTGGAGTAGCTCAAATGGCTCTTCTCAGCCAGACGTGTTGTGTTTCAGCACAGTGCCAAAATAATTTGTGTGGAAATTTAATTTGCAATGAAATTGTTGACAGCTTCTCTCCTCTTCTCAGGTATGTGACTAAATACTTCACATAAAAGATGGAATTACCAGTAGTAACAGCATTTTTTTCTGAGATTGATAAGTGCTGGTGTTTAACCCAACAGGCAGTTAAGACAACCACACAGCCGTTCACCCCTAAGTAGAGGAATGAGGAAGCGTGTGCCGGATGGGCTCGCTTCTCCCAGCACTGGCAAGAACCAGTCAGAAAGATTTTTATGGCTGGAGGTTGAGAATGTTAAACAGAATTAGATTTATAGGTCTAGATTCACAGAGCAAGAAGGTGCTAGAAAAAGTACTGGAATGGAAGTGAAGGAAGAGGGCAGAGGCTGGTATGCTCAATGATAAGAGGAAAGATGTTGAAATTACATTGCTTCAGACAATATTGTGAAAACCTGTGTGTGTGGAGGAAGCAGTTGAATAAAAGGGTATCAGAATAAGACAACTGTAAACATGCTGAGGAATAACTGGATAGACAACATTAAATCACTAGGTTATCTTTTTAATAGATTAGTAGTTTAATGTGCTGTGGGTTTTTTCATATAGGAGGGTCTAAAAATGAGTGTCTTCATGGTGCAGGTGTGCTCATATCACTCTTTTGTCTAACTTTGAGTTTTACGTTGTTCCTCAGGATTTCTTATTTACAACACCAGAAATAAGAGATTTAGAGAAAGGCTGTTTTGATGAAAGGTTGAAGGTTTACATTCCCCTCACCTATCAAAGCAACACTGCTTAGTCTTCGTAGTATTTTCTTGAGTAAATATTTACGTGATCACTTGTTGTCTCTGAGCACATTTATAGGTTAAAAAAAAAAAAATTGACTCGGTTATGAGCAAAGAACTGAAGTGTTGCAGTGTGTGGGGCACATCAGACCCTTTTGTTCCTTCTGTGGGTATTAAGAGCACTTGTAAGCAACTTTTGTCAGGAATGTTTGTGGACAGTGCTTCTCAAGGTCTTTGTACAAATGGAATGACAACCCTTAGCATTTCTTGCTGACTACCTGCATCCGTATTAAAGTTGTTTATTTTAATCCCAAGGACAATTTTTGTGTTCATCCCCATCCCCAGAGAGTCACAACACTGTGGTCTTGCACAAGACTGTAAACTATTGAGGCAGTCCTGTATTAAACTTTTCTCACACTTGTCTTGACAGCTTGTTGCACTCTGTCTTGAATTTTGTTAGACAGTGGAGTGGATATTTACCAGTGTAAGTCTTAGGTATATACGTGTGTGTGCATGTGTATATAAAAGTATATGTATAGATACGTGTGTGTGTGTGTACATATATATATACACACACACTCACACACTTTCTACTTTAAAATATTTTGATCCTGTAGGAAACAGATTTGGGTTTTTTGTTTTAAGTGGCTGCTGGAAACTTAGTGAATTGGACTTTATGTGCTCTCCTTCCATTACTTCCAGGAAGCAATAGAGCAAAGATGTAAGAAGTGATCAGGTGGGTCTGGTCTGGGAGTAACTGTTAAAGCTAAGGACTTTGGAAAATGTTGCTTATAAGGTTGCATGTGGCTCACGGCTGAGAGTGAACTTGCTGTAGCACAGATACAGCTCTATTAAAAACAGAATTGTGTCTGGAAAGATAAGAAATGGGTTTCAGTGTGTTTAAAGTCAGGGAAGAATATGGTACAGTGTTGGTCTGAATAAACGGATCTTTTGGTTGTAGGTAGAAATCTCAATGAAACACCCTTGCTCTAACACCATTACTTTTATTTAAGTGCACGTTTGTTCTGAGCTCCAGAGGGATGCCTGCTGCCATGCCGGTGGCTGGGATGGTTACTGTGCAGGCATGTGTGCAGTAAATCTCAGCTGGTGCCGGCTCTGGGAGGGCTCCAGTGGCCAATGCTGCACAGACCAGTTGCTGGGAAACCCTCCTGCTCCTGCCGCAATTATGGTGGATTCAACTAGTCTCCTTTGTGCTGCTTCCTGTAACCAGTGCCGCAGGGCACGGCAGCAATACTGGTGTGCCTAAATCAGATGAGTTCCAAGAAAAAGAAATGCTCTGCATATAGATGGGCCCAGCTCTGCAGGTGATGCAGTGCTGCTTTGGATTTTCTTGGGGCTGGTAGAAGATTTAGGGGGGCCACCACCCCTATCAGTTCAGCTCCACTACTGCTTTCTGTGGTGGGAAAATGCTGAGGAGTTAAGAATTTAATTGAAAGTTAGTGTGACGTGATTATTGGTGGATACCTGCCAGAAGTAAGGCATCCCTTTTAAAAAGGACCCATGTCCTTTAAGCCCAAGCCCCAATTGATATGTCCTGTGGTAAGAATTCAAAAGCTAGACACGTTTTTACTTTTTGAAGATTATAAAGGGATTCAGGTGTGAGGGGGGCTTTAAAGAGCAACATGCAGTCAGGTTCACAGAGAACAGAGTGGAAATCATGTGTCTGAGGTGCCCAGTTTCGTCCTCTTGACTCTGTCAGCTGATGTACCACAGGCTTGTGTGAGCAGAGAAGAACGTGGGTTTGCAAAGGATGCATGCTGTCTATTTATGGCCTGCTGCTGCTGTACAAACACCTCAGAAAAATTATTCTGGCAGTAATTATAGCCAAGGGCTTTGTTTGTACTCATGGATTGATCAGTGGTTCTTTAGTATGGCATTGACCGTGGTTGCACTCTGTGAACACTGACTTTCTGTTGACACCGTTTGCTTGTTATGATCAAGGCCTAAGCCACTTTGTGTGGACGTTGGTAATGGGCACTGCCAGTGAAGTATTTATAAGCTTGCTATCCAGTACGTTCAGAAAAAAGTAGTCCATGTCTCCACCAACCCCCAAAAAACGGAGCTCAGGATGATGCTTTAAAATGCATGCCTCCATTTCAAATTGGAATTCTGCCCAAAGGTTTCTGGTGACATCCTGATTGTTTTTATTGGCTGAGTCTTCAGCCCAATTTACAGTGTACTCATCCTTAAGTTTGGGGTGGAAACAAATGAAATGCTGTGTTGCCTTCTTGTACACCTTGGTGAGTGAGCAGGTCTTTTTGGGTGCTGCTGACTGGTTAGAAATTGCCCAGAAACTCACATTTTTGTATTACATCTACACATTTTAGAATGCAATCAGATTTGCTAAATGCTAAGAAGCTGCTCTGTTGCAATCAGTATTGTATAGCACCATAATACTTTTCCTTACAAGGAACAAAGTGAATGCTCCCACTTTTTTTTTCCCAAATGTAATGATTTAAAAATGGTACTAAATAAACTGTTACCAACGAGCCTATTGCAGTAACACTAAAGGCGCTAATGAGAACAGATGCCGCTACAAATGTAATGCATGAACACATAGAAGAGATGCAATCTTCATCTGAAAACAGATGTAGCTGATATAAAATGTAACTACTAAAAATTAATACCGGGGTGGAGGAGGATGATCCAAGAATAAGTTTAAAAGGTGAATTACTTCATCCCTTTCATCCGTTTCCACAGCTGAATTCAGAAGTTGTGGAAGTACATTTTTGTGCTGTGACAGACATGGGAAGAGAATGTGCAGTGCCAAGGATATACAAGAACTGATCTGCATCAGCGTTGTTGTGCATGAGTTGTCAATCCAAAATCTGGCACACCTGTCTTCAGTGCTGTTGCTGACAATAGCTTCTGAAAAAAAAGAAAAAGAAAAAAAAAAGGAAAAAAGGAAAGAAAATAAAAAGCCTGTGATGATCATGGTAACACTGACAGCATTATGGTCATACGTTTCCCCTGTGACTAGTGAACCAGCCAGGATTTCTTGCACCTACCTCACAGTACATGATCATCATAAACAGGGCTGGGAGGAACAGGAGCATCTGGTACTTGGCTGGGGTTTTTCTCCTCATCCAAACAGCAGCCAGTCACTTGCATTTATGTTTCTCTGACACTGGACATCTCTGTGCTGGCTAACTGTGGTGTCTGCTCCTGGGACAGGTAGTGGGTTGGAAGAGCGCCACAGACAGAAGATCATCCTGCAGTGCCATTTGAGCAGATCCTGTGCAAGTAGTGCAGCAGCGATCCTGTGCAAGTAGTGCAGCAGCGCTGCCCAGAGCCGCTGCTGTAACTCTTCCAGAACAGCAGCTGCTTTATTGCGGTACCAAACCTCAGCTGGGCTTCCGAGCAGTGGCTCGGGTGTCTAATAAAAAATGTCTCTCCATAGGAAATGTATTGAAGGAAGCAAATGCTGCATCCATTCTTAGGAGTGATGATTCTTACTGTTGCTTGTTCTAGGGGGCCCACTGTCCCTTCCTGGGGCCTGATGCCTTCCATTCCATGCTAGTCTTAATGAAAGTTAATTGCCTTGTGAATTTCCTGCAGATTGTACTTCTTTCCAGATTAGGAAGAGATCAGTGTCAAATACCTTATTTGATGTGACAGCTTTTTTGATGCAAGTAAATCTCTTCCTGCAAAAAGTCATGTTCTGATAAATAGTTCCGAATGTTTCTTCTGACAGTTAATTTTCTGCATAGTTGCAGATTTAATACATATGGGTTATTCAGGTTAGGTCTGAATCATGATGGAATAATAGCTTCTGTGAATAAATCAAAAATGGTCTTTGTTACTTATCTTTAACCAGGACTAGTTTTTGGCTGAGTGTTTGCCTGGTACTTGGTGACCAGGAAAGGAGTCAGAGGAATTGCTTCCTATTGCACTGTTCTTCTTAAAGGCAAAAGCTGTTGTTGTTTCCTCTGTGTGTGTGTATAGACAGTTTTAATTCTGCCATGTGAGTGTTCTGTTGCAAGGCATTTTTATATGGTGTGTGACTCCACAAAAATGTTGAAAGAGTACACAAAGTTTGCAACGCCAACAACCCAAAAAAGGGGCTTGTATCATGCTAGTTGTGTACATTCCTGCATGTACATAAAATTGGGGGTGTGTGTTCATCCCAGACCCCACCTCTTACTTATTTTTATACTTCTAATTCAGCTTTTTGGAGAGCAGAATTTAAACAATTTCCACTTGTTATAAAAACATTTCAATGAGATGTAGAAAGAGAAAAAAGTCCTAACAATCCTAAAGCTGCAGTTTACTTGTCACCTGAATTGGGGGAAATGGTTTAGTTTCATCTTGCTGCTTCTAAAATGAATGTAATTTCCCATTTTCCTAAAGTGTGCTGATTCACAGAGAAACCAGTGGTTCTTGGTGACATATTGTTCAAATAATCTTACATAGGAAAGGGCAGAAACTGCAGGAAATATTTGATTATTACTCATATTCTATGCCTATATATGTGAATGTAGATGTTCCATTGTATTTTTTAATGTAAACCCTAATTTCCTAAAGAAAAAATTGGAGGGGATGGGGGGAATCTCAAACACAAAAGAACTAGCATTGGATATACTTGAAAATGCCTCCTGTGTTTGAAGATGGGGAAAGGATTTATTTAAAAGTGAAGCTTTGCTGACCTCTGCCGGAGACAGGATCCTTTGCAGTGTTACAGGGATCTTGCATCTCTGGAGGCATAATGGGGTCTCTAAGTTATGAAGGGAAAAAACCCGCTGTAGCTCTTTTCCCTTGGTACTATAAAGTGATTCTGGGAGACTGAACTCTCCTTGCTTGCTAGCATGACGCAGGTAGTGGCCATGAAAACCATTCTGCCTTGTAGTTGGATGGAGGAGGGAGCATCTTTGTGTTTCTGGATGCCAGGTGCTTTGATGAAGAAATGTTCTCTTGGAAGTTAATAAAAATGCAGTTTTAGCAATTGGGAGGAGGTTCTTGCTTCTGATGTTACCTTCTTCCTCTTTGGGGATTGCATCTGTTCAAGCACATTGAGCCACCATCATATCAGAGCTATCTCTGCATTCTTGCTGGACAACGTTCCAGTTTCTTTCAGCTCAGTAGTTTAAACTGACCTTTTCTCCAGAACCCATGCTGCTATTATTATTATTTTGCCAGTCAATCAAGCCTGGAACACAGTGTTCATTTTACACACCCTTCATCTGATACAGAAAATTCCCCCTTGCAGTGTGCCTGAAGGTTCAGCTTTTTGTGTAGTTAGAGCTGAAACTGCATCAGTCCTCAACTCTGAAGTGGTGATTAAATATGCTGTTGATTGTACCAGTGGCCGGTGCGTGTCCATCATAAAAGCATGCATATTGTTTCTTCTGGGGTGATGGGAGAAAATGGAAAGTGGAGCCCCAGGCTGATGGCAAGATACCTAAAGTGTTGTACAGTTTCATGTGTTTCTATGCAGCAGCTACTAGAAACTTTTAAATAAAAAAGTATTCAGAGACAGATATTGGAGAAGCCTCAAACTTAACTACTAATCAGTCAGTGCATTTCTCTGAGTATCCCTGACCTTTTTCTTGTGTAGTAGCTCTGAAAACTTTACTCTGTTTTTCAGGATATTCACACTGTACAGCAAATCTTTGCCACTAGACTTGGCATGTCGTGTCTGGGATGTGTTCTGCCGTGATGGGGAGGAGTTCTTATTCCGTACAGCCCTGGGCATATTAAAACTTTTTGAAGATATTTTGACCAAAATGGACTTCATTCATATAGCCCAGTTTTTAACAAAACTACCAGAAGACTTGCCTTCAGAAGAATTCTTCATGTCTATTGCTACCATTCAGATGCAAAGCAGAAACAAAAAGTGGGCTCAGGTAAGAGGATGTTGATCTTTGGTAACAGATGATTGCACTGTACTCATGAAAATGGGGTTTCACCACATCTGGAAGTATGTTTTAGCAGAGCTGGCATTTGATTTTTACAGGTAGTAGGACCATTTAGCTCGTGCTATACATTTAGTATACATTCAGGTGAGTGGATTTCCCTGAGCTTTCTCTCCAGTGGAAAGGGAGAGTTCAGTCAAGGTTCAATATTCCAACACCGTGTGGACAGTTGGACTTGATGATCTGTATGGGTCCCTTCCAACTCAGTATATTGCATGACACTGTGATTCTAAGTAAAATAACATATTAACTTACTAATTGGATAAAGGCTGCTAGCAGCATTACATCTTGATACTTAAAAGCAAAAATTCATTCTGGGAGAAGATAAGAAGTTGTCAGGACACATCCATACATTCATTGTCTGGATGACTAGGTCCTTGAGGATGTAGTTTGCATAATTTGGGGTGGTAAAAAAGCAGCTACATCTCTTATTTCTTCACTGGAATTGATCACTGAAGCTTTTAGTTCAAAAGTCACTCATCAGTGTCATTTCCAGCAAAATTCCAACTGAAAGAAAAAAGATAGAAGTGTGTCATCTGAATAGGGAGATTCTTAAGTGGCTGTAACAGCTATTGTGCTGGAGAGTTTAGGTCAAATGTACTCCATAGCATTTAGAGTGCAAACTCCATTTGTTTTACCTCAAAGCAGGAATTCAGCCTGCTGCATGAAGCATGCTGGTGTAGAGCTTGCTCCAGTTTATCCAGTCTAGTTTGCAGTGAAATGGAAAGGTGTTAATAAATGTAGTGGTTATGGAAGTTCATGGTTCTTTCCTGGCATAACAGCCTGTCTGTAGATGGGGTGTCACTGTCAGCTTGCTGTTCAGGATGAGAGTTTCTGACTTTTGCAGTAGGATCAGTCTGTAGTCCTCTGAGCCTTAGCTTGTGTATAAGGGGGAGCACAACCTGTACTGTCCAGCTAAGACCAGCACACTGCCAGCAGTTCCTGACACGGCTTTCCTCACAGTGTATTTTGCATATACCTTCTGGTCTTGGTCTTAAGTTGGTTGAACAGATTCAGTTTTGTTTCTATCCTTAAGACCATTTTTCTGCCAGCAGTGTCTTCACAGGTAACCTCCTGGTCTTGTTCCTTGTTCAGATGGTACACTTTGTTTGAATGTGGTGTGTGAATGAGAATCACATACCAAATCAGTTCTCAGCCTACTGCTGCTTCCTTGGCACAGAAGGGGAGACAGTGGTCCTGTTCTGCCAAGTAACGCTCCCTGGTAATAGGCTTGCTGAGCCAGTGGTTTTGTCTTTGACTCCTGTAGAGGTTTAGTGGAGATGATCCACTAAAGAGGAGGAAAAAATTCCAAGTAACCTAGCCCTAGCAGTCTTCTGCAGTCTCTTCATCAGCTTCAGTTGGACTGTGCTGGAATTTCTGGTTGGTTTTGCTGCTTGTGGAGAGCTGAAGAAGAAATGCTGCTGAACGGAGGTGCAGATAGATCTCAAAACACAGTTAGTCGGCTGTAAGGTTGGTATTGGCTGATGTCTGAGCTCTTGACTTGTGCATCAGCTGGCTTTCTTCACCAAGTACTGCCATTGCTGAGTAAGTTTCCATCAGGAGGGCCTTTTCACTCTCTAGCCTGCCATCCTTTTCCAAGCCAAAAGTGAGCACAGGCTGAGAGTTTGCTCACTTCATGTACTTACTGGGACTTCTCAGTCACTGAGGTGCCACTGTTGGAACCAACCTAGAAACATTAACAAGACAAAGACTGTATTGGGATTATGGTTTCTATTACCAAGATGCTACCTGTGATAACCTCTTAACCCTCTTCAGGTTACCAGGATGAGTTTGGACTTGGAAACCTGAACTTTGCTGTTCTGGGACAGACGGGTTTTCAGTAGTACAGGGCTTGGTGGCACAGGTGGACTCATAGCAGTGCTAGGGCTGCAGGAGAACACACACACACATAATATCCTTGAGAAGTCTGGCTGCAGTTGGAATGCTCCCTGGCTAGATAATTGGTTCTCACCGTTGTAGGAGTCAGAGGGTTTGCTATAGTATCTGTGTGTTTTCTGTAGGGAGATAACCTCTTTGAGGTAGCAAAATAAATGCCTGTTCTGATGGTTGCAATACCTTCAAGTTAAACAGGTGAACTGACTGGGGCACTAGTTTCCAGAGGATGCCAAGTGCTCTGGAACTTAGAAAAGTGGGCTTTATGTTCCTATCTCCAGTATCATCTTGTTTAGTTACAGTCAATGGTACTGTATGAGCAAGCTGCAGAGCTTGAGGTGGCACTACTCTGTAGGGGAGTACATTTGGTCAAATGCAGCTACACATATCAGCAGGGGGTGTATTTGACACACAGAAAAACACCAGCTGACTGACCCTTTAATCCTGCTGTACCATGGTAATTATAGTCCTGGTGTCCTGTGGGTCACGTTCTGGCATGATGGTGTGTGTATGACCTCATCTAAAATGTTAGGAGCTGCTTAGGAATCCCGATTGTGCAGTCCTGGTTCTGTCAGATGGGTTGGTTTATGTTTCTCACTCTGTTTGTCTTTGATCACTGGCAGTATGATCAGGAGACAAGAGACTGAAGGAGTCCTGGTAAATCACAGGCATGGCAATTCTGATAACAGGGGCTCTGCTTATCGGTAGGACACCTGCAAGCTCTGTTTTTCTCCTGGAATTACCTACAAAGGCCCACAGGGCTTTGTGCCAGTATAGTTTTAGCCTGAAATGTGAGTGGCTGTGCGCATTGTCATCAGCAGCAGAGAATGGTGGAGAGATCGTAGAACAGACTAGTCTGTAATTCTGTAATTTGTATTAGCAACATAAAGTTTTCCAAACAACTAAAGAATCTGAGCTCTGTTAGCTGGCTTAATGCCTGTACATTTCTGGATCAGTATTTTGGTGTCATTCTTTGGCTCCTTAAAAAGGTTAACTTTTCCACCAGTGGCACTGGAGACTCTCACAAGCCCATTTGATTTGAGTAGCTGTTGATTTACCCCGAATCTCTGTGCAGGGGACCTTACTCTCTCCAGCTATAGGAACTGGTGAGCAACCAGCCAGCTGGGGCTCTGTTCAGACCTATGTTGCACTCTTTTGGTGCAGCAGCTATGGATGTTTTGCACTGAAGCATAGGCAGTGAGCATGAGTGCTGTGCGATTGCCCTGTGGGTGATTTAGCCCCACCTCCTGGTGATTCCAGTGGTGCAGAGGGTTTCTTTGAAGTTGGTCAGAGAGGGTAAAGAAGGGTACGTACTTCTTTCAGATGAAATGTCCCTCAGGAATTCAGTTCCAGGGTGATTCTTGGGGATGCTGCTGGACTTCGGCAGGGAGAAGATAAAGCAGCATGAGAACCTGGCTTATCGCTGTGCCCTCTACATGGGGGGCTAACAAAATCAATGTTGGATATTAGGAAATACAAATTTTCAATGTGTCTGCAATGTGGCCTTGCTTCAGAAAAAGATAGTAGATCTGGAGACAGTGATGTGTTCTAGATGAGCACCAGTCAGTGCTAAGGTAATTCTGTCCTGACCTCCTAGGTAATACAGTCTTGCTCGGGCTGCTCAATTGCTGTGTTTTCAGACAGTCCATTTATCTGGAGAATTCTAACGTCCCTCAGGCAGCCTCCTTTAATAGTGCTAGACTTGTGGAATCTGGGTAAGGATCTCATCTCTGGGCCTCAAAAGCGTGTTGGGGGGAGATGGAGGTTAAGCCTTTGTTAAATCCATTCGTATCTGTGCCACAGAGACTGAAGGGGATAGGTCTCCATCAGAGGAGAGGTTCTCTAAACTTGATTACATTTAATAGTTAAAATAGTATTGCTCAGAAATAATTACATTTGAAACTCTTTAGACAAGGATTTAAGTCAATTTTTTAAAAACCTAATACTTTTTTCTGTCTTATTCCTTGAAACATCTAGATACTGGCTGCTCTGCAGAAAGATAACCGGGAAATGGAAAAAGGAAGCCCTTCACTCAAACGTTAGAACTACAGTTGCCTCCAGTGACTCACGGCACAGGAGCTGCAGTGGCAGAAGTATTGAGTACTGTTTGATACGTATGAGCCTGCAAATCAAAGTGTTATTTCAGAGTTTTGTTTAGTAGTAGGATAGCCTTAAAGGGGAGAGAGGATAAATGAGGGGGGATAAAACCCTTCTAAGTGAAACCTAGGCTTAGCCTTAAACTTTTAGTGGAATGAGCATTTGCTGTGAACAGCGTTACACATTCTGTACTTCTGATGAGGGCAGTGAAACTGAACAATATTAAGGGGTTTTGTAAGGGTTGGTTTTTTTTTTTTCTCCTTGGATGTTTTAAAACACTGGGCATTCAGCCGTGTTGGTTGCTTTGAAAGCTGTTTCCCCAGTTTCATTCTTAGGCAGGATATATTTCCCATACCCATAACAGTAGCTGGATCTGGATTTTAAATAACTGGTGCTGGAATTTTTAGTTAAATGATATGAGGACCATTTCTTTAGAAATGCTTCTTGTTTCACAGGCTGTGGGTCCCATTTACCAAAGAAATCACGTAGACCTACAATTACATTCCATCTTTTAATAAGGAAAAGTTAAGTAGAAAGTAATCTTGGAAGAAAAGCGGTGAAAAACCAATTATTCTTTAAGATGCCATTGGATGTTTCCAATCTGGATGCATATTGAGGAAGTTCCATTAATTGAGTCAATTCCAAGGTTACTGGGGAGGTTCTGGTATTAAGATGGCATCATTTCCCAGTTATACTCTCTTTACTCTGTTTAAAGCCAGGGTCACCTACCACTGTATGTATGTTTCCATGTCTCCCTCTTCTTGGCAGTGCTGTTTCAGGGTGTTCTTGCTTACCAGATACTCATTCCTGTGCTGTTCCTCCAGTCATCCTGATAAAACTCTGGGCTGAGCAGATAAATTGAGAAATGGCTAAAACCCATTTTTATAGTTACTTTAAACCCAGGTCTGCTCACTGGCGGAACTGAGGAGGAGGGGTGCAGGGGGTAGTTATGTCAGCTGGCATTGCTGCTGGAAAGAAAAGGTTCTGTAGGATCTCCTGAAGCTGCTGCCACCACAGTGGGAAAGTGTTATATGTGGAGCTGATGGTTACAAGAGAAAGAAGTTTACTGGGGAACGTGCCAGACAAATACCACCAGGATAAGAAGCTGTCATTCCCTAGTGCTTTATCCACAGGAGCCTCTAACACACGGGAGCAAGTTACAGAGACTGCAGACTGTGGGTGCATAGTTCTGTTACACAGCTTAGATCCTCTCTGCATTCAGATGACTGTAAATCATGAGTGCCTCTGATTTACAGGGATGTTTATTGCATAGTGTATAGTTTATAAGTAATGACCATCATTGAAAAGGGATACTTAACTGAAGCAATATTTGTGTTAACTGCAAACAGACGTTACTAAATCCTCTAGCTGTATGGTCAGTGGTTTCCCAGTGCTCTTCAGTCTATTTTATGCTGATTATTTTGGCATTGTCTGAATAAAAATCTGAGAGTAGTAGTTTCACACTGCTTGACTCAAGATATAATGTAGAGGACCGTGGAGCATAATCAAAACACAGTCCTTTAGTACAGATGTTGTTTCTATGAGGAAGGGTTGACTGCAGTATTAAAAAGATTCCCTGGTAGGTGAGGACTCGTTATCACTTTGGAAGATGTGTAATGCAAATGCAGCTTGCAAGTCTGATACCTCACTGGCCTCTTTTCATGTCCACTCTGTGTATCTGGCGTAATGGATGTGGATTTTTTGTTGGCCATCTGCATTCCTCTGTAAGACTTCTTCTAGGTCGTCACTTACTGAAAACAGACATCAAGATACTGATATGAAACAGATGTTAATTCTCCCAGAATTTGTATAGCTTTGGTCCTTCAGTGACTGGTACTTGTATGCTACGTTGCTTTGAAGTGCAATAGAAACCTGGAAGGTCAGTAAGTGGTTTTTAATATTACTTTTTCTATTGCTACAACAAACATGCCTTTCCATGAAGGATATGAGAGGCCTGCCATCTGAAACATTTGCACTATGCTTTTAAATGGTTTATTAAACACATAGACATCTTTTCCTCACTATATGGTTTTAGGGGGTACTGTAACTGGCTTTGTGATTTAAGTCCTCATTGCAACTAGACTTGTATTTTCCTTTAAATCAAGTCTACAAGTGTGGCTCATTTGTCTGGTTAAAATGTATTTGTCAGCTACTAGGTACCTTTGCAGCCATCAACGGCCTGTTCTCCTTTTTCTCTTCTCAAAGAGATGTTGAATGTAACAGAAAACGGGCATAGTTGTGGGAGAAAGGCCTGCTGAAACACTCATGCACTGTTTGTTACTTGCAAATGTAATTATTTTGTTCTTTGATTTGATCTTTTTGTTCTTAGAAGATGTATATATTTTCTAAATGATTTCTTTGTGTATATAAGGTATGTTCTTTAATGAAGAAAAGCAATGCAATAAGGAGCTTTGCACTGTTTGTTTTCAAACAAAATACATTTGAGAAAAAAACAACAAACACTTGCCTAAAGATGCAATCGTTCCAACTTCTCAGTAACTTGATTTGAAGGTAATGCTTGAATTTTGATAAAACCAGAGATGAGTAGTAAGGGCATAGAATTACTTGCCACTGAGCTTTTAAAGTTTCTTGCAGCATACCAAATCTCTTAATTAGTTCTTAAGGAAGATTTCTGTAATAAATTCAGGGATTGCATAAGAATTGTTGACAACTTCATTGTTCAGGTGCTTGAGAGTATCTGTAACAAGATGCATGAGATTTTCTTTCATTGAGCAAGTGTCCCCATCCAGCACACTTTTCTTCATGGGTTTAAGAAAAAGTAGAACTGCTGCAGTACATCAGGAATCTGCAACTACCACTGAACATGCAGCAGATCAGAGAAACCAGAAAACTTCAACCAGGTTTGGAATTCTGTACAACCTGCACTTTATAATAAAGCCGTTTTGCAACTTCAATCAGCAATCAAGTCATTAACATTCTTTCATTTAGTAAAGATGTTCATTTGGGGAAGAAAAGGTACCTTGGAACAGCTTATTTTTGAGTGTTTTAAAACTTAGAATGCCATGTAGAGAGCTGTTGATACATCCCCTGTACATCATGTTTGAATTGGTTTTATGTAGTTACCAAGTTTGTTTTGTTCAGATATGTGTATCAAACTGGAACTTTTTTCAACTGTAAATATATGGTTTTGTTAAATAAAGTCATGTAAAGTTACCTTAATCACCTTTTGCCAGTGTAATTCAGAAATTAAAAATTCAAGTACCTGTTTCTTCATGGGTTTCTTCAGCAGTATTTTTCTGTCCAAAATTGGGACTTTGGGACATTCAAGTATCGGAGGTGGAGGATATTTTGGTGATGTTTTCCGAGTGCTTGTGCTAAAACACTGGTACAGTACATGTGATGTTTAGAAGATTTGATACTTCATCATGCCTATGTTTTAATCCATTTCATAGGCCTTTCTCTGGACTTGGTCTGGGGTCTGATAAATATATTATGAAAAACAGATTCCATCTTGTAAATACCCAGAAATGCTTGAATGCCTTATTTCTTGGCTTTAGAAGAAGAAATCTTGGTTTATTGCAAGTTTCATCACTACAAAGCATTTTTGTCCTCAATGCAGTATTGTTTTAATTCTTACACAGGCATAACTTCAGAGATGAAAGCAGAGAAGCTTCCTGTTGCCTGCTTAACTGTAGAGAGGTTCAAACACCAATTAAAAGCAGGGGATAGAAGACAGTAGCTGTGTAGCAGGACTGCGTGCAAGCAAAGACTAGGCTGCAGTTTCTCTAATAGACACGTGCTGAAGTATCTCACTGTGCCTTTGCTGGATCACAGCGTAAAGCCAGAACTGCTTTATGTAAGTTGATACCAGTTAGATACCAGTAGAGCTTTATATTGTCTCTGTTACAGAGGTTGCATAAAAATGTTCAAAATCAGATTTACTTTTCCTTACTAATTTTCCCAGTACAAACTCCAGTCTGAAGAGAAGTGAAACACTTTCCTGCATGCCAGCACATGAGGTTAGGAAATAAGACATTTGGCTTTATTGCTTCCTGATGGAATATCTTCCTGTATTTATAGGAGAAAAATAGAGGAATCTCTGATCTTCATCCTCAGGGCGCTTTGGAATGCCAGGATAGCAGTGGGTTATGTCAACAGCTCAGTGCCAAGAGAAAAAGAAAAGTCCTGTAAAGAGTGCATGGAGCTTAAGCAAATGTCTTAGTAATATTTGTTTCAGTCAAAATAATTCAGTTCAGGGACTATACTGTCACTTGGACCCTAAATTCTTACTTTTTTCTGGATTTCAAAACATGCAGCAGTGAAAAGCATCTAAGATTTACTTTCCCTCCTCCTTGCATCTGTCTACATTTGTTGCTCAGTGGTTAAGAAGTTAAAGGAAGGTTTCTATGTCTTACACCAAAAGCATGAGAAGTGTAAGAATGTTCCTGGCAGGAATTTGTAAGAAGTCAAAATGAGTAAAAGTAACTTCTCTTGGGGAGATGACTGCTGATTATCCTTAACTCTTCATTGAAAACAGTCTTGTGGGGCACCAGGCGGCTACTTGAGTGCGGCAGCAGAAGAGCTCACGTTTGGTAACCAGGCTTAAGATGAAAGGTACTGGCTTTGGTGGGGTTTGGCTTGTTGGGTTTTTTCTCCAGCCAAATGGTTGGCAGTTACGCTCGTCTCCTTTTACTGTC
The DNA here is from genome assembly GCA_027925045.1 of Hypotaenidia okinawae. Lineage (NCBI taxonomy): Eukaryota > Metazoa > Chordata > Aves > Gruiformes > Rallidae > Hypotaenidia > Hypotaenidia okinawae. The sequence goes on from BSDF01000004.1 coordinate 96,807,066, forward strand.
CAGCCACAGCAGACGGGTCTACGGGTGGTTCATGGAAAGTGTTTGAATATCAGTCATGTACTGGCTCTTCATGACTGCAGTGTTTGAGCTGCTCAAGATACAGGGTACTTCAGTTAGCAGAACAAGAGCCTGCACTGTCCTGCTGCGTGCAGGAGTTCTGCAGAGCTGTGAGGAACAAATATCTATGGAGTAATTGCAGTCAGAGTAAGGAATTAGTCTCTCCTTGCCCTGTGACAAAAGAACAAGATTTAAACCTTCAAAAGTGCAGTGAGCAGTTTAATTATGTTTTTTTTCAATACTCAGGCAATTCAGAGAACAGGCTTCAGAGCTGATGTAAGAGAGAAAGGTGTAAGCCATTCCTAGAAATGTCCTAGGAAGGACTTTGTGTCCTGTCCCTGCAGAAGTGTATTCAGTGACTTGCATACCTTGATTAAATGCACATGCAACTTACTTTGCAAAACTTCCTTTTTAAACAAAGCTCAGCAATACTCATCCCTCAGGGTGTATTTCCAACCTGTGCTGGAAAACCAAGAGACTCCACTCCTACTCTTTCCCACTGGGATGTGGCTTCTTCACTGCAAATTTCACAGCCTTTGAACACTTAAGTCTGGGCCTTCAATGCCCAACTCCTGACTGACAGAAATGGTACTAAACATTGCTGGTGTGCACATAGAAGTTAAAAATAAACCTAGTGTCCTCGTTACAGCTGCGGTAATTTTTTCTTTTCCTAGCAGCTGGTCTAATGCTGCATTTTGAATTCAGCATGAGAATAATGTTGATAACACACTGGTATTTTAGCTGCTGCCAAGCAGTCAAGTCTTTATCAGCTTCTCATACTGCCAGGGGGGTGACAAGGGAGAAAGATGCTGGAGGGGACACAGCCAGGACAGCTGCTCCAGACTGACCAAAGGTATTCCACAGCATGTGGCATCGTGCTCCTTGTGTAACTGGGCTTGGCCAGGAGACAGCACAGCTTGGGAACTAGCTGAGGGTTGGCTTTAGGTGGTGAGGAACTCTGCTATGCATCATTTGGTTTGGTATGTTCTATAAACATCTGCCCTATTAAACTGTCTATCTCAACCCATGAGTTTTAGCTTTCTCTTTCTGATTCCCCCATCCCAGTAGGGGGAGCGAGCGAACGGCTGTGTGCAGGTTGTAGCTGCCTGCTGGGTTCGACACCTGCACTTAGGACTGATTCAGTAATTGGGTCCATCAGCTAGTGACAGCCTGTAAGGAGCTACAAAGGTTGCAGTTCCTTCAGCGATGAGAACACACTATAGCAGAGCTCCAACATCTACTGGCCTAAGATGTTACTGTTGACATCCATCCCGTGCCTTAAATCAAAAATAATGCTACAGTAACAGCAGCAAGAGCTGCCAGATACAGATGGTCTCATAGTCACTGTTCGTGATGGGAGAAAGGGGAGTGTAAAGAGCTATTTTTGGGGGGGGGAGAGAAGCAGCTGTTTCCTGTAACTAAAGCTCCTTGAACTGTGCAGTCATAAATGTATAAATGTTTTGTTGCTCACTCCATTTCAGCCTTTTTATCCAGTGTTCTGATAATACTATAGTTGAGCAATGCAGAGGGAACTGATGCAGTGATGGGCTTACACAACTCCTCTCTTCACATACCATGAATGAGGAGGATGCAGCCAAGTATCCTCTAAAACTATAGGCACTTTAGGACCAAAAGTAATTAAATCTAGTCTTGAGTGGTAAGATGCATGTATTTATACATAATTCACTGAATGCTAAGAGTTCTCCAAAAATGTGGGCTTTTGGCCTGCTTTTTTATTGGTTTAAGATAGGCAGAGGTATGTGGTTCCATTCAAAATGAGTAACTGCTGTAATCTCTTCACTGACTGCGTAATACCATCATGTCATTCAGAAAAAGCTTTTTGAGGAGCATGGGGTAGTATACTCCCCAGGACTTACAAAAAAGAACCAAGTTAAAAATTAGAATTGTGGGAAACTCCCTGTTTTTCTTTTCCATGCCTCCTTTTCTTCAGCTGCCTGCAGCAGGGGGAGAGAAATTGGCTTCCTTGTTTTTCTTCTGAATTTCCCTGCAAGTAAGGTTCAGAGCAGTGTGCTGATGTTTCAGGGTTTCCAAGCGCTGACTGAGCAGCTCTGTAGTATCCACCTTTTCCTCAAAGTCCCGAAGCAGTATCTCATTTCCAAGCAACCCACACTTCTGCTGCAACGCCAAACTGTTTCTGCACAATCGGTACCTGGCCTGCTTGGCTTTGGTCTGGATGTCTCTCCTCTGTGACAAGACGGTCTCGATGTCTGCCAGTTCAGCCCTTCTCCCTTGATTCCCAGCTTCTACAGACTGTAGCTTTTCTGTGAACTGGCTGAGAGCGTGTACGGTGTTTGACACCTTCTGTGTGAGTGTCTGGATCTCATCACTGAGATGGCCAATCACCCTGCTGTGGTTCTGACTCTCTCTCTTCATGCGCTCAAAGTCTGTGAGGCGCTGATACTCCACCAGATCTCCCTGAGCTTTCCAGATGCTTTCAAGGGTTTGGATTTCGTGCATCAGCTTGATGTTTTCCACCTGGACCTGGAGGAGTAGAAATAAGAGAAGAATGACTCTATTTCTTTAGTCCTTGTCTTGCGGGGAAGAAAGGCTTCTGTTCCAAATGTGCCATGACAGTCAGAAAGGGGAGAAAAGCAATCCTCCATCATCTGTTGTTTAGCATCCCCTGTCATCTGTTCGGGGAAGAAAGTACCTCTATGGCAGCAGAGGTATGGCTGGCTGCTTCCAAAAGCTTTCTGACAAGAGAAGGCAGGGACGAGCCAGGCTGTAGCCCCCTGAGCCTCACCTCCCGCACCTGCTGTTCTTTCTCCTGCTCCCTGGCCTGGATGCGGTCCACCGCTGCGGCCGCCGCCCCCGTGCCGCCCAGCCGCCGACCAAGGCTGAAGACGGCCACGGCCTTCTTGCGAGCCTGGAAAGCGGCCCACTCGGCACGGGCCCGGCCCTGCCGCTCTTCGTTGTCCCGCTGCCGGGTTTCCACCTGCTCCCGGCAGGCCAGGGCATCCCGCTTCCGCTGCTCCCGCAGCTCCCGCAGCAGCTGGAGGCCCTGGTCGTACAGCTGCTGCCCGACCGCGTCCAGCGCCGCCCGCGGCTGCCTCTCGCGCAGCCGCAGCTGCAGGCGGGCACTGGCCTGTCGCAGCCGCTCCCGCTCTTTCGCCAGCCCGCGGTGCTGCTCCAGCAGCTCTGCCCGCTCCCGGCGCTCGGCCTCGCCATCCTCTGCTTCGTCCCGTTCCCCAGGCGCCTCGCCCGCCTCCTCCTCGCCGCCCCTCTGCTCGGCCCCGCCCGGGGCGTCTTCAGCCGGCGCGGCACCGTCCCTGCTGCTGGTCGCCTTCTCCCCGGCACCGCCGGCTGCTGGCGCGGCCGCCGAAGGCCCCGATGGCTCCTGCGGTCCCGCCGTGGCCGACGGCTCCTCAGGCTTCGGCTCTAGCGCAATCTCCGGCCCCGGTTCCGCAGGCTCGTCGGGCCCCGGCGCTCCCACCGCCGCCTCCATGGCCGGGCTGCTCCCCGCTTCCCCCGTTGCCCGGGCGACGGGACTCTGCTCTGCCCCGCCCCTCTCCCCGTAGCCGCATCCCCTCGCCTCGGACTGCCACTCAGCGCCGGGGTCGCTCCGGGTCGCCTCTCCGATTGGCTGCCTCTCCTATCCTGAAAAGGAAGACGGATTCCCCTCGACCAATCCGAGCCGTTTATATATTTTAATAAGCCCCGCGCCCAGGCGCTTAGTCTCCATTGGCTGGCGGTGCGAGAGGGGGCCCAGTCTTCCGCGTCCATTGGCCGTCTGCCGTGGGGCTCCTCCCTCCGGGCGCGCTGCCATTGGCGATGCCGGCGCAGGGGCGTGCCAGCGCGTGCGCGCGGCCGGTCGGCGGGCGGGGTAAGATGGCGGAACTGGGGAAGAAGTACTGCGTGTACTGCCTGGCCGAGGTGAGCTCTCTACGCTTCCGCTGCACCGAGTGTGCCGACATCGAGCTCTGCCCCGACTGTTTCTCGGCGGGCGCCGAGATCGGTCCGCACCGCCGATGGCACGGTTACCAGCTCGTCGACGGTGGCCGCTTCACCCTCTGGGGCGCCGAGGCCGAGGGCGGCTGGAGCAGCCGGGAGGAGCAGCTGCTGCTGGACGCCATCGAGCAGTTCGGCTTCGGCAACTGGGTAAGCGCCGTGCAGCTGGCGGCGGGAGCGCGTCCCCCCTGGGAGCGGGTGAGCCGCGGGGCAGCGCCGCCCCTCGGGCCGTGACCGGGCCTGTCGTCCCGCGGCGGGCGCTGCCGAGGGCGGCATCGCGGGGCCGAGCGGCCCAAGGGGGCGAAACCGCCGGCCTGGGCCACGGGGAGCCCGCGGGCCTGGCGGCAGCGGGGAGGGGGTTCCTGGAGTCCTGTCCCACTCTGCGGGCCCACCGGAGTGCTGCGGGGGTGGCGGCCGCCCTAGCCGGCAGGGGACGGCGGCTCCGTGCAGGGGTGGAGGCCTTCCGCCGGCCACCCGCGGGACAACCTCTGGCCGAAGGAGTGCTTCGCCTTGGGGCTGCCGGACTTGCCCTGACCCGGTGCCTGGAGCATCTCCTCTCCAGCCCGCATGTGTCACAGCTCTCGCCCGATACCCTCTTCTCCTTAGTGCTCGGTCTCACCCTTAGCGTGTCACCACCACTCACCTGCCGTGTCAGCACCCAGGCAGTTTCTCGTGCTGAAAAAGGCAGTACAGAGCCTCATCGCTTGGGCCACTGGCTGTGACTCGGTCTCTCTGGATTACATGTCTGTGAATTGTAGAGAAATTTCTCTTTCAAAATGTTAATCTTTGTGATTGCTGCAGCCCATTTAGTTCTGAAATAACTGGAAACATTTCTTACTGTAAATGCTATCGCTCCTCGTTTCCTCGTTGTGCTAAAAGTACTCTGGCAACACAGTATAAACGAGCAAAAGCCAAATGGAGCGGTGACCTCGGCACTGGATTGGAACTTGGCAAACCTCCTGGGGATGGTGGGCTGGCAGAGAGAGTGGCGGATACTTGGGGATCACCCTGCAGATCCGGTGCCTCTGTGGTGTTTCCAGACCAAGAGGCTGTGGTGCAGCTTGTCTTGGTGATGAGCCTGGTGCTCTGTGCATGGCTTACGTGCCCCTGTGTCCTTATGAATAACTTACCTGATGGAAACGTGGCTAATTTTGGTATTGCTAGAGAAGTTCAGGTGTTGTGAGTTGGCTTTGGAGGACCAGAGCAGGAGTTGCCACGCTCTTACCTGAGCGTACCGGAGATGTATGGGACTTTAGGCTGGAGATGTAACAGGAATAATTCTATCGCTCCTCCCTATTTTCTGTTTAGGAGGATATGGCTGCTCACGTGGGCGCATCCCGAACCCCTCAGGAGGTGATGGAACACTATGTGAGCATGTACATCCATGGCAACCTGGGAAAAGCCTGCATCCCTGACACCATTCCCAACAGAGTAACAGATCACACGTGTCCCAGTGGCGGCCCGCTTTCTCCGAGCTTGACCACGCCGCTCCCGCCGTTGGATATATCGGTGGCTGAGCAGCAGCAGCTGGGATATATGCCGCTTCGGGACGACTACGAGATTGAATATGATCAGGACGCGGAGACGCTGATCAGTGGCCTTTCGGTGAACTACGATGACGATGATGTGGAAATAGAGTTAAAAAGAGCTCACGTCGACATGTACGTGAGGAAACTCAAGGAGAGGCAGCGGCGGAAGAACATCGCGCGAGACTATAACTTGGTGCCGGCCTTTCTGGGGAAGGACAAAAAGGACAAGGAGAAAACTCCGAAGCGAAAGATCACAAAAGAAGAGAAGGAGTTGAGGCTGAAGCTGCGGCCTCTGTACCAGTTCATGTCTTGTAAGGAGTTTGAGGACTTCTTCGAGAACATGCACAAGGAGAGGATACTTCGAGCAAAGATTCGTGAGCTGCAGCGGTATCGGCGAAATGGAATCACCAAAATGGAAGAGTCGGCGGAATATGAGGCAGCCAGGCACAAACGGGAAAAGAGGAAGGAGAACAAAAACATAGCTAGCTCCAAGAGAGGGAAGGAAGATGGTAAAGAAGGTGAATTTGCTGCCATTGAAAACCTGCCTGGCTTCGAACTGTTGTCCGACAGGGAAAAGGTGCTCTGCAGCTCTCTAAATTTGAGTCCTGCACGTTACGTGACTGTAAAAACTATAATCATTAAAGACCATCTCCAAAAAAGACAAGGAATTCCTTCAAAGAGTCGCCTTCCCAGTTACTTAGACAAAGTACTGAAGAAAAGGATTTTAAACTTTCTAACAGAAAGTGGTTGGATATCCAGGGATGCTTCATGAAACTTGGCTGATCTGAAAAAAGCACGGCAGAGGCCCGTTACAGCCTCAAGGACTCTGTTATTTTTTTCCTTCCCTCCCCAAAGATACAGAAATTATGTCACTTAAAACCCCCCAGAAATTATGTCACTTCAAAAAAGCAAATACATAACCCCCCACAGTACTGTGATCCATGGTTTAAATGGACTTTAGCTCTGGATCATGGGAAATACTTCCTTATGAAACTCTACGTTTGGTGTCACTGCTTTTGGTAACGGGAACGGATCTCTCACGTGTGCGTACTCCAGTCCAGTAGTCCTGGAGTAGCTGCTGTACTCCTCACTGTTGGACAGATGAGTACTCATGTAACCCTTTGCTTTTCTCTGAAGGGGGAGATGGTTTCTTGTGCTTGGAAACTTTCTTCTCCCTTTGTTCTGTTTGGGTTTTTTTGTGTAACACTGGCAGCAAAGTGAAGCTTATGAGAGTCCTGAGCCTGGGAGCATGGTGAACAGGGATTTTCATGGCTGCTGCAAAGCTTTCGGAACATTCTCCTTATTAACTACAGCCAAGGTGCTGGGGCAGCGGGGCAGGAGCTGCTGCCAAGGATGCTGCAGGGATGAGCCACGGCAGGGAGGGGAAGGAAGTGTGGTAGGCAGGAGACTATCAGGGACTTGAGCTGTGGGAAGGATTCTTGAAGAGTTGACTTCACACCCAGTTGGTCTGACTGTAGCTTTGACCTGAGTTTTGGCCGAAACAGATCCCACTGGAGCTTTGATGTTAACTGTTTAGCAGCAAAGTTGCAGGACTGTGGGGCGGCTGTGGTGCTGTGTTCCAGAGCAGGGGTCTGTGGCGGATTTGGGCCAGAAAAGGGGTTTGGCAAAGTAGGGAGTTAGCTGTCTTGCAGCGTTTGGGATCCTCAGGCAGCAACTTCACTGCCCTTGTCAGGGGAGCCTGCTCCCGCTTTGGTGTCTGTAACCTCTTGGCTGAGGAGGTGTACCTGCCTCCTGAGTTTGGTTGGAAGGGACAGGGGGTGAGGTTCTCAAACAGAGAGCAATCACCAAGAGTGATTTTCAAAACCAGAAATGTGATGTGATACAGATGAGGCCACAGAGCACAGGTAATGTGCTCCCAAAGAATGGAGTGGTGAATCCAGCCATTGCGGGGTTCTCGCTGCCCGTACTGTGAAATGTGCTGGGCTGAACATGGGGAAGCTGCAACTGCTGCCATGGTAGGACCGTGCACGCAGCCTGCTGCAGTGAGAACAGCACGTCCTGAGCGGTAACTCATCACAACTCGTAGTGATTACAGTTGGAACTTGGTGCTTGTGGTGGGTGCTGGCTGGCGGTGTGACACAGCACCGGAGGGCAGCACCCGGCCTGCAGTGCTGCTGTAGTGAGATCTGTGGTTAAGGGAGAGACACGGAGGGGGAGCTAGGAAAGGGTGTCTGTACTCAGCTCACCCTGCACTGGTGTGTGACCAGGAAGGTAGAAAATGTGGTTGCCATGTGGAGGACAGCAGACTGTTCCTCGTGCCTGAGTCTCTCTGCTGGTCATGTCTGGAGCAGGTGGCTGTGAACAAAGGCTGGCTGGACAGGTCTGGAGGGCAGGGGTGCCAAACCGGGGACCTTGACTGGCTTCAGAATAAGAGTGGGCACCGGAGATGGGACTGTGGTTTGATGCTCTGGACTGCGGTCAGTGAGGGTAGCACAGAACCTCAAAGCAGTGTTAATTCTGCCACTTGGCAGAGGCAGACTGACCAGAACTGGGTTTCAGTTACCTATCCAGCATTACCAAAATAGTGTTACCAGTGGTTTTGGGACTAGAAGGGGTGCAACTATAAAGCCAGCATTTGTAAAGAAACAAACCAAAACTCTAGTGCCTTTTTCTTTTGAGCTTGTGATGTTACGTCCCTTCAGAAAAGGTAAGGGCTACGTCCTCTTGGATGTAATACTTTGTTTGGCTTCCTCTAAGTGGTTTATTGTGGAATACTTGAGACAAACCTGCCTCCCCTTGGAGCAGCTGAAACAACGGCAATGTGCTGAGTAGCTTTAAGAACTGCTTCCACCCTGTATGCACGTACGAGCAGCACACGAGTTCATAAGGTGTAATAAACCCTCGGTTGTTTTTTCTGTCCTACTCCTGTGGGAAGCAAGCTCAGCCTTTCTTTCCAGTCTTGTAGTTACGCAGTTTGGTTCTTCCTGTAACTTGTTACCCACCTGCCATAACATACCCTTACTGATGGCGTTCTGGAGCCTCAACTGTGCATGTAGCTTGGAGTTTTAATTATTATTTTTCTCAAATTTGTGATTTTTTTTTTTATATTTCTATGGTGTTTTGGCACATCTGAGTCTAACTGAAGCAATAGTCTAAAGCCCATTTAAACAGTAATTATAAAAAATAATAATCTAGGCACCAATGAGTCATTTAAATGTTGAAGTGAATTCTGCATTTACACTTTGTAGTTTCTTAATTCCTCAGCCCCTCCAAAATGTTTCTTTGGTGCTAGAAGTAACTTATTGAACATCGAAGTGAATGTAAAATAAAGTATTTTTAATGTATGAAATACAGATATCAATATTTATTTTATACTTGCAGGCAAATTCAAGGTGTCAATGTTTGCTTTAGCAAATAGTAGTCCCTTGGAAAGGGCTTCCCTAGAAGTAATGTCTCGCTGTCAGCTATGCTTTTGACTTTTAAAGGTGACTTGCACTAGAGGATGCTGCTGTTCCGTGCTTTCGCATGGAACGGATTTAGTCTAAGCATTCCTTTGTTACCAGCTGCTGGTTTTTGTTTGTTTCTTAGTTGAGATGCAGTTATCTTAATCCAGCAACTTACTAGAGCTATGCTGCTTCTGTGGTGAGGGGGCCGAGAAAAAACATGGCACAGAGCTCTTTAATTTGTATCTTGTGTTGATCTGGAAGTGCTTCCTGTACTGTACAAATAAGCTAGCCTTCATGTTGGTAACTAAAAGGTATTTTATATGCTTCACGCTCTTGACTTTTCTAATGAAAGATATTACTAATGATCGTATCTGTCCTAACAGCATTGATGTAAGCCTATGAAAACACAATGCTCCATAAGCTGTTCAAAATACTGATCTTCTGCTACTGATAGAGGCAGCAATAAGTCTCTTTTAAGTGCTGTATGTTTACTTCCACCAGTCCAGTCCTGGTCATGTTTCATTTGCTCACCAGCTAACAGGGGAGCGTTACTCTCCGGTCATTGTGTACTACCTGGTGCAGAAGGGCTTGTTAGGGAGCGTTCTGGACATGCACCCTCCTGCCCTACGTCCTGCTGCAGTCCCAGCAAGCATTAACAGCAGCGTCAGTAGGTTTGCACAAGTCTTTTGACCATAAACTGCCTTGTAAATCGCACAGACTAAGCACTCTGCCATTATTCTCTTGTGCGGTGACTGCATCTAATTTCTTTGCAACTGTAACGACTTCATCAGCCTTTTGGTTCACTATCTCTTCTTGCAAAATGGTTTGGGATTTTTTTTTTTTTTTTGCATGTGTCCCAGTTGCTCTTAAGTGATGATGCATTAAATACTGTGAAGGAAGGTACCTGGTGAGCATATTTGGCTCATCAGCTCCTTCCTTAAAAGGAATGTTGCACTCATTTGAACTGTGCTGGTGCAGCTCTGCCAGACACACAAATGCCTGTGCTGAAATAATGTAAAACCTAACTGATGTTGTGCACACTCAGCATTTTACTAGGTTTTTGCATTGTGTATCGGTAAATAAACTTGTGTTAAAGTTTCTTTCCATTATTGATTTAGTGGTAACGTAGCTCAAATTAGGAGATGAGCTAAAGAATTTGCAGTAACAGAGGGCGATGCAGTTAAGCTAAACTGGGATGGGTCATGGGTTGAGAAGTGCTCTTTATCAAATAGCTAAGCCAGAGGGACCAGCGGCAGCTCTGCTGGCTGCTCTCCTTGTTTCAGAACCATGCTTCTCTGTTCTTTGATGTCTTCAGTGGTTGGTACTGGTGTGCAGCAGATGGTGCAGGTGGTCTGAGCTCTCAGTAAAGACACCCCCTCCTTACTGAAAAGCCATGGTGAAAGGGCAGCCTGAGGAACAGGAACCCCAGCTCTAAAGGTACGAGTATGAGTCTTGTGCTGAACATTTAACAATAATTTGTGCTTTACACCACCCCGAATGAAGTCATGTAGTCCAAAACAGTCAGTTTGTGTGAGACACTGGGAAGCTTGCTAACAGAATTCTAGTCTGCTGTGGAGAACCCTCTATACTAATGAACTGTCACTGTATTTAACTTGCTTAGATCCAGAGGGGGTGGAAGCAATGACACGTCAGTTCTTAAAAGGTATATAAATTGGCCCTGGTCCTTTTATGGTGTTATCAGTTGAGCACAAGTTCCTGTTAAAAGTGCAACAAAACCTACTTCAATCTTACTTCCCACAGCTATAGCCTGCTCTCACCCAGATGCTGTGAAGTTACTACCCCATTCAACTTACGTATATTTAACACAACCCCCCTTTATTTTTTCTCTGTAGTTTTACACTTGATCTTTGCATGTTTGTCCCTGGATTTAGTTTTAAAACCCCACAGTAGTAGTAGCTGTGTTCTCAGATGCAGTAAAAATTAATTCTTCCACTCCTGCCCAGTCAGAACATTGATTTTCTTTCTTACTCATAAGAGAGAAAGAATGAATCTTTAAATAAGACCAACCCCCAAGCACTAGTATGTGCTTAATTGTCTGATTCCCCTGAGGAAAACCAGGACTGGGAAAAAACCTCTTCAAAACCAAGTAATCACTTCTCACCAGGAGAAGGTCTAGCATTCAGTAAGCTGTTGGTAAGTCTGCATCTGAACCAAAATACCCACACTCAAGGAACCAGAGGTAAGGAACTCCTTAATCAAAAACAACCAGAAACAAGGGTGAAAAAATTCAGAAACACTTACTGGGCCCTAACAACCTGTGTAAGCTTGAAGCTTCTCTCCTGTGTGTTAAACAGATGGGCTTTGAGGATATAAGCAGACAGATTCCTTAGCAGTTGTGTAATTTGCCAAGTTCTATCTGCTTGTATCCAGGTGACAGACAAACGTAGGACAAAGCGCTCAGTTAATTGTGTATTGTATTACAATTGATTCTGCGGGGTGGGAAGCAGCAGGTGGCATCAGATACAGCAGGAGCTGCATATGGGAAAACTCCTGTTGCAACTTAAGATCCAAGCTGAGTAAATGCAAGAAACTGAGTTGAAACTTAAGTTCATGGTTTTGTTTGAGCCACTTTCTTACATGCAATGATTTATATGATTCTAAAAGACAGTATATACCAAACCCTTAGCTATTCACTTCTCCGGGTGTTGGGCTTTCAGCAGGGTTCTAACTAGTTTGCATAACAAACTGACTGTAAAGCTTGGAAGTTACAAGACTATCAAAATAGTTTAAACCAATTTATACAATATTAAATTAAAATCCAGAGATAGGATAAATTCCATTGGTTCTTCAATGCCATACAATTATTAGATGGTTTTCTGGAGTCAACAGTAGTAGAGAACAAGAAGGGCTGAACAAAGTGTGTCTAGTCTCTGGAGCCTTTTATTTACGGGCCTGAATTCACAAAGGTTTTAACTTCACTTCTTGAGAAATGATTTCTGAACAGGCAGAAAAGGGCATCTATCACAGCAGTGTGTAAAAGCTGATGGACGCTGTGGCAGGCGGCGGGTTACATGCACACACTTCCACAGCATTAGGCTGTACAGAACAAAAGGAAGCGTGCCATCCACTACCTGGATTTTCAATCTACACGCAGTAATAAACGTGAGATTTGCAAACATCCTGTGCAAGTTTTGTTCAATTTAATGCACCTTCAGTCACGGTAGTTGTAAAAAATCTTATCTCACCTAAAGCATTAGAGGGCTTAACGGCTCCTGTATGTCACACTTCAGAAGAGAGCTCCGGGAACAGTGATCTTGAAGGCCACTAAAGCAGGAAAATGTCATTGGTTGCTTCGTTTTCACTGGGACACCCCAGTTACTTCTCATTTTATTTCATTTCTACCTTTAAGGGGGCAGAGGAATGAGAAAGTGATGTAAAAGAAAAAACCATCCAGCTGTTTAATAGTTGTATGGCATTTCAAATTCTCAGATTCAGCAGTTAAGCATCTTTCACAACCCCCACCAAGGCAGGCCGCAGCGTACGCCCGTGCAGCTTATAGCCAATCTTGGATACTAAGGCAATAGTGCCCGGCTCCTTCCCTTCCATGGGAGCATGGAACAACGCTTCGTGTTCGTAGGGATCGAACTTGGCTCCGACAGGATTCAGTCTGAGCAGGCCATGTTTTTTAAACACTTTTTGAATCTGTACTTCTGTCATAACAAGACCTTCATATAAGCTCTTCAGGTGAGGATTTTCATCCTTAATTTCTTCTTTTGGAACACTTTCTGTTGCTTTCTCCAAAATGTCTGCAACTTCTAGTAAGTCCTTACAGAAGCTCTGAATCCCTAAAAAGAAATAAAAGAGAAGGGAATGGGATTAGTCCACTGAGGCCAACAAAAATAAAAAACAAACAAGCCAAAACCCAACCATACAATTCCCCTGCAGTGACAATCTGCATTCTTTTAGGTTTTTAACAAGAGAGGTGAGACTGTAATAGAAAAATAGAAAAAGCAGTCATATATAAACGATTATCATGCAGATTATTGCTGATTTAGTTTTCATGAGAAGTGTTGAGTATTTTATTTCTGTTGTAGCATCTCTGAGCTCAGACATGACTCAAAGTCCTTCTGCAATCAGTGGCTTATTAGTGAAACAACGCTTACAGAACATCGACTCCGGGACGAAGCACTCCAGCATCCATGAAAACAGCACAAGAATGCTATCTGAGGGATGCTTTTCCCTACAGCACACATTAACTGAAGACCCTGCACTCAGAAATTAAAACTTCACTGTGTACAGTGTGTGGCAAAATAAGGGCAACTCATTTGTCAAGCCAGAGCGACAGTGAAACACTAAGAGGATACAGCATGTGTCTGCACGCGGTCTTTGTTTCACAGATTGGTGCCTGCACTGTCAAAAAGCTAAAAGCCAGACCTGAGTAGCCTGGCTGCTCTTGAAGAAAGATGTGCTTCTAGCACTCTGTGTAGCCAGTGACTGTACGTTCCTACCACCAAAAAGAATCCACCCATCTAAATATAAAACTTCTATCTGAAGGCCTTCAGAAATCAGAACACTTCAGCAAGCTTCAGGCTGCAAACCTTACAAAAAATATTTAATAGTGCAGTACATGTGGTAGGAAATCAGACACCAAATGTAAAGAAAATGTAAAGCTGTTGACTTCAGCAGTTTCAGCTTTGCCCTTGTCTAGTGAGATTACAATTTCAGTGCAGAGTGAGGAACTGTTCAAACCTCTCTGCCTCAGATGCCTTTTTTAACCAAGCAGTCAGAATCACTGGAAAGGACAACTTGCCAAAGCTGTGGGACAGTCAGCTCAAGACCCAGGAAACATAAAGCCTGGAAAATTTTGCGTACACACAGAAGGCACTTCACTGACCATATAACTTTGCCTCTTCCACAAGTTTCTGGCTTCTTTGCCTCACATTTTCTGCGTCTGCCAAGGCACGCTTGTACTTGTCCTAAGGAAGATAAACCAGTAACATTAGAGATTTCATTCCTCCTGCTTGGGTAGTTGACAGTAATTCAAACCAGCACATTTAGTATAAAACAGCATTTCAGACAGTTACATAGCCTAAACACACCATCTAAAGAGTACCCTGAAGACAACATGCTAATTACCAGTGTCCTCCCTACCACAGCAGATACATGCTTCACTTAGTGCAGAGAGAAGTGAGGGAAGGGAATTTAGATGCCTTTCCAGATTTCCAATATTCATCAACAGATTAGCTGGATGAAATTTTTAACTCTACAGATATCCTAACTTTTAGGCATCGAAGATTTCTGCTTTTTCTGCTGTGTTCACTGAAAGCCTTCTTCAGTTGTAAGGTATTGTGATGTGATGGCAAACAAGATTCAACCCAGCCACAAATTTCAAGCCATCTCTTCCATCTCCTCACACACCACAAACCATCCTCCAGTTTTTCCAGACTTCACAAACTATGAAGTCTAACTCCTCTGTTATTCGGGTTAAGGTTTGGTCTATTCCTAGCTACACTGCCATCTAGCATAAGATGTACTAAGAACAAAATTCGATACACTTAGGTACTTCAGTTTGAGAGCTTTGCCACCTCATGCAAGGTCAGGCACTGCTCACCTGACCTGTTTGTGCCACCATTCCATGCTGGGCTCCCACTCTAAGTACGCTTGACCTCCACGTGCTAGCAAAGTATATCAAACCAGAAGAGAAACAGTCATGGAGTTGACTGAGAAGCCACATAAGGTAGCCAACAGCAAATGCTGTTGACAGAGATGTTAAATGACATGTCAGATTTGTCCTTCAGTGTTTTGGGAAGGGCAACACAAACAATGCTCAATCCACTAATGATCCATAGATCCCGCTTCTATGGTAGGTTCTGAGCCACCTCTCAAATGCTCTATAAAGACATTTGTACAGAAAGCACTCATCTGGAAAGGCATGGCTTTTGTTTAGCACATGCCTCCCACCTCTCAGGGCACCCTTCATCCTCTGCTGAAGTCACTGACAGGAGAGGATACAAGATACTTTAGGTCAAACAGGGGGAAGATGACGCGTGTCTGAAAGGATCTCCCAAAGAGGTTGAAACTCCCACTCTCTCAGTGTGTAATGAGTACACTATTATGTAAAAGCTAAGCACCATTAACCCTGACCTTTGAAAAGTCAGCAGCTCTTTTCAGAAAGCCTGCATGCATGGTACACATCCATAAAAGCCTACAAATACACACGTAAAAAGACATACTCAAGTGCTTCTCTGGGATTCCAAAACTTACTTCTCCACTGTGAAAAACCTATGTGAACTGAAGTAAGTGCAACTCGGTAACAAACTTTCCGGCTGGAGAAGGTCCAGTTCCATCCAGAAATCACAAAGAAACTATCAAAAATCTTAATTTTGGACCAGGGATGCATCTCGGGTCTTGTGGTAGTACATCTACCCTTAAGTTTAAATAAATAATCAAGTTGCAGGTTTGTATTCACTAACTAAACAGCAGTCACACAACTGTATCCCAACTGTGCATCGAGAACCTGTAATGAACACTTTGAGGTAAGTGGTTTGTAAGGTACAGAACCTGATGGCCAGAAGACACTTACAGTAACTTCTTTTAGCTGTTCTTCCAGTTTGGCCTTTTCTTCAGTTAGCATTTTTTCAGCAGAGCTAGGTTCAACCTTCTGCTCATTTTGGCCCTGACTCCGGTCCTCATCCAAGTTCTGGCCAGAATTTTTCTGTTGTGTGGCTACACAAAGTGGTCGTGGAGAAGTCCTAAGGCAAAAACACAAGGACAATATTAATCAGCTGCTTGTTTTGAAAGGCATTAGAGTTTTCTGGAAATACCAGACACTTTATTTGACACATCAACATCTACAAAATTCTCACCTGAAAGCACTAATTGCTACAGCAATTCCAGGTCTACGATAACTGTTCACAGAACGTTTAATCAGAAGGAACTGACCTTAGCCCATCCAAAAAATAACTCTGAAGCAAGTATAACCACTGGGCAGTGCCTTTTGAGTGTCCATTATAGTCTTTAGTTTTAAGTCACAACGCTTTCAAGGGGAAGATGAGCTCGTTTTCCTCACTGTACTCTATTGGGAAGCAAACCCGGTTTATGTGATGCAATCACCCGCAACAGCATCCCAGAAGCCACACCAATGACAAGAGCGGTTCGCTGCCGACTGCTAGAGAGCAACAGCAAAGCGCCTTCTGTGTCACTGCTGGATCTGCTGCCCCGCACAAGCATCATGCCAGGCGCAGGCCGGCCTCCATGGAGATGGTTATTAATCTCCTCCTCGCGTCCCTCAGGCTGAGCTACCCGGGCAGAGCGGTTCACGGACGAGGCGGGCAGATCCGTGCGTCTAAGGCCTTGGCCTCGGCTCCCCGCCTTGACTCGAGGGAGCCCGGGGGCCCCTACACACAAGGCCGCGACCGGAGGGCCCCGCGATGCCTGTCCGGACCACTCTCCCGGGGCAGAGTAAGCGAAGCCAGCAAAGGGCGGCGGGAGGTGGTGCCAGCCCTCCCCGGCGCAGGGCCGGAGGGACGGGGCTGGAGGCTAAAGCACCGCAGCGCGGCAGGGCCGGGCCCCGCTCCCCTCCTGGCCTGCGCAGGGAGCGCGCACCCGGACGCGAGCCCGTCCCCATGTGCCCAGGCCAGGCGGCGCGGCGCGATCCTCACCTCAGGGAGAAGCTCAGCAGCGAGTACCGAGGGCGCAGCGCGCCCCGCACACACTGGGCCACGGCCGCCATAGCACCTTCCTGCCCACCGACCGCCTTAGCCCGCCCCTACGGACCTCCGCGAGACCACCGCCAATCGACGAGCGGGCGCGCTAAGAGTGAAGCGACCAACGGCCAATCAGCAAGGTGGATGCGCGCCCCGCGCTAAACAGGCGAGGTGAGGGGAGGGGACGGAACTTGCAGCTCTTCCGGGGCGTTGCGGGGAGCTCGTGTGCTGAGTGCTTGCTCCGCCTCGTGGCGAAAGGTGACGTGAGAGTGGGCGTGGCCGCAGGTTAGGTGCGGAGCCTGGGGGCCATAATGTTTTGTGAGGGACGGGGCAACCTCTTGTTGGCGAGGGGCCTTGTCCGGGCCTCGCTGCTCCCCTGCGGCGTGCTGGGGCTTAATTTGGCGAGCGGGAGCCCGCTGTAGGTAGCCAGACACTGGCCAGGAATCGGTTCTTTGCTGTCATAACTGGTCAGCACAAGGTGGAGGCGGTTTGGTGGCTGCAGGTAGCCCAGTCTGACAAGCCTTGTCTTTCCCATGTGAGTTGTAACTGAAAAAGTTTTAACTTGAAGATTGCACTATTATTACTGTTATTAATTATTAGCAGTACCTTGTGGCATCTGTCAATCGTCTGCAAACCTCCACATAGAGTCTTCACCTTGTGTCTGTAGAGACTGCAGCTGCTGCGTACACTCTTGCTGGCTAATCATGATGTAATATCTTAAGCTTTCGTTAGACAGGATAATGGGGCAGATCCACTGCTTCCAAGTGTGGCCACCTGCTTGCCTGACCTGTTGGTGCAAACCAATGTTCTGTGTTACTGGAGGCTACAGAAACCCTGCTCTGTGATACATGGAGGACTTCCTAACCTCAGCAGCAATGTCAATTAGTTTGTCGTTATCCTGTTAAAAGGCAAAAAGGAAACCCTAAAACCCATGCATTTATGGTTACAGCCTCAAAGTGAATGCTAGATTATTAACAGATGCCTGAACAGCAGCTGTTAACCTGATTTTTATTGGCATTTGAGCACTTTCCAAGTAAATCTTGAAAGGCTAGAGGAGATAGAGATTCCATAATGCAGATTCAGTAAATGTTAGATTCAAGTATCTTAAAGTATTCCTAAAAAAGAAGCTGTGAAAGACATTTCTGGCTTGCCATGTGAGAATTCTGCAGAAGTTAGGACTTTGCTAGTCAGACTTTAGTGGTGTGCACCAAGTTTTCAGCATGGTCTCTGACAGGATTGCTTGTCTATGATGCTTCATGGGCTCTGCAGAAAGCAGCATAAATGGTCTAACGAGTCCAGTGGCCTCAATTGTAGATCCCAAGGAGTCCTGTTTTTCACATGGATGTAGATTTTTCCTCATAGAATATCCTGAGTTGGACCTGTAAGGGCATGTCATAAAGTCCAACTTTTGGCTCCACACAGGGACAGCCAAGTCAGGGCATGTGACTGAGTGCATCATCCAGATACTTCTTGAACTCCTGCTCTGAGAAGATTTGTGAGAGCTAGAAGCATATTAGTAAACATTCTTGGGCAACTACAGGTGACATCTCTTAAGATATGAAGCAAAGGGGTTTGCAGTCCATATTTTTTTTTTAGTATTTTGATGATCGCTGCCATGTGATGTGACACTGTTACAGCCCAATGGCTTGCTTATACAGAACACAGAGAGAGGAAGGGTTTATGCCATGTGCTGCCAGCATCTGCTTTCTTGAAAAGAGGTAAGCCACAAATTCCAAGGTTCACCCTCAGAAACAGGGGAAGTAGTTGAGGAAATCTATGAAAGATGCTGATAATGCTGAGGAAGGATCAGAGAGAACAATCAGAAAAATAGGAATAGCCATAAAGGATGATAGCCACAGAAAGCCATGAAGAAACAAGACAGAGAAACTAAGAGGATCTTTACGTCTGATGATTAGTTCCTTACAAAACCTAGACAATCACATGGGTTTTTTTGTAACACCCTGGGCATGTAGCTTCCTATTTCAGCCTTTCTTCGTTCTCTGCTGCTTGCCATCTCTAGAAGTTGTGCCTGATTAATGATTGATCACAAAATCACAGAACTGATAACAAAAGGTTGAGAAAAGCCCATTGGTAGCCTGTCTCACTAGTAACTGAGGTTGGCTCTAAGTAATGTCCCACTTTGAACAAAGCAGAAGCCCCGTTTTCATGCTTTGTTCTGACTTGTGCTATGGCATTCTTGTAGTTGCAACCTAGTGGGTTGGGCTTTTAATTGGGGCTTTTAATTCAACTAATGAGTGTTCAGCATCTGTTGCTTGACTTGGTTGTCAGTCACAGATGTTCAGTAACAAAACAGTTTTGTTCTTGAGCAGGCCTCTTCATATCAAATGGTCTTTTGCTCTTCACATAAATACCAGCTTTGAATAGGATTTGATGATAAACAATGTTTATCCTGAATTCTGAAACATTAACCAGCTCCTGTATTTCAACTTGATGTGGTTAAAAGTGACTCTAGCCTCTAATTTCTGTGGTCTACTGATAGAATTGGGTACTCTGGGTGTAATTCATGGTTTCTCTTGTCGTGCACTTTGTGGTCTTGTGCAGTTATGCAACCTCATTTCCACATTGCTACAACTACAAATTAAGAGTAGTAATCTTTCAGTACCTTGCAAGAAAGTTGTTTAGAAAGCACGAGGGAATTGCTGTGATATTTTGAAAAGCCAAAATGTCACCTGAATGAGAAGTTTCTCTTTTATTATTAACATTGCACTTTCAGACTTGTAATCCTTTGAGATGGAAAATGCTGTAATGCAAGGTTAGTGCTTGAAAAGACAAATGAAAAATTAAGGCATTTCTGTTTCTCTTTAGAAAAAAGCTAGTTCTCCTAATGCTGTAAGATACAGTCTATTGATACTGAACCAGCAAACAGAATGCCATTGCATCTGTGTTTCAGTTATGAACTATGTTATTAATGTTTTATGGGAAAAAGCAAAAGGGTATCATATCTTCTTTGATTAGGTATATTACATGTCATCCTAATCACAGCCAAATATTAGGCTATGGTGGGAGCAAGGAGAAAAAAAACCAACAAAAAATCTTCTTTGCAAATAATCTAGCAGTGACCTTTCACGCCAGTTACCAGGAAATACTCAAATCAAATTTAAAAAAAAAAAAAAACTAATTTAGCTGTAAGACTGTTACTGAACTATGCAGCAGTGAAGAAGAACTTGTTATTTATACCTGTGCCCTTTAGAAAAGATCTCAGATAACTCCATTTATCTGTTGTGGAAAGATGTGTAGTGTAAAATTAAGCGACTGATCCTTATGTACAGAGTAATTAAAAACTGTTCTTTGTAAGGATTGTTGAGGTTGAGGATCAGTTATACCCTGGATCCCTTTCAGACAGATGGCAGGAAAAATTAAATCATCACTTGAATCCAGAACTGTTAAATCCTGAAATGCAGGTTGGGGTGTGGGAGGGAGATATCGTTACCTTCCTTTAATTAGAGCAGTACTAACACGGTTAATCTGTAGGTTCAGAATTTATCATTCTTAATGCAAACATTTTAAGAAATCTCTCCCAGGAGTGAATATGTAATACCTAGTTCCTGCCTAGTTTCTCCTTAGGCTGAAAATCCGGAATCATACATCTTGCTCTGATTGTAAGGAGTATTTTGGAGTTCCCATAGCTTTTTGCTAACTAGTTTGAAAGGTACATTTTGTAACTATCTTGCTGCCTGGAGAAAGTTGCCGCTGTGTTGGAAATCTAATAGCTATAGCCACAGGGCACTGAAGAAAGCTAATTAGAGCAATTTAGAATAACAAAAGTTCTGTTCCTGGGAGGACACTGGAGAAATCCTTCCCCAAATCAGCATGCCACAATTTCTGCAACAGTTTATTGTACTGTTTCTGCATAGGTCATCTGGTATCCCAAGGATTTGCAAGTCTGGCTCTCTATTACGGTTTGTCCCCTTAGTCCCGGTGTGATCAGGGGTACTCATGTATGTCTTGTAACATTCCTGGAGATAGAAAACTGGAAAAAATTCTGTCAATCAAATATTATCTATCTTGCTTTAGTTACCAGTCCGAACCAAGCTGTTCAAATGCACAGGAAGCAATCTTCTGTCATACTGATACGGCTTTCCACCTTGAGACAAATTTATTCAGCTTTGAGAGAAGAGTTTTCAAATTAGTTGTGATCCTCTTAGTGTGTTGTCATGGATTTTCTTAATATTTTTCCTAAAAATAACTTGTTGCCTTTCAACTTACCAGAACAAGTTGATAGAAAAGGAGTCCAGCTGTCTTCTGTCACATTCAGATTTGCCACGGAGACAGCAGTTGTTGGGATCTGTTTCTGTACAAAGGCTAACAATGGAAGTGCTGTTACTGGAATGGTATTTTGAGATTCAGATCTACATTTTTTATTTTTTAATTTTTCTTTAAGATTTGATGAATTGGTTGCTGTGGGCCTGTTCCTGCTGCCCTTGTGTAGAAGTGATTTGTATTAGTCGACGGGAGTGCTGTATAGCGAAGGACTGCCAAGCCAGGTGCTAGGCAAATCGGCTGCCAGTACTGCTGTAAAAGCCTGAGGCCTGGCTATTTATTGCTCAAGGGTGACTTGTGCAAATGTTTCTCCCTTGCTTTTTACATATTTTTCCTGATGACTGGCAGGATGTTGAACAGCATGGTTGGTTGGGCCAGTGTGCGGGGCTCTGTTTAGGCATGATGTTTTAGTGCTCTGATTCACAGTTCAGTCTCAGAGGCAGGCTGTTCTGCCTGCACCCAGCTGGCTAGCAACGGGGGAATGCGCATGCTGCTGACGTTCTTCGAGGATGTTGAAAAGCAATGAATACAAGAAGCATAAAGCAAAATTTAAAATCATTATCTTCTGCTTTTATTCAAGTCCTTGTGTTTCTGTGTGTAATTAGTGAGTGGGTGAACACTCCTGTGGGACTATTGCTGTGCTTCATTCAGTCTTAATCTAGATAGGTGGGTCTGGCCAGAATGGGGACAAAGAGTTCGGCTGAAAATAGCTGAAAGACAGTGGGACAGAATAAAAAGCTCCAAAAATCTGCCTACCGTATAAATAAGACTTACCTCATGACTTTTTGGTGCTTTTATTTAGAGGTCACAGTCTCTGAACCTGGACTTAAATCTGTCCCTAAAATGACTACTTAACTCTTTTGTTCCTTTTCCATGAGAATCTGTGATGGCGCAACTTCAACCCTGTTACATGACCTCAGTTCATCATTAAAGTTAGGCTGGTGAAATTTTCCTCAAAACCAGTTGGGTGCTGTTGCTGATACCTGTGGTATAATTCCAGGTTCTGGGGTTCATTTGTACATAAAACCTGTGCACAGCAGGTACAGACAACTGAATGAAAGCCATTGTTTTACATCCACAGTATTTGCAGCTTGTTCAGAAAGCAAGAGCATGGCTGCCTTTAAGTTTTCTAATAGTTGTCACCCAAAGTATTTCCACTGCTCTTTTAAAGGTCACCTCAGATTTATGAATCAGCTCAGTTTAATGTGTTATTAATCAGTCAGAAACCAGGTGAAAATTACTGGCTCAGTACTGTGAATGCGCTCGTGCAAGATGTTTGTAGAATAAAATACCAGGAAGGGAATCTGTACTTCCATGCTGTTAAAGAGGGATTCTGCTGTAGCTGAAATGATGTAATCTTTCCCGCTGACTCCATTACCAGCTCCTAGTCCCTGCACTGTTCTCTGGTCAGACTGGATAAGCTGTTTCTCATTGCCTTTAGAGCAAAGTTGGTCCTTTGATTTTGCCCAGACTTCTGCTGTCCTTTCTTTTTCCCCTTTTACTTTCTGCTCCGCACTCTCCATCCAAAGGCCTGATGTGTTTGGAGCAGTAGAATGCTTTTACCACTCTGTTTTCATCTCTGCTTACATGCTTGTTCTCTGGTCTTGCTAAAACTATCCTTGCTTAAGATGTCATTGTGATTTGTGATCAAGAACACCATCACCTTTTGATAGTAACGTTGCTTCAACAGCACTGTCTTCATTTCTAGAGATGGTGTCATTAGCCCCTGCTCCTGTCATGATATTAGTGTTGGTTAATAGCTGTGATTGTGGTGTGGTAAAGCATTAAGGTGGAGAATCTCTGCCCTCCATGGTTTCTCTTTTAATTCATCTTTATTACTGAACAAAGCAGACTCTTCCATTTCAAAAAGCTTACAGCTTTTTATGACTAGTGCTGTCTGTAGTTTATTAGACCTCCTTTTCCTGGTTGCTTAACTTGTATTTAAGTCTACTTTAAAAATTATATTTCTATTGTGTCTTTTAAAATATGTGTTTATTACTTTGCTGTGACTCCCCAAGTGTCTTGGCTGGCAAAGTCCGAACGAATAAAATTACTGTCATGTTATAGCTGTAAAATTCCACTCCCTCCTTGGAATGGGGTGTGCTAGTTTGAAGAAGCTGAGGAAAATGAGAAGTATAGTTATTTTGGAGTTATTTTGAGTAAAATAAATAAATACAGAGAAAAAATATGTTAAATTGTATTGCAGTTATGAACTGTAATGTGTTGATCCTCCTAATTCTACATTGTGAACTGAAACCAAAGTGTATAGCTGTACTGTTATTACAGCAATGCTTGTTGACAGATCCCCTCAGGCTAACTTTGCAGAGGTTGAATGCTTGTGGTAGTCTGGAAGAACCAAAGAGTTCTGCATGTACTTGTAAACCTGCTTGAGTGTCACGGTATGTTGTCATGCTAATTACCTCTGAGCTGGTCGTGCTTCTGGAAAGCAACTAGTAGTATCTGAGGCAGCTTGTATCTTGGTACAGCTCTATACTACTCTGTAGACACATTAGTGACTGTCTACACATCGGTTTGACAGCCTTTCTGTTGTTGGGAGCAGAAGGAGTTGCTTTGGACTGCTGGTGTTTTTCAGCAACAACTGTTAATACCTTAATACAAGACCAAGTGCATAAAAGGTGTAGGAGTGAGAAGCTGAGGCTTCAGAGATGCCTCAGCGCTGTAAAAGAGACGCTGCACTCTTCTGCTAGGAGACGGCATGACAGACCCAGAGGGCATGGAAAATAACAGTGTTTCAGAGCCAGCTTTTCAGTAAACTCCAGCTACACTGTAGATCATGAAAGCAGTTGGCCAGCACAGCTCAAGCAAGGTCAAGCAAGAGCATAGCACAGGAAATATTTATGCATTAATGGCAATTTCCTTGTTACAGCTCATGGTTTGTAAGGAATAAATTCCCTGTTGGGGCATTTCTGAGGCAGCAAGCAAATTTACCCAGCTTTTTACTTCTCAGATATTACCTGCCTTTATAAGGGCTCTGCAGTTCACTAGGTAAGTGCAAAACGCTGATGAAGTTAGGCGATGACTTAAGGCAGTCTCAGCTTTTCAGGCAGAATCACTGCATGGGAGAGAGAGGTTACATTTATCTTCCTCTGTTTGCACAATGTGTTGACCCTAGCCAGCAGCAAAGCACCACCAGCCACCTGCTTACGTCTTCCCACACAGCAGGAATAGGGGAGAGAATCTGAAGGGCAAAAGCAAGATAAACTCGTGGGTCAAGATAAAGACAGTTTAATAGGTGAAGGAAACATGAAAAAACCCCACCAACTGATACAAAGGCAGTGACCACCTCTCACCAACGGAGTGATGCCCAGCCAGCCTCTGGGCAGTGACTGCTTTGGAAAGAATCGTTGCTGATGAGACCAAGCTGAGTTGATCCTCCTTGATGATGACACACTTTTTCAGAACATGACACATCTTCTCATTTTCTTTAGTTAGTTTTAATGACATGTGCCAAATTGACATAGAAAAATACCAGTATCTTAAACTCCAAATAAATTCTATGAAAACTGTAAGCAAAAATTTTCAAATGGAATTGTGTAGCTAATTTGAACACGCTAAGACGGCATTTTACAGGGTTTGTATACTCATCATTTTTTGCTTGCACTTCATGATACATTTTTATTGTATATTTAGGTGAAATTGTACTTCAGGCAACCTAGATAAATGCAAGCTTCTGATTAAGAGAAACTTACTCCTGTAAGTCCATGTTTTCTTCTAGAAAAGTCTGCGCTCTGTGGCAAAATCTCACTCTGTTTAGGGATTTTCTGGAATGTCATTTCTAACATTCCTCTGTTTGTCCTGAAAGTGCTTCTACTTTACTTGAACTGCTTCTCTGTGCAATTGGTTACATTTCTTTCTGGAAGAGAAGAGCACTCTAGATTACATGTAATGTGGGATGAAGGTGGTATTAGGCTGGAAACTGTACTATGTAATTAAAACCAAGTAGTGTTTTGACTTATCTCTTTGTCAAGGGATAAGTTGCATATCAGGCTTCATTTTATTTGACCAGTGCTACCACTGTGGAATGTTTGTCTCTCTCATTTGGGCTGGCAGCAGAGTTCTGTGGTTTTACCACCATGTAAGTTACAGGCGAGTGATTCGAGTGCTAAATCCTGTTGTAGATACCCCACCTGCCCTCCGGCAGCTGGTCCAGAAGTCCATGAGCCTTAGTAAGTCTTATTTTGTTTCCACCAGCCCCATGCTGATGTCTAATTTTAAATGGTTTTAGGTATCTATTTTTAGGCACCTGAATCACTCATCAACATCAGTTCTAGCAAATATGTCTACAAAAATCCTGTAAGCCACAGTTCTACACTTAGTGTATCAGCTGTACATTTGCAGCTGGTGTACAAGCTCCCCTGTTCTTGTCAAAAAAACCCCCAAACCCTATCAAAGATATTTAAGGCCCAGGAAGTCGTTCTCTATCTTACAGTCAGTAGGTAGTTCTACATCATTAGGGCTTGTCTGCCTGTGCATCCCTCATGTCTGTGTGCTGCTTGATTCTTGGCAAAACTACTTGTGCTCTTTCTAGTCTGCCTTACAGAATTATCCTGAGGCCTTTGTTTGGCTTGTTCTTCTGGCTTTCAGTCTCTTTTCCCTGGCTCTGCTCTCATCTGCTTCACCCAGTGCCATGACAGGACTTTACCCAGTACTATGACAGGCTTACCCAGCTGTTTCAGGAGATAAGCCTGTTTTTTGACTCTTGTGTTTTGTACTGTCTTGTGAGCTGCCATCAGGGGTCAACATAACCTTGAGTTAACTGTGTACATCCCTGTGTCTCATGTTGAATTCTTAACTGCATGTTGAATTCCTGACTATTTAGCAGTGTTCTCTTGCTTTGAACCCAAAGACAAAATCAGGAAATAGGCTTTTAAACCAAATCATTGGCTTAACTAGTTGTTTCTAAGTTAATTGGGTGGAAGGTCAAATGTTTGAATGAAAAAGTATTTTAACCTCAGAAGGACTTCACAAACCTTAGTGAGAGTTTGTAGTTCCTGTATGAGATCACAGAATCACAGAATGATAGGGGTTGGAAAGGACCTCTATAGATCATCTTCCTTCTTCAGCAAGATTCGTGATGAGCCAAATGCTCTTTGCTTATCCTTGACGTTTCTTGGGCTCTCTAACATACATGGACTCACAGAATCATAGAATCATCAAGGTTGGAAAAGACCTTTAAAGACCAATGAGTCAAATCGTTGGCCCTACAGCACCGGATCACTGAACCACCTCCCGAAGCACCTCATCTACCTGGATTTTAAACACCGCCCGGGACAGCAACTCCCCCACCTCTCTGGGCAGCCTGTTCCAGTGCTTCACCACTCTACTGATGAAGAACTTTTTCCTACTATCCAATTGGTGCCAGAGATGAAGTG
Source organism: Hypotaenidia okinawae (assembly GCA_027925045.1). Taxonomy (NCBI): domain Eukaryota; kingdom Metazoa; phylum Chordata; class Aves; order Gruiformes; family Rallidae; genus Hypotaenidia; species Hypotaenidia okinawae. Next base: position 96,833,369 of record BSDF01000004.1, read on the forward strand.
TGTATATAGCACATACAGAAAGATGAGTAATGAGTGGGCTATCCTAGTGTCACGATACTACCACGTCTGCTTGATTGATGTGTATCACAGACTGAACTGAGCATTTAAAATTTATTTCCTTCTTTAGAAAGCATGTAGTGCTAGTAAAGGCATTAGCAAGATCTCTTCTCCCTCATGTCACGCTGCATTTATTTCTACTTATTGAAAAAAGATAATGTTGATTTCTATGAGTTATCCCTACATACTTACCTGGTGCTTGGCCCATATAGAAGATAAACCTCATTGTATTTTACAAAAAATGCTGTCCCATATGCCACAGAGAAGTGGCAGCCAGCATACAGCATCTTGGAAAGATCTCTTATTATTTTTCTGAAGTTCTGAAGTGAAAAGAACATAGCTATGAAAATATTTAAGTAATATATTCTTTTTATACTGTACCTGATGTTCTGTAAATGCCACTGAAAATCAATAAAAACAAATTGTACCTAATGTATTATTCTGTGTTTTGCAAAGAGGGCTAAGCCTTTTCCCCAGATTTATTAATGTTTGGAAAAAACTCATTGCACTAAAAATCCTATATTAAAAATAGTCATTCATGGTGTTTTGATACCTTTTTTTCCCTTGAATAAAGAAGAGTAGCAAGTATAGGAGTGATTGTTTTTTACTGCTGTGTGAATATTTCTATTTTTTGACAGTAACTGGCATCAAGAATAACAATACAAAAAATACAAGGCATACTGAGTATTCCTCCCCTGATGTTTTATGTCTACTCAGAGAAGATAGGATACAGACAATTGTTCAACTGCAGTAAAGTTCTCATTTTTATTGTGCAGAGCTAAATTTATCCTTGCTGTAATTTTTCTGAAATCAGCACAGTTACTTGTGCTAGGTATGAGAGTGACCTGCTGTGATTGCATTGCTGTTCTAGGGGAGACTACACTCGAGCAGAGGTTTTCCCCTTCAGTGGAATACACACACACACAGGTAAATTGTGTTTATCTCCACAACTGTTCCCCTGATTATAGCCAGCACAGACAGAAGAGCACTGTAACTTGAATCTGTGGCCTTCTGGTGGGTGAGAGAAGGTTTTTTTTGTCATTTCAGAGGAAGGATGCTCTTTCTTATTACATACTTGATCTGAAATGCTTCACCACATACCTAATTAGGTAGAAGCCTTCTTTAGAAACAAACTGGGGTTATACTGGTGCCGTGTTCAGGCTTGATATTTTCGACAAAGTATCCAGAAATCAAGGGGGGTGATGGTGGGGAAGAAGCTTTGATATTTTAATAAGTAAGTTTCTATCATTGTATGAGAGTATTTTGTGGTTATAAAAGAAACAGGTGGTGGACAAAAAAATAGGCTGATAGGACTTTTTCCAAAGCTTCTATTTTAATGAAATAAATGTTTCTGAAAGGAGTAGAGAAATACAAGGTTTACATAGAAGTAGGACCAAACTGAGATTTGACAGCCAGTTTCTATTTTGAGATTATTCATTTTCTCCCTATTAGGCTGTAGAGACCCAAATTGAACAAGTTCTCTGTAAACTGAAGATTCATAATTCACTCTCAAAATTTCATGTTCCTGTCTCCTTCGTATTTATGTGAAAATCTGTATTTTTAATAGAGCTGATTCATTTTTTTCTCCTCCCTTGGCAATACCATGTATCCAGAAATGTATGTGGTTCATTTCGGTGCCTGTTTTTATTTATTTTTAATACATTTTCTCACTCTCACCAGTAGCATATGTATGATACAGGTTGCCATGGTAAGTATGAATTTTTTATTAACATCGTAAATATTAATTTAAAACATGAGAAGCTGGTAACTGAGATGTTAGAAGTGCTTTGGAGATTTTCCTGCTCCTGAGGTGGTAGAAATTATATTTAGGGTTAAAAATGGGGAAAGGAACATGTCTTAGAAAGGAGGTTAGTGCTGAAGGGCACAGGAAGATAGGGTATTTGGACTGTGAAGCAAAGACAATAGGAGGTCAGACATAAGCTGCTGAAAGTTAATACTAGAGATGACATGGAACCAAGGTTCAAGTTTTAAACTCCTTCCTTACATTTCCAGACCATGTATAGTCAGCTCTTTGCATCCCATTATGACCAGTTGGCTCATCTGAATCCAGTATAAAAAGGAGAGTGTGAAGAGACGTGGTCGGCTTCAAGGCAGGGAGCAGCACAGGACTGGCCTCCCAGCATTTCAGTTATGACTTGACATCTAACTGTGCTAAACAAGTAATTTTAGGAAGATTTTTGAAAACTACCAGTTACTCAAATTTCATTGAGTTCAGTGGGAGTTACCTGCCAGAAAGTTCTTGAAAATTCACCTTTCTAGCCATATCATATCTCTAAAACTCACATCCTTCAGCCTCTGTTAGATTGTGAAATGGGTCCGATTCGGCTTGCTTTCTTGGGAGGTGAGAAGTATTTTTGTTGGTATTTTTTGCCAAAGGACTATTTTTTTTCAGCACAACCTGTGATTCCAAATGAATTTATATTCATCCACGAAGTCCCTGATACTATGACCGAGCGTTAATTTTTCACTGTGGATTTACTTTTGGAGCAGGAAGTTATGAGGTTGTTGTCTTGCCCTGGGACTTTGACTCATGTGTGATGCTGTCACTGAAGAGTGATTTTAGAAGAAGCTCCATGATGAGAGGTACTATCTTTCAGCGGATATGTTAAATTGAGGTCGCTTCTGTCAATGGCCCTCTTAAAATCACCTCTGTGTCTTGTCAGACATTCCATTTCCCAGTGAAATTAATTCTAAAAATCAAGGACTGTGTCTGAGATATTATGAAGCCCATAATGGCGGCTCTGTTTGCCCCGTCTTCATTGCACTACTGGCATTTCACTTACTATTTTTGTCAGGACTTATATTATAAAACTCAATTTCACTCCGTTCTATATCACAAAGCAGCATATGTCACGCTAACTTCACTGAGCTGAGTAAGATTACTACATGAAACCTTATATCATCTTGTGATATATATACACATACAAGATTACTCAGAAAATAACTTGTCACCACTGTAGACACTTCATGGTTGCTGGAAAAAACACTGCATGCTGAAGGTCACGTGTATATATACACTAGTTTAACAGCTCTGTTCACCCTTTCCTAGAAGAGTGGTGCTAAGAGAATGACAGGAGGCTAGTAAAGCTTCATACTTCCACAGAAAGCTTTCTGATCACTTCTGTTTAAAGGACCAAAGCTCCTTATATTAAAAGGAAACAGAACTTTCTGACTACATCATTTTGTGAAAATAAAAGTGCTCTTAACTCTGTTTAACCTTGACACTATTAAGACTCCAAATGTGTCACAAATGTCATACAGCATACCATAGTGACTACAGCATTAGATTTGACACTTTATGATTATTAATTCCTTGGTTGGAATCATACCGGCGGGGTTTTTTTTAATTATTTTTTTAATACAGTAAACAGTCCAAGTAGTTCAGTTTCTCTGGTTCTTTCAGCTGTGATGTTAAAAAGCATTTTCTTCTCAGGTTCTTTGTAGACTGAAATCTTAAAACCAGTTCACAAGAACAGGACATAGGAAAGCTGATTTTGGGTGTATGTCCCTCCTCCACAGGAGGGAGCTTTTCTGCTTGATACATTTCTGTTGTGATTTCAGAAGGAAGCAGGCTTCTATTTCTGCTTCTTTCAGGAAAAAACACTTTGATTTTGCTGATTTGTAATCTATTGGGATGCAGCCTTTGCTATTGGTATCCTGTGCCTTTGAGGTGGCTCCCAAAAGCTCTGGTCTTTTTATTACACCTTTTCTGTGTTCAGATTTACTGTGTATTTGGAAGTAAAGTTCATTTTGCCTATTTGATGCTGGTTGATTTATTGTCTTAAAATGTTTCACAAAACCAGTGTTTCTTTTATTTCTATGGGATATATTCAGTAAGAAGTGACATTATCTCACATTCTTTTGTCAGTACACAAAATATATCCTGGGTGACTTGGCTTCTAACAGACCCACATTCAGTTTTTCACAAGGTTCTGATCTAGCTTTGTGTTAATTGATTTCTTTAATGTTTGCAGCAATACCTTATGACAGAAGAATGTTATATGCAACCCAATAGTGTTGTGCTGCTTGTAGTCCACAAATCAATAAATGCACTTAAAAAATGAAACTCTAAAACATTAATTATAGATACAGGCAAAGGTCACTCTCTCTGCCAAATTCCTCTCCCTATTTGATTTCTAAATAAAGAAATTATAAAACAGCATGCAATTTGTGAAGTCTAGTGACAGTGTTTATTTTTGTATATAAATTAAGGGTTCCATTCAGGAAATGGCATGGAAAAATTTCAGTGAGCAGAATTCCCTACCTGCTTAATAAGAATGGAGGTCTCTGCTAGCCTATTATGCAATAACAACAAATCCAGAAACATTATTGTGCCAGTATCTCCATGTGGAATTACTTGATTGTAACATGGCAGCAGAGTCTCTCAGCACTTTTACAGTAACCAATCTGGGACCTAAATTCATATTGTAACACTTTCATTTAAATTCTAGCAATTATGGAAAATAAATAGATAGACACTTTTTGATATTTTTTCAAGCTCTGAATGTTGAATTAAAACGTGGAACTTCCTAATAATGTCAAATGCTGTCAAGAAGAGTTCACTTGAAAGCAATTTAGACATTACAGAGAAAGGTTTGTTGTAGTCAGCTTAATATTTCTTTCACTTAACTTGAGTTCCAGTGTGAAATTGCTTTCATAGCTTTGCTGATGGTTTACATGTTTTGCAGGCTTTCCTCCACAGAAATTTTCCTCACCGTGATTTAATTTAGGAGTCTTTCCTTAATGAAATTATTATTCATGTAAGTTGGCAGCGTTGTAGACAAAATTCTGTGTTGATTCTCAGGACAATATGTGTAGCATAGATAAGAAGAACGGAGTGCTGTTGTTAGACAGGCTTGGTCATCTGGATCTAGCTGCATCTGTTAGAATCATCTCCACAACCCCTGGAAATGGCAGTGTTGTGTCCTAGCTTGGAATAGAAGAACAACTTCTAGCATTACAAATATGCTCGGTTTTTTCTCTGAGTTTGCAGTATGAGTTGTCTATACTACTGTAATTTGAATGCAGAACACTTTTCTTGTGAGTTACTAAATCTGTACACTTCTGTCTTATTTTAAGTTGCAGAAAATTGCAACAAGCTGTGGTCTGTGGGGGTTTGAGGCCTTTCCACAGGGAAAAGGGATTTGTGCTAACTAACATATAAGACTCCTAATGGTTATGTGATGTGTACGCAGCCTGTTTTGCTATATATAGCAGACATAATTTTGCTTGTTTTTAAGGAAGCATTTACAAGTAATTATCATTGTGGTTTTTAAAATCATAGAATCATTTTGGTTGGAAAAGGCCTTTATGATCAAGTCCAACCCCTAACCACATCCCTCAGCACCACATCTACATGTCTTTTAAATACCTCCAAGGATAGTGACTGAACCACTTCCCTGGACAGCCTGTTCCAAAATGTTAGCTTCTGTGCAAGAACTGGTCTACTTGCTTTCTCAATTTTGGTCTGATTTCAAAGGGCTCCATTGAACCAGTATTAGTCAGTGCTAGTCTACAGGTAGACCTTCTATCCAAGGTGGCTAAAGGGAGAGCTATACTTCTCAGAATGAGGTTAGTGAACCCGATGCAGAACATTGAAGTGGTAAATGTGTGAGTTGGTGCAGAATCAGTTAGTGTACCTCCAGCCATGACTGGCATGGTTTAAGGTGAGCTTTGACCTTGCCCTGAAGAAATGGGGAGGACTTGCACATTTTGGCTTGTTGGCTCTGGTGCAAGGGGGATAACTTCCAGCCCAGAGATGGCAAAATGCAGCTACGGGGCAGTGTTCGGGCAGTAACTGCTCCGGGCAACTGCTAAAAATCTAGTTTATATTTGTTAGTTTTGTGCCATGGAAATGTAGGTATAAACTCAAAGAAGCAGATGCAAACTACACAGGTGTAAACCAGATTAGATGAAATGCAAGAATGTCATAATATTAATGCATAATACTTCAAATATCATTCATTAAGCCCATGCAAGTCAGAGGGAGATTTGAAGGGAAGAAAGGGTACTACATTACAAAAATTACTAAGCTCCACTGTCTAAATCAACTAAGGCATTGGAAGAATAAATGTCATGGAAAGTCAATAAGATGTGGCTCCTGGGTAACCCATGTTATTTTAAATGTCATGCTCTGTACTAAATAGTGACCCATTTTGTACGTGTTGCTGAATCTTCTTGGGAAATGATCTAGATTAATGCCTGTGAAAGGAGCGGTCACTCCCTGGCCTTCCACTTCTGATTTTTTGATGCTTTAAATGTAGATACCCCTGTAAGGGGTCTACAAGAAAAAATGGCTCATAAAATAAAGGTGACCAAATGACAAGTAAAATCTATAGCAAAGAAACCAAAGGTGTCAACTGCCATATGAATTCTGAGACAGGAATGTTATGCACAGAGGTAGGCACACTTGCAGCTCTCAAGTGTAGTTCAGGTCTGAAAGAGTTTTCCCTCTTTCCAGGGAAATATTTCACTGAAGTTGTAATTATGCTAAAATAAACATGTTTCATTTATTGAGCTCAACACCAGCTTTTCCTATCGCAAAGCCCTGCTTGTGTCCTCAAAGTAGCACAGATGTTTTTGATTGTCAAATACTTAGTTGTTAGCTGAATTCCGGATTGTTTTCTAGAGGAAATTCATCTTTCTGGTTCTGTCAGATTGTAGGTGTTCTGGTTTCTGCTCTTCCTTCATGTTAGTCTTGTACTCGCTGCAATCAATGGTCAATGTAATGGGCATTGAAAGCAGTGGGAGGTGTTCTATTGATTAATAGGAATTGGTCTTCTCAAGGGAAAAGAAAATAATCCTCTGAGATCACAATCTGGCATTTTAAGTACAATTTTAAGTATATTTCCTGATTTTTTTTTTTTTGGTGAAGATGAGAGAGTTCTTTAAGTCTCTAGCAGGAGCTGAAAAAGGAGAAATATTTTGTCTTCTTTCTGTTCTAACCAGGTACATGCTTGATTATAGTGTTCTCCTGTATGATGCCATAGAATAGAGCTGGCGGTTAATAACTCCGCTTCAAAAGCTATGTTCTTTGGCTGAAAATAGCATTCCATGTGGAAAATTGGCACAGCAGGTGTCAGCTCAGGAAACTCAGAATTCTTCCTTTCTCTGCTACTGAATCAGGCACAGGAAACGTAAAGATCTTGTGGTTTCATGTTGCACTCTGCAGTTTTTCATTCTCATTGCTTCTATTTTACCTCACATCCAGCCTTCCACAAGTTTCTTAATTGAATGAGGATCCACATAAATGCAAGAAGGGGGATTAGGTGAACTGCAGGCTTGGTAGCAACACCTCAGTCCCTGAAGTTTTTATGGAGCTACTCAAGTTGGAAGCTACCTTCCAGACGTTCGAAGAGCAAGAAGATAATTCAGATCATCACAAATGATGTCTGAACAATTAATTATGTTCTAGAATTAAATGAGTGGTCTGTGGTTGAAGGAATAACCACAGTTATTTTTTACCTTGACAGGGATTCTGAGGTGATCTACCACACCACCTTTGTAGCTAAACTGATGAGACATGGATTGGGTAGCAGATGAAAAATTGGACTGTTGTCTCAAATAGGAGTGATCACTGGTTTGGAATAAAACTAGCAGGTAACTACAAGTGATCTTTCTCAGTGATGGGTACTGTTGAGCATCTTCATCAGCATGAAGGGGCAACATGCACCCTCTGCAAGTTCATGAATGATGACAAACTCTGTGTGTGAGGGAAGCAGTTGATACCCCAGATTGTTGCAGAACTTCCATACAGAGGGACCTCAGCAAGTGGGAGGAATGGGATGGTAGAAGCCTCATAATGTTCATAGTGAAAACGCACTGTTCTGCCAAGACAGATTAATACAGTCTGGGGGCCAACTGGCTCAAAAACAGCTCTGCAGAAATCCCTTGGGGGGTCCTGGTGAGCAACAACGTAATCATGAGCCAGCAGGAACACCCTTGGAGCAATGAAAGACAATTGCAAACTGGACTGCCTTGTCAAGACTGTAGCCAGCAGGTCAAGTGGTTATTCCCGTCTATTCATTACTTACAAGACCCCATGTATTCAATTTTGACTTCCTGTGCATGACAGAGGTGAATGAAGTGGGGCATGTCCAGCAGGGAGTGGGTAAGTTGGTTAGGGAGCAGCAGGATAGGAAAATTAAGGAAAGTTAAGGCAGTGCAAGGAAAGTTTACAGTGCTGTGCTTGTTTCCCCTGGATAAGTAAAGGCTAAGGTAGGATCTAACTGCAGTCTTCTGCTCCCTCGAGGAAGAGTATAGAGAGGATGGAACCAGAACTACACAGCAAAAGGACAAGTTGCTACATAGAAAATGCAAACGCATTAGGAAAATTTCTTAGATATAAAGTACTTTTATTTCACAGGGAGAGTACCTAAGTAGTGGAACAGACACCTAGGGAAACTGTGAAGTTTCCATTTTTGCAGATACTGGTAACTTGTTAAGTCCCTGAGCAATTGGCTTCACTTCAGAACTCACTATATTTTGAGAATGAGATTGGGCTTTTCAATCTTCAGGTGTCTTTTCCAACTTAAACTATTAGGTAATTATCCCATTCTATACTCAGTCTTCACCTCTGGACATGAGATCTTTCCTGAATGTAGGAGAACTGTGGCAAGGACATGGGAAAGAAGTGTGAGAGTTGGAAGTTATTTTGTGGGTTTTCATAGAAGATTTTTTAGATCCTAGGTTAGTCCTTGAATCAGCTCTTCTCCTCATTTCCATGGGTGTATTGATCCTTAGAAGTATTGCAGCCCTCTGTTAGTGTCTGAATAGCAACATGGTCCAGCATACGGGACATGAGACTGCCAATCTGACCTTGACTTGACGAGCTTGAGAGTCTGGACTTGAGTACCCTGCTGAGTTGATAATGTACAAGTCACTAGTTTGTTTTCCTTTCCCATTCCTTCCCTATTTGGACTACAAACCTTTTGGATCAGAAATTGAATTTTTACTAGCTGTTCAGCATACAGCATGTTGGGACCTCATATTAGGCAGGTCTGCAAGTGCTATTTTTTGTAAAACACCATCTGAGGTGAACAGTGCTGTAAAATGTGTGAAGGAGTGTTACAGCTGGAATTTCCCTCAGACTAAATTTGTCATCTCTCAGTGAAAGAAAATGAAAGTGCTTGATGCTGTACTGCTCCCAGTGAGAGACTTAAAAAACACTGTTATGTATGGAAATGTTAGCAATGGTGACTGGAGATGAACATTGAATCAGAGTAACCTGGGAGAAGAGAGGCTGAAGAGTTTTGTTATAATTAATGGAGCAAGATGAGGGAGAAGAATCTGCCTGTAAGACTCTGTTTGTCCCCTGGCTCCCTTCTCCTCCTTCCTCCCATAATAAAAATAAAGCCACAGGGCTTTAATTGGGGCTGAAATCCTGAGTGGAAGACTTTGTGTTGGTTCTGTAGTGTTAATTCCTGCAGAGTACTCTGAGCCCTTGACTTCAAATTAATGTTGATGTAAAGTGCTCACAGGATTTATGAGCTAGATTTAAGAAAAATAACTGATGTGGACTGCTGCCATAGGCTCTTGGAAGTCTCTTGTAGCCAACTTGCTGCCACTAGAATTGTTTCTGGCAAAATACTACAGTTTCTTTTCTTTCCTTTTCCAAAATGGAAGGAAATGTCTGGTCTTCCTGTGTTCCCTGAAGCTTCTTACAATGACATCTGGGACAACTGTTGAAGAATTCAGAGATGCAGTGAATGCTCCAAGTTGTGTTGTCACCCATGAGGCAGTAAAAGAGCAACCATAAAGGCCACTCAGTGGCCAGGGAAAGATTAACTCTCCAGCTGCCCAATTTAGTAGCTCTGTGTTGCTACTTTCCCTTTGCCACACAAATGTAGGTGCAACTGGGACATGATAGGGTGCTTGAGCAGTGTCACATGCCTGAATAGCCTCCTTTGCCTCCCACACACCAGAGCTGCAGAGGTAAATTCTGAACACTGGATATGGGAACTGTATCTACTGATGTCCTTACCTTTCCCAGACTGAAAGCTGCCCTCTGAGACAGTTCAGATACCTAGCAATTATTTGTCAGAATTCACCCTTTCCTTTAAAAATAAAAAGAAAAAAAATAGAAAAAATAAAAGGAAAAAAAGGTTCTTACTGAAAATATACAGCTGTGATTTAAATTACTCTGGAGATGGTATTTCTAAAATAAATACTAGTCTTAGGGTTATACTAGCTTGTTCTTTGTTCAGTTTTGTTCTGATAGAACTTCTAGGAACATAGAGCAGGTGACTCAGAAAGCTCTGAATTTTATGTTGTTACTTCTGCTTGTCTCATTATTCCTCATAAAGTTCCAAGATGTGATCAGTGGGTAATTTTTAATTATATGCAACTAGAAGTTAATGCTGGTCTTGCAGATAAATCACAGGACTGGCTGGTGGGAGATGTAGGTTTTCAGCCTCATCAAGTCACTGGATTTGGTGTCTCACAGTACTGATCTGCTTAAGTGGGCTCAGAAGCACCGTCAAGTACAACAGAGATACAGATACGGTGTTTTTAATGGACTGTTGTGTGAAAGTTAATGATTTGGTAAATCTCAGCCCAAAATTCTCTTACCCAGGTAGCATGTTTCTGGTGGAAACATTGCTGCTCTTAGTTCTGTTGGTTGGAAACTGGATTAAAGTGCATGAGTGGGAGGAAAACTAGGAACAATGCCTGAATTCTATGAAGACATATTCCATAATGCAGCTTATGCCTTTATGTTGCAGCAGCATTGCTGTCTGTAGTAACAATAGCTGTCTTTATGATGGTCATTATTACAGTGTGGTTTTAGAAGAGGAATTTAAATCCTCCTGAAATTAAAAGGCTATAATCTGAGTATCTTGACTAAATATATAGTTGAGAAGAGGTGTCTTCCAATAGAAAAATTTTTGACAGAAAATTCTTGACCTGTGATAATCCTGGGAAAACTGATCTAAAGCTTATTTCTGCATGCAGAGTAAATTAATATATGGCCAGAAGTAACCTGATGTCTTTGTCAAAGACAGCATTCCTATTCATTAAGGCTTTTTTGGTTGGTTCATTACATTGTAGACTATGATAGCTGCTGTGCACAGTGACACCTGGGAAACGACTAAGTAAGGAGAGACTATTATAAAGCATTATCTACCATTTTTCCTTTTTTGTTGAAACACGTTTGTGTAGCTTATTGTTATGTTGGCTGAATATCTGTGCACATACTGCTGTACAATTTAGTTGGACCTTTATGAGTAGTATATTTTTATGTGATAAAGAGAGGGACATGAAGTGATAAAGCAAGCCAGGAAGATAATTTGAACTATACTGATCTCAAACTGTATGCTGGAATCACAGGTCCCTTTAAGTGGAGATTTCTGATTCCTGAATACATTTTATTTTTTATGATGATTTTTAAATGAACCTTTAAAGTTTCTGTATTTTTAAAGGATTTTGTAGTTTTCTTAAAAGTGTGTTAGTCTAATGGATTGACTTGCAGCCTAGTAAAGGCTGAGTAAATGTTGAGAATAACAGGCATTGCTTTGATTGTGGCCCACAGAGTTATCCTCAGTCACTCTCTTATCATTACCTGGCTTTATGAAAAAATAAATAAAACAATGGGGTATGACTGAGCTCATTAAAAACATATTTTGTTATTAAGCATCCTATAATAATGCATCCAGTAATATCAATTACTGGCTTCAGCAGTTTTGGGAAATGGGCACATCAAAGTATATGCAAGCCAATATGCACCAATGGTATAGTCATTGATTTTCATAGGACTATGGGAGTCAAAAATTGAAATTGATATTGCAGTGATGTCCTGGGTAATTGACCATTTAAGTGATTTGGTAGAAGTCCTGTAGGTAAGGGAAGAGGTGCCCTTCTTTGGTGCCTGTTCCATATTAATGAGCTCTGTATGTAGCCTTTTACGCTTGTTTCATTTACACTAGAGCTCGAAGTACCCGGTCTTGACTTGAGAGTACTTGGCATCTTGCAGGATCAGGAGTTGTGCCTGCCGAAGCTTGCTGCATTTAATTTAATTGGATCATTTTATTCACTGTTACTCACTCCATCTATCCCAGGGGGGACATAGAGGAAAAGAGAAAGGAGAGAATGCCAGTAAACTGTAATAGCAGAAAGAAGGAACTAATTTTAAACTGCTTTGAAACATGCTTAGCAGTGTTGTCCTTCCAAGTGGCCAAGGGTTCAACTACTGAGAAGAACTGCTTACATTTTCTTCCAATGGCATAACATTGTGTATTGGTAACACCTACTTACAAGCTCTAAAATGGATTTTCTAACCTACCAAGTGGATAGTACCCAAACCCGCCAGAAGTCCTTATTATGATCATAATTCATAGTGAGGATAATACAGAGGGTTAATAAAAGACTTAAAAAGATACTTGAGTAAAAGGCAAATCAGCAATTACAGTCCAACAGGTTGCTTATGCTCATTGCCTTTAACTGCCCATTAAAACTTCTAATGATATTGTCAGCTGTAATATGTAAGTCTTGTAACTATACTATCTTTATAACATGTTCTAGTCATTTAACCTCCATAAAATATTTGTAAATGGAACCTTATTATGTGTAGCCCATATTTTGTGTCTTTGGTGTCCACTCTGCAGCATGCTGCTTATTGTACAGCTCAGTATTGTCTTAGTGCTTCTTTGGATTCCCCCATCTGCCTGTATGTAAGAAAAGAGGATTTTCTTTAGATTAGTATCCCCATGCTCTACTGTGGAATTGTGCAAGTGTGTTCAATCATCCACACAAATATTATGAATGGCTTTGGAAAGATCAGTTCAGGAAATGCCAGAATGAATGTTACCTATCTCAGAGGAGGCACATGCCCCTGATGTAACGGGCTCCCATCTCACAATATAGGAGATTGTGAGTTAAACCTCTGTGTGATGCTGTACATTAAACAGTTTTATTCTTCCTCCTGTGCCATGACATCCTACCATGTGCCAGAACCAGCATGGCAGTATGGGTGGAAGAAAGATCCAAGATCAGCAGTGTGTCATTTGGTGGGTTCGCTGTTTGCCCACTTGGAAGCAGTAGAGGATTTTTGAAGCAGATTTCCCAGTTATCAACACTTCCTGCACATTTCTGTGCATCAGAGAACAGTTGCAGTTTGGATGAGCTGGATAGATTGCTTTCAGAGGAAACTAAACCAGAAGATCCACTGTGGGTATGTACCAAATGAGCTCCAATCCCTAATAATGAGGACTGAAACCATGAATTGCCTTCAGCACCGTGAAGTTCCCTAGCGTGAATCGAATGTACAAGGAAAGGTTCTTGGATATTTGAGTTTGTGCAACACCCAGAAAGTACTCTTAGTGCTGTATAAAGGCCCATATGACAAGTATCCCTTGACGTTTGCTGCTGCTGAACACCCTGAAGTTTGCTCCCTTTTTCTTTTCTGGGACAACACGTACCTCAATATTGTTTTCATTTTTTGTATCTTGTGTTTCAGTCTGTCTTTGCTGAACCTACATCTGAACAGAACCTTGGCCTCTTTTACAGTATCTCTCTTTTTCCTTCTTCTTCTTATTATTATTTTGGCTGACTCCCTGCTGTCTTTCCAGTTGGAAATGTCTTACTGGTCTTGTGAGAAAGCTGAAAACTTCTTCAGTGCCAAATAACTTCAGTGGCAGAACAAAATGCTTGCTAATCTCAGAATAGCTTCCAGGTGCAAAGGCCTAGCAGTCAGGGGTGTACAAAATGCTGGAAGATGAAGGTTCTCTTGGTAACAATAACCGGGCTTTTGGGGAGACACAGTCAGTGTACCTCTGCTAAGGAGATCTGAACAGCTTTTCAAGTGGGACTATACCTCTGAGGCTGCTGTCTGTTTGGATGCTTGTTCCCTGGGTCCTGGGAGCATCATGCATGAGTTCCCATGGAGGGGAACTCAGCCTCTGATGCCATTCCAGGGAAAACTGAACCCCACAAATTATTCTAGGGATAATTGAGGGATATTTCTTTACCTGCTCTTTTCTGTGGCCAGTATCAACAGTCCCTTGTGCCAGATTTAGTGTGTTCCTATTAGGTTAAGTATTGGTCTGCACAGCAATGCTAGGGATCCCACCTCTTCCCATGAAAACAAGGACACGTGCAGATTGAGTTTGTCTCAGAAATCAAGAGAAGGGTTTATCTTGGTCTGCTGTTACATTAGAAAACAACAAAGTTTTCCATCTCTCTTAATATTTTACTCTTAATTTCAACTTCATTCCAATAAAGACAAACGATGAGAACCATACCAGCCTTAATGCTAGTCCATAAACTATGTGTGTGTTTTAGGTGATTAGCCATAATTATGACTTGGTTTGTTTTCTTCCTTTTTCTTGGCCTGTGTGATAATTAAACAGCAATTCTGATGAGTTATTTATCAAATGTGCTTGCAATGATAAAGTAGAACAAATACCAGGTAATTGAAAATAATTTAAAAAGTGAAATGAAACATATTTTCTTTTGAAAATACATGTTTTAAAAATATCTTTAAAACATGACTATATACTTATCCCCTCCTTTAGTAAAAAATAATTGCAGTTATTTTTATTCATTAAAAGTCTATTGTATTGTTGTCAATATTTTCAACAGCCAAGCCACTGACATCAGTGAGTGTGCGAAACCATAGGTTACCAAGGCTGTAATACAGGAGTCGTTTCTTCTGCAGACACAAAAAAAGGTCCCTTATTTTTGACTTTTCAAACAGTGTAGTTCAATAATGATTTACCTCCAAGCTGAGAAACAGACCTGTGCTGAAAAAGCACTGGGAGACAACAGCTGTAAGTGACAGTCTGATTAATTTGCTAATTTTAGATTGGTAAAGCCTTCGTGATCAATTAGAAAATTTTGGAAAGAAAATGTGAGTTGACAAACACTTTTTTTCAGGTAGGCATCAGACTGAACATTTTAACTTATAAAATAGCTTCAAATGGTGCGTTATGAATTTGGGGTGAATTAGAATTTTTTATCTTGACTGATTTTGGCAGAAGTTACACAGAATACAACTTCTAAATCAACAAGACGTATGCTGATTACAAGAGTTTGACTCTAAGATCCTGAAGAGTCAAAATAATTGTGTATTACTTAAATAAGGTCTTAAATTAAATTATTTTTGTCAGCAAAGAGAAAATAATGATGCATGTCACTAGTGAAAATTAACTAAAGAATACAACTGTAAAACAAAAGACATGATTATTGAAGGTTTTCTACTTGGTAATTCAAATTATTGTTAAAATCTGTGGCTATCAGTATAGCTACAAATTACCAGTAACTTGAAGGCAGCAGCATAACTTTCTTTACCTTTCAAATAGTCTCAGTGCTTCAAGATAGACATTTCTGTGGCAAGATGGGAAACAGGAGAGGCTGACAATTATGTTTTCAGTAATTGCTCAGTGGCAAGATGCTTACTCAACAGTTAAACCTGAATAGAAATGTTCGTACTTATATTGAAATGCTAACTTACTGCACAGGAAACCCCATTCCTTACAGGATTCCCTGATCAGTAATGTGGTGGTTAGTCAGTCTAAGACTATGTATGGTCTTTTGCTTTTTTTATGTTCTTTCTTGCTCTTGGTAATGCTTTCTTAATTGTAAGCAGATAAAAATAAACAGACCACTGTAAGAAAACTGAGCCAAAAAAACCCAATTTACCTTTGGACATGAACTTAATGGAGAAACAATAACAAAAGCCCTCAGAAGACCATTAATTTAGATGGAAAAGGCTGACCTGTATTTTTAACTGTAACACTTTTAAACTCTGTGCTGTTTCTTCAGGTTGTTTCTCAATGGGTTTAAATAGTATGTGATGAATAAAATATTGATTGACGGTTTCAGATGACAGATGCTTCTAAATCCAAACAAACATAACTAATATGAAATTCAAATTCTGATCAAACAAAAAATTAATATGAATTTCATATTTTCTTGCTTTTAATAAGCACAGATGTCTTGCCAGCGGCTTAGGCTCTGTCAAGCATCACTGCATCACGTTTTGTGGGCTCAGACATAAAGGTATAGAGTTCTTTCTATGTATGTGCCTTGCATGCAGAATCAAACCGGTTGATATTCAGGCATAAATGACGTTGATTTTCTTGAATGGTGCTCATGGTCCTTTCCAGTACAATATGCATTTAGTAATTTAGGACCAGAAGGGTCCTAGCTCATCAGTGAATCACGTCCCCTGATCTTGCAGGCAATTTGATCGTGTAATCCCTTTGATTGATGCAGCTCGGTGCCTCTTACTGCTTGTCAATGGGTAAAATCCGGTACAACTGCTGCTACTTCTTTTATCTTCTACCAGTTTACTGGAGATAAACAATGAGGTAGCAGTTTAGTGAACAATGAAGTATATGAACACAAGGATTGCCACGTAGTTCAAAATCGTCTGTGTCTAGTCCAGCATCCTAGGTTTGACAATGTCCTGTTCCACAGTGAGGTTTGAGAAACTCCTTTCTGAATCACTGCACAGCGCCCTTCCTCTGGGAGAGGCGTTTTGGTAACAGCTGTCAGTGAGAAATCCACCCAGATGTGACGTTTCTTTATTTTTTTTTACTCCTGCTACATAACTTGTGTGTTCATTCTGTTTATATAAACATATGTTTTGCTTTTAATGCCTTATAGTGATGAATTTCAGAGGTTAACCTGACAATTTTTGTATTTTAAATATTTCTGCATTTTACCCTCATTACTTCATTGAGTGAAGGTTTACCAAGCCCTGACTGACCATTGATCATTTTATATATCTCTATGATATGTCTTCCTGTTGGCACGTTGCTGAAGCGCTTAGTTTCCCCCATTATCTCTGAAATTAGGATGCTCAGAACTAAATGCACTATTTCAGCTGAAGGCATACTAATGACTAGAATAAAATGGCTTACTAACATTATTTGTATTCTTTTTTTATAATCTCATTACAGAAAATAAGGCTGACAATCTCAAATCACCTCTTCCTCTCCTTCTCCCGTAATCCTAACACAGTTTGGCTCTTTGTTTGCAAGTGTGTGTTGATCATAAGCTTTAGTATTCAGTGTGTTTACAGTAGTGCTCCTACTGCTTTTCTGAAAGGTTCTAATTTAGAATTTATCAGTGTCTAAGTAATTCAGACAGGATTAATGTATAGTGAACTATATCTGGATTAAACTCCTCATGTGTTGGATTGCTGAGCAGACTGGTGAAAGCACACGATGCCTTTCTGTGGAGTTTGCAGTGGTGTCATCTTGACACTTTTTTCAAAATTAGTATATTTTTAGGAGATCTTCACCAAAAGGCCAAAACTGGCATGAAGTAAAGCCTGTGCAGGTGTCTCTGAGAGGTGGGCTGGAGTGAAAAAGCTGACACTGCTGCTCGCTCTGCATTATTAATTCTAAAAAGGCCCTGGGGAAGGGCAGGATTTAAATCAATCAGGGACTTAAATGATATTTCTGCCTCCCCAAAGTCATGTCCCGAGTGTCTTTTGCTCCTTGGGTCAATGAGTCAGACAACTATGTTATATTATTCCTTTAATAACCTAACCAAACTCAGCCTAAAGATATGCTGGTGATTGTAGCCAGGGCCAAAGGACCCAGCAGTAATAATACATTCTGATTCAGAGGCACCTATGCCTGAGGATTGTATCCTGATTAGCTGCAATTAGCATGAATATGCAGCAAGCTGAAATATGCCCAAGAGCACAGGATGAGAAAAATCTAAAGAAAATGATGATTTACATTGCATTGCCTCAAAACACATAAAATGGATAATAACTATATGTACAGGAGCAATATAGTGTACCTGAGTGTCTGGCTGAGTCCTAACATGCATGTATTGATAGGGAGATGTCATGTCATGGCAAAAATGTACACAGTGTATTGAAAGAGTGAAACAGACACAACACACTGGGTACATGAATTATCAATATGAGAGAGAGTAGTTCCCTGTCTTTTTTAGATTGATACAGATAGTAGACATGTAGTAAATTGATATATTTGGTACATGTACATATATACTAGATGCAGGAATAAAATATAAAAAAGCTTACTGTATGTCTGAAATCTTATTGCACAAATTTTATCTAAACAGCAGTATGTGTGATGGAGAAAAAAATTATTCCTTCCAGAAGTTTCATGTGCAAAGCAATAAAAATGTGGGGGTTTATCACATAGTTCCTCTGAGTATAAAAGAATCTTCACCTATTACATGAGTCAACCTGTCATGACAAGTCTTACCAGAGATCATCAACTACCACAAATTCAGCATTCATCCCCAGTGCTCCCTCCTTCAGTAACAGTCCATGCAAGACTCATCCTAGACATACGGAATTAGAAAGATACTGCTCTGTCTCAGTGCTGGACTTGCTCAGAACTCTGCCACTGATCATCATTGATAATCAGGTCGGTCTCATTTGCAGGGCCTGAAGAGGACCTGGGCTTTTCTATGTTTGAAGTTGGGTAAGGCTGGTAGGAAAGCTGTCTGGTTCCTAAAGTTGAGGGAGAAGTGGAGAAGCATAGAAATATCCACAGCAGATGACCATAAGGTGTGTGGAGAGTACACATGCAGGTGCACACACACAATGTATCAGGGCATGCCCACTTTTAAGTAGAGAAACCAACCCTTCAGCTTAGTTGCACTTTAGCTTGTTTCTTCTAGGCATGATGGCAGAGGTGGGTAATGATAAAACAGGGATGATCCAGGTGTAGCCGCTCTAACCTGGTGGGAGTTTAAATCTCAGTGTCAGATAGACAAATTCTAAAATCCTAAAAGAGATCTCTAGAGGTTATCAGTGTCATTCCCATGTCCCAGTCTTCTCTGGGTTTGAATCCACAGGAGACCTGGCTATGCTGACAGTCCTCATGCAAATTGAGCCTCGTTCTTTCATTGTTCTTAACTTCATGTACTCTGCTCATCTTAATTATGCAAAGTGTAGGTGCCCAAACTGGCAATTTTTTATGATGCTGAAAGATCGATCTAGCATACTGAATAAGCAAAAGGAAGCGCTCTCTCCATTCATCTCACTCTTTACATTGTTTCTGTAGCTGGTTTGGTATCATCCAGCTATTATGGCTCTGTTTTTTCACAAGTTCATCTTTAGATTGGCTCTCTGACCAGCAAATTCTGTAGCCACAGTTTCTAGAGATATATTTAAAAATTCTAATTCGATCTTGCTACTGCTCAATATGTCTACAAACTGTCAAATGGATCATAGCATCCTCCTCACTCAGAGGTCTTCTGCATAAGGCCAACATGTCGCAGCACTTGAGCAGCTTTCATCTTTTCAAAGTACTTGTTTCTGCTTATATGCATTCTGCACGGAACTCAGAATTTATTGGTGTTTTTATAAGAAGGAAATAAACTCTCAGAAGATTCTTTTTTTATTTTGTTTATTATGTTATAAAATGCAGAATCGACTATTCCTTATATTGAGGAACAGGGATTTAAAAATAATATTCATCTGAAGTTTATAGGAAAAGTGTTTAAAGTTTTTTTTCCATTTTAAATGAATTTTCAGTTTTTCTAGGGTATATAAGTTATTTATTACATTCTTCTTTTTCTTATCATGGAGTGTGAGGTTCTCAAGCTGTTATGGAGCTGCATTTCCACTTTTTTTTCCCTACACTGACCTAGTGCACCTCCAATAAAGTTGCTTTTGATTTCTGTAGGTACTATTATGATGAGAATTGTCTCTCTCATTTTGAAACTGTTGAGAACAATTTGGTTTTATTCAGAGATTTGGAAAGACAACAGAATACTATAAATAGACCAAAGAAGAAAGGCAGTATGAGATGCAACCTTAATGTGAAAGAGAGGATGTTACTGGATGACTGCTTCTGTATCACCTGACTAATAAATATCAGGTGTTCCTCTTGCTCCACTGCTTGCCCCAGAGCCACAGTAGCAGTGCTACCTTTGTATGGTGTTGGCAGAGAGAAAGTCAGTTAGCATGTCCACAACCAGTCTCACAGTGAGAAGCAGCTCCTTGCTTTAGGATCAGATACTGAGCTATTAGGAATATTCCTCCTCCCCACCCACCCTTGTTTTCCCCTGCAGCTATGTCTTCTCTGTTTTTCTAGAGAATGGTGTGTTTTTGCAGATGGATACACCAGTTGTGGTTTAAGCTTCCTTTGTCCTCAGAGCAGCATCAAGAAATTTGTTGGATTCATTTAGTGACAACAAATAAATAGCAGCCTGTTTTCCTAGGGAAATGACACAGCCAGGTCTGTTTTCACCAACAGTAATGTTTAAATCACCTGAATTTGAAAAGGACTAGAGCTACCAGAAGTATCACATTCCTGCACATGTTGTGGGAAGAGGTTGGCTGGTGAAGGAGGTGTAACCTCTTAGTGTTGGAATACCTTTGATTCAGATGTGTTCAGGCATCAGTGTCAATCCAACTTGAGTGTTACGATTTCTTAATCCTAGTAATTGTAGAAGAGCATATTTAAAAACAGGGGCACTCACTAAAAGGTGGTTTATTTTGATTGTAATTTGTTATTGGAAGGCTGTGTCTGGGAATACCTGGATTCTCTATTACTTTTTCCTTAATTACTTCTTTCTAAACTGGTTAGCCTTTTGAATACAGCTTAAAATCTGGCACAAGAAAAATTCTGAAGGATCTTAATGGCCTTAAAAACTATGGAAAATGATAATTCATACATATTTATTTATAAAGAAGAATTTCTATTGCAGGAGCTCAAGGTAGATATCTCAGGCTTCCTAAGAATCCTGTGCTTATCACCTCTCATGTACTTGAAGAGCACATACAGCACTCAGATCCTTATGTTTGATCCATTTTTCAAACTCAAGAGATATCAGGTACATCATGATGCTTTCAGAATGTAAATATTTAATACAGGCTTATTCCAGGAGATGGAACCATATTGATCTTGTGTTCTTTGTCTTTACAACTTTATCATTTGGCTGACTGAAATTTAAAAGGTATCCTTTGTGTTTTTAAGAGTTCTCTTTCCATTTGTACTGAAGAACTTGACTAAACCTCAGATCACTACGTCTGTAATTTATGTAACTCAGTTTCTCAGCCTCTTTCTATCTTCTTCTTGAAATACTGTGGTTGTTGAAACAGAAGGCACTGTGACTTACTGTTCAGTCTTTCAGCAGGTAAGCTGAGGGCCTTAGTGGGAATGAAGGGAAAATTCTGACCTTACACAGAAGCTGTAATTCAAACAGCAAAGCAGATATTTTTTCAGAAGGTGTAATCATTAAGTAGAGTAAAATCAAAGCTTCCAACACTTTTCTATGTTGAGCTTGCAAGTTAGAATAATCAAAGGCTCAGTAATGAGGATCAATCAAATTAAATCATATGCAGACCATAACAGAACATTCACCATCACTCTAATGAGAGGGCACTTGATTTTATCAGAATGTGTTTTCTTTCTATGAAATTAATTATACATGTTTTTCACATTTTAGTTTTAGAATATTTAAGAATTAACAACTATACCTTACTTCTATTAAGATGGCTATTAGCTATATGGTAGAGATCATAATTTCTGGTATTATCAGTTGCCCAAATCAATCTGGACTGTACTTGGACCTTATTACAAAGCAAAGGAGCAGGTCTGGGCCGTGTGATGGTTTAGAACAGTAGACAATATAGAAGTGCTTGGTGAGTAGCAAAAGCTGTAAAACTGAAGTTGTCACCCTGCATGGGGCTAGAACTGATTGTTTGGAAAGCTAACAGCTGGCAGATTCTTTTCCCTGGTACACATTACTAGAATTTTACCATCACTAAGCACTGGGAAGAGTTCATTACATTTTATCCAAAATTTCTGCTGAAAATGTCCAGTAACTAATAGTAATCTATCCAACAGAGACAGACTTTTCTTTCTGTAGTTCTGTTTTTGCCATCATATCTTCAATCCTATTTGTCCAGAACACAGACTCCACCCTCACAATTTCTGTGACACTGAATTATTTCATTTCCCTAAATCCCTCTGTGACAAGATGATGGATTCTTGCAAGTCAGTGATGTTGCACCACTTCCCACACTGAAATAACATGTTCTGTAAGAGGGAGACTTTAACTAGGCTTGGTGCTTTTGCACCAGAGTTCTCCATAACCAGATGTTCATGTGGCTGAGTTAATGTCTTGCAAAAGTGAATTCTATTTCATTAAACTATTAGGAGTAGGATCTAATTCTGGCAGTTATTGGCTGGTTTGAAAATGCTATCTGAAAGTAGTGGAAAAAGACATGTAAATAATTGAATTTCACATGCCTGTGATGTTACTTTGTTGTTGTTGCTCTATATCTAGAAAGGTATGCTTGCTTCTGCTCTCTCCTTTTATAGTTTAGCTACTTTGCATTTAGAAAGTTAAAATGGTGATACAAACAGAGCAGAGAGATATAAATAGAGCACTGTCTCTCAATATTCAGTAACAGATGTTTGGGGAAAAATAAAAGAAACAGGGCAAATACTGAATAATCTTTCCCTGGTGCCATCCAACCTTTCTGTAAATGGCAACTAGGGACTTTCAGACCTGGATGTTTCATCTGTACCATGATTCTCAAAAGCCTTGATGCACCATTACCTCTCTCTAATGTGTCTTTATACTTCTGGCTTCCGCAACATCTCATGGAATTTCATTATGTGAAGAAGTGTTTCATTTTGTATGTTTTAGACCTACTGCATGCTGAATTCATGAGCCACTTTCTCCCTACCAATGATTTCATAGAACTGTGCTGTATTCTTCTTCAGTCATCTTTCATCCAGGCTCAAGAGTCTAACTAGCCTCTTCTCACACACATGTTGCTCATACTTCCAAACATCATTTCCTTCTTCTGGTTCTGTTACATCCTTTCTGAGATGGGAAGATCAGCTTCCACACAGAATTCAAAGTGTAGGCACACCATATATATGTACAGTAGTGAAAAACTGTCTTTGCATCTGTTCTCAATTTCTTTTCTAAAAATGTGGCCATCCTATGGGAAAAGAATGCTTTAGTACCTTGTCATGCCATTTGCAAGTTGTTTACAGGGCACTTATATTACAGTCCAGTGTACAGTTCATCCAGGAAGAGAAGACCTTACCCCTCTGATCTCTTCTAATACACCCTTTCCTGGTCTCAGAGAGTTTCAGAGCTCCTAATCGGCCAGGTTCTCCTCCCTGGATATGACTGGCTCTGGACCAGACACTTCATTGACCAGTACTTCCTTCCTTTAGCCCTTTTGCTTTTGAGCCTCACAGACAACTACTGCTGGCTGCTTGCTTGGTGTAACTGCTGCTCCCCATGTTAAGTGTGCAAAGGTGCTTCCCAGTTCATATGTGCCAGTAGCCTCTCCCTCCCCGTGGCTTTATCTGGCTTCTCCTACTGCTTCTGCACGCATAGCATGCCATGTTTTTCTTTCACTACCTGCTCCCCTTTCAGGATCTTCCACTTCTACATCACTTTGCTTGTATTATTTTTCCTTTTTTCATCTTTTTTAAGAAAGCAAGCATTTAATGTGATGAGAGACTGGAGGTCTGTTGCCCATTTTGTTAAGCAGCATACAGACTTGGTAGAAAAGGTAATCTTAGTTCATGAGAGCTTACTATGTAAGTTAAAAGTGCTGGGGGGCTATGACAAAGCAGTGAACTGGAAAAACCAGAGGTAGTCACAATGACACTAAAAGTAGAGATAGGCCCAAGTCTAACCTGGAGACCTGCAGTACTGAAATGTGGTGTGGAAGGAATAGTCCTTGTGTTCATCATAGGCAGAATCAAACCTTTGATTCAGATACCACTAAGCTAAGAGAGTGTTAAAACTAGGACAAGCTTTTCTTGTGTTTGAGACCCATGTTCAAGTGAAGACTTATAAAAAATGTGTCTGCAGCTACAGCAACAAAAACACTAAATAGAAACACTAAAACCCCCCACAAAATGCCCTGTAAGGTTAATAACAAGCACTCCCTATCACAGTGTTGTATTTGTGGTTTTATGCACAGGAGTCTTTTGTACTCGTGACATGATAAAAAGTTATTATTGATAGATGAATTGTCTGCTTAAGAAAAGCTACAAAATATTCCACTACTAACAAACTTCTGCCTAAGATCTGCTTTTCTCCTCATAATTTTTATAGCACCTTAATGTAAGGTGCTATCTTAGACCTGTATGTACAACCTGCAAGGGTCTGAGAATAATAAATGAAAGTTGCTATAGAAAAAATACAAGAGTGCTTAAGAATGACTTTTAAATGGTTCGGTGAAGTAGATACTGGAACAGCAATCTAAATTCTATCAGACAAGGTAATGGAGGGTAAAGAAGCTGGCAAGCAGAGTGACTGGAAAACTAAATGATAATGTAAGCCTAAAGCACAGAAGAGCTTTGAAAAACTCTATGCAAATGAGCAAAGATTCTAATGTATACATGAAGGGCTGCAGCTTGAAAGGTGTAAAAGGAATATCTAGTTGAAAATGGGTTAAGGAGTATCTAAGCCAAAGCTGTTACTGAGTGCATTTGCTCTGGATGCATGGCATCAGACAGCTGAGGGCTATATTCCCACTTGTGGTGTTCTGTTTGAAAATAAGGCCTATACACCTACGGAATATAGCTGGTAATGGTCATCTAGTGAACCTCTTGGCTCCAAACCAGGATGATCTGTACCTTGGCCATTCTTAAAAAGCTTGTTTTACTGGTCATTACAAATCTGCATGGGGATCTGCAGTCACCAGAGGCATTCTCTTCCCAGTGTTGGCAGTTCACCTTAGGAGCTCTTCCTGGTACCTCCCCTTAATATTTCCGTCTGTACTTTGGACCCTTTCCTTCTAGTCACATCCTCAACTGACAAGAATGAGATCTCACTGCCATATTATCTTGAATCTCAGGCTTTGCTTCTCTGTTCCCACAGTCATCCCTCATGATAGCCTTAGGCTGTAGTCTGGAGCAACCTGCTCACCTCTGTACACAGGGAACTCAGGTCATTGACAAAATGATATGGATGCCATATTTCTGTCTAAGGCATTTTGCACAGAAATATTTGCACATTGGCCTGCTAGCTACTAGTAGCTACTACTTTTGCTGATACCCTGGCTATCTAGCAGCCAATCACAAGCATATAGCCCACCATATTCAGCCTGGAAGGAAATCCTGGCGTGAAAAGGACAATGCATCTTAGAGAAATCCATGGGAATACAACCTGGTGGAGGGAACATTCATAGCTGGTGGATGCCAGTTTGGATGTGTTTAGGTTAAAGTGTCTGACAATGGAGTGCTTACTGATAGTTATTTGAGAAATGCATAGTAAGAATAGCAGAGAGGCAATTTCAGTTCTCATATGGAACAATCACTGAGAAAGTTGTTCCCAGTGCTTTTCTAGAACTAAACAAGCATCTACATGTTTCTATAGCAATAAACAGTGTTCTAAAAAGGAAACTTAGTGCTACAGGCCAGCCACTTGACAAAGTATCCTGGGTAAATCAGTGTATCACGTGCACATCACAGGGGAATCCTGTGGGGGTTTTATAGATTTGCTGTGTATTGATGATCTGGCTGCTGTTCAATACAGCAGGTATATGCTGAAGTTTTGATTGAGGAAAAGACTGTTTTTAAATATCTCATCCAACGTGGTTCCTTGAGGATTTGTAAGGAAGGATGTTCAGAAAACATAGCAGAGGTACTGGCCAGTCTTACAGCTGTAGTTTGGTCTACAACCAAGCCTACGTTTCTCAACACATGGGGTGTTTGGAACAATTAACTCTGTTGACTTCAAAATGCCTAAGAATTTGATGTAATCGGCTCTAATTTTGGACAGTTGGATAGTGCCACTGTGGTGGTTTTGGCCCTGGCCAGAGGCCAAATACCCACCAAGCCGCTCACTCACTTCCCCCTTCAGCCAAAAAGGGGAGAAAATATGTTTTCGGAGGCTCAGGCCCTGAGATAAGGCCAGAGGGATCACTCTCCAGTTAGTGCAATGGGCAAAACAGACTCGGCACAGAATAAAGGAAAGAAAAGTGATTTGTTACAACTACAACTAATACACCCAGTGAACCAGAACGAGATAAGAGTAAGAAGTGGCCAGGTCTTAAAGCACCTTCCCCCCACCCCTCCCCTTCTTAGCAAACTCAAACTTCATCATGGTCTTACTCCCTTCTTCCCCCCAACATGAAGCGGGGAGGGGCAGGGAATGGGGAGTGAGGTTCTGGCGGTACCAGTTGTTTTCCTTCCCCAGATCTTAACACTTTGACTTCCCCCCACCCCTCACCTCTTTGCACCCTTAGCTTTAATCATCAAGTTTGCTCCCTTCTTCCCTCCCATCGCAGCACCAGGAAGGGCAGGGAATGGGGGTTTTCAGTCTGTTCCGCCTGAGCTGTCTTCCGTCTCAGCTGGGGGGGAATGGGCATTACACACACACACACACACACACACACACACTCTTCCCTCACAGCACCGTGGGGTCCCACCCACGCGAGAGTCGTATCCAGGAACTTCTGCAGCGTGAGTCCTCTCCATCTGGGAGTCGTCTCCTCACCACAGGCCTCTCAGCAGGACTCCCTTCCATAGGGTGCTGACATTCGGGCCCAGACTCCCCCAGCCTGGCTCCCCGCAAAGTCACAAGTCCCCTGGCAAAACTGCTGAGGCGTGGATCAATCTCTTCACAGGGTGTAGATGTCTCTGCTCCCCGTCCTCATCCATGGGCTGCGAGGGGACATCCCGCTTCACCATGGTCTTCTCCACGAGCTGCAGGGGAAACTTTCTTTCCACATTCCTTCCCCCCCCCCTCCTTCAGGGCCTGGCCTTGGCTATCGGTGCAGCTGGTCACATCTTCCCACTCTGCGTTCTGGTGGCAAAGTGTGCCAGCCAGGAGTTTTTTTTTCTCCAATATGTGATTCACAGAGGCGCTATGAATCCATCTGGGATTGGTCAAAAGTAACTTTGGCCTTGAATTAGCTCTTGTTTACTGTTGGGAACTCACAACAAACTGTAACTGCTGCTTTGCAAAAGCCACCTAAGCAGCACAGCTACAGCAAACTGCGACAACCACATATTACCTAGTTTTGATTAGCTTAGTCAATGCACAAGGCTAGTAAATGTTAAATATTAATATTAATCATAGAGCAGCGTTGCATGCAGGCTCTCAGCACTTTCATCCTTAGCCAGGAGTGCAGGTGTGCAAATGAGGAATGCTTTGGCTTCAGGAGCCAGACCTTTCCCCCTCTCACACCTGCACAGAAACTCAACATAGCCAACATAGCCAATCTTCTTCCAGAAGATTACTGGCCAAGGATTCCCTATGCGAACTCTTGTGAGACATGCACACATCTATAAAAGAAGCAGATGCTTTTCTGAGAAGTGTAAAACATAACAAAGTTGTAATCTACTCATGCTCATCAGAACAGCAGCTTACAGGAGGTATTTGATTACCTGTGGAATTTGGCCCTGGCTCAGTAGGCTGGTGTATGATTATCTACAAAGCCTCATCTTGCTCCCACTGAAGCCAATGACAATATTTTCCTCTCTCTGTCTTGAATGGGTCACCTCTTGGCAATATTTGATTAGATTATAGTTCACATAAATGAACTTCCAATTAAAATATTCGCAAATATCTTCTTTCTTGTTTGTGTGAAAGGAGACATCCTAGCCCTTCCACCTGCCTCTCTTATGCATTTTAAAAACCTTTTTGTAGGCTCATTTTTTTAACTCTCAAAGGTTAGGGTCAATATAGCCACAGGAGCAAGTGGTACGTTACTCTACTGATTTCAGTGAAGTTATAAATGCAGTTTAAAATCTGCAAGGCTTTGTGTCTTCAAATGGCATTAATAATCTCAGGTTTTGTAGGAAAACCTACTCTGAACACTGCTTGTTGCACTGTATTTTTCAAGATGTTGGTTAGACTGGAACAGGAATTTGCTGAAGTGTATGTTTGAAAAGAATCAATCACACAGGGGATGATATTCCCTGAAAGTTGCACAGACAAGGCTTTAAATGAAAAGAGGGTAGATTTAGATGAGATATTAGGAAAAAAATCTTCCCTGTGAGGGCAGTGAGGCCCTGGCACAGGCTGCCCAGAGCAGCTGTGGCTGCCCCCTCCCTGGCAGTGTTCAAGGCCAGGTTGGGCAACCTGGGGTAGTGGAGGGTGTCCCTGCCCATGGCAGGGGTGGGACTGGATGGCTTTGAAGGTCCCTTTCAACCCAAACCACTCTATTCTTCACCAAGCCAACTACAAGCGATCATTTTCACTAATATTTTTTTCTGCTGACAACAGAGACCCCATGAGAAGGTTTTTTGGGTTTTTTTTTCTTACTAAACCAGAAGATTTGTGTCCTGTGATGCAGTTCTATGCAGGCAAAAACTACAAAAGCACTGCTGGAAAATTGCAGGAACAATGATTTATTCCTGGGTGGAAAGCTGAACAAGAGAAAACATATAAACACTGCACTATAGGCACAAAGGGTGATTATTTTTCCACATGAAACAGTTTTAAAATTCATGGGAAAAAGTAATTTTTGACAGTGTGGTGTAGGTGGTTTAGGTCTTGTAAAAATAACTATGGATGGTATGTTTGCTTTTCAGACTTCTATCTTTGCTCTGCCATTCAGGTATTTTTAATGGCTTTTCTTGAATAAGACTTAGAGTAGTTATGTTTATTGATGGGTGAATTTATATGATTACAGCAGACTAATATTGCAGAAAGTTTACAATAGCAGAAACAAATCTGTGGCCTTAGTGTATTTTTCTTGAGCAGATTGTCTTAGGAAAAAAGCTTTGATCATTCTATTTGATTGATTTTTTTTTCCCCTATTGTATTTAATTTATGTATTTTGGTGGATAATATGCTGCTTTTCTGGGTGCTACAGTCTCAATCATGTATGAAATTAGAGTGAACTATGGGAATTTAGGAGTAAGTTTGTCACTAAAAAAAAGTAATTCTCCATTTATTTGTCGGTTTTTACAGCTTTAGTGATGCAAATTCAGATTTCATTTGCTCTTTCATTAACCCTAAACAAATTTGTGTTGTTAGGTTCTTCCAATGTGCATCTTTCCCAAATTTCTGATTCCATCTTCTGTAGATTAGGGATAAAGAATTAACAACTAAAGATGAAAAAACAAAAAAATCCTAGTTAAGTTCAAAATTTCAAAACCAGAAAAAATGAGTTCAAGGCCTGAACCACTAAAAAACTTTTGCAAGTTTAGTCAGGCAGGAGAAGATGGTGAGAGAATCATGCAATCTTTCTGCCACAACACCACAAAAGCAAACCTAAAAAGCTGAAAAATCATGAGAATGTCTTAAAGAATCTGACATGAAAATTAAATTCTTGACTTCATTTTCTTTGTCTTCTAATATCCTGAGTCTAGAGGATTGATTAATTTATTCTGTGGTTTTGGTCTTTCTTTGAAAACATGAGGACTGTCACACTCCCTAAATGCCAACACTGAGATTATATGAAGTCTTCTAACAGCTGGAGCTCTGGGAAAAATAGCATGACTCTATAAGCTTCTGTATAAGCTTTATATATTGTTACCTATGGATACACATTTGCTGTTACTTACCTTGCAGGCAGGACTTATTCCCAGTTTCCCAGTGAATGGTATGGCAGGCATATGGAAAACCATACAAGTTTCCCAGACTTTTCTGCTTTTTGATAATCCCAAAGAAAATTGAAACAGCCACTCATGCAGGATTTCTAAAGGCAAATTCATTTTCTAAAGCTTTTGGGCTTTCAGTTCCCACTGATTTTTGTCTAAGTTAGGAGCCCAAAGCACTGAAAGTGCCTACCTGCCTACAGGTTTAGGATCTTTCAAGATTCTGGATCAAAGGGAACTCCAGGGTTGGTAGAGCTCCAATTCTTTGGGATTGTAGAGAAAATACTGCCTAGGAAAGAAAGGAAAGAAAAAAAAAATAATAAAAGCTTTTGGATTTTTTTTTATTCGGGTATAAGAAATGCTAGTCATGGAGTTTATAGAGGGCTGTTCAAAATAGTTTGCTATTTATGCACCAGGTTGTTTTGGGTTTCTTTTTCAAGTCATCCTCTGTTCATAGAACAATACTAAAAGGTGACTTTTTCTTGATATAAGTAATTTGGCTTGGTGCATAAAACAAGGCTTAAAGATATTATGAAATATGAGAGAGGAATTGTTGTTTTACTCAAATGCAGAGCAAGAATGATTTAAAATAAATTAATATTTAAATGTAGAAATGGAATGGCTAAGGGGAGCTTTGGATAGTATGAAATCCTTTGTATTTCTCCAGTGTGTGATGCCTATGCCCTTCAGCCTTTTACTTACACAAAGCATCTGTGTTCCATTTTTCAGGAACAACATGGATGATGGGATTGAGTGCACCCTCAGCAAGTTTGCTGGTGACACCAAGCTGAGTGGTGTGGGTGACACCACAGAAGGAAAGGAGCCATCCAGAGGGATCCTGACAGGCTGGAAAGGTGGGCCTGGGTGAACCTAATGAGGTTCAACACTGCCAAGTGTCAGGTGTTGCACTTGGGCCAGAAGAATCCCAGACACAGATACAGACTGGGAGAAGAGCTCCTGGAGAGCAGCCCTGCTGAGAAGGACCTGGGGATTCTGGTGGATGAGAAACTTCACATGAGCCAGCAGTGGCTCTGGCAGCTGGGAAGGGCGATGGGATCATGGGCTCCATCAGCAGAGGGGTGGCAGCAGGGACAGGGAGGGGATTGTCCCTCTCTGCTCTGCCCTCGTGAGGCCCCATCTGGAGTCCTGTGTCCAGAGCTGGGGCCCCAATACAAGAAAGATGCAGAACTGTTGGAGAGGGGTCAGAGGAGCCACAAAGATGATCAGAGGGCTGGAACACGTCCCCTACGAGGAGAGGCTGAGGGAGCTGGGCTGGTTCAGCCTGGAGAAGAGAAGGCTGTGGGGGGCCCTCATTGCAGCCTTCCAGTTCCTGAAGGGAGCAGAGAAACAGGAAGGGAATCAACTTTTTAAAAGAGCAGACAATGGCAGGACAAGGGGGAATGGATTAAAACTAAAGGAAGGAAGGTTTAGATTAGATATTAGGGGGAAGTTCTTTACAGAGAGAGTGGTGAGGGGCTGGAACAGGCTGCCCAGAGAGGGGGTGGATGCCCCATCCCTGGAAGCGTTAAAGGCCAGGTTGGATGGGGCCCTGGGCAACCTTCTGTAGCTCCAGGCCTGAGGTTGGTGTCCCTGCCTGTGGCAGGGGGTTGGAACTCTGTGATCCTTGAGGTCCCTTCCAAACCATGCCATTCTGTGATTCTATGAACAGCTTGTAGGAGAGGAATTTGTGCTAGTTGTCTTTTATGTTTCTATTGCTTTAGTTTTCACTGCTACCCATATAGTGGTTTTTTTTTTTAAATGATCTTCTCCAAAATGTGGGAAAGTCAGGTGCCCTGGCATCTGATAGTGCATATTTTTCACAGTGTTATGTGCCTTTTGGTAACTTGCTTTCTTGAGGAAAGGGAAGGAAGGGTAACCTTCATCCATTCATCTAGACCATACAAATCTATACTGCAAACAAGAAAAAAGAAAAATCCCAAAGCAAAAAAAAAAGACTAAGCAGGCTCAGAAAAAGTACTTCCTAAAAAAAATTCATATACTCTTCTGTTGATCATTTGAAGCATTGTTGAAGGTTGTTACTTTAAGAAAATCTGTTTCACAGATTGACAATAGTGTGGCCTTATGTACTGTTTAAGCTGAATATGTCTTCTACATAGAACTCTCTCATTTTCACTGGCTTGGTTTTGAACCAGCCACCGATGTACCTGCAGACCTCAGCCGTGAGACAAAATTTATCAAACTCCCTGGAAGATTTACAGCAAAATCCTTCCCTGCCCCTTCAAATAGGCACACAGGACCATATTGGTGGTACCCAGTCCTACACCAATTTAAGCTTGCATGTGTGCAACAGGAAGGATTTGGTCTGTTGGTCAAAACCTATTAACCATAAATTGGAGCCTACTCGAGCCTACTCCCATCTGCATTCCTCACTAAGCTCTTTCCATGAAGAGTTTGAGAGGGTCGAGGTGGCTGCAAACATGCCTTACTGGCTTCCCACTGTATGTTCACCAGATGGTGATTTTCCTGTTAGAAAAATGGTGCCTTCAGGGATCCTTTGCCAAAGTCCAAAAGACTGATTTAGTTGGATTTGGTTTAGTTGAGCTTAATTTTTTTTTCTGATACCATTTTCTCAAAACTGCAATGTATTAACAAACTGATTAATAAAAGGGCACTGGTAAAAATACTGGTAAGATTTGATTAGAATGTAAGTGTTGTTAAGACATTACCAGTATTTTTAACATTATGTGTACGTATATGAAACTGAATGTAAACCTTAGAATTAAATCCTTCATACCACATTTTATTTACCTAAATACCCAAATCATTCCCAGCTTTCCATGTTTTTTTCAAAGAAGCTTCATGAAATTTTAGGACAGAAAAAGCATGAGTGTAAAGCTATTCTGTGAAAAACAAACTCCCACAGTCTAGCTAACCATATAAAAGAAAAAGCTGTTCTTGCTTTGTTGTGAGCTCTTAAGGTGTAGACAATTAATCCAACTCTCTCATGTTTCCAGAACACTCCCCATTAATTATTGGTGAGAAATTATGAAGGCTGAAGACAGATAATCTTACAATAGCCACCCCAACATTATGCATTGCCATATGTTTTCTATTTCAGGCTAGACCACTGTTTTGGGCTCAGTGGTGTAAGAAATTTCTACAGGTTGGTTGTATTTTTGGTCTTGTTTTGTTTTTTCCCTGACTGATAAAAGATAAAACTGAAGGGGTTGAAGGCAGCTTGTATTCATCGTCAGCCTGTTTTATGACAGTAATTTTACAGCTTTTTTCTCTTTCATTTTATGAGCTGTAACTAGAGAATATTATAATGTATATAATACCTGCTTACTAGTAAAAACTCTGCAAGGTGCTGAGCTGTTCAGTTAGTTTCACTGAATTATACAAAGCCAAAGATGCTCAAAAGATGAGGGTTCTAGACAACCTCCGTGCCTCCTTGTTTACGGGCCACAGCCCTCTGTAAAGGTGGGTGGTTGTGTCAGTTTTCTCTGCATACATGCTGTTTGCTGACTTGATACTAATAAAATTAGAAGCTATTTAGCTTCCCCTCAAATCTCAAACAGCTCTTCCAATGTTTTTCTCACAGGTGTATGTCAGTTAGTACACTCATACCTGAATACAGCTCTCTAACAATCAGAGATAATACACTGTGCTGAAATCCACTCTTTTATATTGTTCACATTTGAATAGGATAATTGAACATATACTTTGTAGCTTAGTCAGTCTTACACAGAACAAAGGCAGCTGCTCACTTTTCTGACTTCAGAACTGTCCACAGAAGGAGAGTTGTGTTTTTCTAGTGACAACTATTGCTTCCTATTAATTAGGCTGTCTTCTGTGGGCATCTGGGCTAAGCTGCTGACAGCAATGTATCAGTGAATTAATGCAAACAAACAATCTGACAGCTGCTTGATTTTTTATTCTCTCAAATGGGAAAACTATTAAACAAAGTGTTAAAACACTTAGATTTGTTCAGTATAGGAAGATTTTTTTTTTTTATTGCCAGAATACAAATAAAAATTATTGTAGATCCTAGGAGGCCTAGATAGATAAAAACTACTGTTTGGCATAAGGGAAATCAGGGTATGGCATATGTATAATAAATTGCATTTGTCACAGAAGAAAGCATTTGTTTTTTGTTAATTGGGTAACAAGACAATAAAGCTTTGCCGTTTATTAGCTAGCTTAGAATGTGGTCAGGGTAATAAAGCTATTTTGGAGTCAGGCATTTTGATAAGACATGTGTGAGATTAAGCTGTTTTCATTTGTGAGCATTTTGTCTAAAACCCTGCAGGTCACTATGCACGTAATGATGTTGTTAACATAAACACAATGTAAATGGAAATTGTTTTGTATCTAATTAATAGAATAAGGTATCCTAAATGCATCTTGATACATTCATTTAAATCAACCTTTAAGAGGCAGAGTCTATGAGGAGCATGCTTAAGTGGGTAATTCTTTTGTAATTTTCTTCCATGTTGTGCATCTGCAGTCATGTTATCAGCCTAAGAAGGTTGTGAGTATGAAACATATGACAAACTATTAACAATATTTTTATTTGCAAGAGTCCTTCTTACATCCGGTAGCAAAAGGAGTATTAGCATTGCATCTTGGTTCCTGCTCAAGCAGAACTTGTGGTATTCTGTAATACTTTCACTGTTTGATCAGAAATGAAAAAATAAAGTGGGTTAATTGAAGTCCTTTTAATCTTAATCTAATCTGACAGTCAATAAAAATGTGAGTAGACTTTATTACTATAGCAGTAATAATTCTGCCATTAACAGGAAGAAACTTGCCTTGGATTTACAATGCACTAATTCTTTTTCAAGCTTTTTCTATTTATATTCTGGGACTAGAGGAGCTCAGAGGTGCCTGATACTACGGTATTTGTCTTTTTGTCTGCCTCTATGTATTTACTGAGCCAGAGTTTATAGGAGACATAAAAGGTGACAGAAATTTAGGGAAACCTCTTTGTTTTAGGAATCCTTAAACTCCCTCTAAACTAGATTTTGGGCAACCCTTAAGAACTTCCAGTTAAACGAACTTTGAAACTGGCAAAACCCTTCACCTCTCAGAATCAGTCTCTTACATTGCTTTGTTTCTTTGGGTTTTCTGGACAAAATTATACTCACTGGTCTGCAAATCAGCTCCTTTCCTTTATTAACATACTTGTTAATAGACTTGTTAACAAACTTAGAAAAATCAGTAGCAATGCAGTTCTGTTTGCATTTCAGCTGTAATGGTCACAGCAGAATAACAAGTAATTAAATATTCTGGTCATGCTTTGGACTAGAAGTGTGTTATTTTGATTGTCCTTTGCATAACCAAACATTTCTATGAGGCTGGATCAACCTTTGTTTTCTCTTTTTGTACAGCACTTACCTAACATAATGAGACCCTGATCTGTGATGTCCTACCCTGACTTTGGACAAAGCAAACCTATGTTTTTACCTCCTAGATGACTTAGCTATAGGACTTTGAATGAGATTAATGGAAGTTATATAGTGAAGTTTCCTTTGCAGTTTTGCACACCTCAGCCTTCTCATCCCATCTGCTCTATCCTCCTATTTCGAGACTACACTGTCAGTAAGTGTACACAGGAGTGATACAATGGAATATGGGTATTGTTGCTACCATATCCCTAGCCTTGAGTTACAAAATTTTATTATGGTGAGTTACTGATATATCAAGCATGCATTATTGATTAGATTAGAAGATTCAATGTGTATTAATCTGACTGATAACAACCATTGATGAAGTGGCCAGGTAAGAGCTTTTCACGTAGTGGCAAAAGTTTCTCTTTATCTGTCCTGAGAATGTCTGTTGCAGAGACAAGAGATGGTACAAATATTTTCACAGCATTGCCCAGGCATCTGTCTTGGTTATGATAATCACTAAAGGAGGAAAATAGAAGAGTTACCTCTGTTTCCATTTAATCCTTGACCTCTTAAGAGCCTGATACTAAGGGATTCAATTAGTGGCAAGCTCAGTGGTAGGTTGAGCGATTCACCCCCATGTACTCAAATCTCACAATTCATAGAGAAATAAGAATTACATCCATTTCTCTCTGCTTTAGCATCCTTAAGGTGAGATTTTTAATTGAATGGCCTAAGAATGGAAGGCCTGTGCAATTAGTTTTTGTCAGTGACTTGTCAGTTGTGCTGTGTGTCTGTCCATCCACCTTGGTGAACTTGGAAGGCAATTTCAACTAAACTGGCAAACTGGAGGAGATCACAAAAATAAATGGCAAGTGATTGGGCAGACAAGAAGGACTTTATTAGTGAGTTTATTAGGTTCCTGTGAAGATACATGGAACAGAATTCCAACAGCAGGAAGAGATTCGAGCAGACTTTGTCGTTGACCATAAGATGCAAGGCTGGAGGAAACCAGGCTTCATTAGGCCTAGAAATCTACTGCTTGTTTTTCTTCTTCAGTCTCATTGTGAGGTATGTCAGTCAGTTTCTGACCGCTTGACTCTTGGGAGTTATCATGTCTTCTCTTACCTGTTGCTCATTGGGAGCCCAGCCTGTCAAACACAGCAGAGAATGCAAAATGGGCAGGCATGGCAATGTCCAGCTGTATTCATTCTGATTAAGTATTAGTGTTTATTATTGCCAGTTTTAATCTGTTAGGGACATAGGCACTTCCATCTACTCCAGGTATTTGTAGGATATTCTAAAAATGTTGAGTAATCTTTGTCTCTTGGGAAATAAGCCACGATGTCAGAATCAAAATAATTCTTTTCCCAATAATAGATAAATCACCCTTCATGTTGGTGAATATGATTGTGTTTTTTGTTATTTTTTAATCCTGTTCCCTTTTGCAGAGGGGTAAAAGTTGGAAGGTGACACGCTCACCATGAGGGTGTTACCCTAGCACAAATGGCTTTCTACCCCTCTGGTTTTCTGCAAGCTGAAGAATCACTGCCTAATTTTTGCACCCCTAAAGAACTTGTCCAATCAGGAATGACTCAAACAAGCATTTGGCCACCACCTGCCACTGAGACCAGTTTGGAAGAGTCAGGGAAAACAAACTTTCTGCCCACTGAAAACCAGGGCCTTTTACCCTTATGAGGGTTGTTTTTCAGAGGAATAAGATACTGTGAGGAAACTAGCTGCATGCAAAGATCGTTCTTGTCTCACATGTGTGTTTAACTCCCTTTAAACAGCACTCTGTAGCTTCTCCTAGGTCTTCTGGGTGTTCAGCATTGTTACCAGGTTTGGAAAAGGTTTGGAAAAGGTTTTTCCAATCAAGGTTTGGAAAAAGGAGATGACTTGTTTTTTACACAAGATATAAAGTGCTTCAGGAATTAATTTAATATACAGTCCTTTCAAGAGTCTCAGGGACAGCTCCTGGTGACCTGAGACAGGTGGTGCTGCCCGCCTGAGCTCCTGCCAGCTGCCCGGGCTCCTGCTGGAAGCAATTTTTACATGAATTTGGCATGACCAGGTTACTTTAGGTCATTGTGGTAGCATCCCAGACCTGTAAATGGTATAGTTAAACCAGTAGATACTATTTTGTCTATTAATCTTCCTAGAAAAGCCTTTGTAATCCTAATTTTCTAGGCCATTAGGGTAAAGGGAGATTACAACTAAAGCTGGTTTACTAACTTTACTCACCTTGGTTTTGCCCAGCCCAGATCTCTTAGGTGTCATGTAGCGTGTCTGCCTGCAGCTTCAGTCATTACTTCCCTCACTGGTCTTTCAGGAGTGTTTTCTGACATTTAGGCCTGAGCAACTCTATCTTAGTGCAAAGTTAGATTCATCTCCAGAGCTGGTCCTGGACTGCTCAGCAGGTCAGACCAGGAATCCTCCAGAGGTCCCTGACAACCTCAATTACCGTGTGATTCTGACCCACTCCCTCTCTCGAGTCACTTCAGAAGCACTAATTTATTCACAGTTACACAGAACGCTGCAGTGGAACAGGAAGAGCATCCAGTCTGTGATGCCTGAATCTTCTTCCACCGCTTCACCTGCTTGTTTTGAGTTACTCTGCACTGCACAGACCTAGTTGTATCCCCTCCTGGCCATGACCACGCTGCCCTGAGTGCTTCCTGGTGCTTCCATGCACCAGTCACGGGTCACCAGAGTATGGGATTCGCGATGGCTCTGGGTGAAGCAGGTGACAGACTGGTGCTCCTTAGGAGCTGAGGGCAGAGGAAAGGGTGGGCTCTCAATCTCCATGGAAGCACTTCATCATGAAAGCTCATTTCTTGCACCTGCTTCATTTGTTCCTCGGCTTTCAGCTGCTGACAAAGAGATGCTTCTGACTTTCTCACTGCATCCTCCTGGGACTCATGGCCAGACTGGGCTGCCCCGTGTGCTGGTATCATAGAATCATAGAATGGCATGGGTTGGAAGGGACCCCAAGGATCATAGAGCTCCAACTCCCCTGCCACAGGCAGGGACACCAACCTCAGGCCTGGAGCTACACAAGGTTGCCCAGGGCCCCATCCAACCTGGCCTTTAACGCTTCCAGGGATGGGGCATCCACCCCCTCTCTGGGCAGCCTGTTCCAGCCCCTCACCACTCTCTCTGTAAGGAACTTCCCCCTAATACCTAATTTAAACCTTCCTTCCTTTAGTTTTAATCCATGCCCCCTACGGTACCCTGTGCTCCCCCAACGACCCTCGGCCTGTAGCGCACCCTCCCCGAGGGCTGCGTGAATTTTGCTCCCAGCGCTCCCGAAAAGCCTCTCCCCGGAGCTCAGCGGGAAACTTCACTAGCAGCGAGCCCTTACCGAAGCCGGGTCGTTCCCGCCTCTCGGCGGGAGAGACCCGTCGCCGCCGCTGGCCCCGGGTGTGCCCGTGACCCCGCGCGTGTCCGCGCGTGCGAGAGCCCCTCCGCCCCCCCCCCCCCCCCCCGCCCGGCGTTTCGGCGCGGGCCAGCAGATGGCGGCGCCGCCCCGGCTGGGCGCGCAGCCCCGCGCACGCCGCTGCCGCGCGAGCCCCGCTCCGGTTACAACCCTCCCCCGCCCCCGCCCTCCGCGGCGGTGTCTCCCTCCCCGCCACCTCCCCGCCTGTCACTATCACGCCGGAGAGCCACCATGGCGCACGGCGGGCCACGCGTGTCCGCCGCTGCCGCTCCGCGCGGGGCCGCCCGCCTGCCGCTGCTGCTGCTGCTGCTGCCGCCGCTGATCCTGGGCGCCGCCGCCGCGTTGCGCTGCGTGGAGCCCTGCGGCCGCCCGCGCCCCGGAGCCCTGACCCGCGGGGCACGCAGTCCGGCGGAGCCTCGGCGCGGCGGCGGGGCGGCGGCGGGGGACAGCCGCTCCAGGAGAGCATCCTCGGCGGCTGGCCGGGAGCAGGTCTCCCTCATCAGCACGTCCTTCGTGCTCAAAGGGGACGCGTCTCACAACCAGGCGATGGTGCACTGGACGGGCGAGAACAGCAGCGTGAGTGCGAGGGGCAGTGCGGGCGGGCTGGGCGTGTGTGTGTGTGTGTGTGTGTGTGGTGTCCCTGCCTTTACCCCTGCCCTGACCATTGCTTTGCCCCCGCAACTTGCCGGGCGCAGCCTGCCGCTGCCTCCTACGCTCCGCCGGGCTCGGTGTGGCCGAAGAGCGCTGCTCCCTCCGTCCGCTGCCCTGCCGGGGGGCACGCCGGAGTCCCCGCGGGCCGCTCTCGGGGCGAGCAGCGCCTTGACGGCCGCTGAGGTGCCGCCGGGAGGCGAAACGCCGCCGGGGTCGCCTGGACCCCGCGCACCCTCCTCTACTTCCCCAGAAGTTTGGAAAGTTTGCGAGCGCGCATCTCGCGGAGGGGCCGGGTGCGCGGTGTGCGCCGCGCTGCCTGGAGGAGGAGAAGGAGGAGGAGGAGGAAGGCTTGGTCCCGGAGCGGCGAGGCGGTGGCCGTGTGCGACCGGCGCGGCTCCGGGTCTTCGGGGGCAAAGGAGAGGCAGGGGGAGAGCTGCGGCGGGGCGGGTTGGGGGGGGGGAGGGGAGGGGATTATCTCCTCCAGCCCCACAGAAAGCCCCAGATTAAATTGTCGATGTTTAATCGATTCGCATCGATTCGATCATTCCCGTGTTACCTTCGCCGCGCTCTGTCTCCTCCAGCGCCGAGGAAAGAAAAACCCAACCCAAAAATCAAATACAACGCGGCCCCGGGCTCGAGGTGGAGGCGAGCGGCGGGCAGGCGGCGGGGGCGGCTGGTGGGAGCGGGGCGGCCCCGCGGGGAATCCGCCCGGCGAGCGCGGAGTCACCGCCGCGGCGCGGACAGTGCGCGGACAGGGCTGGGACTAGGCAGGCATCCCCCCTGTACTGCCCGGGGCTGCACTCCGCCGGCAGCCTGGGGGGCATCCCGCTAAGCTCCGGGAATAGCAGCAGCTCTCCGGTGGTTTCTACAGCCTCATCGGTGGATAAAAAAATCGCAGACTGGGATCAGTGTTACAGCATTACAGCATCGGCGTTCACAACTTTTTGTAGTTAAGTGCCTTGCTTTTATTATTTAATTATCGCTGTTAGGCAGCAGCTCTCACGGTGAGCACCTGTCATCTATTTTTAAGTCCTTTGCAAGTCTTCACTTCTGATGTATCTACCCCATTAGCGCGTAGGGTATTTACTTGCACGGGTGGTTTCAGGGATTTGCTGCTTCTAATTTATCCTTCCCTGTAACATTATATCATAACAGCGGATGTCATAGGTAAATATTACATAGCACCTTGCACTGTCTGTGTAACTTCACAGACAGGAAAGTATCGTTAGGAAGGCTCAAGATCAACTTTCTCCTGGAATAATTTTAGTGTTTCTGGAAAACTGAGGTGTTTTTACTGCAGTTCAGCTAAGCTCTGACTCTGCTTGAACTTTGTGAATTTAGCATAAAGTTTACTTAAACTTGGCTCAGTTCAGAGAGCTCATGCTGTACGTCTCCTAAGTATGTGAATTATCATCTTTTCTCTAGGCTCTTGTGTTTTTTTGCCTGTTTTTGTAGGGAGTCACCCAGGATGTGGAGCTGCTCAGGCTCCACGGGATGCAGTGATTCCCTTGAGCATCCCGAACGCTTGTGTTAATGCTCTTGTGTAATCAGGTGTCAGAGTTGGAGTCAGCGTCATAAAGCTTGACACTGTCAAAAGCAGGTTTTGATTTGCTCAGGAAGGAAGTGTAAGATGATGGCCATTTTCTGTGAAGGGAAAATGTTGCAAATCAGCAGCATCAGCTATTCTGATTCTATCCTTCCTCCATTTCTCTGCTGTTAGACTGCTGCCGTTTTTTGTGGACAGTGCTTAGGACTACTTCTTGAAGAATTCAGTATTAAAAAGTTGGGATAAGTTCATTTTTTGACACAAAAGGCAAGTAACAGCTTTCATGCAAAGCGCTCTGCACTCAAAACTGAATATAGTAGAACCTTGCTAATCCACATTTATGACTAGTGGTCTCTCCTCGCCTCTGCAAAGATTTAATAACAGATGCTGCAGTGAGGGCTTGTATTGCTAAAATGTTATTATTTTTTCATAGTATACTACAGTTCACTTACTAGAGTGCTACCATGTAGTCTCTTCAAAAGCAAAGACAAATGGCAACTGTCAGAATAAATGAAAATGGTTAGAGTCTTTGCTGCAACTTCTTAATTCTTTTTTGTTACTGTCTACTAATTCAGTACTGCAGAATGATACTGTCATCATTAACACCCGAAGATGCTCTCCACAGTATTTACACGTTCCATAAAAAATACTTTTGAGGAGTTACTTAAGAAGTACGTTGCTTACTCTGCCTGCCATCAGATGATTACTGCTAGGCAAGGCTGGATTTGAACGAGTGACCTGCTAATGAGAGACTCTTTGCTGCCTTAACCCTAATGAGAGCAGCCAGTCTTTCTGCACTGGCTCTTTTACAGTTTGGTCAGCAATTTTTTTTTTGCACCTTCTTTTCTTGTTAGCTTTGCTTTATTGCACGCTGCCAGTAGAAGAGCTGATTTTAACAAAGGCTTCCACAGAAAAAATGATTTGTAAAAGACAGCCTGTAGACATTTAGGTATTTATTTATTTATTTTAAAAGAAATACGTTAAGCCCAGTGGAAGCAGGGTGGGCTTAAAGGGTTTGGAGAGAGTTTTGCTGCCCGTGTGTATATGAGATTAAAACAAGTGAAAATAAGTACCTGACCCAGAACATATTAAGGGATGTTTGTTTGTTTATTTTACTCTGAGTTAGGAATGCTGAGATCCAGTGCTTCTCTGACCTGGCATCTCACCTGTGTTCTTAAATCCATGGCAAATCTTGCCTTGCTGCAGAAGCAGGGGCTCGAGCCCTGAAGAACTGCTCTGTCCCAACACATTGCAGTCAAGGGGAGGAGGTCATTCCTAATGCTGGGGTTTTGGGTTAGACCTGGGAACCTCAGGAGGCGCTGAGCAATCTTAGTGTCACCAGGCACATTTGGCACCTCATTGGAGGAACTCAGCACTTTGTAAACCAAGGAGCTAAACTAGTTGCTCTACCCTTTGCAGCTGCATGGCTGAAAATTTGACAGTGATGAGCTCCAGATGACCATATATCCTCTTAAACACCTCACCTAGTAAAATAAGTGAAGAAGAAATATGCACTAGGATTATTCCTTTGAGCTCTGTGATGGAGAGACAAATAACCATAAAAGCAGAGGGGGCAGCTGCTTCTCTGAGGGATGTTCACCTGCATGAATAGTTCATTGAAAGTGCTACCACGGAGTGCTCATGTGTGTGAATCAAGGGCAGATGAATAAATTTGAAAGGGGCAGAGGTTAGGTTGATGTGTACACGGAGCTTTAACAAAATTATTTACGTCTTGTAAATCCTCCTGTGCTGCAATAATGGGAGCATGTGATTTTTGGTTGCGTGAGGCGTCTTGAAAGAAACTAAGGCAGCAGCATAAATTAAATTGGTCCTCTCTCCTCCCCTTCTTTTCTGTGCTGTAGAAGTCTGACACATACTTTATTATCCTCTTGTAATGCCGTTAGTTTTGTGGGTTAGGGAAACAGTGGATTTGATTGCACAGCAGAGTATATGGTTACACTGATTGTAAAGTGAGTTTGAGTAACTGGGAAGCTCACTGTACGCTTCCCCACCTTCTCAAGAGAGAGCCGTGCATGGGGGTATGGAAATGGCTTCTGGCTTTGTGTCGTCATTACTTTTATTTTGTATTCTGATAATTAACTATTTATGAATTCCATAAATGGCAAGTCTGCCCCCAACCTTCCTTGACAGTGGGATGCATAGTTAAAGCTGTCACTAGTGATGCAGGTCTTGCAAAGCTGGTCCTTGTAACATCAAGAGTGTTTCTGGTTAGTGAGTTCCTACAATTAGTATTTCTGCACTCTGTCCCCTATGCCCACAGAAATCGGTTGTGCACTATTACTTTTAGACAAAGGCTCATGCAAGTGGAACTAATTTCCTTTCCAGTCTTAAAATATCATACATTGAAGACATGACAGGTGGGTGGTGCAGCACACCATTTACTCTGGTCAGGGCTAGTGACTGACATCTGTGTAACTGATAAATAACATGGAGTTGTGCATCAGAACATGTACAGGTAGTGTACCTACAGAATCACCTCTTACTGCATTAAGCTGAATATGTATGTTCCCAGATTTACTAAAAATACACTACCCTTCCTGATTTGGGGAGAAATGCTCAATTGATGACAACTTTAAAAACCCCTGCTTTTCGTTAGAAGAGACCTTATAGTCATCCCAGGAGCCTTTTTTGTGCTAGGTAAACAACTTACTTTGAAAAACTAGATTCTGTTTGACCCTCCTGGAGAATTCCCATTGTGCATTTACACTAGCTGATTTTAAAAAAGAAAATAAAAATCAAAGCCAAAACAGAAATACGGGAAGAGTGAGACTCATATTCACAATTGATTTTGATTCGTGGGCTGCTCTTCATGCTGTGTGCAGACTGCTGAAGTGTTGTGAGCAGGATTTCAGCCAACTAGTTCTAAGTTTGCAGTTTCATGGTGCCAGTATTTCCTTTTTTTTTGTTTGTTTGTTGTCAAAATATTAAGTCCATCCAGGCATTTAATTTGTCCAGTAAGTTGATGTTGTGATCCCTCATCAAATAGTAGCTCTTTGTTATGGGAAATAAACATAAACACACACATTTTTTTTCCCAGACTTAATAAACAGCAGCTTATCAGAAAGGAAGGTTTATTGCATGTCTCCAGAAATTGCTACACACAAAAACTTCATCTGATCCAGACTTTTCTGTATCTGATATACAGATACTTTGTTTAATTTAAAAAATATTACTCTTTGTGATACAGTTTCCCAATATATGATTTGTAGAGCCCAGTGATCACTAAATGTGTTCTGGCAGATATTTTATTTAATTGGTTTTCTGTTTTGTTCAGTTTGCAATAAATTGTGCTGATGGGATCTTTAAAAAGCCTTGACTTCAATATTACTAGAGCAGTATCTGTAACGGTAATTATCTATTCAAACGGGGCCAAAGTCCATTTGTGGTAAGGTTTTGGTGCAATTGCTCAAGAGTAGCCAGACTACTTTTTATGAAACTAAAGGGAGCATGAGGTCAGAAATCCTGATGGCTTGGACCTTTGATAAATGGCAGATATATTGCAAAGTGAAAGACAGATTTCCCATAGGGAGGGTGTTTTTTTACATTTTATTTTAAAATTCCTTGAGATGATAGTGTGACAAAAAGCAAACAGAAACCAAATAATCATATTTGAATGGAACAGCCAAGTCCCACATGAAAAGCAGAATTACTTTAATCTGACTGAAATAACTTAGGAGTTTAACATCAACATCCTTTTTACCCCCCATTTCCCCCCCCCCCCCCCAGTGATTTAAAGTTTATGGCTTTCTTCATTTATTTGCTTCTACCAGTCTCTGTTTTCCCTCTCTTCCAGCCCTACAGCTTACTTGTCATGTTGCTGCCTACTGAGCTCTGTCCACATTTCAGCAAATTCCAGCTGCTAAAGAAAGGAAAGCACCTCTTCTCATGCCCTAAGTAAACACTTAAAATTGATAGATACTTTAATTAGCAAGTGTGTGTTTCAAACATGCTTGAAAGTCCTTCCACGCCTGCAGCCATACCTGGTTTTACTCAGTTTGCTGGTTTAACTGGCATTACCTGGTTTGCTTAGGAGCAAGCTACTAACTAGCAGCTTTAGCTTGAGTAGGTACTACTGTGGTGAGCTCAGAGAGTTTAAATCTAGGAGGGAAATTTAGCAGCGGACACTAAAGACACCGGATTTAAATCCTATCTCTGATGCTGCTGATGGGTTACATGTGCATGATAAACCAAATCTGGCTTAATGACAATCATTAGATATGGCTT
Organism: Hypotaenidia okinawae; assembly: GCA_027925045.1. Classification (NCBI taxonomy): domain Eukaryota; kingdom Metazoa; phylum Chordata; class Aves; order Gruiformes; family Rallidae; genus Hypotaenidia; species Hypotaenidia okinawae. The sequence goes on from BSDF01000004.1 coordinate 96,878,150, forward strand.
TAGGCTGTTGATAGAAAGCTGACATATCACAGTGGGAACATAATGCATTCTTCCCAGGCTTGACAGTGCTAGGAACTTACAGATATGAATATTTGGAGAAATAAATGAGGACATCCCTTTTGATTTTATTAAAATTCAAGGCACTGGTAGAATCTTTTTGAAAACACAGAAGGAGAAAATGATGAGCTTTTCAGAAAAACAGTAATTGTTCTGCTAAAATGGGAAGTTCTGTGAGTTGTGTACTGATTTATGAATTTAAAACATGAAACTATCTGGATTACACAAGCTTTTATGCCAGGCCCTTTGCATGTCCAGATAAAATATTAGGTGGTCCTGTCTATTAAGACCAAAGGATGTCAGTGTAAGGAGAAATAATCTGCAGTACAGTGCAAGGGAGATCCTTCCTGGTCCTGGAAGCACAACTTCATTTAAGCCAAAGCTGAAACTCTACGTAGAAAGTAGTCTGCAGTGTATGACCACCCGCCATAGCTCAGGATGAAACTTGATGACCTGCAACATTCCTTCAGCATTTTGATTCCCATAATCTCACATTCTTTACTAAACATTCCCATCTCCAACCCCCTCCCCCACTATAATAATAATTAAAAACTCTAACAGTCACCAATGACGCTTTTGAAAGAAATAATGGATGGGATCCTTTGTTGTGCCTTACTTCAGCCATCAAGTCTAAGCTTGGTCTTCTGTAGTAGGAAGGAGGTGGGATAGAGTCCCTGGATTGATCTCTACCCTTACAATCTTAACAGCCATGCTTGAGAAAGCATGGATGAGTTGACTTTTGAAAACATCTCTCTCTCTACTTACTGGAGAGGGGCCTAGATTACTGACTTTGATGCAGCACAGGATTCATTTAAAGTTGTCCCTAACCCATGGATGTTTGTTGCTGCTGTGGTTATTTCCTTCCTCCCTTATTGTAGTGTAGCTGTTGGAGTTCCAGTTGTGGATTAAGACACTGTTGTGGTGGATATTGCACAACCCCAATGCAAAAAAGCAGGTGCAGTTCTAAAGATTTTGTAATTAGAATTTTACGTACATACATCCCCTAGGAACAGAACCGCATGCTTAAAGGGTGTACATTGACAGAGATTACACAAGGGTCTAAGTTTCAGTCCGAGGGCTGCTCCCACAGCTGCTGAAGTATTTTTTTGCTACTGACTTGTCATATTTGTACATAAGCAGTCATGGGGGGTAAGGCCTGAAATCCCCCCTCTGAGTTGAGAGTTAATCAGGGGTTTAGAACCATGCTCGCTCTGTGTGTACTTTTTTCCTGTCTCTCTGTTGTCCCAACCAGTAGATCTGCAATGTGCCAAGAAAAAGTGAAACAGTTTCAGCAGTAAGGGCTGTGAGTCTGTGTTCTGGCAGGAGATGTGTATTTCAGCTCTTTGTGCAGAAGGGGGAATTAGCCCTGCGGCTGGATGAGCACTTTAACCCCAGTGCTGCTGTGTAAGGGTGAGGAGGGCAGTGTGGCTTCCCACGGGAGGAGCTTTTCAAGCCCTGTTTCAAAGGGCATTGCCGCTGTGCACTGTGAAACGCTCAGTGCTGCAGGTGTGTGCTCGTGCACCTGCTGGACTCACTGCCTTTGGTAAGATGAGTGGAGAAGTGCTGTGTTTATGGATCCTGTTGGGTTTTGTCAACCCTGGGTGAGGCTGCTGTGGGAAGAGGGGAGATGCTGAGATGCTGCTGTGATGCTCCACACTCTGTCAACACGCCTGCACGCTCTGAAGCAGTCCTGCAGCGTTCACGGTGATACCTTGGGGAGATGTGAGGCTTGGTCAGAGGTAGAGCGTGGGGTTCCAAAGGAACAGCTGTTGGGTTAAACTGAAGCTGAATAGGAATACTGAGAAACCAGGTACCTCACCAGTGCCTTCCAAAGTGGCACTTGCATTACATAGGTGATTTTGTGCCTTGCTTTCCTACCTGCAGGGTGAGAATAACAGCACTTCCCTAGCTCTCAGGACTGCTGCTGTTCTAAATAAGCTGTGCACTTTGATATTGAAGCAAAGGTTGTAACCGTTAACACCTAAAAGAAGCAGGACCATAGCAAATCACATCTATGGTTTCTTTGTTCCTTTGACTGTCTCACAGTACAGTCTAGGAATTAGGGAAGAAAAGGCTCTCACAGGTCATGCAAACTTCTCTGCTTGTTCTGATGTTCATTTTGATTAGGGCTCCTTTTAATGTGTAGTCCAGTATAATTTAAATGCCTGGACTCTGGCACTTAAAGATCATTGAACAGACTAAAGATTACGTGACTAAAAACATTTTCAGTGAAACTTAACCTGGATTTAACATGTTTTTTTCTGCCTCTGTTTACCAGTACACTGAAATAACTGCTGCCTTCTCAGTGTTTGTACCTTTCCTACTTTTGTAGACTACTAGTCATTTATCTGAATAACATTTGTTTTGGCCTTTAAAATTTTCTTTTGTAACTCATTTTGCTAGCTCTTTAATTGCACCATCTGGATAAGACAGAACCTACATATAATAATACCAACCCTGTGTTTGACTGGCACATTTTTAGAAATGTACATACACACAGAGATTATTGTTCATTTCTGGCTTCCCTCTAATCTCTCTAATGTCCTTGTGATTATCTGTGAAAGAAAACTACAGAACAGTAGATAGTTGTGGGGTTTTTTTAAAAATATACGTCATGAAACAAATAATTTGATCATAAGCAAAAAGCTAATTTCTATGGCTTCTGTGCAGGAGCATTGTTAGAAGTTTGTTCTAGTAGATGAAGTGGATGCATTTGATGAGGTTTTTTCCCCCAATTTTTTTCTTTCGTGGTCTTTGGACAAGATACCTCTCTCTTTGGAGACAGGGTAAAACTGTGTGAAGTGTCACAGAAAGTATTTGCAAGCACCAGCTACTATCATGTGTCCTTATTCCTACTGAGCAGCAGGCCCATGTTTACTGGCCAGCGTGTTGAGTTCTAGCATGCTTTTTTCATCACTGTTACTCTCTTCTCTGCTGCCCAGACATAAAGTGCCACTGGGGAAGAGCAGTCTTCCCCCAAGATGTGTATGAGCACGGTGTGATGTACTGGGGCTCTGCTCTGAGTTGGTGGCATTTAGGTGCTTCTTCAATACCAATAAATAATAATGCTGATATCTGAAGATTGAGCTGTTCCACCTGCAAATTCTAGCGGTGCACAGCCTGGCCTCCCTAACTGAGCTACAGCACAGAAAAGTTGCTTTTCTCAGGTATTGAAGAACAGCCTGTTTATGGTGAGCGCATTCCTGTGCTTGCCTCTATCAGCAATTGCCACTGCAGGACAAGTCCCCCACGGGATGGAGCTGAAGGGTGAGAGAAATAGGTTGGAATCACTCTTTGAGCTTTGGGCAGTGTTTCAGTGTTAAATGTGACTTATATTGAAGAAGTAGTTGTTTCTTCATTGAAAACACAATTGTATCAGGGGATGCTAGGTTGCCATAAAATCTTCCTCAGTCTAAGTTAAATATTATGCGTGTTTTTTTCTGGCAGAAAACATACCTTGTAACTTGCTTTTTTTTCGGAGGATTGGATCTGCCTGTGAGTCTAAGGCATCTAAATCAGCAGCAGTACTCCTTAAATCTCATCATTTACAGAAAGGAGAATATGTTTGGTTCTTCTTTTATGCTTGTAGGTATTGTGTTGGGTGTGTAGTATAAGTAGATATCAGTGTTAACACAGGTAAAGAGTATAACCCCGAGGAACTCATGAAACTCTTTGTCTGGATGGCTTTATTAGGCATGGCTTTTGAGGGGCTCCATGGGTGAGGCATAAAGCCAGAATGAAAGCAATTAAAGCAACACGTGCCAGCATCAGGTGGATTACTTCCTGGGTGCACAGAGGTCTTCACAAATCAATTACCACCACAAGGCAATGGGGACCCATTGGGAAGTAGTGCGTGTACATTGTGCTCCAACATTCTGCCTGGTACAGAGCTCATGAGGTGAACTAGAGGGAGATTTGTAGCAGCAAATGTCTGTAGATGTCCAGGGACCTGGCTGGGGATGCTGGTGACCCATAGCTACCTGTGGTTGAATGGCACAGAAACACTAATGCTCTTTTGCCTGCCTCACGTCAGCCTGCAGTGATCTCTCCCAGTGGGAAAAGAAATCATAAGCGAATGATTGGATCTGCTCTGTGTTTGTGTGTTTATACTTACAGGTTCTAATCGCCATGATTCTGAACTAAACAAACCCCAGTACCCTATTCCATACAGGTTGGTATTAACACACTTCTGTCTCTAAGTCCCCATCTGGTTTTCAGAGTGATCCCACCGTGCTCTTTCTGAGCACTTCATGGGGCACTGTTGACACTAGTAAGAGTTCACATTAGATTTGGCTGCTACATATTAATTTGCAGATGCTCTGTGTTAACATCATTCCTTCTGGTCTCTCCCGTTTTAGTCTTGTAAACTTCACAAGTTGAATTGATATGTATAGGACTTTGGGTATCTTAGCATTTCATGTGGTTAGAGTGCAGAAGCAAGTAGGCATATGAACTACAAAGCTTTCCTTTCCCAGGCTCAGGTGCCTCCATAAGGCACTAGGACTTATCTGAATCGCAGCTTTTGAATTAGAGGTCCATTTCTTATGTTGCTAATTTGTTTGCCTTTTAATCAGTGGTATCCTATGTTTCTCTGCCTGTTACCTAACCACATAGTGACAAGTGTGTCAAAAGGTCTCAGTCACCTTGAGAGCAATCTTGAAACGTGCTCTCTACCCTGAGTTGGAAGTACAAACTGAAGAGAAACTATGCAAAACCTCTGTGTTGGGAGTATGGTGTCTTTGGAGTGACTGGTAGTTGTGACAGACTGCAGAGGGCCGAACTGCCTGGTTGCCCTTGGCTGTGCCAGTGCTGAGGGTAGAGCTGGGAAGCTGTTACTGTTGGTGGCCCTGAGCCAATACTGGCAGAGTCAACTGCTCTCTGTGAGGTTTCCCAGCCTGATAGAAAAATCCAGAGTTTTTTCCTCTTTTGTCTGTGGCATCCACTGAGGTGCTGCTGAGCACACGCAGGAGGGAGGAGGATGTCTGGGTGGAGCAAAAGTGCCCGTATTTTTGGAGCAAGCAGCCCGCTATCAGTGTTTCAAATTTCTCTTGGGTCACAGATATTATGATTAAACTCTGTCTAAAACCATCTTAAAGAAGAGAAACAAGGAAATATGTTGCACATCAGCTGAACAGCATTTTTGTAGCTCCATGAAACCCACTTTGTGATTCACTGATTAAACTGTTGGCTCTGACCCGCTTCTGCAAAGGAAGATGCAGAAGGAATGCATTCCCCTGCATATAGACTGAATTGGGCACCCGTGCTTAAAAGCTGCAAGAGGTAGCTCAGCGAACACGTTTTCAATTCATAATGAAATACATATGTTCATCTTTGTGCAGCATCTCTCAAGGGCTACTGTGAGGAGCACTGAGGGCCGCTAACAAGATCTCCTTTTCCTTCCTTCCTTCTCTTCCAGCTGCTTTGAAACAGCTGTGTTTTTATCAAGTGGGCTACATTTAGAGGGCTCTGAACCTTGGTATTCCTTTTAATAATCTCATTGCTCCTGGAGAACTCTTAAGAGACAGCAATTTTAAAATTCACCGTATAAGCACCTTGTGCCTTATGTTCCATCATTTTATTAAAATACCCTTGTGAGAAAGGAGGGAGATTATTGACATCAGGCTACCATACATAATCAGCGTGAGAGCCAGGTAGTTAGCTAGTAAATTACCAATCTAAAATACTTTTTTTTCTTTTTTTTTTTTTAGTTTAGATAACTACAGAAAAGCCACTTCTTAAACTGGCACGAACTGGCACATCTTAAGAATTGAATGAAAAGCAAGCTTCTTTGTCAGCGAGTGGACTTGGTTCGGCTTGGTCAGTCTGTAAGCACTCAGGAATGTTTGAACTGCTTTTGTATGTGCTACAGAGGAGAGAGATGTTTTATGAACATTAGAGCTGCATGAAAAGAAGACCTTCCGCTTCCTGTTTGAATCAATGTCCATATTATTGTGAGGGATTACATCGTGGCTTTAATGTTTGTGACTGTGAAGAGAGTGTTCCTGACGGTAGTTGAGAAGGGCATAATCTTTATTTTGTTTGCAGAAACTGCCAGCAAGTCTGGTGATTGCATTGCTGTATTTTGTGAAGTATATCGAGGCTCCCTGAGGGAGCAGGGCTCAGTCCAGCGTGATGCTTCACAGGGGTCGGTAGCTCGGAAGTCGAGCCCTTGGAGATGAGAGCACTGAAATTCACATTTAGGCTTAGACTATGTGCCAGGAAATAATAGAAAGAGTTCATAGTCTTTGATCCACAGTCTGTTGTATGTGGGGGGTTTGGATAAAATATGCAAGCTTTTTATTTTTGTAGTAGCTAAATAGACTTGTATTTATTAACTGAACCCGGTTGTCACAGTCACTATCACTCAGTGAGAAACTCTGCTCCCCTTTAGGCAACTGGTACATCTGTCCTTTGTTTCTGTTACTTTTCTGTCTGCTTTTTCGTATGTCTCATTCCTTCTGTCTCCTTTCTTTGTGTGTCTCCTTTGTTATTCCCCCTTCATTTCCTTCTCTGTATTAAAACACCTTTCTCACCCCTGAGAGCTTAAATTGCATCATCTTCCCTGTTCCATTTGAAAAAAAAGAGATCTTCAAAGACATGGTTAGTAATGACACAGATGTCATCAGTTTGGAGTTGCCATTCCAGTGAATATAGATGTGCACATTTGGTCACATGCTGTCTGCAGGGCTGGACAGACAGCATGGCATTGCTTAAGGAAATCTTGCGTTCATGGCAGTATCTGTAGCTCTAGAGCATAGCAATAGCAGATGTTTAGAAAAACCACTGTCCCCAAAATACACGTTCTAAGTTGATACAGGCCCAGGGGCAGTGCCTTTCACCTTGTGCCCTCCCCGCCTAAAGCTGTGTAGTAATCTTTTAAACTCATCTGGGGTGAGTTTCAGTCTGGGGACATGAATTAAACAAACTGCTTCTGCGTTAAGTTTCTGGGTGTGTTTAATGGATCATAATTAGAAATGGAAGACTCAAAATCCCATTTCCAGTCATCCATTGTGTAATCTGCACACCCCATCTAATAAGAATTTGTGTACAGCTCATCACTGGTAGAATTACTCTGTGGCTCACCCAGGTTTAATTGAAAAATAATCATAATCTATTCAGTGTTAGATTTAATAAGTAAATGAGGTATTGTGACCAAAACACAACTTCTGAAACATTTATTACCGTGGATTTTATTGTCTGGATTAAATTCAGATATTGGTGCATGTCATTCTGATAAGTGACTTTGCCAAGTATGCCTCATGATTATGTTTTGCATCCTATAGGCAATGAATTCTTTTTCCTTTAAGTGAAAGGAAATACTTACAAGCTGTTACTTATTGCAGGAATTTAAATGAATGAAGCTTCTTTTGAAAACAAAGGCAAACTGAGGAAAACAAAGACAGCAAATGAGTGTGAAGCTGTCCTAGGAGGGAAACTGCAGCTCATACATGCAAGCTCTGTAGCTTTAGCTGAGCCTTGAAAACATGTGAGTCAAATACAGGGAAGCACTAAGGTCTTGGTGCCTGGCATAGCTTGTTTCTCTGATGCAAGTGCACTTGCTGTGCAGTCACTACAGTTCATGGGCTGAAAGAAGATGAACAGATTTAGAGTGCTTTTATCTAACACGAAATTGATACTGTCTTAGGGGAATGACTTCTAAGAACATCAGATTGTCTGTACTAGGCTAGACCCCTGGATATCTAGGGAAGAGCATCAGACTTGGATGAATATTTTGTGATCCTTCACCAGACAGCTTTTCTGGCCAACAGCAATTTGTGGCTCAGGGGTAACTGTAAAAGCTTTTCAGGTGCAAGAAGCATACCTTGTTTATAAACATGAAAACAAGAAGGGAAGGTGAGCTTAGGTACCTAAATGCAGCTGTTAGCTGAAATTGCTGGTACTGAATGTCTGTTGGTTACTTTATCCATTCCCCAAACTGCAATGAGTTCAAATTTTGGGGTATGTTCTCCAAGTGATTTAAATGTTGTGCCTCTGTAGTAGTTATAATTTCAAAACTACTTCTTACTACATTGATTTAAATAGTATTTAAATTCCAGCAAATTACGTAAAAGAATAAGTAGACCTATCAACACAGAATGTACGAAGGACTTCTTTTCTACTGCAAGTTTCTCACCAACCTGGGAAGTTTGAAGGGTACTGTTTCTCTTGAGTGAATGTTGTTTCTAAAAAGAAAGATGCACAGAAAAAGTAGTTTTTTAGATTTTTTTGTTTTTATGTAATTTGTTATAGCATCTTTTTAGAAATGTTGGATGTTGGTACTATCCTGAATGTCTTCCTTGGCTATTTGAAATCGAATAAACGTTCATTAAATGGACAACCTCATGTGAACCAGGATTAATTTAAAATTCAAGCCATTATTTTCTTGGTACATAACCAATACAGTATACATTCTTATCAACAAGTGAGCCTCATTTTTAATTTATGAAAGTTTACCTGAGAGTATTCAAGTGTCTCTCCCTTTCCAAGTATTAAAAAATGTCTTTGATATCTCAGGTGTTGATTTTAAAACAGCTGATTGTCTGGTACACTGTATAATAAAGTTGTTTTGATACATACAAGAAATGCTGCTTGTTCCTTCCAAGTTTGCATGGCATAATTAAGCTAGGTTTTTGTTCAGTAAAAATGGTGATCCTGTTAAAATAAAAATCAATCCTTTTCTCCTAAGTTACTTTAAGGCCAATTATTAAACAGGCATAATCAAGCTTCTTAGACTTTAAGAAGTGGTAATGGTGAATTTTGAAAATCTTCTTGCTCATTCTTATTTACAAGGAGTTCAAGATTTAAAAATAAAGGTCTCTAGTGCTTTCTTTTCATTTTTAATATGGAATTGAAGGATATCAATAAAAACATTCAATTATAGTGGACTGTCTGTAGGCTCCATGGGAACCCAAGCCATGATTAGATTTCTCAGCCAGAGCACAGCAGCACCATTTCATTGACTTAAATTTCACCCATTATGGAAGGATTCTTAGCTTTGATTTGTCTTGCAGTTAGTGGAGTGTTCACAGTAATGGAAAAGAGGAGGTGTAGGAGCTTACAAAATGGAGAAAAGTAAACACAAACAGGAAATACAAAAAGATTTGTAATTTAAATTTTAATTTCTTGCATTTTTCCTTTTCATTTTTTTCCCCATAACATTTCTCTATTACTAAGTTTATCTACAAAATGCAAGCCTGTTGGGTCAAGCAGAGGTTTGTTGTTTTTTGCCTTTCCTTGTCTTCTCACTGGCTCTTAGTCCTCTACCTTTCTTTCCAAAGACTGGTTACTTTAATCTTTCCAGCTGCTGTATCGGTTTGTTCAGCATGACTAGGGTCAGCGTGTTACATATGAAAGGCACATTGGCCGAAGGAAACTAATACCCCAATCAACTTAGTATCACTGCTGATAGAGGGAAACCAGCTGGCATGGGTGAATTGATTTCTGCATCAATCTCCTTGCACAGGCAATCAGCTCAACAGAGAGAAATGAGACCTGAGTCCTCATTGCTTTCCTGTAGTAGAAGGCTCCTTACATTGGAGTTTCATCTGTCTGAATTCCCTGATGCACTCTGCTGTCAGTCAGATATGAGGGCAGTTGTACTCCATACAGTATTACCAAGCCCAAAGTCTGTCCAAGGCAGAGCAGGCTTTGCAGTGTTATGGACCAGGTCCTCAGGCTAGTGCTGCACCTGGACTAATCACAGTAATAGTTGATGTATTTAAGCAGCACAAGCATTAGCAGGGGTCTCTTATTGCTAACAGCACGAGGCTCATCCTGATAAAGGACCAATTTTATTTGTAATATTTTAGAATACACAGCTACTTTTTGTACTTTCTGAATCATGCATGATAATAATTCTGAGGAATGATACACAATTTTAGTGGGCATCATTAGTGTATCTACGTGGGGAAGCAACTCCTCTCTCTCACTTTTTTGCCGTAGGAACAGTAGTGCAGCAAAGCAGGTCTGTTCTAGAATAACAGTTTTCAGGGCACTGTAATGTATAACTTAGGTAATGGCTTAAATAGTCAAGTTAAAGAGAAAATAATTAGAAGGCTAATTTGGATTCACCCTTCCCTATTACTGCTTAAAGATGTTGACGGTAGAGTTCTGTTACTGCTTCATTTAGCTTGACTATTGCAATGACCTAACTCCTTGTGTGTCAGGTCGTTCTTGTTAGGATATGAAACAGAGTTTTTGTGTCACTGGATCAGAGCATGTAGCACTTGTGGCTTTTCTGATGCTGTGGAATTAGGAGGAAGGAAGCTGACATTGGATTACGCAAGGGAATGGACTTGATCTGCTTTGGTCCCAAAGGTGTTGTCAATTCTATTTGCATTACATGGTCAAATGGTTGTGTGTGGTGTCGTTGAGGCTAATAAAAGGTTGACATAGGGCAGTGTTTGTGTCACAAACTGTGACATTTACTTGTTGATAGGATGGTATAATGTCGGCATGTCCTGGTGCAAATGTCATCATTTTGTGCTGTGACAAAATGTCTCTAAGGATAGTCTTTTTAAGAGACCTTAACAGGTATTGGAAAAATGAATAGGTTTAGGCTGATTTTATTTGTGTCATATTTAGGAACAATCAGAAGTTTGGAAACCAAAGCTTGCAGCAATTTGTATCACTTTTCATTCCTGAAGGGTCTTTGCTAATGTCACAAACTTTAGTCATTACATACATGATGCTTCCTTAGCAGGCGAATTGACTCATCATGCTTCAAGGCATCTCCAGAGATGACAATTTTTCAGTAGCTAACGTGTTTAATTGGACCCCTCTCCATTTGTAGCAGACAGGATTTTCTTATTATAACCTCAAAATAGTGGGACAATTTGGAAAGTTTCCAGTCTGTCAAATCTTAAGTGCAATAGGAAGTAAGATAATTTTGTTTGTATTTCTTTTGTCCTTCTCAAACCTTGTTAGAGGCAATTGTGAAGCATACTAAGCAGTGCCCCTTGCACCGTATCCACAAGGCAAATTCAGCTGGGATGGCTCTGCTTTGTTAACACAACTAAGCCAAAGCAGAAGTGTATTTGGTATTATTGTGTATTCCTGGGCAGTTCCCCATGCATGCCTGAGATGTTCTGTAAGAAATCCAAGGAGAGGATGTTTGGTAGTTTCCAGAAGACATTTTAAATAAAATTAAAATGTAACTTGCACTGAAATTGGAGCTTTTCAGAATGTTAATGGGGTTTCTTAAATATAAGGGGAACATTCTAGAGAGAACTGAAGGTTGCAGCTTTTTCTGTGGAAAGTAGGTTTCTGCTTCTACAGAAATACTCAATGGAAAAAAATTGAAGAATAATTAAATCAAAGATTTGCTCTTCAGGTGAGGTGTTTCTGGATTTAATGATGAAATTTGGTCTTAGACAGGCCTGGTCATATGTCAGGGTGGCAGTGGCATTGAGGCTTATTCTGTCAAACATGCATCAAGAGCAACATATGATGGCACTAGCAGGCAGTGTCCTGCCCTCTCTTCCTGAAGAGTGGTGTGCTTGTTCTCAGCTGGACTTCAGGTGAGTGATTCTGTATGAAAGTACTTTCCACTAGACTGGGAAAAAATTCTGGTGAAATTTGTGCTTCCCAAGTCTGCATGTTCTCAACTTTGTGTTCTCACATACATCTGTCTGTGTGTAATATGTGAAGCTATATATGCCTGTACAGTTTGTAGCTTTAATGCAGAATTTTCAGCTGCTCTTCTTTGAAAATACAGATAAATAATATAAATAAATACAGCGTAAAATTTCTTGTAAAATTTCCTAAGTGAGGCCACAATGGGCAGTCCCTGGACGACGACTCCTTGGTCTCATATGGTGCTGCTGTCAGGGAACTGTACGCACATGGACTGCTCCTGCTGTACCTGGCCAACATGGAGCTAATGCCTGGTGATTACACCAGGCTGCAACTTGCTGCTAAGGCAACTGAATAAAGAAAAACACATTGTGTTTGATGGAGTTGAACGGTGTTGAACAAACTTTGAACGGCTTTCTAATCAAGATACTCGGACACTGGGTAGTTTTTCAAACCATTTTATTTGGAACTGATCCAAACACAGTCTGTCTCCTGAGCAAATCCCTAAAGTGGGATGTTTTTCCTCACATTACCAACAGCGAAAGCCTCCGTTTCTGTAGTTTCTGTGTCAGTCCAAAGACAGACTCCAGGTGAGTTTTGATTTCCCTACAAGGGACTGTCAGTGGTTGCAACATGATGTGGTTCCTGCAGAAATGGCAAACAAGGCAAGTCTGGTTGGTTTTGCATCTCTAGGGCTTCAGGAGAAAACCTTCTGGTTCACGGGGCTGTCAGAGGCTTTCTGTTCAACCCTGAGCAGGTAACTTGAATCTTTCTATATCCAAATGTCACAAGCAGAAGTCTTGTTCCGTCTCTTCGATTATAAGGGCAACATCAAAGATCACAAAGTGTTTGAATACTTTGGAAATTTGCGTGATCAGGTTACCATAAGTAAACAGAAGGGAAAAGAGAGACGAGCTGCACAGGAAAGTTACTTTTCAGTTGTTAGTTTGATGTAAGGGAATCTCATTTTACAGTCCCTTATCCAGAGCTTTCATGTGGTTTTACATCCAACATGATACTGCTTTTTAAAGGCTGTCCTGTAAAAACAGTAGAGCCTTATGAATGTTTTTTCATTTACATGTATTTTTAATGCCTGATACCTGCATTAGTGAAATGTGCTTCTTACCAAGCCACTTTTTATTTTGAAATATACTATTTTCTTTCATAATAACATCTGCTTAAAAAATCATTGGGAAATTTTACCTTCCATGAAGAATGTTTGGGATTAAAAAAATTCTTTTTCTCAACTATATGTTGGGTTTTTCTTTAATTTTAATTTGGTAAGAGTTATAAATTTCTTAGAATCATTGCGTATGTAATAATTTGAAATGTGTCTGGCATTAGTTCTGTAAAAACAATCTGGATGTTCTCTGATCTGGATCTACAGAGCCATAAAATATATATGGCACTGTATTAAGTTTTATAATGCTCATTACTTCAGTGTTGTACCTGTTGGGGAGAAAATCACTGAAGCGGATGAAGAGTATTGCTCTTTGAGCGGCAGAAATATTAGAAGTGCTTTTTACATGGCCCCTTCTAGATAGGAGTTTGACTGCAGGGTTCAGCAAAGAAATAATTAGTATTTAAACTGTTTGCAAAGGACTGTGACTATTCCTCCAGAGCAGAAGAATTACAAATCAGTGGAGCGCTGCAGAATTTTTCTTTGGGCTAAAATAATTGCCATATGAGGTCTTCAAGATATAATGAGGGATATCTGTGGTCTAGCAAAGTGAGCTTAAAACTCAGTCTAGTAGGACCTTGTTTTAATTCTTGAATCTTTCACGTGACTGTCATTGCAAATTTGGGGCAATGTTTTTTGCTCCTGTTCCAGTTGTTAGACCTGTATTAGCAATGTAATCTGTGTGTCTTTAAAATTAACCGTGCCTTCATTATTTAGTTACTTTCAGGGTTAATTGCTAAGCTACTTGGACAACAAATTTAAGCCACCAGCTTTGTAATCACTGTAATCGGTACTGTGTCAGTGTGTTGTACACTGTGGACCATTGTACTCCAGCAATGAGTTCCAAAAAGCTAAATATTTAGATAGCATTAGCTAGCCTTCTGCTTATAATTATAACCTGAACAAACCTCAGTACTTGTCTCGATATCTTTCTGGTTTTGAAAGGGATTTTTGTTTATGCTCTGTACAAAATGCATTTATTTAATGGGCATTGCATTAGCATTGCTAATGGTCAGAATGTGTTTCTGTTCAAAGGATACCTGCTTTGAAATTCACTGCAGAACAGTGCCACGATTCTCTTGAGAGTGTCTAGGAGAAAGTCCTGATAATGTTTTAAATTTTAGAATATACCATCATAGTGTTCTGATTCGAGTACCGAAGTGCCAGTTGTTTGGACTCAGAGACATATAGGACATGGAATAGTCCTGTAAGTATCATGGAAAAGTCTCAAGGAAACATGGAAGTTTGTGGTGGGTGTGTAATCCCCAGCTCAGTTTTGCATGAAGACCTTCTCCTCTAGGTTTTGGATGGAAGCAATGCCTGAGGTTAAAAAGTGGCATGCATGCCCCGTTTATCTTTACCTATCTGTTGTGGGGGTTTCAGTATGCTGATTTTGCTTTCTCCTAAATTATAACCCTCTTAGAACAAACCCTCCAAAACCAGGGTTGGTTTTAACTTGGCTCATTCCACCATATCAGTGCATGGTGCAGCTCTGCAACCATTGTACTGGCACAACTGAAACAGCATCAGACATGGCAAGGGGCTGGGAGCAAGTGGCCAGAGCAGCAGGGAAACAGGGACTTTGGGAACTGGCTTCACTGCTCAATCAGTGTATTGTGAAATAGATTCCTTAATGTGTAGATCGCTACCTGTTTCTCAGGGTAACAGTGATGTCTTAAGCAGGCACAGAGTACTTCCAGGCCTGTACAATCCTCCCCTCCCCCCGCTCGTTGTTTGTGGAGAACTGGAGAATTGATCCTGATAAGAAGAACTTGGACAGCTGGGTTAGTCTGTTTTCTTTGATTTAAATCTACCTTGCTTCAGTTTACTTCTTTCTCAACCCACTGGGGATATGGAGAAAAGTTTATCCCCTGTCTCTTTTCATCAAGCTTTAATATATCTGAAAGCCTTTATTATGCTTCTCCTATGTCTTGCGTTCTTTAGATTTAATAACTTCAGCTTCATCATCCTTTCCTTGTTGCTCACTTGGTGCTGCTTTTCTAGACCTCTCATCATTTTTATTGCATTCTTCCAGGCTCTCTCCAATTAATCCACATTACTCCTGTGATGCTCTGGCATGAACACTCTCTTCCAACAGAGGTCTTTGGGCTGGGGTAGAAGTTCCCTTCCAGAGACTCGCAGTCTGCATGTGTCTTGCAGCCTCTTTATCCGTTACCTTACGGTGCCAGGCTGCTATGAAAAAGGCAAACACTGCTGTCCCTTGATTCATTACCACTCCCAGCTCTTCTTTTGCTGAGCGTACTTTGTGCTTGCCTGTTCCAGTTGTGTGTGTGGTAGCATTCCTGCTCACTGCCTGCCATTGTTCTTGTTGAGCTGCACCCGGCCTTTTCTGATCACTTTTTACCAATTTGTGAAGATCACTTTGAGTTCTTATCCTGTACCTCAGTCTGTGTGTTTCAGCTTGGCGTCATGCTGCACATGGGACAGAACAACCCCATGCAGTGCTACAGGCCTGGGGGAGACTGGCTGGAGAGCTGTCAGGCAGAGAAGGACCTGGGGGTGTTGGGTGACTGCAGGCTGAATATGAGTCAGCAGTGTGCCCAGGAAGGCCAATGGCATCCTGGCTTGTATCAAAAATAGTGTGGCCAGTAGGTCTAGGGAGGTGATTGTGCCCCTGTACTTGGCATTGGTGGGGCTGCACCTCGAGTGCTGGGTCCTGTTCTGGGCTCCTCACCATAAGAAGGACATTGAGGTCCTGGAGTGAGTCCAGAGAAGGGCAACCAGGCTGGGGAAGGGGCTGGAAGGCAAATACTGTGAGGAGCGGCTGAGAGAGCTGGGGGTGTTCAGCCTGGAGAAGAGGAGGCTGAGGGGAGACCTTATCACCACCTACAACTACCTGAAGGGAGGTTGTAGAGAGGTGGGCAATGGTCTCTTCAGCCAGATGACAGGAGATGGGACAAGGGGGAATGGCAAGAAGCTGTGCCAGGGCAGGTTTAGATTGGACATTAGAAAAAAAATTTTTACTGAAAGAGTTGTCAAGGCCTGCAACAGGCTGCCCAGGGAGGGGCTGAGTCACCTTCCCTGGATCTTTTTTAAAAAGGAATCTTTTAGAAAAAATGGGTAGATGAGGTACTTAGGGATATGGTTTAGGTTAGGATGGGATTGGTTGGACTTGATGATCTTGAAGGTCTTTTCCAACCTTGTGATTCTGTGATTTAGTAAGCATAGCCACTTCACACAGACTAAGGACATGCTCCCTTGCAAACCCACAAGAGAGTGGGTATCTGCTGCCTCTCTGTTATCCCTAAGGACAGTTCACCCTGCTTTTTGAAGGAATTAGATAATTTTGATGGTATTAGCTTTAAGAATTTCAAGTTGGACTTACTGCTTGCACACAATTTCTTTAGTGATAGCTTATAAGAATTTTCGGGGGAATTGAAGCTACACACATTAGTTGGTGCTTTCCAGACTCCTCCTACCTTTGCCCTTTTCTTATAAAAAAATTTCAATATCTTTTCTTCTCCAGTCATCTGGTATGCACCCCAGTTTCCATTAATTCTTTAAGAAGTGAGCAAAAGAATCTCCAAAGTTATGGCAGTGTTTGAGAATGTGAGGATGATGTTCGTCTCTGCCTTATCTACTAGTATGCTTCTGTTGCCTTGTCCTTTGTTAAAATGCCACCTAAGGTCTTCTTTCACCTTTCTCCACCTACAAGCATCTGTAACTTTTTGATGCATTTCATTTAGCTTTACCCCCACAGCTCTTGTGCAACCTTGTGGTAAAGCAGATGAGTGAACTGATGTGTGTAAGAGTAGCTCTGTTGTCACTCTCCACAATGTCTTTCCTTCTCATGCTTTGCGAAACACCCTCTTTCCCCATCCCTTAACCCCCACCCCCACATTGGGGAATCACATGTGGAGAAGTCTGTATCCAGAAGTGACTAGCAGGAAATTTTGGGACAGGCTGTGACCTGCTGCATTCCTTTCTCAGCAATACATCTTCTGAGCAGCTTTGTTTGCTTCCTCCATGACTTGAATTACTTTTCTCACTGACCAAAATAATGTACAAAGACAGGAATCTTTTAGAAGAATACAAATGTCTCTATTTCTGTGGCTTCTACCTCACATGGCAAGCTCTGCTTTTAATTAGTGCATCTGCTTCAAGACCTGTAGAGTGTCATTGGGGTTTGCCTGCCACTGCGTAGATATTCTTCCACATGGGTGTACAGGCACACAGCGCCTGGCCTCCCATGCTGCCTCCCTCCTCTACTTCACTGCACTTCTACAGCTGGGCATTCTCTTGGTCTTCTGCTAATTTGTTTTTTTCTTTATTTCTTCTTTTTATTCTGCTGACACTGCTGGCGTTTTCCCTCTCTCCCCCACTGCATCCTTAATTCTTTAACCTGCATGAGCATAAGCATCCTTAATTCTTTACCTGCATAATGCAGGTAAATTTTGTATGAGCAAACTAAAGAGCTGGGAAAAATAAGTTCTATTAAAGTGAGGGAAGGATGAGCAGCTCTGTGTGCATGTATATATACTTATTTATGTCTCTCTTGAAATGCTTTACAGCTTAATATTTTCTCCCCAGAAAATCATTGAAATGTTCACAAATAATGACCTCTGTTGCCTTGCTTGTATGCAGTTTTCCTGTCACTTTGCCCATGTGGCCAATGTGAACCTTATGTGTCACTTAGTATCATTTTGATTTTGATTTTGGAGTGGGGAATATAGGTGGTACAGTAAAGCAGGTAATAATATTCAGCAGATGTTAATGCATTAAACATAGGAGTTCAGAGGCAAGCTTCTCATTTTTATTATTATTACTGCACAGCTTTTAAGTGTCCCTGTGTCTTCCTTCCTAGGCAGATATCTGGAATTTATTGAGTGGAGTAGATTCCTTCTGGGTGTTTACAGGAAGAAGTGACAAATGTGATTTGATAACATTGACAATTACACGATTCCCTTCGTGCTGGTGAATCTAAACCCACTTTTCAGAGCAATATGAAATTAAGTTATGACCAAGGCCAAGCCACTGTGAGTTACAATAAAACCAAGCACTTGGTGAAACCCTCTGAGCTGCAGAATTTCTTACAGACATTCAGACAACGCAGAAGATATATCAGAATGTTAATGAGCTTTATGTCTACGAGAATTAAACTGATTTTTCAGACAAGCAGGAGCACATGGCTTGCTGAACGGAACAAAGGAAAAATATTGTTGGTAGCCTTTGCTACCAACAGTGTGATGAAGCTGTTGAGGAAAATCTCCGTGGTACAGGGGTTACTAGTGAGCACAGTGTGTCTGCTGTGCACACAGGAATGCTGAGCTTTACACGCAACATTAGGTGACTGATTCTGGTGGAGTTCATGTGCAGCGAAATGCCTCACTGTCTTGTGTGCTCTACATGGCAAGCTCAGTAGGTTTCATAGACTACTAATTACATTTATGTTGGTGGAAGAAGACTGAAAATGGGTAGGGCTTGCCACTAAGCATGAGGAAACCAAAAATGCTGAAGGTATGGAACTGTATATTTCCCATGTACTTCTAGAAAGGTCAGTGAAGCTATATCAGCGGTTGTGTACATTGTCTTGAGGGACATGTGTTGGAAAGCAGCACTAAAAGCTGTGATATGAGAATTACCATTGATAAGATCCAAAGACTTCACTAGCCAAGGGCTGTGCAAAGCCAGTGCTCTTCAGGAGAGTGCAGAAGGAAGGCTTAGCATGCCAGAAGAGAAACAGGACTTGGGTCTTCAAAAGACATCTTTAAATACCCGTTGTTAGATGGTTTCGCTGAGTATTAAATAAGGGTCTGACTTTGATGTTGTTACTGCGTGGAGTGATTTTTAAGAGAGTGAGGTTTTGGAGCTCATTGTATTTTTCTAGTAGGAACAATGAAGTTTGTAAATGTTGTACAAAGGCACTGAAAATATTGTGTGAGAACTTTGGAAACAAAAACCAGAGGAGACTGTGCTAGTGAGAGTTGCCATTGCAATTTCAAGTCTGCCACCTCTCTCAGAGCCAGGAAGTTGAGTTCTGAGATAGTGCAAGGTCATGTTGAAAGTGTGAATATCTTTAGAGATGTGGGAGTTCTTTGATGGGCAGCAGTGATACTGTGTTGTAGCCATCAGTCTCAGTTTTTTACTTTGGCTTTCCTAGAGCCAGATTTGGTTTTTGAACAAGTCCTGCAATCAATCTCTTTCTGGACAATCTGCCTTTTATTTTCTTTTTGATCTTTTTTGATAATACTTCAGGGAAAAGACAGTTTCTTACCAGACGTTTCTGCAGCACAAAGCACTGAGGAATCCCAAATTTGAATAGAGTTTGGAAGGTCTGGAATGCAGAGAGAGGAGTTCACCAAAAGCAGAGTTGATGGATTTTATTTTGCCTGCTGAGCTGTAGCAGATCTTTAGGAAAAGTTTACAGAGACAGCATTGACTCCACTTGTGTAATAATCCATGCTTCAGTAGTTTGTGATCCCACATATGTTCTGCTTCAGGCTAGATAATTAGTGTTGCCAGTGGTTATCACTTTCTGTGTAATAACTCATATCTGTTCTGGACTAGAGGATGATAAGCTTGTGTTCCAGCTAAGGGTTGCTGTGCATCCTCATGCCACTATATATATACTACTTAAACAGCAATAATCTCTCTCCACACTTTCTTGCTCCTGCTTTTCCATGCTAGTGAGCATCTTTCAGGGTTTGAGAGAGAGTGAGTGGGTGATACACTTCACTGGGGAATGAGGACTGTGAAGAGGAGGTCATGCTGTATCATGCTACAGGACTTATCTTTAACTTGGGCAGACAAGACTTCCTGTCACCTAATTGAGCATATTTTAAACTTCCAGGGTGGGAAAAAAATGCGTGTCCCTTTAGAGTTAGAGGCATGCCATACAGGACAACAGTTGCTGGTCTGTACCCAGCAGATCACCCTGTACGGCTTCTGGTACCTTGATGGTGACTTGCACAGAGCTCCTTTGAATCACCAGTGGCTTGAAGTGGGGTACAGGTGTGGCTCCATGCTCCCAGTTTTCTTGGGAGAAATGTTTATTGTCACAGCATCCAGTTGTAACTAACTCAAGGAACGAGTGGAGAGGAGGAGACCATTACAATTTCCAATCATAAATACTCCTACAGTTTGTCTTTGCTCTGAGTCTGTGTCAGCAAGGAATAAACCATGAGGAATAAGTAGAAGTTATGAATAAGACATAGAGTGTAACTGAGTCCCAAAATGTTTACACAATCACACTTTGATTTTTAAACAACTGCTTAAACAGATAGTTTGTTGATAGGAGGATATTTCTTGAGTTTAAAAATGATTTACAATTTATACAGTAATTGAAGTGGCAGTTGCTTCATCACACTTAAGTTTATTGATTCCATTAGTACATTGACCTGCTTTCTGCTGAACCACCAGTTTGAATGTCTGTGCTGTACGGGAAAAATTAAAAGGAAAAGATGCCATTTTCCAAAATGTGGGACACAGTTTTCTGCAATAAATAAAGAAATGAAAGCAAACAAACTACTGGAAAAAGAAAAATCATGGGAGAAATGATGCTTTGAATCTCTTTAGATTTGATGGATTTTTCAAACAACTTTGTGTCTCTCAGAGGATGCCTTTTTCTGCAGGTCAGTGATAGATGCTGAGCTTGCTTGCTCTGTTAAATGGCCAACATCCATATTCCAGCAGTCAGAATAAGCAGAGAGCCAGAAGAATATGAAAACTATCATATGAATGGGAGAACAAGGCCAGCTGGAAAGTGATTTCTGGATGATTCCCCTTTGTATACTCTACATGTTAAATAATAATTTCCGCAATATTATTTCCCCCCAGAAAGATCACTGGTAGTTGGGCAATGCTCAAAGCTGCAAAATAAAAATGTGGAGTATTGGCATGTGAATTTGGAGCTAAAAGACAGAAATCACACAAAGACAGAAATCTTATGCTTATGTTCTGCTGGGCAGCAGCTCTCTGCTCCTCCTTTAGAGCAAGCTGCCTTCTGCTGCAGTCTCACTCAGTCTTACCTCACCTTTGAGAAGATAGTGGCTTTCCAAACAGTGCCTGTAAGAGCTGGGGCTGCTACCTTGCTAGGAGCAAGTGATCCTCCATCTCTGTCTGTCCTTCCTGAATTCCCAGCATTGTTTAGCTTGTGGCAGTTCCCCTGGACAGTGTGGTATGAAAGCTGGTGGTCTGCCATGGCACTGACTGCTCATCTAGTCCAAGCATGGCACTGAGGAATGAAC
The DNA here is from genome assembly GCA_027925045.1 of Hypotaenidia okinawae. Taxonomy (NCBI): domain Eukaryota; kingdom Metazoa; phylum Chordata; class Aves; order Gruiformes; family Rallidae; genus Hypotaenidia; species Hypotaenidia okinawae. The sequence continues at coordinate 96,899,168 of BSDF01000004.1, forward strand.
ATTTTGGCTTTTGTTGTGTGTCCCTTACATTTGATAGGTTGTCTGCTTTCTCTCCTTAATCACCAGTGAAAGTCAGCCAGACTGAAAGGACATGTTTTGCTCTTTGTAGCTGGGAAACAGAACAAAACAAAGTAAAGATTTGGCCCTTGGGATAACTGAAAGGAGAATAACCCATCATTCTGTGTCTGGTGGAAGGACAGTTAATATTTTTACCATTGATAGTATATGCTGGGCTAATGGATATGAAGCTTCAAAACCACCTGTAGAATGTTCTCATTCTCATTTAATCATTAATTCTGAAAAATAGAGGATTTTGATTACAACCAAAGCTCCATATAACATTATCAAGCTAAAATTCCAGTTCTCAGCAATATTTAGATACTGGTAAAAGAGGTATTTAGCAAAGTCATCTTTAGGAGCACCGTATTTCTAACAGCCTTAGTGCCTGGATTACCACAAAGTAAGTTTTGACATGATTCCAGGAGCACCTTTTCATAGGAATTGGCCCAGGCACGCCATGCTTTCACTGGAGAGAGCCTGGACAAGCTGAATTGGAGAAATAGAAATTGGGAACTGTCATGCTCTTTCCTAAAGGTTTTTCAAGCAGATTTGTTTTCATCCTGTTGCAAGATGGAAACTTTTGGATGCAGAGACTGATTCAGAGACCAAAGGGACTGCACAGTCTTCCATTTGTAAAATCGTGATGTGACTTGGGCCATATGGCATAGAAGCAGAACAGGGGGATTGTGAAGGGTTTTCTCCAGGGATCCAACTCTATTTCTGTGACTACAGTGGAGTTATTCCCATTTCATAGGGCAGGAGTGCTCAGATGCTGTACTCAGAAGTGCTGTATAGTAATCCAAACTGGACCGAATTAATTTCTTCTGTATGACAGTGAAGTCTCTGGCCATGTTACATGGTTGGCCTCTTGTCATCTTTTTTGATTTTGGTACTCTAAATTTGGACCATCTGTGTGGGGTTATATTAGTGGTGTTGCTCGGAAGTTTACAAGCTTTCTAACAGCCAAATGGAAAGGGCATTTCTCATTATTGCATTGATGGCTGAGACATTAAATGCTTGTTGTTATGTTCACAAATGAGCGTACAGATTTTTGGCAAAACCAAGGAGTCAGATTCACTCAGGAGGATTATTACACTATGTCCAAAAAGGGTTGTATAAACCCAGGTTGAACCACTAGGTCTTCCACGTGAAACAATGAATAGGTTTTAGATAAATGATAGCATTGGCATAATATTTAATAGCCCTTGCTTTTTTTTTTCATCACTTTGATTAAAGAAGAAAACAGGATCTGATCTAATTTAATTTCCCTTCCTCTTCCCTGTAAAAACCTGTTTTAGTGGCAAATTAGAGTGATGAGAATTTCTGAAAATTTTATCAAGCAAATACTTTCCATCTGACAAGGCTGAAACTCCAAAGTTGCCAGGAAACCAGAAAGCTGGTGTGACATTAATTAGAGGAGATGGCCTGGCTCTTGCTTTTGCCATCTAACTCCATTTTTCTATCCTTGCATCATTTCACAGAGAAAGCCCAGTAACTATTTTAGGTTCAGTAGCCAGCTGATTGTCTTGTCTTTTATGACTAAAAAAAGACTTTTTTTTAGTCATAAATATGAATAAAAAAAAAGACTTTATTTGTATGAATAAAAAAAAAAAGACTTTATTTGCAGAAGTATTGTGAAATATTTGTTTGTGCTACCTAGGAAAGTAGAATACGCTTTAGATTTTATGTGACCTGAGCTTAAATGAGTAAAAGGGGGAATGGTGACCAAAAGAGTGGCTGAACGCATAAAACCTGCCAAGAAATATCTGCCACAGGCTCACTGTTATTATTTTATTAGGATGATTATTAGGAACCAGTATGAATACTTTGAATACAGAAAAGGTTATGCTTCCCACCTTCTGATTTAAGGAGATGCATAAGGATTAAATTAAAGTAAATATGCCTATAATTTACTGTATTGCGTACATTCAGCATACTTGCTCTTTGACAAGTATCCAGCGCTGTTCAGTGCCAGCTACTTCCTAATCAAGTAATAGATGAGGCTAGAAGCAGGCTGCTCAGCATCCTCTGGTTGAGCTTTTTCTGGTGAGTAAAGAGGTTCAAGGGGGCCAGATGTAGAAGAAGCAAGAGGAGGCAGGATGCTGTAGCACTGTGGGTGCTGGTAGGGTGGAGGGTGCTTCAGCTGCTTGTTATGGGCATCATTTATATCTTTTTCCTTAAAAGATCATTGATTAAAGTGCATAAATGGTAATTAAAGCAGGGGATTTAGAGTCTACAGCTGCGGTGTTGATACTTGTCTCAAATGAAGTGATCCACTACCTCCCTGGCTCAGGATTGTAGGACAGAATTTTTAGAACTGGTGGTTATGGACACATCCATGCTGGCTTTGTTGCTAGCCTGAATATTAATTACTTTTTTGTCATTTAGCTGTCAGTGCAGTGGCCTCCCGACTTGTGAAACAGATAAACACCTGCTGTCAAAAAAAAAAAAAAAGAAAAAAAAAGGTGTAAGTATGAATTTAAGTGGAAGCTTCTTTAGTCCTGGGGTCACAGGGAGTGACTGCATTCATTGATCCACAGTCTGGATGTATTAGGGCTGGATCTTCTCAAGGAGCATTAGAACAGATATTAGGGATAAGTTCAACCATCCTTCTGTGAACCACTGTGGAATATTTTAAGTTTAGACTGTGCCAGTAAGTGTATCCATTTTTTACTGAAGTATTTATATGGAAATTTTTGAGAATTTTGGTTAGAAGCCTGACTTAAATGGAATCCTTTAAGTCACAGTAACAGTGATCCTTTGCGTTTGATGATTCATGTCATAGTTCTAGATCAGCAGAAGTACCTCTATCAAAGTGCCCAGTCTCTGGGATCTCGAGCCTCTGCTTTGAATCTGTAAAATGGGAATAACAATGGTTCCTTACATTCATATACTAATTATGAGAATTAATTCATTAATGTGGCAATCAGAGGCCCACAAGCATGTGGTGGGACTGTTGGCATTGGGTATGGTTACATACATTCTACATCTAACTGGGTCCATGCAGCACATAGGGACATTTTTGAGGATTTCTAAAGTTTGGTACTATCGACTACACTGAGGGGGGTAACAGCAGAATCTGAAGTTGGTGTTTCTCTGCAAGACTATCCGTTCTCATAACTCTTACTTTGGAACCTGAGACTTTGTCCTTTCCAACCAAGGTTCAAGTTAAAACAAAAGCAAAACAGTGTTTTCCATTGTCTCCCAGTACTGGACATGCACTGTATGATATGTACCTATGCCTTGATTACATTACAAAATACCTGTAATAGCAGTAGCTCTGGTTTGTGTGAAGAGAGCTCAGTCCTGCAGCACTGGACACTCCTGCCACAGCTCAGAGAGTTCATTGTGTTCCTTTGGACTGCGTAGCCAAGCTCAAATACATTGAGGTGCCCAGTATTTATATTTTCATTATACTGTTTTCTCCTTTCCTCTCCTTTGTTAAATGCTCTCTTTGTCTGGCTTTGGGATCTGACTGCTCTTAGGTCCAGAACTGATTATAGGTTGTTAACCAAGTTTTCAAGTACCTGTCTTCTTTGTATTCCCTAACGGGAAGCCTTCTATGTAGTAGTAGAAACTTTCAATCTGTGAAGATCTGGTGGGCCGAGAAGATTTTTTGCAGCCAAAGTAATTTCTAATGGTGCATTGACTCAGTGTCTTACGGGTCAGAGCAGATGAGACTTCACTTTTGTCCCATCCCTAAGGCATTTCCTTTTAGCAGTCAATGTCTCTGCGTCATTTTTTAAAATATTTTTTGATATTAGGACCTTGAAATGCACTGGTCCTGCTTCATTATGTTTTACTTAGTAGGAGTGGATCGTGTTGGTGATCAGTTAAGTTGGAGACTACTGGCAGCTCAGAGAAAACTACGTACATGCCCAGTGTGCTGTCACATGCACGAGGCCACTGTTCCCTCTTGACACACTCCAACGGCTTTCACGTTTAGTGGGGAATAACATAAAGTGCTCTGTCAGTGGGAGCTGGCAGTCCTGCCTTTGGTTTTCCTGGCAGTTCTGTAAGATACTGGGAGAGCTGACTTTGGGATGCTGGTGCTGCCTGTCCTGCTGGTTTGTTACCACTGTTGGAGATTTGTGTTGCCACAGCAGCTAAACATGCCAGGCAGGGAACTGAACATCTTTGTTCTATGCGTTCTGTACACAGAAAAAAACATATGGAACGCTTTACAAACTTCTGTGAATAAAATTAATTTTCTAAAATTTATGCTTGAGTATTTAATTGAACTTGTCTGGTTTGTGGTTTCCCCCCCCCCCCCCCAAGAAGTGACATGCTTCTTTTTTGCCCTTACAAAGACCAAGGGCCTAGCTCTTATGGAAATAAGACAGCAAAGCAAAGAATTTTAGAAGTGATTAATTATAATAATATATTACATCAATTTAATTATTTAAAATATTTAAGATTTTTGGATACCCGTTTTGAGCTTTTTGTAATAAGATCATTTGAAAGGACTGAGAACAACTGTACTTCCTGAAAATTAGGTCTAGTTAAAGTTGCTTAAAATGGAGAGGAGTGTGAGTCAGCTCACCAGTTGCTTTTGAAAATGTTGAGGACCCTAATTTCTAACTACTTCTACATGTTGAGAAGCCTAATTTGAGGTCCCTATTTGGAAACATTGATGGCATTTTTCCATCCTCCCCTCTGTACAGGGTGCTAAAAGATAGACCTCATCATGTCGCTGTCAGAGTTAATACTTTCAAAAAACTTCAAATACTTCACAAAGTACACTTCTAAAGTATTGATTTGTTTATTGTTGTGGCTCCTGGTGGAGACGTACTTTGTCTTTCTGTATCTATATCTCTCTAAGATGAGCACAATGGTATTATTTGGTATTAATCTATATTTCTCCTGCAGGGAATGGAAAAGAGTTAATGGAGGTAGGAAATTCTGGTAAGCTTTGCATGTTTTGTAACATAAGAGTTCCCTCTGCCCCACTGCTGTTCCCTTAGGCTGGGATTTTAAGTTTTTCCCCTCTTTTTTGATGCCTACTTTGTAAGATATTCCTGTTGACATCCCATTTGTGTCCAGTGTTATATCTGGTGCTGCTGTGCAGCTGAGAGGTACAGACATTTCAACCCAGAGCGAGTTTGTGGCTTGTATTCATATTCAAATTTTGGTATCATCTTTCTATGAAATTATTCATCAGATTCCTGTGTGAATGCTTTTAATGGCTTAATGTGTTCAGCTGATAACAAACTGCATGCTCAAACGTAATGTTGCTCTTTTTAGACTTGATTAGACTCTATCCTTGATTGTGATTTAGTGGCTGTTCACAAGCTTGTTAGCTCTTGCTGTTGCATATTAAGTACTGAAGTATCCAGCCAGGTCTGCCAAAGTCATTCAAGGGACCATGGTTTCTCAAGGGAGATGAAAAGCCCTAAGTAGGCTAGCGTTTTGATTCAGGACTTGGATTGAATTTAATTGTTTTTGATCACCAAAGATTTTGTCCGTAAATCCCTCTGGAAATGTTTAAGTGCTCAAAGACCTGTCTCAGTGCTGGTTTTTACTCTCCTAAAATGCTATCTAAACAATCAAACAAAATCCTTTTTAAAGCAATTAGCACAAGCAATAGCAGTCAAAACAGTTCCAAATATAAGTTCTATTCACCTTCTCCTTTTCATTTCCCAAATGCCTGCCTGATCCAGAAAAAAGCCGTGTACGATTAGAAGGCAGGCATTTCTCATATGCTTTGTGCATCATCTCCAACATGTTGTATTTGTGTATCACAGGTACTTGGATGGCCCTGGTGACCATAATCTCTGCTGTTTACCCTAGGGTATTTTTCACTGGGCCCTTACAGAAGTACTGACAGACATAATTCACGAACAGGAAGATGTGGGGATTTCCACAAGATGTCTGTGGAGCAGGGACTTGATCTGAAGTCCTACACTAATGCCAATACTGAGACTTGCTTTTCCCATTGGTCTTCCCTCTTTAAACTTGGAGAAGATTAATAAAAGTGTGATAGTGATACACACTAGTTAGTAGATAGATTGTTTAAGCTAGGCTTGAAGTTATATCATATGTTTGAATAGCACAGTGAGAGATGGAATGTCCTTGGTAGTTTTCTGGACAACAGGGATGATGATGAGGGGAGATGCCCACTGGGCAGTAGGAAAGTGGGGCCACAGAAGCACGTTGATGTCTTCTAGTGATGTGCTCCTCACCTTTGGCTCATGCATCTTCTGTGAGCCCTAGTGCACTCATTCTCTAAGAAATTATCTGTAAGAACAAATTCAGATTTTGAAGTGTGGGTTGATGGCACCTGACCCTCAGGTGATGTTGAGAGTAGCCTGTTAGCAATGGCCTGTTTTAAACCAGAGCTGATTTCCACAGCCTGCGTTAACTTTTGCTTTTCTAAAGAAAGAGTCTAAGGATTTGACAGTGCTTTTTTATATCATCAAGTCTATACTGACTTCAGTGGAAGTATTTCTGGTTTACTTCCTCTGGCTGAGAGGAGTTTAGATGCTAGTGTCTCTCCTTTCCCTTCTCATGACTCTCATGTCTGCCACAAGATTATTGCAAGATGATGGCTTCATTGTAGTTGAAATACAAACATGAACTGAGTGCTTTTGAACTGCATTTTATTTATTAAGGAAAATATGTTGGTTATCAAAAACGCCTCTTAAACACTGAGGGGCACCCCCTGCCCAGGGCTCTTCTAGCCTCAAGCCACAGCTGTCAGGCTCATGTCTCCCCAGCAGCTTGGAGACACCTGTCCTGGGGCACGGGCAGCCATGTCACTACCTGCCCACCAGCAGCCAGGCAGGCATGTCACTACCTGCCCACCACCAGCATGTTGATGGCCTGGGGCTGGTGCCAAGAGCAGGTAGCTCAAAAATGGCACTGACTGGGTGTTACTTTGATTCTTTATTGTTATGTTGATGTCTTTGTAGAAAATCACATCTCTCTGCCTGAGTGGTTGAGGACTGGAGCGCACCATGGTCTGGTCTCATTGTCTTCAGGGCCTCTGGCCCTGGAAAACAAAGGAAAAGCAGATACTGGCTCTTGCACTGCAGGCAACCTCTGCCTCGCTTTCTGTGAGGCCTGTGAGGAAAATAGCCAATGTGGACAGCTCCTGTCTTTGTGGGAGCAGCCTCTCACCTGGGGCTGTGGTCACATTCCACCCCATCCCACTTCCCCTTGTCTTCACTGTCAGGGCCAGGGCAGAGGGAGATAGAGCCCAGTGTGAGGATACAGGCAAATAAATGCAATGTCTATACACGGGGGAGCAGCTCGTTTAACACAATGACCTGGGCTGCCTTGGCTGGCTGAAAGCCCAGAGCCCTGTGTACATACATGCAATTGGTAGAACAGTGGACCTGGGAAAAGCACATGCCTTTTTAGGCCAGCCAGGTGGGGTACATGAAGGCATGTGAACTTGCACTAAACACTTCTTTTAATTCCAGTTGTAATGCCTGGAACTCCACCGGCTCCATCTATGGACAGTTGGCTCACACCTGTCTGCACACCTGTGCTTGGGAAAGATACCAAGCTTACTAGCCTTTTTATTAAGCACACTTAGAGATTAAATGCAGAAAGTTGGACATGAAAGAATGATTTTGCTGTAATAAGTAAGGTAAATACCAGTTCTCAGGCAAAAAGCCATAGGAAAGATGCAGTTTCGAGCCCTGGTAAGGAGGTGCAATTGACTTGCTTTGAAAGAAGGCTTACAAGGAGGCAGGCTCTTGTACCGTGCTTTAAAACACTTGTAAAGATTAAAACCTCCAACATGCTTGTTCCGGTCCAAGTGGCTCTTTTGTGCTTGTATTCAACCCCATGCCTTCATCACTGCCTGCTAAAAGTCCTTCATTTTTCCATGGGGAAATAATCACCAGCTGAAGTGGATCAAGAATTACTTTTACGTGGATCATACTCAGCAACAAGTTTAATTACAGCTGAAGTGGCAGATATTCCCCTTGTGACACATCCTCCCTTTATTGGCACTGGAAGAAACATTTAGCAGTGGAGGAACTCTGAACTTCCAGGAGAATATTCTGCTTTTCTGCTGGTCTGACCAGGTGACTCTTACGTTAGCCCAGCTGCCCCTTTCATCATCCTTTCAGAGGAGAAGCAATACGTATCTTGTGATTGAACGCATACCCACACAAGGATGGATATGGGATTTTAAAATCACCAGAATATTCTGCAAGCTTAAATTGTGTGATAGTATTTTATTAAGGCAGCAAGTCTGGATTTTGTTAAGATTTTAATGTAGACATTTTTATTACTTATTAATCAAATTCCAGATATGTCAGAAACATGATTTAATTCCTTCTTAATAATCCTCTAGATGTAACTACTGGAACTCTTTAAAACAAACTAAGTATTTTTTTTTCACATGAGCTTGATGAAGCTAATTAAGAATTACATGCAGTAAGCTGTTTTAGTTCCAGTGTAGACTTACCTGTTTAATAAAATAAATTGCTACCTCAGGGGAGTGTGAAGAGAAACACTGGAACATACTAAGGGCACTTTGTGGTGGCTTAAACTCTGATCTCTTTTGTGAATTTTACCCTTCACTTCAAGGGTACAGGAGGAAGGGGAGGAAGCACCCAGTGTCCATCTTGGATAAACGGTGCACAGAGAATGCCAAACCCCTTTTTTCTATGTTCTCTATAAAGTGTTTGTTCAGCATTGCTATGAAATCTTAGTTGTCTTGCTAAAATCAAAAACCTTCTGCCAAAGGCAAGGACAGGTTAAACCAAGTGAGCTGAAAAACAGCTGTTATACTCACTAGCAGTACTTTATTGTCTGTGTCTTGTTAGCTTTTTGTTGGATTTGGCTCAGTTCCTTGAGAAACAATCCCATCTCTTGAAGAAATAAACCTCATGTTACCACCTTAAAATAATATGAAAAGTACTTGATTCTTCTTACTACATTCCTCCCATCTTCTTCTCTCTTTAAGCTGTGTTGTTTGGCCCTTTTTCTGTCAGCTCCTTTCTGTACTGAACCTGATACCTGCGATATTTGTCATTGCCTTATCCCCTAAAAACTCAAGCATATCACAGTGCTCGCCAAAAGCCATTCAAGCAAAACATTACCAGTTTATGAAGCATCTTTAATTAATAAGCATATACTTATGAGAAATAGGTGGTGTTAAAGAGTGTTCAGCCAAACCAAGCATCGTGCTGTTGTTTTATCTGCGGATCTCCCTTCCTTCTTTTGCCTGAATCTCTGTTGAATCCTAACATTAAGCTGTGAGTCCTAGGGGAGGAGGGGAGATAGGGGTAGTTTGCCAGGGGGCTGGGCCCCACCCCACCTTCTGGAGCCTGGAAAATAATAGACCAGGCTAGGGAAATAGTGTGGATCCAATTTGAAGTCCGAGAAGTGAGGACAATGTGTGGTGTATCAGAGATGCACGGCTTTTAACCCGCTTTCTCATGTCTGGCTCTTGCTGATGTCCTTGGGAGCGCAGTGATCAAGAGAGCATGACGATCAAACACGACACACAACATGAACTACCTCAGCTAAGCACGGTGGTGCAGGGACAGGCAGAGTTATGCCTTAAATTGGAATTTTACGTGTTTTTTTGACAGATGGAGCATAACTCCCTGCAGGTGCAGTTTCACACGTGCCTATTGTGTGTGCTGAGATGGAAGGCACCAAGGGCTTCCCCAGCACCCAATGCGGCTGTGGCCTCCAGGAAGAGCAGGGTAAGCAGCGGTGCTTTGCAACCTTATGTTCCAGCAGCTATTCCTGGCCACTTCTTCTGTGGAGCACCCAGATCACAGATTTACTAGTCGTTATTAATTGTCCTTTTGGATGTTTATAAAATACAGGGTGAAAAATATACTGATCAGTAGCTGTGTGGGTTTTTTTCTTTTTGGTGCTGGAGTTGGTTGCATCTCCTGGTGTAAGCTGCACTGTAGGAGTGTAGAGGGAGCAAAAGTGTCCCCTGGAAATCCATTGCTGGAGAAACTGAATGTAATTGCCTTTGAGAACTGTATATATTAATTTCTGGACCTGCTTATTAAGCTTCCATACCAAAGGGAAGAGCTTTCCATGCACGATCCTTTTCCTGCAGATCAAAAACTTCTCTCTACGGGTGTCTTTTGCAACTTTCAGTTCTGTGCTAGAAGCTCACAGAGAACTGTGTGTTTGCACACTGAGAAGGCTTTGGCTAGGCAGAGGTACTCTAAGTGAGGTCATCTGGTTTCATGTCCAGTCCGTAACACTGACTGTCTTTGCAGCCTTAAAATAATCACTTAGACCAATGTTTTTTGAACATTGTCAGAAGTTGGACATCCAAATTTATAGTTAAGCATGTAAGTAGGACTGTTCCGATTTTTATAGACACTGACTCCCACTATGCCTTCATGTGTTATATTGTGTTATGTTGTGTGGGGTTTTGCAGCATTACTGAAAACTAAATGTGGATTTTGGAGCATAAGGTAAGACAGTCATGCTTGAGAAAGTCAGCCTTGGCCTACTCAAGCTGAGTTTTTTGCCCCTCTGTTAAGCTAAGGCTTACCTGGCAGAAGGGGATGCCAGGGGGATGGATTGACAGTGACTTTTCTGATTATGGAAGTGTTTTGATCAACCAGTAGCTGTTATTTTCCACCTTATGAATAAAGACAGCTATTGTTACAATATAAGGAGAGAGATTTATTCAGACCCATTGCCCAAATGTAGTGCAGTTGTCATGTGCCAATGTAGCAGCTAATACATTTCTGAATATCAAGACTGTGCTGTTAAACACAGCCTGATTTGATCCAACCTCCACAAAAACAGATGAAGTGCAGTTTCTTAATGAGCAGTTAGCTAGCTTCATAGGGACGTGCAGCATCGTACTGATGAGATAAGGGCTCCTTTGTGGTACTCTGGATTCATAAGCATGCTGTCTCCATGGGCTGGGGCAGAATGTTTGAGCATTTTAGTAAAAAAATATAAAAAAATCCACTGTTTGGTAAAGTTTTGGGGCCACATTTGAATCTCATTTTTGTCACATATCTCTGGCACAGAGAACAGAGGAGCTTACAGCTACACTAGGGGCTAACTTCCTTTTTATCACGTGGGGACCAAAGTGTAGAGCTCTCCTTTTAAATTCCTCTGGTCCATGTTTTCAGTGGCAAGGACATGTTAATCTTGCTCCAAAATACAAAGGGAGTTCTACTGTGTAGGGCTAGATATGATGGCAGTAAGTACAGTTGCAGCTTTCAAGTTGTTAAACTCCAGAGTGTGCACGTTGAGAAAGGAGTTCCCAGCCAGTGTAATGCTGTTTGCAGGCAGAAGCGTCTTCTAGTCTTGTATCCCTCTCCCTTCCGTTTTGTGAGTGCTGTGACAACTCAGCCCCTTTTGGGGACAGACCAGTCTGCTGCAACTTTGTGTGGAACGTGTATCAAAGCCTACTTTTGTCTCGCTGAATTCAATGGGAATTTTGTCTTTAAATGTAGTGGCAGCCCCGCTGGATTCCTTCTGTTATAATGTATTCTTTAAGGAGTTTATGTCCAGAAGTCCTGACTGCCTCTTGCTTCCACTGAGCTAAACATGAGCTGACTGCTTATCACCCTTGGAAGGTGGGGTTCTTCCCTGCAGAAGATTCCAGTTTAAACAGACAGACATAATTGCTCAGAAACAATTTTTCTCTTAACTCCTGATGAGACTGTCTTAAGTCAGGCTTGGTTTGGTTTGGTGTGCTCTGATACAGAGGTGTGACAGTGCTTTTCCCATAATTGGGTTAACACTGAAAGTGTTGTCTATTTTGATTAACATAGCACAGTTTTTCTTTAACAGGTAGAGAAGCAGTACAGACACAGAGTCATTTTGACTGCCAGAAAAATGTTCTTCAAACAAACGGGCTTATCATATACTTGATCAATCTTTCAAATCCAGCTGTTGAGCAGAATCAGCACAGGCAATTGTGTTTTCTGCAGTTTTAAATAATGTATCAGAAAGGATCTTGACTTTTAAGAAATGAGTTCTGTGTGTTGCTTTTTCACTCCGAAGCCATGAGGCTGCTTTGCTCCAGTTTGGATTCAAGTGTCTTGTGCAGCACAGAGCTGTGTGTGGTACACAACTGCTGGAATTGTTTCTTTTTTTAACTAAGAGATTGGCAGCCACTTGGATGAGTCACAATCAGGAGCCTAATTTTAGCTGGTATAGATGTATGGGAGAATCTACCAGAGACTCAAGGGTTGAGAGAGGTGAAGTGAATTTAGTTTTGGGGCTTCTTAGAAATCAGCTTTTGCGTCCAAATTCTGTTTCTTCTCTTGTGGGTTTGTACAATCATATTATATGACCATTCTGATGGAATTCATCTCATTCCTTTACCTTCAAAGAGTTTATCAGAAGGAGACTATATTGAGTGACAATGTCAATACTTTGACTGATGCTTGTTTGGTATGTGCTTGACTTGTGTTTGTGTTTTGAACATAATGAAGTCCAGAGTTTAAGCTGTTTGTCCCGTCCCAGTTCATTTGTTAATTTATCCATGTGTAGGCTCTGCTGATTTCCTCTAGCTGACCTAGGAAGTAGGACCCAGGAAGCTGTGGTATTATGTTGTTTGTGGGAGTTCAGTATATGCAGTTGGAGCCCTCCAGTCACTGGGGCTGCATGATCTGCCTGCCGGTGCTCGTGCCACTGTGTCGTGGCTGTTACTGGCCTTTTAAGGCAGCGAAGGCATTCTGCATATCAAAGTATACAGCATTTTGCTCTGTTGATCCACCTGTATCAAAGTTACACAACCTCTGGCAGGTGCTGGTTCCCACTTCTGGAGCCCGTTAGGAAAGCAAACGTGAGCCGTGGTGCCTGCCTTTTAAGTGCTGCCTATGTGAGAAAGAAAAGGCGTGTGCTTTTTATGGCATCTCGCTGTTCCCTAGTGCATTATTCCTCTTTCCTGTGAGGCAAAGGTGTCAGGCTGGATTGTGCAAGGAGGTGGAGGCCAAGTTCAGAAACCAGCTATTAGTAGTAACAAAGTCCCTCCTCTGCTTTGTGTTCTGCTCAGCCTCTGTGTGCACCTAGGTAGTAAACTACCATATGTTGTTTATAGAGAATGCAAAGGCACTGTATCATTTTCCACTTAATCAGGATGTTCTTAATCGAGAAATTGCCCAGAGAACTAATTAAAGCCAAATGTACTCAATAACTACTGTTTAAGAGAGGCAGTAATTCTGCTTAGTAGGGACATCCTCAGGTGATTTACAGGTACCTGGGCCGCGTCCCAATTTTAAACTGAGTATGGCCTGGTTTCTCCTAGAAGATCTCTTATTCTGTCTGAGCTATGATGCAGGGAATGTCTGTACAAACAGCTTCTCTCACTGCCTGATCCCTACTGAAGCTCTATCTTTTCTAGACCAGGTAGGCAGTGTCCTCCCAGTCATTGCTGCAGCTCTGGGCACAGCTACTTCTTCCATTACCCCGCGGAGGCTCTGGTGGTGGTGACAGTGACAGTCCCACTTAAACTTTGCTTGTTCTGAGCATAAACACCTCCTGGCCTTGGACACATGTTCCTGATTTGTGGTGCGTCTTGTGTTGTCCTAGCAAACTATTTGTTCAGCTGTGTAGTAGCTAAATCTGAACACTGATCTAGCTGAAAAATAACCCAGAGAAAGGGGGAAAAAAAGAAAATAAGAGAGGTGCCTCATCCGAATCAGTTTTCTGGCTTGGTTCGTGATGTGGCTGCACAAACAGCTGTATAAGCACAAAGAAGGGAGTGGTGGGAATAAGTGGGTGAGGTCAGGGAGAAGGGAGGCTATTGAAGCTAGCACTGCTGCCAAAACGTTACTTGCCAAGTTACTTGTCAGCTCCTCTGTTTTCTTGAACATTTCCTCACATCTGCTCTGTCACAGTAAACTCTTATGGATGTTACTACTTCTGCGTAATAACCTAACAGCTGTACCAGTTCAGACAAAAACTTAATGTAGCCCAATATCCTGTCTCCAGCAGTGGCCATAATAAGTAGACCCAGGGGGTAAGAAGGGAACAAGCATGTCTGATACCTCCATGAACGTTCTCTTAGACTCAAACAATGTTTAGCTTAGGGGATTTCTTGAACCTGATATGCTTCCTTTAACTTTCTATGGATCTTTCAAGTACTTGGCCAAGTCAAGTACTCCTCCAAAGGCTATGTAAAATCTTGGTGTTCATTCCTTTTGGCAAGGAATCCCACAGTTCTCCTACTTGGGATACTCACAAAGTCCACAGACAGGACAGAGCTATAGTACCAGCCTGAATGGGGCTTGGACCATGCTGCCCCAGAGTGTGACAGTTGTGGGAACAGCCTAGGACTGTCACACATCTGCTGAAGACATAAACCCTCCAGACTAGGGTAGCTCCAACTGCTTCTCCTGTTTGAAGTGGTCCCTAGCCCACCCCAGCTTTCAGAATGTGTTTTAGGGGTTGTTAGCAGCTTTGGCATGAAGTAAGTGTGGAGCTCTTCAGTGGTTCCCAGCATGGGCAGGTGAGCTCAGGGGTGTTCCTGGCATGCTTTTAATTCACTGAAGGAGGTGCAGCCATGTTGCCTTCAGTGAAGCATGTACAGACTAATATCATTGGGGTATTCTAGATCAGCATTTTTAACCTCTGAGGATTTCGAGGAGATGATGATTTCCTAGAGGAGATGATGGTGCTTATTTAGTGTGCTTAAATAGATAATTGCATTGAGTCAGGTTTAATGCTCAGTCCAGTCACCTGTGACATCTTGTAATATTTTATGAATACATCTTTTTACATAAGGTTGACTCACCTATGTGATAAAAATATTGGTGAGAAGACTTCCTTGAAGAATTGGAAGTATCATGAATTTGGTAACACTGGCTAGTTACCGCTCAGCAGAGATGGCATGTTTTTGTTTTCTCAGTTTAGTATTTGAAAGAAAGATGTGAAAGAACCCTTTCTGGAAGCTAGTGAAGGGTAATGAAGTTCTCTGTTGGTGCACTGAGTTGAAAAGCCTAGGGAGGAGCAGTCGGGGGATGTACATTATGTGTTCTCCTCTGAGGTCAGTGTGTTGAGTTTGTATCTGAAAGCACAAGAGGCAGTTGAAAACCTTGCAGCCTGCATCAGTTTTGTGGGCAAATTAAAGTTTTTTTACATCCTGATGTTGTTTAATTCTGTTGGGATTCACGCCAGCCTGTAAAGCGGGTAACTGGATACCATCATTTTCTGTGCACGTTTGTTCTTTGTGACCAAGTCAAAGGATAGCACCGCTGCTTTGAGAAGGGTGAATCTGCTGAGACAAGGCCCTGTTGACAAACTAGGGCAGATGTAAATGTTTGCTTAGTGTTTGATGGAGATTATAACTGCTGCTAGAACATACATGTCCATTTACCTGGTTGAGACAAAAAACTCTCCATTTCTTTTCACGTGATGTTCATCGTGTTTTTCATGGTAATCTCTGCCTGCAAGGCAGTCCTGGTTGATATGGCACTGCCTGAGCCACCTGAATTGCTTTGTCAATGAGGAACACACAGGCAGAGAATAAAACTATCTAGTATTTATGTGCACATTACAATCTTTTTATGAATGGGCTGTACATTCCTTTCTCCTGCCCCCTAGGATGTGATTCCCCTTTTGTAAGATATTCACAATTTATGTAAATGATTGTGATTGCCAAACTAATCAAACCAAGGACAAAAGCAATCACAGGCGCTCATCTAGCATCCAGCTTCCTGACTCCAGCCCCCACATTAGCTTCTGCTTCATTAAAATATATATGACCCAATTCAAGAGCTAATTTGGACGAAACCATTAGGCTTCTGTCCTCATCACTGGTAGAAGTCTGAGGTTCATTTTCACACATGAGCGAGCAGCTGCAGCTTTAAGATGCATGAAGGTTATTGCTGTGTATGTGCATATGAAAAGGAGAGGGAAAGTGCAGCCAGTGGACGTACTTTTATTATTTCTGTAACAGCATCTTTTTATAAGGTCTCATTTGTGCTCTACCTGTGGGATGCTAGGCAGGATGTAAAAATGTGTGGATGAGTTAAACACATGAAAGGAAAATTCAGCCTCTGCGAGAAGAGAGTGGCAGGATGCTCATGTTGCATTGTAACCGTGGAGTCTCTAATACAGAAGTTGGTGGTGGTCTTAGTGGAGTCCCCAGTGGGAGATGTCTGGTCTGATCTTCAGAGGTGTTTGGACCAAGCCCAGAGGATCTCTGCACACTCTGCAAAGTTTGTTGGTTTAGTTTTTGGTTTGTTTTGTTTTGTTTTTTTTTTCATATTGGATAGCTGTTTTAAATGCCATGATTTCAAAAGACGCCCTTAGCAGGCACTTTGCAAAAATTCTTAAAAGATCTACAGGTTCAGGATCTCAAGATATTATTTAATCTGGGAAATCCAAGTAATTTATCCCAGTAATTTCCCAGTCTTGGGAAGGATGCCATGACAAGATTGTTTCAGTAATACCTACCGGCATCTGTGGCTGGCAGGGGTTTCTTCCCTGGAGCCACTGTCTGGGGTATCAAGTGACTCTCCGGACGGATGGATGAGTCACTCCAATCTCTGTTTTGTTTGTGCGTTGTATCAGAGATCATCAGGCAGCCGTCAGTATGATTGACTAACTCCGCGCCAAGTGTCAGGCAGAAGTAGCTGAAGTGAAGTAACACAAGTGACAGCTAAAGAATAAGCAACAATCTGTCTTTTCAAATGAGTTGTTCTGTTGGCAATTTGACAAATTGTACGGTGTAACTGAAAGTTCGAGTTAATGTGTTACATTACTTTATTTCAAAATACTCTGTTCCCAATTGCTTGCATTTACATTCTGACAGATAGAATGCTTAATGATATCAGTACAAACACAATAAAATTGATATGAAAATGCTGAGACAGTGCAAGCCTTCTGAGGTTTATTCATAAGTATACTTGCAAGGTCCTGTTTCAGCATTTATAAAAATAATTTGACATTTTTGTTTTCAGCAAAAAATAAATGTAGTAGGAGAGTTCTGGATATAAATGGACAAGAAGGAGAAAGGGTGTTATTAGAAACAATTTATTTGACCACAGCAAACCTCCTGCAAACTTTTGCTCGGCAGATTTATTTGGGTGCCATACCAACTGATTGATCTAATTTGTCTGCCTTGCATGGGTAATTAATGTTTTCCCCATCCCAAGAAAACGTGACTTCTTTGTTCTTTGAGTTTGATCAAAATTACTCTGGAGACATGATAGAAGGATGACATTTTAATGGGGTATGTAAATGAGGAGCATTGCCATGAACTCCAGTTTTGTTGCACGAATATACGCCAGGAATGTTGGAAGAATTTTCTTTCAAACTTTTGTTTTTCCTGGCTGGTTAATGCCTTGGGAAAGCTCACAGCTCTTGTGATTGTCAGTGTTTCCCCATGTTTTTTGAAATTACTCTCATTCTGTAAGGAAATGTGAATCATGGTTAACTGAGCAGCGGCTGTATTAATTTATTATGACCATATTTCATGGTCTTCTAATTTGTTTCTCACAGTCTGTCCAGTAAAGGTCTTATACATGGCTAGCCAGTGATACAGCTTGTAGCAAGCTTTGCTGGAAAAATTGAGGTGTGATTTTAAACAATTGCAGTTTTACTGGTATGTGTCCCTATAGGGATATAATAATTCAGGTGATCTGATGGTTTTGGTTTTTTTTTTTGGCAGACTGACAAATCATATTTGGGACTCATTTGAAATATTCTCCTCTGATTCCAGAGTACCCACCCCACATGAAAAGCTATTTGCAAGCGATCTAGTGGCCATATTTTTAATGCTGTGAAGGTGCTTTAAATGTCCTTGTTTCAGTCTGCATCGCAAAGGTCTAGGACCATACGTTGTCAGCTGCCATGCTCGACTGAGTCAATCACATGTGATCATTAGAAATGTCCACTGACCGTCCACTGACTCTTTCTTGGGCTAAGATTGTGTGGGTGATTGCAGTGCCTTACAGTATCTAGGTGCTCTAGGTTTCCTGTCTTGCTTGTTAGTCTGATACACTGTGAAAACAACTGTTTCTCTTGGCAGGTGTAGATCATAGATTAAGCACCAGTTGTACCTCAGGAGGTCTCCTGTTTGTCACTGCTGCCTCTCATGCTGTGGTGAAGATTTGGCTG
This sequence comes from Hypotaenidia okinawae, assembly GCA_027925045.1. Lineage (NCBI taxonomy): Eukaryota > Metazoa > Chordata > Aves > Gruiformes > Rallidae > Hypotaenidia > Hypotaenidia okinawae. The sequence goes on from BSDF01000004.1 coordinate 96,917,258, forward strand.
TGAGTCTCTGTGAGAGCAAGAGCAGACAGCAATAACAGCTTTTTCTAAGTATCTCTTCTTTTAGGACACCTTGCAAACAGCAACGGTATTGTTTGCACATGGCATACCTCAAGTATGAATCTCATCCCTCATAACGGTGATGGGATGGTTGCTGTGAAGAAGCGTAGACTGCAGTGCTCACTGTCATGTTGAGGCTTGGGGGTAATGCAGAAGATAGGGGAAAGCTACTTGCTAGTTGCTCTGCTGAAAGCAAGACAGCATCTTCTCAGTGTCACTGGTGGGATTGGTACTCTTCCTGCTGATGTGGAGGCTGCCCCTTATGTTTTGTCCTGATTTAAGCACCACTGGCATTCAAGATATGTGACTCTCTTCTAGCACAGCTGTTGTGACTAAATTTCTTCTTCAGAAGGGGTTGATACCGGAGGTCAGATGGGGGCTAGGTGATTTTGGTCTGCCATAGATGATAAGAAGCCAACACCATTTAAATAGAAGATTACCAGCAAGTTACTGCGGATAATATAACCGCTGCTTGCCCTGAAGGTATTTATCTGTTCTCTAATAGCTGAATTTGCAATGACATCTTAGTGCCTGTGGCAACTAGTGCCGTAAGAACTTTTTCTTTCAGTTTCAGGCTTTGTATCTAAACCTTTAAAGGACTGCAGTACCTGCAGAAGCTCATGTACATGGACTGTCAGCACTGAGATTGTACTAACTTCAGCAGACTCTGACAGAGCTGCTTTGGGGCTGGTTGATGCCCACATGGCCATGCTAACTGAATTGAGCTGCCCGCTCTGCAGCTGGGGAGGCAGTGTTAGACAGGAGGGGGAGGGAGGGCTCTCAAACCTTCCCCTCTCCCCTACCCTCCAGCCAGCCCATTTCTGTGCAGGGTTCACCACCGATGAGAAGCTGGGGTTGTTCTGGAGGACATATACCTGCTGATGGCTTCCCAGAAAACATTAGACATGACTGTTTTTGAGATCTGTCATGGAGAACTGTAGGTGGAATCTGTTGAGAAGTGTTTAAAAAAGAATAAAAAGAAATTTCAAATACCTTTGATGTTGGGATTTTCTCTTCCATTTTCAGAAGGATGAACATTAACCAGAGGTGACGATGATGATAATGGTTGATGGGTTTACTTCTATTCTGCAAGTCTTTTCTTAACCTTTTGTTCTGTGATTTATGGTTAAAAATGAAGTTGCCAATAGTTCTGAGAATGCTGGGGAGGCTTGGCTAATATAAATGTTGAAATAAAAATAAACAGAAAAATATTACATTGTTTACTAGGGAGGGCATTTCTTTCAGGGTAAGTTTTGAAAGGCAGATAATAAAGTTGTGTTATCTGAATTCAAACAACTCTATTTGAAATATTTTATTACATTGTTGGCTCCCTATTTCACTATGTATCCCCAGACTTTTGAGACACAGAGGTTATCTTTTTAAAGAATCCCACCATTACCTTAGTTTGGAAATAAGCTTCTTGAAATATAAGCTGTACATATTTGCATGTAATAAATTGATCTATGAAGGAAGCAAGAAATTGATTATTCAATTACTGTGGATCAGGCACCAAACATCCTAGTATGTTAGGTGAAGCATGAAGCTGATCAATAAAAATCTCTTTCATCAGCATTTCTTAGCAGTGAACTAGCTGCCTGGGAACAAATGAAAGCACATACATGCAAACCCCTCTCTCCTCTAAATTTTTTCAGATGGTGTGACTGAAACACAAATGTCCTGAGCAAGAGATCTATGTATAATCAGGAACTATTGTGTATGAAATGTTGGACACTTCCTGGAAAAAATTTATATACATGTTTGTATTACGTATGCCTGAGTGAGATACCTGGATCCCATGAGCAAGAAACAAGTTATAAAGTCTACCTGCAGAAAAATTTTGTGTATCTTAACATAAAAGCTGTGCTGAACACTGGCAACAGTCCAGAATCAAAACTCTTGTGGTTTGTATGTGTCTGCCTGTTTCCTCCTTCTTCAAGATCCTTTTAATCTTTGCTTGAGAGCAGGCTCTTCCAGATAGCTTACAGAGAGTGCTGCCAAGCTCTTCTCATGGTGGACGTATTATTGCAAAACCAAACAAGCCTTTTCACTGGCAACTTACGTGCAGAGTGACTGCTGAACACATTACCTACTTTTTTGAGGGGAAGGGGGCATGTGCCAAAAATGTTCTTATTGCAGTTGACAGGATGGATGATGTCGTACTGTGTACTGCGTAAGCATGACAACGTCTATCTATGTGGGATGCAGGAAATAGACTGTAATGGCCCTTTCACCTTAATGTTAGTGTTGCTCCATTTGGATTCTAAATATGGAAGCATTGGGGCATTGCTTGCTACCAAACAATGATTGTGCTGGGCAGCAGTGTAAATATTGTGCTACTATTTGTGTGTTTGTTTAATAATCTTCAATTGGTACTCTCCAGGCCAGGTTCTGCACTCTGCTAGGTAAGTCTCAGACCTTTGCTCTTTGACAGATACTGGATGTGGTTTGCATAGTACTGAGATTAAGGAGATGACAGTGCTCTTATTCTGGTGGCTTCAGTGGAGTTCTTTCCTCTGTACACCTGGATAACTAAGATCAGAGGCTGGTCATTGGCATTTGGAGCCCTGTTTTTCTTTTTTTCTTTACTAGAATCCATATAATGACATTCAGCTGTTTAAAAAAATGTCAGGGGAGCCAAAGTAAGTGTTGCTTGGTGGTTTGGGAGTCTTCCTTATCTTTGAACAGCTTTATTTTGAAAATAAAATCATGCAAGCTAATTTTAATGCGTTTTGCAAAACTCTGCTTCTGATTTGTGGTTTGTGTTACTGGTGCACTCTTTCCCATCCTGAGTTCTCCCAGCTAGTCCTGGGAGATGTTACAACATCTGTCTCTGAACCTGTGAAAACTACTACTGCCACAAATCTACGCAGATGAAGGAAGCAAAGCAAGTTAAACTCAAAGCAGATTTATGTCCCTCTTCAGCCAAACACTTCAGTAAGCTTTCTAGTGCAGACACGGGTTTAATCCATTTTTAGTCAACAAGTCACTTAAGCGCATGACTAAGTTCTGCTGTGCTACATGAGAGGTGAGTGTGGGCGTACAATGCTTTGCTGACTTCAAGTCTAATTCACACATAAGTGCAAGAGTCTGGTGGCGTTGCGTGTGTGACGTTTGTGCCACGGTAGCTAGGTATAAAGCCACAGACTAAGGGTGAATCATCAACATCACCACAGCAACAAATTTCTTAATACTCATACCTTTGTCTTTTGTGAGACAGAATCTCTTGTTACACAACCTTGGTAGAGCGATAAGGAGGTGCTCACTGGATCCAACCGAGAAGGGAGGCTTACATGCATTGGAAGTTCAACCAAGCAACCCCACTTTGCTGTGCACAGGAGATCTCAGCTTGGACTTCAGGTCCTGTAGTTGCCTCCTGGGGGCTGCCCTGCTGCCCTCATGCACTTGTGGAAAGCTGCAGCCATCCCTCTGCTGAGGGATGTGCGAGTACGCTGCTGCTCCCCGGCACCCACCCCCAGTCCAGAAAGGAGCAGGCTGTGTTAAACCCACAAACACTTGTGTATCAGCAGGAGCTACATCTAACAGTGCCACGTAGGGCCATCCATGAAATTAAATTATTTGATATACCAGATTCTCAACTGGTGAGATTCAGTACCTGAATTAATTACACGATGTTAACCAGCCAAGGGGAGGACCCATCTTCCTCTGTGTTTCCATTTGGAGAGTTTGCTCGCTGATGCAGATATATCAAGTACTTTTGTGTAAAACAGCAACATAAATTGATTATTTTGAGATGATGCAAATGTTCAGAATGAACTATTTTTTACCTGTTTTGGGATTTAAATGATGGTACCAGAAACCGAGGCTTGTATTCTTTCCAGTCTTCAGCATGGCAGTGAACTTTCTAGAATTAATTTTGTGTTGTCCTGGTCTCCTCACTAGCGTGGGGTGGGTACAAATGTTTCTGTGAGGAGTTTAAAAAAAGAAAGACACTTTTTGATTCTTTGCATAGTGATCTGTAGTCAGTCTGAGACTCCTTATGGAATATAGTTTGTCAAACACCTGTCAGTCATGTAATATTCTCTGCTTTGTTGAGTTCTCAAAAAAAGACATGGGATTCTTCTTTCAGTGTGGTGCTTTAAACTGATTTTATATCTGTGGTGAGTCAAATGTTTTTGAGGCTTTTTGGCTTGTATATGCTTTCCTTGATATGGATGGAGGCACTTGAAGCCGAACTCAGATTAAGGGTCAGAAGAGGAGTGACAGTGAGATGACCATCATGGGAGTCCTTTTTTTTTCTTTATAGTATTTATTTTGATAATGGAGCTCTAGATGGTAGCAGAGAAGAGATTCATGGCTGCTTGCAAGCAGGAAGGCCTCGCAGGCATAGCAAGGTTGGATGCCCATATGAAGAATTGGCCAATATTCTTTCATTTGTTGTGATAATTATGGTTTGAGGGTTTTTTTTCTGTTACTGAAAAACAGCAGGAAGAAGATAATATTAAAAATTACACTGAAAAGATGCCACAATGGCTCTACCACGTTCTCTACCATAACAGGTTTATTTGGAGGTACTAAAAACGCTTCTAAATTAAACAAAACAAAACAAAACAAAACAAAACAAAACGAAAGAATCTGTTGTTGAATGGGGGAGAGACAGAAAACAAATATCTGCCCAGCTAATCCCTGTCTTTGCTTAGTACCACTCTTTGTCCTCGAGGTTATCTTGTGGATCTGATTAGGCTCATTTCCCAAAATTTATATCCATCTATAATCAGAAGCTCATGTGGTAGAGGAATTCCAGTTCTGTCTCTGTGCTTTCTTAATTAAATTACTTGAGACAGGTTGAGGTAAATAGAGACAGTGCTATCCAGAAGTTGCAACCTCTGTTCAGCTTGTAGGAAATAAGTGCTGTTCTCTGGATTTCCCCATTAAGAATAAGCAGTTTCCTTGTTTTTTTTAATGGTTTATGTTTCCCTCAGCCTCTGTTAAACTTACACTAAGATTTCATGCCAGCAGAATGCCAGCTAGCACTGAGAAACCTTTCCAAATGCTCTGCCCAGCTCTTCCAAACATAGACTGTTTTTAATATGATACGGTCTTTGGGGTTTACTGACTTTACAGTCTTCAGCTGGCTTTGACCAGCTCCACTTCTTCAGTGGAGGTGTTAAGCACATCAGCTCTGCATTTGAGTTCTGGGACCAAGATTTTATTCAACTTGCAAAAATTTTAGGCTTTAACTTTCTGATTTAGGCTTATAGTCGATGGTTTGATTCTTAAGTGCTGGATGTGTTACACAATATGGTTGTTCACCATGACTATATATTGGTAAAATTCGCCGTCTGTCATAGCTATTTTTTTTAACCAGTAAAAAAAGGAACACTTACATTCAACAGAACACTCCTTTCTGTGATAATGGATGTGAAATAAAGGGTGGAAAAATCTGTATGGTACAAATCTGTTAATAAAAAACTGCACGGGAGAATAAGATAGCAGATAAGAGGACATTTTCTCCAGGCAATAGAGCCTCTAGGTGGTTACTTTGCAAAGCAGATGATGTGTGAACTGTATAGCTCAGGAGAAACACTTCCATTGTAGTTTTTGATCATTTGAACCAGTCAAGACCCTTATGACTGCTGGGTCCTGAAGAAATAGAGTATGTTTTTGGTCTTGAATTAGCCATTACATTTGTAGTTCTGCAATATTTAAGTACTGTATAAACTCTCAGAGCTTTCATTCCTCTTTTGATTTACATATTATAGTCATTTTTTGAAGCATAGTATTCCTTTCCAGTCACAATATAAGGGTAGCTGAATAGTTCACATTTAATTCCTGAAATATACATTTCTACGTATTTTCCTGGAGATGAGGCAAACATAATATAACATTATGGTTGTCTTTTCAGTCCACATGATTAATTTTTTCTCATGATATAAATACACCCCAAGATTTATCAGTTTCAATTTATCAGGTCAATAATGGCCTTCTCTCCAGATCTAATATATTGAGCTCATCAGACAGCAGCCCTTTAACATTTCTGTCTTCTAAATTGCTATTTATGTGGAGAAGACAAATCAGTGGAATCAGCTGGATTCACATTTTCCTGGGTCTTCAGAATGGAAGACACTAGAGGTAAATAAACTTCTGAGTGCCTTCTGGGTCTAATCGGCAGAGGTGGGTTATTCTCTGCATACACTAATGTATCATAAGATAGTCTTTGCTGTCCACACACTGATAAATTGTACAGTATGCTATCTGGGGAGTGTAATATATGATCTCAAGAATTTTATATCCTTTTATATTGAGGGCAAGAGAAGACATGGCTTCTTTATTTACAGGGAGGATTCAGAAACAGTTTCATGTTTAATGGCAGCTATTGATTTGCTAGGGTTTTTATTCTATCCTAAGGGGTTGGAAAGAGGAGTGCTTTTGCTCATGCATAAAGTAACAGCAAACAAATTTTTCAAATCCCAGACACATCTAAAGGTACATCCCTAAATCAGCATAATTTAAGTGTTAGTCTTAGGACTGCTTCTACTGCTTTCTTTATGTTTCCACGAGGGGAATAAGAGGAGATGTGGATTGGCTTCTTCTGTACGTGGAAAGTCACTCAAATCTGTCACTCCTGCATCATCCTGGCCTGTGAGAAGGCCTACAAAGCTGGGTTGTGTAATCCTTCTTACATATGATGTTCTTTCACTGCCCCTTAACTAACCGACCAACCTGCTCAAAATCAGTGCCAAGCACTCATAGCCTCTGATAACTTTTCTAAGTTTCATAGTGTTCATCATTTGGAAACAAGTGACTTAGATAAATGTTTTCCTGCTTCATGATGCTTTCAGTGTTTTGGCCTTTATTTCAGTGACTTGTTCATAGGCTTCAGTGCAGTATTCTGGAGTAGTGTTTCAGATGTATCATCTCTTCAGTCGTTCTTACCTTCTCTGCCTCCTTTTCTTGTCCCTCTCACCTGAAATCCCCTGAGCAGCTACAGCTGCTGTTCTTTCCCTCTTCTGAGTCAGCTGTAGTGAATACTGCTGAATGAGCATGTAACCATGAGTCCTCTCTAGCCCAGTATCTTACTCTGTTATCCAGCGCTGCCTTGAAAAGTAGGGATGATCTGAACATCTAAGCGTAGGGGCATTAGAATTATCACTGTCTTCCAGACTTCCAGCAGCTCCATGCTGTTGGGGCTCTGCCTGTGTTCGGAGGCTGAGGCTGTTATGTGGAAGTAATGTTAATTTTTAAGCTTCAGAATGCAGTGATGTCTTTGTTGTATGCTTTTGCTCCTTACCACACAGATGGCTTGCACGAGTAACTGTACTTCTGATACTATGGGGCTTTCTGTTTACAAGGACACCTTTCCATAGACAGCCTAGCTGGTTCAGTCTTTTAAGGTGGAGAGCATGGGTTTGTTTTGTAGGTATGTTTGCTAACACCTTGCACTATTGTACAACCTTGTGTGTACAACCTTGTATGGCCAGTGCAGGCCTGGCCTGATTCATTGGAGTAGCAGATTTCCCGTGTTCTTTGTATGTGCTAATGCTAAATGCTGTCTACTGCCTTATCTTTTTATACATTGATATGCAAGGTGACAAAGTTGAAAAAATTCTGAGTTGATACAAAATGTAGATTTCTTGAATAAATAATTTAAAGGGCTAACTCTTTCGTGCTCATTTTACAAAAATAATAAAAAATGAAGGAATATTTCAAAGATATTAATTAAATTCAATGGGAACTCTGCAAAACAAACAGTTGACTTTCTTTCACTGAGTGTCAGTGGTTTTCTGTACCTTTGCTTACCTCATTGAAAGGATCTGCTTCGTGATGTACCTGAATTCTATAAGCCTCACTGGGAATTTGGTCCACTCGTGGAAGAAGCTTTTCATTGGGCAGCCTGATGTATTCCTCGAAAGAAAACTTCAAGATGTCTATGAAGGATTTGGTATGTATTGAATCAGCATGTGATTTGTGTACTGCAGAAAGAGAGGAACTCATTTATCTTGTGATTTCTTGCCTATACAAAAACTTGCAATATGTTAACAAGGTTGGGATATTGTTGCTAGCGCATACTGGAGGAAAGCCAAGCTCTGCTCGTATTCGGCTCCAATTCTAGTAAGTAATTTTTGATTATTTCAAGGAAATTATTCAGTTTATGAAATTCCATAATGCCTTGGTAACACAGAGGCCTGTACTGCGTATCTGCAATGTCTTCACAGGAAAGCTCCTATTTGGTAGGAACATAACAGAAAATAGTAGAATTTAAAAAAAGGAGTAGAATATAAACTAGGTTTCACCCAGTGGTCACACCAAGAGTTTTACAGTGTGCTCATTCTCTAAGACCTTCCTGGTTTATACATTTTGTCAACACTCTCTAATAAACATAATAACGTTTGGGAAGAATAAATGATTGATTTCTACCAAAATAGCAGTGTGGGACATCTTGTATTGCTCGGTCTCATGTTGGGAGTGCTGGCTGCACTGAGACAAGTCTGCAGCTGCTGCCCTCGCTGCTTTCAGGTCTGTGGTTTTCGCTTTCAGGATCTAGTGCCATCCAAATGCAAAGGCATGTGCCCCAAGGTGAAGTGGTATCTAAAACACCAGTTTCAGGACACAAGTGTGAGGTTGTGTTTTTTCCTTTGGTAACATTGCGGTCTTTCAGTGGTGTCTGCTCATTTAAAATAACCCTTCTCTTCTTTAAGGAACAGAATTATGCCATTGCCATTGTGTTTGATTTGGGTTTGCTGACAGGGCACTGGTGTTCTTAGAAGGATCTTGCTGGAAATGCAACCTTTTCTGTCTTGGGTGAAGAGAGAAATTGTACTTCTTAGTGAAGATACTGTGTAGCTGTCCAGAATGGAAATTTTTAAAGGGAGGAATTTTCTAGTGAGTCATAGATATTAATGTAGATACTTATTTTTTTTTCTGGCTGTCTCTAGTAATTACCTGATAGGGAACTATCCAACCAGAAGGCTAGGCTGCTGCTTTCTAAGCTTAAGATACTTTTCATTGTTGGAATCTAAATATAAAGCTGCAATCAATAGCACGATCAGTTTTCTGCAAGCAAAGGGAGCATAGTGTATGTAATAATCACTTTGTGTATATGTAGCTTGTTGAAGTGATTAGAAAAATGATGGCATCAGCCTTTTTATTACAGCAGCTGGATTAGTTAGGGCTTTGGCTTGCAATATGATCTTGGAGATAGCAGATAAAGCAGCTGTTAGGGAAGCTTTGCTTGTTCCCATTTACAAGGAGCTAGCACTGGTAGCTGTTTATTTTCCAGCGTGTGAGGAAAATGCTGAGAGCATAAAGCCACTAAGTGGCTAGAAATTATACCAGTCCATTAGAGTTTTCATGGTTCATATTTTTTTACTGTGCTATAAGTAGTTAATCCAAGCCACCCATGGAAACACACATAAACCACGTGCTTCCTGTACTATAGTGGTTGCTACTGTTTGTCTTCATCTTTCCTAAATGATATATTGGTCCTGGTCCTTTAGCCTTCTCCTGTCTTGAACCATCCATCCTTGCACATAATCGTGGCTCAGCAGGACCCTCTCTGGAAGTACAACTTTGTGTGTGTGAAAACCTGAAGCGTTAGATTGTGATTTCTGCTTTAGCTTCACAGTGCTTGGTGATCAAAGGCAATAGTAAGAAATACACGCATGCCAGGATTACACTACTGGCTCTTCCTTTCTTTGGACATATATGATCTGAAGGCTAGATTTTCAAGTTTGTTTGGCTTCTGGGGTGGGTGGTTTCTTTTGGTGGGTGAGTTTTTTTTGTTTGTTTTTAATTTACCTTATTAAATCCTCTCTGGGCTTTGAAATACACATCGTTTCATTTTCAAAGAAACTGAATAGTGGGTCTCCTGACATCAGATGCTGAAGTATTTTCAAAGATTTATAGGTAGAGATACAGAAATCAAATTTAGTTTCCAACAAAGTATGAAGCTCAAGATGTTTATTAAGCTTTATTGGAAAAGAAGTATGAACATCAGTATGTATTCCCATCAAGAACCTTATTTCTTTGCATTCAAAGCATATGAATGAACCATTCCTTTTTCCACTTGTGGTGATAATTTTTATTGATGCTTTGTAGAGAAAAAGTTTTCCCCAAAATGCGGTGTACATTTGGAGTTAAACAGCAGGCTACAGCAAATTTCTTCTGACAAGGACTTTAATATTTGGCATCCAGCCATTAAAAATACACAGTCCTTGCTGCTTCGCTCAAAGCTGCATTGTTCCTTGAGAGCAGAGCTATCGTGCAGGATCATGGAAAAGGAGAGGATTGCAGGCAGCTTAGTTAAGGGCTTTACAAGTTCAAACGGCAAGGCCTTAAGATATTTCTGAAATGAAAAAGAAGCATTCATGTACAGGTGAGATGTGTTTGTATAGACTCCTGTTTGCCATGTGTATCGTCTTAGTCATATACCTTGAGCTAAATGTAGGCAGGTGAGGCTGTGTCAGATCTGTACAGGAACAAAAGTCCACTGTCAAATTTGCTTTAATAAAAACGTCCTGCGGTTGGCGTTATTAATTAGAAATGAGAGGCTCCCCTTCACAGGTGTGGCAGCCAGCGGGAGAAGGACGATCTTATAAAGAGCTTGGCCCTAACCCCTATAAATTCTTTCATCGCTCCACATCATCGTCTTGAACTGTGTTAGGGTTAACAGGGTGGTCATATGTTCTGAAAAGTCCTTATGCTATGTTCCTTGTGGATAGTTGCTTTCTCCATTGCTTGTGACTCTTACGTGATCCACAGCCGCTCCGTGTAAAAAATCAATACAGTAATCCAGTCTGGAGGTCCTAAGGTATAGCAGCAGTGGCAATTATCTTTGACAATAGACTGCTAAAGTGTGTGGTATGGCTTCATTATAGGGAATAACTTTAAATATACTGCCAGTTTTCCCAGGCTCCTCTGATCAGGGCTGAGCTGGAGCGGAGATCTTAAGACAGCTGCTCTATCTGAGCAGTCCAAGCAAATGGGTCTTAACGGCGGCGGCTAGCATGGTAATGGAAATCTGTTACACCTATTGCTTGCTGAGCAGAGCTTTGGACACCACAAAAGGTTGTCTTGAGATAAGATAGAGGATTAGGATTAGTTTAAGGCGGACAGAGCAGATGGTTAACGAAAATTAGCCACTCTGTATTTCAGGGGAACAGCAAAGATTTCAGATTACTTTGTGCTCCCTTTGTTGCTTTTTTTATTGTAGACATTTGTAAAGATTACTTTGGATGTGTGCATGCCAATAAAGAAACTTGTAGTTTATGCAAACAAGGAGTCTAGCTTGCACATTTATCTGAGAGAAAGAAGATATTTAAGCTGTTAAGGAAATGAAAACATAATGATAGAAATAAGCCCGTATATATATATGGCATTATTGTATTTGGTCTTCTGCCAGATACAGCCCTCTGAGCTGTAGTGTTTTGCTATCTTTAATAAAGAGACGTGGCCACTGAGACAGCTGGTCAGAGTTGGAAGTTACTTAAATCAGAATGCAATATTGCCTGTTGAGGCTTGCAGTTGTAGGGGACTCTACCTTCATCGATCAGATCAAGATGGATGGCTGCGAAATTGGATCTCCAGCCTCCCTGAGCCAGGCTGGAGTGTGAAGGATGCAAGCAGAGGAATTACGCTCTGGTTTGGCCATACTGCTCCAGCTATAGCCCCAGGGCTGTTGCTGCTGCCATCCCAGCAGTCTTTCTTTTGACTGAATCGTAACTGCCTCGCCCTTAAAGAATTTAAGATAAAGGAATGTGTGTTCCAGTGTGAAGAAAAGAAATTATTCTAGCCGTCAGTGCAGCCTGTGTAGCAGGCCTTTTCTGCTCTAAGTTAGCTTCAGGTTCATAGGGGAATTAAAAAGGTCAATCTCTTGCAAAGTAACCGCCAAGACTATGATAAGTTGCTCAAACAGACATCCCTCTGTTTCTCTGAAGCATAATCTATCAATCATTTCTAAGAATTTTTTGTCATGAGATGATAGCAAATTAATTGTAGGTCTGTACATCAAACTTCTCAGTGAGTGTGTGCTTCCCTGCAAAACCAGGTTTCAAATGGCTTGGTAATTGTAATGCTAGGACATGTTCTTCTTCACCCATTGTGTCTTTATAAAATCATGAACAAGTATTAAGCTTGGTTTTAAAAATTGGATTTTAAAAAACAATGATTGGTTACAGAGAAAGATGACGCTTAGGTGGGCTTCCCTGCAAGAAATGCAACTGCCTCCTGTAAGAACCCAAGTCTCTTTCTTGCCCAGTTTCTCTAGCAAGCTGCCCTTACCCATGGGAAGAAAGTTTCTATGGAATTGATTTGCTCAGCAGTGTGGTAGGGCTGTCCAAAGCAGGTCAAAATGCAGTATTGCTCACCATTTTTGAAAGGGCTGCAAGCTCCAATGAATTTGTGTGTCCTGCTGCAGCAAGTGAGGGTCTTGACTGCCTGTGTGCTTACGGTAGAGTTGATGTACAGAGTCACATAAAAGGGCATGGTTGTAGTTTCACTTCAAAGTGAGCCTTAAAAATCCCTTTCTTTACTTCTCAAACTGATTAGAAGACAAGCACCTTTTTCAGGGGCTTTTTGTAAATCCAGTTACGTAAAGATAAGTATCTAGGTCAGGAGCTAGAGGTGCTGTCACCTGTTTTTTCAATGCTATAGTACGTTTGGAAACTCTTCAATAAAGTTGGATTGCTATAAGGAACCCAGGGGGTTTCTAAAACACTGCTTTAATTTAACCTGTAAAACTCAACTTCTACCTGGGCAATTGAGGATCCTCAGCTGGTGCCTTCATCTCGACTTAGACTGATGTGAAAATTTTGAGAAAGAGCAAAGGAAAAATTCTGTGTGGGTTTGTTTTGGTTTTTTTTTTAAATTCTATTCACACCCCCTTTGAGTTCTTCTTATTTACTTCCTTTATTACACTGCAAAATTGAGCTTAACTGCATGTCATTTAGCAGTGTAAGGCACCTGACTGCTTGGCCTCATTCTGCTGCTAATGAGGATATTGACCACTGTGCTGATGAGCCCATGACTGCTGGTGTGTTGCCCAGGTTGGATGTGTCCCATGGAGCAGGAGCTGCTGGCCAGAAGTGAGGTTAACTCTGTGCCACTGAGCCCTTGGTTGTGCAGAAACAAGACAACAAGTGTTAGGACACTTGTCTCTTGTTAGGACAGAGAACAATTCCCCCTGGAATCCTGTGCCTTTGTGGGGCAGGACTCTTTGAGAGTACGTATACTTTGGTGGTCACAGTACCTTCTTTTGCTGTCACAAAGTAATAGTTGTTGCTCTGGAAGTCAGTTTAATGTATCAGCTGTCTGTACAACTCTTCAGAAGGTGCATCCTACTGATACCAAAACACATGAATTGTAGTTCTTGTTTAGATGTTTCTCCTGTGACTACAAGAAAACAAGTTTTTTAAAGGGTGTGTAGGTACTTAAGCATTTAGGCAGAGACCTTGTGAAATTTTAAAAACTGACCTGTTCTTAGCCTGCAGTTACTAGAGGTGCCTAAAGGCCTTTAAAATCTGCCCTGGACCTTCTCTACTCTAGATATTCCTTCAGTAAAATGAAATTATAATCAGGATGAATTCACTAACAGAAAATGTGTGGCAGTTGGACAGTGTGCTGAGACCAAAGAGTACCCTCCAAGAATCGAAGAAATATGAAATTGTCCTCAAGCCTTTATAAAACCAATATGAAATACGTAGGTGTGACAGGCAGGAGGTTGTTCCACATACCCTCTAAAGAAACAGCATCCCCATAATGGCAGAACTCTGGGGTCCTTCTTTGCAGAAAGCAGACTGACAGTATTTGTAGGTTAAATGAAATGAATTAGCAAACAAGTAATTATATTTGCATGTAACCTTGTTAAGATAATATCCTGTCCATCTTAAACCTGTCATATTAGACATATTTAATCTTGGTGACGCATGGAGCGGTATATTATGTTTGACAGCTTCTAAACGGAGAGGGACGAGAGGCTGTAATTGGAATGCTGCCGTTGGATAATAATGATGAGCACTTCTCATCTTCAAAGGGTTTTCAGCCTCGCTAGCTAATCCACACATCCGCCAGAGTGGCGAAGGTAAGTTTTATCCCTGTTTTACAGATGGGGAAACTGAGATGGAAGAAGAATCACTGGATTAGAATTTGAAGAGCTTAGATGCTGGTAGTGCTGTGTAAAAACAAAAATAATTTAATTTGCACTCTCAAAATGAAGTAAATAAATTGTTTAGATTTACATTACGTACATTACATCAATCGTCCTGAAATTTGACCCTTCAAATACAAAGTCAGTCTCATGCACTACAAATACAAGTGTTCTCTAGTAATCATATTACTGTTGAGTTCAATAATCTTTACAAGTAAAACGTGCAGAGTTTCTGAATGTTTCTACTTGGAAGTGAAGATCTAATCCCAAAAGCCTTCCTGTTTTGTAATTACTGGAACTAATCCTGAATCTGTTTTGTAATTACTGGAACTTCAGACTCAAAACTGGGAGAGTAACACCATTGCGCTGGCAGAACTCTCTCTGGAGTGTGCAGCTTCCTGAATAGTTTTACTTGCTGGATTGGCATGTTAAGGCAATTTGAGTTTACTGGTTATTAAAATCATAAAAATAAATTCGTTGCTGAAGTGGACATTTTCTTAACCCCTCCATTTTATTGGATGTGATTGGTTTGGGTGTTAAACAAGATATAAGGTGGTTTAAAAATAACATTTTACATTGGTTTTAAGTCTGTAACTTAAATTATTAAACTGGAAAAATGTTCTAAATTCAGTTTGCCTACTGCTACTCATACTAGGAATTTTTTTATATACACAGCAATAGGTGGGTGAATTATTGCATGTATTATTTGCTCCTGTAGGATTCTGTTGACCCAATGACACATAAGTATCAAATATAAATTATAAATTTTTACAAAAAGTTGTTCTGTCATGAAAAAAACCCCACCCTCAATTATTTATTCATCTTCAATTTATTAAAGCACCCTACTTCCCCCATGTCACCAAATTGTAACATAAGTGAGCCAGAAACTGAACCGTAGTCCCCATTGGAACCCAATGGATGAGCTTCATGGAGCTGGTGAACAGAAAAGAAATTCTGACTGATGACATTTCTAATTACTAGCTGCAGAATTCTTTATATATTAAAAAAAAATTGCAAGCAAGACTTGTGGATTTAAAAACTTCACTAACACAAAAAGAAATACTACTTTTTCCTCTTCACTGATAGCCTTCTCCCTTCACTTGTTTTTACATTCCAGTCAGTTTGTGAGTAGACAACCCTTCTGTTTTCTTTCCCTTGTGTATTTTTTGGGGAAATTCCTACATGCACTTGTTCATTCCCCAATAAAAGAAAACATTTTCACTTAGTCTTTACCTGAGTTCTATTGGCTGAAATGACAATGCTGTTAAAAATCAATGTACAGAAAGGCAGATCATTACCGAATTCTCCCTCGAACAGTTCATAGAGACAGCAAGCTCAGGAAAACAGCCTGAGTAAACTGCATCGTGATTGATTTCAAGTACATCTGATGGAGTATAATTGTCTACCCATTCATTTCTTTTCATTCTCCTCTCCACATGCTTCCTCTTTTGGGATCAAGTAATCAGTAGCAATAATCACCAGCAGCAAGAATTAAAAAAGAAAATACATAGAAATGATCCCCCCTCAGCAACTTTAGCAGCAACCTTATATTTCATTTATGAATTCCTATTTTCTACTATAATATCAGCAGAATATTTGGGAAAGCCTTGACTTTACTTTATATTAACTTAATAAAAATGCACACTCTGGTTTATATTGATGGTTTTGCTGTTAGTGGCATTGAGACTAGATTTGCGGTTGTGTCAACTTCATCATCAATATCTTCTCCCTTTTTAATTTCTTTTAAAATGTGGCGAGAGAATCAATAGTGGGAGGGGTTGGGTTCCCAACATTTCTGGGTGGTTAGTTTTTTAGTTGTGGGGTTTTTTTTTTCCTTAGTTTCTTAATTGACATTTATGGCACTCAAAATGGAGACTCTCTAATTCAGAAAATATGACTGTAACTGGCCTTTCTGTACAGAGTGTTAATTGTGGAATGTGGTCTGATACATCCTCAATATAAATCCAGACTGTTAAATTGATATTAATAAACTTCCTTCAATAGAAGTCCCAATTAAAAGAAATTTAGATTTTACTCATATCCTTAGAGTTGTAAATTTACATCAGCGCAAACTCTTAATATGAGAAGAAATATTTCTTCTGTGATGATATGCCACCAGCCATAAATCTGTTTTATATAAAGTCATATTCTGCTTAAAATATTCTAGAGCAATTATTTAATACAGTCACATTTTTTTTGTTTCAGGCACAAACAAGTATCTTAAGGCTGCCTAAGCAAATGATTTTAAAAAAAAAAAAAGTAATAATACCATCATCTTACCTATGTGTAGGTGTAGCACAGCTGGGAATTGCTGTTACCACACTGAAAGGAGCTGTTGTCATGAATGCCGACCTGTTTTGGTCAGTCATTTGCTCCTTGCTGTAACTGCTTTCCTACCATGGAGGAAATCATCCCAACACTCCTGATGTCTTGTGAATGTTTGCTCTAATGTGGTGCCTTACTTTTGAGTTTTGTTTAGTTCTAATATGCTAGCTCAAATAATGCCTTTCTCAGGACATCCTGGGGTTCTATACCTGCAGCTTCTCTGTGTTTCAAGTATCAAATTTAGCAGTGAAACACTCTGGGGTTTTATTTTTGCCAGGTTCATAAACTCAGTTTGAAATGTGAGAGCTCTGTGTGTGTGCTTAAATCTTTCTCCAGTAAGAGATAAACTTCTTCAGGCAGGAGTCTCACTGACTGTCATCAGAAAAAGAAAAAACAGTCCATTTTTTTCATGTTGTGCCCTTGGTGACCTCACCCACTGAAGGCAGTAGGACTGTGCAGTGAGAACAAGGCTGTGAGGAATGAAAGCAGGAGTATTTTGTTTTGTTCAGGCATGGCTCTGCAAGGAGCAGATGCCGTGGAAAAGAAGGTGTCTTTTAATTTTGACTCTCTTCAGAACAGAACACTTTTCAGTGTCTAGATTCATGACTGCTATCATTTTTATAGGAAGATCATTATACGCTTTCTAGCTATTCACTTTCTCCTTCTGCGCTCAATTTTAGGTATACTAAATCCTTCCCTTTCCTTTTTACTTTTCAGATAGTTAATAATCAACTACATTCATGTTCCCTTCTCTTTCCTTCAGCTCAGCACTCACAGGTTTAGCTTGCTTTGTTAGTTCATTGCAGGAGAGTCCCTCCACCTCTGATCGTGTTTTGTTACCCTCGGTGAGAGCTCTCCAGTTCATCTTTCAAACAACACTGTGCACAGAAGGGATGGTTAGCCAGCTAGATCTGTGTTGATAAGGGATTTAAGTGTTTTCAGTTGTGTTAATATGGTAATACAGGTAAATTTGATCAGTAGTGTATTGGTAAATATATGTCTTTATTACACAAACTTTTATATATTCCCTTCCGATTTCGGCTGTGGCTTTAAGGTAGTGCTCTTTACTTCTGCCATTCTGGGTGAATTCTTACATCCATTCCAGAAATGAACAGGAGGATGTTACGGTAGGGAAGGCCTTATCCGCACTGAGACCTTCACAGAAAGTGGAGTTGTATGGGAAACAACAATGAATTGGTTTCTGATAAGAATTATAATTGTGTTAATTAATTATCTAATTGTATTAATTTTTGAATACAAACTGATATTGAAGGTCTTTTCATTGTCTCAGAATGTGCTTTTATTAATCAAGCAAGATAGCATAAGGCATAACTCATCCCTGGTTTAAAATAAAGGAAAATATTTGAGTCCGATATGTGGACCTGAGATTGATATCTACATTCTCCTTGTATTCCCTCTCGTCTTGTATTTCAGATGTTTTGGTATAGTCCATGAAACTGTACAGCAAGAAAAAAACTGTGGAATTTGACTCTGAATCCAAGATAAAATTCCACACACAATTCTATCCCTATACGTAGTGAGACCACAGCCTATTTTTTTCTTATAATTTATTCATTATTACTAAAGTGTTTCTACATGCATTTCTCCTGGGATTAACTTTTTCTTTTCCCTTAAGCCGTCAGTATGTCAGAAATAAACCTTCTGGAGTTGGAGTAGAGGAGTCAAGATTTTGGGACATGATAAACCCCTTCTAGTTACATATCCATAATCAAATTCCTGGAAGAAAGACTCTTAGATATATGTAGCAGCTCATGGCATGTTGTGACTAACTCACAGGTCCATTCCAATTGCATGTTAAAGCATGGGGGCACATATTACTGTTTGCATCTGCTTCCAAGCACAAAATTACATGTTGTTCCTCATTAATAATACTCTTAAAAATAGTACAAGGATGAAGACAAAGCCTGAGCTCTCTCTTTGACTCCGGAGCGTTAGAGATACTAGAAGCTTCTGATCTAGGTCTGAAAATAGTTGAGCAAGTCATAGAACGCTAGAATGGTTTGGATTGGAAGGAGCACTAAACATCATCCAGTCCCATCCCCTGCCATGGACAGGGACACCCTCCACCAGCCCAGGTTGCCCAAAGCCCCATCCAACCTGGCCTTGAACACTGCCAGGGAGGGGGCAGCCACAGCTGCTCTGGGCAGCCTGTGCCAGGGCCTCACCTCCCTCACAGGGAATGAAGAATTTCTTCCTAACATCTAACCTAAATCTCCCCTCCTTCAGCTTAAAGCCATCACCCCTTGTCCTATCACTCCGAGCCCTTGTAAACGGTCCCTTCCCAGTTTTCCTGTAACCCTTTCAGGTACTGGAAGACTGCTCTAACATCTCCCTAGAACCTTCTCCAGGCTGAACATGTCCAACTCTCTCAGCCTGTCTCCACAGGAGAGGTGCTCCAGCCCTCTCATCTTTGCTGCCTCCTCTGGACTTGCTCCAACACCTCCATGACTTTTTTGTGCAGAGGACCCCAGAGCTGGATACAGTACTACAGCTGTGAAAACTGACTTCTGTTTATGAAGAAGACAGTGAAATTTTCCTCAGTACTCTCCTGCACACTTTGTTTTGGTGTATTTGGGTATAGCTATGCACCTGTGTTTTAAATCCTGTCCAACATAACACATTCACTTCTAATCACACTGCTTTTCAAACCAATGTAGATATCCAGACTTTTTTTAGAAGTGATGGCTTAATTCATTAACATAGAATATCAATCACAGTAGTTGCTGCTGAAAGTACATAATCTGTGCTGTTCACAGAAAGACTGTGCCTACAGAAGTTGAAAGACTGAGACTCAATTTCTTTCTCTTTCACACGTTTTCTGTGCACCTGTGGGCAAGTCTTACAAGCTCCTAAAAGGACTTGAGTCCTAGTATTTGCTTCTTGTGCTGTTTATTTCCTCTCTGCCCTTTAATATTTTTTTAAGTTATAAAATACCTTATAGAGGCTGTTTAAGTGTCAGAGAATATCTCTGTTCCAGTCTTATTAATGACTTGATGGTTAGGGACCTTCTGTGAAAGCAAGAGGTACAGGCTTGACTTTAGGACAACTATGTACTGGATAAGCGTTTTCTCCATTATATTAATGTATGGAATTGTGAATAACCATGAGTAGTGAATGACAGTAAGAAAGTGGAAAATAATGAATATAAGTCAGTAACTGAACACAGAATTAAATCCTCTGCCAGGAAGCTTTGTATTTTCCTTGTTTCCTCCAGTGATTCAAGTTTACCAAATGAAACTTGTTCTGTACAACTTCTAGTGAAAAGAGGAAGATAAAACAGGTTTGAATGTGAGCCATTGCCACTGGGATGGAGCTCCTTCCTCAGAATCCTTGGGAAAATGCTTTTGGGAGGCCTGTCTGCTGACAGAGCCAAAAGGAAGCCACAGAGGGGCCACAACAGCAGCAGTAATGTTGGAAGCAAACAGACATTGTCAGAAGGTAATGCAGGAGGACTGACGTGCAAGATACCGGGGCAGCCTGTCAGAAGAATTACTGTCTTGCTGCCATGATGATTGTATGTACTAGACAAAGAGATGGAAGACTAAAACTGAACTGCCTGTGAGGAAGATAAAAAGGCACAAATCTGGCAGGGACATCATAGTGGGTATTTCTAAATTTAGATGCTAAGGCAATATTCTAGCTATAGGAGGTGCGAAGAGGCTGGTTTATATGGCAGTGGAGTCCTATTGCTATGTAGTGGCAGAGTAGAGATGTCTCTGGGTGGAAGGGCAACACTCATGTTACGCCTCGACCTTAGTTACTGTTAGAGCCAGTCATTAAGAGAAAATGAGTCCTCACATTTTAGGCTATTTCCCAGCTGCAGTGGAGGTGCAGCTTGGAGCAGCTTCTGCGGTTCGCAGGAGTGTGGATGCCCCTGAGCCTCCAATGCTGGCCAGCTCTGGGAGCTAGGCTGTGACTAGCAGGACAGATCTTTGTAGGGGAATTATGTGTGGTTCTTAGACTTGGGAAACTAGTACTATGAAAACTGCCTGCAAACAGGAGGCATCGCTACTGCAAAGCCACTATGCTTGTCACTGGTTACAAAGACCCTGCTCAAAACTCCCAGGTTTCCTCTTCAGTTCCTTTTTTGGTGCTTTGGTTATTTCCCCTTCTCTGCCAAGGTTGTTTACATTTCATTGCTGTCTAGTGCTTGTAGGCTATTTAGTCTCTATGAAGGACCTGCAGCAGAAAAAGGTCTAATAATGTGAGATGCTCAGTTCTTGTTAGTGCAGCTGCCATCTGTGGAAGGGGATTCTGCATGGGTGGCTGTAGGTGTGAATTGAAAAAAATGGGGAGGTGGTGAAGAAATCGAAGATGTTGTGAATGTGAACGGAGAAATTGGATTGTTGAACATTTCTTGTCCTGCAGCATAACATAATTATTGATGAAAGTTTTACTCTGTGGAAAATCAGTTTTGAGCTTCATGCACACAAGCTTTTCCATTCACCATGCAGATTTAAATGACGTGGAGAAGTGCAGTGTCTTTTAGAGAGCAGCCATTGATGATAATGGCAGTAACCTGGAATTTGTTTCTATTTCCTATGAGTTTGGCAGAACAGGCTAGAAAAGCACTGAGATCCTTTGCTGCTCTTATGATGAAGAGGACTGATCATTTGCACTGCGCTTTGAGTTCCTTTGACTCCGTGTAATAGATTATCTGTTGCTTTTTCAGGAAGAAGTTACAATAATTGTATTGATTGTCTTTCATTTGACTCTTGACTGAGAGGAATAAAAAGCTTCAGGATTATTGATTTAGTTTTGCACTCAAGTATTTTACTTTTGTTTTCACTTCCCATAGGACCTAATCCCAAGGCCATTTAGGCAATTGTGTAAGGTCTTAATGCAGTAGAGATAATGCAGTTTTGCTCTGCAGAAGCCTGAATCAGCAGAGAGCTCATGCATCCATCTCCTTGCTTGGGCATTTATAAGTGTATCATTTGAGAATATCCCTAAAATGAAATCAGAGAAGTTTGAACAAATGGATTTGTTTCTTCTGTCTTTTTTTAAGGAACTGGCCTTTTCTCTTATGTGCCCCAGTGACTTGTACATAGAGCCTTGCTGTATCTCTCCCTATCAGTGACCAACACTGGAGGGACAGAAGTTAGGGCTAGAGATTTTCAGGGGCCAAGCACATCTTAATCTTGTTTCTACTGAAATTCTGTATCTGTTGTCCTAGAAACGGTCAGTGCATTCTGCTTTGGAACATCCATGAGTAGGAGTTAGGCTATGTTGTCAGAGTCAGCGCTTAAATGTTAGTGTGTAAAGGTTATTTTCTTCTCCTGTTCTGCATCCCCAAATAAAGTAGAGCTTAGACAATACCAATCCAAGCAGTTATGTAGGAAAGGCTGTTGAACTCCATGCTAACTACAGAAATGATGCCTGGTGCAGAGGCTGAGAATCCTTTTGCAGTCTCTCAGTGCTTCAGTGTTTGTAAAAATATTTTCTTCTAGAAATGTTGGGAGTTTGTGTTTAATACGGATTTCTCCATTTCCTTTACTTGGGAAAATAATTAAATAAACCCACAAATATAAACAAAACTTGGTTGGGCAGAAATCTTTAGGAACAAAGCACAGTAAAGCAGATGGAATTCAAGACAAACACAGAAGCATGCTATTCAATACAGCAAGTAAAATGTATTTCACAGATTAGGGTCTGTTGAGCTTAAAGCCCTCACATAAGATCAACACAACTTCTGTATCTGGCAGCTTATGCCCTGTGCCTATACACTTAGTGCTAGAGGGTGCAGGAGGAACGGAGTGGGGCACATGAATTAATTGTTTATTTAATACTTCCTGTGTTTTCTGTACCATTATTAAAACCACACAATCTTGTAATAATGTGCATTTGTCTTAGACTTCTTGGTTATGGTTTTTTTTTTCCATTGCTTTCAAATGTTTTGGCAGGAATTACAATGGTGCCAGATCCCTCTGACACCTTGTTTTATTGATGTTGCAGGTAAGGTGTATTAGAAACTAGGAAATGGCTTTGGGACAAAAAGACGTGTGCATTTATTCACCCTGTGCTGAAATAATGCCTTGTGCACACTGGAATTTTAGGAAGGCAATTAAATATAATTAAGTCTGGGTCAGGTTGGTTCTCCTGGACAAAGTTGTTTCTCCCAGGATGGTTGGTAGCTAATAACAGAGCCTGGTTCTGTAGTCTTAGTTTTGAGTTACTGGGTGACCTTGGCAAATCCTTTCTGTGTCTTGTGCTCATTTGTAAGATAAAGATAAGGAGGCAGAGATCCATTGCACAATGCTTCAAGATCTCTTGATGAAAAATGTTGTGCCATTTTCAAGTACTTGTTATCATCCAAGTGTGGTCACTGGTATACTGTGTCCTTGAGAGCGTTAAGCCCTTCTCCAACCTGTCCTCCTCTTTTTTTTACTCAAAAAAATGTATATACCCCTTGCATTCCAGGAACTTTCTATTACTTTATAAAGATCAGAGGACACCATTATCTCTGTTTTACAGATGCAGCAATGGAGAATCTGTAAAGAGTAAGTTCCTTCTTGGAGATTATACACTGTGCACAGTGGTCCAGGTTCCCGTCTACCAGCAGCTTGAACCACTAGACAACTTTGCTACCCTTTGTACGAGAGAGACGGATGAAAAAGCCATCTGCTGCTTGTGGTTGCTAGGGAGTCTCCTGCTGCCCCCAGGTTAGGCTGATCCACTTTCCCTCACATTTGTACTTGTTGGATCACTGCTCTGTACTGAGCCAAAGTTGATTTAGCTCCTTCTTTGTTCCTCCCCTTCCCCAGCACGACAACTGGGCAATTCAAGGTGGGCTGCATGAATTTAAACACACGACCTCTCAATGCATACTTGCAGAAAGGGAGAGGAACAGCAGGTTTTGTAAAGCGTGGCTCTTGCACTTGCTTGTTGTCTAAACCTTGCAACACAGATGAGGAGGAAAACTGCTTTTAGTGAGTCACATCCGAGACACTGGCAGAATACTGAGGTTTATATAAATCTGTTCATTATGGCTCTGTGGGGAATTTCCAAGTGTATTAGCATTTTTAGGTCCTCTTATCAGCACTTCAAAGATAAAGTGGTGCAAGATGAACACTTCTCCCTTAGCGCACCGGGTTTTACATACACTGTGCACCCAAAATAGGTAGGAAAGTCTAAAAGGGGATTCACAAGCAGATGTTTAAAAATGCATTGAATGATTTTTCATATGGTTTTTAATTATGGTTTGTCAAATGGTTTCTCATAGGAAGCATAATCACAAGCCAGATAATCACTGATGGTTTATTTAAAGAAAAAAGAGAAGAAGAAAAGGCAGGCTGGCTAGTGTTTTTGTGAGGGGCTGGTGGGGGCTCTGTGTGTCTCCATCATGTTTATCTCCCTGCTCACTGTCGTCATGGAAGCTCAGAGCCAACTGGGAGATCCTGCTCTGCACGGGACTGGATTACTGACCCTAATGCATGAAAAATTGAATGTATTAAGCGGCAGCCGTGTTTTCAACCCTAAGGACTTCACAAGGAATTTGAAACAAAAGGCCAGAGCCCTCTGAGGAGATTTTCATCCCAGGGGGAGCCTCATTTTTAAAAAACAAATTAGCATCACCATAGAGAAGCAACTTCCAATGACCAAAAATTAGAATACAAAATGAAAGGTTTTTTCCCTTCTCCTGGGTGCTGCTTTCCATCCCGTTTTGCCAGTCGAAGGAGCACTCTTGTCTTAGACGTAACTGAGGTGAGCTAAGCTCTGACCTCAATGCAGTCGGTTGCACTCACATTGGAAGTGGGAAAAGTAGCGACATCAGAATGTCTTGCCAGTCCATGGGTGAAAGATAAAAGAGGCTCATTCTTTTACAGAGGGTTAACAACAGCGGTCTCTTAATTTATATGTATATAAATTCCCCAAAGGTCCATGAAAGAAGAAATCTACGGGAGTTAATCTAGCAGGGAGAGATAGGGTTTCCCCCCCTCCTTTTCTTCCTGTTGGAAAATTAAGTATTTCACAGTCAGAATTCTGAAAAGACC
Organism: Hypotaenidia okinawae; assembly: GCA_027925045.1. NCBI lineage: Eukaryota > Metazoa > Chordata > Aves > Gruiformes > Rallidae > Hypotaenidia > Hypotaenidia okinawae. The sequence goes on from BSDF01000004.1 coordinate 96,941,756, forward strand.
TGGGAAAAAAGGCTCAAGAGCTATAAAAGCTTGGCTTGCATGTATTTGCACGTGGTAAATGTGGATGTCATATCTACACAGGAAAGACAGATAGGGAGAGGACAAAAAGGTTGGGTTTGGAAATGCAGAGGATGGAATTGCCATAGATAAGGCAAGGACCGTCTCCGTGTGCCTCCTTAGCTCCAGTTGCTGCCTCGTCCCACAGGTCTGTGTTGTGGCAACTGGGCGTTGAGTTGCCTGGTGAGGTTAAGGGCAGATGTGTGTCTGTGTGAGAGAGATAGAGGGAGTGGGGCAAGCCTGGGAGGCTTCTTTGGTCATATTGTTCCCCAGGGTGACAGCAGAATAGCTCCTGCCAGGGAAGTCTGTGGGGACCATGCACTGAATTAATGCAAAATGTGTTTCACCTACCTTTCCCTAGGATAGATGCTGTCCTCTGAGTTTGGTGTACATCTTTTGAACTCCTCCAAGGACTCGTTTTAGCCTCGTTGCAAACGGTAGCAGATGTATAAGCTAACAGGCTTCTATTGATGAGTGTTTTCTCTTTAAGCCTGGCTATCCAAACGTAATAATACTCTGCAGATTTTTCCCTGAAGGGTGCCTGCGTAGCCTGTCACTTCAGAGGATATGCGCTAAGACTGAAACAACACTTCATTACAAAGAATAAGCAGATTTTAATGATAGCTGTTGTCGTAAGAGATTTTGCAAGTCAAGCGTGCAATTTTGGTGCAACCAAACCAAGAGCAGACCCAGCAGTACCCTCACTGCTTTTGGTGCTTTTTTGACTTTTTGATGTGGAAAAATACTGAAAATATTTACAGTTATGTGTTTTTATATGCAAAAATATGAAATCATTAGCCCTCACAAAATATATACTCAAAGCCAAACTTCTCCCAAGGCCTCTCCTTACCTCTCAGGTTGTTTCTTAGTTTTTGCTATCCCAAAGTAATTTGTGGAGTGCTCCATGTTGATATGTTCTTGATGGTATAACATCTGATAAATTTTAGGAGTAGGAATGCAATAGGTAACTAACTAACTTATCTTGAAAGATTATATGCTACAGCATCCTTGAGTGTATTTGTGTGTAAGTCTGTATGCAGGCGTATCTCGTAGCACAATTAACAGCAGTGACACAGCAGTTTCACTGCTGCAAGCTGGGGTTTTGGACACTCTGGAACATGATGGGAATCTTTTATTGTAAAGCAGCTGCAAAATATCCTTCCGCTCCGTCCACTGAGCACTTAGAGGTGACTCTTGTAGAGAACAGCAGCTTTATTTTTGCAACACAAGTGAAGGGTTGCGTCCTGCTTTATGCTTTTTACTCTGAGGATGGAGTTGTGGTGCCTGTGATGTGACTTCACACCTTTTCAATTTGGTTAAGTGTCGGGTGACACACACTACAGCCAACCGGGGCTCAGGCAGAGCAGCAAAACACCCTGGTGTGATTTTGATAAAGATGCTGAATCACTGTCTGCCCTGAAGAACTCTCCTCCAGAAACACAGTAATATTAAGTGACAGTAACTTCTCAACTGTTCACTTTTTGGTTTTAGTGTCTACTAGCATAAGCATATAGTAATGGTGGAAAGTGGGATAGCCAAAATGTTGCACAGCATGAGACAGTAATGGTAAATGATAGGAGAGTGAAGCAGAGATCTTTTCTCTGGTGCCAAAGCTATAAGAGAACATGGGGAAAAAAATGAAACAAGCAAACAAAAAACCCCAACAAAACCCCACACTGTGATTAACAGTGAAAAAGCAGAGCTGCTGCCAATTCTGTGTGCGAATCAGGAGAAGACAGTGGTGACAAATGGGCACACGGCAGCCCCCCAGACATTTGCAGCTGATTAGAAGCACCGCAGATGAGCAGCTGTCATGCCAGTGAAATATTATGGAATTGAAATGAACTTACAGCTGGTTGGGGTGCCACCCCTTGTACTTCACTTTTATCACTGCTGCTCCAGGCTCCTACTCTACCTAGTCAATGAGTCTGTCTATCTCCCTGCATGCATCCCATTTAATTAGGTTCACTTCAAATCAGAATGGGGCTCAGATTCTGTATGCCCATGTTTTATAAGGCAGCGAGGCATGGAACTGACTCAAACTGTTCTTCCGCAAGCTGAGACTGGGTAGGTTATCACTGGTACAAGTAAGATGCTGACCAGCTAATAGCTACAAAAGTTTGAAGACCAAAGCATTCAAAAGATTCTGCTCTCTGCTTTCTGCTCTTCATTTGTCTCATCCTCTCTTTCCATGCTTTTTCCTCTAGCACTGTACAGAAAGCTCGTTAGGGTTTTGTTCAGCTACCAGCTACAGATTGAGGTTGAAAGTTAGGGAAATACTGCTCCTGAAGTAGCTGTATCCTTAAATATGTATACCTGTGTACTTAAAATCCTGAGCCTTGGTATAACATGTAAACTATATTTGCAGATCGTTTAGCTTAAGCCATGGTGTGAAAGGAAATTCTAGTTGGCTGCTGGGACATAGGAAGTGTAGCCTCTCATTTTCTGCTGTCAGTGCTGAGCTATTCATGGAATCTGCAATATTTTTTTTTCTTTTTGATCTCCATTATTTTCCATTATTCTATAGATTTAGCTGCTTCTTAATCCAAAGGAATACTCTGGATTTAAAATATTGCCTCCAGGAGCAGAAAGTCTGTTTTGCTGTAGGATGGATGTTTTGCTCTTGAGTCTATTAATTATGGCCTTTTCTTTCAACGGGAATAATTGTGTTATTAATAGTCTTTTCATGAACAGAAGAAAGGCCTCTTTGGAAGGAGAATGCTCTTGCTTCACAAAAGGTTTCTGATAGCCTTAAGGTGGATTTATCTGGTGGAGCCTTGGCTAACCTTCATATTAAACAGGCAGAAGCAGTTTAGGGAATTTGGGGATGAAGCAAATTAGAAAATAAATTAAAAGCATTATAGCTCAATAGTATAAATTAATGCAGCTGGCATAAGCTTCATCCTGAGAGAGTTGTCAATATCTGCAAAGCGCCTGCTATGGGGAAGAAAATTAACGTGTACTTTAACATTTGTGTTTTGCCCCACAAGAAGCAATTTGAAAGAGTCCCCTGTAGCTTTGCTGGCTTTCCTTATCTTAACTCCTTCCACATGGGTGCCCTGGGTGTCTCTGGGGACTGGGGAGTGAGGGGGCTAGCAGCCCATCCCAGGCAAAGCATGTTGTGAGTAAAAGCTGTGCAAAACAGATGTTGATGACAACACTGATGTCTGGGCTTCCCTCTGCAGCTGTTTCTCTGGGCTCCTCAGTGTGCAAGTTGTGACTGGCTTGGTCCAGCAATTTCTCTGTCTTGTGGATGAACAGTTTGGGAATAGAGGCATCAGCTGAGTCTGTGTCCACAGACCAAAATTCTCTTCTCTCTATGGTTTTGGTAGTGTTGGTGGGAGAGGAGCACTAACCTCCCTCCCCTCCCATACCCTAGCCCTGGTGCCATTTCCTCTGCAGCAGCTCTTTGGGTCTGCTCTTATCAGCAGTTGTCTCTCTCTCTTAAGAGTTGTCTCTTTCCTCCTTGGTACCTGGGTGGAGGCTCTACCAAGTGATCAGAAAGGGAAGCAGTGCAACTCTTTACTAATGGGATGGAGAAAGGAGTGCTGCTCATCCAAACCAACATGAGACAAACCTCCCAAAGCAGAAAAGAGTAAGATAAGAACCCTGTCATCAGCATGGATGGAGTAATTCAGAATGGTTACATGAGAATGGAGGATAATAGGAAAAACACCTTCATTTTCTGATTAAAAAGATGATGCTGTAAGGTATTTGTGTTCTCTGGTACTCTTAAACAGGAATTGAAAACTGTTGTTGCTGTTGTTTTTATATTCATATTCTCGTTGCACTGGGCACTCTTAGTCAGATCTGGTCCGTGGTGTTCTGAGAACTGTGCAAACACACAGCAACTGAGAAGTTATGTCCCAGGAGTTTGTGATATTGTTAAAAATAAGATGTTTCAAAGCACATGAAGGGATGGAAAGTGGGGAGGGCATCCATGGTATGGCCTGTGGCTGGCTAGGTAAAATCAGTCCCTACAAGGGTAAGTGGGAGTCTGGTGTCTGGTCACAGCTAACTGTTAACCTCTAAGAGAAATTTAGAGTGGAACCTTTACAGCTGGTCCTGAGACAGCGTTCTAGGGTTAGATGTGTCAGAGATGTGTCACTTTGGGCTGCCAGAGGAGAAGTGACTACTTGGGGTTGACATTATCGGTATGGTGGAGCGTACTGGAGTGAGATGAGTAGCGGAAATGTAGTCTGTGGAAATGCTTACTGCAGGGGACAAGGAAGGTGTCTTTGAATGAGAGACTTCAACAATGACAGTGACATGTCAGGGCTTTATGATGGTCCTCATGGAGATGGAGTGGGTGCTGTGAAAATGGCAAGCATGCATGCTGAGTTCATTGAGGATGCTTATATCTATGAGGAGATATCTTAGAGACTTCAGGCTGTGGCTGTAGGTAAGATAGCAGATACTTTTCTAAATTTTAGCTTGCTGGCTCTTTTTAGGGTGCTTTGTGTCTCTTAATTTTTAATACAAGTAACTACTTCCTGTTTTTAATACATGCTACTACTCTTTAAACATAAATTCTAATCCTAACACTGGGAAATAGATTATAGCATGCTTCTGGCAGAACATGACTTGCCTCCAGAGCAAACAAGGAAACCCATAATCTTAAAAAATCTCACCTTTGCTTAATTTCTTTGTACTTGTTCTCGGTATGTGTTCCCCCTGTAGCCTTCTCTTTATTTAAACCATGAGAGAATAAGAATGTTAGCTTTGTCTTTCTGCCTTCTTTAAGCTGCTCTGTGAACTGTGGGTGTCTTGTAATTGTCTGCATAAGGAGAAGGGTCTGGGCAAGGCGATGAGCGGGGAATGGTGTAGCGGTATACAAAGTTGGAGTGAGAAATTCTGATGGAGTGAAAGCTCACTTGGGCGTAACTCTGCACCTGGTATGTAGCCTAAACTTCCTGGAGCCTCTGCTACAAAACTAGAAAGATACAGTCTGAGCAATTTGATCTCCAAACATTACGAATGAAGTAAGGAGGCCTAACATGTGACAGTGAGTGCTAATATCTTTATTCTGCTGCACCTGAGACCCTGACATTCCCCTTCTAGCACCACTGAAAATGCAGGTCAATTAATAGGAACAGAGATCTCATTTTTTATCCTGTATTTAATTCCCTGAAGCTATTATTGCCTTGAGGGAGTCGGGGAAAAGTGGAGAAGATAATTAGACTTGACCTTGTGCTATGGACTTGTGCAAACTGTTGGATTTTGCAATGAACACTGACAAATCTTGGTTAGAAAGCTGGGGGGGGGGGCACGCAACACATTGTAAAGCATGTTGAATATGCAGAAGAACAAAAATTGAAATGGGAAGGACAAGAAGGAAGCTGTAAACAAATCCTGAGGACAACTCTGTAAGTTGCTGTCAGGGGCTAATGTCTTTTTCTTTTTTGTTGTCACATCATCGGTGATAATCAGACAAAATGGTATGTTCTACAGAAAAACAATTAAGTTGGGCCTTCACAGCTTAAATTATTTTTAAAAAGGAAAAAAATAGGGGTAACACTGAGGGAACATGTTGTAATAGAACTTGTGATGGCTAAGCAGCAGTCGTATGTCAAATAGATGGAGCAGAGCAACTGATTCTGATCAGCTTTGCTTTTTCTTTCCCATTTCTTACTGCACATTCTCTCACATTATCCTACTATTAGCATTACCAGCTTCCATTTTGGTGTGGATTACAATGACTTGAATAAATCTTTTTTGGAAACCATCTGGCCTTAGACATCAAAGAACAGCTGTAGATAGAGCTGACTTTTAATGTAGCTAAAGTTCAGGTCTCTGTGTAAAATAAAATGGAGCAGTGCCCACACTGATGCTGACATGGTGACACTGAGCCTGGGGAATTCAGTTTCTCATTTTCAGTTTCTTTGCCGCTCCCCCCATTAGGGATTCTGGGCCAAATCCTGTTCACCTTGCCCATGTGAAAATAGTTTTTGATATCAGTAGGATTCTTTGCTTGCATCTTTAGACCATGAAGCCTGTGTCCTAGATGTAGGCATTGTTCAGCAAGTAGGGGTTAAAGGAAAAGAAGGTGATACGACACCCATGATAATTAGAAATTTTGCTAAATGCTTTTTTTTTTTTCCCCTGAGTCTTTGTGGCACTGGAAATCCAAAGTCAAAAGTAGTTCAGCAAAATGAAACACGCCAGGAAACACTTTGAAGGGTGAAACTGTCGGGCTGGATTCTGCTCTGGTTTCTAGAGGTGTAAATGTAGAGCAATGTGGACATCTTCCAGATTTATGTAGCTGTCACAAGCTGTGCCTAACTTAGGAAATGCAACTGATCGTTGTTTTCAAGACCAGGCTGAGTGCAGGAGGGAGAATTTGAAAACTTGACATGATTTATGAAAATGTATTAATTTTCTGAATTCCTAGGCCTTAGCAGTAGCATTACTGCTCAGCTGGAGCTGCAATGCGAAGTTAGAAAATTTCAAAGGCGGCATTAAGAGGCAGACTGCTTCCAAGAACGGGCACGTGGCTGTTGCGTTCCCTGTGCATGGGTCTGCAGAAAGAAGGGCAGTGCCACGATCTTTTCTTTTCCTTTCCTTCCTACCCTTGACCTGGCTGAGCCCCGCTGTGCAGAGGAGGAAAGCTGTCCATAAAAAGATTCATCATAACTTCTTCTGGCTTTCAAGGATCCAAATAGAAGCTGGGAACAACCTGCCTGGCCAATCATCCCTTTCTTACTTCAGTTTCTGTAAGTGAAAGTACCTGTGGCCCCTGTGCATGGTGAGGCAAACAGAATTGTGTTTGTGTTACTGCTTTAGTAATGGGCTGCGCTGTCAAAACAGAGCAAATGGGGAGTGAGCAATGAGAGAAAAAACTAATCCCCTGTTTATACCAAATCATCTTCTGTAGCCCTCTTGGAGAGGAACAAAGAGAGAGGGAAGGTGAGGGAAAAGGGTGCTGCAAAAACATGTTTCAATTATTTTATGAAGAAGGAACCATAAATGTTCCTCTTTAAATTTGCCAAGCTTCATTGATTTAACATTGCACTCAACATGGGAATTTTCCTCCTGAGCAGCTAGGTTACATTACACCTGACCTCTTTCCCGCTCTTTCTTTTATTTTTCAAGAGTGACTTTTTAATAATGATTTGCAAAACAAAATGAGGTTCTCTTTTGTAAGTGCTCTCTCTACTTTCCTGTGTTCTTTGGCCATTGAAGTAATTGCTTGTAGGAGACAAATACTTTAATATTAGGGGGGAAAAAAACTTCTAAGTATAGCATATCCAAACTCTTGTCCTTATCCTAAGAAGATTTATTTTTATGATAAAGTGCCCTTGCATATAGTCTTGCATTTAACAAAATGCTGTGACCTGTAAATATTCCGGTGAAGATTAAATGAAATAGGTATTGGGCTAGACGAGTTCTGGTATTTTGTATTTCCTCCATGGAGTCTCTGAAAGTTAATCCAAACCCTGCTTCTCTTGGGCTGCCACGGTAATGAGGAGAAGAGAAAAAAGAGCAAAAAAAGGAAGAAAAAAACCATCCCCAGCAAACTATAGGGTAAAAGATTATTACAGGAGGGAATGAAATGCTGAAAGGAGAGATTAAAATCAGTGCCCAGCCACACTGTAGGTTTATACTTGGATTATCTAATGAAAGCACAATGAGAGGAGTATATAAAATGTATGTAAGTGTGGTATACATGTAAATTATATGAATATCATCCTACGTCTAACAGTGCTTTGTATAATACATTGGTTAAAAATTATATACAAGATATATTTTGGAGATATAAGTAATGCATAGATGAATTACGTGAATTGCAGGAAGGTTAAATGCTGTGGCATGGCTACTGGGCCAGCCCCAGAGCTGGGATTATCTTTCAGTCACCTCAGAGTGAGGGACTGTGGAGTCCCGCTGTGCCAGGAGCAGAGCTGGGAACGGAGGGTTCCTGCACACAGTGTTCGTCAGGCTAAAATTGTAGATCATGATGATGTTCTGGTCAACTAAAATACAAAATAACTATCTGATTGCTGAAGATTTTTGTCACTCTCTTCTGTTTCAGTTCTCGTATGTATCTGAAATGTGGATAGCCTGAAGGGGGGACTTTCTCTGGCTTCTTGACTAGGAGGGACATTGATGCTGTGAAGTGTCGCTGTGGCATGTCTGCACCCCTGTGGTTAAGACAGCAGCCAGCAAATGGTATTAAATGAGTATTCGTGAGCTAATTTGATCCTGAGGAACTAGATTTCATACTTGTCTGCCTCTTTCAGAAAGAAGCAGGTTGTGATTCTGAATTTCCTTTGGGAGGCTTCATTTCTCTTCTGGAGAAGTCACTATCCGTACATGTGTTTGGAGTTGACTTGTCTCCCCAGGCAAGAATTAGCTTTGTTAATGTCTCTGCAGGAGTCCTCCTTCTGAAGGTGAGGGAAGGATAGGTACCTGCTCTAGCTATTCCAGACTCCTTTGCTGGTTTTAACAGATGACTTTCTAGATTTGGGCTTTCTGGGAATCGAGTCTCATTTTAGCTTGCAACATAGTTCTTCAAAGGACTCAAACACCATAGGTATCATTGCTTAACCAGTTACGATGGATCTGATGAGCTATGGTGGCCTTTTGTGAGTGCCTTATGGTTTGGAAACTTTGACTACAGGGCTATGGTGTTGGTAGATAGGCAGGAGCAACTGATGACATCTATGTGGACTTGCACAAAGCACTGGTGTACTCAGTACAGGAAAGACATGGGGCTGTTGGAGCAAGTCCAGAGGAGGGCCATGAAGATGATCAGAGTGCTGGAGCACCTCTCCTGTGAAGACAGGCTGAGAGAGTTAGGCTTCTTCAGCCTGGAGAAGAGAAGGCTCTGGGGAGACCTTAGAGCAGCCTTCCAGTACCTGAAGGGGCTACAGGAAAGCTGGAGAGGGGCTGTTTAGAGGGGCATGGAGTGATAGAAGAAGGGGGAATGGCTTCATACTGAAAGAAGAGAGATTTAGATTAGATATGAGGAAAGGAAAAGAAATTCTTCCCTGTGAGGGAGGTGAGGCCCTGGCACAGGCTGCCCAGAGCAGCTGTGGCTGCCCCTGGGTCCCTGGCAGTGTTCAAGGCCAGGCTGGATGGGGCTTTGAGCAACCTGGGCTAGTGGAGGTTGTCCCTGCCCATGGCAGGAGGTTGGGACTGGATGATATTGAATGCTCCTTCCAGCCCAAACCATTCTAGGGTTCTCTGAGTCTCCACCCTGAACTATGCCCTAGTTGCTTCACAACTATCTGCTATCTTTGTTTTTCAATGATATATTAGTAGTCCAAAGTCAGAAATATGCTTGAAGTTGTAAATCAGTTTCTAGTCCTGGAGAAAGTTTGGGGTTTGTTCGTCTTAAGATTCAGTTTACTGTCCTTTTTTTTTTTTAGAAAAAAAAGGCTGAATGTATATTACTTGATAATTTGATAAGCACTGCAGCAACAGAGGCTGGCCAGTCCCTCATTGCCTGTTGTGCCCTCTGGTTTGAATAGTAACAGCACATTTTCGTGCTGACTTTAGATGAATTGGCTCCTGCCTGTGTGTGCTGGGTAATGTCCTTTCATATTCTTGGCATTGGTAATGAATAGGATTTTGAACACAGCTTGCAAATGTTAAGGCTTTTTTGTAGGAAAAAACCTCACAGAAACTTTAAGCTTCTAATATGTGCCTAAGAGGCAGAGAGGGTACCAGAATTATGCACTAATTCAGTTGCTGTTGGGTGCTTCCTAGATCTCTAATTGCCTGTACAAGCACTTAAATGTAGTTGGTGACTGGTGACTTAACTTTGTAGTTCCCAGACTTTTTTTTTCCCCCATCCTTTTGTCCATACATAAGAGAACTGTGTCAGACTGCTTGCTTTTAGAGCTGTGCTTGTCATCTAAATTCTGAACATCTTCTTGAACATTAGTGGTGTTCTTGTATAGTAATTAAGATCAAAGTCTGACATGGGTTTTTTTCCCCCTGAAGTAACAAAATAGCTGTAAACCATTCCATGGTTTACTATGGGAAAAAAACCACAACGAAACAAACTCCCCAAAAACCCAAGCGAAACCAAAACCCTCAAGAAGCCCTAAAACCCTAGTAAAATGTCTGTTGCTTGAAGATAGGGTATTTGCCACCTTGTGATTTATTATTTGTTTGCAAAACCAGAAACTGAAAAAAAAACCAAACCCTTTTCAGTGTCAAAACTGGCAACGCCTTATTTTAACAGGGTGTATCTCTGCATCGTAACACAAATTATAAACAACTAACAGCTAACAAATCTCCTTTTTTGAGGAATTACTGCGCTTTGCAGATCCTATTTGATTCTTACAGCAGAAAGTAATGCTATTGAAAAGCCGGATTTAGCACAGACAGTTAAGAGGGATTCGGCGTGTTGGGTATTTTTGGCTCGCCTTTTTTTTTTGTTCGGTTGGGTTTTTTTGTTGTTACTGCAAGCGGGATGTTTATTTCAGCTGTGGATTTAATCCTTCCTTCAAAGAGAACTGGAGGATAAAGTGAATGCCAGAGCAGCACTGCGGGTCCCTGCTGTACTTCTGCTCTTTGTTGCTGCGGTGCTAAACAAGTTTCTGTTAATGCGGTGGTGCAGGTGAAAACGCTGGGACTTCATTAACAGTCCTGCTGATGAAGTGTGAGCCAGAATAAAACCCTGTTCCTCCTCCGTTGGCTGAGCTAGGTTTGGAGGACGAGCAGAAGCAGAAAGCAGCATGCCCTGCTCGTGTTATTCCACTGAACAGATTTCACTCTGACTCTACATGGGCAGTAGAGTGAAAGAAAAATAGCAATAAAAATGTGAAATCTTTATGCGCTCACGTTTCTGAGGGAAACCAAACATCTGAGACCTTCAAAGTGAGACTTTTCAGGCAAATTACAATGGGTCATCTGTGCTGTAGCCAAAATATACCGAGAAAAATAACTTCAGAACGGCACATTAACAAGGAAAAGGTAAGGAAATGAATGCAGCGTTTTACTGTGTAGCCTGTGTAACTCAGCATGGTTCCAGAGAAGGGGTCAGACTCCAACACAAGCACCTGTGGTTGTACTGGTGCCTGGTTTGATACCACCTTAACTCCCAACACACGTAAGATGGATGGCTTTGTGGCTAAAGACCTTTCACAGGTCTTGCGAGTAAATCTGAATGAATAATAATGATTTTTCCGATTTCCTGGCTAAAACAAATTTAAAAAATTGGAGACCAAATAAAGTGTTTTAAACCAGGTTACAGCCATTGATTTTTTTTCTTGCCTTTGGTCCCTACTTTGATGTGAGAGTAAATTCAGTGACACATGCGAACTGTTGTGGTGGGATGGTATGAACAGTCAAGGCAGTGACACGACAGTCCTGTCCGATTGAAATGTAGCCAGGTCACTGAAGAATTACAGATACTAATGAAAACCTGATTTTGTTCTACCCTTAATAATCTCTTTGGTAGAGCTCTTTTCTAAACAGTGTTTTACACAAACCAATTGCATTCCTATTAAAGAGAGTGCCTCAACATGTTTTTTAAGAGAAATTGAGAAATCAAAAGTTTTTCAGCAAGGGGAAGTACTTCATCACTGTTCTTAAGTGTCATCACACACAAGAAATTGAAAACCAGGAGAAAATCAGTCATATGAAGATGGCAACAGGAGAAGATCTTTAAAAGCTGTTGTTTCTTTTCTCTTGGTAATGTAATCAATATATTCTCTAAAAGCTTTAAGGCAGTAAGAGTTTCTTTAAATGGTGATGTAGCTTTGAAATTCCCTTTCGTACCTGGGCAGAGCGACATTAAATCAAGAGACAGTATCATCAAACTTGCTTTGACTGATGAAAGGAAAGGGGTGGTGGGGTGTTTGTCAGTGCCCAATCCCTTTTTTTCTCCAAGAGACCTTGCAAGGTGCAAATCATTTGAGACAAAAATCAGATTCTGCATCCATCTTACCTTCCTAGAGAGATCTGACCAGCTCTTTCCCTTTTTCCCTAGGGATCACCAAAATCTTCAGTGTTTTTCCCTCAATCGTATATACATGAACTTTGTTTATTTCCCAGGGCAGGCTTCAGATGTTGTGTAAAGCTGAGGTTGTGAACTCTGGCGGTAATTAAAGATCCATGGTATGTATGTTCTAGGTTGTTAACTTGGGTATCTGGGCAAAATTCCAGCTTGAGTAATTAGGTGCTGTCTTGCTAGCTTCTGTCAGCAGCTTCCGCTGGGTAAAGTATTGCATTTAAGGCTTCTCCTACATGAGTGCGTCATAGTAGTTGCTATGGGCCTGTGACTCTAGGAGCTGATTCCTGATTTGCTCTTTGAAAAAATCACCAGTGATTTTACATGTCTATCGTGTTGCTTCATAAAAACATCCAGGTCTGAGAGAGCACTGACTGAAAATGCAGTCTTTTCAATATTTCTTGTTAAATGAAGTATGTGAAATCACCAGTTATTTTGGAAAATTCAAGCTTCATGCAGAAATCCAGCAATTTCTGTGTAGTTTTTATTTTAGGCAAAATTTCAATGCATTTACACCCTCCCCTCCTTTTTTTTTTTTTTTTTTTGACAAAATACCACCACCCCACCCCCCAGCCTTGAATTTGCCTGAGAATATGTGTATCTTTCTGTGAGGGAGAGCTGCAGTTCATGCTAAGTCTTTATTTTTATTGGCAAGGAGTCAATTAGTAGGAAAGAATTCTCGTTGCTATTATCTTAATGTATTCATATATTTATAAATATTGACATTGTGTTCCACTGTGTTGCCTGAGTGTTAGCTGAAAGCTTTTGAATATCTAAATCATTAATCTGTAACAGATTCTTGTTTGAGGAGAACGGTGCTACTTTTTATTCCATCAAATGCTTTATGAGGACTGTCTTTTGTTGTGTGCATGCTCTGCTGTGTGTTACTGCTAAGAAACAAATTCCTGAAGACACTGAAGACGTAGTTCCAACAGCATTTTAAGCTACTCAGGAGGGAGGACTAAATATAGCTCTGATCGTTTTTATTTTTAAAAGTTAGTTTCATAGTAAGAGGACATTCCAGTAATGTATTTCGAGTAATGTGATGAAGTTAATATAGCAGAGATTTTGTGTCTTGTAATATCACCTGCGGCAAACTGTGTTGTCACCAAAACCATGCTGCCATTGTGAAAATAACGTCCACAGGCATAATTTCTGTGGTTCCTGGAGTAACAAGAGTGGGACTTCAGAATGAAAATTTCCCAAACCACAGGATAGGTATTAGTGTGATTAGATACATATATTATGCTTCTGAGAAGAGGATACATAGAAAGAGCTTCATCACCTGTAAATCTGATGCTGGTTTTGTTGACTGTTTACACAGACTTTGCTTTCTGATGTTGGGAAAAATCACAGCAGTGAATGTCACAGATTCTGAGATGCCAAAGAAGCAGATTTATTTCCTTTTTCAGCTGCATCTTTTCTTGTTAAAGTGGGGCCGGGGGGAGGGGAGGAAAAGAGAAGAGGATACAGAATGTCATGAGATCTAATCAACAAACCTTTGTACTATCAAGGTGGGACTAGTGCATGGACATTCATGATCCTTTGTTGCTAACAAGAATGTAAACATTTTGTTATATATTAGTAAAAACTTTTTCACCATTGAAAACCATTGATAGTTAAGCATTAGGAGAGGTACTAAGTCAAATTGTAGGATCTCCACCCTTGGAGATACTCAAGAGTCTGACTGGCTACAACCCTCAGCAGCCTGCTCTAACTTGGCAGTTGACCCTGCATTCAGCAGGGTGTTGAGGCAGATGACCTCCAGAGATCCATCCCCTTTTATTCTGTGATTTTAAATACTGATCCAGATACTTGGAGATTAATTTATCAGTAGTTATTCCACTAACTTTAATAAATTTTATATGAAAGATCTGTCCACATGCCATTACAGCAGGTGTAGATGTTAATTTTGACTTCAGTTGGAATTAGTACAAGTTCTGTGTCTCTGTAGTCCTGTTCCAGTGCCCATTAACTCAGACCTTTTATGACTCTAATTCATTTCTCTAATTTCTCTAATCCATTTATATATGTGACATCTGTAACGGCATGTGGTAGGCAGTTCCACAGTATCACTGCATGAAAAAACCACTATTCTGCAGCCTAAAACTTTATCTACTTTTTAATTTGAATTCCTTCCTATTTCCTTCCCTCTGGAGTTTGATAAGAGTTTGTCAGGCCATGTATATGAAACAGAAACAGTAAAAAAATCACATCTTGAATAAAAAAACTTAGTACATAGCACTGGATCGGGAACTGTCAAACATGGTGGAAGATGAAAGTGATGAAATTGAAGTAAGCCTCCTGGGTAGTGTATTTCTACCTCGTCCTCAACATAGCTATGCCTTGGTTGTGATACTAAGACATTCTGCACGCAGAAGTTACAGCCTCTTCTAAGAGGAGGACTGGTGTGCACTGGATTATTTCTCAAAACTTGCTGACTAGCAGCAAGCCCTCGGCAGGTTTAAGAGCATCCTTCTGCCCCAGCTGAGCAGCTTGCCCAGCAGTCTCATCACTCCTCAGAGAAGCCAGATTTGAGCCAGTGACCCAGAGGTGAAAAGCTCTGTATCCCATTAGCTGTTCTTGGGGGGATGTTCAGTATTTACATTTTTAACTGTTTAAGGATTCCTGCATTTTCTGTAGGGGCTGCTTTTGGCAGAAGGGAACCATTGGTGAGAAATGAGATCAGACCCATTCCCCTGAGGTTTTGTCCCTCACCCTCCCCACTTCTGGCTCAGCAGCTTGCATAGTGAAGGAAGAGTTATTTACTAATATTGTGCAGTAGTGGAGCAGAAAAATGTCACAACATCTCTCTAATACAGTCTTTAGCTCCAAATCATGCAAGACACTACATTGCAATGGGTGGAAATGTGCATGCCTGGAGCAAGCAGAAAAATTGTAGCTAAGAGCTTTGCAATCAAGTTGAGATGCCTCTAGATGAGTATCTCCTCTTATTTGCACCTCTTCTATTTTGAGAGCAGTGGTTTTGCTACTAGTTTGCTGGATTTTTCTTGCAGGTTTTATTAGTGTGAGGAGGAGAATTTGACTGTTTGAGTCTATCCTTTGTGGCTGTGACTGTTTTACAGTCTCTAGTTGTGTAACCCTTTTTATTGCTGGCAGGTGCTGCTGAGGTTTGTTAGTTCTCTGTTGAGGGGGACTCACTTCTGAACTGGCTGTAACATGTAGAAATCTGATCAATTATAGAAAGTAGGGTAACTTTCTTTAGCTTAGTATTTTCTGTTGCCTTTAAAGCCAAACTTGTAGGCAGTACCAACAGCAGGGTGGCATGCAGAGGTGCAGGGCTCCTTGGAGTGCATCTTCTTGAACCTGCTGGGCTGTGGAACCCCATCTACCTTGCCTGCAAGGCAGTTTGCAGCTGGGTGCATGGCGTTCGTAGCCAATTCACAGACTGCTTCGTAGAGCACCTAGCTGCTGACATGACCTCCCAAGGAGATGGAGAGTGTGGTATCACTATGTCTATGCAAGAGACTATTTCAATAAAAATAATTTTGACTGTAATAAGCAAATAGATTCTAATTCTTTTTCCCCAGAGGGTAAATAGAATAGGAAACTACTTTTATTCCAGGCATTTCTGCCTTGAATGATGAGTGACAAATGGTGGTTTTACTTGAAAGACCATAAGCTAATAAATGAACAGCAATATCGATATATATTTTTTCTTTTTAACAAGCCAGCTGCATTAGTTCTGTTCAGGTGCTCTTGAGTATGGCTATGTTCAGCAGCCTGTTAGAAGGAAACCAAGCAAGACATCTCTTACTATGTATGGAGAATCGATTTGAGCCCATCGCCTGGAATGTGGGAATCTGCCACTACAGCCGTGATGCCACCAGAGGAGCCGGATGGCATTCCTTGTGGAGCCTGACAGGATGCCTCTGTGCAGTGTAGCTCTGCCAGCTGTCTCTCTTCCATGGAGTGTAGCACAATCCATTTAGAATCAATTTTGGTTTTATTCTTTGATGAGTGTTTAATAACCATTTCCAAATCTCTGCACAGTTGGAAAGTGACATTGTCAAGAACAGGTGCAGCCAGCTGAAATTATGTGGTAATGCTTCTTGTAGCAGTGCTGGGAAGAAGTAAAGCGGAAAAGTTTTATTTCCTTCAGGGTAGAGTTGGCTAAATGTAGAATTGAGATATCCTTAGATAAAATAATTACCCTATTGGTTTTGGTTTGCTTTCTGTTATGAGAGAATAGGATGGCATTTTTGCTAGGAATAAAAAGTTGTATATTCTCATTCCAGCCTTGATATCTGCTTGCTGCATGACATTTGAAAAGTCACATGGACAAAATTTTGAGTTCACTTGTTTTACAACCAGGAGCTTATATAAGCCACCCGGTTTCTTAAGGTAAACCCACCGTTCTGCTTTTCATTGTGGACACCCAATGTTTCCAGCACTTAACTATTTGTGTAATTAACTATATATTGATAGAAACATTTGAGACTGAGCGTTTCAACTTTATTTTTCCTGTAGGAAGTCTCTGGGCTGTAAGGAAAATTAGTGGAACATTAGAGGCAAGTAGCGTCATCTGAAATAATTTCTTTTATTTCTTGGGTTTCGTCCTGGTTAAATTTGAGGCAATAATTCATCTCTCACCGAGTTGTTTTGAGGCTTTTAATCAATTAGAGTTAGGTACTGCAAGATACTGAATGTCGTCAGCTCTGATGGATATTAATAGATGAGCATGCAGAGCACCTGGTGCAAGCAGGAATTTTAATATTTGCTATAGCACTGAGTTCTTTGCTTTGAGATGCTGTTCAAGTGCTAAGGCTTATTAAGCTCTATCTTAATGCTAGCAACCCACTGCACTGTCAGTGGGGACTAGCTGTTTGTGGCAGTGCTCTTTTATTCATGATAGGTTTTACTGCTTTTTCTCTGGTCTCTTCCACCGACTGCTTCATATAAATGTTTTGTTGAACTCTGTAAGTGCTCGAAAGCCTCCCTTCTTGCAGCTCTCTGCTATCCTTCTCTCTGTTTTCTTCTGATACTCCACCTTTTTGCTTTGCTTCCTTGGTGTGGAGAAACAGCAGGCACAGCGTTCTCTGTCCTTCAGAGCAAAAGGGTTGCTAGGGTTAGATGCTGTAAATGTATACATTGAATGAATAGTTCCCGTTAGAAAATCAGGTTGTTGACTGAGGGGAAGTAGCTGGGGAGGAAGGGAAGAGAAGTGATAGGCTTGCTTAAAATTGATGTTGAATCCTTCTTAGAGAGCACCGCTGCTATCTGTGGAAACTCTAACCTCCTTGCCTTAACCATGAGCCTCCTCTTCATTGCTTTAGCTCCCTTTTTGCCGATAGTGGGGTTAACTCAGTAGATGGCAGTCTCTTTCCTCCGAGTCAGTGAGGAGAGGCAGTGAGCCAAGCTGCAAGGCTGTGTCTTTCAGATGCCCTCTTTTGGAGAAGATACAAAGCCCACACCCTGGTCAACAGGTCAGTCAGGGTCGCTGCACAAACTTCATGAAGGTACATGTGTTCTGTCCCAGTAGGCTATAATTCTCATAATTACATCTTATCTTTCCAAGTTAACAGTTGCTACTTTTATTATACCGTAAAGGTTGGAAACGATAGAGTGGAGATCCAAGCTCAGTCTCAGCTTTACATGGCTGTTGAGCAGTTGAGCTGCTCTTCATTCACCTACGGAAGTGGAAGCAGGGGCCAATCCCAACACGTCGCCTTTAGCAAGGTTTTTGTCCAAAAATATGAGACAAGGCCCATGAGGGTAAGTAACATGGGTAAAACCCTAATCACAAATAACATCTGAGGAGGTGTGCTGTTCCAGAGTGCAGTGTCTCACACAGAGAAGATGTCCTCGTGGAATAGATGCTCTTTTTTATTTCATTCGTGTTGTGGTAGTTGCAGCAAAAATCTGTTCTGTGTTTAGTAGAACACCAAAAATTGTTAGTGTTTTATTAATAATAATTAATGGTTAATATAACAATATTTTAGGAAGAAATGAAATTGGGTATACATTGCTAGATTTCTTATTAAATATTGAAAACTTTCAGTCCTAAATTAATGAATTAAAAAGTCATTCATGAGACTTAAAAAGAATCCAAAATGCATTTTGAAGTTGACGGGGTTTTTTTCGCTTAAGAGTCAGGTTCTGCATGTTTGACTTACTGCAAGAGAAACCAGGGGTGCTTTTAAAGACTGCTTTGGCTTGTCTGCATGAGGAGACAAGTCACCTTCCAGTCCCAGACATCATCATACAATGGCAGAAACTCATTGCTGGAGTTTCCAGTTGAGAGTCATGCAATAGGCAAATTTAAAGATAAAACTTTGGTATTTTTTAAAATTAATTAAAAAAAAACCCCTTGATACTCATCAGTGGGTACAGTGACACATCAATGTGCCTGTGGGACAATGGATCCATTACTAAATGGGCAGCTGCCTGTTACACTGGCTGGAGTTTGTTCAGACCTCTCTCTCGGTCCCTTGCAATGTGTGCTGCAGTAGTCAGGCTTGGAGGGCAAATATACAGGGATGATCCTTGTCTATCTTCCTGTAGAACAGAAGAACATTCAGTTCTGAGTGGATTAGTTATCAAGTCCTTATTATATTTTTTGCCCTCTGAGCTTAAAAAAAAAAAAAGTTAAAAAACCTGAGCTATTAATACATCTAATTTTGGAGCCTCTGAATACATTTTGGTTAAGTAATTTGCATGCTGGATTTTGATGTACCGTATGCTGCCATCGTATTACTACAACACCTGCTTCGAATTCTTCTTTCTCCTACCTGTCAGTGCATCATTTCATGCTCCACTAAGTGGTGCGAAGAGCAAAACCATCTGTTCATTACTCATGTAAGCCATTGTGTGAAATATGAATGAAACATCTCATGTCTGAAAGAGTCATTGTCAACTGAGTCCAGCTGGTATGGCTGTACTCTGCCCAGAATCCAGAGTCCAGTTGCTTCCTTCACTTGTGCTTAGTACTTGTTCAAGCAAATGTCTGATGTGCGATTCAAAATCTGTTTACTCACTTTCTCCTCGCTGAAGCCTATGTCAGGGTTGAGAGCCTTGCTAGGGCATTGGCTCTGGGGTGAGGTTCTTTGATTTATTCTTCTAGGCACAGATAAATGAATGATATATGCACGTATACCTACAAATAAGGGAAGGAGATGAATTTGTTACGTACTATGGGAAGTTAATAAATGTTTTAAAGAACTAATTTTTCCCCCACACTGCCTTTACTAAAATAACTTCCATCAAAACTTTTCTCCACCAGATCTAGAGTTCCATCTCCATCAAAGCTATTTGTACTGTTCTCTCTTTTGGCAGAAAGAATTGTTCCTTGGGAAGCCATCATTGTCAGTACTGCACAGATCAGATGGCAATGGCTTCTAAAATAGCAGGTTAATATCCCTACCTGACAGGATTAAATGCCTAACAGTGATTCTTGCTTTTACAGCTCTCAGGGTAAGTGATGCCATATGCAATGACAAAGGTGTGACATTGTTCAGCTTGCCTTTTGGAGAATGATTAAATGACATGCTTAAATACTTTGTGGCCTCATAGGTTTCAAGGTACTGAGTGATACAGTGGTACAGAACAGCTATACCTCAAGTGAGGAATATTGGCTAAGTTGTGTATCTAAAATTTAGTTTATACTTCTAAGTTGCAGGCAGAAGGAACAGCAGCACATGCTATTTTCATTTGGAAGTAGCAGGCTGGTATATTGTAAAACCTGTCTTTGCTGTAAGCTTTCCCACACTTCTCATGAAGACACTCATCCCTTTGGGGTGGAAAAGGCTGGATGACAGCACATTCTGAAAACCTGAACCTACAGCATCTCTTTAGACTTCAAGGTAAAATTCTTTTTTTAAATTTAAATATCTGAATAGAGTTGTCTACATGTGAAGCAGCAGTCTAAGCTTCTGTTATAAAGTCAGTAAAGATCTCATTCTGAGTCGAAAGCTATTCAGATTGTAAAGCAATGGTGTCTGGAGCTGCTCAGGTAACCAAATGTAAGTGCCTATTTAAGGATGAGCTGAGCAGCTGACATGGACTCTGTTGACTGTAATGAGTGCTCAGGTGACTTCATGTGTGAATGGGTTGTTGTTTAGCTCCAGCCAGCAGCTAAACTCCATGTGACTGCCTACTTGCCCCTCTTTGCCTGGCAGGAAGGGGAGGAGAATCAGAAGAAAAAGGTAAAACTTGTGGGACAATTTGCTCACTGCTGACCTGATGTCTAGCCCATCCCTGAGCATTGCCTCCTCTTCCTTTCAAGTGCCCCTTGAAATCTGGAGCATGATGTGGAATATGGTTGTCTGGGTCACCTATCCTGTCCCCTCCCAGCTCCTCCTGAAAATTGACTCTATCCTCTCCAAAATAGAATCCTTGTGTGTGGCACCTGCATTTAGGTGTTCATCTGTGAGCGGCTTCCAAGCTTCTCTGTGCATTTAGAGCGAGGTGAGTATACCTTCTCATAATTCATGAAGCAAACTCTGGACCATTGCAGCACAACAGATGAGGAGGCCAGGGTTGGGTGAACCCAGGGTCAAAGGTGGGCTGTTTTCATACAGAGTTGTGCAGGCTTTAGCATACTTGTGTTGTATGATATTAATCATTCATACTAGGATGTTGCAGAAGGCAGTGCTAGGAAAGCTCTCAATTGCTAAAATGGCCATCCTGTCTCCAGAGTCAGGTTCAGCTGTACTGTTGTATTTGGAGAAGGTGAAGGTGGACCTTGCCTGGTAGGTTCTGAGGAACTCACCACTGTTGTGCTGATAGTCCCACTGATCTGATTTCAGTTTGTCACAGTTGTGCATAGTTGGCTACTGAGAGAGAGAGAGAGAGGGCCAGGGGCAGCAGAAAATGGCTTCTAGAGTCTTCTGCAGGCCTGCTTATAGCACCTCTGAGAATCACATATAGGAGAGAAAGACTCCATCAGGGAACAGAGTGCCAAGAAGACCACAATTTTGGCCCATTAAGGGCATTGGGATGTATATTTGCATATAAATGTAAGCAGTTGACAGACACAAAAGGCCGAGAAGGCTGGGGGAAGAGGCGCACCCAGGTGCCGGAGAGAGAGATGCCCCTGCAGCCCGAGCAGAAGCACGTGGAGTAGCTGGTGGAGAAGACCCATGGAGGAGGCAGAGACCCGACCTGCCCGGTGGAGAGGCTCCACGCTGGATGGAGCCGGTGGAGACATAGAGAAGATGCCATGACTTACGGTGGGATGAGCCCCTGCCAGCACAAGCGACCTACAGAGATGAGCCAAACAGGTTTGCTGGAGGAGGCCTCTAGCCCCGTGGAGGACGGGGACTGAGAGACACTGTGATCTATTGCTGCCTGCCAGAGCAGAGATGAAGCCCAGTGGGAAGAGATTTGCCTTGGAGAAAGTTTGTGGAGGACTGGCTCTTATGGATGAGATCCTACGGTGCAGCAGGGGGAGGCTGTGTGGAATGGATGCCCCCATCCCGGCCGAGAAGGAAACCATCTTGCAAGGGACTGACTGAAGCCCCCATCTCTTAGTCCCTGCCCCGCCTTGTACTGCGAGCAGGGGGGAAGAAGGGAGCAAAATCATGGCTAAAGGGAAGTCTGCTTTAGAATGGAGGGGTGGGGGGAAGGTGTTACCGAGACCCCCATTTTTCCCAGTCCCTGCCCCTCCTGGGCTGCGACCGGGAGGGAAGAAGAGAGCAAACTTCTAACTAAAGCCTGCTAAGGAGGGAGTGGGGGGGCAAAAGAGTTTGCCTGGTTTGCATTTGTTTCAAGATTGTTGGTTGCACTCCTGACTCTGGTTTTTCACTGTTTCTCTTTAGCGTAGTGTAATAAATTAGATAACTTTCTCTTCAGCACTCTGTGTTGAGTCTGTTTTGCCCGTGTCATTAACGAGTTTGTCTCTTGAGCCGCCCAATTATATTTTTTTCTCCCCTGTCCAACTAAGAAGGGGAGTGATGGACTGATTTTGGTGGGTGTCTGGCCTCTTACCAGGGCTCAACCACCACACTATTACAGGTGTTAAAGGAGCTTCTATTCACGCCTAAGTTTTTCTCCAGTATGGAGGTAGGAAAAGAGTACTTACTCTAGCTTTGGGGTTTCCAGTCTTTTGGCTGTTCATCTGTGGTCCTTTAGTATTTATGACACAATCAACAAAAACACTGGTAACATGAGAATTCTTAGACTAGATTTTCATGTAAGAATATGCGTTTCTTTTAAAGTGAGAAGTTGTAGCTGTCTAATGTAAACCATTGAGAGCTAAACATGTGATTCTTTAGTCTCTACGTTGAGTAGCTTTAAGAGACCCCCATAATGGGAAATTAACCCTTATATAATCAAGCATCTAACACTTTAGAGTAGGATAAAACATAGCTTGCAGGTTTGTATTACGTGCGGTTTCCAGGCCTGTAGGGTGTGAGCAGGCTTGGGTCAGCCCTAATGCTACAAAATGACTCAAAGTTCAGAAATCTGGATAGCTGCCGGTGTTTGCTTTGCTTAATAAAGCAAACTGTAAGTCAAACATTTCATCACAGCTTTCTGGTAACAGGGGGCCTGTTCTAATACAGCTCTTTTATTGGCCTCTTTGTAGTTCAGAAATAATAAAGGCGATCCTGGTGGATAAGGTGTTTTCAGTGCAAGTCTCCCGTGGAACCTTTATTTTCAGACACAGGCCTTGTATAACAATATGAATCACCAACATGAGAGCTGTTCTGATCTACGGTGGTTTTTCCAGTAGGGAAATAACCTGCTGAGTTTATTAATGTTTGTCTAATTTACATCATTAGGGTCATTTTTTAAATAGCCCTGTCTGCTTGCTTTATTACCAGTGCAAGCATTAGGAGGAGGGATGCCAGAGCACAAGTGCTGCTCATTTCTGAGCAGAGAGGAAAGCTGAGCCTTGTGTCCTCCCAGGCACTCCCTGAGTGGAGAAAATCCTCGAGGCTTCAAGCCTTGGAGGCATGCACACCACCTCACATGTCTGTCTTTGCTTCAGTGTGTTTTTTCTGGCTCCTCAGAAGACCTTTGTGATATCAGAAGGGCAGGAGAGACAGGAGAGTGAGGCTGGTGCACTCAGCAAGCAGGCACCACCACACCTGTTCTGAGATTTTAAAGGGGAGTCTGCCCCATCCCTCGTACAGGTGTTGCACATACCAGTTAGCAGAGGGGGATTTTTGTAGTCCTTTGTGTGCTGACCATTCAGCAGTGCTCTCAGGATTCAGTAGGGTCCTCCTTGACCTGCTCGCGGTGGAGAGGAATTGCAGCGGTGGTGTTGGGGATGTAGTGCTTCTGAGAGGCTCCTCTTGAAGCACCCTGTCCTCTGAGGTGTGGGAGATGTTTTGCTGTGTCATTGCAGAAGACAGCATCATGTCTGTTGCTGCCACTGGTAGCAGTGACACGGGTGAACTGGTTCCATTGGAAAGACTGATCTGCAGGTCAGACTGAAATTCTGTTGGTTTTTTAAATTTTTATATTTTTTTTTCTCCTTATTCATTCTCAAAGGGGAGTAAATGAAAGGAAAAGGTAATGCTGCAGTTGAAATCTGGCAGGCTAAATTTTGGCCTTTGTCTTCTATTGAAAATCTGGAGTCTCTCTTTGTTATGCTGGTTACTTACACAAGTGAGATTGGAATTTGATCAAGCTGCTGTATTTTTTGAGAATTGTTTTTATTTGGTGTCTGTCTGCCTATACATAGGTAATATGTGTGCAGTTGCCTGTACCTGGCTAAAATGAAAGTTTAATGCAGCAGTAGCATAACTTGAGTTCTGTGGTTCCCACAACTTGATCCTTTTTACCTGAGTGGGGAAAAGTCATGGTGTGGTCTGCTCTGAGCTGTAGTACCTGTTGAGTTTGCCACCTGTAGTACAGCCAGGCAGGTCAAGCAGAGGAAGAGACTTGGAAAAATCCTGGTTTGCTATTTCTGAGTTTATGCTATTTAAACTTAACTCTCTCATGAGTAGAGTTTTACACAGATTTCTTGGAGGAGAGTGTTTGAGTGACTGATTGTCCCTATGTAAATATATTGCAGAGTTTAAGACTTTGAGATTATTTGGGTTTTGGATAAAAAGGAACTCTGAAAGAGCTGTTTAAGCTGGTACTTTGTGATATTTGGTTCTGTCCTGGACTGTAAGGAAGAAGTTATGTGCCACAGTTTCTTCTTTTTCCAGGGCAGGAATTTCTTGTTTTCTCTCTTGTGCAGACAGCTGCTCAGCTTCAGGTGAAACATGTTACAGTTTATGGGGCTGCCACCTGCAGCCAGTTAAAATCTAATGGACCAGAGTTGGCACTAAGATATCTTCTTCTGCCCTAGCAGTGTAGAGTTTTGGTTCTGCTGCTTATGTGTTTTAAAAAGGTTTACCATGTTGTTAAGAAACAAATTTACTTACTGTTTTGCAAGCCAGGACATGTTTGAATTTAAAATCTGACACAAATATTATGCTTTGGTTTCTTTGATGAAGTCATAGCTCCACTGAGCATTGAGAGCTGTGATGCAGGGACTTTCCTTGCCTGATGCTCTCCCCTAAATATATGAGATGGAAGCAGAGAGCTAAATGACTTGCTTTGATCACACCAAGGATCTGCTGTATCCCTAGGGAAAAAATGTGGGTCTTGAAACAGATGATCTGTCTTTTCATTGTGACTGCCTCAAGCAAAAGAATCCTAGGCTAAGAGTTAGGAGTCTGAGTTACGGTACTGGAGAGTGCAAGTCATTATTGAGAATAATGCAGGCAAAGGGAGATGTGGATGAGGTGTGCTGGAGGGACAGAGAAAGAGCTCAGCAAAAAGAATTGGTGTGGGGTTTTTTTGGAAAAAGAATTCAGTTCATCTGAACTGGAGGGAGCTATTGTTTGTTCTTTAGAGAGATGATTCAGACTAGGCTCTCTGTGCAAACCTAAAGGCTTAAAAGGTAGGTTTGGCCTTTCCAGAATGATGTATTTTCAGAGGTTTTGAAGGTTGGGAGAAGGTGTGGCAGTTCTTGTTTTTTGTTTTTGGATTTTTTTTTCCCAAAACATATGCATTTCACCAAGACTGTTAACCATAGCTGATATAGGCAGTATTTCTATCTGGAAAACATTTCTATTTCTTTATGGTAGCAGAAGTGCATTTCACTTCATGTTTCAGTGAGAACATTTGATCAGGTAGCAACCAAGGTTTGTCTGATAACCAGGAGCTCAACTGCTTGTGATTGTTTCTCCACACTCTTAAAGATTGCTCAGGGTACAACAGATACCCTGATAACAGTTACAGAAGTAGTCCTGTAGGCGCATGAAGAAAAAAAGTGATTCATAAGAATTAAATCTGGAGCTTATTATCTGGTGGTTTCCACAAACAAGCAGGATCTGCATTTGCAAGTGAGAAATGTGAATAGTGGGCATTAGAAAGTTTGATAAGTTTAGGCCTGAACTCTATATTGCTATTCATGGGGCTGATCTAAACTGCTTTTAAGAGTTCTGCTATTTATTCAGAGGTTCTTGTATTTGGAGACTGGTCAATGCGACTGATTTTAATCATTAACTGGCTGGTTTTAACCCAAAGTCAGGTTATTCCATTGTCCTGGTTCTGGCCAGGCCAGGGTTAACCTCCCCAATCAGCCAACACAGGTGAGCTGAGTCAGCCCAGGTGCACTGAGTTAGCAGGGGCTGTTTTCCACACCACCTGACACCACTTCCCTATAAAAGCAGCTGGTTGGGGACGGGTAGGGGCTGTTTTGCCTCTAGGACAGTTGGAGTGTGGCTGGGACATTGGGTCAGTCAATCCTTACCACCGGGCAGCCTTCTGTAATCATCGGCTCAATAAGGTACTCTGTGTTAGCACTGGGTGTAAGTGTAACTATCCATCATTGTTCTGTATTCACTTTGGTATTTGGCAGTAAACTGTCCTTATCCCAACCCACGGAGGCTCTGCCTGTGTCTCCTCTGGGCATAAGCAAGCGGCTTGGTGGGCATTTGGCCTCTAGCCAGGGCCAAACCACCACATCCATGCACGTGTTCCTACATGCTTTGGGTGTTCAGTTTTCTCCAGAAAGCAGGAAGGAGCATGAGAAATCATTTTGTTTAGAGGCATTTGTATGGTACAAGCCTGAAAAGCTTGTGTGTTTGGATGTTAGAGGAGGGTCACAAAAGTCTAGTGTAATGGTAACCACAAGCTAGTTGATGTTTGTCCTGCTTTGACTTGATACAGTGTTTTGCTGGTTCCTGGGTGACTGGTTTTCTTGTGAAGATGAGTTGTTTGTTGAGCATTTACTGTTGGACCACTCAGAGGTGAAAATGCGGCACTCGGAGACCTGTCCTCAGAGAAATAAGACTCAGCCCAGGCCTAATGTGGTCCTAATTTTCATTTGCCCATAATTTTCCTCTTCCAAAGCCTCTGAAAGCCATTTCTATCTGATTTTATGAAAATAAGCTAATGAAGTTACGGGCAATTTCTTAGAGCTTTACACAGCTAAGTCTCTGTCGTTCCCCTTCATATGAGATATTCAGCTCCCCTCACTCCTGAAACCATGGATTCAAACAGAAGTAGAGACTGCACAGCTGTAGGGTGGTCCTCAGACATAGGACTGAGATAAGCTCTCAGGAAACCATTGCAGATCCTGCATAGGTGGTGGTATTATGCTGTATCACAGCCACAGCACTTCTGTCTCTCAACTTGTCAGTGTGTCACTTATAATGGGCATTAAATTTAATATTTGGAGAGACACAGAACTTTGTAATATTAATAACAGCTTCATAATGTTAAAGAGAAAGATATAATCTAATTGGAGAATGAATGTGGACTTTTTTGGCTGCTCTTCAGGCAAGAGATTTATTAGAAGCACTGTAGTACTCAAATTCCTAATCCATCTCCTCTCCCTCAGTTTACAGTTGGTTACTCCATTTGCCTCTCTCTCTTAGGAGTAATCTGGAAATGGCATCTTTTAATGTACCTGGTTTTTAGAGAACATTGTGAAGGAGTGGGAAAAAGAAACCAATCCAAACCAGAACATGGATGATTCATAGTAAGAACTATTGAGGTTGTAAAAAACCCCTAGTAGGGATTCTGACGAGTTGGCATATCTCCTTCCACATCGATAAATTTGTCACTGGTGAAAGTGTTTTTCCCTTCACAGTTGTATGATTTATGCTGGACCTTTTGTACTGCATACGTGGACCTACAGCTCATCCTCAAAACAGTAGAAGACAAACTCTGACTAATAGATCTCAGTGACTATCCAGCAATTTGTGCAGGATTAGTATTTTAAAAGGGTAGTGCGTGTGATTTAAGTAGGATTTGAGTATATAGCCATGGTTTGTCCTTTGCTGTCAGCAAAGGCATCCTAAGTTCATTTCTTTAAAGGAGCTCCAGGCCAAATGTCAGGAAAAATTAAATCAAGCAGTAATGTAGTCCCGTAGGGAAAATATATTTCAATTGTGAGGTATTCATGGGTATAATATGTCATCCTGTAGTCTGTGACTGTTGGGTGTACTTACAAGCAACATAGCTTGGTAATTGCTACTTGTTAAGAAATTTGGCCATGATAAAAAATGACCTGCCAGGGAGAGAGACAGTTTTGTTAATTTTATTTATGAGACTTTGATCAAAAATTGGAAGGATGTGTGTATGTGGCAGCAAATCCTCCATGATACAGCATCTTTAATAAACACTGGGTTTTGTCTTCCAGCAAGGAGATACCATAACCTTTTAGAGCTTTGGCTTCTGCAGTGTGAGAAACAAATTGGACACAACCCCCTTGTTTTGCTCAGTGGCCAACATTTTGCTACCCAATTCTCCCTTCCTGAGGGCAAGTGTTACCAGATCTTCCATCTTTCCAACAGGTGTAGGACAAAGCTGGGCTTGTTGGATCAACCCGGATCCAAACCTGGAAAGAATTAACTCTACCCTCTAGCCCTGTTTTCATAAAGAGTGTTGATTTTTTTTGGGGGGATTTTTTTGTTGGTATATTCTAAATAAAACAAACCAGGCCCTCATGGTTGAGATCATTCTTTGGTGTGGATACCTGACCCAGGAGCATGACAGAGTCATAATTAGAGGCTTGGCAAGCTGAGACAGAGCCACAAAGTGCCTTTCCATTAGATTCCTCTCTGCCAATGCTCTCATATTAACTTGTTGTCTAAGCTCTTCTGGGCACATAGAGGCTTCCAATAGTTTTCTTTACGTCTTTAATTTCAGGTGGGTTAACTTTGTGTATCAGTGACCATAAGCACTGGTGAGTAGCATTCAAATGTTCATGTCCTTCTTAGCCCTACTATTTGATTACCGTGAGGTGTTACATGTGGAGCACACAGAGAATTTAGGAAGAGTGTCTTTTCAGGTACAGATGGTTGTTTAAATTGGAAGAAGCTGGCACATGGTTGATAGCAGCATCCTTCCAGAACGAAAAGGTTTATCAGCTATTGAAAAGTTATAGAACAATAGGTCTGCTCCCTCAGCAGGCCAAAATCATTGTATTGCTTTGGGCTTTAGTGACCCTCTGACACTAATGATCTAACCCAGTATTGCTCCTGTATCTGAGGAAGAGAGTAATGAAGCCACATTTCATGGATTTATTGTAAGGACATGAGAAATAGAAAGGGACAGATTCTGCTTCAGTGTGTGCCGCCCTAAGTCCAGAAGAGATGAATTAAAAACCCAAAGTAATTTTAAGTGGAGGAGTTCTGTTATTCTACAGTAACACTTCCCTAGCCAGAAGCTTAAAACCATTGACAAAACAAGATTGAATCATAAGGATTTCTGAATAGTTTCATTGTGTGCTAGCACAATGCACGAGATGTTCTGGGTAAGGAAATAGGTTGACAGAGTTTTGAATGTTGGGGATGTGGGGGGAACCCCATCATTCTGTAGTTAACCCTGTAAAGCCTGCAGACATGAGGAGGTGTCACATGAGCTGTAGGCAGGAAAACAGGATGCGCTGTTACCAGGCAAGTTCATCTGGCCCTTGCACATCTAGTGAGCCCACTCTTTCTGGGGAATGCTTTATTATTCAAAGTCCATTTGCAAAATAGTTCTTTCCATGTCAGATTTGGCTTTATAATATTTTTGTGTGTGTGGATTTGTTGAAGTCCTATCTAAAGGAAGACAAAGGTTTTGTTATATCCTTGAGTATTCATTCTCCTTGTACATCTTGGAAGAATCATGAATTAGTCTTTGGGAACTAAAGTACTTTGGGAGACAGCTAACCAATGCCTCTTTGCTGGAGATGAGGTTGGTTGATAGATCAAAGGACACCTTTCCATACTTTAATAAATACAAAATATTTTAATCAAGCTGGCCATATGACCATAAAAAGATGGTATCTTTTCCTGAGGGGTCAAGGCTGGTTTTGAATTAATTGGATCTTTCCAAAGTGCATTTCATTACAGCTTTCCTTTGTTGCATTGCTGGAATGCTTTGCTTGGCTTGGTTTTAGTAGTTTCCCCCATGTCTTTCCAGACTGCAAGCTAAATGATACTGTATCACCCACACACCTGTTTTAACTATTTAGGTTTGTAATAAAGATGCTACATAACCCCAAAGTTACTAAGAGCATACAAGCATATCTATTGATGAGTTTCATATACAAATGCTTTATATGTTTCTTATATAAACACTTTCCTAAATATTGGTACTGTTTGTTTAGACTGATGCTTGTTGTTCACAGTTCTTGGGTGAATAAGCATTCATTCCCATCCTTTCTTCCCCAGGTTCTCCTTTATCTTGTGTCCTACCAGTTTCCCTGTCCTCTTTGGTATTCCTGTCTGCAGTAATTTTCTCCTTGGGTTTGTCTCTTTCCAGTTATTTACCCCTTTCTGTGCTGAAAGCAGTAATTACTTGTCTGTTCCTGGCTTTTTTCCTCTTTATGTGGGTAGTTAAATATATTTCCCTGTTTGACCTTGACTATATTGGGCATGAGATGGTGCTTGTTGTAGTGTTACCCCCTTGTACCATTGTTCTGCAGGTATTTCCTCCTCCTTTAGAGACTCATTTGTTGCCAGTTGGCCCTGGGTGGGCCTCTCAGAGCTGGGACCTCTCATTGAAGCTTTTAAAAAGGTTTGTTCAGAGGCAAAGAAAAGATTATTCTGCGACTGGTAAATGAAGTGATCTTTGCTGAAGATTGATGGCAGTTGGCAGCTGTGATTCCTACCCACTCTCCTTTGGCAAAGCAATTTATGTAGATGTTAGCAAATGGTGTTCTAGATACACAGGCCTTCTTGGAGTGATGGCGATCTCCCATGCATGTACCGTCTGCTCCTGGCCTGGATTTGGTTGTGGGAGGTGAGGAGAGCACAGCCCAGAGCCAACCTGTGCTGCAGATGGCAGTGGGAGCTGAACCAGCCTCTCTCAGATCAGTGAGGTCTAGCTGCCGAGGTCTGCAGCTGCCCATTTCTTTCCAATTATCCTTTGAGAAGTGTGGTTAAATCTTTCAGGCTCAGTTACGTAGTTTGGTACATAATGATAAATATGCTTTTTTACAGAAGCCATTGGTAGCACAATGGTTATGATGCACTTTTATTTCTGAAGACTTCAGGGATTCTTTCTGGGCCATGTGACTCGCAACTTTGAAGTCACTGAGCAAAGGGTCAAGCCCTTCTTCACTCAATAGATGCTTTCAGCTCCAAGTGCTACTAGTACATTCAGGGCTAAAAATCTTGTGTATTGAAACAGCTGTAGCTTCAAAATGTCGTGAAGCTGCATTAACGCTTCATTTCCTGCAGTGAATCATTTTGCTTATGAAAGTATAAAGAGATAGGGACACTTGCAAAAAAAAAAAAACCCAACCCAACAACCAAACAAAAATCCACAAACAACCAGAAAGAAATAAAACCTCTCTCTTTTTTTTTTTTTCCTCCTTTCTTTTTTTTCCATGGGATAACTTTAGCCCATCGCAGCAGGAAAATGCGATGATATGGAATAATTATGTGTTCCTAAGGCTTTCCGATTGATCTACTGTTGAGAAAATATATTCAGTAAATTCACCTGAGCAACTTTGGATGGCGAAACACAAGGACATTATGAATAAGAGAAACACTTATTTGCCTGATATAATGAAGTGTTGTGACCACAGGAATATTGCTGTCAACGTCGGTTCTTTATTACAGTAGGTTTATTGTCAGAAAAAGGGGTGCATGGTTCAGAAGGTGACTGTAAGAATTGTTTGTGGGGATTTGTATTTATTCCCTCCCCCTACCCTCTGGTCTAAAAATTTAATTTTGGATAGGAAAAATCAAGCTTTATTCTCCCTGTCACTGTAAGCAGGAAGGGGATTTTTTTTTTCTTCCCTGAGCATAACCAAATGGCAATTGTGCTGGGTGAGGAAACAGGAAGAATAAAGTGTGGCTGTCTTCTCTTTATTGGCTTCCTAGTACTACTTGTATTTAAAATAAAATTTAGTTTTAAAAATATTCAAATTTAAGGGAACAGATACCTGGCAAAAAGAATGTGCCATTATTAATGACTTGCTTCCATCGGTAGCGGCACTTTCAAGCCGCGCAGGCTTCCCTGGGCTGTGTTAGCACTGTGAACAATGAAAACAGAAACATGCAATGTCATAGATAAAAAAGTAGACTCATTAGCATTCCCCTATTTTCTTCCAAGTATTTATCTTCTGCATTTGTCAGCCATGCTTTAAAATACGAGGTAAAAATTGTTTAAATGTTTGTCAAATGGGGATGTAGGAGCTAGGAAATGCTGTAATGAGAACTTACTTCAACACAAGAGATAATATTTATGCTAAGCAATACACACGGCTTGCTATTATTAAGACATTATTGCAGAATTAAAAGATTTAAAAAACACACTATGTAACAGCTAACAAATATGATATACTGCAAATAAGGTCATCTTGTTATACAGCTAGAAGTAATAAATTTATACTGCTCATGATTGTTTTTCTATATACATTTATCCTTCAGTGGCATTTCAATTTTTTTCTTTGTGTCTTGGAACAAGAAAAGAACTTACTGTAAAAGCTCAGGAACAATGCAAGTAGAAGGCAAGCTAAGAGAAGAGGTAAGGAGCATTGCAGAGGATGGGGAGCAGGGCAGAATGCGCCTTCAGAGATTTTTTTTAATGGATTTTAATTTCAGGACCGTAGTTTTAATGGGCAACTGTAACCTACCAAGATACAGAGTGGCCTAAACAAAGAGAAAAAGGAAACTGCTTGTGCTTTCAGTTTTTATACAAAGTTTGACAATTTCAGCAGCAAGGTTTAAATTTTCTGGGTTTATAGGCAAGTGTTTCCATTTTAAATGCTATTTCCATATAGCTGCCTCCCTCTCTTTCATTTCACTACTGAGAAATGAGAGGATGTGAAAAGACTTGGGAAAGTTGAAAAACAAACAACAAAACCACAACTATGGAGGGGAAAAGAGGCTATAAGTTTTGTCAGAACGATTAAATGAAATCTCCAGACCTGTCTTCCAAAATGTTTTTCCTTCCGTATTTTTAATTATAGAGAAGTCTTATTTTGTCTACAAACACCTACCTTGGAAAAAAATAAATTACTATTTCTACTTGTTAAATTATCATGGTGGAAGTGAGATCATCTACCATGTTTCTGAGTGGTGCAACAACTGTAATTACCCACACAGGGAATACATTTTTGAGAGCAGAGGGCTCTTCAATCTAGGTGTCAAAGACATGGCAAGATCAAGTGGCTAGAAACTGAAGCTAGAGACAAATTCATACAGAAGGTAAAAGCACAGGCTTTAAACAGGGATGTGTCACAGGGCTCTTATCCATCTGAATGTCTCATCAGGGAATGCTGCTCTATCCCTGTGACTCAATGTCTCACATTGGTAGGATGGCTCTCTAAAAGATCTCCTGGAAGGACTTGGAAGATTTCTTTGACTTGTATGCTCCATTCTCTGAGTCAAAGTCAGATGAGATATCACAGCAGTCCTTCTGCTCTTAAAGTCAGAATCTATGAAATGTGTTTTCAGGCAGCTTTGTGAGTCTCTCTGTGGCTGTAAGTTTCATCCTACATGCTGAGCCAGAGGAACCACAAGCCTTGCAGAGAAAGGTTTATCTGCCCGTTTGAAGGGGAAAGTTCAGAAGACCTGCATAATGCAGGACAGCATGGGGTACTGCCATGCCATCTTCTGTGAACCATTTGACAGCTGTGTGTGTTGGCTTGTAAATGCATACAGCTGGGACACCCTCACTGCTCCTCTGATGTGCTTCTCTCTGTCTCTATTCTGATTCCCACCACATTCCCAACCAGCTGGTAAACACACAGTGATGTCCTGAGGTTCTCTCTATTGCTCATGTTGCTGTAACCCACTTCTTGGAGGTTTTCATTTGGGAAAAGGAATTTTTGAACCCAACAGTGCCTGCTCTCCTGTAGCTTTTACCAAGGATGCTAATTGCCAAGCCAGGGAGGGGAGGAGGGACTCTTCCAAGTGGTGAGCAGCCCTTTACTGATGAGTAAAGGGCATCCTGCTGAGAGCTGAGGCTGGCACTGGAGGAGGTACATTTTTCACCTGTTTTTAATGTTGTGTGGAGTTAGATGTGGTGTTGGTAGCATTTCTGTCCCTACAGAATGTACTATGTGGGTCACATTCTGTAACATCAGGCAAAGAGTAAGTGGAAGAGTCAGATGTAGCTGCCATCATTAGATAATGAGTTGTTAGCAGCATGGAAGTAAAGATACTGAGCAGATGGTGAACATCCTTGGAGTGAAAGAGGCGGTTGCATGTGAACAGGAAGGTTTTTCTTCAGTTATATGAAGATGACTGAAGAGTTGCAAAAAGTTACTTAACGATATGCAGGGCTAATATTCATAGTGGCTGCAGTAGTGGAAAAGGGAGAATAATTTTGGTCATTTTTTCTTCGTTCTCTGGCCCTTTGAATGCAGTGACTGGAACCAGGTTAGCATCACAGATTAGTTGGCTAAGGTATGTGTTTCCCATTTATTAAATAACACTGCTTCCTAATTGTCCAGTGGATAAAGAAAAGTAGTTTTAGGCTCACAACTAAAATTTATCCAAGTGTCCTGGTTTCAGTCAGGATAGAGTTAACTTCATTTGTAGCAGCTGGTGGAATGCTGTGTTTGGGAGTTGAAATGAAAGCAGTGCTGATAACACCCTGATGTTCTTAGTTGCAGTCAGACAGTCAAGGACTTTCTTAGCTTCTTCGTATTTCTCTATTCTTGAGAAAGGAGGGGCGAAGCCAGGACAGGTGACCCAGATGGGCCAAAGAGAGTATTCCATGCCAATTACGTCCTGCCCAGGATAACGGGGGGCTGAGGGAGGAAGAAGAGGGGCGGTGGCGGGACGTGTGCTTCTTGGGGGACGGTCGGGTTCCGGGACAGCTCTGGGTGGTACGGCCTGAGTTGTGTGGTTCGGTGAGAAACTGCATTGGGTATCAATAGTTTCATATTCTTTTGCTCTAAAGTCCTGTTAGCATTGTTATATTTTATCTTTCTGTTATCTTAGTAAACTATCCTTATCCCAACCCACGGGCCTCTTAGTTTCTTGGTTTTGGAGTCATTTGCCTTTTCCCTTCCCTTGTTTCCCCTCTTTTTCCCTCTTCCCCTGCTCTTTTACTTTAAGGAGCAGGCAGCTGCGTGGATCTTGGCCCACAGCCGGGGTGAAACCACGACACCAAGCTTTTCTCAGTACAGTAATTTAACCAAGAGAGGAGCCTGTCTTATATAAGTGGCTCTGACTCTTGGTGGGCCATCATCACTGTGTGATGGAGCAGTCAGGGTAGTGTGCAGTCTGTCCAAGTTGTCCCAAGGACAGGGCAAGGGATGTTGGGTAGAGTTGAGACAGTGACTTTGTGCCTGCTCAAGACTCACTCTTGGGAGGAGACAGGAGACCTTTTAGCAGCTGAATTTTCACTGTCCCAGTAGACAAGAGGGAAGTCATGTCCAGTTAAATCACATGCTCCAAAAAGAATTCATTAATTAAATCTTAACACATCAGAGGGGTTGTGCAGGATTAGTCAGTATTAATACTGGGCCATGAGGAGTTAAATGATTTTCCTGGAGTCTCAGAAAGGAATGGAACCCGAGCCAGGATTTGAAGCCAGGTCCTGCAGTTGGACAATGAGGCTCAGCTCTCTTTTCATGGGGTATGGAGCAGCTGGGTAGAAACATCTATTATTTGTAATACACATATTCAGAATATCTGCACAATTAAATTGTAGCATTGATCCTTCAGCAGTTGCGTTTGAGACCTCTGTGGACTACGGGATTCAGACCTTAGTAGACTTTGTTTCCTAAATTGATTTTGTAATTATGTTTTCACTATTTCAGATTTTCCCTCTGAAATACCGACATTTGATAGACTTTGTCCACCTGTCTCTGTCCGGATTTGAATGCTTTCTGAGATAAATTTAATCTCTCGATTGTATCATTAGATTCAACAGCTTGTCAGCATTTCCATCCTGAGCTGTGTTATGGAGGTCCTGGTAACACATCTGTGTACTACTGAAATTTGGGCTTAAACGACTAGAGATGTGAGTGGTTGTTCCCCCTCCCCCTTTGCTTATGGTTAATTAAAATAAATTGGTATGGAATGTGTTTTGAAGTTTGAGGAAGACCTAATGTTTAGATAGGGAATTGCTCAGGAGGTTGTTTTTTGCTGCTTACACTTAGATAAAGCCTGCCTCATTAGTGCAGTTTGCAGTTATTGTTAATTAGTCCATGCAAAACAAAGCAAGGAGATTGCCTAATTCTCTTCCAAATCTCACCTTTTCTGGTTTTTTTCTTTCAAACCAGTATTATTCCAGCATCCCCAATAGAATTACTGTAGACTTACAGTTAATGACTACTGTGACATGCTGAATAATGCTCTCCATGTCAAATGTGTTCCTTGGTTGGTAAAACCTGAACTCTGCCATCTCCAGTTGCACTTAGTAGTACCTCAGGTCAATCAAGGCTATACTCATTCCCCCTGTGTACTTCAGGCACTCATATTTTATTCCAGGTATTTACTGCTGTAAGCGCTGTATGCCCAGAGGGTGCAGATTCACACAGCGTGTGTACTCTTAAATGGATTCCTTTTCAGCTAGTCGCTGCACCGACACATAGTGAGGCTAAATGTTGACCCAGGGCTTGTGGCGGACTGAGATCTGAACTTTGGACTGCACCTTACTCAAGGTACCATCACTTGGAATAACTTCCAGCTTTTGCTATGGCCAACCTTATTTGTGCCATCTCATCCTTCTTTTCAAATGTAGGTGTGCACAGTGTGTACGTTAAGGAGATTAAATTAGCTGTTGAAGTCACAGCTTAGCAACCCTGCCTTGGGGGTGTGGTTCCATGTGTGCCCAGAGAACCAGGTATGTGGCTGCTCAGTATGAGATGTATTCATTGGGAATGAGTAGGACAGACATAAAGGTTATAAAGATGCATGAACAAATGTGGTCGCTTAACATGTTTTGAAATAAAATTGCTGCCTGCACTAAGGATGTCTGGGAGGGACGTGTGGTGTGCTGAGGTGGGCAGAGCCTTGGCACGTTGATGCAGATGGCACTATACCTTCTTCTAAAACTGACATGCAAGTGGTAAGGCAGGACCACTAGAAATTAAAAGGACGAGTAAGAGTTCTTACATGCTTCCATTCACAATATAGAAAGTAGAGACCTAAAGGGAAGGCTCCTCCTTTTTCCCCAGAGGCATTCAATCTGAGAATAGCATTAACATGGATTAAAACCCAAACGCTGTACAGGAGGTGGGAGCCAGCCTGTAACATTCTTGCCATTCCTCTGCAACCAGCGTCTCTCCCCACTGCCCGCACATTGTGCAGTGGGTTATACCAGTGTGGCTGCTGGAAGGAAAGAGTTACCAAATCTTCTTAACCTGATCACGCTCTTAAGTCTGCTGACTGATGATGCCCAGCTTAGAGTCTGTTTTTTTGGTGGCTCTAACTGTTGAATTTACAGCAATGTGTGCTCTCATTAGTGCTTTTGCCAATTTGCTTTGCTGTTTATCACGGAGAAGTGACCTCTGTTACACCAGTGCTGTATGTAGGACAGTCTGGGGCCCCTCTAGGTATTAAATGCTCCATGATCTAGGCTAACAAAACAGCTTCTCTGGAGAGTCCTGCAGACTTGGGAAGTTGATTGTCAGGAATTTCATTTTGGAGCTTCATTTCTTTACTTGCTTTGTGCTTATTTTGTAAGCAAAGATAAATCTCCCATGTTCAGTCTTCAATTAAATGTCGACACCTCTGAAATCATTTGGGCCAGTATTTGACTCCAGATCTAGCCAGTGCTCTTCTGTGAGAAGGATTAGGGATAGTTACTAGCCTCTGTACAGGAGCTGAAGATGAGCTGTCTCTTTCCACTCCAGTCCCACAGGATGCTTATTCAGGAATAGTCCTGATTGTGTCAGAAATGTTTACTGTATACACTTCTGGTCTTACTCAAGCATAAATAATACCTTTTTTTTTTTTCCCCTCCAGTCAGGGTCAGTTGCATGCACATAGTATAATTCAGTATTCGGAGGAGTAGCAAAACTCTCCAGCTTCTGGCTTTTCAACAGGTTTAAGCTTTGAATATTTCCATATCTCTTGGCTAGTGCAACGGGTCTGACTATAAAGCAACAATTATTGCATACCTACTGTCATTGTTTTTGTGTTAGTTTGTCAGTAATTAATGTGCTGCTTTTAATGTTTAGATAATTACATTATGGTACACAGAGTTATTGCAAAAGCACAGTTGTTTTAAAATTCAGAGGAGAGGTTCTGGCTTTATTAGTAAGAAACAAAAAATGTGTATAGGCTGGGACAACAAACCAATCTCAGTCTTGCTTATGGTGGCCCAACCATTGCCTTGTCTCACCAGCTCATGCACCTCTACTGGATTAATGATGCTTCACTTGTGTACAAAACTGAAGAAGAAAAAAGGGGTCTTGACTTCAGTCAGCTGCATAGTAACTTTGTATTTGACTTGTTCATTAAAAACTAGTAGCTGAATCAAAACAACCAAGCCTTACAAGAGATCTTTGGTAACTTAGTTTGGCTAAGTGAGCTGGGACTGTTCAGCCTTGAAAAGAGAAGACTAAGGGGGCACCTAATTAATGTTTATAATTACCTTAAGCATGGGGTGCAGGGGGAATTGGCCAGCCCCTTTTCAGTGTCTGTGGGGACAGGACAAGGGGCAATGGCTGCAAGTTGGAGCACAGGGAGTTCCACCCCAACCTGGGGAAGAACTTTTCCCCAGTGAGGGTGAGGGAGCCCTGGGACAGGCTGCCCAGGGGGGTGTGGAGTCTCCCTCTCTGGAGAGATTCAAGACCCACCACAGAATCACAGAATGGCATGGGTTGGAAGGGACCCCAAGGATCATAGAGCTCCAACCCCCCTGCCACAGGCAGGGACACCAACCTCTGGCTGGATCTACTCAAGGTTGCCCAGGGCCCCATCCAACCTGGCCTTGAACACCCCCAGGGATGGGGCATCCACCCCCTCTCTGGGCAGCCTGTTCCAGCCCCTCACCACTCTCTCTGTAAAAAAACTTCCCCCTAATATCTAATCTAAACCTTTCTTCCTTTAGCTTTAGTCCATTCCCCCTTGTCCTGCCATTGTCTGCCCTTTTAAAAAGTTGATTCTCCTCCTGTTTCTCTGCTCCTTTCAGGGACTGGAAGGCTGCAATGAGGTTCCCCCGCAGCCTTCTCTTCTCCAGGCTGAACAAGCCCCAGCTCCCTCAGCCTCTCCTCGTAGGGGATGTGCTCCAGCCCTCTAATCATCCTTGTTGCTCCTCTGACCCCTCTCCAACAGTTCTGCATCTTTCTTGTATTGGGACCCCAGCTCTGGACACAGGACTCCAGCTGGGGCCTCAGGAGGGCAGAGAGGGACAATCCCCTCCCTGTCTCTGCTGCCACCCCTCTGCTGATGGAGCCCATGATCCCATCACCCTTCCCAGCTGCCAGAGCCACTGCTGGCTCATGTGAAGTTTCTCATCCACCAGAATCCCCAAGCCCTTCTCAGCAGGGCTGCTCTCCAGGAGCTCTTCTCCCAGTCTGTATCTATGTCTGGGATTCTTCTGGCCCAAGTGCAACACCTGACACTTGGCAGTGTTGAACCTCATTAGGTTCACCCAGACCCACTTTTCCAGCCTGTCAGGATCCCTCTGGATGGCTTCCTTTCCTTCTGTGGTGTCAACCACACCACTCAGCTTGGTGTCATCCGCAGACTTGCTGAGGGTGCACTCAATTCCATCACTGATGTCATTGATACAGATGTTAAAGAGCCTAGGTCCCAAGACAGACCTCTGGGAGACCCCACTTGTCACCGGCCTCCACCTGGACATAGACCCATTGACCACCACCCTTTGTCTACGTTCAGTCAACCAGTTTCTTATCCACTGGATGGTCCACCCATCAAATCCACATCTCTCCAATTGAGAGATAAGGATGTGGTGGGGGACTGTGTCAAAGGCCTTGCACAAGTCCAGGTAAATGACATCGGTTGCCTTCCCTTTGCCTACCGATGCTGTCACTCCATCATAGAAGGTCACCAGATTGGTGAGGCATGACCTTCCCTTGGTGAAGCTGTGCTGGCTGTCCTGGATCACATGCTCATTCCTCATGTGCTCCAACATGTCATCCAGGAGGATCTGTTCCATGATCTTCCCAGGCACAGAGGTGAGGCTCACCGGCCTGTAATTCCCTGGGTCTTCCTTGCTCCCTTTCTTATAAATGGGAGTGACATGACCCACCTGGATGCCTATCTGTGCAATATGAGCTAGGGAGCTG
Organism: Hypotaenidia okinawae; assembly: GCA_027925045.1. Lineage (NCBI taxonomy): Eukaryota > Metazoa > Chordata > Aves > Gruiformes > Rallidae > Hypotaenidia > Hypotaenidia okinawae. The sequence goes on from BSDF01000004.1 coordinate 96,981,406, forward strand.
CTTTGGCAGGGGGTTGGACTCGATCTCTTGAGGTCCCTTCCAATCCCTATGGTTCTATGATTAGTAAATTTGTTGTGTAGGCCTGCCTTTACTCTCTGTGGATTCTTTGGTCAGGCGAGTGGCATCTTTGTGTGGCATTGAACAGGTGGACCCTGTGAAGGAAGTTACGTCCTTAAAGTATAAAGCACAGAAGAAATATGTTTCAATGCTGTTTCAGTTCATCTGCAGTCTCTCCCTACAGACTGAGAAGTGTTATTGTATGACCTCCCGGTGACAGCAGTTACCATTAAAACGTTTGCATTCAGTATGGTTTGAATCAAGATACAGATCTTATGTGATAGACAGAGGGACTCTGCTGCTGCTCTAAGTTTTTATGACTAAATAGCTTTGTATTTTAGATGACAAGTGATTCAATGAAATCCAACTATTCTGACCAAAAAGGTTTCTAGAAATAAAAACCCCAACCCTATGGATATGCCACATTAGAAGTGACCAGTGTCTTAGATTGAACTAACTTGAATACAGCCTGTATGCGTGTGGAGCAGACCGGTGCCAGAAGAGCCCAGAGCTATGCAAGCCTTATCTTAGTTTATTTGAATTGTTTTCCATTTTTTTTCTTGGAGGCTGACTTTTTTTGTCATTAATATCTCTGTAGTACCAAAATACTTCAGATAATAAGCTCTAACTTGATTTGTGGAACTTGACTATACATATTCCTTGGCTTTGTCACTTTGGGTGAAGACTGCAGCTAGGTCAAAGTGAATGAAAAGGTATTAACTGTCTATTAATGCTAGTTTTGCATATGGATACTGCTGGGGACTCCCCTGACAGCTGTGGCTCCTGGGGCATGTGGTGGGATAAGAAACTCAAACCAGGAGATTCTCTAGGGTTGGCTTAGCCTCAAGCAGAAAGGAGTAATGTTTCTCAGGTCTGCTGGGTTGCAGCAGGGAAGTAGAACTGGGCTTAGTGTAACATTGGGGTGGCAGACAGTGTTGTCAAAACCTTTCTTGCGCACTTGGGAGAGGTTTGAAAGAGCTCAGAGACCAACACCGAGATGAGCTTGATAAATGACTTGCCAGTGAGGCAGCAGGGGGGAGCTTTTGCTTTCTTTGTATGCACTTCTGACTTGTCATACTTCGCATGTTGGTATTAGGTTGTGTTTATTTTGAATTTAATAATATGGAGCAAATCTTCAGCTTTTTTAAGACTTTATTCAGCTTTCTGTAGGCATCTTATTTCTAAACGTATCTTCTCTGTCTGACAAATGCAGAGCAGTGGCAGCATAAAGGGAGAGGTAGGAAGTGGGGGGAGAATTCAGTAAAGACAAAAATTTGCATTTAGTGTTAAGAGAAAGATCAATAGTTCCTTTGATCATTGTGTCTTTGTAAATGATTTGACACAGGTCATTGGTGACTGGAGCATGCTAAAACCATGTGGTGACTTCACACAGACAATCAATGTATGATCATCTTGTCTAGCGTTCTTGAATACTTGTCTGTTTCTTGCCAAGTGCAATATATAGATGGCTTTTAGGGATTGATGGATGAGTGTAATTTTTGTGGTCTCGTGTGGGAGCTTAAGTTGCATGTTAGCAGTACTAGCAAGAACCAACTGTAGTCTCACCAGGGCTGGTGTACTTCCAGCTCAACAGTGGTGGGAGGTAAGAGGATAGACTGAACTTACCGTTCTCAGTTCTCTGAACTTCTCCATTAGATTTCCTTTGTGTTTAGTGGTCTGCAACTGCCATCCTTGCCACTTTTTCAATGCGTATATGTGGGTGAGTGATGCTGAGAGGTGAAAACGAATTGCTCTATCTTCCCCTTCTTTTCTTTCTCATCAGTTTTACTGAGTCATCTATTTTACTTTTATTAATTCTCCTTTCATTGCTCTATGACACCAAGGAATGGCATTTACACTGGTGGCTCTTGGGAATTTGGTTAAAGAGGGGAGGGAGTCTGACACGGTGAGTATGCAGACAGAAGATGTGCATGTGGCAGACCTGTCTTGTTCTGCTGATGAGCCCAGCTCCTGATCTTTTGTATATATCAGGAATCCAAACTCAGATCTGCCCTGACAGAGAGCCCCTATCTCTGGAGTAGGCTGATCTAAAACCTCAGGACAGAAATCTTTCTCCTTTCCTATCAGCTACAGCTTTGAAATGTAAATCAGTTAGTATTGATTTTGTGTGTGTGCTTACCTACCCGCTTCCTTCCACCACCAACCAAGTATTTTAGAATTCTCTTTTCTCTAATTTTTCTTTCTCCCTATTTTGCCCAAGGCCTTTTGCCATTTCCAACATGTACTGGACACTATGGAATAGAAATCCATGTAAAGGTGACCACCTTAAACCAGCAGCCTGCTCTTTACGTGCCATGTGGACAGATGCACAGACCATTTGAAAGCACTCTAGTTTGAGGAGGCAGCTTCAGAGGGACGGCTGAGTTTTGAGAAATAAAACTCAGTGCTTTCAAGGACTGGGGCAGAGGTTGGATATGATTCGAGTTTTTCTTCAGCTATTCTTTCCAAAATTTCAAATTTTAGGTCAAAACCATGTTTCTCACAGAACTCCAGCTACTTCAAAGACATTTTGCCTGCAAAAGTTTCACAGCTTGGACTGAAGTTACTGAGACAATGGAAGCTGCTGAGGGCTTTGAGATCTTGGGGGGTGTTCTAGCCAAAAGGCTCTTGTTCATTAAAAATTGAAGTGAAGAGTTAAAAGCGAGCCATGGGAAAGAATGTGTAATGTTTTTTAAAAGTCTAGACATTTCACGCTTCCTAAATTTTTAAAATTAGTTCATTTTATTGTGTTTTCCCAATGCTAAAAAAATGCCATGAAGCATTCAGAAGAACCTGTTTTACTATTTGTGTAATAGGTTATTTTTATGCTGGTGGCATCTATATGGCTGTTCCACCCTAATTTAGTACCTTGGCTGTTGCAGAAATGAACCAAAAAGCACTGTGATTCAGTAGGTTTGCAGCCTAGAAATACAAGTATTAGCAGTAGGCCAAGGAAATGTTAATATCTCTCTTGTAAATTGGAGGTATGGGCATGGGGGAATCCAGTGATTTGGGCTTGTATATTCTGCATCTACTCAAGGCCTGGTTCTCTGGGAACAGTGCATGGATTTTGCAAAACTTGTGAAAAACAGGAATCTGTTTTATATGACTGAGTCTGCCACTGACCTGGTGAGAATTATGTAAAAATCATAGAGAATGTAGTCTTCCCCAGGTACCCACTGTTATTCTAACCCCCGTTTTACCAAAAGAAGTGAATTAGGCATTCTGTGGCATTCCCAGGCCCTGTGTCCCAAAGAGGGATTATAAGGCTAATATAGGACTTTTCCTGCTTTTGCAGTAGCTTTCCACTCAACTTTCACCTCAGAGATACAATCAGAATTGTGGTCTTCCATATTAAATGCCAATGCTTAGTTAGGCACATGAAAGACTGCAAGCTGCTCTATGCTTGTACATGATGAAAGCAGCTATAAAATTCGACTGCTACTCTAAATAAAGAAATGAAGTTGTATCTGTTTGTGTTGTTTGCCCAGGTTCAGACTGTGAAAATATTACACGGGACCTCAACTCCAGCCTTAGAACTAAACCATGTAGTATTGTGACTTGATAAATATGAGTGTATTTTTAATTATATTTCTATAATTTTTTAATTTATTTATAATTTATTTATATTTCTATAATTTTTTGTGTTCTTATCTATGTGCAAAAAAATAATTCTTTTATTGTTTGCTTTGTTAATTGATCTCAAAGTCAGATTTTTTTTATACAACAGCTTCTGCTTGCTAATATTTCACTGAGTTGGTTTCAAGGCAAAGGAAATCTACCCTTTTGAGAGCAGTTTTCATTTTTAGTTAATCATCATTGACTGTATATCCAGGAATGTGGCTTCTTGCACTAAACCTGTAGTTCATTTTCTTCCTTAATGTAAAAGCAATTTTTGTAACAGGATTGCGATTTATTTCAGCCGTACGAAAATGTTCAGTATCATTATCAAAGTAACCACCTGGCGTGCTATAAGTAATGCACATACATGGAACAAAACTCTGCTCTTTATTACAGATTTTTGAATTTAAAGTAGCTGCACGTCAATTTAAAATAACTTGACTTCAGTGGAGTTGCTCAAGATTTATGCTTGTGTAATTGAGAGCAAAATGCAGCTTCATGTATACATCTTCTAATAATGCAGCAGTATTATGTGAGAAGTAAATCTAAACTTTATTGCTGTCTAATAATTTATCTGGTAAGCACTATAATTAAACTACAAACCAGTTCATTAGATGCAAGCAGTATCGCTAGATTGGTTTTAATATAAACTAGGTAGTTGCCGCATGTGAGTAGCTGATTGTGAGTATTATTGCAGTGACAGCAACAGTTAATTCAGATAATGATGGAGATTTAATAGATGAGGTTTTGTGACAGAATTAGTAAAAGCAGATTTGCTGAATAATTGGTTCATTCTTGGTACAGTATGTCATTGATTTCTATTCTCTTCCTTCTCCTTCCTCTTACAGCTGTAATCATCAGTCTGGCTGTATGTGCGTAATGTCCTGAGACGTTGGCCACAGCTGTAGTGACAGCTCAGTGCCTGTCAGAATGGACCAAGCCTGGCAGAAGCAATGCCAAGCTAAATCCATCCTTGAGCCAGCAGACACCGGGTCTGGGAGGTGCGGCTTGGGTGATAAAGGCAGGGAAGGCACTTGCCTGGGATTATCAGCCAGCTGTGCTGTGCTGGGACGATGCGGGGCGGGGGTGGGATGGGTGTCTGTCAAGTCTGCTGAAATGTTCTACCTGCTCCTAATTTTTTTTAATAATGAAGTGACAGCCTAATGTAGTGCTTTCCACACATAAATTTCTGTGCCTGCACTGCAGATTTGATGTAGTTGTTCTTCGTTCACTTTTCCTTTACTTCCTCTGTTGCTAAAATAATCCCAGAAAAGCTATTTTACTCACAGATCAAACAGTGTTTCATGCTGTTCTTTTCTCTTACGGTGTTAATACTCGTACATCTTTATATATGTGAACCATTACAAAATATGTGCATGAATATAAGCTCATGAATGCATGTGTCTGTGAGAATGTGTGCTGAAGTGTTTTCACAGCTATAATGCTATAGTGTCTCAGCAAATGCTTTCAGGGTATGTAGCATGATCTAGGATGTGATGCTGTTTAATGTATTTTTTTTTTAATATCACCAGACTGTGGCTTGTACTGCCAGATTCACGTTGATAGTAGTTGTAATAGCTGTTTTAGGGAGAAATCAAAGGGATGAACTGAAACTCTGGAGGCAGTCGGTTAAAATGTGGCTTGATAGGCAGAGATCCAAAAGATCAGATGTAGCTCCAGACTGTATTAGGATAAATTAATTTTCTTCTAGAGTAACATTTCTCAGAAAGTTTAGCGCTGGAGCTATATTTAGTACCTCAAGGGCTCTGCTTTGATTTTGGGCTTGCATGCTGAAAGCTTTGACTGGACCTGCGTGTTAAGTTCCCATTACTTCAAGGAAGAGTTTCGTAGATTCATCAATACTCATTTCCCTCTGCCTTGAAAACCTGACGTGTTCTGCAGTGGGAGGGGGAGGGAATAACTGCTCCCTGCTGCTGATGCCACTGCAGTCTCCATGCTCCTTTTGCACACAAGTTCTGGCTTTTAATGCCATACAGCTGCATTTAGGACTTCAGTAATTTGGGACATTGACTGTGCAAACCCTGACAGTGCTGAAACAAGACTCCTGAATAATTCTTAAAAATAACATTTTTTTTATAGGTCTCATTACACTAGAGTGACAGGTGCAGACGTGCAGGTACTAAGAAAACTGTTCCTTTTCTACATGTTCTGTGTCACATCCTTGCCTTTATTGTATCTTCTGGATTCAGGTGTGATTCCACTAGGATTCTAGAACTCCTCAAAGTTTTGATGAAACTTTTGGGTTCTAATTTCATAAAGTATTGACCAAACTATGCACTTAAATGTCCACACAGCTTGAGGAGAGATAGAAATGCTTTAGCTAATACACACATTTTGGTTCCTCTTTTGCTAGTGTGCAATTTCTTAATGTATTCTGGAGAGTTGAGAAAGTCAGGCTTTTTAATCTACAGTCCATAGGATTCTTGCAGATGCTTTGCAAGTAGTTTTATACTCCAAAAAACTCTGGACTGATCTTCTGCCAAAATCCAGGAGATATTCTCTGCTTTTTCTGGTAAAGCTTGGTATCCTATCAACCAGGATCAAGACAAGCATAATGAAACGTGTGCTGTTGTATTATAATCTTTAATGATTGGATAACATTTAAAATAATTTCCAAATGGTAAGCTCAGTTGTGCTTCATCACTATGGTCCTTATCTTACAGAGAGACAAGATTAGGTACAACAGATTAGCAGCTCAAAACCTTGTTTAAATATTATAAAATCTGAATACTTTCTGAATCTGTAACTTTATACCTTGAGTCTGAAAAGAATTAGGCATATATTAGTTATACTGTGTGCAGACTTCTGTCATTTCTTTCCTTTCCAGTGAAGAAAGGCTTTCAAATGACAATGGTTTTTATTTCATAACCATTTGTAACCTACCTAAGACAATCTGATGCTCCTTCTTTCAGCATTTAGATGCTAGTAGATAAATTCAGCTTTGACTTGGGACATTTGTGTTGATAAAGCATAAATTGCAGTTTACACAGGTGCTAAATAAATAACAAACACTTCATTTTTCAGCTTCTCCTTTATGGACCTTTTCTTACCTGTGCTGACTATGTCTCCAGTTGACAAGTGCTGCTGGGGTACCACTGCTGCGGTATTTTGGTAGTTTGTATACAGGCATTAGAGATTTTGGTTCCAAATTCTCTCAATGCTTCCAGCTTTGCAGCTGATAAAAGCTGCTGTAGAAAAGAGCAGATGTTCATGTTCCTTATGAAAGTCACAGATTTGCCTACAGTTTCACTAGGTTTAGCCTTTTCCTTCTGGAACAATAACAAATGTAGATTTACAGACAAGTAACTCTGGTACCAGTCGCTTATTACTGTATCTTCAGTACTTGGGGAGCAGAAATCCACAGACTCTTGTAAAAACATGCAGCTTTCTGGGTCTATCTGCAGGTGTGCCAATTGAAAATTGTCAATTTGCTGCTCGTACTGTTGTAATCGTGGAACAGTGTGCTATATACAACCTTAAGGCAAATCACTAGCAGGCAGTTCCTGAAGGATTTCTTAAAGTTTAATTCAACGTTCCCTGGATGGATTAGCTTTCCTCTCCTCTGTTGGCATAATGAAGGTTCCCCTGTAAAATTGTATATAAAATAATATGATTTAAAGAATAGCATGGATAGTTACTGTTTGACTCTGATAATTATTATGGTGGTTAATCCTTAAAGATCCAAGAAGCTATGTGAAATTAATTGGGTATTTAGAGCTCTGCTGTGTTTATCTAACAGTTTAAGTACTTCGAAATTTAGTTTGAAATTTATTTAAGAATGGGTAAAAAGAAACAAATATATTTAAATGGATGCATATTCTTCTGTGCACATCTGTATATGGTTTTAAAACCAGCTACTTGAATTTTATTTGCATTTGAAAGCTTACTCATGGAAATTAAAATCTGAATGAACTGGGGCTGTTCAGCCTTGAGAAAAGAAGACTGAGAGGGGATCTTTTTTATAAATATCTCAAATATGGGACATGGGGAAATAGCCAGCCTCTTTTCATTTGTCTGTGGAGACAGGAAAAGGGACAATGGCTCCAAGTTGGAGCATAGGCAGTTCTACACCTAGGGATCCTGCTTTTGCAGGGGGGTTGACCTGATCATCTCTTGAGGTCCCTTCCAACCCCTACAACTCTGTGAAATTAAACTGATCAGAGTCAGATTTATTTTTTAAGGTCAACTGCATGGGGTTCAGTGCTGCAGTTTGAAATGACATTGTTTATGGCACAGATGCAACTGAGTGTGGAATGACTCTAATTGCAAGGTAAAGCAAATTGATTTAAACTGCCTGTAGTGATGCTTAATACAAGTACTCACACAGTACACTGCTAAGTGGTAACTTCTTAAGTGATTGTAACTCCGTGACTCTCAGTGAAGTGCCCATATCTTCAGGAGAAACTTAGGGCTCAGACTGGTAATCAGTTTATTACAGCTTAATAAGTTACCCTGCATCGTCTGAGGCAGAGCAGTGAAAGCCCAGGAACATAATCTGCCTTAAATCTCAGCGTAAGAGGTTTGAGCTGCATGGGATTACCTGGCTGTGGGCTAAGAGTGTGCAGAAGGATAACAAAGTTGTGGTAATGTGAATGCAAGACAATAATGAATAGTGCCTAGGGGTGTTTCTGTGGTGTTCCCAGTGTGTTAAAAAACACGGTGGATTACAGCCACTGTTTTGTAAATGAAGAATCTGTAGTAGAATTCTTCCTGTGATAGTCTCCAAATCTCAGAAATTAATTACATAGGTATTTATTTGAATTTTCTCTGCAGATTCTATTAAGCCTCTGTTTAGAAGTTTAAATTATATACTTTAACGTTTTAAAAAATGTTGAACTTTCTAAGACTACATTCATTGTAATCAAGTCATTGGAAGTTGCTTTAAGTTTAAAGTAGTTTAAAAATAAGTTAAAAAAAAAGGTTGAGCCCTTTTTTTTAAAAAAAAGAAAAAAAGGCCATGTGTTTTAGGCTCTTAATACAATGTGTGACCCTACTTCTAGCACCCTCAGGACATGGTCCAAAGTTGTCCTAGTTCCAGTCAGGCTAAAGCTAACCTTCCCAAGCAGCCAGCCCAGGTGAGCTGAGTCAGCCTGGGCTGTTTCCACACCACCTGACAACACTCCCCCATAAAAAAGACTTGGGGGAAGAGGGGGAGGGTGTAGGGTGTGCCCACGGATGACACACACGATGGTGGACACGCTGTCCTGGGTGCCTCCAGGGCAGTCCGAGTGCAGCCAGAGCATCCAGTTGGTCCTTGCATTGTGCAGTGCTCAGTGTTGTGGTTGGGTTGGTAAGGTACTCTGTGTTATTACTGGGTGAGAGTGACATTTGCCACAGACAGGCTGTTACTGTTCCCCTTTCATGGTGATTTTGTCAATAAACTGTCCTTATCCCAACCCACAGAGGCTCTGCCTGTGTCTCCTGGAGTGAGTGAGCAGTATGTGGTGCTCAGCTACTGTTTGGGTCTGAACCACCATAAAAGTCTATTACGTTAATAAGATAACTTCTGCTTATCTGAACTATATTAACTCAGTCTGTGATGGATTCTGGACTGTTGGTGCCTATTTGAAAATGCCTCATACAGCAATGGGGGGCTTTCCAAGGAGTATTTACGTACAGTGATCACCTCTGTGTAGCTGTGCAAAACAGCCCAGTGACTTGGGTTAGAAAGAATTGTTCAGGGACTGAAGTGTCAACAGGTCAGCAGGTGAAAACACAGACTGTGTGTGATTGGTAGAATTTCTGTTACTTACAGATGTACCATCTCCTCTGAATTCTTCGGAAAGATAAAAGATGTTAAAAACCAGTATTTTGACTTGGGCTCCTCTCTGTGAGGTGAGATAGTGCTCCCAACTCACCTTTTGTTTCACAGTGGTGTCAGAAATAGTCTAAAGTACATTTGTTCATGCAGTGCTCAATTTGAGAAAGAAAAAAAGATTCGGGATGTCAGGACTGCAAGCATTGTCCCACTGACTTGAGTCCAGCCATTTAGTTACATACAGCCTAAGCCAGTGTACAGTATTGTTTTTTTCCCAGTTGGCTGGGTGGTGTGAAGTAGGCATTAAGACCTTAGTGTAGCTCTTCTTGGCAGTCTGGCTGTGCCGCACTAGCTGCAGGAGCCAAACCAAGCTCTCTTCCTCTGAAGACCCTCTAGGGCAGTTCGAAGGCTCACGGTTGGGTGTGTTGGACGCTGTTCTGCTCATTGCCTGAGGATGGTGAGCTTCACACTGTCCCTCTGTCATCTCTGTCTGTTTGGGTCTCTGGCATCCCTTTTGTCAGAACACGTGGGGAAGCAAGTAAGTAGAAATCTAGAGCACTTCTTTGAGACTTCACCAATTTAGGCCAATGCTCAGGTTTTATGTCTCTCTGATTAAACTTCTTTCCAAATCCAAGCACAATGTGCTTAAACTTAAGATATTTAAAATCAAGATGAAGTAGTAAGCTGGAATGATATTTTTTAGGAAATTAACCAAGATAGGATCTGTAATGTCATGTAATTGAATATTTTGTATCAATGCATTTAAATAGTGCCTCTGATATGATCAGACAATTAATGAGATTATTTTCTGATGTAAATTTCAATCCGTTATGACTGTCACTGTGTTCTTAGACTCTAACAACGTCTGTGTAATGCACTAGTTCAGAAGGGTGGCTCTGCCCTGGAACGTGATGAGTGAGCACGCACAGTCGGGAAGCGTCGTGGAATGAGTCAGAGCTGTGTATTTAATGCTGAAAGGTTTCTGTGATACTGCAGTAGTGGTCTGTAAATATTAAGACTGAAGCAGTAGCTAATTAGAGGCAGGCCTCTCTGTCTCATGAACAACAGCTTAGGTAACAAATCCAGGCTGGGTGGAGGAGAGGTTTTGGCTGGTGGGTTTTTTCTTTCCAGATACCACTTAATGCCATTAATTATTAAGCAGAAATACCAGACTGACTAAGCTTCGTTGTAGCTTTTCCAGAAGTGGATATTGTCTAAAGAAAAAAATAAATCCATGGAAAAAATAGCACATGCTGCTTCTTCCAAGGCTAACAAATAAGGAAGAGTAGATAGAAGATTAAAGAACAAATTGTTTCAAATCTGTCCTTTGATTGGGTTTTTCCTCTTTTCCCTTATAAAAGTAATTTCAACTTGAGGAGCCTCCATATCTGTTTCACCTCCAGCTTGGATCTTTGCAGCCCTTATTTTAGAAAACAGGAATGTGCTTGCATTTTCTTTTTAGCATCATCTGTTTTCCTCTTCCAAGGGACACTTCTTATATAAGCATTACAGCCTACAAGGGGAAAGGGTCCATGATATTACCTAGAAGCACAGGTTTGAGTACGTGCTGCAAATGTCATTGTATGATTCTGGTTGTTGGTTGGAAGTTTCTTTGTCATCTTTCCAAAAGGCTAATGGGCTTATTTTGGTATTATTTGAAACTAAATCAAGGTAGGAGAATGGTTATAAAAACGCCCATGAGCATTGGAAATATTAAAGAGCCCTTTCAGCCCAGTGCCTGTCAGCAAAGTAAAGAGAAATAGGATGGCACCGGCCCTGTTTCACTTCACCATTTCTCATCCTAGCAGCAAACTCGAGGCTGGAAGCTGCTCAGTGGCACTGTATGGTGCTGTTGCTCTCCTGACAAGCCTGTTCCAATATTATCCAGGTATGAAAAAGCCTTTGAACCCTTTTATAGATGTGGTTGAGTGTGACTTTTTCTGGTAATTCTTTTCCATGCTTTCTTATTCAGAAAGGGTGACAACTGCTTCTTTCCTTGAAGCTGAGATCTGAAATTGAGTAGCTTTAGTTGCTGTCTTTCATCATTCTGCTAGGAGGAAGAGGTCAGGCCACTTAAAGATGATGAAGACAGATGTATCACATTCAGGGTCAGAAGTAGAATTTACTTCATTCTCATGGAATTTTGTTAACTCTTGAAGGGCTGGATTTCACTCCAGTTTATACTCTGTAGGAATTATTTTCAGCTGACTTTCATGGAACAGTTCACAGAAAGTGTCTACTGTCAAGTTGAATACATCACCTTAATCACTGGTTATATAAATCTGTGTTTTCCCACCTATCATCACTTGTGAGCAACTATCTTGCATTGCCCTTCTTTGGTTAGTTTTAGGGTTGTTTTCAGTTCCCTTTAGTTATGGAGTTGCATAAGAAGTCTTTCAAGTAGACAAAGTAGGAATTACAAAATTCCAAAGCATAAACTTTCCTACATGTCCATTTATATCAGGAAATTCAGTTGTGTGATGTACATGGTATGAAGTCTGTTCTAAAACCTTTAGGGGTGGGAGGTTTGTCAACAGGCCCCTCTCAAATTGCTTGTGGAGAGAGCAGTTGGCAAGGTCGGGGTCAGGTAGTGACCATGGACCCAATGCTTGGCCAAACCTACATTTTGCCAGTTTCTGCCATATGATAACTGAGCAGTGGCCTATATTATTGCTTAGTCTTTGCATGCCAGGTCTTTGGAAGCTGGTGATTTATCAAGGTATGTCCTATAATGTCCAAATGCAAGAAACATTCTGCTGCTCTGATACAGAAAGGCAGTGGCATTACTATCACGTTCTCTTCCAGTTCCATGGCTGTTGAGGGATTATTGTTTTTAATGCCATTTATGTGCCATGTTTAATAAAAGTAACTTCTGTTCCAGTTTGATATCTTGACCCAGATCTGACAGTCTTAGAATCGTCTTGTCACACAGGAGTTTCCCATCTCCTCTTCTTGGCAGGTTTTTCTGCACCATTGTTCCAGACAGAATTTCCCTGCCCCTTGATGGAAATGTACACCCACTTGCCAGATAGTTTCTCTATCCCATAAAAACGATTTGTTAACTTCCAGAAGTCCCTTTCCAGATTGAATTAGTGACTCTCTCAAACAATTTCTACTGGCACTATCTTTCTTCTAAAAAGATTCATAAACTAACAGTGTAGTTGACAGTGAATTGAGAGTGACTGCATAGAAAGACAAGTTGACACAGGTCCAAAAGGTCCTAGTAGTGGCACAGTGATATTGTTGCAAAGGTTTAATTGCTGTTGAAATTAGTAAATTGGAACTGGAGCTTTCAAACTGAATGTGGCTCCTACCTAAATGGTTTCATCTTTTGCTTTCTCTAATATGGTAGTGAGAGATCATAGAAAGCTCGTTTGTCTCTTTATATCATAGAATCTCCTGAGTTGGAAGGGACCGATAAGGATCATCAAGTCCAACTCCTAGCTCCACACAGGGCCAGCCAAGTCAGAGTGTGGGACTGAGTGCATCATTCAGATGCTTCTTGAACTCAGTCAAGCTCTGTGCTGTGACCACTTTGATGTGGAGCCTGTTCCAATGCCCAACCACCCTCTCAGCAAAGACCCTCTTCCTAATACCCAACCTAAACCTCCCCTGTCTCAGCCTAAGAGGGTATGTTCCCTCAGGTTCTATTGTTGGTCACCAAAGAGAGGAGATCAGTGCATATCCCTTCACTCCCCCTTGTCAGGAAGCCGTAGACCATGATGAGGTCTCCCCTCAGCCTTCTCCAGGCTGAACAAACCACGGGACTTCAGTCTCATAAGACTTCTCCCTACTGACCCTTCACCGTCCTTGTCCTCCTGTGGACGCTCTTCAATATTTTTGTGGTGCCCAAAACACTAGCACAGTGCAGAGCAGGAATATTTAGTTGGTTCATAATGAACCATAGTGCAACAAACTTGGGAATTCTATCTGAGGTGGTAATTTTCATGAATTGTGGTCATGCTTATACCAGAGATAGTCTGTCTCAGGAATGTGGAAATTACTTATCGTTAATCTCTATACATGTAGCATGGAGTTCACAAAACTGTCAAGTATAGTCTGTTCCTGTCAGGGCATCAAAGGTAGTTTTACCTCTGACTTCAGTGAGAATGGAATTTAGGGGCTTAATCTACATGCTCATAACAACCCAGTCCCCTAGTTGTTTTGAATTTGGATACACTTATCCCTGAAAAATGCACTTTGATTAACAAAGTTCCTTCTGGACTTGATTCTTGATGTACCCCATGACCAGCTTCCACTTGCTAATAAGGAATTATGACCTTGTAAGTCATTTCACCTGACCTAACTTTCCATGGCAGTGCCTTTATACTCTCACTTCTACTATTTGATAACATTTCTGCTTTTCTTCAGCATAGCGTCTTAAAACATTTCAAGTTTTAAAGCAAGTTCAGTGTAAAGAGGTTTGACAAAAAAGCTGCTTCTTGAACATCCTATTACCTAAAGAAAACAGGGGGAATAGTTATGGTACCGTGAGACTTCATATTAGAGTAGTTGAGTGGAAGGTAGTATTTTAATGGTAAGATTTACACTCTATAAAAAGACTTTACTTTGCTTTGAATAACACAGTAGGTGAGGTCATAATTTAGGCAGTCACAGAAATGACTGGAAATATCTGTCTCTGTCCTTGTTACTCTCTCCTTTATTCTGTAACATTCTTTTCCTGTAGGTCTTCCCATTCAGACTCACCATGCAGAACAGCTGCCCTGGGCCAGCCCCTGCTGAGCCTGGCTGAGAAGAGTTCTGTTACAGGCTGTGGGTGGATGTTGGACATAATGAACCCAGACACACACAAAAAATAAAGTAAGGTACTAAACCCAGAGCACAGCCTGAGCACTTCTGGGGATAGTGGGGTGGTGTACTGGGAAAATGCAGTTGCCATGTATTCCATCTGTTCCAGCGTCCAAGAGGAGCAGTTATTAGAGCAGGACCCAGAGCATCACACCTGCAGTCCAGTCTCTGTGGGATCAGTAATTACGTGTTAATTAACAAGTCTGGACTGAGTGAGAGTTTGCATGTCAGCAGATAATCTGTATAGTGACTAATAAGCTGCAGAATGTTTTCAATTAGCAGGCTTGAAAAGGAAATCCCAGTGAGTGTTTTGCTTGGTTGGGAAAGGACTGAATGAATGCTCTCTGTTGTTAGGACCTCAAAACAGGAACGTGGCAGATTTAAAAACTACATAGTAAAGATTAAGATCTGTGAAACACACATGCTTAAGTTACTTGCTACTGCTGTGCCCTGATGAAATCTTACAGAGTAAACATCAGTGAAATGAATTTTTTTACTTGATTAAATAAAACCAAACATAGAAAATTTCCATTCTTGCAAAGATTTAAGGCATTTTAGTAGTCTAAAATGTATTTTTATTATGCATTTTTAATGGACTTAAGCAAGGACAACTCCAGAATCTCTTCACTTGGGTTGGAAACAAATGTTGCATTCTTTCTTTGACAGAGATTCTGGGAATCATTGACTGTTCTCCACCTCTGTTAGGCTTTTCCTTGTGATCCCCAGGTGTTAGATTCCCTCTATTATATGTTGACATAGTAATGTAAGGAGAAAAGTTAGTTCCCAGTGACTTGGCTTGTGTGCTTGGCAACTTTATTTCTGTTCTGTCCATATTTGCACTTGGGCAACATTTTGGAGAGGTCATTTCCAGGAGTGTTTGAACAGTTTTATTATTTTTTTTTTTTCCCTGTCCCTCCTAGGATGGTATCACAAAGCAGACTAGGACCCTGTTTCTTAATTAGCTACAAGTAAGAAGAGCTCATACAAGTGAAGAATGATTACTGTTTGTTTGGGAAGTTACTATTTACAAAAGTGGACTATAAAACCATTCCATTAGATTGGACAATTTAAGAGCTTCAAGATATATAGTGTATAACTTTGAAAAACTTTCAGGCATTAGAGATGGATCAGAACTGGCCCAATGAACCTAAAGGCATGGTCTTCAAGTTAATTCCTGGTTGTACTCAGAATTATAATCAGAAGATGGACACTGTGATGGCCTTGGTATTTTTTGAAAATCACTGTTACGGAGATAACTCAAAATGAGAGTGGGTTTTTTTTGTGGTGTTTTTTTTTTTTCCCAGTCTTGTGAATATCCAGTACTACCTGGCTCTGTTTCCATGTTGTACAGCTGCTTTTAATGTTTTCTTCTAGTGAGGATTTTTTTTGGGGGGGTAAAGAAAGGCTGATAGAACCTGCTTTGGTCCATACCTCATTGGCCATGGCTCATCTGCACCTGCTCCCAAGCAGGACTGGAGCTGTGTGAAGCCCGCCCTGCCTGGGTTGAGTTACAGGAGCCAGAGTCCAAACTCCACTCCCATGCTATTGCCACATCATATATCTCTGATAATGAACATTTTGCAGAGAGGGTTTTTGATTGTCTTGAAACAAGTGTAGCTTGGATATGAATAATGTCCACAGTTGTAGCCTTTCTTCTGAACAGTCACTGGTCTTCAGGTGGGTGGTGAGCTGTTGGCATGTCTAAAGTGTGGAACAGAGAATCCCTCCTTTTCATCCTGAATGGTATCTCTTACCTATGGAAACCACTGAATTTCTACTTGTAGCGTTCAAGGATTGAGTTGCCCTCTACAGATCTGTTGTCAACCTCTGAGGCACTACTATTTCTCTTCCCCCACCCCATCATCCCTCGGATTGCTGCTGCTGTCATTTATAGGGAAGCAAAGCAAAGGCACATGGAAAAGTGTTGGGTCATTTCCATGTGGTGAGATGTTGCAGAGTTGGGCAGGTCACTTCAAAAATCCAGATGCTGCACAAAGTTTTCCTCAATTTCTCTTCATTGCTTTCCTGCAGATTCCTTCTTGGCTGCTGCATCGATGCTGGGTGTAAGAGACCTGATACCATCTAAGGCACCATCTCCTTCATGGAGCTCAAATTTTTATTATCTTGTAATTAATTTGTAAGGTTCTCTGTAGTACCTGTTAGGAATTTGAATTAGATGCACAGATTTGGCCAAGCTCCTTCAAGAGCAGACAGGCATTTTGCCATCAGATAAACTGTGATCCTTGACTTCAAGCCTTTTTAATTCTCATGGGGCTTATTAGTGCTCACCTCCATCAACTGCACGCTAGCAGGTTATTGCTAATTAAATTAATCTAGTTCAAGATCTTCCCCCTCCTCACACCAGTTTCTGAAGGATACCTGAACTTGTGTCTCACTTGGATCAGCCTGCAGATTTTTTTAGCCGCCTTTTGTCATGTTAAAACCAGGATTGGTTGGACCCAAAGAAATAACATACATTTTTTCACCCTGAAGATAGTGTGCATCAAGAATTATGTCCTCACAGGTAATTGAAGTTGCAGTTCTTGTCCCAGCAACCTCTTTTCCACACTGTCAAGGGAGGGAGGCACTGTGGAAGACTACTAGCATCTCAAATCAACAGTTGGTGTTTCTACTACATTCAGGCCATCATTTTTATAAGTGTGGAGAGTTTTAAATGTGTTAGAGTGACTGCAAACTTGGTGACATCAAAGGCTTCTTTGGATAGAAAATGTCATGTGGCCACGTCATGTTAATCCTCCTGGTTTTCCGTCAGTGTGACAGTTGTCCTTAGGCTATTGTTGAGAATGTTGTTAGTGATGGCAAATCATATTATTCTTCCCTTACATGATTTTGTTCCAGATTGAATGAATAGTATTTTAAAAGTAATTTTCCCCCTACTTTTGGGCACATGCAAAACTGATCTAATTACTTGTGATTCCTCTTGGAAAGCACTGGGTGTATTCCTGCCTCCCTGCAGTCTGACCAGTTATGCTATATGGAATGCTAGAATAAAATTCCAGTGAAGCAGTAGTGGCAGCTGCCAACATATCATATCTGACACTGCTGTAACCACCAAATGAATGGACAGGGCTTTTAAGTTAATGTGAAATAAAACCACATTGAATTGGAGCATAAAGGGCTTGACTTAGATTTTCAGATGTTCAGCCAACCTCGTGGAAGTCATTTAACTTCTCTCACCTGTTTGTCACTGCCACCAGCCGTGTGATTTACACTTTCTAGGAATTCCCCTCTCAAATGTCTCTGAAATGCTGTGAGACACCTGGATACTGAAGAATGATACATATTAGCAATAGCTCTTCTAATTCTCAGAGCATTTGTACTGCTTTGTGAACTGGGGTCACTACTGTGGGTTTAGAAACAGGCTCTCAAACTGCACCATCTCAAATGACAAGCTGATGCTTTTCCCAAGGTCTGTAAACCAGGTAGTACCAAGCAGAAACCAACGTCCTTAATTCACCTCGCTGTAACTTCTGCAGTGCTAATGCCTATTGTCCTGGCTGTCCGTGTGGCTCCGTGGTGATTTCCCCCTGTATGATGTTAGCAGGGGCTGGTTGAAGTGGTGTGGGATTCCTGAGCTGAGGTGTTCAGCCAAAATCCAATTGGACTGCCTGCTGCATGGAAGTGTTACCCTAGCCAGTCTGGGGGAGCATGCTGAACCGTGCTGGGTTTTTAACTAGGCTTTGTGAGCCAGACACTCCGCTCTTGAAAAAGGTGGAGTTTGGGCTATTTAATTATTTGTTAGCCATAAGGATCTGAGGATTCATGAACTGTCTCTTTTGAGGAATGCAATGATTTCATCAGATAAATGTTTAAAGCAGGGTAAGATAGTAGCCAACCACAGCAGAAAAATATTTTTTCTTTTGAGATAACCTCTTAAATATATTTAAAGCCATTTTATCTTCTCAGTCTAATTTTGAAGCACCCCTTCTGTCGGCAG
The DNA here is from genome assembly GCA_027925045.1 of Hypotaenidia okinawae. Lineage (NCBI taxonomy): Eukaryota > Metazoa > Chordata > Aves > Gruiformes > Rallidae > Hypotaenidia > Hypotaenidia okinawae. Next base: position 96,999,630 of record BSDF01000004.1, read on the forward strand.
CAGCCAGAAATAAAAAGAAAAAAAACCCACCTTGGTGATGCCTTTTTTTTGTGAAACATGTCAGATGATAAGGAAAATGTAACTGGGTATTTATTTTACTTCTCATGCACCCTGAAAACTGTGGAAAGCAGCAAGAGATGGAGCAGCAACAGCCTGATAAGCATGGCTTTTTCCCTTTTTTTTTTTTTTTTTTCCCCCTGGCTTTCTGTTTATACTGCCTTTAAGCAAATGCTGGGCTGGAGACCAAATGTCTTTACTCCTCTGGGAGATTTCAGAACTGCTGGGAATAAACTGGTGCAAAAAGCAAGTCCTTGATTACGAGATCTGTAGGTAAATGTTACTCCTGCAATAATCGCCGTTTCCCCTCCATGTCCTCCACGGCACATTCTGTTCTAGCAGTGCCGAGCAAACAATACTAGCAAAAATAAGGCGTATTTTTTACACTGGTTATTTTCTGTCTCCTTACTGAAAAGGACACATAATGGAATGAATCTGGCTTCCCATCTGTTGCTAGGTGCAATTCAAAGTGGCAGTTTTGACCTATAAAGATTTGGCTGGTTTGCGTCATGCTTACCCTAGAGACAGCCTCTCCCCTTTAATTTCTCTGTGTCTCCATTTTCCATCTGTGAAAAATCAGGATAACACTACTTTTCTACTTCACAGGGATTTTACAAGGACACATTTATTAACAGGCATAAAGCACGGGCTCGGTATTAGACATCACACAAATATCTGTGTCTAAAAACTTGCTGCCACCCTCAGTCCCACAGAACCCAAGTCAGTTGACCTTCATTACATCATAGATGGTGATGCATTGTTCTGGGCTGGGTTGTGGATTGCCAGATCCTAATCTTGCCATTTTTAACCATAGGCATAACATGATACTTGCAAGTTGTCCAGCTGTGTTTGGTGTTTCCCGTTATACTCCTGGGATGTCCCAATCTATTTAAAGTTAGAAGTATGTTTACATGTTGCACTTTTGAGTTCCAAATATAATAAGGGGAACTCGGGACCACAAACTGTTGAGTTGGAAGTGGTGTGGTATGTGTTGAGGTACTTTTACTTGAAAACAATTTTCTCTGAGCAGACAGAGCTGTGTTTGCCTGTTGTATTAGAAGTGAAGGAGTTCTTTAGCTAGCTTCATAAATCAGCAGTGCTCGAGTGCATTTTTGCAGTCATGTGTGGGTCAGGTTTATGCAGCTCAACATACCTATTTGTGAGAAGACATCGCCAGGGCATGTTGGCTGATCAAAGCAGTATTTTAGACCTGTACTAAATTACGGACTTTGTCCTGCAAGAGTTCAGAAGATGGGTTATGGGCATTTTAAGGAGCCTTGGCTTTACAGCAGCAACACTTCAGACTTACGGCATTTCATACCTGTCCTCTTTTCCACTGTGATTGTGGGAATGACAACATTTAAGCTCATGGTGGTAGTTTTTCCACTGAACAGTAGATAAGGCAGCAGCATTTCTAGTGTGGGATTGCATGACATGGTCCATCAGGCTAGAAGGACCTTCGTCACTACTGGCTCTTATCTTGAAAAAAGTGGGATCTGTCCCTACAGAATTCTATAGCCCTGGGTAAAATCTCTGACTTTTTATTTCCCTGCTGTGCTAAGCATGGTTAGTGCATGTACTACCATAATGCTAGCTCTAGTGGGGATTTCTGTGGCTATTCCCAAGCTCACAGGCAGACAAGATATAGGCTGTGCCAAAGTGGCACATGGGAAACTTTTATAAGGTCTGTTAAAAACCATTGCTCTATCTTATGTTTTGCAGCATATTGCATCCAAACATTCTAATGTTTTCATAATACTGTCTTCATAACGTGAAGTAAAATTGACTTTGTTTAATACAATCCTCTTCTCTTCAAACTCCATTGCATTATGCATGTATGCATGCACACACTTTGCAGAAGATGCAAAGTCTTTTGCAGAGAGCTCTACCACCAAAAAAGGAATCAGAGCTGCCACTTTACCCGAGTAACTTTCCATAATTCTATTCTTTGTGGTTTTGATAAATGCAGCTTTTTTATCCTTGCAAATCTAGCTACCCTTTAGGAATCTTGTTGAGAGAATTTATTAAGAAAATAAACTAGGGCAGAGTGGTTTGGTTTGTGGGGTTTTTTTCAGCCAGTGTTTAGGATCGTGTTAATAAACTGCAAAGAAGTTGCAAATCAAAGCTTCCCTTAAAATGTATTAATTTCAGTTTACCAAACAAACATGGCAAACCCCTTCATCTGAACATCAGTGATATGGAAGCTGCAGTTTTGAGGGTTGGCAGTGACACAGCTTTTGGAACTGGAAATAAGAATGTTAGGGAAAGAACGATACAGGGCCTCATCCTTCAAGGCTTTACTCATTTGTACAGCTCTTTAGATTCCCTTAGGGCATGTTTGCCTGTAGCACGGTGTTTCAGTGGTAAGTCTCTGAATAATGCTCAAAAGACAGGGTCAGGAGGAGGTGACTTCTGCATGGGAGGGAGTAGCATGTTGAGCTCTGCTGAGTCTCTTCCTGCTCAGCCTGACGAGCAGCGCTCCCACTTCACCATGTGAGCTATCTCACAGCACCTCGTTAGCATGGGATGATGGCTTTATTGGGGGAACGAGTCATAAAAAAGCTTCCTTTGGTTAAAAGCGAGCAGTTTAATTTTTGTGTGATGACAGCCTGATACTGAGGATTGAATTTTTGCATTAAAGCAAGCCTAGTGTGTGTGCAGGCAAGAGCAGGGAACTGTGGGCACACATGGCTAGAAAGCAGCAGCTGCAGGGGATGAAATCAAAAATGAAAAAAACCAACTGAGCTTTTTGTTTTGATTTTTATTTTTTTAAACTTCTGATGTTTTTCATTCTCCCATCAGCTCAATGGGCGTCTCTTCAAACAGACAAACCCTTGTGTGGATGTCCTGTCATTGATTCTCACTTATCAGGGTGATTGTTTGCAAGTATAAATGAGAAAAGTACCAAGGATGAAGTATCATATGAGTGTGGTTTTTTTCACTGCTACTCACAAAGCAAACACTTAATGTATTGCACAGTCCTGTATCTTGTCACTAAGGAAACATAATTTCAGAAAGTTTGTCTTGTCTGTTCTGGCTGAAAAAGTAATGTGGGAAAATGTGTCAAAAAACCTTCCATGTAACACAGTGTCACTGTTTAAAAATCCTTTCATGTGACCATCCCAAAGTGCTTTTCAGATGGGGGAAACTGGAATGCCAATTAATGATGTGGGATTTCTGGTTCCCTTCTCCAAATATATCTATTTCATCTTACTTGACCTAGGAACCTTGTTTCTTGTTACGGGTTGTAGCACCGTGGTACCTCCACCCTGCCCGGGTCCTGAGGTCTCCAGATGCTACTGCAGTATAAATAATGCATATCAGCAGGTCACCTGGTGATGTGGGATAGAGGGAACATAACCCAGGCTCCAGGGCATGTTTTTTTGGCTACTAGACTGTACTGCACCCCTAGCTTTGTTTTTCATCATTGAGGCTATATTGATTTCCAAAGAAAATGCCACAGGGAAGCAGCCCTGCATTTGCTGGGCACAGGGCCAGCATTACAGCTACTAGATATGGAAGCACAACGCATGCATAGCTCACCCAAAAAATGTGTTATCATCTATGGTCAGTCAGAGGTTAACACATCTGTCACTGGATAACCACAGATATGCACCATGAAGAACATAAACTAAATTTTTTGATAGTAAAATAACAGACTTTTACCTGACCAGTCAGCACAAACGAATAGATATGAGAAGATACCTGACTCAACCTTCTATGAAGTGCTGTTTATTTCTTGTGATGGCAGCCAGTAGAGGGCACTGGTAGATGTCTATATGTTAGAGCTGAGCATTCTCATTCCATAGGAGCCCAAATAAACCCGCACAACTTCATGTGACTCTCTGTCAAGAGTATGATTCTTACTACAGTGCTTTATCCACCAATAGTCTAAGTCTACTTGAGCTACCAGTAAGTGGATTTAGTTCTTCAGCCTGTCCTGTAGCTGCCATGCTTTAGGTCAGGAGGTCTTTGACTGTCTCTGTTGACCACCAGAAGACTAGTTCTTGTGATAGGTTGTTTTCTGCTGAAATAAGTAATACTTGCAGATAAGGCATTGGGATATCCATATGGGATATCCTCATTAAGAGATTAGATAGAGAAAGGGAGAAGTGTTAGTTTTAGCCACCTTGCTTGGAGATGGACTTAAACTATACTTCTGTCCTCATGTAACAAGTTTTTTAGGTGCATCTGCTCTCTGTGATGCCAATATGATGTCATGTAAGTCTAACATACAGACATACTACACACAAAGGAGGCACTAATTTCAAAGGGGTGTTTGGTGTTGTGGGCAGGTCAGTAAATGGCTTGATTGAATATATGGTCCCAAATTTCTGTATGAGATACTGTGGGCCTGATCCCTGGCCCATTCTCTTCTACTTATTACTTAATATATTTGTTGTGTGATGGCTCTGTTTATGCCCCGTTCTTTTCAAAATAACTATCATAGTGTTGCCCAGGCTGTGATTGGAGCCCAGGCTGGGTATTGTTGTATCATAGATAACAAACAGTAATGTAATTTCGACCTCCAAAGCCTATGATGACCTCATAATGTTCTTTTATGAAATGTCTGTCTTTTAAATGGTGTTAATTGTTACTCCTTGTAAAGACCACAGGAGGAACTTTGAGAATATTGAATCTTAAAGCAAATAGATTAGTTATGGTTACTTCTGGGTGTTTTGGTGTCTTTGTATTCTTCAGGTTAGAGTGCTATTTATTCTTAGTGCTGTTGACCTGATTTTAATCCTAGCTAATGCCTTGCAGCCCTTGAATGGGATATATTGAGTAGAAAAATAAATTCAGTCCTAGAGGATGATGCTGTAAGAGCAGTTTAAAAAGGTCAAAGATGGAATTTATTTTCTCTGTGTTGCTGGAACTCCTGTGTTTGAGTGTTTAGAAACTTGATATGCCTTTCCAGCAAGTGAATAAATCAGAGGAAAGCTCGAGCCTTATATTGGCAGTTCCTGAATACCTCGCTGAGTAGCTTCTCCTTGGAGGTAAATCAGTGAGAGGAAAAAGGTGTTGAATGTCTTCAGCTATTTGTGGATGTAGAACAGACCGGAGTAGGACAGAATAGAATCCATCCACGAATTAAGTCACCACAAATGGTTTTCAGTCAGTGCATGGTTTCTGCACATACTAGAATAATAAAGAATGGGGGTGGCTGTACCAGAGGTCATAAGAAAAAGGTGAAGTGTGTTAAATGTTCACATCTGTCAATCCTGCTCCTTTTGGAGTGCATGGAAAATAGCTGAAGAAGTCATGATGCATATCCCAAATGACTCTGCCCACTATCTGGGAAGTCTCCAGTGGTGGTATTTGATTGTGAACACACACTATTTTTTCTCATCAGTCATCAAATTGGCATTGCACACTGTTATTAAGCTATTACCCAGCTTTTGTGAAACACACAGAACCATCGCAACAAGATAAAGCCCTAAGTGAAAATCTCAGTGGCTCACAGCAAGCACTCATTGAACAAACCAAGGTTCATGCTCCTGTTTTCTTCTGTTGATATTGGGGCGTGTGCATTCAGTACATGTATCAGGAGCTGTAATCAGAATGAGAGTAATGGTGTCAAGACATGAAAATAATTCATTACACCTACTAATGAAAGGTAAGATTTTGCAGGTTTCTCTATGGGACAGTAAGATTTGTTGAACACTTAGATATGATTCCTGAAAATTGATCAGAGCATGTGGAGAGATGCTTACAGGAGAGGGGAAAAGACTTTCTAGTTGATATAGGACAATTTGTTAAAAGGATGATTGGTGACAATATTAATTTATTGACAAATGCTTTCAAGAGTACTAAAGTACAAATTCACTTGTGGTTTAAAAAAAAAAAACAACTGATGACTGATGATAAATATTTGTATTGTATTGTTACAGTATAATCTACCTGTGACATCCATTGATGTTTGTGGAGTGAGCCCAGAAAATGTTTCCTTATTTCAGGGGAAAAATACTTTGGCTTTTTCTCTGGTGCCTAACAATGTTTCAGTTACCAAAAATACTTTTGCTTTTCACTTTCTAAATGTATATTGTTTATCTTGTGCTACTTTTCACTCAAGCTGAATGGAGTTTTGGTTTTATCTGCCCTTAGGAAGAGGAAGCTTATTTTAAATACATATGTCTTAAAAAACATTAAAATTGATACAGATTTTCAGAAAACACTTGTTCATCAAGCCAGATGTTTTGTTAGCTCCAAATTCTTCCCTGTGTAAAGTCCCAGGGATCAGTAGAGTTAAGGTGTACAAATGTTTTTGCCCGCTGCCATTTCTGGTAACTTAGTTTATGCTTAATTGATCAACATAATTACAAAGAGTACTTTAGTGATAGTTTATGAGGAATGGCTTCAATGAACCATTGCTAACACCATGGTTTCACAGATGAAATGTTCTATCATAGTCTCCTGGTCTGTCATCAGTTAATTTGTCAAGTAAGTAGAAGGCGATATAGGAGATTCAGTACTGACTACAGCCTGCAAAAAAGGATGATTTCCCCCATACCACATCAAGCTTTCTTGCTCCTTATGTCATTTCCCTGCACCAAGTGTGATGGGATTCTGTATAACTCATCTGCACAGTAGAAAGAAGAGTAGCTGGTGTATTCCTCCTTGGTATCTGTGGGCTACAGTAATGAGACCGGTCTGGGCACTGTTGTAATCATATTGGGGAACCTGTGGTTGAAGGGTAGCGTTTGTGTAGTGCTGGGGGGGAAAGTTTGGTGTAACATGGGAACAAGCATTTATTATAAAAGACTAGACTGGCTTAAATTGATCGTGCAACTTGGAACGCCAAGGAGAATGACATCACCAGTAGATGTGGAGCTTCATAAAATCTGACCTTCATGCCATTATTAAAAATAACAAAACAAGAACTTTACACTGACTCCTACTGAATGAGATCTTTGCATTAATTCAGACAATGTAATATGATTCTGGAGACCTTTTCAGGTGGCTAGAGTAACTTTCCACAGTAGCCGTGAAAGGATGAGTCCAGTTTCTGGTATAATACTCCTTTTCTCAAGTGCTTAACAACTCTTCCGTGATCAAGGCTGTGCTGACCAGTGAAAAATAAATGAAAAAAAAGTTAACAATATTTCTATGTAAAATGATAGTGTCTATTCGTATAAAATTAATAGGAACTTCCAGTAGGTTTGTATTCTCTTGTCAGCTAGTCACAATATTGTTCTTTAGTTCTCTGTATTGCACACGGATTGCTGAGGTTCCTTCCCAGCCATTTCATTAAAAACTTGTTCTGGTTAGTGTTCTGTAAATACAGGGCAAGATGCTCGTCTGTTTTCATGTGTCAAAGTCTGGAATATCTGTGCTCAGCTGAGTCATTCAAGACTTGTATGGTAAAGGAGAGCACGGGCTGGTCCCTACCAGTAAACATGAACTGCAGTGTCCCACTTGATTCATGTGTGTTGGTCTCGTTATCCTTACCTGTTGCTGCATACGCGTGTCAGGAGAACGGACCCTGTTAGGAACTGCCTAAGCAGTGAAATGAAAATGATAATAGCTTTGTCTTGAGTGAGGTATTGTATTTGTTCTGTGGGATTTTATAGGATATTTTAGTATTTAAATTATCTGGTGCATTAGAGTATGGTTTAGGTAGGCTTTGGTTGATTGACAGTGGTGGGTATATTTTAGAAAATCATTATATGTATCGGGACTTTAATTTTGCTGTGAATTTTACTTTTGGAGATACAAATTACTGTCTCTCCCAGGAGACTAAAACAGCATGCTGCTTATTTGATTTTTAGCAATAATTAAAATGATATATTAAATTTCACTGGGGAAGTGTCATGAAACAGGACAGACCATGTGTGTGGGGAGTTCAGAGTCCTCCACAAAGTTGTGATTTTTTTTTTTGGTAGTAAAACGAAGTGGGTACCTTGTGGTCCATATCCTGGAAATCACCCTCCTCCGCATGTGTCATCATGTAAGAAGGCCTGGTAGTCGGGCAGAGAGACAGGGCAGCAGAGCCTCTTGCTGAGGGTGGTTGCTCTTCAGATGAGAATTAAACTGTTTGAAGAACAGATGAGTGGACTCAACTATAGCCTTACTCTTAGCTGACACATAAGACTCCAGTTTTGAATGCTGTCAATACTTTAATTTTCACCCGTTGCTGTTGAGATCAGACAAGGCTGTGACTGAATAAGGGCTTTGATGGAGAGCTCCCTGTCAGCTGAGTAGTGCAGAGATCTGCAGGTTACAGCTCACTTTTCAGGTCACTGGGCTTTGCACTAGGGCTGTAGGAGGGAATAAGGGTAAAAGAAAGATTATTTGGTCTCCTTGTTGTTTGGACTTCATGGCTTCCTACCAGCAGCCCCAGCGTAGTTAAGGCTGTGATTTTCTCCCCTAGAGAAGAGAAATCACAAGAAAAGTGACATTTGTTACAGCTGATGGGAAGCAAATTGAGTGCAGCCGAGTGGGTGATCTTTATTGAGGACTAGGTGGCAATGTCACATATCACCCTCTGCGCAGAACCTGGCAAGTGTAAAGATCCTCTTCCCTTCCTAACTGGAGCAAGGGACAGTTGTCACACTAGATGGATGGAGTGAGTGTGAGAGGACTCGGGGAGTTCTTTTATGCCTGTAATTGAGGAGAATCTGAGATAATTTGTTAATCTCTAAGGGATGGCAAAGGAAGGTTTATCATTCAGTCTGTCGACAGCTTCATTCAGAGGAAGAAAAAGACTTAAGTGAGGGTACTATCAGAGGCAGAGTAAGTTGCTTCCAAATAAGAGGGTGTGTGTTTGCATGCGTGTATCCTTAAATGCTATAAGCACAAGGCTGGGGCTGGAATAGTGTTCAAATAGTTTCTCAAGTTCCCACAAACACTGGAAGGAGCATCATGAATAAATTCCCAGCACTGATTTTTGTGTTCCTTTCCACTTTGTTGTGGGCCTTACAGGTATGATCTTATTTTAAAAGTCTTGTATTTAATTACAATTTGATTACTTGTTATTTAATCCTATATGTGACAATGTATAGGCATAATTTAGGATGCTACAGTTCGGTTCTGGTAGGAAACTACAATCTCTGGGGTCTTGGATTATAATTCTCAGTGGTTTGGGTGTATAAGCAAAAGTTAGTGATGTAATACTTAAATCCTGAAGGGTTAGGGACCATCCACTCAGGCATCTTTCTAGGCAAAACTCTGCATGTGACTGTAAACCAAACACTGGCAGAGAGGATGCAAAACTTGCAACACTGCATCAAAACAACTGTGTGACTCTTGTAGTCTCTATTGCTAGCTAGCACTTGTTTTGTTCCAAAGGCAGGGATAGAAGATGGCTGGCAATGGGTGACTGCCATATAAACATAAATTTCAACATTACTGGGGCTTATCATATTCAAACCAAAAAAAGTAGAACAGTATTCTCTCCAAAACATTATTTATAACTTTAACTAGTGTATTGATTGGATATCTTTTCAACCAGTGCTTTTATTGACTTTATGTTCTTACTGTTCATCGTAGCACTTACTCTTTTCCTCATTCCTTTCCTTTTTCATATTTTCAGGCAAAAAATAAAATTTTTATCACAGCAATAGGACTTGATGATTTCCACAATTCATAAAAAATTAAAAAAAAAAAAGCCTGTGAGGTTACCAAACTGCATTCTTTATTCATATTTTTCTGTATCACTTTCCTCAGCCTCGTGTGCCTGCATCGTGATAAACACACAGAATCACAGAGCGTGAGGAGTTGGAAGGGACCTCAAAAGATCACCTAGTCCAACACCCCTTCCAGAGCAGGATCACCTAGACTAAATCACACAGGAACACATCCAGGAGGGGTTTGAATGTCTCCAGAGAAGGAGATACTGGCTTCTTTGTCAAATCAAAAACTCTTCCTGCTATCAGAGAAAGTCCTTAGTTCTGGCTTCTATTATGTGGAACGATATCTTCACATCTCTCCACCTCATCAACTCACCTTATTGACTGTCCCCTGTTCTTCCCATTTCATCTAAGGATGTATCTTTCTCCTTTGTCCTTGTCTGAATCTTCATTTCTTTGTCATTCCACTCTGTCTTGGTATTACAGTCATTAATTGTGTAATTTCAAGCTAAAAACCAATAATGGCACATTTTAAAAAAAAACTCAGTGTAAGATGAAGTTGTGTATTATTTGTTTTATTCTATTAATTCCCCAGGCTCTTTCTCTCCATGCAAAAATGAGGCTCAGTGTCTGAAAATGTTCCCTTGTTAGCTCCCGGCTCTGTCATGCAAAATTGCATCTTGAGGTTGGCTTCTCTGTGTTGATTATGGTTGTGCAGAAGGGGAGGGCGAGCAGCCTTATTTTTCTCCTATTTCTGTTAGACCCAGTGAGAATCATTCCTTCCCACAGCCATAAGGAAGCATTACACAGCCACTTGGTGTGTAGCACATGGGAGGAAAAGCCATCACAAGAAAATACCTTTCTTGATCAGGAAGTCAGTAGTATTTTTCTAGAGCTGAAACTTTAGTACATTGTGTTACTGATATCTCTTGCGCTGAAACAGTGCTGTTGACTCCTGTTTTGCTTTCGTTTGATTGGAATCTTTGGAAATACTTTCAGAATTTATCGTGAGTAGAATGAATTTAAGTGTTTTCTTGTGATTCTTCCCTGTTTCTGCAGTACATAGTAATAACAATGTGGGCTGTGAGTATCGCCAGGTGCAAGGTGGGTTTACATCTCTTTTGGACAGCCGTCTGTGGATGTTGACAGTATGTCTGCAAGTGAGGTCTGTGTAACAGTACTGTTGGGTGAAGGTAAGGTTGGCAACTAAGGTAGCTGTGCCAGTAACAACCTGGGCACAGAGCAAAAAGTGGCTTTGCTGAATGAGCTGATGCCGAGCTGAAGGGAAATTCGAGCTGGAATAACCCTTGCTGACAAGAAACAGGTTTGTCGCTTTGAACCACATCTCCACAAGGTTTTTGCTCTAATACAGTGGTGTAGCTGCAGTGGTAAAACAGATGTATGCAAGGAAGCCAGGGTTTGCCCTATCCCCACCCAAGCTTGCCATGTCTGTTAGCACCCTCACCTGTCGTAGCTGCTCTGGAAACAATGGCATTACTTTTTTGTCACGTGAAATAGCTTTGTCTTAAGGAATTGTGTTGTCCTGTGGGCCAGCTGCATTTCAGACAGTGTCTTGGCACAGAGAAGCTGTCTGGTCTCGGGGAGTGATGTTTTCCTCTGCTTCTGAGTACATCATATGTTTTTCACAAACGAATTTCTTAGTCTGAGTGTGATACCATGGTGTGTGGATCAATACTGTTCCTCTGTGGCAAGGTGTGTGGAATGCCAAATGTGTTCGGCAATCTGTTATTATAAGGCAACTTACCAGAGCCAAGTAGCCTGCAACCACCACTTTCATTAAGGGTAATTATCCTTGAGCAGCTGGGACAGGAACAGGAGCCTGAATGGTAATTAGCTGCAATTGTTAGGAGATTCATTTTCAGGTTCCTGTACCATTTTTCTCTCCATTTAAAAAACGGACTGAGGGAATTGTGATAAATCCTGAGCCCTTGCTGTTGGAGAGGAGCTAGCTGCCTACTGATCGGCTCAAATTAGGGTGTTCTTTGCATGTCCATGTGGTCTTGCTGCAGTGAGAAATCATCCTGCTCTTGGACGGTTTGGGTCTGTGCGGCAACATTAATGTTTTCCTATCTGTTTTCTCAACAGATGTATTGCTTTATTGTTGAGCTTTATGTTGTAATAAATTAAAGTGGCAACTACTGCAGATCTGTTTCCATTCAGTTTTGTTATGCAGGTAGAGAGAGATATGTATGCATGTCACCAGTGAACAGAATTACCAGGCTGGTAGGACCAGACAGGTGCAACCAGAGTCACAGATAAAGTTGATGTGTTTCTATCTATCAAACTTTTCAAAATAGACTTTTTCAGTAGAGGTTGGTGTTAGATTTAAATGGAAGAATAACTTTTTACTTCTAAAACATTTTTTCCACCACAACTTTCTCAGGTGTCATGTTTTTGTGTCAGGAAATAGCATAGAGAGAGCCTGACAAGTACTATGTCCTTGATGCAATGTCGTCTTATGAAATGAGAAAATCTGTAAAGAGAGGGAAAAGAATTAGTAAAGCCCTTATCACCAGCACAAATCTGGTAGACACTTGATCACCCCTGCTCTGTCCTTGGATAATAACAGCTGTTCTTATCTAGTAACGTTCATCTTTAAAACTTCTCAGAAGCATGAGTTAATGAACTCTTAGAGTACTGTTTAACCATTAAAAAGAGGTGGCATGATGGAAAACGGAAGTAAAGATGTTAGGTTGTACATGTGTTTTCTGCATAGTATCTCTGTGTAGGAAATACTGCTGCTTGTTAGTTTGGAAGAAAAGAAATAGAGGTCGACGATTTGCTTCTGTGCTTTGCAAAGTACATCTGAGGAATTGTGTCGGTGAGAACCAAGGAGCATTCAGCATGTCTCTGCTAAATGCTGGGCCCTGCTAGATTTTGTCCTGGATGTACGCTTGTCTCTTCTGGTTGCCCAATTATATTTTCCATGACTGGCGTTTATAGTGTACTAGGTAGAATAATTATTGACTTCTTTTCAAATTGTGTGTGAGAATAAACGATAACAATATCTGTCTGTAAAGCTGCCATGTTTCATAATATTATAGATTTGACTGTATATCTTTAGAAATGCCTTTTTTCCTTGCTACTTTCGACTTGGTTTTGTGTGTTAAGGTTTTTTCTGCTTTCTGTTGGGAATCTAAACCAATGGTTTCTCCTCCTCCTCCTGTTCTAGCAGAATTTCAACATAGGCTATTTATGAAAGTATAGAGACTCACCGATGCATTGTGTCAGGCAGAGTGGGGAGGACTCCAGCAGAGACTGAAGCATTTTGAGGAGCCAGGCCCAGATCTTAGTTTTGCTGCATACCTTCAGGGGAGTTTTTCAACTTTCTGAAAGCCTCTGTGGAGGGGGAGGCCATGCTGGGTTATCCATTAATCAGTAGCAGAAGTTTTCATTGCCAGGTACATTTCTTTGACGCTTTTCCTCGGCAAAACACAAAGTCCAGCAGTTGATGTTCTGTTGTAGGTGTGCTTGGTTGGTACTGTTTTGGCTGATGCTTCTTTGTAGAGAAAAGAATGTGGTACAGAGGCTTGGTTATAGTGAAGCCTAACAGATAAGAGCTTGGGGAAAGGAGTAGAGATGTCCTGCACTTAAAGTAATGATCTACTTAAAAATTACAGAATCTATCCAAATACCTTCCTTTTTTTTTTTTTTTTTTCTTTTTGTTGGCTAATCTTCCTGTCCAGCAGCTATTTGCTTGCAGGTTGCGTGAAAGTTACAACTTCATAATTGAAATTTGCCCATTTGTTGGCTCCATATAGGCCCCCTGGTGCCTTGTTAAGTGCTCCGTTACCAGTGAATGTTCTTAATTATGTTCTGGAATATGTTGTTCAAGTCACAAGTAATTTACTCAAGGTTTGGGCCCAGCAGGTAAACATTTTCAAATTAATTTAGGTTGCTAAACAGAAAGCACTTAGATCTCTTGAATGCTGATAACTTGCCCTTCCCACTGAATTCAGTGGAAGATGTGATCATTTACCGTGTTCTGAAATCAGGCTGATTTCTGGTTGAATGACTGACAGGATTGGCTTTTACCAGTCTCCCAGTTTGGAATATGTTGAACATGATGTAGGTATAAGCGCCTGACTTGCATGTTAGAAGGGATGTTGGGCATTTGCTAATGAAAACAGTTGCATATAAATTACTAGGAATGACATCTGATCATAAATGACTAAACACAAAGCTTTGTTGTTCTCTATCTTACCAGTTTTACATAAAGGAAGACAATAAAGCTGTCTTAATCTCTATTATTCTTTTGGGCATGCAGATACATACTGTAGCGAATGCTCTAAATATTGTAGATGCTGAAGGTATTTATAGGCAAATGTTTTTTCTTTCAGTCTTTCATATATGGATGTAACTTTGTTTTTATGGATCTTCACTTAATGTAAATATATATACTTTTCACTTCCATTGAAAGATGTAGAAACTTTCTAATTTCTTTGCTGTCATTATCATAATCAGTTTTGTCCTTGTGCCCTTGCTAATGAATGACAGCCATTAGAAACCCAGAGTCAGCAGAATTTTCACAGGACTATGTGCAGCAATGAAGGGCAGGGCTCCCAGGGCTGCACTGCTGATGGACTTGGAGTTTTACAACAGCAGAATTATACTGTGACCAAAACCAGGCGCTGACAAATAATAGGGTGGAAAGTGTTCCCCTGCCCTCTGTATCCAGTTGTAAATCAATCAGTCAAACTATCGAATAAGCAAGCTAAAAAACCTCCCAACAAATATAAAGCTCCTTTAGACCAGCTTAAGGAAGCCTGTGAATTTTGAGAGAGAAGAGCTTGCCTATGTCCTGCTGACTAATAAGGAAGGGAAAGGTTGGGAGCTTGATGTGAGCACAGCCTCAGTTTCTGATGCAAACACATTTCAGTTATGATGATTCCTGAATTTCCAGAATCTTAAGTTCAACAGGGTCTGTAGGCAGAAGCATTGCTTGTGTTAAAAATGGCCATGGTGCTTTACATAGAAAACTTCAACCTTGGCACAGGGATTTTCTTTTTGTAGCTGGAATAGGGGATTCACGTTATATTATCCTGCAGTTCATGTGGTTTTGTTTTTTATTTGCTTCCACTGCTGATAAGCTGTCCACCTTTGGGAACACGTTAGCTGTTTTAACCTGAGCTATTAGTGGTGAATATCAATACTTTTTAGTGCTATACTTTGGTTTCCATCTGTGACTTCATTAGTATAGAACTTCTGACTTCAGCAGAGTGATCTTAATCTTAGAAAACATTGAGCTTACAGAAAAGCTGTCAACAACAGAATTTAATTTTATAAATAGCTGTAATGCTATACTTGTTAAGATTTCTTTGGGAAAATATCACTTTAACACACTTCCACATACACCCACAGTAAAAAAAGATGGTATTTTAGCTAGATAAAGCCAAAAGATTACTGTCAAATGTCATGCAGGTTGTTCTGTCAAGGTTTATGAAGTAAAATCTATCGATTTGTAAGTGAATTTATGATAAAAATCCAGATTACCATCAGTAAACCTTGCTCAAAATATTGTACATGTAAGGGAGGGACCGGAGGCATCAAGCCCTGTGGAAGTGTGCAAGAAATACAATCCCTGATTGAAATCTCCTGCGAGCGAGGGGAATGCCCAAAGCATCTGACAGGGAAGTTGTATCTGGATGGTGTCAGGAGGTGGGTGGTACTGGAAATGGGTTTGAGAGACTGGCTGTATGCTGAGATCTCACAGGCTGTGCCTGTATTTGAGAATTGGGTGTTTGTGGAAACTCTTGGGCTCCTATTGGAAGAGCACATAAAGAATGGGGATTTAGGCTGCTGTGGGGAGAAAAGCAAGTGCTTAGAAAAGAAGGTACTGGGTGTTTGAGAGATGTGAGATGCACCTGGATTTGGAAGGACATGGGACTGCTAAGTCAGCACAAT
This sequence comes from Hypotaenidia okinawae, assembly GCA_027925045.1. Classification (NCBI taxonomy): domain Eukaryota; kingdom Metazoa; phylum Chordata; class Aves; order Gruiformes; family Rallidae; genus Hypotaenidia; species Hypotaenidia okinawae. The sequence goes on from BSDF01000004.1 coordinate 97,015,181, forward strand.
AGACCTTCAGTAAGATACTGGTGCTTTCACATTTCAGTGGCCTTTGCTAGGAACGACTGGGCAGCTGGAAGGGAGGTCCCCGACTGCCATTTCTGCACCAGTGGCTGCCTCTGGAAGTTCTTGCCATGTTCAGTGAGACTGGAACTACAGGTCAGAAGTAGTCTGGGGTAAGGTGTGGTGGAGGACCTTCCTTCTGACAAGTACCAGGTTTCCCTCTGGTAGGCAGGCCACTAAGAGAACCTGCTTAAGTACCAGTAAGCACTTGGATACATAGTTAAAATTAAAAAATACCTTACTAGTGGTAAGAAAGAGAAAAGATGGAGACATTAGGGATGCAGTGGTTGAAACAGTTATCAAAGTGGAAACATTGCTCTATCTTTGTAATAGAGACTTAAGCCTCTTCATTTTTAACGTCTGGTATGCTCTCTAGTTCCCTCTCTAGTGAGAATAAAGAAATGTGCTTCAGTCAGGGTCTTCTGCCCTGCCATCCTCCTGGGCCAATATAGATAAGAATTTTTTCCTGCTTTCCTAGTTGCTTTTGAAATCTGTTATATAAATAGTTCCCAAATTTTCTATCTGTATCTGATGTTCCATTTGCTTCTGAATTGCCAGCCATGATGCAGCCTTCTCCCTGTGTGCCTGATGACTGCCTTGCTTGTTTTTCCCCAAAGAATTCCCACTCTTTCCTTACCCTGCTGGGTATGTGAGGATGTGCCTCTGCATTTATGAAGTGACCTAGATCAAAAGGGACAGAGTTGACAAGAGTTATGGTGGCTTCCTCTTCAGCTCATTCATCCTACTTGCCTGCTGATCTCCACATGCTTTCCTCCTCTGCTAGTCTTTTTAGTCATTTCAATAGGACAGTGTTTGCTAGAATATTCATACTTTGATATCAAAGGGCTTATTGGAATTTAAGAAGCAGCAATTGCTGCTATGTATCAACAGTAATTAATATTCTTTAAATCCTTGATCCTCATCGTTAGCAGCGCAACATCAAAGACCCTGAAGATAAAGGAGCAGTAGCATCTAATGGTGCAGGCTGCTTTCACCAGGTCATGTATCTACATAGGCTTAATAAGAGTTTGAAAGCAAATAGAAGTTATGTTATTTTTATTACTTGCACAAATCCAACTGTTTCAGTCTCACTTATGCAGAGGGTGTGTATACCTGCCCAGCGGTACGAGGAAGCATGAAGAGGTCATGGCTAGGGAGCAGCAAAGCTTTTTGAAAACTTTTGTAAGTTGAGGCTCTGGGTTCATTCTGCCAGTTCTTCAGGACCAATACTCCACTGCTGTGTAGTGAAGCATGCCAGGGTGTTACCATACTTTCCTTCCTGCATCCTTCTAGGATGGTTCATCTTCTCCTTGCTTTCAGAGAATCCAAAGATGTTTTTTGATGTATGAACTCCTCCGTGTTTTATATCACCAAGAATAATCTATCAGCTTCTTACTTAAGCACTGTGTGAAAGCTATATTCCTAAAAAACACATCCCCCAACTCCACACCACACCCCCCACCACCCCCCCAAAAAAGCATGTCTATTCCATTGCCTGCGGTCCTTGTTACTTTTTTTTTTTCCCTGGTAAGGCATACATTGGTTTCTTTTCTCTAACACTTCTGTCTCTTCATATTCATGAGTACTCTCCTTAAACCACAACGTGCTGTTATGTTATCTGCCCTTGAACGGAAAGGACATTTCCCACCAAAAAATAATCTCTGATGTAGGGGGGCAGGCTGTCCTGTCCTGACTGGTGCTAGAAGAGATGGCAAAGGTGTCTACGTTAGTATCTTGTTGGTGTCATTCAGACTCAAAGCCTGGAGTAAAAGGCTTGTCATCTTCCATCTCAAGCTGCTTGCACTAAGGGCAGTTCTAGCCCTGACTGGTTATTGGAATGGCACACTTCATAGAGTAGTTCAAATTCCTCTTCATTTATTGTGTGAAGGTTAATGGACCCGACTGAAGTATTACATGTTTCACTGCTGTATCCATAATTGGTTTATCCCATTTATTCTTCTGCAGCTGTTCCACAGCATACTTGGAGAAGATACCAGGCCTTTCAAAATGGATTATATAAATTTACAGGGCCTCAGAAGAAGTATTTTTCTTGGGGGGAGGAAAGCCCACAAAATAAGCACCCTCTTCCTTCTAAAAAACATAGAATCAACAACAAAACTCACCCAGTAGCCATATCTGAATGGCTGTAGATCATGATACCTATGTGTAGTCTCCCCAGCAGAGAACCACTAACGTAAGGTGAAAACTTCCCTGTAGTGTTTTTGGTGACCTTAGTGAGAACAGTCCTGTAAAACCTGCAAACAGAAGCAATTACCTAGATCAGTAGACTGAACGGCTATTGAACTACTCTGGGCTCAGCAGCCTTAGTTCCCTTGGTAGATATATTGATGAGCCAACACTAATTCCTCAAACTGTTTATGTTTCATGTTGTCAGAAGACCAATCTAATGCTTTTCCACTCCCTTCAGATGGCTGAGAGAAGACTAAACTGCAGTTGTCCTTGCAAATGAGTATTACACTGAAAAAACCCTGTATTCAGCTAGTTTCAGCTGCTGCCCTTGTATTTCAGTCCCATCAGCTGTACCTACCACTCACTTGCGCTGGTTTCCCTTATCCAACCTTTATTTTGGTTCACCTGGCATCAAAAATTGGTAGAAAAGGCATTCCCAGCTAGAGCTTTTTAGCCTATAAACACTCCTCCAGGTTCATTGCAGCCATATCCTTAGGGACATGACTTGATTATGCTACGTGGAACTTGTCTGAACCACCAAAGAGAGCAATTGATCACTTGGTAAGTATGCTAAAAAGTCAGAGAATCTGGTGGGACCACCTGAAACATCACCCAGAGGTAAGTTTGTTCTGTTAATATACTAGGAATTCTTGCCATGCTGTCATCGAGGGGTGAACTTTCTTTTTACTACAGCAGTATTAGTAATACCAGGTTTTAAAAGTGTGTGTGTGTATGCATATATACAGTGAGAGGAGACTTCTCATTCCAGTGGAAGTAAGTTTTTCTTCTTAATTGCAGAGGCTGGTGATGAGTTATGACTAATATTTAACTTCTGGAAAAGGAAAAAAAAAAATCTCAGTTCATTCCTAGTTCAGATTTTAACCTTATGCACAGACTTGTTTCAGGGCCTTGTATCAGACCTAACTCTGGTTTTGTGGCCCTCAGTGTGTCCAGCAATAGGTATCTGGACAACTCCTCATGTAGATCACTTTATTAATTGCCACTGGGTACCCTTCTGTGTCAGCCACTTCTTGGTTCCCTGGCATGAGTTGACTTTGCAGTTCAATCTCCTGTGTTCTTTGCCTTCATGTTATCTCTAAATGTCAGCTGGTTGGGGACTCGGCTTGTAAATGATCTTTCTCATCTGATCCTCAGGATACCAGTGACTAGCTTGCACATGGACCTTTTCCAATTTTTTTATCCGCTTCCCTAGCAGTCTTTTCTTGAGTTGTTACATCTGGTGTGAAATAGTTGCCCTGAGGCTGAGAATTACAGCTGATATCTTTAAGAAAACTTAGTGTGTTCAGTGTCTGCTTAAAGCTTCAAACTTAAAGCTTCAGTGCCTGCTCTGTAAGCCTGCATACAACTTGGTTTGTGCAGCGTATTTGCATGGCTCACCAGTGCATTAGGAAGCCCCTTTGCTACTTGTTTGCAAACTGACTTTTTACAGATGATCTCTTTTATGTCTTACATCTGGGCACAGAACTCTGGCTGGGATGCCCTTGCCAGGTCTACACAGCTGGCTGTGCTTCACTTGAGCTGTCTCTTAAGATAACTGGCACGAGGAAAACGGCATGAAAGTATCTGTGGTGCATACAAATGGGCATACAGAACTACTCCTGTCTGCTTTCTGGCTTGCCATCTCTTTCCATGTTTCAGAAATCTGGTCTTCCCTGCCTCCTCCCCTGCTTGGAAGCGCTGTAAGCTTGCGTAACTATCTCTGAGACCCACTAAAAACTGCAAGCAAGAGGTTTTGGTAGTACTGTTGAAAATTCTCATAGATAAATGTGGCTTTTTCCTTAGCATTTTCATACACAAAAGCAATAACTCCAAAACTCAAGTGCAGGGATGGCTGGTTTGATCAACAGGATCAGGAAACTTCATGTCGTGTGGAAATGCTTTTGCTATCTGAATCTGCTGGCAGCATCTGTCATTATTATTTTGAAAGATCAGAACTTTTGAAGACAAAAATTTACAATTTCAGCAGACACAGGTAGAATGGAGCTCTTTATCTACTTGTGTAGATAACTTCTCTCGTTACCCAGCTTAACTGCCGAGATATGGGTTGACTGGGCTTTTTGGCAGGGGATGTATAGTTTTACTTGGCAAATGCAGATAGCTTGTTGCTCTTCTTCACTTAAAAGTGACACAGCACATTATATTGCTGATCACAGCCAATATGATGTGCAAAAAGTGATGAATTTTAAAATGTAAAAGGGGAGAAGAGTAATTTTTGTGAAAGGTTATTATTTACTCAAAAATGAGACCTCTCTGTGCTTTGTGTTGCAGAGGTGAAAAGGCAAAGGGCCAAGTCAGCTGCAGGCTCACGTTGGTATAATTACACAGCAGAATAACAATATTTTCCTCTTCATAAAGAGATCGCAATCAAGTTGCATCCTTACTATACTGGACACGTATAACTGTATCACATTGGAAAACCTGCACTTTAGAAAACTAGATTTAGCAGATGAGTGAAATAAGCCAGGAAAGGAGAGGACAGAATCCCGGGTGCTGGTGGTAATTGCATCATTAGCAGTAATCCTAATTGCCCAGCCATTAGGACAGACCTCTTGTGTCAGGCAGATGAGATGCATAAAGCAGTTCTGTAACAAGAGAGACAGTGCCTTTTACGCTCCTAAAACCAAACTAGCCAAGGATGGAGCATCATCTGGGAAAATTGCACCATATGCTCATGGGTTGTTCTGAACCCTGGTGCAGAAAACCTGAAAGCTGGCTGGGTGTCTGTACCTCTACAAAGGCAGGCTTGGTGTCTGGACATAGTGGTAACAAAATCGCTGCAATGATCTGCCAAGTGCCTCCCTCACACTGCCCAGGGCCAAGCCTGAACAAGCTTCCTGGCCTCATATTCCCACATTGTGGCTCCTGCTGTTTAAGGACCCAGCTTGTCTGCATCGTCTGCCAGCATCTCCTCACTGCTGCAGTGGGCAGAGGCTGATGGACAGAGGCTTCACACCATCTTGGATTGGAGCAGGGGGCTGGAGTGAGCGCTGACTGCTCTCACACTGGCAGGTGATGTACCTTGGGTCAGGAAGGCACATGCTCCTGATGCTGGTGGAGACAGGGGTAAAGGCAGGCACTCACTATGACAGCAGGGTTCCTCTGCTGCCATCATAGCCAAGTGCAGGTTTGCCTGTACCTCTCAGAAGCTCAAACATCACCCAGCTCTTCTGAAACAATCTGGCCTTGAAAAGCTGCACATCCTGCCTACAGTTGTGCAGCTTTAGAGAGAAGTTCTTGGTTTGGGGTGCTTTGGCAGCACGTATGCCTTTGGGCTTAGCTTAGTTTTCTTGTTTGCAATAGAAGTGCCCTGTGCAGCTCTTAATATACCGAGAAAAATACCCAACTGTGAGTGTGGATTTGACACTGTGAATCTTGGTGAAATTCCTCTTCTAGGCACAGAAACTAGCTCCTCCTTACAGGGTTGTCGCTGGGGGTGGACAGGCAGCGGGAGTTAGCAGAAAACAATTTGCCATGACCTGGATATTAGAAGCTTTCTCTTTTGACATAGTTTGCCAACATCTTCACAAGGGGGTGTGGTTTGTGTGTTGAAAGAACACCTTGTTGTCCATAACCATGGTGTAGACACCATTCATGTCAAGTGCCTGCAGAGGCTGGTGACTTGTGTCTGTCACACCATACGGGAGCAGGGCCCAGTGGTATGAAGAGCCCAGTTACTTACAGACCTGAAGGAGCTGTTCAGGCTCCTCCTTTTCACTCATCACATCTAGGGAAGAACAAACCCAGGTACCAGTATAGGTTGGGGACTGGCCTTTGGAGAGCAGCGTAGGTGAGAGGGACCTGGGGGTCCTGGTGGACAGCAGGATGACCACACGCCAGCAATGTGCCCTCATGGCTAAGTAGGCCAATGAGGTCCTGGGGTATATAACAAAGGGTGTGTTTAGTAGGAGTAAGAGAGGTCCTTCTCCCCCTCTACTCTGCCCTGGTGAGATCTCACCTGGAATATTGTGTCCAGTTCTGGGCCCCTCAGCTGAAGAAGGACATAGAACTCCTTGAAAGAGTCCAGCACAGGGCCACTAAGATGATGGAGTGCAACACCTTCCCTGTGAGGAGAGGCTGAGGGAGCTGGGCCTGTTTATCTTGGAGAAGAGGAGACTGAAGGGTGACCTCATTAATGTTTATAAATATGTGAAGGGCGAGAGTCAGGAGGATGGAGCCAGGCTCTTCTCAGGGATGGCCAGTGACAGGACAAGGGGCAATGGGTGAAAACTGGAGCATAGGCAGTTCCGTGTGAATCTGAAGAGGAACTTTTTCACTGTGAGGGTGACGGAGCACTGGAACAGACTGCCCAGCGAGGTTGTGGAGTCTCCTTCTCTGGAGACATTCAAACCTGCCTGGATGAGTTCCTGTGTGATTTAGTCTGGGTGACCCTGCTCTGGCAGGAGGGTTGGACTAGATGATCTTTCAAGGTCCCTTCCAACTCCTAATGTTCTGTGATTCTGTGATCACATGCCTACTAGTCCTAATTATTTTTTAATTCATTAAAACAACACACTGAAACACATTTCTTCGTATTGCATTGCCTGGAGCTGTTAGATACTATTACAGAGTAATTAGGTAGTTAAGACATTGTTAATTGTAGAATCTGAAAGGTGGTTTCTACTTGTAAAGGTTTGTTTTTAGATATATAGATACATACACACACTGCTGTAGGAGGGGGAAAAAACCAACCAAACAAATAAAAAAAAAAGGAAATTCCACTAAGCAACATAAACCAACATTGAAGGAAGAGTGAAGAGTCTGGCTTAAGTTCTCTGTTCTGTCTCGCTGCTTGGCTGAACGGTGTTTCCTGCGGGTGTGATGGGATCTCTTCCTACTGCTTTGTTTTATTTCAGACACTTGAAATAAAATGAAAATCTCAACCCTTTGAATGAGAAGAACTTGAAATGATTCAAAACAGCTACTGCCCATCAATCACTCATCTCATTCCAAATGGCAATGATCAAGCCCTTCTCCCCAGGAGAGATGGCTTTTTCCTGCCAGGCTCCAGTGCTTCCCAGTGTTTCCAGTGCTTAGATATATGGTTTAGTAGAGGACAGGTATGGTTGGACTTAATGATCTCAAAGGTCTTTTCCAACATAGTGATTCTGCAATTGATTTCAGTTGTGAACTAAAAAGCTCTGATGGGAATATCTTTAATGCAAGTTCCTCTCAGGTCCTCATCGACTGGAGTCAGGGTTATTGGCATCCACTGCCTTTGAGATGGAAAACAGATCTCCTGATCTAGAACTCAAAGAAAATGTTCTTTGGAATTCCCTTGAGAGGACTAATCCCTACTTTTAATTGCTAGGCAAAACTTTAAAGAGATAATGTTATTAGGCCTTGAGTTCCACCAATCAAAAAGGTGATTTGCACAGCAATGGGTTTGTATTCCAGTGGTAGTGAGAGAAATGCTTGAAATGCTTGAGCAGAGGTGTATTTCTAGGGTGTTGAACGCCTTTTAGGAAAATGTTGCTCATGTGCCATGTTGTTGGTTTTATCTTTTGTTGGTGGTTTTTTTTATTATTTATTTTTTTAAGTGTGTATATATATATCCCTCTAAAGAAAGAATGGGTTATATAAAAAGAAAAAAGAAATTACTCCTCCATCACTAGAAGAGCTGTTACCTGTTGCTGACTTCTTTCCGTTTTTATTTAAAGCCATGCAGCTTTCATATTGTGAGCATATCTGGGGATACTGTTGTGCGGGTCAGAGTCACTCCAGGATGTTTGGATTTTACATTCACTCTGTGCTCTGGGTTTTGGTTTTTTTTCTGTCAAATGATGTTAGTACATTTCACTAGGAAAGATGTCAGAACCATCACCATTTCTTTTGAAGCTCAGGTCCCTGCGTGATGCCATAAACAAATGGCACTTGCAGTACTAAATTGTCCTGGATGATGTTCATCCTGTTGCCCTCAATCCCACTCCAGCATTGCATCCTTTATAGCCCTCATAGATGTGCCTGGCTGCTGGGAGCTGGATGCAGGCAGGCTGTTCGGCAACCACAGGCATGCTCTGATAGGGTTTTGTGTTTTATATAGAAGCCACGTTCCTCTCGAGGATTTTTGTGGGCAGAGAAGCTCAGCTGCTGGAAAATTACGGGTAGTCATGCCAAGGACAAACCAAAGTAGCTTTGTCATCTTGCAGCATGCAGCTTTTTATTTGCAGAGGAAAATACGATGTTGTGGTTTGGGTTACTCTGAATCTGTGGCTTGAGAGGTTGACTTGAATATCTTAGAGTCCCTGCTGTGGGTAGGTATCCTGCTAAGGCTGGTCGGTCTTTCTAGTTCCATTCTTAAATGCAGTTGTAGTGAATTGTTAAGTTTGGAGTTTGCAGTCTTTATGCTGGACTCGGTGCATGGGTGGTGAACTCTTTGCTGAGAAGCCCTGAATGAAGGGTGATGCAGGGAAAACAAGAATCTGAGCTAATTTCAGCATGCTTTTCTCCTCCCACTAGAAAAAAACCAAAACCAACCAATGATGAAAGGCTTTTCTTACAGCATCGCTAATGAGTTGTTCAGATTCTGCATTGCCTCCTGCACCCTGTAATACAGAGTAATCAGTCAGGACTGATCTTACCTTAACAGGAAATATCTGTGTTTGCAGGGTAAAGGACAATCTTTGAACTTACTTAAATTCCTTAGCAGCTCTAAGTAATTCAAGGCACAGCACATCCATGTAGGTCTCATGGTTTAACCGTGTATTGGAGAAACACAATTACATTTAATAAAGTGTAGATTTGAATCAGTTTGGCCTGAATGTAACCCTGAAATATGTGTCTTATATTAATATTTACAATTGATATCAATCATTGCAATTAGTAATTACGCTAATGAGACAGAAGCAAAATAGTAACCTTATTAAAATTCTCATTTCAATAATGTAATGTGACTCAGGCATTTGAAATGACAATGGATGCATGATTATTAAATTTGAAAAACAATTTTTTTGAGTATTATTTTCTCAAAACCCCCTCCTTCCAGCTTGATTTGTCACAGAGGTTCACAGTTACCTGTAGTGGAAACGCAGAGTTCTGTTTAAAATAAATACAGATCAGGAGAAAGAACAGTTGGAAAATCTAGTCTTGTGGCAGACTCCTGCTGGAGCAGGTTTGGTTATCACTTGTCTCTGGGGTTGTGTCTTGCAATTTAAATGTTATTTTTGCATAACTTAAAGTCATTAGGGATTCGGAATATTTATGATAACCATAAAGTGTGATGATACTATCAGATGTAGTATTCATAGCATCAGGTGTGGTAAATACACAGGAAAGAAAATACTGAGTTTTCAGCTTTTCCTGAGCTTTCCCCTACTTTTCTAATCAAAACAGCACTATAAAGTAGAAGCACTTAATTTTGTATTGCTCTTATGATATTTCTGCTAACTCAGACACTAAAGAGTACAAATATTTCTTTACCACATCTTAGCTAAGAAAGGCATGTTTAAAAATAGGCTCTTAATAAGTTCTACAGCATTCTGTATTTCCCTGCCAGTAATCCTCTGTTCTGATTCTGATTATTTTCAAGCCATCATTTCTTACTGTGAGGGGGTGAAGCCCTGGCACTGGCTGCCCAGAGCAGCATTGTTCAAAGCCAGGTTGGATGGGGCTTTGGGCAGCCTGGGCTGGTGGAGGGTGTCCCTGCTCATGGCAGGGGGTTGGGACTAAGTGACCTTTGAGGCCTCTTCCAACCCAAACCATTGCAGGGTTCTGTAATGATTACTTGGTGCTCTAGGAAAAATCACAAGCAGAGAACAGAAGATTATTTCAGTGCTGTCTTGGACTTTGCAAGCTTAACAATGTGACCCATCTCATGACTGAAACATTTACAGAACCACTTTGTCTCACAGATTCTTTCTTGTCTTTTCATCTTAGACAGTTGCTCCATCTTCTTTATTCTCTCTATTTCAGACTTTCTTAATTGCTGCAAGACCTAGTGAACGAAGTCTCATCTGAATGCATCATGTAGAATCTTCCATGTGGTAGCAGAAATGTCTGCCCTGGATTTGGTTTTTTTGTTTTCATTTTAAAACCCTGCTATAGTAATTAAAGGCTCCCTTCCATTTATATTGTAGGGGTTGCATGCAAAGAAATTAATCAGCTTCTGTCTGTCACTTGTAAGCCTGTCTTTTCTGTTACTAAAAATATTTTTTTCTGTAGTAGCAAATACCATGGTTGTCTGATCGTGGTGGGTGCCTACGTTTGGTAAGCAAGGAGAAGTATGGCTGCAATGTTCTAGGTAAACTGGGATTTTGGGGCTGCTGCCTTTTTCTATTGGGAGAGAAACATTACTGCTTGATTTTGGAGAGATTTTCCCTCCTGCTCCCCATTCTGGTGTTTTCAGTGTTCTATCTTAAAAGATTTATTTTTTTTTCCCACCCTGTAATTATGCATTCTCTTTGTCTAGTCAGGCTTCTGAAGGGTGCTGGTGAATGCTGCTTTTTTATGTTACCACTGGCCACAATATTTGATCTTGAAGTTACCCTTTTTTAGCGGGAGCGTTGTGTTTTGTTCAGGGCATTAGCATGCTGAAGTAACTCCTTGTGGAATGAGAAGGAAACCTGGACTTGAGTCTCTTCTGGAGTTTGAGTACTCTTTTTTTTTTTTTTTTTTTTTTTAATCAGATCTATACAGATAGAGCTTTATATTTTCTCTCTTAACCTATCTTGTGCCAAACTTTAGGTTCCCTGTCTTCTCTGAAAAATCTTTGCATTTAAATAACTCCAGATAAATCAAAAGCAGAATATACAGAGCAGTTGTTGTGGAGACACAGGGCTCCATACTACTTTCCAGACCAACAGTCCTGACTGTCTTCCTTGTCATTCCTATTATTTTTTGCATGTTTTCAGATTGCTTCATCCTTCCCCATCAGTTTGAAAATCAGTTCTTTCCTTTGTTTTGTCACAGAACTTCTGAACTCCCAACCCTCCTGTTAGAGGCCCATCAATATTTTCTGGGGTTTAGGACAATTTTTCTTTCATCACTAACTGGGAATTTGACAGACAGGAGAAATTGTAATTGTTTTCTTGTCTCTCTTGCTGGTGGTTTGGAAGAAGAATGTCCAAGTCGTCATGCAAGGCTAACACTTGTATGTACCTCTTAGTGGAATTCTATATAAACTTGGTCTTATTACTGCAACCTTTCATTTTCTGACAGCTCCTGCAAGTCATTCCTTCACAGGAGATGTTTTGGCAACTTAAACTTTATTTACGTGTGGGTGTCATGCCTGAAAACTTACTAAAGAAAGATGCTGACTGATTAAAAGTAGTCTTTTTGTATTCCAGTTGAAGAATTCACCATCTGTGATCTGTAATTAGACTTCTTACTAATTAGATAGAAAAAGCTGCATAGCGCCAAGTTTGAGGGGGAAAAATACTAGAAATATGATGTGATATATGGCTCATTGTTTTTATTGCCAAAATGTAAATAAAACGTTCCTCTCATGTCCTGGGCATCCAGAATTTCTTACCCATGTAGGTTAAACAAAATCCTTTCAGTCATTCATGACACTATTTTGGTTGCTATAGTGATACCAATTTCCCGTCTCAACTTACTGTACTTCAGAGGTACATGAGGCCTTTTCATCTTTCTTTTTGCCCCCCTCCCCCCTTTTTTTTGTATTCCCATTTTAGTCTTTGATTTTACAGATGCTCTTACTCAAGGACTGGAATTCCTATATTGTTGGTCTTTTTTTTTTTCACTGTCTGATGGAAACCAGAATAAATATGCTCTTTTCCTCACAGGAATAATGAAGATTCCTGTGGCTTTATTGGTACCCTTGCTGAGCACTGCACTATATCAAAGCCTTACAAAACTTTGTTTTGTTATGGGTCGCTAAGCTGGAGAAGCACATTTTGTTCACCTTGACCAAATCAAGAGCAGCTGCACCTAACCAACTGGAATTTACACACTTAGCAGCTTGTCAGCCATGATAGAAGTTAGGTTGGGTAAGATGCTACTAAAATCCATTATGAGAAATTTAGTTGGGCCAAGCCTCCATACTACAAGTTAATTTCTGTGACATGTGTAATAGAAAGGAACCATAAAACAGTGTTAGCTGATCAATATTCCCTTTGTTTCTCTACATATGGTAAAATTCATGTGAATTTGGTGTAAGGATCAAGCTTTTTCAGTGTGGTTGTCACTCCATTGGGAACGACTATTTTGTTTCCTACTCTTTCTTTGCGCACCCCTTTGAGGGCTGCTCTGACCAGAGATGCATGTGCACTCGTCCTGTTAGTCTTTGATGGAATTTTCCTGTCGAGTATGTGGTCTGATTCCCTCTTCAGTTTGTTCTCCTTACCGTGCTATGGCATTGCCACCAGAACCTTGATCATCAGCATATGAGGAATTTGGTATGCTATGTGAGATGTGTAGCCCTAAGCAGCCTCAGTTCAAAGGTCTGTGTGGCTAAATGCCTTTCTGCTCAGGAATCGCTCATACAGGTGAATGATGCTGTTTCTGATACAGATCACATGCCTGAAAACTCTGTGGATTCAGACAAACTGCTAGAGTTTTGAAGCAGGCAGGAAAAAAATCATTATGGAATAAAGTAAAAAGATTCCAAGTGGAATTACTGGATTTGGAAATGGGCAAAAACTGCATAGGGGAACAGTGCATATAGAACACTTTCAGGAAAGTAGGAAAAAGAAGTGTGGCTGGAAGGAAGTGTTGTGTTTGTATTTTAGCGGGTAATAAATGCTAAAACTGAAGGAGAGATGGGAACTGAAGAAGAGCGATGCATGTGAATCCCAGGATAAATTCATATCCCATGGAATTATACACGAATTAAGCTGTGCGGCAGTGATGTTTGTATAACTGAGACGGAATGCACGATATGCTCTTAATGTCTTTCTCATACACATATGATATTTTACTCCATTTTCTTTCTAACTTAGGCTCTCTTCTGATTTCTGTCCCTTGAGTAGCTGTCTAGCGTGGTGGATTTATGCTGTTTGTTCACCAACATTCCTGCTTTTCTGAGTTCTGTCCCGTGTGCATTTAGCATAATCTTTGTTGGCGCTTCCCTTTGCTTGTTTAGCTCTTTCTCCAAGGCCCTTAGCTCCATTCTGTCGTCTTGTGGGGAAAAATATTTCCTTCTGAGGTAGGACTAATTAAGTCTCCTATGGTAAAATCATCTTCTCAAGATACTTCAGATTTACTCTGCTATCATCCCTTGAAATAAGGGGGACTATGGATTGGTTATGGAAGAAAACCAACTTGCTTCTCATGCTCTTTTTACAGATGAAAGAAGTTTCTGTGGCTGAACTGGTTGGCTTTAGGTGGGTCCCAAAGCAGTACCTGCACCACACCATTGCCAGCTATTTGCTTTGGCAGCCAGAAACTCACCTTATGGCTCTGTCTTTGTTTTATAGTTTGGTTTTTTTTTTTATTTGTTGCTGTTCTTGGGCAGCAGCTGCTTGCTTCACTGTCTGTTTGTAGTTGCCTGCGTGTGGGCATAAAACCCATGCAAGGATCACTCTGCTGTGGTTGTAATAGCAGAAAATAGATGTATTTTCATCTCTCAAAAGATCTTTAGATCTCTTAAAAGAGAAGTGAACTGTGATTGTGCAGGGTGAAAAGGGTCTTGTGCTTTTTAGCTTCTATATGATGACACAAGGGATAACTGCATTTCTTTCTTCTTTTTCTGTTTCTTTTATTGACGCTGGGAATTCAAGGCTTGTCTGGCTCAGGGGAATCCATGGGATTTATCTTTTCTTGCTTTCTTTTGTACTTATTTGACTTCTTACCAGTGATTGGTGTAAAAGTATTTTTATTGGCTTTTTAACATTAACTGAATTGTGGTGTGTTCTCTCCACCTCAGCTGCTTTCATACGCTGTAACCACATCCAGGAGCCTGGAAGAATATTCTAGAACAAGCTAGTTACACCAGGTCAAACTTTAAAATTTTTTTTTAGTTGCTTTTTAAATTTTATGTGGGAATAGAAAACCTAGATTAAAAATTCTGTAAAACTAATGTTTCCCTAGTTACAGGCAAGGTAACAAGTCAGGTCCAAGATGGATCCAAGCAACAATTCAGGAAGATCAAGGATGGGAGTGGGAACAGGAACATGCATGGCATAACTCAAGCCAGGACCCTGTGCTGGAGCTGAAACAAAGATCCCAGGGCAGGGTACAAGAAGGTGCTACATGGGTTGGGGTCCAAGGTGACGCTGTTCAGGGCATCTACAGCCTGAGTGCTCTAAAGATCCTGACACTTTCTTGAAGTGTCTACTGAGAGAATCTCATGGCCAAAGTCACTGTGACAAGTTAGAAGTGCCCAGTAGAGCTGAAAGGTGCTGACTGTGGTGAGAATGAGTGTAGGAAGCTCATGAAGAGATGAGTGAACATCATTGCAACAGCAGGATGGCTGAAAACCACGGAGATGTATGATTCCAGTTCATGGCCTCTCTTACCAAGACTTCTTGTACAGAAGAGGCTGGTAATGGGAGAGGATGAGTATATTTCTTACAACAGCTAAAAAAGATGATAATTACAAGAGAACTACTCTGAAAATAAACAATGGACTTACATCACACTTGCTACAGAAGGCTGGCTTTCATAAGTCTTTGTGCTTTTGATGTATGAAAGGAACTGCAGGTGGTAATCAGGTCCTATCCCTGTTCAGACAGAAATCAATTACTTAAAATATTTAATAATTTAAATTGCTGGTGTTACAGTTTCCGTAAAAGATATGGATGCAAGAGGAGATGATAGTGAAGAACCAAGGTCAAATATCAGATTCTTAATGCTATCTGACTAATAGTAAAAATATTTGGTTTCCTGAGTCATTTGTCTTTCAAGTAGAAGACTCTTGTGGTAGGGGTATTTTTTACACAATGCACTTGGCCTTCTGCCAACAGATGAGCGCTCCAGATTGATACTAATGAAAGAAATATTAATGCACCGTAGCATGTCAATTATCTTGAAAAGGTCTGCAGCAACCATTTATCACTTAAATTTCACATCTTATAGCTGGGGACCAAATTGTGTTACATGTTAGAATAGTTCTGCCAAATTTGATCCATCATTAACTTTCATTTGTTGATAATTTGAACATGAATTTTTATTTAAGTTATGCATCTTTGTCAACTTGATGGAAATGTCCTGAATAGTCATGTTGTCATAGATGAGTGATGCTGTTTCCCAGTTGAGACTCTACTGTATTCGGAAGTGATTTATCCCTCAGGAAAAAAATACTAAGGCTGGGGACTTTATTTGTTGCACTTGGGAACAGGGAGAGGAAAGTGAGCTGTGGGGAAGGATAAGACTTCTGTGACTTAAAGTGGATTCTCAGTTGCTGAATCATGCACAGAAGCTTAGTTCTTTGTGATTCTTTGTTTTTGTGGGTTTTTTTCTACTTGAACCTCATCAGTATGATGGCTTTCGTTGCTAGAGTTACCAGGCTTCCAAGCAGAACAGAATAAAGGGGAAGGGTATCACCAGACTAAATTTTATTTATCTGCTAGGTGTGTCTCAGTGGATTGGGCGACATATCTACGGTGCAAGAAGGCAAATGAATCCATTGTAGAGGATGTGATGCAGTCACAGGTCTAGGCACTAAGCAGCATTAATATAAATTGCTTCAGACTTCTGATAAAGGCAACACCCTTGAGGGGTCTGGCAAAAGAGGGACAACATAGAAGCATCCCCCCCACCTCATAATATTAAGGGAAATACTTTGGCTGAAGTATTTAGTTGGACTTGTGCAGAATGGGATAGCTGCTTCTATTGACTAGTAAGGAGCAATACCTGGCAGGCTGTGGAAACATCTCTCCTTCCATGTAATATTGGACAGTTACAAAGCTCATCAGCTTCTTTTCCCTGTACAAGACATGCTTTTTTCTCCTTGCCTTTTTAGAAAGCAAAACACACACCATCTTGGATTTTTGTTATTTTGATCAAGAATTGTATTTTAGAGCTTTGTGGTATGCAGAATTCTGGACAGAGGGAGCTGAGAAAAGGCTCACACATAGCAGGTTTTAACCACAGTTTCATACACTTCTGTAACACTGTTTCCAGGAGTGTGGTATGAGGCCTGGTTTGAATAAAGAGAATGGGAATCAAATAAAAGGTATTTAAGCAGGCAAAAGATAGCTTAACAAGCTCAGGTGACACCTTCACATCATATGAATGGAAACCAGAGCGAAGGAGACAACAGAGGGTTAAACACCCATTGTAACACTATGGAATGCCTTGGAAATGGAAGCAAAGCCTTGGCACTGGGAAGAACCCTATTTGGTTTCTTTTTGGAAAAGCTGTGTCTGATCAGCATTCTCACCTATGTTTCAACGGACAATGCAAATGAATTCCTAGCAGAAAACTCAGGGTTGCTGTGTATGTTGTATTTGTACCTATGTTTGATTTAATTGACTCTTCTGAGGATCTGTAGCAGTATAAAGGTCTTAGGTAACCTTTCTTATTGCTTCATATAGTGATTAGGTCCTTACATTATGCATCAAGAGATCATTGCTGTAATCATTTCTCCATTATCCGTGGTATTGGAAGGTTGGTGTAGTCTTTGGTTAATGTACCTCATCCAGGAGAGTCTTGGAGTGCAATTTAAAGACCCTTGAATCACCGTGAGCTCTCCAGATTTCTGGAAAAGCTAATTAACTCAGTCTGAACATAAAGTACCTCTGTTCTGCTTTGAGACAAAACCTGGGCGAGAAGCAGAAAAAATGGGTTGTTGCTGCACCTCAGTAAATAAACCTTAGCATGCAGAGAGCTACATCCATAACCCTCTCCAGTTAATTGGCAGCTTGAATAATTTGACCACGTCTGGGCATAATTGACAGAGCTGCCAATGTTTTTCACCTTTGTCACGTTGTCCCAGCCTTACAGCGGCCAGTTGCTCGTTGTCGCTACTTGTAGGAACTGTTCTGACTCCACTGCAGTGTTTCCTGGGCGTACGGTTATTTCGGGACGTGGTGTGTCAAGTCCCAGTGTCTCTCAAAGGCTGGGGAAGAGAGTGGAGACAGTTGTATTTCTCGAGTACCATGCTAAACAAAAAGCCTGCTTGTGTGGTTTTATGGTGGTACCTCTTTCGGGAGCCATGGTACTTTGTGGTGGGAGTTCTTTTCTGCTTCCCTTGGCTTTTAAAGTGGAGGGTCAGTGATATTAATGCTGGCTGTGTTTAGAGAGAGTGCTGTTGAGATGCAGGCTCAGTTACGGTGCTGTCGCAAATACATAAATGTCAAGTTGCCTATGCTACCTGGTGTTAACATCCCTGGACACTTAATGCATCTGTTCCCAATTTCATCTTGCTTTAAAAGCACTGTGATTCACTAGAAAAGCACCCCAAGAAATATCTCAATTTGCTTGTTTTTCAGCAAGATGAATAGTGCTCTGACAAACAGGCATACGAACATCTCTTTATCAAACAGCAGTATAAAGATTTCTGATACGTGCATCTTTCTTAGTAAGAAAAGCTAAATGATTCTACCTGTCATACAGAGCCTATTTTACATTGGATTTTTTTATTATTTTATAGATTTTAGACTAGTCTTTGGATCTCTTGTTATTTACCATTTATTACTACTTTGTATCTCACCTGCCTAATGACGTTATCTCATCTACTTAGCAGCATTTAGAGTTGTTCTGCATGTTGAGATTTGTCAGAAAAATAAATGTTTGAGTCACCAAAAAACCCGACAAACCACCTCTGAGTTTCTCCCGGGTCCTTTGCAAGAATGAAAACCCAACAAATCCCAGGCATCAGCCAGTCTGTACTGCAGGACTTTGTAACTGTATGGCCTGGGGTGCTCTCTTGGTACTGTATCTAGAACCCAGATGCTCCCTTAGTCCGTGTATGTGTCTGAGGCAGAGACGATTCGAGTCTGGTGGTCACTGTTTAAGGATGAAGTTTAGGAATTTTTCCTAATGATGCATATATTTAAAGTGACTAGGGAAAGTTGTGGTGAAGCTTATTTACTTACTAGCAAAAAGCTATGTGAACCTAATGTGAAAACTCCATAGCAGGAGTAAGTCTGCCTTTATATCAATGCACTGCTTTGCTCATCACTGAGGTTACGTGGTGTGGCATGGTCACCTTCATTCTGGCTGTACCGTGGAAAGCAGCTGGATGCAGAAAACAGTGGTTTCAGAGGACGAGTCTTGGTCAGTCAAGTTAGCAGTGAGGTCCAGGGAATTCATGGTGGAATTTATTCTACTCAAAATAATCTGTAAAAAGGAATATCTGATACTGCAGTTGTTACAATCTTTCTGCTTGTTTGGAACCAAAAATAAATTTCACAATGTAAGCAGTCCTGGGGTAAAAGGAGAGTTACAACAAAAAGATCTGTAGCAGTAGAACATGTATCCTTACACCAAAGTGTGGCTTCCTGTACTCTGTGGAGGTTAGGTTCTTTCCCCTTATGCACACTCATGATCCACTGAAGTGTGTTATTGCCTTAGAGTGTTGCCACTTCCGCCTCTGGAGATTTTAAGAAAAAGTAAATTTAAATGCCAGGGATCTCTATAATTGGTTTATAACACCATTAAATTAGAGCCGGTGATGTCCCGGATTGACAGCATGTCTTGATGTTTTACTGCTGAACAGCAAATAACTCGTGTGGCATCTGAAATACGCAGCTGGATTTTGCAGTGCGGTATGGTCTAGGCTGGTCTGGTCAGCATTACATCTGTACAGTTCTACTCTATCAGGGGTGGCCAGGGAGCGAATCCACCCACACCTCTGGCTCCCCAGTTTGCTGCGGGGCTGTTTCTCTGTCCTTGCTAAGAAGAGTTTGACCACTGGAGCAGTGCAGCACTGAACACCTTCAGATGTCTGTGGCTGGGGTGTCCTCTGCACATGGTCCTGGGGGAGGATTCTCCTGAAAGGCTTGGGGCATGTCCCTGCATGCTCCCTTCCCCTTAGTCCCTGGACTGTGCCATCCTGCAGGACAGGAGCGCTTAGGCCAGGGGCGTGTAGGCCAGCCTGCTGTTGGTCTTGTCCTCTCTGGGAGCCTGTTGTTTCTCCCAGGTCTGTGTGAATCAGAAATAAGAGTCCAACTCTATGATTGTTAATCCCAAACCAGGCGCTCCTTCATCATCCAGCAGCCCAAGTGTGATCTGGAGCAGCACCATCAAATTAGTCAGGCAGCGCAGCATGAAATCCATGCTGGCTCCGTGCCTGATGCTGGAAGACAGATGTTACCTGATCCATAGGGGTGATTGGAAAGGTGCAGGCTGGTAATACCTGAGCCAACATAAAGCTTGACAATAGAAAATTAAGTTTTCAGTGTTTGCTTGTAAGATTTGAGCTGTCAGGGTAAGTTAACGCTGAAGCAGGACTTAGGTGGCTTTTTGGGAGCCCTCAAGGTAGCTCAGCTGTAGTGTCAAACTACAGCTTAGCTCCCATTTGGCTTCTGTTTGTGTAAAGCTGGTGGTGCAACTTGTGGAGGGGTGGGGAGCTGTTAAATGTCCTCAACTACTGTTGAAACCTTACCATGAGAGAGTCTTGCACGCAGTGAGCCATGTAGCTCTTCCTGAGCAGCAATGGGACCTGGCTCATCTTAATTTTTAAGTATGCAGTCTGAGCCTGGATACCTATGTGCTGCCTGTATGCTGTACCTTTAAATGAAACCAAACGCAGACGAAGCACACCTAGGCATGTTGCTGAATATTTTTCTTTCTTAGCTGTTTTTTTTTTTTAAAATTACTATTATTTTGAGCTTTTGTCTTGGGAGAAGAGGATTACAGTAAAATTAGGGTTTTTTTCACGTTATCAGCAACAGAATCTGCTCTTTTAAGGGCAGTGTTTGTAGCATCATTTCAACAGATGATAATTTTACAGGTGGCAGGAGGAGTTACTTGAAAGTCATCTCCGAGACAGTTGTCCATAGAAGGCTCTCACTGATGCAGATAAGTTTTGTAGCTTTTAAGGCTTATTCTGTACAAAATTATTTCATTTTCTAGGCTGAGACTACACCAACTATCAGAACATTGTCTTAAGGATATAAATTGGTCTGAAAGGATGAGTTGAAGGACTCCTTTTCATGGCATATTGTCCTACTGCAAGGGTGCAGCCATTAAGGGGAGACTTCTTGCTTTAACATACGTGGCATTTTCCTCTTGGAGACAGGCCATTGTTAGCTTTTTTCTAGCGTAATGAACAGTACTTTCTAGTTACCAGGTGTTACACCAGTAGAAGATGTTGTGAGATTCTTTTAAAGTACTATCTATAGGTGTGCTGAATGGCTTGTGAACAGGTGACTTCTTAAAAGTTTTGGGGTTTTTTTTCAAGCCAGCAATGCTTTCTGTTTTTTAAGAACTGATCTGGTTCAGAATAGGAGATGCAGATTTAACAAGGTATAGGGGTTTTGCTATATTCATGTAGAATCTAATGGGGCTTATTCTGATGCATCACAATGGACTGTATAAGTGATCACATTCATGTAACAGAAGATATTCATATAGCACTGACTGAGTCTATAGAGAACGAAAGAAAAAAGCATCACACCAGCCTATTCTGGTTTTGTGAGAAGAATTTTTTTCTAACTGCAGCCTCCGATCTTATTCTTTCCCACTGAGACATTCTTCAAAGCAGAAATTCATTGGTGTTATGAACATAGTCATCCTTATGGAGATGAGAATTAGATGCTGAAATGAAGTGTCTGCTTTTGTTTCTGTGGGGTTTTTTTTAAGCTCCATGACATGTCTGATATTTACAGAAGCATGACAGAACCCATCTCATAGCTTATCCAATTACAGTTTAATACTATAAATAGATTTGAAATATAGGGTGCTTCCAAGGTGCTATAGCATATGCATGATCATTTACCAAATTCTTGTGTGTTATAAAAGAAATCTTAGCTGAACATCACTTTATTTTGTTTATGTTCAGTCATGTTTGAAGAATTGAGTCTTGCATTAAGAACAGCAGAATTTAAGGATAGACAAACAAAGACTAGAAAAACCCCTTGTTTCAATGCATTTTTTTTCTTTATTTCTAAATTGCAGCTGATTAATGATATTCACTGGTCAATGGTATGAATGGAATAAAAGTTGGTTTGGAATGAATTGCTGCTGTCAGGAACACAGTTGTCCTTTAGAAAACAAGCTTTAGGACCTAATTAGTTGAATGCTTGGTATGTGTCTGGGTGCTTTGCTGAATCATGCTTTCTGTGTTGGAAGTACAGGGTTGGCTCCTCCTAATTGACTGGGTTTTGGGCTGTGGCTGAGCATTGGCTGGATGGGATACTGATTCTGGGAAAAACTGCACACTTTGAGCTTTTTTTCTTGAGGGAACGTCTTGTGCAGTAGGGACTATGTGAACTTGCCAGTCCCTTCTGTGGCACAACTAGTATATTAAACTTATATTGTTAAATAGAAGCCTGTGTTTCTGTGCTTCCTAAAGGTCATGGTTTCTGTCCCCTCTGAGCACCCTGCGCAGGGTGGTAGGGAAGGGTCATTTTAAGTTTGAGTATTTGAGAAAGTCACTATTCAGGCTTGGAAAATGTTGCTCATGCAGCTGAACAAGTTCAGGCTTGTTGCAGCGAGCTATGGCCACTTGCTGCAGCTGTGTTGCTTTTATTTTTTTTTTTTCCCTTAAGCTGTGGGTCCTTTTGGTCTGAAAGATTCTGTGGTCTTCTCTGTCTGTTTGTGTGCAGCATAACAATTAAAAATACTTTGTGTGTGGCTTTTGTTTGTTTTTTGGTTGTTTTTTTTTTTTTTCTTCATTAGCAGCATTGATTAAGACAGCGATTCATGACATTTTTGGCTATTAGCCTCCATTGTGATTTTCACAATACACCATTATTTCCTGTCTTCATAGCGGTTACTAGCCCAGGCTCCTTCTGTTTCTGCTGCAGTAGCAGGATGGGCTTAACAGAAATCTCTCTGGGCTCAAAAGAAAAGTGACTCATCTCCCCTTGCTCATCCGCTCGTGTACCTCTTAATAAAAAGAAGTTTGTTTAACAATTTGGTTATGAATATAGGGTATAGAGTCAGTCCTGCCTCTGCATTATGTTAATTTTTTCATTTGAGCAAATGTGTTACAAAGAGTTAACGTTATCTTAGAGCCAAGAGCCCGCTGTAGCAGTCCTGGTGCCCTGTCTGGCTGCTCCACCTCATTGCGGTAAGAGATGCGAAAGACAGGCTTTGCAGCTATAGCCCTGGTCGCTCTGGGAAACCAGGCACCCTGGCTAAAAATAGGTTCCTCTAAGTTAGCAGCTTTGCTGGTGAATACACAGGAATGAGAAGATGATTTGAGTAATACGAGATTCTCATTGTAGACTGGGAACCAGGGCTGTCTGGGAAGAGACAGCCAGGAGAAAGACAAAGACGTGGTGGTTTTAATCCCAGCACTGCCTATGTCTATGGACATTTTGCTACCCACTGTGTATTTTCTTAAGGCCTCAGTCAGGGTCAGAATTTCATCCCACTAAATGCTTTACACGTGTTTTTGTAGAGAAAGTGTTTGTCTCAAAGACCGTGAAGTTTTAGCAAATGAAGGATTATGGTTAGGAAAACAAAGAATTATTGTATACTTTGCTCATGGGGAGTCAAGGTGAAGGAGACTTCTTTAGGAGGTTTAAAATTTACCATCAGAGGAACTTGATCTGAGTTTTCTGTTTGGGATATGAGCCTCCAGACCAGTTCTCTTCTTATTCCCTTTGACATGGTGTCTTCCCCCTCCTCCTTCAGAGCTTTCTGTAACCCCACTTCTGGCTTGTGCAACTGAATGAGACTCCTGTCAGGGAGACTTCCATGGGATGAAGCCGTAGTTGTTGGTGCTTTATTTTACTGGTGGAACCAGCTCATGACAGCTATGGAAGATTTTCAGCTACATCATCTGTGGTATGAGGAGGAAAATAAAGATGGGGGTAGGGAGATGCAATAGATGAAGGCTTAAGTGGTCAGAATTTAAATCTTAAATTGCCAATTGCATGGCTGGTTAGAAAAAGGAAATGTTGGAAGAAAAAGGAAGCAGTAAACATGATGATTAAGTGGATCTTAGTCAGAGTAAATTATAGCATTCCTGAATGAAAGTCTTCTCTTTAACAGAGAAATCATTAAATGTTAAACTCACACTATTATTTGCGTTTCATTGGGTAGACTTCCATGTGCAGAAATATCCGTTTTAATTAGTGTTGAAAAGAAGTCTCGTGTACAGAGCACTGCCTGGTAGGTATTTTTATACTCTGTGAACTCATTTTATATGATGATGATTTCCTCTAATTTTTAATTAACATGTCTAAGTTAGAGTTGGGTAAAATGATCAGTGTTTCATTAACTGCCTCACACTTGGAGATCTCTGCAAACTTAATTGATATGGTTGCTACAGGATACTTTGTCAAAATGAGCCACACAGCCACTACCTTTCTCCCCTTCCTTTTCCGTGATACGAATTTGAGTGAAATGTGTGCTGCAACAGCATACAGCTTTACCTCTAAAATGACAGCATTTGATGTGGTGTTATATTTCAATGCAATGTTTCATCTAGAGTATTTCAAAACATTTTACAGACTATTGGAAGATCATTTGTTTATCTCTGGTATATAGTGTGCTGTGTCCATGTCGTGTGTCTGCCACCCCTGCCCCCTTGCAAGGAGTCTATATAACAGTACTTAGGAAAAGTGAGAATCTTTCTTGCTCCTTCTCTGTGGAGAATTATTGGCTCAACACTAAGCATTGCAATTAAAAATATACCTTCTAGTCTGTAACTAATACCCCGTAATTCATAATGTTTATCACAAATTATTAAAGCCTTTTCTTCATATTTATTGATACCAATGAATTCTAATATCTCACTGGAGAAAGTAATTGAGATGTACAAAGGCAGGATGGTTTGGTGGTAAAAGCTTAGGAGGCCTCAGCTCTGGTCCAAACCTGCTTAATGACTGAGGCCAAATAACTGGGTATAACTGCTGGTATACTAAAGAAAGTAATTTTTGGGGAGGAAGGGACTATTATTAGTTGCACTCATTAGTGAGTGAGTAATTCCTACTAAAATTGATATTTCTTCACTGGGAGAGTGGTCAAGCACTGGAACAGGCTGCCCGGGGAAGTGGCTGAGTCACCATCCCTGGAGGTAATTAAAATATGTGTAGATGTGGTACTGGAGGACACAGGTTAGCGGTGGGCTTGGCAGTGCTGGGTTAATGGTTGGACTTGATTTTAAAGTTCTTTTCCAAACCAAACGATTCTGTGATTCTAAATGCTTTTCAAGGAGCGAGTTTAGGCTGTAGTTATTGTAGCTATAGGGTTTCTGTTGCCATACTGTGATAATGAGAGAGGATATGAAAACAGGAGAGGTAAAAAAAGAGCTGAAACCTTGTGATGTACTCAATACTCTGCCCATTAATTATGACAGCGAGTGGAGAGATTGTAAAATCTGAGTGGAGATGCTATCTCTGAACATGCTTTATCACAGGAAAATCAAGACCATTTACTGTCTGCTTATCATACATGAGTAGAGCTAACTGCAATAGCAGCAGTAGAGTTGATACATTATAAATAATTAAAACAGGTTTTTGTGAAGCCATTATAAAAAAGAAAGTAAAAACTTTGTTTTCTTTAAAAATTGGTGAAAGTGTTTATGGTAAGAAAATATGCTTGGTTTCCTCTAAAAGTTTTGGGCTTAGAAATTTGATTAAGAAAACTTTTGCTTTAATATCTCATGTGAATATCATATTCTAAGGCACATGAGATTAATTTAAAATGAGTTCATGTGACATTAGAATTGCAGAAAAGTTGAGGTTGGAAAGGACATCTGGAGGTCATCTGGTCCAGCTTCCTGCTTAAAGTAGGGTTTACATCAAAAGTGAGATGCAGTTGTTAAGGGCAGGGCCAGGCACATTTTAAGATCTCCTAGGACAGAAATTCCTTAGCCTCACTGGGTGACCTGTTCTAGTACTTAAATACTTTCATGGTGAAAATACTTTTGTTTTTATATCCCCCGGGAATTTACCCTCCAGTTTATGGTGGTTCTTCTCTTCTTCCCAGCCTCTGGCAAGAATGTGTCTCTCTCTTCTCTTTAGGTAGTGGAAGATGCTGCCTTAGCGCCCTCTTTGCCACTAGGCAAATGGAGCTCACTTACTTTTTCTTTTCTGTCCTACAGTGCTCTAACCATGATCCTTTATGGGACTCACTCCAGTCTGTCAGGCTCTGTTGCAGCTGGATCCCCCAAATGGACCCAGTATTCTAGATTTTGAGTGTAGCTGTTAATAGGGAGGTGCTGAGCGATAAATATCAATGGTAGGATCCCAACAGCTACCTGGATGTAAGGGGTCTTAGTTTATATGCCAGACTTGCCATGAGAAACTGAATGCAACCTGGAAGGATGAGTTGCATAAATCTTTACCTCTACTCCTTACATTCCAGTTCTGAGAAAAAATGGATAGGAGAGAAACCGAGTTTGAAAGATGAGAGGACAGTAAAGAGTGCTCAATTACAATGGCAATATTAAGTACTAATTCTAAAGCTTCATTTTCCTGGAGAGGTGACAAAAAAGCATGTTACGGAGAGGTGAGTGTATGTCTCTTAATTGGAGCAAGTACCTTGCAAGCCCTCAAGCTGACTGGAACCACTTCAGTGCTAAGCATGATGTAATGCAGTGAACTTTTAACTGTTTCCAGTTCTACAATTAGGACTGCAGCCTACTGCATTAGGAGGATAAAATTTATTTTTCCTGGTAGGCTTTTTAGTGTTGGGTAAATATGACAGTCAGAACACATGGTGTTTCCTTAAAAGCTGTGAATTCAAATGATGGCTTAGTGTTGAAAAAGGATCTTGTGTGTTTGCAATCCAAGGCAGGTCTGTCAGCTACGGAAGTCAGAGGGTGTTTTCCACCAGCTAGATTAGTCTGTTTGGGGCAAGTTCCAGGGAAAAAAGAATTCTCCCTTGAGGAAGTAGTGGGGACTGAAATCACAATTTTGTGAAAGCTCATTTACATTAGTTTCTGGGCTTTAGTTCTGAATCCAACACTAGTCTATATTTACATATTTTCAGTCTCCAAGATGGACACTGACACGAATTTTCCTGTTAAGTTTTTGCATATGGTATGAAAACTGCTAAAATAAGGTTGCTGTATCTGAAATAGCTGATAAAATTATGAAGTTCCAGCAAAATTCATTTTGATACAACCAGATGAAAGGCAATACATCAGGAAACTAAAAAAAAAATAAAATATGGGTATGAGGTTCTCGGGGTGGAAGGCTGCTTTGGGAAGTAGCAACCCAGAAGTCAATGTAAGGTTACTGGGAATAGCTTGTTCAACATGTACTTTAACTGAATTGGTATGGCAAAGAGAGCTCCTGAGGTTTGTTCTTGATGCTGAAATCCCTATCTGTATTTGTTAACTTAGAAGACTGTTCTGTCTTTCATATTTTTTTTTTTTCCTTCTTGTCTCCTGCTGCAGACTTTTTCTGGACAAACTTGCTCTTTCTTCTGCAGAAAATCAGTTTGATTCTACTGGCAATTAGCCCAGGGGAGCAGAGACCACTTAGAATAATTGTTGCTGGGGGTGTAGGTGGAGGCCTACAAAGCCTAAGGCTGAACAAGAGGAGGCAGATTAGAAACAGCTCTTTGGAGTCTGAGAGATAAATAATGTCAGGGCTTGGAAAGTTCTTGGATTCTTGGGGAGAACCTGGTGGTGTGGATGAAAAAATGTGGAGTACTTTTGTATGTATCTCTATTCATTTCCACCCCCACCCCACCCTAATTTTATTAGGTGTTTTCCAAGTGGACTTTCCTTTTTAGGGAAAGAAGAACAAAATGTTTAATGTAGTGCTCTGAGCAGCTCTGTGCTGGCTTATGACAGAATCTCTATTCCTGGAAACCTGTGAGGAGGTTGCTGTAAGCTAACTTAAAAGGTATATCCAGTACAAGTTGGAAAGTTAACCTGTGTTTGCCTCTGGTTGCTACTGCTGCTCATGGGATCTGGTGCCCTAACCTCAAAATTGTCCAGAGTTCAAGAGAACATACTCTGAAGATACGGGATAAGGTGTGGGGAGAGGACCCACAAAAAATGATCCAGATGCTGGAAAACAGGCTTTATGAGTTGAGTTGAAGGGAGGCTGGTCATTAATCTTATGAAAGAGAAAAAGGTCAAGAGGTAATGTGATTGCTGTGTCTAAGTACTTATATATGGACAATATATTTGCCAGTAGGGGCCTTTTAATCTCTTAAACAAGGACATGTCAAGATCCTGTAGCTAAAGATCGAAGGTAGACAAATTTAGTCTAGAAATAAATCATCACTACCTGGCTGTCTGCATAAATAAACACTGGGACTCTTTATTAGAGTGATGTATGTTAAGCATGTTTGAGTTATATGTATTTGAGCCTGGAAGGGAAGGAGGAGAGGAAGCTGGACAGGAAGGACCAGGTGATCCCTTCTTGCTTCAGACTTCAGTTTATTCCTTTCATTTGAGGGCTACTTGAGTGTTCATTATGGCTGCAAATCTCAAGCAATATGATAATTATCTGAGACCTTTAAGCATTAACATACAGGAGGTCAGGAGAGATCCCTTTTCCTCCTGGATATGTGCTTGGGTCTAGTTGCGGTCCCACCTGTCCAAGTGCATTGTCCAACAAACTATTTTTCTTCAGGGACACACAACTTGGGATGAGCCAGTGCCTGTGAAAATGGATGCAAAGAACCTAAAGCTTTGGCTTATCACGTTTGCATAAAAAAGACAGCCTTTCAAGGAAATAAGATTGTGGTTTCTGCTTTGAGGGCCATTTCCACTGCCCAGAACTGTTGCTGCTTCATTGCTCTGCCTAGAAACCATCTTCTCCTTACCCTGTGCCACAGGCAAAAACAGTCTTGATTGTGGGAATTTTATTCCTGTCTCCCCTTCATAATTTAAGAGCAAATCAATCATTCAGAATAAATAAGAATATCATGCCTGTGTCTGATACATAAACCTTCAGAAATAATCATAAAATCTTAGCACAACATATAAATAATGAATAATGTTGGGGGAAGTTAGACTACAGGTACATCTTAGGAGCTAGAACCTGCACTTCAGTACATCTGCAGGCTAGACTACAGAATGCCTTACAAGCAGTGTGAGATGACCAAGTACAGAAGTGAGTCACTGTACAGTAAAAAAGAACCACTGACAGGAAGGAAAAGTTTTTATTTCTTGAAAAAAGTGTATTCTTGGGGTTTTGGGGTTGGGTTTAGTTTTTTTTTTGATCATTTGGTTGTGCTTGTGTTGGCTTTTTATTTTGGTTTGCTTGCTTGCTTTCTTTTCCCCTTTTTTCTTCCTCTTTCCTTTATAGTTCAGGAAAGAATTACCTTCCACCCTAGGAGACGTTTACCTCTTAGCCTTTACCCAGTTGGATTCATTATGAATTAAGGCAGAGAACTTATCTTTTGCGACCATTATCTGTCCTTACCCACTACAAGGATTGTTATACTTTACTGTATTGAAGGAATTAAGGTTGTATTTGCAATTTCTTTGAAACACCTATTTCCATAGATTTGCAGCTCAATTTTAAGCATTCTGGATAAGAAACATTTAGCCACAGGCAGTGATGTAATTTTTTTATCTCTGTCCTTTTTTCTTTGGTGTCAAAGATACAATTTTAAACAGCATCATCCTCTGAAGCTATAAAATAAAACTGGCTTGGAGGCTTACTGATTTTCCCCCCTTTTTAATTTTTTTCCATCCCTGTACCCCTCTTCCTGCTGAAGTGGGCTGGACCCTTTCTCTAGTCTGTCAGTGTGAAAAAAACAGGAGAGTCACTGCAAAGCTGAATGGTAATTAATTATTAAAGACAGATCCAGAGGAATGTATCTATAATGCATTGATTTGTCGGGGGAGGAGTATGTAAGGTGCTTGCTTTCCCTTTCCCCATCCCCCCTTTTATTTTCAAGAAAAGAAAGACTTAGCTGCTAGTCTTGACTTGTAGATGCAAATCCATTTTATAAACTTCAGACTGAGATGCTTATTAGTCATAACTCTGCTCCTGGGTACAGTGAGTATTCAGTTTGCAGTTCTCTCAGCCCTTGTTCATACTACCCAGTCGTGCCCAGCCACAGGCTGTTAGTATTCATTGCTCCAAAAAAATTATAAAAAGGACATCCCTAGGTACCAGGACACTAAAACCAAAACACAGGCTTGCCTGAGCTGTGATCAGAGACCTGGCACATTTCCCTAAGCTCTCTCTTTCAAGGCAGCAAGGAGTAAATATTTCTTAGGGGTGACGATTCTCCAAATCCCTTAACCTGCTGAGAAAATGGACACTGCTTGAGTTGGAGAGGAACCAAAGAACTGTATCGATGTTTCTGAGCATCTGTTTTCCCCCTCCCAGTTGATGCGTTTCTTTGGTAGCACATCTACTATATTTTCCTTTTGTTCATGGGGAATTTGCACTATTTCCAGGTATCTGACAATTCCTGGTTTTTCAGTGTTGTTCTCTGTCCTCTACTCTGAACCCCTTCTTCCATGTGTTCAAAATTTTTTTGATGATTGTCCTGCTGTGCCTCAGTTAATTAGTGCAACTGCTTGAAGAGCAATGTGTGTTCTGTCTCCTCCCTGAGAAATGCACTTTATGGAGCTCATGTCCTGACTCCGGGAAGGGAGAGGGAAGTGACCAAAAAATACCACTTTGGGTAAATTGCAGTCTATTTGTTGTCATAGAGATTAAAGGATGCTTTCACCTTCCTTGGACCAGGGAATATGGAGGGGACTTGATTTCTTTCCCTGCTGATAGGGAATCAATGCCCTCAAAATTGCACAGGTTCTCTGAGCTGGGTGGCTTGTAAATATAGGCAGGAAATCTCTGGGCTGAGTTGACATCTCCCAGCGCTGAACTTTAACATCTATCATTTCTTTCCTCATATAGCAGCAATAATGATACTGTATTAATTAACTAATACTCTTTCCTCATATAGCAGTAATAATGATGCTGTATTAATTAACTAATACTGTAATGTGTTATGCTTGCTCATTTTAAGTCTCTGAAAGAAAGCCCGAGGCGTTTTGATCTGTATTTTTCTTATATTGTGCACAAGAATTTTCATTGGGATACCATTTGCACGTTTGACTGTTGAAAGTCAAATTTTTAGCTGAAATAAACTTTTGTTTCTTTATTTTTGACACTGCTATTCCTGAAGAAATGTCAGTGTTCTCCCATTGGGAGAAAGAGAGTTCATTGAAGAATTGGCACTGAAAACAGGAGATTTTTTTTCTTTTTTTCTTTTTTCTTTTTCCTAAACCTTGATCAGCTTTTGACATGCTTCTGTCTTTGGGAGGTGGCTGAGTAATCTTGAATGGATGTTTTATTCATTTTATTGTGTCTACAAAATAAAATTCTACAAGCTATTTCTTGGGCTGGATTGAAAGCATCTTTCCCCTTCTACTTGCTGTTGAAAAATAGAGCCCTGTTTCCTGATCTAAGAAGATCGATTATGGGATATGGAGAGGTTGGAATATTCTTTCTGTGCTGACAAAAAGATATTTTTTTACTTTGTTTCAAAATTAGGAAATTAAAGGAGTTAAATTCTGTTCTTTCAAAAGACAGTATTTTTTTAAAAAAAATTGATTGTGGATTCATATAATAGGTGTGAGGTAATTTCCAGTAGTCTGCCTCTGACTTTCTATTTTACATTGAGTGAACTTTTTCTTTTTTTTGATTTAATAAACGTCTATTTAGAGGGACTTTCAGGAGTGTAAGTTCCCAATAGTTCCCGCTATAGGATAAAAAAGCTTCCATTATTAAGTATAACCCTGGCTGTTCTATTTGAGTAGTCTCATGTCCCTTATAACTTGACATTTAAAGTAACCCATTTGTACAACTACGTGCATTTTTTGGAAAATACAGCATGGTTGTTTCTGTTGTTCTTGTATGAGAATTTTCCAAATGCTGGTTTTATCAAAATTGTACCCTTCCCTTCATGAAAGAAATTTCAAGATCTGATTTGCTTTTAATATGTTTAGAATGGGCTTAATCCAGATTCCCATTGGTTTAAACAGACTTTGGATCAGACTCAAAATAAATGCATGGGTATGGAAGTCTGAGGCAGGAGAAAGAGCCATTTGCTAACAACGTTGAGCTGAAAAATTGCTATGGGGTTTGGGCTGTATCCTCTGCAATCTGGTTACTAGTGCTTCCTGTCATGGCATCAGTTAAACCCCAAACTCCAAATTCAAGAAAAACAATTTGCAAGAATTAAAAGGTTCGGATTTTTCTCTTTGTTTTGGGATAAGGTAATTTCCATAAGAAAAAGACTATTGACTTGTAAACAGAGAAAGCTATGCTGTAAGGTTCAGAAATAGAATGTAAATAGAGAAAGGCATTTACAATACAAATATAGAACAAACTCATTAGGGAAAAAGATTGGAAAATAAATAGCAGTTCCAGAGAGATGTTCAATATGATGAAGGACAACAGCAAATGTTATGTACACTGTAGAGAAGTTTTGGCTGCTTAATAGTATTGAATTCTGTAGTAAAGTACCATGGCATGAAACACATCATAGTCACACGTGCCATTTTGGAGAAATGAAATATGGGTATTTTTTAGTAGTTAGAAAAACTAGTCTGCTGCCCTTTCTGAGGTGATATATAGCTGCATAAGTTTCTTCTACCTCCTTCTGCAGATTTTCATTTATTTTTTGGCAGAAAGGCAGATAAGGGGAAAAATGAATTTTCCCCGTGCTGAAAATGTTGACTCTTTGGCACAGGTTATATTGCATGTCAGATAGGACACGAGTGGTATGGAAGCACAGAGCTGTACTTCAGACCTCCTTGCTCTGCAAAGTGTTTGTGCGTTGTTGTTAAGTTACGGGTACTGGAGTTAGGGTAAGTGGTCTTGAATGGATGCAAGACTTGGGTCTGGGAGCATCATGCATTGGAAAAGAAGATCCTTAAGGTTGCTGGCAAGAAGAATTTATGTCATGTTGATCCTGCCTCTTGTTTTTCCCTCCTTTTATATGTTGTTTTCTGCTCTGTGTGAACTTGTGCAACTCATTTAAGTGTGGATGCGTCCACTCTCCTTCTGAGAGGGTCAAGCTGGTAGTGGAGGTCCTCTGCATGATAAACGAAAAAGGAAAAAAAAGGTAGTCCCAAAGGACCATTCAGATCTAGATAGGGAAAACTGATCTCCAGAGGTATCTGTCCCTTGGGACTGGTATATCCAGGGATAAACCAGAGCACAGTATGTGTTAGGTTGGAAAGGACCTTTAAAGGTCACCTATTCCAACGTCCCTGCAGTAAGCAGGGGCATCTTCACTAGATCAGGTTGCTCAGATATCCATCAAGCCTGATCTTGAATATCTCAGGGTACGGGACCTCCACCACCTCTCTGGGCAACCAGTGCCAGCGATCAACCTCCCTAATATCTCTCTGC
The DNA here is from genome assembly GCA_027925045.1 of Hypotaenidia okinawae. Classification (NCBI taxonomy): domain Eukaryota; kingdom Metazoa; phylum Chordata; class Aves; order Gruiformes; family Rallidae; genus Hypotaenidia; species Hypotaenidia okinawae. The sequence continues at coordinate 97,047,751 of BSDF01000004.1, forward strand.
CTCCATTTCCCAACTGAAAATTGACAGTACTTCTGCCTTATGTTAAGGGGATGCGAGATGCCTGAAGTTACCGCATTTCTAACAGAAGAGAGCTGTGAGGAGGAGTAAGTGTTAGAGATAACTGTTCAGAAGTGTTCTAGGCATAAATTAAAAATATTTTGCTCCCAAGTCCTGTGCTGCCTGTTATACATACTCGTATATCTGTGAAGACAGAAAAGATTAGTTCCCGTAACATGAAGAAGTTCTTAACATATTTCTAAGACAATCTGGGATCACAGGGGAGAGACCAAGCATGAAAAACATTAGTCTCTGAAGGGGAGAATTTCACATTAAGAGTTTGTTACTGAAACGGCTTTGCAGCCCTGGCTACAGCCTGCTAAATGCTGACATACAAAAACCGTCTCCAAAGAAGCTGTCGAATGTTTTAAGTCTTTGCTGGAGTAAAATAAAGAAATATAGACCTCATTTATCAGGTCCTACAATCTTTTCCTGCTTGTATCTACTTGATCTGAAGGTCATTTAAAATGTATTAGAGGTTTAAGATTGGAATGCAAGGCTAATTTGAAACCTGTCTCTAAAATGACCGATTGTGTTAATATTCTTCATGCTGGTTAAACTAAACCGTTGTGTCTGTGTGACAGGACGGCATTAGCTAGGGATCCAGAGTGACGTGGCATTGTCTGGTGAAATAGCTGTTTCTTTCACAGATAATGCGGTATAATTCCACTTAGCTTTAATGGCCCCATGGCTCTTAAAGTAATGAACACCTAGGGCAGAGGCTGCGTGAGGAAACACAAAAAGCTGGCAAAAAATCAGCGCTCACAGATTGGAAGTCTCCCGGCTTGGCTTTGGTGTGAACGTGGAGAACTCTCCAGCAATCCCCCCAGCCCCTTCCAATGTTTTCCCTGACATATTTGGCCTCTGACCAATTTTCCCAACTGCTCCCAAACCCCTTCTAATAGTCCCCTAACCCAGTTGGATGTTCTCTCAGCTCCTTTACGCCCTTTTCATTGGCACAGATGTGAAGTTGTGCCGCTTCAGGGATAATGCTGAAGATAAATGTGCTTTCACCCTTCTTCCTCTCAAAGGAGGTCATTCCTGGTATTTTACAGTGGCTGAATTCTGTTAATATCATTTGAGGTGTTCTAAATTCATTCTGCATGTGGCAACAGGGAGCAGAAGGGCTTGGTGTTTGAGTGGGAATGGTCTCCTTTCACACCATACTGGGGGCAGCATGTTGATACTTCTGCTGAAATTAATTATTCTAACAACATAAGGAGAGGTGAAACAGTTAAAATGAGAGGCAGATGTAGAGACACCAGTATCCACTTAGTAAAGGGTAGTAAGGGGATCATACTGGCCCTAGTCCATCCCTTCGTGAAGCTAATAGTCCTTGCTCAGAGAGGCGCTCATGCTTTGCTGGAAGGGTGACTGTCCTGGGGGAATAAAGGACTCTTTTGAGACAGCACTTGAAGTAACAGGCCCAGGTCTGTTTTGTGTTACTCCTCTTTTACTAGGCAACCTCCTGACTGCTTTTCCCCCAGCTCTGACTCACTCGGTCCAGGCTCAATTTTCTCTCTGGGATAAGGGGCATTAAAGTACCCCACAGGATATTAATGCTGTTCAGTGCAACGCACAAGCTTCGTACCCAAAAGGTGTGAAACAAATTTTGCATCTGCCTCTGCTGTGTCTGTGGTCTTCTAAGATATTAACCAGCATTGCTCTGTCACTACCATGTATCTGCCTTGATCTCCTCCACGTGTGTCCCAGTGGTATGCCTTTCAGGTGGGTGTGTGCTGTTGTCCCCTTCTGTAGATCCTGTGGCCATGTGTAACGTTTTTATTTATAAAGAATAAATTCAGGTGCCTACAATACTCAGGCAACATAAAGTCCAGTCCTTATTCATGACAAGAAGAATATTAAAGATTGTGACTCTCTGGCTGATCTTGATGAAGCATCAAAATCCTTGTTCCCATATACAGTCTTATAAAACCCCTTTATGATAGGCAATTAGAATCATAGAATGGCAAGGGTTGGAAGGGACCCCAAGGATCATAGAGCTCCAACCCCCTGCCACAGGCAGGGACACCAACCTCAGGCCTGGAGCTACACAAGGTTGCACAGGGCCCCATCCAACCCAGCCTTGAACACCCCCAGGGACAATTAGGTCTTATTTGAGCACTGTAAGCCATTCTTGGCGATAATGAAATGTGATTTTGAGGTCAGTGGAGGTGGATGCAACCTCTGATAAGGATGATGTTATCAGGTACAATGATATTTAATCATTTTTGTTCTAGTGAAGACAGAGCAGCTGTGAGGGAGTGTAACCAGTATGAACATATCTGCCAGCAGCGCTGTGTCAAATGAGCAGTTTTCCCAGCTTGTGGTATCCTCTACAGATGTTTCCATATGTCTTGCATAATAATGTCTTTTTTGAAATAAAGACTATAATTATTTTTGTATGGTAATGTTTTAAAAAAGGAAGCTCTGACTTTCTAAAAGTGATGCAGATAGGAAGCTTACTTTCAATTCTTACATTTTTATATTTATAGTCACTGTTTTATATTTTCAATTTTTATATTTTTTTATAGTTCACAAACAGTGCTTAAAATCTCATCTATCTTTTCTGGTACTGAATAATTATCTAACACTGATGACCAAGGTGAATTGTCTATCCATAATGCTGGATTCCTGAAATACCCAGGAGAGACTAAAGATGTTTTATATGTGTCTCCTTTGGATGTCAGATATGCTTCATCTCAAATTTTCATGGGATTGGAAGAAAAATATTGAGACAGTAGGTTTGTTTCTGCAGGATGGGTTGTTAATTTAATTATTAGAGGAGATAAGTCAAGCTAGTCTATATTTAAAAAAATTTACAATTGGGAGTCAAGCCAGACTAAGGAAAAAACATTCTTGTTTCATGCTTTAGAAATTTATTCTCTTGGCATGTTTGTGGGTGGAGATTTAAGAGCTTACCAACCGCTATGTTAAATATTTAATCCTAAAAGTCACTGTGGTTGTAGAAGAAGGCAGTGGCAGAGATCTGGAGGTTTTTGCATCAGATGGGACGTTGCTTTTGACTGTTTGAGAAAGAACAGGAAGTTTAATTGATCAAGTAGTTAAAATGTTAGATGCTGTTTCCCAAGCTGCAGGTTTAATCTAGAATTCGGGTCCCTGTAAATATGTGCTTCAGACTGAGTTGCTATTTGCATCAGGGAGCTCTGCATCTGCAGCGTGTCCAGAAATCTCAGAGATGCCTCTATTGGTTATAGAAATGAGTAGCAACATGAATGTTATCAGAGCATCAGCAGACCAGGTTGGTTGAGTGATTTTACATATGCTTTGATTTTTGAAGACTAAATGTTAAATGTTGCAAACGTGCTCATGGGCCAGGGTGCCACCTAGAAGTTTGTGCTTATCCAAGCAGACAGCTGCTAAAAACAGAAGGGTCAGCCCAACTTACCTATCTTTTTGTACTTCCCCCATTATTCTGTATCTCTTGTTTGTCACTGTTGGAGACGTTACTTATCTAGATAAACATGTGGTATGAACCAGTGTGGCTACTTCAGCCATGCGACTGGCTTACTGTCAAATATGATTGAAATCAGCCAGTGGATTTAGAACTATAAGGTGCAGATGAGCAGCCAAAAGCACGTGTATACGTTGTACTTGCAGCGCTGTTGCAGAAACACAATTTTCTTAGGAGTTTGTGCTGAAAAATCTGGTATCAGTTGTTGGTGATGTGAAGGGTTCTTGTTTTCTGAGCTCTGACTGTAGGGTCCTGAAGGCAATAGGTTGCCTTTTTGTTTTGTGATTGTACAGTGCCAACAGGACATAAACCTGTTCTGTGCTACATAGTGGATTAAATATATTAGATATCCTAAAGTTATTCTTCCATATAAATGTTTGCAGGGTAATGTGTAAAGTACTGATATTTAACATGATTTTGAATGCAGAAGCAATCCCAGCCACCACTTTCAAGACTATGCACTTATTCAGCTCTTGTGGATAGAAATGCCACTTAGAGAATAGGAATTGAGCCATTATTGTGTCTTGCCTTGAATTATGAATAAATTCACTGTACAGTATTATTACTAATGCTTAAGACAAGTGCACTGGTTCGGTCAGTGGCTTCATACACAGTAAATTCTCTCTTCTTCCAATACGATTTAGTTGTAAGAAGCATAAATCTAATTCTTTAGGTCCCTCATGTTAAGTCATGGGTTGCTTTTGTGAACTTTATTACCAGAGAGGAATAGAAGCTTATACAGTGAATTCTTAATAGCTTTAGTAATGGTCTAAATGTCTCATTTTTTATCTTTCATCATGATGCTGCAACAGAGCAAACCTAAACACTTTTTCCTTTACAGTTCTCCCAAGTGTAATCAAATTGTTACAGAGCTATTCTCAGTATTATGGCAGATGGTCCATACAATAGACCTGTGGTAATACAACTCCATATTGATAATGTCTTGGTTTTTGCTTTTCTTTTAAGAGTATTTGTTTTAAATAATGAATATGAGCACTAGTATCGACTGTAGCCTGATACTTGAAGAGCGTGCCTCTGCAAAAGTGCAAATGACTTGAGGGATTGAAGCAGCAGTAGGTGGTTACCTATAACAACTCCAGGTACCAGTATAGGTTGGGGACTGGCCTTTGGAGAGCAGCGTAGGTGAGAGGGACCTGGGGGTCCTGGTGGACAGCAGGATGACCACAAGCCAGCAATGTGCCCTCATGGCTAAGAAGGCCAATGGGGTCCTGGGGTATATTACAAAGGGTGTGTTTGGTAGGAGTAAGAGAGGTCCTTCTCCCCCTCTACTCTGCCCTGGTGAGATCTCACCTGGAATATTGTGTCCAGTTCTGGGCCCCTCAGCTGAAGAAGGACATAGAACTCCTTGAAAGAGTTCAGCACAGGGCCACTAAGATGATTAAGGGAGTGCAACACCTTCCTTATGAGGAGAGGCTGAGGGAGTTGGGCCTCTTTAGCTTGGAGAAGAGGAAACTGAGGGGTGACCTTATTAATGTTTATAAATATATAAAGGGCGAGAGTCAGGAGGATGGAGCCAGGCTCTTCTCAGCAATAGGACAAGGGGCAATGGGTGCAAGCTGGAGCACAGGAAGTTCCATGTGAATCTGAGGAGGAACTTTTGTACTGCGAAGGTGACAGAGCACTGGAACAGACTGCCCAGCGAGGTTGTGGAGTCTCCTTCTCTGGAGACATTCAAAACCTGCCTGGATGTGTTCCTGTGTGATTTAGTCTGGGTGACCCTACTGTGGCAGGGGGCTTGGGCTAGATGATTTTTTGATGTCCCTTCCAACTCCACACATTCTGTGATTCTGTGAACTTATTAGGGACTTTTGATTATTAGTTGCCAAGAAAGTTTTGGAAGTACGGTGGGGGGGTGGTTGGGATGAATTACTAGGCTATGTCTGGAACATCTTGAACTCGCTGACATAGTTCCAGCTTACAGTACAATAGTCCCAGTTTAATAGCTGAAAAGGTGAGTTAGGCTGTGTTCTTGAACAAAACAGCAGCTTATGTTCCAGTTATACAGAGTATTAAGTGCTGGTTCAAGTGACATGCATAAACACTTCTTTTGATTTCAGTTCATTTGCATGAATTACATTAAGCAGATGCTAAAAAGTGTGCAAGAACTTGAGTCTGTCTGAGCAATTTCTTTTCCTGGTAGCTCTGGGCACCCAAAAGTATTCACAGTGCACTCTCACCTTCTACTAATCTTGGGAAAACACAACAACTTGCAATCATACATTTAAAAGTATGAGTCTTTTGCTATTAAAACTCCTGAGTTGATGAAAACAAAAAATACTTTAGATCAGAAATGTCGGGGCAAATAAAGTTTCATCCAAAAGAATCACCATGTATATGGAAAAGGAGAGATCTGAGTTAAGAATGATCCATGGAAGAAAACATTATGGAGGAAGCATAGGAAGAAAAAAAGAAAGTTTTTTCCTTAAGTAAACTTTTATCGAAAAGAGAAGGATCTTAGCAAATTCTTCACAGAAAGGGGGGTGGGAGGAGAAAAATCCCCAGAGACAAAATATAAACACAACAGAAAGTGATTGATCTAAAATTCGTTCCTTTTTCCTTTCTCACCCCTCTTAGGTGACATGGTGATGAAAAGAGAGGATTAAAATGGGCCTCTTTAAAGCCAAAATTTTATTAGGAAATGATTAAAAGCACATTGTGAATCATGTGAAAGTTTGCTCATTTTTGGTCCAGTCTTGCTGTAAAGCATCTTCAGAAGAGGGCAAGAAAAAAGAGGAGAGGGGGAGGAAATACAGTTCATTTTACTTTTAATTATTCATGGATAATACCACCTGTGGAATGCTTCATTTTTCTCTTGTTCACTGAAGACAAGTCTATAGTCAGAAAGGTTTTTTGGGTCAAAACCAGCCACAACTCTTTTCTTTGGAGAATGGTTTTCAGCTGTAACTACCACCATGACAGTGATAATCTACCCAGACAGGAACTAAGTTATAGAAGCAGGGGAATGGTATGGGGGAATCAAAATTCTCTCTGTGCACCCCCAGGTCCCCCAAGAAGATGAGGGGAGGATGAAAAGGTAGTGGTAGAGAAATTTTTGAACTCTAAGATCTCCTAGCCTAGAGGAAATAGTAATACAAAAAAAAAAAAGCTGCATTGACTTTATCTGTCCGTGAGTGAAGGCAGTATGACCTGGTTGAGAATCCTACCCTTGACTGTTGTTCAGCTGCTATTGTGCTTCAAGTCTCTCTCCGTCTACAGGCCACCAAAGTGCTTTCTCTAGGACAGCCACGTATATGAACCATTGGGTTCCATCCAACCTGTAAAATGTTTGTAATTGTGGAGCCCTGTTGAAATTAAATCAGTGAAACAAGGCTCTGCTCTTACAAACAATGAAAAGAATCTGGAGATCCTGAAGACCTTCGTGTTTTTATTGTGAAAGGATTCCTCCTGTTCTTTGAATCTGATCATTAACTGAGAAGAAAAACACCTAGTTTTTCTAGTTAGCAGGATTACTATTTAGCCTGAAGAGATGTCCATGCTCCAGAAGACAACGCTGTAAAATTTCTTAAATGGCTGACCTACATTTTTCACATAGTGGGATGAAATCCACTGGCACAGTTAGAATAGTGGTCAGGTCCTGGTTCTTGGGTTGCGACAGGAATCTGCTAATGGTGTTTAAGCATTCAAAGATGGTTCATTATGTTTTTTCTTTACTAAGTCATTCTCCTTACCTCTGAAATGTCAAATATAATGTATTTTAATTTTTGAATGATTTACCAGTTATATTGGAAAACAATTGGTATCTGTGTCTCAGAGCTATGGCTTAGATTAAGGCACTAGTCCTGCAGTGTAAATAAGACTTCTTGCTGTATATGGATTCTCCCCAGTGCAGTTCATTCATCTGAAGTGTGTGGAACAGTAGCTTCCTGATTTGGTGTGTGCATTCCCTAGATGACCTGCAGCTACCACTGAGTACAGTGAGCTCGTTCCTTGTTCCTGCAAGTCTTTGACACTTACATCAGGCTCTGAGTTATAGAAATGGCTGGTCTGGAAGGTTCTTTGTTGGTGTTTGTTGGCTCTGACACACATTGCTGAAAATCATCTGAATGAAAAAGGTTATGGTTGTACGGTGTACAGGGATGAAAAATGTTGGCTTGCTAAGTTCAGGAGTTGGTCTTTGGTTCTGCATGAATGTAAGGAAGCAAAGTGTAATATCTTATATATTTTGATACTTTTTTTTTTGTTTTCATATGCCAAATACTCTTTCTTGTATCTCTTAGAAAAAACCCCTAGGTCAAATTTGTGGCCTAAGAGGAATTTCAATTGTTCTGAAAAGCACAGTCTGAAACTTTCCTTCATAATTGGAGCCAATAGATGCTCCCAGTAGTGAATTTTCTTTCTTTTTCTCCTTAATTGCAAGCACCAGCAGAAAGCTGTAGTTAAGACACTGACAATAGAATAAATAGCTGACCTGATGGAGCATGCTTGGGCTGCAGCCAGGAATTTCATCAGTAGATATTCCCTACTTTGGGAAATGGTTCCTTCTCTTGCCTTTGTCAGTCTTGTAGTAACCTATTTAAAATTAAAATGTTTTGGATTATTTTCTTTTGTTTATTTCAAACCAAGCTTTTATTTTTTATATCATCAAATTCCAACAGAGGGGTCTGGTAGATTGTTACTCCTGAGAACAATAGAGATTAATACCGTTTGTGAATTAAGAGTTGCTTGTGCTTCTACTTAAATCAACATACATCCAACGATGTGTGTTGTGAACTTGTTAGGTTTGGATAACCCTGAGTGAGACTGATATTACAGATGAGTTCTGTAAAATGTTACTTTCAAAATGCCATGTACATAACACCCACAGTCTGGAATTCTGTTCTCTCACAAGCTCTAGCTTACAGAGACTGTGGCATAGATGTGTCATCAGCATAGTAATTATCTGAATAACTGTGGTGAATGCCTACGGTTGCTGTTTGCTGGAGACTTCACCTGGTGGTCAGGAGCAGAGGAAGTGCCAGTGACATAAGAGCATGCTCCAAGATGTTAGAGTCTGATGTTGACCTCCTGTTAAAAAAAAACAGCAGCTGTGTGAGGAATCATAGAATGGTCTGGGTTGGAAGGGACCCCAAGGATCATAGAGTTCCAACCCCTTGCCACAAAAAGGAGGGTTCTTCCTGTTCTACCTCTGTGGGGTTGCTATGTGGAACGTGGGATAAGAACCATTAATATGGCTTGGCAGCAAGTGAAGGAAATCTGCTTTAAATGATGTAAATGTAAACTGTAGCAGTCAGCTTGATACACCAGTCATGGTGCTCTGTGTTGTCTGACCCGTGGATTTGTCAGATGATGAGTGACTGGGAAGTGTTTCTTGCTGACTCTTCTCATAGGTTGAAGATGTTTTGCGGATGGCATTTGTTTTTGTATTTTGTTGGCTGTTGGTGATGTAGATGAGTAATTTATAGAGCTGCTTCTTGAAGGGAAAAAAGTGATACTTCTAGGAAAAAAACCCGAAAAACAGACAGACATGAAAGTTGCGTTTCTGATCTTGTAGGGAAGTCTAGAGCTCTTTTTCTGCCTGAATTCGTTATCTGGTTAATCAAAGTTAATCCCCATTGTTTAACACTTTGGATTTTAAAAAAACCCAAACCAACCTTAAATGTGTATCTAGATGTCCAAGAGAGTTGCCTCTTAAATTTTAAACTAGCAACCGGATTGGTTCTTTGTGCTGAGAAAGTCATACAGATTGCCTGGCGACTGTCGTGTTTGGGGGGATTTATGTGACTATTCCAACTCCACTGCTCAAGTGAAACGGCCAATCTTTCACAAACTCACCAGGTTTGCAGAAAGCTTAGAGTGCTGAAATCACTCTTCTCAGAAAGAGAAAGGAAAAAAAAACAACAAACCAACCAAACAGTCCCAAAGCAAAACTGGTAAGAGGTAAAAATAAAGTGAAATGCAGTTCAGATTTTCAGGAGCCTCACTTTTGTGTTCAACATTCACTTTTGTGCTCACCAGAACAATGCTGCCCATGATGTACTTCTCTCTTATATCAATTTACATATACCTCTCTTATATCAATTTACATATATAAATATATTCTCATTTTCTTTTTAGGTGATCCTGATCCTTACCAAGTATTATCATACTGACATGGGGAAAGTGCTGGAGAGCTCTTTGTGGAGGTGAGTTCTGGGCTTTTCCTATATACCCCTTCACCCCTACCCCCATTCTCAGAATACAACTGTCTCTCTTCTCTTTCCCAACTGCTGCTGAGTTGAGTTGGTAGCTAATTAATGCTAATATATAGCAAGATCATCCAGGTTGTCATGAGCTCTTACTCCTTCTGTTCCTTAAATGCAGTTCCTGCAATTCAGTAAGAAAGAGCTTGAAATGTGTTTTAACAGTAGGGACAATGACAGAGAGTATAAGGTACCTTCCTGATGCCACTTGGCAAGATGCAATTTTCCTTTTCTTAGAAAGTAACATAGAAACTTTGAAATACTTGCTGTGTTGAGATGTGTCTGTTGGGAGCTCTTCCTGGCTATGGTACTATATTGAGGTTAGTAAATAATCCTTCTTTGGAAGCAGTCACGATTGAATGAAAAGTAATAACCAGTCTAGGTTATATTGTGTCTTATGCCAACTGAGAACATGTAGCAATCCAAATCAATTTCTAAACTGGTTCTCATTTCCTTAACATTGATGAATTAAGATATCAGTATGCTTGTTGTCTGTGCGTGTACACATTGCATGCTCGGGTGTGTATCAGCACAAAACTGGGCCTAGGGTACGTATGCGTTACATGCGTCATGCTTGTTATCTCTTGTGTGTTAACTTCGCTTTGCTAATTGGGCTGTTTGTGCTCTTAATTTTCTGTGCATCTGTATAATGTCAACCAGAAATTTTTACTAGACCCATTATGTATGCATTAAAAGTGCAAGTATTTCCCTGATACAAATAAATACAATATTGCTCCAATGTTTTCTATGTTACATTTGCTAAGTTATCTGTAGCAGTTGAAGTATTCCTGAAATTCTCTTCTGGGATATTGAAATAGTTGTTAACAAATGGCAGGAGACATTTGAGGAGGCTTAGGTGCAATTCTTATGTAGCCCATAAGCTTCGCATCTAGAAACAAGATGGTTTATCTAATACCTTGTGGTTTAGGTACTTGTAAATTTTATACTGTCCCAAGAGGTTGTACGGGGACTCAACCTTCATCTGTCTGTGTAAGGAGCTTCATGGGGACAACACAAGAAAAGAAGTGGGCAAGGGACCAGGGAGTGGCCAAAGTCTGTGACCAGGACATGCTGCTCACCAACTCTGTTGCTTGTTTTGAAGAAGGCTGCTTTATTTTAGCCTTGATGGGTTTCTCATTGCGACAGTGTATCTTTCAAGACCTTGTCTTTAAACTAGTAGCTGAGTAGTACAGTCTGGCCAGGGGCAGTGATCTGTGCAGCACAAGGGTATTTTCAAGTAAAAAAAAAATTTTAAAAATCTGGTCATGAAAAGGGGGTGTTCAGAAAAGAGAGTAAGATCAAAGGGAGACTGCTTAGTATTGGCACAGGACTGGCCTTTTTAGGGCTATGATGGTTCATTTGTGTTTATCCTTAAAATGTACAAGATGTGAAATTAATTGCACATTTGTTTCTGTTTTAATTTTTGTCCAACATCTTGTGCAAAGAAGACAACCAAATGGCAATGTGGCTGCTCCCATAATTGCGTAAGCACACATTACTCTCCTGTTGGATGTCCCTGGCCTATACAACATGTGCAATATGTTTCAAGTTTTGCTCTCCACGCGTCAGTGTAATCTATCACTGAAGTCTTTTAAACTTACTCTTCAAAATAAACTCTCTGCTCTTTTTCAAAACAAACATGAAACAGGCTTCAGATAATGTTGCTTTCTTTTGAGAACATAAACACTTTAAACAAGGTCATTCAGACCTTGCTGACAGCTGGTGTAAAGAAGAACTGGTGTGAACCGCATTCAAATAAAATTGATGCTGGTGTGCATCATAGGGAAATCAGGCCCTTTTACTTGCAAGTAATAGATGTACCACATGCTTTGGTTGTTTATAAAAACTAGGGTGGAAAAGCTGAAAGGAAGGAAGTGTTGAAGGTTAGGGGTGGTAGCTGGTCCATCCCTGGGTATGTTCCACTCTGCACTCGCCTCCTTCCTCTGCCTCTGCCCACGGGGATGTAGAAGCGGCACATGTGGTTGTCAGACTGGGGGAGTTACAATGTGCCCGGATCTGGAAAGGCACAAATGACAGCAACCAGTGCAAACATATCAAAGTGCCTGCCTCTGCTGTGATTCTGTGATTATTTGTACTAAACAAAGTAAAAATAAATACAGTCTGTGAAGTCAGGGAACTTTTGTGATATTCTCTGTGTAAAATGGATTGGGTGTAAATTGGTGGGGCTCCATGTATGCTGATGTAGCTGGGATGTGGTGCTCATGTTGGCAGCATGCCCAGAATGCCCAATGTGTATATTTTAAAACCTTTTTTGTTTTATTCCCTTTTGCATTCTTCTCATTTGCATCAGAACAAATATGCAGTAAAGCAGGTGAGAAAAATGTTATAGGGTCTGTTGTCAGCAGACAAAAGCCGTTAATCTGTGTAAGGTTTTTGTGCCCTATTAGGGATGGATCCTGTCCAGTTATTTCCTGAATCAGTCCCATATTTTTCTTCTTCCTATCTTGTCCAGCTAGATAATACCAGACACTTCATATTCTCTTAGTCTAAGTGAAAATAAGCTTGGTTTATAACCTAATCAGTCCCCACCAGGTTAAATTTTTCATGTTGTTAAATTCCATTTTCATCTTGCCAATCGGTAAATATTAACCTAGTTTGGCATTTACCAGTTCTGTTGCTTCTTGAAAACAGCATCTTTCTTTTCTTCCTCTAAAACATATTTCCTCTTCATCTTTCCTTTTCCTGCCTGCCTTCCTTCCTGTTGGTTTTTTCCTTGCTAAGTGGAACTGGGAATGAGAAGGGAAGGGTGACTCAGTGGTCCAGTGGTACTTACTTGTTCTTAGTGACCTTGGAGTTGCAGTCAGACTTTTAGGAGTAATGCAAATGGTGTGAAACAGAGGTATGTGCCTGGGGGAGTGCTTTTTTTTTGTTTGTTTTAAATTTCGGAAGGATTGGGGGAAAGTGGTTGTAAGTGATGAGTTTCTGTGCATCTACAGAGCGGTATTAATTTCTGTAGATAACTTATGCCTGCCCACACAGGTCAGGTTACAGGATTGGGAGGCCTAAATTTTAATTACCATGGAATCTTTTCATTGCTGAATAAACAGGGAATATGGTGCTGGATAATGAAAGTCTTAACAACCTTTTACTAGTAGCATCCCTGTCTGATTACACTGAAGGGGTGGATGCATAAATTTTGGTGGAAGCACGTAGTTAGAAAACACCAGGGTGTGCTTCTCAAGGCAGCTATTTCTGATACTTTGCTAATTTGCTTATTAAGTAATTGGTGAGTTTGGGGTAAATTGGATAGTTATTTGACACAAAATGAGGTATGGGAAATAATCAAAGATGGCATCGTGAATGTAAATTAAAATAACTTTGAGAAGGAACAGAGGATTGTTTTCAGGTATATTTTAGAGTTTCTAAGCTGCAGTATGTATTGGGAATACAGGTTGGTTGTCCTGTTAGGCCTCATTAGCATAATACAAAAAACCCTGATACTGTGACTAAAACTTAAAATTCAGGTACTAAAATTGTCTTCACAAACTGTGCTTACATTGATGATACTTTGCATACTAGTGCCATTCCTGTCAGCGCTCACACACATCTTTATTCAACGTGTTGACTCTATGAAGGACCTGCATCAAATGGACCACTTAGGTTAACAGATACTTGAGTATGCATTCTCATATGCTTTATGGGCTAGTTTGGGCATAAATGTACAGGTGCACGTGTTCTACAGCCTTGGATGCCTGCTTGCATACGTTGTATGCCTGCAGCTTTAGATGTATATACTTGAACCTCACAATCTAAAACCTTAGCTTTGAATTGGTAGCCACTAGGAAACAAATACTTATATACAGGCTTGAGTTGGTTAATTCTTATAATGACTCTTGGAAATATATATATGTTATTTTAATTATTCCATTTTATACACAAGACAACCTGAGATGGTAACTGATTACTGAAGGTTATGCAACGACTTGGCACTCTGTGGCCATGGAATTGGCTTCCAACTCTGTGCTTAGGCTGGCTCACAGTCTTGTTTCTGGTATGCATACAGCCTTCCCCTTCTTAACTTCATCTAAGCAATGAATAATAGATGCTGAGGATGATTGCTAATAAAGTTTTGATTGCATATTATCAAGCTCTAATGATATGGCAGCACTAATGTGACTTGCTGTGTAATTGCCATTGTTCCCAATGGCATCACCATGTTGCTATTGCTTCACCATGGCAAAATAAATGGCATTATTTGATGTTAGCCACACTGTTAAATCCTCTCAGCATTGTGTGCTGTACCCCAACCAGGCCTGTTTTGAGAGATGGTGGGATGTTTTGCCTCATGTTGTCAATAATGAACTGCTAGATGAAGAAACAGACTTCTTTGATTGCTTAAATGTGGTTGGTTACCCTGTAGCTTAACATCCTGCAACTCCCCACTCCAAATGCAGCCTGAGGAGGGAGCAAAGTCAGAGGGCTGTGTAGGATGTTGTGGGTCCAAGTCAGCGGCCAAGCAGCTGGAGGTGAGAGCAGTTGGGTGTGCCTCATGGACAGCATGAAACTTGGCAAACCTCAGGGCATCAGGAATGTTCTCCCTTTGGTGGCCCAGCTGTTTCTCTCTGCACTTACAAAAAGCCACGTATTGAGGGCAAGACCTGGTTGTACAAGCCCATTGGCCATCAGTAGTGATCAATGCACAGTGGCTACATGGTGCTCTGGGCATTTACACAAAGGTTAAAATCCAGACTGCGAAGAGCAGGAGTTTCTTTCAAGGTTAGATGCGGTGAACAAGATACCGCTCAGGAAAGTAAAATTTGCAGACCTTGTATGGCTTACAGTGTGCAGGAAAATTAGTGTAGGCATTTGTTTCCAAACTCCTTGGACTTATAGGTGAAACTCACTTCACCTGTTTCCTGGATTTAATTTAAAAAGTGAAACAAACCCCAATATAGAGTCTGCTACCCTAGTGAAATTCTTGGCGTGAAGTGCTGCTTAATAAGTGAGCAACTGTATTCTGCAGCAACTTGCACTTCCAGACGGTCTTATGTTGTGGTTCTGCTTTGAAAAGTGACTTTGTAGAAATGGCCCCAAGAGGTGGAGTTATTGAGCATGTGATTTCCATATCAAATTTGCTCTCTTTCCAAGTAAAAACAAAAAAAACCCTAAAACAACAAAAAAAAAAGCCTCTTCTAATTATTAGACCAGCAAACTCAGCTTGGGATCTAATGTCTAGCTGTGCATTCTCTGGCTAATGCATCATCCAGAGCAATGCAAGTTATGCAATCAAAATACACTGTCCTCAGTTATACCTGTGCAGCATTTTTGTCCTCCTATTACCTCCTCCTTTACATCTGTTCTGCAGTGAAAAGATTTTGGGCAGTATTGTTCAAAAGGCAGTCCTACAATTAGAATTTTATATCTCTTGTTGAACAACAGATTTTTATACTCTCTGATAATATTTCCATATTCACCTAATAGCATTGCGAAGACTTTCATTATCTTTGCTGCAATTTCTGTCTTGCTAATAATCTACAGTGCATCATTATGAGTTGAATTGTGCAGGAAAGTCTCTATTTTAAATTTTTTGGGGGGTATTTAAAACGAGCTGTGAAACCACTGTTAGAAAGTGAATGTAGTGGATTTCAGCCTGCTAGCAATGTTTTATTATGGGTATTACATTAGAAAAAAATACAGATAAAAGACAAAGGAAATTACAGGAACATATTTTGGCAAAACTTGGATTGTGCAAGATATTTAAGAAATGGTTATTGACATTTTTGTTGGGTGGTGGTATTGATTAATGGACTGAAGGGTGCCGATGTTGCAGTGTGTACTCTAATGGACACATGACCTCCCCCTAGTCTTTCCTAAGACCAAGACCCATCTCACTGGCAATGACCTTGCTGTTACCTTGGTGTTGCACTCATCCTGTCCTGCGTTTTGGCTGTAGCTGTTGGTTGTTCGATAAAGGAATGAACTTTGGCCATGGATGTTGGGAACCTTTCTCTGAAGTGTGACCTGTAGACCCCTCTGAAGGAGATGTCTTTTAAGTGGCTCTCCAGGGCACAGGATGTAGCTTAAAGAGGTCTATTTATGTCTGTGTTACCATAATAGCATTTAAAAAATATTTTTATGTCTAGTATGTAGGAAGGTCTGAAGTGGGGGAGAAAAATTAAAAAATCCCACAAGCAAGTAAAAGCTACCGAAGTTCATCCAAAGTTCTTTACTGCATATCTGTTGCTCACAGATGAGAGTGCTGTGTCATAACTACTCTTTCAAGTCTTGAGCAACTCAGACTGGTGATGATTATTTCAAATGTTTACTTGTTTCTATACTACTTTGTGAATACACAAAGAATATATGACATATGGATTATGTTGGAAGCCTACGATATATACAGTTAAGAAAAGGTTCTTGCTTACAGTCCCTTGTGTGTGTTGGAGCTGGTTGCAGCATGGCTGCTGAGCATGTTGAAGGTATCTCAGGACAAAGGAATTTAGCTACTTTACAGGTTGATTTCTACTTTTTAAAAATTCTTTTCATTACTACCCCTGGAAAATAAGTTAAATCATAGTGATGTATAGCTTATAATGAGTAAGTCAATTCATTAAAGAATAACCATTTATTTTAAATGGTTTAAAAATCCTGTCTCATTGTTTGAGTAACTTGAACTTGGGTAATAGAATTTTGGATTGCTCTAACTGGAACCTGGTATCATAAACAAATTTGTAGGCACAGTCTGTATGGGAGTTGTACCACAGGTTCTTGTTTTAAGTGGATTTCTTTTGTCTGGGACTGACAGTAGTAGAATAATTAATCTTTCCTACCCAAAACCCATCCAGGTCAGTAGCAGTAGGAAGTTTGGGAAAACTATACTGATGTTTCCTCAGATCTATCATGGTATCTTATTGCATAAGCCTCCCTACAAGAAATGACCATCTTTCTTGCTAGTCTCAGCAGATGGCTTTCAAATGAGAAGTAGAGAAACAATTTCCTTCTCTGCATTAGTCATCAGTGGGGTTTGTAGTTTTGTGTGTGTGCTGCTTTTGGCCTTGGTCCCTGCATAGAAGGGGGAGCTTGCCTTGGCACTGCCCACGGTCCGCTTCTATACGATCAAACCGAGAACTGCAATGTCAGAGCTTTTATTGTGGCGTGATTCCTCTGTACTAAATTCATATAAAAACAGTTGAGCCATCAGTTTTTAGCTAATCAGAAGTACTTTGCTGCATTGTCATCCATTAACTCTCACTGTCAGCAGGCCAGCACAGCAGGGAGGTGCAGGGCCCATAACCTAGGGGCAGATGGAATGACACCATATATATATTAAGCAATGTTTCCTTTGCCACTCTGCAAAAAGGAATAAATAAGAAACCACAATCAAAGCAGCTAGTTTCATTGCTCATCACATTTTTATGGTGATAAATGAGGTATAAAAACCTGAATAGGTATATTTTTGAAAACTGACAAGGGCGAAGTCATGGCTTAGTGGAGCATCTGGTGAAGTAGATGTGACACTGCACTTGGCAACTAGTGACAGTACTGGTTCTACCTTCCAGCCAACTGTGTGACCTTGTTTGTTCCAGCACTTTCTTCCACTTGGTCTTTGTCTGATTTGTTTCTTTAAAATATGAGCAATTTGGAGAACTGATTGTATAAGCACAGTGGGACCCCAGTCAGTGTGGGGCTGTAATGTGGTATTAATATGCATAATATGAATGAGCTGTAATGCTTAGGGATGTTTTGCGGTTTGTCTCCTTAAAGTTGCTGGCTAGAGCATGAGAAGGACAGGAGACCATCAGAGAGAATTGACATACCATGACACCCATCCAAAAACACCTGTAGTTTTCCTACAAGGCAACTAATGACAAAGTGCCCTTTCTCAGCTGCTGTTTTGCAACCCCCTGCTGCTTCTCTTAGTGCTGGGCACCTTGTGTCACTGGTGTGGTATGTGGCAGGCAAGCAGCTTTGCTCACTCCTGTAGTATGCATGGCTTGCTCCAGTGCATCCCCTGCTAGCTGATGGCAAATTAATTTGGTTGTTGGGGCTGAATGAATGAACAGCTGCACAGTTAATTATGCAGAATGGTATAGAAAAATGTAGTGTTAATGTTTTATACTCTCATTATCCCTGCAGTTGGAATATATTTTTCAGTGTGAAAATAACAAAGGCAATATTTCCCACATAACTTATTTATTAGGAACTTTGTATTGTTAGGCAGCTGTCTCTGCTTTAATTTGGGAGGGATTGGGACAACTGAAAAATCCATACAGGCTGATTTTTAAAATGCAACTACAATACTGAAGAATTTGGGGTCGTGGGTACTTTACAGAAATTAACCCCACCTCATAGTAAGATGTAAATGCCTTGATACTTTTTGCTGTTCTGAAATATGAGAGTTTCTCCTACACCTTGCCACTTCCTGTTGAACAGTTGGCTGATAATTAGTCAACTGGAGATCTGTTCCAGCTATTTTGGGGGTTCATGGTGGTGGATTTGTTTTTCATGTGATACTTCTTACTTCTGCTCCCCTCTGTCCGCTTTGGCATCATTCCTTCCTATTAGATACATGGAATGCAGTATAATGATAGCAAATTATTTGGCTTCAATAAATTGCCATTGTTGAACTAACCTTCAAAAGAAGATATTGAACTTTCTCACCCATTTTCCCTCCTGGTGCCCTTTTCTTTCTAGCTCTTGTCCTCCTTCCAGGGGACTGGGTTCGTGTCTCTCAGGCCTGGCTTCTCCAGTCCAGCCTGAAGAAGCTGCATTTTGGATCACACACTAAGGGCTTACAAAAAATTTTTGTGTTTTTGCCTAACACATCAGCTCCACTCAGGCTTTTGAGGTTGTTACAGAGCTCATGTCCTGATGGCAACAGGGCTTTTCCCTGGTAATTCCATAGACCGACATAGTATTTCCATGACTTGTGGGCATGTTTGATCCAAATTTTCTGTCATAGGATCTGAAATGGTAATTTCAATCTTGGGGCAGAATACTCCTATTATTGCATCCAGTCTGTGTTAGTGTTTGGGTTTGGTTTGGTTGGGTTTTTACCTCAAATCTGGGATGTACTTTCTTAGCCAAATGAATATTATTTTTCTTTAAAGAGGTTACATGCAGTTTGAATTAATGCCTTTTGATAAAAACACATTACAGTATCAGTGAAATTGAAATACAGCCACCTTTGGGCATAGCCAGGGAAACCAGTAAAGCAGACATGCAGTAAAGTGTGCTTTCTTAATATCAAAAACATTAACAGTTCGGCTCAAAAGGATCTACATCATTCAATCTTTTGATATCCAGTCTTCCAAGATTTCCTTTCTGGCAGGAAGAGGATGTATGGTCGTGCTTTCTGTAGGATTCAGATAGTTCTCTGTAATGCTGATCTGTCCTTAGGATTGCTGGCTGTTCTGAAGACTTCGACATAAAACGTTAACACATGGGAGAGAAAATTATTTTAAATTTTACTCCCTGCCAAGAATTTGGAGACGTATCACTGTTTAATCTTAATGCTTACCATATGCTGTCCACTCCTTAATTTTGTAATATCTCCTTGGGATAGAATTTAAAAATAAAGTTGTGTTGTTCTGAAGTGCGCTGGCTAGAACCTGAGCTTTCTCTCCCTTTACCCTACCCTTAGGCAGTGTCTGTACTAAATACTGCTCTCAGGTTTTCAGTAGTTTCTGATTTGCTTTTTTTTTTTCAGCCTGCCACACAAAATAAGAAAAATAGTAATATTTTGCTTTTTATCCTCATTTAAAAAAAATTGGAACAGAGATACACATAATAGTTTATTACATTTTATGATTTTGGGTGCGTAATACTTAACTCTTGGTGGTATTTTGGTGCCACTTTCAGCTTAGTTCAGGGTCTGTGTGAATGGGAAGGACGCACCAGGAGATGTTACTCCTCTGTGCTGTGAAGGGGCAGTGCTTCCGTACAGCTTCAGGTGAATATATGAATCTTTAAGAATTCCAGAGTGGAAAGCATCCAAGAAGCACATTTAAATAAAATTAAATAGGGAAAGAAAGTTAATTATGTAAAGAAAAGTACGTTACATGTATACTGTATAAAGCACCTGGACTTTGCATCTCTCGCAGCGTTACCTTAATAGGTTGCATTTAGAGGAGACCTTGACTCCTTGTTTAAATAAACTTCAGGTACAATATCTTTTAACATGTACTTGTATCTGAAATGCAGAGTTGTTTTCCAAAATCTTCACTGATAATTGGATGTATTTCTGAAAAGTCACATTAACATTTGTATAGTATGCAAATATGAATAAATATTTTTCTCCTGATTTTCATGTAAACTGGAAGACTTGGTCTTAATACTTTCAAATAGTTGAGTTTTTATACAAATTGTTGAGATTGTATCTTGTGAATCCACACAAGCTGATGTTGTTACAATGAACACCGTTGTTTATTTCTTCTTTAGCCTGTTTGGTAGAGCTGGGAATAAGACCTAAGTTTCCTGATTCCCAGTTGGCCAGTTTCATGTCTGCTTTACTGGGAAGTTTCTTTCATATTGCATATATCGGAGAATAATTTTGGAGCTCTGGTGGCAATCAGGTACTGCCCCTGCTCAGAGCTTGGCGCTCTGCAGAAGTTAATCAGGCCTCTCATGGTGTCGTCGTGTCCAATTCTGAAAATCCTCCAGGTTGGAGACTTCATAGCTTCACTAGGTGATCTCTGCCCGTACTTTGCTGCTCTCAACATGAGGGCTTGTGTCAACTAAAATATCCCACTGTGCAGCTTGTGCCTCCCATCTATCATCTTTTCACTGGGTACCATGATCCTGTTTGGTTCCCAGGCTAACCAAACCCAGTATTGCCAGCCATTTATCATACATCATGTGCTCCAGCTCCCTCAGCGTGTTAATGACCCTGTGCTAGACTCGCTCCACGTTGCTGATGTGTCTCTTCTATGGAGTGACACAAAATTCTTTTATTCCATACGTAGCAGTAGGATGGTCTCTCTGCTGCTTTCCTCACATAAATAGGCCATGCATGGGTGGATGGTTTAGAAATGCTACAAGTTACCGATATGAAAATAAGTGTGAAAACCTCTAAATGCTGACGTTCGTAACAGTGGAAATTAAGATTTTTAAAAAATTACTTAGACACTCAAGTAACTTCATTACCTCTTGAAAAAGATAATGTTGGTCTTGTTTCATTGAACCTCTCAGTGTAGGAACAGTGGGGATGCCAGCATTAACTTTTAGTCCTCAAGGTTTTTTTATGCACTATGAATTCTTGATGGGTTTTGATTTAGTTGCTAGTACATTATTTATGACATCTCTTGGCTGCAGCTGCTGTAATCCACAAACCAAAGCCAAGCCTATTGTTTCTAGTCTTAGAATTGTAGTTTGCTGTGGAGCAACTCACAGGTATTTAGGTAGGATATGCTGTAACTGGTTGCCACATGGGTTCTTCTAAATAATGCACTAATCAGACTGGATGACAGGTTAAAGAATTTTTTTATCTTTTGAAGATTTGTCTACCACAGGTAGGCATTATTGTGGCCACAAGCATTATAAAGATTAAGTTTTCCAGGAAAAGTAGGAGAATTATACTCTGTTTGGGTTGTTTTTTGTTTTTTGGGTTTTTTTTTTTGGTTTTTTTTTTTAATTATCCTTCATAGTACTTTTAATAGAAAATATTGAAATATGCAGAACAGAGAATTTGAGGACAAGAAATCACATACTGATCCTGGGATGTGGGTAAAACTAAAATCTTATAACGAGCGGACTTCATACAGCACTTTTTACTGCTTCTGGCTTTAAAAAGTCTTGGACAGTTTTGAATCATTTTTAGTTTGACCTATACTTTCATACATGCATGTTCTTGAATGACAGGGCTTCAAGAGTCAAAACTGGACACCTGAAATCACTGAATAAAAACAGCTGACTGCTTTAAAAGGTTGTTAAGAATGGAGAAGAAATTCTGAGAGGTGTGATTTAGTGGATTTCTTCTCTCTCAGTATCTTCTCAACAAAGCTTGATTCTCTTGTGGAGTGTATTGGATGCAAGCTAGCGATGCGAAGGAAATGGGATGAAATTCAGCATTAGCTCTGAAAATCAGAGTATACAGTAGCCACTCCGAAATCTGAGAGAAGCCAATGGGTTTGCCTCTGTTTGTTGAGCAAGTTTGTGGAACGGTCTTGGCCACAAGAACATGTATGAGTCAGGATGCAAACAAAAGGGAGTCAAATTGCGTTTGTTGCATTTTGAAGGTTGCTCCCTTGAATATGCTATTTTGCCATAGTGTTTTGTTAGGGGAGAAAATAAAGAACGAAAGGTCAAAGCATTGGTTTGCCATAACTTGGTCCTGTTTTGAATCTATATGTTCAGTTTGATTGGCTAACAAGGTATGGTGGCTACGGAGAGGCTCAAGTCTGCTGTCTCGCAGGTGGCAAAGAGAAGTTACTGTGTTAAACATGCCAAAGTGAGTGTTGGGATGACACTGCGGCAGAGCCTAGATCAGATGGTATTCTTCCATCACTTGTTTGGCTCCACAGAGTCCCGCATATCCAGTATTTAATTTTCCTTTGCACCCTCTCTGTAAAATTCCTATGGGAAGTAGCAGCTCTTCTTGCTGCTATGCTCGCAGTGAGCTGGATTTCCCTATCATCAAGTCAGAGTGATTTCAGTAGGAGGAAACAGTTACTCCTGAGGTAGAGGGCCATGTGGTATCACCCTTGGGTACAAGCCGACTTGCATGTTCCTTCATCTTCTCTTCTTGAAAACAAACTGTATTTTAGGGCACAAATGCATGTGCCCTCCTGGGGGATGCGGTGATCAGTTGGTGTTACTGATGTAAAGAGTATTGGTGCTTTTGGAAGCAGTGGGGCTGTAATGATTTGCACAGGTTACAAGTAAGGTCCCATAACTACCAACAGACTTCAACTGCCATTTGTACTAATTGTGGATCTTTTCAGAGCAAATATTTGTGGAATGCAGTGCTATTTATTATCTATTCCCTTTTTTTTTCTTTCCCCTCTCTACTTCATAGCCTCTGAGGAGACATTGCTTTGATCAAGAGTATCTGTTTCACAGATCAAGCCCTGCAGCAGAAAAGGGGTTAAACTTGAGTTCAACAGCAGGGATTCTTCTCATCCAGACAGTTTGCAAAGCAACTGCCTTTGCATCACAAAGCACTTTCATCTAGGCAGAAACTGGGTGATCTTTCCTTGAGGTGGGAGGAGAGCAGTGTTGATTGTATACAGGTTAGAATATTCTGAAGAAAAACTGTAGGCTTGAAAGGCCGTGGGCTTCCTCCATGCATCTGCTGATGATTGTGTTGCTTTGGACATTAAAGTGGAGAATTGATATCTTAGAACAAAATCTCCTCATCCCTTTGTTCTTACCTGTTCTTTCCTTGGTCACAAGCAAGAATTTTTGAGACTCATCCATTATCACTTATTTTGTCACTCAATGCAATGGAAAGAAGATTTTGAGGAAACACACTTCCAGAGTAATTCTTGGCTCCTGGTTTCCCTCTGTGTTCGATAGCAAATGATAGAAGTCCCAGTGTTGAACCGAGTCCTCCTCCCCTGACTAGGTTTACCTCAGTCCTGCCTAGGCAGCTGAATGGCAACGAGACAGCCCGTTGCAGAAAGGCAATAGCTTCTACCTGTTACAGTTTGCTTGCAACACCTGGCTTAGCTCCACATCGAGAACAAGCAAATAGATCAGTCCCAGCTTTGCTTAAAGGTATCATGGAATGATTTGGGTTGGAAGGGACCTTAGAGACCATCTAGTGCCACCCCCTACCATGGGCAAGGACTCTCTCCACTAGCCCAGGTTGCTCAATATGAATATTCAGCTGTAAGCTTAAGAGATCTGATTGCCTCTAGCTGTCTGGGGTCACTGCTTGGAATGTGGTTAGTAGGATCAACGCTTGGCATGACATCTGGTGATCTCTTATTTTATTGCAAAATCAGCACATGGCTCACCCAGACTGTTGTAAGGCTCACCAAAGCTGTTACTGGTGTTCCCCTATATGTACATGTACCTTATGTTGGTCGCTATTTGTTCACATACTAAATAAATTAATGCAGTATTTCCATAAATAAGTAATTACTGGTACTCAGAATTTTCAGAGGGTGGGTGTTTAATACTTCCTAGTTATTAAATTCTTCCCTCAAAGTACTTGGAATGGAAGTTACTCAAAATTATTATCATCTTTGAAATTAAATGGGCAGACATCCATGAAAAGACAGTTGTCAAAGAAAATGTACTGTTCACCAAGTTTTTTGTTTAGATAATTCACACATTGTTTTTTAACTGATATGTTCATCTTCATGAATTCTTTTCTGTATCGTATTCTGTGAGTTATGAAGACAAGACCAGCAGTTTTAACTTGTGCCAGTAAAAACAAGTTTAGCTTAATGGAATGCTATTTATCGGTGAACAAGAAATGTGGGATATTATGTACAAAGAAATGTTGGCAGATGGTGGAAAATTGTGATGGTAAAAAGGCTGAAGGGATTGGAGAGGTGACCTCTATGGTTGTTTCTGGAGTCATTATGAACTTGATGTAAACTACCCTCATGAGTAGGGGGAAGAGCAGTGTCTTGCTTTCTGTGCATGCTGCAGTGAGGGTGATGCTGAAATGTGTCAGGGCCTCTTGCCCGTTGAGTCAGACACATGTAGAAAAGTAGAAGAGAGTCATGGGAACATGTGAAAGCTGGATAAAATGGCCTACTGTGAGAGATGCACAGAGTTCAGTCTTTCAGCTTATCAAAGGGAAGTAAAGGGCTCTTTAATCTAAGGGTTCAGTTTACAAGAGGGCCTGATGTTTGCTCTGCTCAACCCTAGGTGGCCCTGACTGTAGCCGGTGGGCTGCAGGGAACTGACAGCTGTGGCTCTTCATTTGTTTTCCTCTTTCTGATATCCTACATCTTATCTGTTTTGAGTCCTTGTTCCTTAGCCAGATTCCTTTGTAAACTATTTTCTGGTCATTTTCCATAAAGCAGGAAGGGAGACAATATCTGCTCTGTTGGGTGGGCATGTTTGTTTCTATCATTATCCTCCGACCCCTGCAAAAACAGAGGGAAGATAGGCCAAGGAGTGGTAAGAGGCAAGTAAGAAAATAACTACCTGGAAGAAGTCACAGGTTCACAGAATTTTAGAGGTTGGAAGGGACCTCCAGAGATTGTAGAGTCCGACCTCTTAAGTCATCTCTGTCCTTTAAATAAAACTTTCTAACATTTTGACATGCTAAAAATGCTTTTTAAACAAGATAAACTTAGTTTATAAATTTCATCCCACTTAAAAATTATCAGTATGTAGCACTAATAGTGCATCAGAAGAGTTGGTAACCTCGGTCTGATTGCTCACAGCAAAGTTGTTAAAATTAAGAGAAGCCCGACCTGAATCAGTGCTGATTTATGTTCCTGTAGGCAGCCCCAGCAGAAGGACCAGGAAACTGATACTGTGAAACACACTTTTCTCCTTGGATGTGAGCAATTCAGATTAGAGCTCTGGCCATGGGCACTTGATTGGTTTTGGTTTTTTGTCTGTTTAGTTTCATCAGTATTACTTTTAGAAACTCTGAAACCTCTTCAGGTGATCCTTTTAAAGGTGATGTGAAGTAAGGAAGTCTCATCACCTCTGTGCAAGAGTGACAGGAAGGAATCCAGGCTCAAACATAGGTGATGTTCACCAAGAGCCCATGTAACTAAGGTGTCTTAGCAAAGCGCAGCATGTACAGACCATTCCTGTGTGCCTTCAGGTGCCTGTACACAATCAGGCTTTGGGATTCCCTTCTGAGAGGAGAGGCAAGGGTATTATTCCTGTTTTGTGCTTCTCACCAGTATATTCTGTCAGTTTGAAGGGGAATGCTTTCCCTAGAGACCATTAACTAAAAGGAAACTAGATAGTTCAAATTGAAAGGTTATCAGCAAACGCTGCGTGAATGAAAACGTTGAATGAGTGAAGCTCCCCCATGTCTTCTGTGTCACTGCTGCTAGAGAAGCAATCTGAAGAAAGAGACGAAACACCCAATAGCTTAGATTGGGAGCATTTGGGAGAAGGGGCTGGTGCTTGGAGGAGAACAGATGACTTGTATGACTCTGAAACACTATATATTAGTAACTGTGGATTTTGCTAAGATTTAAATAGACTTGTTATAAAATGGTGCTTGACAACTTGGATGTGGGGCATTTCTCTGAGCGGGAGTTGTATGTTTTTGGTAGATTCTAATGGTAAATTTGAGTAGTGTCTCTGCTGGGTAAGTAGTCTTCTCTAATTTGAAAAATTATTCTAGTTTTAGTCTGAAGTGCACTGTTTTTAGATGATTTGGAAATAATTTAAAATAAATGGGTGGTGGGAATGGGAAGAATAAATCAAGATCTATTGGAGGATAAGGTTTTGAAGCTCTACTATAAATGCTCTCCAAAACACCTTGCACATGCAAAGAAAACTTACTGTTTCAGGAAAACCTTTTTCTTTCTTGCCATTAATTATTTTTTTCCATCAGATGAGGAGTGAGGGAAGGTGAGAATAAGCTCATTGAGTATAGTGAGAGTCAGAGTAATGTAATGCAAAGCAATATTAAAGTCCTCCTCAGCTGCATATTAGTTTTTTCAGCCCTGTATTCTTTGAATTGGGAAAAGGAGCCATTGGGTTCTTATGAGTCAGCTCCAAGTACCTTGTCCTTTAGGAGGAAGATAAGAAGGAAAAATAGATTCCTCACATAACATAACCTCCATTTAAATCCCATGAAAGTTATATTAAAAGGAGAATCACTCCCTAGAAAGCTTTTGCAATGTGAGAATTGAATTTAACAGGCAAAGCTTTCTGTGATAATAATTGCACGGCTAAGGATGATGCAAATTTAATGGTTCTAATCAGATGAGGTGAAAGAAAGCAAACATTAGGTTTATGCTTTAATTTGTGATTTGATCTACTGTTGATTCTTCTGTGCAAGAAGAAATGGGTGGTGTTCGGTTTTTTTTTTCTTTTTTCCTTTTCTTTCTTTTTTAACCTAGAAAGCTTTGGAAAATAGTAATCAAATTCAGTGCTCTTCACCAGTGTAAACTGATTCCAGCTTAAAATGCTACCATTTCATAACATTAAAATAGTTTACTGAAAATTATAATCTAGAAAATGAGAATGCCATAGTAGGTCACAACAGTGTAATGAGCTGAACAGTCCTTTGTCTCATACCTAAGTTCTCCCTCATAACTCATCCATGCGTTCTCACTTACGAACTGTAAGAAAGGGACACAATCTGTAGTGGAGTTTCACAGAATTATCTCATCCAAGCCCCTACTGAAAGTACAGGTAACTATAGCAGGTTGCCCAGGAGCATACTCAGCTAAATTTTGACTGTATCTAAGACTGGAGACTCCCAAAGCTCTCAACAATCTGTGCTGGTGTTTGACCCTCTTCACATTAAGAAGTCATCTTCTGATGTTTAAATGGAATTTTCTGTGTTTCAGTGCATGCCCGTTGCCTCTTGTCTGGTCACTGGGCATCACAGAGAATAATTTGTCTCAGTTTTCTTTACATCCACCCATCAGGTATTTATACACACACTAATAAGTTTCTCTATGAGTCTTTTTCACCAGAATAAACACTCCCAGCTCTTTGTCTCTTCTCATCTGTCAAATGCTCCAGTTCCTTAAGCATGCTGAAGGCCTGTAGCTGACTTGCTGTATGTCTATGTCTCTCTCTTACTGAGGAGACCAGATCTGTACCCAGCACTCCAGACTGACTCACCTGTGCTGTGAAGGAAAGATCACCTCCCTCAACCTGTGGGCCACACTCTTCCTAATGCAGCACAGGAAGCTGTTGCCTTTCTTTGCTGTAAAGGCACATCGCCGACTCATCTTCAATGTGTTGTCCACCCTTGTTGAGTTTCATGAGATTCCTGTCAGCCCATTTCTCCAGCCTGTGTACTTCCTTCTGAACAGCAGACAGCCATTTGATGTATCAGTTATTCCCCTCAGTTTTGTATCATCTGCAAACTTCCTGAGGTTACAGTGTGCGCCATCATCCAGGTCATGTTAAAGCAGTAGTTGCCCCAGTGTTAACCTGTGGAATCCACTGCTAGTGCCTCACCTACAGCTGGACTTCATGATGCTGATGCTTGCTGAGCCTAGGATTTCAGCCTACCTCACTATCCACTTATCTAGCCCCATTCTTCATCAGCTTGTCAATTAGGATTTTGTGGGGGATGGTTTCAAAAGCCTTGCTAAAGTAAAAATAAACAGTATTGATGGCCTCTACCTCCCTCTGCTCCTGTGAGCTACCTAGAAGGTTATCAGTTTGACACTGATTTTCCCCTTCACTAATCAGTACTAATTACTCCCAAATCTTCTTGTTCCTATATGTAGAAATGGGTTTCAGGAATATTTGCTCCATTTTCTTTACGGATGACAATGAGGTGGCCATGTCTGCATTTCTCCAGATCCTCCTTTAGGATGGAAGGATACAATCATTCTTTCATAAACAGTCTCTCAGCCTCTAACATTTTTTGACCCAGCAGTTCCTGAGCCTGAGGTGCAGTCCCTTTGTTCAGTATCTCTCCATAAACTTTTTTCTTCTTTTCCCCATCTGGGATTTTTCTTTAAATTTGGGAACATTATTTTACCACAACTGTGAGTTATGTTGAAACATCTCCTCCAATTTGTCCTGTAAGCTTTTGATTTTATGGAAATGACAGTTTTTGGTCCTTGAAGTAGGCTGTTTGGTTGAGTTTTCCTTTTCTATATTAATTGATTCCATTTAAAACCGAGGAGGTTAATGAGCCAGGCATTTCCTCTCCAAAGTCATGTGGACTCTCACTCTATACCTCTTATTTCTCTGCGTGTCAAATTATGGAATTGGAATAGTTTGTACTAATTTGCCTAGTGCTGACATCACACTTTACTGCCCTGAAGTACCTCTATAAATTGCTTTTGGAGACCTTTAAAAAGTGGGAATCCATATTTGCAATGTCTATTTCTCTAATACAAACATTATTTTAAATGAGAAGACGCTCTCTGCAATTGATGGCTTAGTGAGTTCATCCTTGAGTTCCTTTAGAACATTTGGATGAAAACCATCTGGTTTGTGCAGATGAGTAGCGCTGATTTGTGTGAAATGCCTTTCACTGACTCTTTAATAAGAGACATGTCTTAACACAGTGACAGGAAAGAGGAGTTCTGATGTAGGAACCTTTCAAAGTAGCTTCAGGGTGAAAAAAGATGCAATGCACTCGTCGCTATGGCCTCATCTCTGGATGCTCTTCTCTCACCTTGCTCATACATTGGTTCCATAGATTGCTGTGTCATGCTCCACATCTTTTGGGAGCTTGAGAGATTTTTTTATTGCAGTGTAAACTACTTCTAGTTTTGTTTCAATTTTTTTTCTTTTGGTCTATTGCATTATAACAGCACCAGAGAACGTAAGGTTAGCTTGTGGATGAACAGCTTTAAAAAACAAAAAACAAAGCCAACAAAAAGCTGCTGTTCTCACACATCTTCTCATGCTCATTTCATAATCCCTTATTATCTTCCCTAAATGCTTTTCAGCTAACAGCTCTCTGTTTTGTATAAGTGAGCGTGGCACCAGCTTGTTAAAGTTTTCCTTTTTCCTTTCTTTCTTCAGGTAATGTTTCCTTTTAATCATACCTTTTTTTTTCTCCTTCTTTGGTCCACTTTAGGTAGTATGCACTTGCACTGAAGTTCAATCTCTTCCCTTTGAAAAGACAGTTTTGATGTTTTACCTATATTGTTGCTTCTTTCACCTTTCTTTTCTTCATCAAGTTTCCTCCTTTTTGTGCAAGAATCCTGCTGAACCCACTCCCGGTGTGGATATTTTGGCTTCCTTGCTCCTGCTCAGGTGTTGAATCTACGTCCACATTGCTCACACTTGCAGAGTGACTCACTGACAGCCCTGCTGAAGCACGGTGAAGAAACTTCCCCATGGAGTTTCCTGGCTAGCTGCTCATGAAGAAGGGGCTGAAAATTTGCTCTTGGCATCGTGCCGCGATACAAATTTAAGCCATCTATGTGGGGTCACTGAAATCTCCCGTTACTGTAGTGTTTCCTGATCTTTCAGTTGCTGGGTTTAGGAAGCAATTCGGAGTCGCAGCTCCCATTCAGGCCAGCACTTTGGTGCTGTGCTAAATCCTGTGCACTGCACCCCCAGCCCCATGCAGGCCTGAACTTCCAGTCCACAGGGATTGTGCGTTACTTCATACAATTACCTTATTTATTTGATTTAACTTTAAGAATTTCCTGACAGATAGTACTTTTGCTAGCTTTTTCTCTGTGCATCCCCCCTGGATTTAAGCAATCCACTCATTTCTTAGATATCTAACACTTATATTGAAGGACTTCTACTCACTTTACCCTCTGGTCTGATTTTCTATTTTTTCCTGCTTGCTTAAACTTCTTTTAATCATCTGCTATTTCAGATCTGCCAACATCGCTTCATTTCTTTGCTTAAGAATACAATGTTTGAGTCCCTTCTCAAAAAGATGCATTGCCCAAACTGTGTGTCCTTCTGTGCCTTTCAGCGTTCTTTTTCTATGCGTCTGTTTTTATTTGCTTTCTTGTCATGTGGCTATCAACATTATTGACTTCAAATCTACTAGTAAGTAGAAAGATGAGATGAAGAAATCAGTATTATTTTTTATTTTTTCAGTTAAAAAGAAAAAGCAAGGGATGCTAAATATTATCCCTGTCACATACGTTAACGATTTTTACACTCAATATATTTTTTGGGGGGGTCTTTTTACTTTCTCTTTTTTTACTGTGACTGTGAGCTTACATGTTAGAGATGTCAAAAATGAGGCAGCACTAAATTTCTTTTTTGGGAAGAAGGTCAAAGCATTCCTGACTTTCTCCCTCACTGCAGCGGCTTCCCTGGGAAAATTCTCACCAAGAGCGAGGAAGCCTTTGTAAAATCCTTGGCCATGTGTTTTGTGTACATTTGTCATCTGGCCTTTTCTTTTTCTTTTTCTTTTTTTTTATTTCCTTTTTTTCTTTTAGCTATACATATTTGGTATAAAACCAAGTTGAAGCTAACCAGAATTCAGAGGGTTTGACTGTTCTGTTGAATTAAAACAAAGATAGTGCACATGAATAAAACAGACATCGCGTGTCTGCAGCAGCTTCCCACACTCCTTCCATTTAGCAGCCAACACTTTCCGTTGCCTTTTCAATTAAAGCTCCATGCATAGAGATGGATTTGCATCATTTAAAATAAAACTGATGTTTAATGCCTCGTAGACATCACCTCCAGAATATTACCATTCGTTAATTTTTACGGCTAGGAGCAGTTTAGTCATCTGGATTGTAGTTTATCTCCCTACCACTTGTGCCTGTAGTAGATCCTGCCTGTCTGTGCTTTGAGCAGTGATGTTTGGTAGTCCTTCCCTTGCTGGCTGCACCTCTTGCTTCTGCCTTCCCCTGATAGGGAGCCATCTCCTACATTCTTTCACCTGAGAATAGTTCTCTCCCAATCTTTCTCTACCCAATTTTTTAGGGAGTTTTAAAATAAATACAATTTTTCAGTTTCTAAGAGGGTAGTTGTGAATCAAATTTCCTAGAAATCTCTTTGGGTTTTCAAGCATTTCCAAACATGATTTCATATATTTTTAAGAAAAGGTTGTGGTTTGGGTTTTTTTTTAGGGGTTATTTTTGGGTTTTTGCCCAGTAGTAAAACTCTGTCCATAACCTTTCTGTACAGTGGAAGGTCCTTTTCTTGCTAAGGAGCCTGTTGCAAGAATAAGTCTTTGTATCAGACCTGTCAGGAAAAGAAAAGGAGGAAGCCTTTTCCTCTCATCCCTGCCTATATTTCATCAGGTGTGTTCTATGTCTGAGGAAGAGGAGAGGATAGTAGGAGATGAAAACTTGAGGAAAAAAAAGAGAGGTGGGAGGAATTCCTAGGAGACTACTTAATACTTTCTCTCTTTCTCTGCAGAAAATACTAATATCCACAATGTAAATAAATGCTGCATGCCAGCTAAACCCTGTATTAAGGCTTATTACCATCATTAGATTGTCAGCTTGTGTGTGTCAACTCAGCTGTGTGTATTTAGGGGTATATGGTTGCACAAAGAGGCTACATGGAAACGTGCTTTGTAAGGAAGGACCATAGACCGATTGTCCTTCCTTTGGGGTTTTGCACTGTTCCTCGTCATCAGGACCAAAACAAGGTCTAAGCACCAAGGACTGCTTTTTAATTGGCTTTTACTGACAGTGTCTGTGGTTTAGGATGTGACTTCAGGATGTGACCCGTATATTCAGAAAATTAACTTGTCTGCCATGAGGTGGAAATATGTTCTGTCATTCAGCAGTGGAGCTGTAATCAGTTCAAGCTGTGTTGGATCCCATCACCCAGCGAGCAGGGCTGGGCCAGGCTCCCCTACTGCTATGTCAGCCCCAGAGCCATGTGTCAAGTGTAGAAGGGAGAAGAGGTGGCCACTGATACTGTTCCTCTGAGTGACAAAAACTGATGGCAGTGCTGTCTCCATGATAAGGTGCTAAATAAAATCATTGCCTTTTGTTATAAGCAAGCCAATCTTTATAAAAGGGGAGGGGACTTAACCCTCTTATACTGGACACATTTCAACTGCTATGTGTGCATTATTCAGCCTTGCTAGAGGTGTTGATTACAGGCAAAGGTGATGTGGTATTTTATGTGTTTGTATATGTGCACCTCTCTATTCAGACATGTATACTATGAAGAAACTATTTGTCCTTCCAGGCAGAGGAAGTACCAAGAATTGGAGAGAACTATAACAGAAAAAGGCATGAACAGAAGAAATGGCTGGGAAGTTGAAGCAAGACAAATTCAAATTAGAAATCAGGCACACGTTTTTAATTGGAAGAATGATTATATGCTGAAACAAAACAATGAACGTGATAGATTCCTCTAGTCAAGACTGGGTGGCTCTTGTAAAGATACGCATTTGTCAGACGAGTTACTGTCCTCTTGTGTGCTTGAGCAAAAAGCTCCGGCCAGTTCTGTGCAGCAGGTCAGGCTAGAGGCTCTAACCTTCCTAACAGATTAAAACTAAGTGGATCTAAATACTAACAGTATGAGACGGATTTATTTTAAACTGGAAATAGCAACCTTGTTACAATGTGGAGGGGCAAGCTTTGGACGAAGGCTCATGTTAAATTCCTAGTTTAAATTCCTAATTTCTAGCTGTATCTCGGATATTTATTTTTTTTCCTTCTCATGGGCATGTTCTGCACCTGTGTTGGTGAAGAATTTGAATGTAGAACAGCTTTACAAGTTGGGATCTAGCTGCATTTCTTAATGTACTTTTGTTATTGGCTGTATTGGAGGGTACTAAGGTGCTTTCATTTTCCAGTGAAGAGGAAAGAGCAGCAATTTGAAATACAAGTTTTCTTTTCCTTCCTGTTTTTGGCACATTTGATCTTTTTCACACGTAGATATGGGAATATTTTTCCTAGTGTTGTTTTTTTTTCTGTTATGTTATGGGGGCCCTATCTTTCTATTTGTTGTTAGTTTGTGGCTTCTATATCATCCAGAAGCTTGGAGCAGAAAATTGGAGAATGCAAACAAGATATTTCCAGTGGAGGAGGCAGCTTATCCATTCCTACACTGGCTGCTCCATCAGCCTTTAATGTCAGAAGGAAGCAGCAGTGCCCCAGCGAGGGGGCAACGGAGAGTGCTGGAAGAACTGAACTGTGCCAGCCTCTGAGGATATTGTAATGATTGTCCCTGTATTCTAGCAAACTCTCACTCTGTTTGTATGTCTTGGGGGAATGAAGGGAAATAAGGCTTGAACAGGCATTTTAAACTGGTTTTCTGTTCCTTCTTGTAACACTCACTGTTCTGCCTGACAGTATATTGGCAGCCAGGGACTGCTGGCATCCCCTGGAGGGGGAGGAGGAATCCTGCCTTGAGATTACATGGACATGATCAACTTTCAGCAGTTGTAGGATCTCAGCCACCCAAAGCTGCTGTTGCCATCCATCTTTCAAATTATTTTTTAAAAAAAATTTGGTTTTGAATTAATTTCCTTAAAGCCACAGGGAGACATCACATAGCTCTTAGTACAGTAGGACACAAGATTTTATATATGTGGTACTCTAGGAGACTATGAAATACACAGCATCTCTTGGGGTTTATTTGTTTGCTTTTCCCCCATTTTGTTTTTTCCACAAAAAAGTAACCTTCCAGCTATTTTCCCAATTTTAAAATAGATTTTGAATCTTCCTATGAAGTCATCAGTCACCTAGTTACTACACATACATGTGTTCCTAAATGTAACGGTGTCCAGATTTCTGCCTGAATTCCCCTCTGCCTATGCCAGAAAAGCCCCACAAACTAGCATCAGCTGGAGCTAAACAGAAACAACCATTCTCTGGAAGTGCCTTTCACTGTGTATGGCAAAGGAACTACAGTTACTTAACTGCTTTTTAAGTCTGTATATTTTTGTGAGGTCTGTACACAATATTAACTAAGTTATAAATTTTAAATTGCCTTTTTGCTGCTTTCTTACAGTCAGAGTAATTTGGAGTTGGGGAACTTATTAGTAGGTGCTTGAATCCATTTGTTCTGCCCAGCAGAAACTGTCTAAAATATTTAGCAGTGCTACCAGAAACAGAGGAAAGCAATGGAAATACAGATACCTAAGCTTTAATGAGCAGAGTTGTAACTAACTCCATTTCCTTTTTTTCCCCTCTCCATGTAAGTTTTACATTTAAAGGAAGAGGTCTCCTCTAAATGCATTGAGTGACTGTGAGCCCCAGACATTCCTATTAACTTAAATGCCTGAATTAGGTAGGTAGTTGCCTGAGGCCATATATGTAGCTAATGGAGATGAGTAGAGGCATCCAGAGGATCATTGGGAAGATAAGGAGTGATGACCTGACCACTGCAGTTCCCTTTCTCTTACTAATGATTTCTTCACGGTGAATGTTAATTGAGATGGATCTAGATTATAATAGACCCATTGGGAAAGGAGTCAGTAGGTACCAGCTCTCCAATTCACTTGTTTCGGAATCAGAGACGATGAGATGCATTTAGGGGAAAGGAGGAGATAAAAATACAATGTGGGCAGTTCTGAGGAAGTAGGGTCCGTTCCTTGGGTCTTCTTGGTGCCTTGTTGAAGAAACAGTAGAGAAGGTGCAAGGGATACAACAGGAGAAAGACTCAGTCATGGAGTGAGAAAAACAGCAGCAGATCCAATGAATATTTTCAGAATACTTTTCAGATGATGCTCGTGTCTAGTTAACTCACAACTCCTAGTCTATGCAGGATACTTCTGGAGCAGGTAAAGATCTGCTGATTGTATATTGTGTTCTTGGAGGTCTTGCTAGGTACGTGATGCCAACCACAATTTTGGTCTTTTTGATAAAACAGGGATGTTGCTGCCATCACTTTCTGCCTTGTTCAGTGAATTGCTGGATTTTTTTCTTTCAAAGAAGTGGCACTGTCCAAAAGAAATGGACACTGCAGTCCTTCCCAATAAATTCCTCGCTTTTTCAGTAGGGAGACTTTCTTTTCTTATGGAAAAAAACCAGCTTAGTGTGCCATCTCCATCTGCTGGTTGAGCAGATTGGCAGCAGGAGTATCTAAACTGATTTCAGAAGAAAGAGAGCTGATGCATTGGAAAATATGAGTACAAAAGTAGAAAGTGTAAACTCTAACCCTAACCGATAAATGGAATTTAATCAAGAATATACTTAAAATCACAGCCTTCCCTTTTATGTTTTCATGCCAGGGATCTAATTACATATTGTTTGATTAACTGCATCAGATATTGCTGTGGAATATAACTTGTCCAATAAAGGTATATCCATATATCTATGCTACTGAAAATATGGTAAAATAGGCATCTTTACTGAAAGAAGGTATCATGTTGTGTTTTAAAATTCAACCATGTGTAAAGCAATTATATTCATTGTATATTTTGCAAACTCTGTGTGCTTAGTTTCTGACAATGTGTTTGATAATTTCATTGTTATCCTTAGGGTGTAAAATTACCGAATTGCTAATGAAAATGTTCAGCCCACCTGAAAAAATGTATTAGCTAAGTAATTCTATTAAATATTTTTTCTACTATGCAGGGCAGAAGAAGTTCTCATTTTAAAGCTGGTTGTCATTGAAGCATTCACTTGCTGTTGCTACACTTCATCATTTGAAATGTGCTTGGAGGAGGAATTTAGGAAATGTATTTTCCTTTTCAGACTTCAGTACATAAAGTAGTCTGACTGGCATGCCGATAACCTTCAGGGCAAAGGGATTTCTTCTGTGCCCAAATAATGGAGGTGCGTGTTCAAGGCTTTCCTGGAGCAAACTAAAAACCTTCAAAAGGGTAGAGGTGAGCTCTGCCAGCTAAGAAGTTTTCTTGGCAGGCTGTCTTCACTAAAATAGTGTATTAACAAAGCCCTGATCTGTAACTTTGGAGTTCAATCATTAAAAGGTGCATATTTACATACTTTTAATTTTTTATATTTGTGTGTGTGTTGCAAGTGCATTCCTAAGTTTAGCATGTGGATATTCAGCATAACATCATATGGATGTAGTGTCCCTGCTGTTGTAATCTGTATTCAAAGCAACCCCTTCCCCCCCAAAAAAAAACCAACCAAAAACCACAAAAAATCAAACCACCAAGCTTCTCTAAGCATTTTCTTTATTTCCAGGGACTACGATTATCTTGATATCCCTCTATTCAAATGTGGCATTTTGTATGCATGTGTACATGTAACTGCAGAGAGAGGTAGGCAGAGGTGTGGATTTCTCAGTTGCACATCTTAGCAAAAAGAGAACCAAAGTGATACAAGAGCAATTACTGTCATCATCTTCTGATGTGTCAGTTTAGGGTCATGGTTTTGCATCTGGGTATCGTGGTGACTTTTTGATGGGAAAACAGTATGGCTTCATCTTTACTGAATCCATTGATTTGAAAACAGTGAGAGTCCAGCTGGTTTCAAGCGCAGGCAACACATTAACCACACAACTGTGGACAAAATTAGCGTAATTATTATTTTACTAGAGGGTAAAATAAAAAAAAAAATCAAAGCAAAATAGCATGGGTATTTTATTACTTTGAAAAATGCTTGAGGTATGGGGCAAGCTGTTGCTAACTGTAAGGAGCAAATTAAAAGGCTATTGTTGTAAGTATAACCTGAAAATAAACCTTGTGATTTGCTTTACGTTCCTCCTCTCCCCAGAGGAGGACAATGTAGTGAGTGTTACGCAGCTGCAGTGTGCGACGTTATTTCAGTATAACTAGAATACAAAAGCTTCATGCAATAAGAAAACAGTTTTTGGACTTGAAATCAGTGATGCTTATTTTTCAGTGGTAGCTGTTCCAAAAAGCAGCAGGATATGGGAAAGGATTGGTGTTCATCTGATTGGCTATTCATTCCTCTGGGCAGTCTTTACCAGTTTGTAAACTGTGACTGGTGAGAATATATATGCATTATTCAAAGGAACTGCCCTTTTCATGAGGCCTTCTAGGAGTGGCTGCCTGATATACATCCCTTTTAACCCATTTGAGTTTCTCTCCTGTGAGACAAGAAGTTAGTTTTGCCTTTGTGTCAAATACTTTCTCCCAGCAAGCACACCTTTGATTAAGAGATCAATTTTATCTTAAAAAAAAAAAAAAAAGAAAAAAAGAAATCTCAAATAGTGTGTGAAAAATCAGCAGCTGCCCAACACTTCCATTTCAACCTGTTAGAATATGTGGTATGTATCCTGGTGCTGAAAGCAAGAGAGTAGAATATGTGAATGTGCTATGAAGAGTAATGACAGTCAATTTTTCATAGAGCAGTTGATTGTATATTTCCTGATAACATATCACTACCGACAACTTCAAAACCAGTTATTTGTTGCTGCCGGATTGGTGGAAAATAATTTTAGTCATGCTAAAGCACATAAATGTTGGGTCAGTCAACCTATTACTGGGGCTTTGTGCTAGCTTCCACCTCAGAGGCACTTGCTGATATTCCTTCTTCAACCTCTTCTACAGGAAACTTAATTAAAAAATCTGAGTTTGTTTTACTGCTCCAACATTTCAGTTCCAAAGAGCAGAAAATGTGCTCCAAGGGATATGAGAGGATATGCTGGTATGTCCGCCACAGAAATGTCTGATTTTGATGTCTTTTCTGGAAAGTAAAATACATTCTTGCAATACCCCTCATGCTTTTAAACTCTTAAAGCATTCTTCAAGGTGTAGATTATTTGAACAAACGCCCTGTACCTCTCTAGCAGGCCCTTCCTACAAGGGTGATGGCACTGAAGATTTTTGCCTTTCTCTTCGGTTTATTTCAAGTGAGGATACAGAGTCCTGATGGTGCCCAAAAGAGGCTTTATCATATACCAAAGAACCACCGTATTTCATATAGAAGGTGCTTTTTATAAACTCCTCTGAAGGGGAAGATCTACCCCAAATCAGGGTTCTGTCTGGCATTGCCTCCTTGCATGGTATCTGTTTTTGTCGTGGTTGAGCAGGCCAGAGGCAGGATTTCCACCTTTGGAAATGGTGACTAGAATGAAACCTCAGCTCTGAGAATGGGAATCCGCTGGAGGATAACTGTGTTACGTAGCTGAGTTGTGGAGCTGATGTGAAAAGAAAGGAACTTTCCAAGGATCCTTTATGCTCCTGAATTTCTTTCTCTGTTGAGTGCTGGAGCTGAGTGGAATGCTTGAGTTTCTCCTCTTATTGCTGTCTTTCCTCAGAAGAAGTATGTTTGAAACTATTGTTACTGTATCTTTAGTCTGGGAAGTTGGGGAGCTGGACCCCCTACCAGATGACAGAGACTTCTCTGTCGATGTACTACAGAGTGCAATGGAGGCAGTAGGTGTCAGGATGAAGCTGAGCTAAAGGCATCTCCTAAGGATGTCTCCAAATTGCCCCTGCCTGGTGACAGTGGTTTAAGGAGAGTTGGCATGGCATAGAGGTAGTACAAGAAACCTCTTGGCATCAAATGAACACAAATTCCATTTGTAGTGAGCGGAAATGAATTTGTGTGTGTGTGATCTAGTCTCTGACACAATATTAACTACAGTTTAAAGCTCATGGGAAGGGATGAGCATGATGAGCACCTTGGCTGGAAGTGACTTCTGGAGATTACATAGTACAGCCACCTGAGATGTTTGCATTGGGCAGTTTTACCATCAGCAGCTCTGCAACCTGAGATGAGGGATTATTGCTGACCTACCTGTGGGGATGGATATTTAGCTTAGTAGATATGCATATGTTTTAGCATTTTCTTATTTCAGTACTGAGGTTTTTTTCCTTTGTTATAAAGGTATCTTATAAAAGAGCTTATGAGAGGGATCAAGCCACTGAGGTTATTGCTGTAATTGCAAACCCTCTTGCCCTGATTCCAAAATACCTTACAGTGTCTGAAGGATAAATATTTAAGAAACAAGTAGTGGATTTGAAGTAAGAGAGAATCATAGTGTTGGGAAGTAAAGGCTGCCTTTTATCTGCAGAACTGGTTCAGCAGAGGTCATGGTAGGAACTGTTTCTTGGCTCAGTGCTGTTTGGACCACCTCTAGCAGAAAGAGGGTACAGCCTCTGTTGCAGTTGCCTGTTGAACCACTAACATCTAGTGTGTGATTGCCAACAAGGTTAGCACAATTAGTGCTAATTGTGTTGGTAGTTTTTGTGGTCTAATTAACTTTTCCAAGCTATTCATATTACCTCCTGTGGTCTTGCTGGAATATTTAATGTTACAGTCTGTAAGAAGACATTTTTGCTTAGGTTGCCCCGGTACCAAATTGGATGGTTTCAGGGATAAACCTGGTTGAAAACTGACACTTGTGGCTTTAGGAGTCTGTGGGTGGAAATAAACACTGACAGTGTCTAGGAATAATAATTTGGTTTTCTCATTTTTAGTTGTGGACTCTGGCACACAGCTGACACTTGCAGGTATTAATAAGTCCATCTGCTCTCCCAGCATTTGTTCACCAACTCAAGACAATATTATAAGCAACTGGGGATAGATGATGGGCTATGCTTTTGAAGGTGTGTTTGCCTCCATCGTGCAAGTCTGATGAATTTTACTTTGATTTCTGTTATCTAAGGGTTTGTCTGGGAGTGGTGTAGGCATGTGTCCATGCTTCTGTATGTACTGGAGTAGGGACCAAGGCTGAGAATTTCCAGGATGTAAAAATGAGATCGTGGGGCAAGAGGGAGGGTGCAAACTGTTAGCCATCTGCTGTTTACTACAATGCAAGATTTTTCTTGGTTACTGGAGGGATCTGCATGTTGACAGGAGTACTCAGCCGAGTGATCTGGTGTGTTGCCATTTACTGACTTTCATTCTTTTTAGTCTCATCTGCAAAGTAATGCTAATTTTTCAAATAAATCTTTTAAAGCTGCAAGATGTTCCCACACTGAAAGAAACCCCAGGGGGGTCATCTGTTTCCTCTTTCCTGCTACAGCAGGGGGGTCTGTTTCTACCTCTTTCCTTCAATGTCATTTTTTCCAACAGTACTTACTGTGCCAAGCTATTGAGTAACCTTAGTACACAGCACTACCAGTCACAAGTAGCCCAGGAACTCAGTGGTGCAAGTCATAAACAGAAAGACATATTTCCCACACGTTATTTGTCTGTACAGTGCTAGATGAAAAGAAAAAATGTTATTTTGCTTTAGGAAGTGGTGAACCTTTATGCTTTGTGTATTAAGTTGTTGTATATTAAGGACTTAGAATCATAGAATTATAGAATCATAGGGGTTGGAAGGGACCTGGAGAGCTCATAGGGTCCAACCCCCTGCCAAAGCAGCTCCCCAGCTCATACTGCACAGGGCGGCATCCAGACAGGGCTGGAATCTCTCCAGAGAAGGAGACTCCACACCCCCCTGGGCAGCCTGTCCCAGGGCTCCCTCACCCTCACTGGGGAAAAGTTCTTCCCCAGGTTGGGGTGGAACTCCCTGTGCTCCAACTTGCAGCCATTGCCCTTTGTCCTGTCCCCACAGACACTGAAAAGGGGCTGGCCAATTCTCCCTGCATCCCATGCTTAAGATAATTATAAGCATTAATTAGGTGCCCCCTTAGTCTTCTCTTCTCAAGACTGAACAGTCCCAGCTCACTCAGCCTTTCCTCACAGGGGAGATGCTCCAGGCCCTTCATCATCTCCGTAGCCTCTTCTGGACTCTCTCCAGGAGATCCCTGTCCTTTTTATCCCAGGGAGCCCAGCACTGGACACAATACTCCAGGTGGTGCCTGACCAGGGCAGAGTAGAGGGGGAGGATCCCCTCCTGTGACCTGTTGGCCACACTCCTCCTGATGCCCCCCAGGATCCCATTGTCTCAGCCCCCGGGGCACACTGCTGGCTCATGGCCACCTTGTCATCAACTAGGACCCCCAGGTCCTTCTCCACTGAGCTCTTCTCCAGCAGGTCATCCCCCAGCCTGAACTTGATATATTCTGGTTTTATGTCATTTATAGAACCAAGTGTAGCATTCCTGTCTCATAGAAAGTTGTTGCACTTAGAGGCAAAAAGCCTGTTTAATTTAATGTTGAGGAAAAATATCACAGAAATACAAATATCCATTAGCGTTTTACTTAAGCACAATTTAAAAATTAATAGAGACTAGAAAAGTGTATACACTTCCTTGTTTGAACTTGTTTTTATAGATGAACTAGAGGCTTTCTTTATGCTTGTTCTCTCTAAGTAGTGATCTATGCAAAATAAACAATTTTATCCTGGGTCCAAATGTAGTTTCTGAACTTCCTTTTTTACTGTGAAAAGCCATGGACCTGGTATTGAATCCTTAAATGTTACTGCTTTCAAGGCTTAGGGCACCTTCAGAATGTGTGCTTGAGCCCAGAGATTGTCACATTTGAGAACCTTTACAAATTCTGGGGTTTTGCCTTGTTCTCAGCAGTTCTTTTATTCCTTGGGCTTATTTTGTGGAAATTAGTCAACTGGAGAAATTTTTCCCTCCCTTCCTCCCTCCTTCCACATTTATGGATACCGCTTTTGCTGTCAGGGCACAGGAGAATTTCTCTAAGGAAATTTATTGGTGAAATAAGGGAAGAAAATGAAATTCTGCTGGCTGCCACTTAAGACTTATGGACAAAGAACATACGGACAATAATTACTTTTAAAGTCTCCCTGGAAAATATAAAATCTCTTGCTATTAACTAAACTGCCTTTAAAACGAAAGAAAGCATGTGCAAGGCTTGCATCGTTTTCTTTGTGTGTGTCCATGCATAATTCTCTGTAGATTTTTCATTTCAAGTCCAGGTTTGCAATACTCTCCCTTTCTTTCCTTTTATCCATTTAAAGAACTTCTTGCACCTGTTCTGACATAGAGAAACATGCCTTGTAGTCCAGAATTTCACTACTGGGTTTGTTTACTTTCCATTTGATTATTATATTTTGTTATAATATTGCACGGGCATCTTGGTTAGCTAAATACATGCATGAGTTGTTCTGATTAATTTACACTTAGAGCACATCTTAATAGAGGGAGTTCTTCCCTTGCGATGTCTTCTCTGGTAGCTTGCAATCTATTTGTACTTTCCGTGCTAATATTTCCCAGAGGTGGGATTTAAGGAAGGAAATGGAGCAAATCTAGATTCAGATTTTGCTTTTGGATCTCCTCTCTCTAGAGGATCAGAACAAATCCCCGACTTTAATGATGCACTTGAATGTAATGAAAATTTGGATATTAATCATCACTGGGAACCTGTGTTCTGTGCTCATTAAATTGGCAATTTTGGGGAGTGCTTCCCATTCCCTTACGAGATACCAGAACAGCAGGTAGACACCAAGGAACATCAGGTCATAATGCAAATTTTCTTTGAGGTAGAGCAGAGCACATTGCATTAATTTTCTATAAAACCTCAGATTCCACTTTTACTGATGTCACTTTAAGATCATAAATATGCAAAATGGCTTTATCATATGCAGTACGGGTTTCTCATCACTTCTGTTAGTGAAAGTCTGGACTATTTAGAAAGACAAGTTGTTTGTGTCGACATGTGAATTAGATTGAGAAACAGGTTTCATGAGTGAAGAGCAATAATTCAAGTGGCATTAGAAATAAGTGACTGCTGAAATCTTTCCTGGCTTACTAGTGAAGTGTATATTTAATTAATTATATTTGGATACAAGGATGCAGCATGACCTAAATCTCTGGGCTTATACAGGACTCTCAGCAGTGTTGTCAATCCAATGCATTCAGAAGTCAAGCTTCTGTTAGTTAAAAATTCTTTTTGCTTGTCTTTTGGCATTTTTGCCTTTAAGACCTGTATTTTGAAGGTTTTTTCCTACCTGCACAAAGAATGGAAGTTTTCTTTTGCAATGCTGGAAAAAAAAGAAAAACCAAATTGGGATTTTTGGGTGTATCTCCTTGAAAGGAAAGGGGTCAAAAGAGGCCATTTAAAGAGGGGGAAGAAAAAAAAAAGTGTTTTGGGGCGATTGTCAGATTTGTCTTAAGATTCTACAGTAGGAAGCAGCAGGTAATTCCTACAGACAAACCTGTGTCTTGCCTGCACCTGGGACAGGATTCCCTCTCTCTCCATAATGTCCCACACCTAGTGCAGTCAAGGTACCCTGAGTTATGGTATAGGTATTTCTTAGTCTGGTGGGTTGGAAGATGTTTGGAATCCAGCTACAACTCATGTTCTGGGTCCCTTCACAGGCTGTCATCCTCCCTCCTCACCCTGCATACTTCTGGCCTTATAGTATGTCCTGGTACGGGGCTGTCACATGGACAAGAGACAGTAAGGACTTTCAAGTCTTAAACAGTGAGGACTGCATTTTGATCAGTGCGATGGCTCTTCCATCAAGCAAGAAGTCTAGGTTTTGATGTTCTCTGTGGGCACAGGGAGCTCCCCCTGAGTTGTCGTTTGGTTCACCCTATAGGAAGCAACTGACTGACTGAAAAATGATTCAAGATCCATGTGTTGCATCAGAAAGGAAAAAAAAAAAACCAACCCCAACAAACAAACCAAAAACTTAAATGGTTTTTGTGTAATCAATACAGGGCACTTAGGAGCAAAGCAGTGAATTAAAATTATCTCTTCTCAAACCACTTAGAAGTTGGAAAAGCAATGTCTATGCTAAGCTGTAAGGATGCAACCAAAGCTGTGTAATGTCTGCCATTACTGTGTGCCAGAGGTAAACCCACATTTTTAGAGTACAAGTAAGGATTCACAAATGTGTGTATCTTTAAACATGCAACCCCTGACTTGCACAAACACACACCCCCTTCCACCCTCCCCTCCCCCAGATTAGGAGCAAGCATTGAGATTCATGCTGATGGATTCCCCGTGGGTAGGGTTTTGTTCAAGTGGATGTGGGGCGAAATCCTGGGTGTGTTCACTCCCGGGGCAGGTGTGGTGTTCCAGGTTCAGGACACTGCAGTTCCCTGCAACGGCTGTCGGTTTGCAATCCCAAATCCAGACCTCAGCAAGGATGTAAAGAAACATATTTTTAGATGCATTCCCATACACAATTATGTAATAATTACATAATTACATAATGTGTAATGTGTCTAGTACTGTGTTTATAAGGATAACTATTCCAAATGTTTAAAAAATGCAAATTGGAATAGAGTGCAATTTTTAATACATTTTCTTTACCTGATGTTATTTTAAAGCAGATCCTATATCTATGCGTTATATATATCTTCTTTTATCTACATAGAACAAAAATCAAGTTTAAAATTACTTATTTTAAAAGAAAAATTACCATATTTGTAATCAATTGTGTATTGAACAATCATATATTAATACACAGTGTGTTATTCATTACAAAAGAAGTGTCTGAAGAAGATTTTAACTTCTCGTTGTTATTCATCTTACGCGTTGTTACTTGAATATTCTTGCTTTCAAATGAATGGGAAGTGGGACAAAGGAATAGCATCAAGGCACCAGCTTGCAGATTTTGGCTCTTTTGATTTAAAGAAGTAACGTTTGTCGTGAACATATTAGCTCTGGTTTTATGTTTGTCGTGGGATGCTAAGTAGCTCTCTTTCCAAGACTGGTCTGAGCTTGCAAAACTGTCTATGCATTCTTATGCTAATGAATTTAATATTAGATTTTATATACAGTCTGCTTAACAAAACCCAAATGGGACTAGACTGTTGAAGATATCCTTCTAAATCCTCTTCTCTTCTGCAGTTTCATACTGATCTATGTAATTTATAGTAAATGAATATCTGCAATT
Organism: Hypotaenidia okinawae; assembly: GCA_027925045.1. Lineage (NCBI taxonomy): Eukaryota > Metazoa > Chordata > Aves > Gruiformes > Rallidae > Hypotaenidia > Hypotaenidia okinawae. The sequence continues at coordinate 97,092,588 of BSDF01000004.1, forward strand.
ATTTGCTCGGTTTGCACTCTTTCCTATATGCCATCTTTTTTGCTTGGTTTGTATGCAAGAGAGGACTTGGGGAGATGGAGACCTTATTTTAATGTTGCAGTGACATGTTTTAGTTTACTTGTGTACATCAGCAAGTGTATGTTCCATGCCAGAAAAGGAAAATAATGAAACCTCTTTTTCTAGTCTGTAGCATGAGTTGGTTTTGTTGAGTTTGGGTATTAAAACCTGAGATCTTCTGCCCTGCAAACCCATTTGTCCATAATTTACTAACTAAGAAAGCCTGTTATTTGCTTGTCCTTCCCGTCCTGTGCTGATTGACTGGTTTGAATTTCAGGAGTAAATGAATTTGCAAGCAATGGTTTGTTCCATTCTGGCTTTAAGGCTTAATGAGACTGTAATGTATCCAGGCTGAGGTTTCTGTTTGATCTCGTAATAGTAGGAAACAGACAAGTAGATTGCACTAATCATTAACAATTGCAAATACATTTTTTTCTCTCTATGCTGACAGAACGACTCTCTAATGCCTGGGTTGGAGCCGGGTGCATGGTAAAACTAGAAGGGTTACATTAGCTTACTTATGTAATGTCACAAGCAAAAAACTCCATAGTTGGTTATGGAGAAGGCTGGACATCTTTTGCATCTCCCTTCATAGGACTTGAAAATGGAAGGGTGAGGGCTCTTTTTAATAGTAAGATGTTTTTATTTGGAACCTTCTCTTCCTCCTGTGAGCTGCTCCACAGGCATGACAGAGCAGATCCTAATCCCCATGGTGGAAGTGAGATGCTTTCAGTCATATCCCCTGGGAATCAATAGTCCAAAGCATTTTGTTGGAACTGGTGGAACCTTCATCCTGTGAAAGTAGATTCTCTTTAATGTAGTGACTCTGGCGCACTCTGAATTAATTCCTGGACTCAGTCCTTTTGATGTCTCATAGGTGGTGGTGTGAATTATCTGTCCTGCCAGAACTGTCTGAAATGAATACGCTTCCTTTAGGAAAATGACAAAATTAAATTAAAGTTTAAAAAAACCACATAATCCCTTTTGAATATTTGACTTAAATCTTCCCCCTCTTCCCCACTTGCACTTGGCCAGACCCGGGACAGAGTCAGAGCTGAGGAATGGAAAGTGGGGAGGGTGGGAGGGCAGCCCTGAGCTCCGAGTTCAGTTGTTGAATGGTGGCCAGGCATGGGAGAAGGACAAACTGGAAAACTTGCAGAGGTGTTAGAGGCTCTGAGCCCACAGACCTGCGGCTCACAGATCTAAGCTAGGAAAACCTGCTGATCTGAAAAGATAATGCTAAATGTATCAGAAAACACCAGGATGATGATATAATATGTACAGCAAAATGGGAAACAATCTTGGACTTTTCAAAAACATCTGGATGTTCTGGGGTGGTTTTTGTTGTTATTTTTTAAAGTTAAATAGGACTTCAAAAATCTGCAGCATATGGGAGCTGCAAATTCCCACCATGTGTTGCTGCTAAGTGTAGGGATGTATGGTTTGTTAAGCGATTTTTATTGGTTTTTAAGTGTCCGTGAGATTTAGGTGCTCACTTTGCTTTCCCCCAGACCCAGTGATTGAAGGCTGTCAGCTCATGGCAGCAGAGAGCATTAGAGCCATTGCAGATGACATCCTGGCAATCTGGACATGGACATAGATCCCAACAGGAACCGACCCTGGGAGCATTAAAGTTTCCAGTGTAACTTGACCGCTCGGCTCGATTTACACAGACCCCGTCAGCAACACTTAACTCTGGTGCTGATAAGTGCTGTAAAATGTCATGGATGTTTTCTAGAGCCAAATCCTCATGGTGTTGCATTAGATTTGATCATGGGAATATGAATTTTCTTAGAAACAGTTCTGATATTAAAAATAATCTTTCTTTGCACCAGTACTTGGCTGGGAGCTCTATAGACGCTTCCCAGTAACAACACAGACGGCTTTATTTGCTTTTGGAAGGTTTTGCTGCCTGAGTTCCTGCTCCTTCCCTGCCTTTCTCCACCTAATTTTTTTAATTTTTTTTTTTTTTTGGTCTAAAATAGGACTAGATCAAGTCATAGTGGGTTTTGCAAGAAACCTTATGCTTTTTGGTGACAAGACAGATAAGGAAGTCAAGTGTCTTTTCCTGGCATATCAACATTTATTGACTGGAAGAAACACTATGTGGGGAGTATCCAAACATTTACAGAGAGAAGAATGGCTGCGGCAACTGCACTCTATTTTATAACTGTGATAAAGATAAAATCATTCCAGTGATTTTTTTTGAACCTAAGGAAATTATCTAGTTGAGAGGAAAAAAAACAAAGATACATTTCCAGTGTTCATGAAGAAACCCATGCTGTTGTGGTTTAACCACAGCTGCTTGCTCACTGCTCACATGTGCTGTCATCCCCCACCCCTCTTCCCCAAGGGGTTGGGTAGGAGAATGGCAAAAAAAAAAGCCATGGGTTTAATAGGATAAAAAAGAAAGAGAATTAAAATAATAGTAACAACAGCAACAATAATACAAGTGATGCACAAATGCAATTGCTTACCACATACAGAAGGAAAAAAAAAACCTAACCAGATGCCCATTCTGTTTCTCAGCAGCAATCCTGCCTCCCAGCTAATTCCCCTAGTTACATACAGAGTGTGTCATTATATAGCAAGGAATATCCCTCTGGTCACTCTGGGCCAGCTGTCCTGGCTGTGCTCTCCCAGCTTCTTGTGTACCTGGCAGGGCATGGAAGCCTGAAAAGTCCTTGACTTTGTGTTGGCACTATAACTACCTAGCAACAGCTAAAACATCAACGTGCCATCAATATTATACTCATCCTAAATATAAAACACAGCACTGTAACAGCTACTAGACAGAAAATTATTTCATTGGAATCCAGGACACACATGCATGCTACACTTAACTTCTAGTGCAACAATTTCAGCAAGTCTAAGAGTTGGGACTGTTTTCCTTGGGACACAATATTCCCTGGCAACACAAGGAGTGGGGCCTTGTAGCCCAGATAGAGTGTAGCAGGTTGAAGTCAGTTCAAGATGAGATGATCTGGTTTTCAGAAACATTAGGTGAGCTGCTTTCTTTGAAACTTTGGCAGTGTTTGAAATGGGATAACTTCACAGTTCAGAATGTGTTATGAATGTCTTGTTGGGCTTGTGAAAATCCTAGAAGATGCTAGATGTGCGATACAATATTGTGGGCAGATGACAGGGACTATGACTAAGACTTGCGGAGGTTCAGTCATAATGGAGAGCTTCAATAACAGATGCTGTATAATTTTCTAGTCCAAATGCAATGAAGAGTATGTCCCTGTAACTGTGCATTAGCATCCCGTTGAGTAGGCAGATGGTTCAGTAAGCCAAAAAATAAGGCATAAACTACCTGTTGCATATGGTAGTCTTTGCTAGTAATGATGGTTTGTTAGTCTTAGAAACATGGTATACCTTTTCTTTGTTGTTCCTTTTGAAAGATTTCTTTATATGTGATGACTAATGTTTTATTTGCTTGGAGTTTTCATTGAGGGAAATTTTTTTCACTGCTTTATAAGACACAAGAGGTTGCTAAATAACATGGAAAAACTGTCTGCTAAGTTAAGAGATGTATCACAGAATTGCTCCTAGCCCTGAATAATGAAGACTAATCAGATGAGAACAAAGTGCAGTCTATTTTTTGCCTTGTATTATGTGGGATAGAATAGATGGATAATCTTTTGGTTCAGGCATAAATCCGGGGTTTGGCTCTGCTATAAATTTCATACGTGCTGCTCTCAGATGCTATTCAAGGAGCTTTCTCTAGGTATCTACAGAAGATCTCGATGGCCAACTTTGTGCATTTAGGAAACATGAGGTTTCAAGGTCAGTCATGGCTCTGGGAAAGCAACTCCCTAGTCTGGGTACACACCTCCCATCGCTGACTGCTTAAGTGGTACACAGATACTCTATTTCTCAAATCCCATGCAAGGTGTGCTCACTTTTCTGCAATCCTATTTTGGGGCATTCTTCTCTGTTTATAATTGTTACAGTCTTGGTACAATTATAGTGCCTACCAAGGCCACTAGGAAATCCCTACCAAGGCCACTCAGAAAATGTTACCTAACTTTCATGTTGTATTTTGACATGCTGAAACTTGATACATGGAAGCAGCAGATTTGCTATGAAGATGTGAGCTGTACTTCACAGGGTTTCAGACCAAAGGGAAGCACTAGAGGATTTAGTTATAATTTTTAGAGATTATCACAGAAAAAGATCTTTTTTTTGTTATTTACTCCTTTGTTAAGACTAAAGCGTTTTTGTCTTCTGGAGACTAAATTCTTTGTGCTAGATTGCAGGAGAGATCGTGAAAACAACTCTCAATCCTCTTAGAATGGCAAATATTTTTTAGGTATGATTACATGAGTCCATCAGAAAAGATGGTGTTCATAACACCATGGTGTTCATAACACCATCTTTTGTTTGTGCTTAATCTTTGATGCCGCAGAAGAAGCTAAATTGGGTTCTTTCTTTTTTTACCCTTGGACTAAGTCTAGATAGCTGCCTGGAAGTGTGAAGGTATTGTTTCTGTGTTTCTGACCTGAGTGGGTGATTTTGAAAGCCCAAAAATACATTTAAGTAAAACAGTGTTCTTAATGGAGAGCAGAATCATTCTGGTTTAGGAGAAAGGCAAGAAACTGTTTTCCTGTGACCCGTGAAGGGAAAAAGATGACAGGCAGAAGTTTTTGAGTCTGCTTACCTCCATAGTCTCCATGTCCCTAAAAGTCAAAATGTGATCTTTTCTGTCCAGTCCAAAAAAGAATGTTAACTACAGATAATTTCTCCAAGAATCTATGGGAAAAAAATGAAAAAGAAGAGAAGAAATATATTCTAGAACGATAGCACAATTTTCTTTTAAAGATTTCAAGCAATGTGGAGTCCCCTGGTAAAACATTTCAATTTGATTTTCCCAGCTGTGAAAGTAATCAAAAGCTTCTTTCAAGGTTTAACTTGCTAATGAGATCCAGTGACTGGAAGTTAGTTATGCCATTGTCTGCATGATTAACTATTTCCATCCTGTTATCAGATAGCTTTTATGTGTGAAAATACCTGTGCGTGGTGATGAAGTCAGCCTATAATATTCTCTTTGATGATCTGAATATGTTGAGCTTCTAAAGTCTCACATCATAAATAATGTTTTTGAGGCTTGAGTCATTTTTGTAGCTCTCCTTTGAATGTTTTCCAGTATTTCCACATGTTTCTTAAATTGTGGACACTATGCTGGTATTCTGTCAGAGGCCTCACAAATAATATAAAAAGGAAGTGAGATGATTCATATTTGCCTAACCTTTATTTGATTCCCTCCAAGAATGTCATAGATACTTTTCACTAAGCCTTTGAAGAGTTTATCTCATCCTCCTCTTTCCTCTATCTTATTTTTTTTTAATCTCTCTTTCACCAAAGTTCTCTGAGTTCTCAAGGTTGGATGGCTGCCATGGCAGTGACCAACTGATAGCTTTCAGGCACCCAACTCTGGAAGTACCTATTTCTTTTTTTGTAATTCTGTAGAAAACATAATTTAAGAACTTTGATAAACATCTAAAGTCCTTAAATAGGCAAGTCATGTGCAGTCCTGAAGTTTTCATTAGGCATTCTTAATTCTCTTTGTGTTGAGTTGCATTTAATTCTATTAAAATGAATTTTGTCAGACTCTCCTTGTAGGCTGCAATTCATATCACTTCTTAGACACCACATTTTCTTCCCCAACCTTTGAGAAGCAGTCTCACTTACTGCTGTTACTGTGGGAGGTCTTATATTTTTGATAAAAATAACTTCAGATGAAAAATGAATCCCTTACGGCTCCGCTAAATGAGGAGTTGTCGGTATCAAGAACATTTTGAGACCTGTGAGTATACTACAATTGAATCCAACTGAAGTACACTCTGTTAATTCCACATCATCATTTTTTAATTGAGATGTCATGTTGTACTAAGTCAAATGCCATGGAGAAATCAAGTGCACTATAGCATACAATTGCCTTTGTCTACCAGACCTGTTATCTCTTCACAAAAGACAATAGGTTTGTTTTACAAGACCAACCTTCCATTAAACTAACTGATTGACATTAATTAGATTTTTAGCTTCTAATTCTTTGTTGATGAAAATCCAAATTAATCAGCCCTTTTACTGAATGCTAAATAACTGTTCTAGAGGTCTGTGGCCCATCTCTTTTATCCTTGTTTAAATATTGGATCTCCTTTGGCAGTCCTTTATTTCTTTGGAATTTCCCCAGTTTTCAAACGTTTGTTTAAAAATTAATGTTAGCAATTCAGGGAAGCTCTCAGCATGTCCTTTTAACACTCAGGGGTATGCCTGATCCAGGCTGCTGATTTGAACATTGTTTAACTTTAGCAGATGTTGCCTAACGTCCTGCTTTATCACACACGGTAAACTTTTTATTCCATCCACAACTTGGCATGAGGCAAATGCATCCTCCTGCTTCATTCTGAATACAGAACAGAAAAATAAATACATTTGAGCATTTCTCTATACCTTGCATCATCCTTTGCAATTTTACCACTCAATTTTTGTGGTTCTCCTCTATCTTTTCCTTCATGTCTTGCGGTTCACTTGCTGTTCTTCAGCCTTATACCTGCACATGCTCTTTTTTCCTCTGTGTGCTTTGCATGTTCTAATTACTTTCCTGTTTTCATTGCTAAGTCTGTGTCTCATTTTAAGCAAAATACTTAGCCTTTTTTCTGTGCATCTCAGTAATGAGGGCTTTGTGGGAATATAGGAGGTTTTTATTTGTAAAGATACCCTTCTGTTTTGTTAAAACTTAAATTTAATGTGGTAATTTTCAGTTTTCATGCCAACTGTTACTTAAAATTTTGGAAAAATTATCTTCCAGAGTTTTCAAATTTCCTGTAAAATAGGTGACTCTACTTTTAGATAGATTTTTTTTTTTTTTTTTTTTGTATTGGGAGTGTTTTGTGCAAGTTAAGTGCAGTAAAGATTGTGAGTCCGATGTTGAGCATGTTTTAAATAATATTTCCCATTCAGATATCTGAAACAGATCATGGGTGGTGAACCTGGAGTTTTTTGGGTTTTGACATACTGATTTTGTCAGTGGATGAGGGCAAATATTTGTCTGTGCTAGAATTTCCTTTACCTTTCTCAGCAGAGCTGAGCAAATCACCTGGTGCAGAGCCTGCCGAGAGCTGTGCTGCTGTGCCAGTGAGGAGGCTGCGTGCTGTCAGTGAATTCCAGCAGCTGGTATCTGCAAAGATGACATGCCTTTAATGATACTCAGTGGTATTTACACAATATTACAGCAAAAATCATTCATTCAGGCCCTCTCATGTGTGAGCTGTTAATGCAACACAACAGATCTGCCTCTTGCTGTCCCTTCTATGTTACAACAGCACTGGCATTAATACTACTTCCTTCCATCCCAGTGTTTGAGGAGGGGTGGTTTTGGGTCTTATTAAGCTGAACTGTCTCCCTCTGGTATCTTTATGTGCTGTCCTGGTGCCGGCTCCAGCCCTAAGCAGTGTTTCGTCTGCCTGTCAGCAAAGAACTCTCAAGCCTCACAGGTTTAGATTTACATTGAAGAAATGCTGTAGAGGGAAAGGAAATACCCTGGAGCGCTCCACGCCCAATGTGAACCCTAGACAGATGGCATGGCCACGCTGTGGTTGAGTCTGTTCATGTTGGGCCTTCGGTCAGTCATTTTTCTTGTCTTCCCCACTGTGCAAAGAACCCGTGTAGACTCAGGATGCTGCCATGGTGAAAAGGTGCTGTGTGCAGAGAGGTTTTGTGGGGCTGATTAGGGAACCTGCTCTCAGGAGAAAGGATGTCTGCTGAGGTTTTTGTAAGAAGCAGGGAGGAGCAGAAGAAGAGAAGGGGTGTAAAGGGTGCATCTGAACTGGAGAAGCTCACATGCACACAGCACCTTGGTCTCAAAACTTCCTGTAACTCCAATGGGATGGCTTCCAAAATCTGAGTTGTGGGTCTGTGTCTTTAATACCCATTTCATGTAGAAGTGGTTTACAGGAGAATGGTTGGGGATACAGCCTGGAGTTTGAAATGCAAAGGCTTAAGACAGTGCAGATCTGATGCCCTAAGCATAACTACCTCCTTCAAAATCTGACAGGTTTACCCCAACGATTTCTATGCATGTTGTCCATTCCTTCAGATTTTTGACTCCAAGTCCTGCACTTTCTTCCCTTGCTTATTAGTAGTCCTGTAGATATCAGTGCATCCTCAACTGCTCCAAGTACAGTGGTAAAGATGACTTTATCATGAATGCAATTACAAATGTTCTTTATGGTTTGTTTGACCCTTTTAAATCACTTTAATCACTTCTCTTCCCTGATTTGCCTGCTGCTGACAGACGGACTTTGTTTCCTAGCCGTCACTGCATGTATGGAGACTAAATGACCTTGTACTTTAACCACATCTTCGGTGCTTGTGTATCTAATAGAAAATTGATTGATCAACTGATTGATAAAATCCAGCTAAGAATTCACTAAAGAGCCTGTCAACACTGAAGAGGAGAGGAAAAACATGTAAAAGCTACTTATTCTAATTGACTCAGTAAACAATTTTAGGAAACAATGCCTGCCTTGGTGATGTGGTAACCTTCAGATGCAGGCAAAATACCTTTACATAAAGTTTCTCATTTCTTTGAGGGAGTTTCTTATTTGCTGGAGGGGCTCACTTTGCAGTGTTTTTCCTGTAAACGTAAAGTAGAAGAAGAAAATTAAAACTAGAGTCCTGGCGGCTTGACTGTAAAGTGTACTCACCAGTGGCCTTTGTTCTTCTTGCAGCCCCAAGCACAGAAAATCTCCCATGCTGTTTCATTTCTTGCCTCAATGTGTGTATTTGAAGTAAGGCTGAGACTCAAAGTCAGTGGTAAAATGCAGTGCCTTTGACATGGGAGTGAGAGGGAAAGGAGCTGCAAGACATCAGCCTCATGCTTCTAAATCTCATTGATTTTTATCTCCTCCTTCATATGCTGGTGTTTGGGAGCAGCTTTTGCCCTTGCCTCCCGCTTCCTCCCCAGGAATGACAAAAAGGTTGTTTTGACCTGTAAATGCTTTGGAGTTGGAGTTTATGTGCGTTCATGGATTATTCCATCATTTTCTACAACTCTTTGTGCAACACCTACGCTGAAGTTGATTCCTTGGGTTAAATCTAGCCTTGTAGTTAAGCTCTTATTTAAAAAAACTCCAACAAACAGCCATCTCTGAAAAAACCACAACCAAAACAAAACAAACACCCCCCCCACACACCAAATCAAGCTCTTTTTTTCTTTAGTAATTTCTTTCAGTTGTTAGAAGTGTAAACCAACCACTCTTTGCTTGTCTGACTTTAAAGTTTGACTGTAAGAATAGTTTTTACGAGGCATAAACATGCCTTTCCCTGAGATGCCAAACTCTGGAAAAAATTATATGATACCAGTGTAAATAGTGGTTAATTATTTCATTGCCTAGATTAGGCAGTGGAATAATTAACTAAATAATATGCTTGTGTTCCAAAAGGTATCTAAACCTTCCAGTATTTCCTCTCCATCTGTAACATTTTCTGCTTTCCCTGTGTCTTTCCTGACAGGATATATAATGTTCTTGGCCATTTGCAGTGCAAAACTTTCTCCGTGTTGCCATTTAAATCTTCAGAGCCACCCAAGTTAATCAAATACAGTATAAAATTAAATACAAGAGTAAATCTAAACCTGATCCTTTAATATTTAGTTCACTACAAGGTTTTCCCCTACATTTCAATAAATACTAGACTCTTCTCTCTGAACTGAGGCGGTTTTTTCCCGCAGCACGTGACACTTGCACACGGTGAGGTTATTCCCATGGGCAGGACTGTGGTGGGCAGCAATGGACACTCCCTAACTTGGGCTGCCATTCACTTCTAGCCGTCAACAGAGTTGTTGTTATCTCACTTTGGCATTTAGTGGATGTAATTTAGAGATCAGATACAAGATATCTTAGAGGGGGGCACAGTACATTTTCTTCCTAAAACTCTGGATCCCGGCTCTCATCTATGAGCAGCACAGGGCTACTGCTGTTTCTCAAGTGCTGCATTGAGTTGCAAAGCAGCTCATTCAGTCCAGCTGCTACCCATTCGAAATGCCTTCATGGCCCTCCTGGCTGCTTTGAATATGCCTGGCTGCTGGAAAGCCCACAGAGACATCGTGCTGCTTTGACTAACTTTCATTTAAAAAAAAAAAAAGGGAAATCTTTTTCATATTAGAGTATATTTCTATCAAACTGTCTTGGATTTTCTAAAAGAAGCATTAGTGTATTTTTATAGCTCTATTACAAGTATGAAATAGGATTAGATTTAATACAGAGAGACTGTGATCTCTTCAAAGAGTTTGTCTCATTATGCTTCTGTGTACCATGAGCTATATATTGTCGAGTGAGTATATTGTGTCGTGGAAGTTACAAGTTCAGTTCAGGATGACTTAGCTCAAATTGCTGCAAACTGAATAGTTCTGGTTCAAGGCTCTTATAAGCTCCTCAAGTCTGAATGTTCTAGCTTGGGATATTTATATCTTCTGCCTGTGAAGGCCAGGGTACTTTGTTCTGCAAGAAGAACAGCTTGAGACTTCTTTTCTCCTCTGCTATTTACTTCATCATGTGTTTGCTTGGGTGTGGGTTTTTTTGTGGGGTTTTTCTTTTAGTTATTTTTTCTCACTTCCTTGCACTCATGATCCTGTTAAATAAGCAAGTCGCACACTCATGACTTCTCCTCAGTTGGGGTGAAAAAGAGCATACACACACATCAAAAAGCTGGAACTAAAACTTGAATATACAGCTCTAACTCAGCTCAAGTATATCTGCAGTAAGATAACGTGTCACTCCGTAACACTGACTACTTAATATATTACAAAATGGATCATGCTGTTAAAAGTTAATCTTGTCAGAATCATGCTTTTGTTGAAGGTTTTCAGGGCAATAGAAAACCTCATTCATAGGCAAGAGAGAGCTATTCAGTCTGTGAAACTTTGAAGTTATGTTCTGCAGACCTTTAAAATAGCATTCATTTCTGACAATTAAAAACCTAACTGATATGAATATTTAATAGAAAAATGATAGTTAACATTTGGAATGCATTAGTAATTAGTGATTATTTTAACAAGAAAATCTGAAGCAATGTCAGGTCAACCTTGGAGATTTGGAATAGCGTGAGTCAGGAAACTCGGCACAGGGGAGTGTGAGAGCCTTTGGGAGGCTGTGTAGCAGCATGAGGCTGCAGATGCTCTCTGTAGGCACCACAGCTCCTCGGCGGTACCCACAGCTGGCGTGTGGAGCCAGAGCATAACAGAAACCCTCCACTGACACCATGAGTTCCCAGTGCTGGCAGAGGGCAGTCACAAACCCAAACTGGTTACTGGGCAAGCTGCTGGTTACCCTTTCTGCCTTTAGAGATCTTACGCTGGTGAAATGTATAAAATCTGTTGTGCTTCACTTCAGGTACGTGTGGAGATGCAGCAAGCATAAGAGAACACCTGTGGGTCTTTCCCCACCCCAGAAAGCAGCTTGTTGAAGGGAGGAAGTGGGGTTGTAGGGTGTGCTGATGCCGGGGGTGCTCAGGCACACAGACTTAGCAGGAAGTCAGGCTCCTGCCTACATGTAATTTCCTGGGAGGGAGAAGAAAAAACAAACAAACAGAGCTTTTCTGTTGAAAACTCCAGTCTTTTTGGAGTTCCTTAGTTTGGTTCATTTGTCTGAGATTCCTGCTTTAAAGATGGTGCCGACACAAGCCCCTGCCCTGAGTTCAGAGCATTTGCAGTTCAGAGAAGTGAGCTGCTCCACCTTTAGCTTCTGGTGCAGAAATGGTTCTCCACACACAGCATCCAAAATACATCATCTCTGTGGGAACTTTACCCGGCTTTGTACTAACGAGGCAAGGAAAACAGGGGATGTCAGGAAGTCAGAAAGCTTCGTTTTTTTAAACCCCTGCGTAAGGCAGCAGCAATGGAAAAAAGGGAAATGGTCTTCTATAAGTGTACTTTTTCCTGAGCAAATCCTTGTCAAAAGTATGTATTCCACAGCTTGGCAATTTTTGCTTTATTTCAGCATTATTGTATAGCATTATTTACACATGTTTATGCAAATAAGTTTACTGATTACAGCTGACACATTTTCTTTCCTGTTAGTTCTCTGATACTGCCTTCTCCTTCCCTATTCCATTATTAAAAATAAATTAATGTTCTTGGAATTCAGACCTTCAAGGATGAAGATAGTGTCATGCTGTTGCACATTATCATTATATCTATCCATATATGTAGATAGATAAAGATTTTTATTATGAATAAGTTGTTGATGTTCCAGAATCGTCACCGAGAGCTTGTGGCTAAAAAGGAAATAAAGGTGAAAATGGAACAACAAAAGTTGGGCTTTGTCCTTTGATACCTTGCAACTAGGAGGTATGTATCTGGAAAATGACTGCTTTCTGAGGCCCCCTCTGATTCAACTAATCTTTTAAAATTGGTGCTGATACTCACTTTTGCTCAAATCTGGGAATAAAACCTGTTCTAACGATGACCTGTGATCGGCTTCTGTTTTTCTCTGCTCTTTTCTCCACCTCCTCCTGTTACCATAAAGCCTCCTAGTAACATAAAAAATGGTCAAGATACTATACACGGCTAGTTTGGTTTTTTAAAAAAATAGTTGTAAAATGAGCTCTCTGAGCAAACTTAACACATTCCTCTCTTTTTCTATTAATACCATACCAACAACTTACTTGGTAGCCTCCTGTTTAGCCAAAGGTCATTCATTAGTTGTTTTTTCTTAGGTTTGTGGGTTGGAAAGATCTATGAAAGATACATATAAGCACACATATTCTCTGTAATAAAATGCGAATTAGACACAGATTAAGCAGAAATTTGTGTATCTGAATTCCAGGCAGAATTCTGAAGTGTGCAAACTTGTTTGCAGGCATGGGCTCATGGTAGTTCCTGTTTATTTTGATTTCTTTGACTTCTGGTTATATGGCGTTGGAATACTTTAGGTGACAAGATTAATCAGTGTTTAATTCAGTTGTTGAAGCGATTGACGTTATTCTTTCAGTAAGTGTCCTACTCATGGTAGATGGAATATACAAGGACTAAAAGTGCCCACTAGTGTATTCCAGAACCTGCTTGTGAGTACTGATGAAGAATTCCATTTTTCTGGATGTCCTCACTTCAGCTAGGATAGAGTTAATTTTTGCAAGGAGCTGGGACAGATAACAGCTTGCTGGTTGGGGCTAAACCATGACACTGGATTAAGTCTAACCAAATTTAGGTTGGAGTAAGACAAACATTTAATGGAAAACTTTGGATTTAATGTACAGCCAAGACACAAATACTGTTTGGTATTTCACAGAATTCAACACCACCTATTATCCAAATGTTCTGCTCATTTAACTCTTAGCTTGTTGTTCCTGTTCTTATTAGGAGGACCTGAGGAGGCCCACACATAGTGGGAATGTGATGGTCCGCAAAACTGATGTACTGAGGCTTGCAGAGTTGCTCTCCTTTCCATTGCTTAGTTATGAATCCAGTGGCAGCTCTAGCAAAACAGACAGACCTTAACAGGTCAGTCTAGGAGACAATGGTAAGGTAACTCATGTCTGTGAAATAGCTTTTTACAAAGCCAGAGCACAAGCACTGAAGTAGTTGGGTATTGGTGGCAGATTGCTTCCCTGGGAGTGGGAGGTGAAATGCTTTGATGTAGTATGTGCATGGGGGTAGGTTGCTGCTCAGTTTAGCCTTCTGCCCAGATTCATAATTAAATAATAGGTGTGTTTTGCACAGCTTAGAAGTAGCAGCCTTTGGTAGCTGCTGTTGAAGCAAGCAGAGCATTAGAAAGATCAGGGGGTGGTGGCACTGTATCCTCAAGTTCTGACTTGATATTGCCTATGAGTGGAGCTGGACATGTGGGAGAACAGGATCGTCTGGGCTGTCAGCAGCTGCTGTTACATCTCATAGATTTGTAGAAATGGCTTTGTTTCAGCAGTGCCCACAGACGGCGGCTGGCTCCGGGCTCTGCTGTGCTGCACGCTCTGCAGGAAGGCAGCCTGTTAACACCATAGGGCAGGAAGTTCAGCTGCGTGTTAAGTTGAACAGGAGTCAGATGCTGATCTTCAAGAGAGGTTTTTAGCTGGAAGCTTTGGCCTGTTTTTCTTGTCTTCATATGACATGTAGCACTGAGCATCATAACATTTGCAGCTCCAAACATTTACAACCTTTTAGGTGCAGTCTTGATGCAGATTATGATGTCCATGGAGCGCAGATACTGCCTGTCCTCTGGCAATCACCATTACATCTCAAGATAACATTTTCCCTGGAAAATTAAATTTCATAATCAGATGTGTCTTCCTCAGTTAGCTATACACTTAGTGTTACTCCTGCAGTAGGTGATATTGACTAACTGCAGATGTGGTTACAGCCCTGTCAATTTTGATATGAAAAGGTGTCTTAAGTTCTTCTCAGCAGTTTTTCTGGATCATACTCTTATTTCCTATAACAGAATTATTATCCTTATGAGACTGCCCCTAAATGGTCTTGATACCTAGATGGGGTTATATAGTAGAACCTGAGATGGGTGCACTTTTGTGCCAGCAGTGTGTGAGAGAATTGCTATGCTTTCATTGCCCCCTGTTTCATAGGAAGATCATTTTAACCAAAGTCAGGCAACACAATTGCAAGCGATTTAGTACAAGGGCTTTGAAGTTTGCTGTCCTCAATGGCGGTGAACCAGAAGCCAGTGCTTAGGAACAGTATGGAAAGCAACATAGGTTGTACATTCAGAGCCACCTTCTGCCTCTGCCACCAACATTTGAGACTCACTGAAGCAGAGGTTGCATCGGGATTACAGCATCCACTGCAGCCAGTCATGAATCCTGCTTTACTGATGCAAAGGAAAAAGGCCTCCAGAAGGATCAGTAAGTGTAAAATCTGTCCTGTGCCTTTCAAGATTACATGTATGCCTGTGTGCAATCCTGGAAGGGCACAGGACAGACTTTGAGTTTACGTAGGAGTCTGTTGCCTCTGCTACAAGCACATCTTTTGGAAAGCTGTCCACCTTTTTCTATAGGCTACATTGTTATCATCCCTCTTTTATGCATACAAATTTTGCTGTACTGCCTCTGTGAAACCTTATACAGTCCTGGAAAATATGATTTGGAAGATATCTTTAATTTAAAGACAAAAGTTTGGCTTGTGCAGTCTTTGTACCAAGTACTTCCTTCTCAACTCTGCTAATGACTTGCTTAGATTTCAGACAAGACTGTTTATCCACTTTGTGAAAGCAGTAGTAATGTTATTTTTTTTAAAGGGATGAGTTAAAAATTTTTTTAGTGTTTAAACATACTGCAGTACTTGGTACATGTTATATCACAGCGTTTTCTTCCTGAACTGGGCAGTGAATAAAGCTTATAGTCCAATGAGATTGCTAGATATTGCTTGGAAACTGGCTTAAATTTAACCTGTGGTGAAAATTCAGCACACAGCTGAATAATTCTGTCTGGCATTTCAGAAGTACACATCTGAAATGCACTGAGTTTTTTCCTTAAACGATGATACATTGTCAATTTTTTTCTTTTTTTTTTTTTTTTCAGTAGAAGTGCTGTATGTCATAGCTGTACTTGCAAAGGACTTGACTCTTATGGAATGATGGTTAAATATGTTTTAATTTTTCTTATGAGGTGTCAAAACCCTTTTCTTTCAGGCTTTGCTCTCATTTTTAATATGTAAAAAACCTTTTGGTTCCACTAGCTTGCACTGTCAGTATTTGCCTGCTTACCCAACGTGACATACCAAAGTTAGCTTGAGATTCTAGCTCTTCTAAAAACTGTTGAAAGAGCCAAGCTATATTTTTGCCTTGTAACACATCACAGAAATAGTTATTTGTTGCTTTTGTTTTCAACTGAAGTATGGTACAGGAGACTGGTTCTCATCATGCTTCCTAAAGAACATGCTCAAATGGGTGTATGCTTGCAACACACAGAAAATTATTCCTATTACCTGGCATAAATGGCTACTGGCATGTGGACAATGCTGAGCATATCATAGAATGCATTATGTTGGAAGGGACCTTTAAAAGTCATCTAGTCCAACCCCCTGCAGTAAGCAGGGACACCTTTAACTA
Organism: Hypotaenidia okinawae; assembly: GCA_027925045.1. Taxonomy (NCBI): domain Eukaryota; kingdom Metazoa; phylum Chordata; class Aves; order Gruiformes; family Rallidae; genus Hypotaenidia; species Hypotaenidia okinawae. The sequence continues at coordinate 97,108,703 of BSDF01000004.1, forward strand.
GATCATGTTGCTCAGAGCTTCATCAAACCTGACCTTGAATGTCTCTAGGAATGGAGCCTCCACTACTTCTGTGAGCAACTTGTTCCAGTGTCTCACCACCCTCATAGTAAATGTTTTTAGTTTAAAACCATTTCCCCATATCCTATCACTCCCTGCCCTTACAAACAGTCCCTCCCCAGCTTTTCTGTAGCCCCTTCAGGTACTGGAAGGCTGCTTTAAGGTCCCTCCTGAGCTGCCTTTTCTCCAGGCTGAACAAGCCCAAATCTGTCAACCTGTCCCTGTAGGGGAGGTGCTTCAGCCCTCTGATCATCCTCATGGCCCTCCTCTGGACCCACTCCAAAAGGTCCATGCCATTCCTGTGTTGAGGGCTCCAAAGCTGGACACAGGACTCCAGGTGGGGTCTCACCAGAGCAGAGCAGAGGGGGAGAATCACGTGTCTTGATCTGCTGGCCATACTTCCATTGATGCAACCCAGGATGCAATTGGCCTTCTGGGCTGCAAGCACACATTGTTGGCTTCTGCCCAGTTTTTTGTCCAGCAGTACCTTTTCCACAAGGGCTGCTCCCTATCACATCATCCCCCAGCCTATCCTGGTAACGAGGAATGTCTTGACCCAAGTGCAGGACCTTGCACTTGTCCTTGTTGAACTTTGAGGTTTGTATGGACCTACCTCTCTAGCTTGTCCAGGTCCCTCTCGATGACATCCTGTCCCTCTGGTGTGTTGACCATACATCCTTCTAAAATTAATGTCTGAAGTGTAATAATAAGGAAAAACTCTATTATGCTGTAGCATTCCTGTAGGAATCCATTCTGCTTGATCTGAAATTTCAGAAAGAGGTTCTCTCCTTATAGCTGCTGCTGCTTCCACCTCCTACCTCATGGGGTGTGATGGCAATGTTTTTTAGAAGATTGGGAAAATGCAGAACATTACATCAGAAAGAAAGATCACTTGCTTGTCTGGCTATTTTTAAAGGGATATTTATCCTCTGTCACAGTGTAAATTAACTGAAAAATAACTATACTAAAAATAAATGTACTGTTATGGTGAATGAGTCAAAATTGTGCTGTTTCTCCTTGCATTATTCTAAATGATGCGTTCTATCCAATCTTATCCTGTCCTCTTCTGTCCTGGTTTGTTGGGGTTTTTTTTTTAAAAATGATGCTGTATTCCTTAGATGATAACACTGAGTTTAAATGCAGTGACAGTGTAGTCAGGAATTGTGTAAAGCTGCTGCTGTGCCAGTTTCTCAGTGCCAGCTCAGGACTGAACTACACTGTGCTGAACAGCCTCTGTTCTCAAGTTCTCCATGAAAAAAACCTCTGAGAAATGTTTTAATTGTTGACCTTCAGAGTGAAATAGCTGGAGCATTAACTTAAAATGTCCCCTACTATAGCGTGCTTATGGGTTCATGGGGCCAGAAGTGTAGATAATAACAAACTGATGTGCCTTAACAGCAATTTAGTATAATAACTAGGCATGACGGTTTGATGGCACCTCTTCTTGTCCTTTTCCTTCCCTCCTGCAATACTGTCTCATCTTCTCTATCTTTGCTTCATCTCCCTAAGTCCATTGGTTCACCTGACCTCCTTGTTAGTGTCTGTTTAATGCCAAGTGCCTGGATTTTTAATCCCTCATTAGGTAATCAAAGAATTTTGTATGCCCCAGGAGAAACCACAGATTTTCATAATAGCATATTTGCAGTTGTTCTTCCGGTCAGAGGCAATACATACTGGATAGCTCATCTTAAACGCTGCTGTGTACCTTCAGAGTAGTGCAAATACTGTTTTGCCAAGAAAGGAAGACCTGTTTTAGGCTGGCTTGTACATGTGCTAAACTATTGTATCTTTGCTCCTGCTTTTGGTCTTGGCAGGTTGAGGGCTCTGCAGGGAAAACTTCATAAGTGCTGTACAAATCTTTAGTAAATTAGGCTGTAAGTTACATCAGGGTAACATTCAATCTCATTATCTAGAAAAAGTGTGTCTTGTGGCAGAGTTTAATGGTGATTGTTGTATTAGATGATGTTTTTTTACTGGCTACTATAATCTCTGGTGATGTAGATGGATAAGCTGTTACCCAATGGGACATACAGCTTAGGAAGCTATACAGTAAGTACCTCAAACTTGGACAGAAAAGTGCTGAAGATGGTGAAAATAAAGCAACTATTGATTGATGAAACATTTTTGATGCATTTAATAATTCTCATAATGTACATAGTATTACATGGATCTGGCAGGCTTTATTTTGTAGATGTGATGTTTAAAGAGGAGAATGCCTGATTCATTTAATTGAGTGGCTTGAATTCCCACCAACAGGACGTAGGGATGCTCGTGTCTGCTAAGAAGTAAAATTTTGAGAACACAAGTACACTGGCAGGGAGTAACTGCAGCTTCCACAGGTGACCAAGTCACGTTAGGGACCTATGATAATTGTTTTTGTCATTTCTATTAACTCTTGAATCTTTCCAACTCAGGATCAAACTGCATTTTAAGGGTATTTTTTTCCAATGTCAACAAATGTTTTCTTGACTGGATTTGAAGACAAGGCAGTGGATTGTCCTTATCAATAATATGAAAAACTGAAAATTATTCTTTTCATTCATTGCCCTCCATGAGAAAAGGCAAAAAGCCTTTATAGACATGAGGCAGAGGTTAGAGCAAGCTTGTAAAGTAATTTAAAATGTTAGTGATTTCCAGGTAGTTTCCCAGAAAATATTTTGTCTGGTTTCCTTGGTTTTTAGGTGAAATTTGATGTGAGGTTTTGATAACTACCTTATGAGGAGAGGCTGAGGAAGTTGGACCTCTTTAGCTTGCAGAAGAGGAGACTGAGGGGTGACTTTATTAATGTTTATAAATATGTGAAGGGCGAGAGTCAGGAGGATGGAGCCAGGCTCTTCTCAGGGATGGCCAGTGACAGGATAAGGGGCAATGGGTGAAAACTGGAGCATAGGCAGTTCCGTGTGAATCTGAAGAGGAACTTTTTCACTGTGAGGGTGACAGAGCACTGGAACAGGCTGCCCAGAGAGGTTGTGGAGTCTCCTTCTCTGGAGACATTCAAACCTGCCTGGATACATTCCTGTGTGATTTAGTCTGGGTGACCCTGCTCTGGCAGGAGGGTTGGACTAGATGATCTTTCAAGGTCCCTTCCAACTCCTAACATTCTGTGATACTGTGAACTGGACATCAGAGTGTAATGACAGGTCAAAGAAGAATTTAATCCAGATAGTGAAGAATACATTAAACTGTGAATTATCCGTTTGCTGACTGTGTTTATTCCAGGATTACATATACTGGGTTTCTATGAAGCTGTGCAGTGAAGAGAATGAAACCAGAACATGTCTTCATGTATGAGGATTTGTCACTTCTGGTGAACAGAGATGAGGTCAAGAGTTGGGACCTGTAATGACCATGATGTGTCAGCGGAAGTGCATACTAAAGATCTCTGGGGGTGAAATGTATTTCATGACCTCCAAGGAGTCTAGTGAAATCTCACCAGTGCTATACAGATTATGTTTCTAGTGCTGTGTGTAGCATAACTATGAATTGATTTATCATGGACCTATTACAGTTGTTGGGTTTTCATTATATCACTCTAGATACAGAGATAGTCTGATATGACTTGTGGATCGGTTATTTTTCAGTTGTTTTATTGGCTTTTGAGTTGTGCAACCTATTGGTTAATGCACCTTTAGAAGATCATTATTTTTCAGACCTTACTGCAAGAGAATATAGTATTTTAGGTGCAGCTGCACTACCTGCTAAAATCCTTGGTGGAAGATGTTAAATAGTTATGCAGAGAGCAGAGAAGAAAGCTCTACTAATGGTTGCAGAGTATTTATATATGATTCCTCCTTTCCAAGACTTACTTTATAAAGGCTGTAATTGTCTGTGCTTGGTCTCTGTCCAAGAACGAGGGTTTTGTTGCTGTGAGGAGGGGATCTGTCTTGCTTTTGTTTTTAAACTCAAGCCAAAATGGTTTAGTCATAGAGAGAGATGAGAAAACTAAATAAAACAATTGTCCCAACTGTCATTATGCAGAATTAGAAAAAGTTGAAAAGCCTAAATGGCGGGCCGGGGAGGGGGCGGGTGGGGAAGAGTGAAAGCTAAAATTTGTGGTTGAAAAATCCTTCCCTTGGAAGGAAAGTAGGGTGTTTTGATTAGGTTCAGCAGTGAGACAACGTTCGTTTTTGTATAGACTAATACAGCTCTTCTTACTCTCGTATGTCAGTGTTCCTAGTGAGATCTGGCTCAAGTACACATGCTTGAATATCGTTCTCCAGGAGTCATTAACCTTGCCTGTGATTTACTTACTCCTAGTCTTGTTGTTTGTTATGCATATAGAGGGTGTTTTTCTCAGACCTGGGGATGGGGGAAGACCTTTGCTTGGCTGTTTGCTTGAGTACAGGGCAATCTACGCACTCAGTGTCCAGTTTTCTGACTATGGCTTCTGCTCAGGACCTTTTACGCATTTCTTCTGAGCAATCCCAGGGCAGTGGGGCCTCATCAATGAAAGGGTGATCCTTGAAGAACTGGGGAGAACCTGGGCCTGAAATATCTCTGTTCCTGTGGACACTAAAGAAGGGACTGTCCAGAGAGATTTGAATAACCTCAGTAGGGCAGACATTAGGTCTGAAGACTTGTCACTCTATGACGACAGGTTTACTAGCATTTTTTTCTAGAGCTTTTAAAAATATTTTCAAGATGTGGTGGATTTTTACAGCTCAGTAAGGGCAACCCCCTTCAGATTTCCTGATAAAAAAGATTTTTCACATTTCCTGAAAAAAACTGATACCAAAAAATGCCCAAAAGAAGGTCAAAACAACAGCATGCTTTGCATTGGCCTAGGATGTGTTTTCCTAATACAGAGCTTTGATTTTCCGTTGGTATTGATGGGGGGACTGGGATGTTGTTTGCTCTGATTCTGTGATTTGAGCTCGGTTTGAGAACACTCTATTATTGACTAGTTGTGTGAGAGAATTTAGTCCGAAAGTAACCTATGAAGTCAAGTGATCGTAAATGATAGTTGCCTTATTTCTTAAGTAAAGCTATTCACAAAGGTCTTTTAAAGAGGCAATTTAAATCTTCTTGATATGATGCTTGTTAGTTCTTAAAATAATAATAATTTCAATTTACAATACTACTGTGCAGTTGTTATATGATAGCACTGTGCTCTGGATAGTATTTATTCAATGTTTTTAATTGGAAGAGTTTAAAACATTTCACAAAGTATCAATAATCTTTGGAATCGCCCTTAAAGGAAGTATCCATAGCCCCAGTTTCCATATAAAAGTAGACATTGAGTCATTTGCCCTAGGTTACAGAACAAGCCAGTGGCAGAGTGAAAATACAACCTCTGGGTCCTGATCTCTGAGAAGTGAAATAAATCGTCTGACACAGGCAAATGTTCCTCACTGCATGGGAATTTGTTTATATGAACAAGGGGACTAGGACAGATGAGTAGATTTTACGAGTGAGTGCTTACAGAATTACGTACTAATTTTCTTGGACTCTTTCTCATATATTTTTTTTAAGTTCTTTTTGAAAGAGTAGAAGTAAAATTTGCAAATAGGGCTCTATAAGAATTGTTATCTTCTGTATTGTTTTTTTCACTATGGTATTACAAAAAATAACAGTACGTGCAGTGCTTTTGTTAGCATTTGAATTGTAGATGAGTATTTAACTGTTCAGCTGCAGTGGTATCAAGCACTACCAACCAGGGCTGACACAAGTGATATGGAAATACAGAACAATGCAATTTTTGATATCTCTGAGGAGATTCAAATCATTAGCTTGTGTAGAATAAAGTATATTTGAACAGATATCAGCCATAAGAGAATAGACATTTTTAATTGAGTCAAGCTTAGTCCTTGAATATAAAAATGCTTTGTTTCCATAACTAACAGCGCACTACTTCTTCCTGTATTTAGAGCTACAAAAATATGAAAATTCAAATTAGTGTTATAATTTTAATAATTAACATTCTGATGTAAACCAAGCGTATAGCTTAGTTTGAGTTTATAGCTGTTTCTCAAGAAGTACAAAAACTTGAAAATTAAGCTTCGTATCACAAAAAAGCAACACATTATTAAAAAGAGAATAACTATCACAAAGCGATTACGTGTCTGAAGGAAGTTTCCTTTCTTCATCTAGTGCTGGGAATTTTTATTCTTGATTTCAATTCCATCTATGGCCCGTATTGAAAAAACAACAGTGGCTCTTGCCTTTTGGAAGACAAGAAGGGTGCAACCCAACTGCTCTTGCCATCTTCTGACCTTAAAGAGCAGTTCCTGGTGCAGTATTGGTTTTTAATGTAGACCTGGCACAAGTTCATTGCATTACATTGCTGTAGCGATACAGTAGGAAATTAAGTCTGTGTTACAGCCCCTGTGGAGAAAACAGCCTAGAAGGGTGCGCTGCTCTTGGGGTCCTCGGACTCGTGCCAGCACTAATCTTGTTTCTGCTGTTACTGATTTTGAGAAAATGCAATTACTTCACATCACTGTGAGGCTTCGTAAAAAGAAAAATACTGAGCTTAAAAAGTACATACAAATAAAAAACCCCAATACTCAGTGATGGCTTTGGTCTCTTTTGGTGGGGTTAGCCGCTTCACTAAAAATCACAGAATCACAGGGTTGGAAAAGATCTTTAAGATCATCGAGTCCAACCATTCCCGTCCTATGCTAAACCATATCTCTAAGTACCTCATCTACCCTTCTTTTAAACACATCCAGGGTCAATGACTCAACCCCTCCCTGGGCAGCCTGTTCCAGGCCCTGACAACTCTTTCAGTGAAAATTTTTTTCCTAACATCTACTCTGACCCTGCCCTGGCACAGCTTTGTGCCATTTCCTCTTGTCCTATCTCCTGTCACCTGGATGAAGAGACCATTGTCCACCTCTCTACAACCTCCTATCAGGTAGTTGTAGGCAGTGATAAGGCCTCCCCTCAGCCACCTCTTCTCCAGGCTGAACACCCCCAGCTCCCTCAGCTGCTCCTCACAGGATTTGCCCTCCAGCCCCTTCCCCAGCCTGGTTGCCCTTCTCTGGACTCACTCCAGGACCTCAATGTCCTCCTTATGGTGAGGAGCCCAGAACTGGACCCAGCACTTGAGGTGCAGCCTCACCAATGCCAAGTACAGGGGCACAATCACCTCCCCAGACCTACTGGCCACACTATTTTTGATACAAGCCAGGATGCCATTGGCCTTCCTGGCCACACTGCTGACTCATATTCAGCCTGCAGTCACCCAACACCCCCAGGTCCTTCTCTACCTGACAGCTCTCCAGCCAGTCTCCGCCAAGCCTGTAGCACTGCTCGGGATTGTTATGTTCCATGTGCAGCACTCTACACTTGGCCTTGTTAAACCTCAGCCCATTGGTCTCAGCCCATCAGTTCAGTCTGTTCAGATCCCTCTGAAGAACCTCCCTATTCTCAGGCAGATTGAGACTTCCTGCCAGCTTAGTGTGTCATCTGCACAAAAAAAAACCTTTCTGTGAACACACTAAAACTGGCTCTGTGCTAACTTTAGGTTATGAGAAATGAGTTGTTGGTATTCAGATTTTCAAAATCAGTATTCAGTCTGCAGTACTGTGTGAAGAGTTATAGATCGAATATGTTATGAGTAAAGCAGTCAGATCTACTTCAGGAGAAATAATTAATCCTGTTTGGAAGATGTGCTGTTGTCATGATAAAATCCAAATGTTAAGTTGAATATACCTTATCTAGTGACAACTGATCTTTGTAAGCATCTCATTTGGAGACCTCTGCATGTTTGTGTCCTGTGTCTGTATAGCAGCTATCCTTACGTGGTCAAAAGAACAAAATATGAACACCAAAAAATTTACCCTTTTAGTTGTATACCTTGGGGAAAAAGGTAAGTATTTAAGAGCAGTGGGTGCAAGACTGAGGATGGGCATAAGAAGAGAAAGGGAAAAGGTGAAAGGGAGAATTTTGCAACAGTGCAATCACTCTAAAGTTGATGTTCAAGCAGCTTTTGATTACTAGTGACCAGTAATCCAGCTGGTCCACTGTATAACGTATGAGTACCAAATCCTTATGAAAAATTGCAGAACATGTTAGACATCTTTTTGGTATCTAAATCACTGGAGACCCTGAAGAATTGGGTTCAGTAAGGTTTCCAAGATGTTCTGGAACACTTGCCAGCAACTCTAGAAATTACTATTTCTCTAAATATCACACCATGACCTAACTATTAATCTTAGTAAAGAAATCAAGCAGAGAAGGACTCTGTGATGGGGAAATCCACAGAATCGTTGCTTAAGAAAGATTGTTTTGCTTGATCAGGTTTGATTTGGTGCATTGTTTTGTTCGGCATACCTTTGTCATTGTGCTGCATTCAAAAAAGCGTCAGATCAGCCCTCCGTAGCCTGTGCTTTTGTTATACAGCATGCTTATTATGTCTCCTCTAATTTTATCTTCGTAAAATAATCTTTCAGTCTCTTAAGTCACTCTTTTTGAGGGAGTACTGCTATTGCTCTATAATTAATCTTATACCCCCCGCCCCAATCCCCCTTCAAGTCTTTAATTAAAGGATTTAGCAATTTGGATTAAACATAAAGCAGACTATTTCTACAGCTAGAAATGGATTTAAACTTGTACTTTAATGTTTTGCTGAACCTTGGCCTAAATGAATACATTGGTTAAATCAGAAGTGTTTCTTAATTAGTATGCAGACACTGGTGAATGAATATTAATTTCTTATTAGCTATTTTTGGATTAAGGTAATAAAATTACTGAGCATTTCATAAAGGACTATTTTTAATGGTTTTTACTGTTGTGCACTGCCATCTAAGTATGTGAAGGTTTTTTCAGAGCTTAAGTTTCTTTTTCTCCTTAGTGGCTCAACACCACATTTCAGAAACAAACTTGCATTTAGTGTAGGACCCAAATCATACAGTCCTGAATTCTGGCACATAAAGAGTACGAGAAAATAAATCCTCCACTTATCAAAGGCTATAAAAGAAACCTCAACTGACCTTTAACTATAATGTCATAATCGTGACTATATAGCATGGAACACCATATAGGATTTCAGGTGAAATAACTTAATTTATGTTCAAACCGTTTAGGACATTGGAACAAATCCGTTCCCTTTGGTTTCTACAAGCCGCATGCTGTAGCGGCTTTGTTCATCTTCCAATACATGTAAGGCGCACCACAGTTTAAATCTTTGCAAGGGATAGGTACACACACAAAAACAATAAAATGATTGTATGAATTACGTGGTGAAAAGTTTTATAATGTGGATTTGGTAGGATTACCTTCTCTCAAGGCCTGGGCAGTGGGAAATGTAATACGGCTTGGCTGGTGGGTCTCCTTCTCTCCCCGCCTCCCTCCCCTCTCTTTCTTCAGTTCCTTGCCCGAAACCTGACGCTTTCCCAAATCCACATCCAATCCACAGGGATAAGTTGCTGGGAGTTGGATAGCCTTCCAGTGAAAGGTGGCTGGTCTGGGGTACTGACATCTGTGACCGTGACCTTCCTGTGAACCCTCTAACAAGTCTATCACAGTTTTTCTGCATTTCATTCAACCTACGTGGCAAAGATTCACTAATTGTATTTGCTGGGCTGTGCTACCTTTAAAACATTGCTTTTGCAATGGCCTTTCCCCTCATCCACTATTCCCACCTTCCCCCCACACACACACTTTTCTGCAGTATCTGGAGAATATCAGACTGATAGTTGCAAAGCAAGTATGAGCTTTTGAAGTCCAGACATTTGGAATATAGCTCAGCTTTAATGGTGAGAACAAGTGTGTTACTGAGAGATATTAAAGACAACTGGAGTCCTAATGACGTCAGGCCTGAAAAAATGATTATTCTATCAGTAGAACATTAAATTTCTGAAAATTAAATTACGCCTCATTTCCAGATTTGTAATAAAATAATTAGTGCCTGCACTTTCTCATTATCGACTGGTTTGCTCCAATTTCTTTATGTGAAAGGGGCTTTGTCGTTTAGTGAGGAGTCATATTATAGTCGAGTTTTACACATTTTATTGTCTCGACTTCAGCTCCAAGAATTACATGTCTACTTGGGAAATGAATTCACAGTACCACAGAGGCTGGCAAGCTTCCAAGTTTTAATTGCTTACCAGTGAGGTTCAGGGCAGACTGTTCTTCCTAGGGTGGGAAAACGAAAAAGAAGCAAACTTCAGTTGTGCTAAAGAAAATGAAAATCACCTTCTTGAAAAGAGTACTCACTGACAAATGAAACTAAGAACTTCATCATAGTTATTGCGAAGTGGGCTCTGTGGCTGATTTAGCAAAATTGGGGAACTAGGCAAAGTTGAAGCTGTTGGGGTATGTAGCCAAGTCTTATGGCTTTTTGTAAGTAATTTATTTTTAAGCATGCTGAGGTAGCTGATGGGAAAGTAAGGGTCTCAAGATCAAAATACATGGGAAAAGTTGAGGGGAAGAATGGGTTAAAAAGCTCTGTAGTAGCAGACCAGAGAAGTAGCCTGGAATACCTCTGCTGCAATGCAAAGGTATGGCACAAGGAGGTGGAGTGATGAGAAGGTGTTACTGAAAGCTGAGACCTGGGTTTCAATCTGTGGTTCCACAAGAGGCTCTTCTTAGGACATGTCATGCCTTGTATCTGGTGTATTTTGTCTACATAGAAGGAATATTTTTCCAATCTTTGCCTAAAGATATCTCTCTTTTTTAAAAAAAAGCATTTTCTGTTGTGTAACTTCATGTCATTGCTTTCATGTCTCCATCCTGTAGTCTGCAGCCATGATGATACCAAAAAAGCAGTGAGGATAACAGAGAGCAAAGGACCGGTGAAGGGTAAATAGCCGAAGTGAAATACTAACTGTGAGTGTAGGAAGTTCTTTGCAATTTGTTGCCATCAAGCTGTCTAGAAAACATGTTATTTATTTGATACGGCTTCAAAAGGGATCATTGGCGCTTTGAGAAGGAGGATGATGTCGTGTTTCACCTGCTGACACTGCTGCAGCAAGCTGTGTAAGACTGCAAAAGGGAGAAAAAAGGAAAGAGGACAGTGTTGAACAGGTTCAAGTCTGGGCTCTTCTGAAAAGGGTGATTCCACAAAATGAATAGGTGATAAAAATGTGAATTTTATGTTTGCTACAGAGTGCATAGAGAACTAGTGGAGCTCTGCTAAGAAGGATCTTTATTGCACTGTGCATGAACAGATGAAAAATAACATGCCTGAATTTGTGTATGAGCCGCTTGGGAGAATGTGGAGGAGGTAAAATGCGGTAATCAACAGCTGTAGGTAAGCTTGGCAGCTGGATTGGTGCAGAGGGGGTGTCTCTGTTTCAGGACTTGTTTACTTGGAGCGTGGACAGGCTGACATCTGGTTGTCTTCTAATGAAACTCAGAGTCTCAACTTCATTGCCTCTCCTGAGCATTCCTTTCATACCTGTTAATTGGCCTGTATTTGAGCAGTGTCCCTATTTTTCATTCCGCTTTTCCTTGCCAGACTGGTAAAGAGAGACCCGTAATGTTCAGCTGAGGGAAAGGTTTGTCCATGCAGTGCAACGTGGGCTCTAAAATATATGCAGCAAACAAGAGGAAACATACTGCTTATATGACTTAATATCTCTTTATTGGTCAGCAATTACATGCTCCAATAGGTACTGTTTAATCTCGAGGTACTAATAATATGTACGCTAAAAAGAGCTCGTTAGCTTTGTCAGAGCCAAAACTTCATGAGCCTTGCTATTCATTCACTAATGTTCACACTCACCAGTGCTCATGCTCGTTAAATGTAACACTCATTAAAAATATATAATTTGTATTAATCATTTCAGTTATCCATCACTAAATCAGATTAACAGATCACCATACAATTTTACATTCTTTTTACAACCTAATGGAAATGATCCATTATTCAAATACTGAGCATTGCCCATCTGCACTCTTCTCTTTTATCCAGTTGATTCACCCATTAATGAGTGACAAAAAGAGTAATGCTGACAAATGTATTTGGAGAGCTTCAAGGTGGTTTTGCCAATACCCCTTGTAGGGCTTGGTTAGGCTTCAGGCATCTTGTATGTCCTCGGGTGGGGTACTCCTGTTTTGGCAGTGCCTTGGAAGGATAGGATCTCTGTGTTTGGATTAATGGATTCCCTGATTATGTCTGATGACTTTTCATATTTCTCATTTTAATCCATTTTTTAAAAATGATCTCATGTGTTGGTAGGTTCTTTCCCATGACAGGAGGTCTGTGTGTCTGTTTTAATCAAAACACTTCATTAAAGAGAATTTTCATGCAAATATGTAACTATTTTGGCCAATAATGCTATATAAATACCAAATAGTATTGTCACACAAAATCCTAAAAAATGTATCAGAGACAGGCAGGACATAGTACATGTTTCTATTCCAGTTTACAGTTTCTGAGCACACCGAGGAGGTAAAAAATAATACAATATCATACTTACTAATCACAACAATAAATAACTACAAGCATTATCACTCCTCATTTGTTTCACCTGGGTTTAGCTCAAACAAAACCTTCACTCTAAAAGATTGCTCCCTCAGGATTTCCTTACCTGTCTCTGTTATTAATTCTAATTGGCTTTTGTCTTGAACAGCTTCTCCAGAGGAGGTGGTTGCTGAAAACCAGTGTGTAGCATTCAGTCCTTAGAGGACAGCCACCGTCTTCCAAACCTGTCACCATGAGACTTGGGGACAGGGTCTGAAACCTTCTAAAAGCGTTATCAACTTCTCAGCGGCTGTCAGTGCTAAATGGTGCAATTGTAGGAGAAACTCTTGGCGATGTGTTCTCCTGTTTATTGCCAGCAGTGCACTATCAGGCAGCAGGGTGCCTCAATTCCTGGACAGTTCATGTCCCTCAATGCACAGGGATAAGCAATACTAACTAGATGTCAGAGTTTCACAGTGAATGCTAAGGGAGAGGAGGGATAAAGAAGGGGTGGGGAGAGGTAAGCTTGGTTCCCGTCATTGCAAAAACCCCCCATAACTTTCCAGGATCTGTGAAGACTTGTACAGCTCATAATGGATTTTCTCTCCTTTTTTTTTGGGTATTCTGTGTGGGTTTAATTCCTTTGGCCAAGGACTGCCAGGTTGTACACAGTCACCTCTTTTAAAAATACCATTTAGTAAATCCAGCATGCTGCCTTTTATTCTCTTCTCCTCCTTCTCCCTTTATTTTGCCCCCACACTTCATTCAATCTACACTTTCCCAAGAGCTGCACATTGACGCTACTTCTAGTAAGGATGCTGGGCAGGTGATGTGCTTGGGGGTGACAGCAGGGACACCCTTGGCTTTCTGGCCTTCCCTTTCTCAGCCAGTGCCCAGGAACCCTCCCAGAAGTGGGAACCTGCCTCCCACTGGACTGATGGTCTCATTTGTCTATGCACGGAGCCAGGTCTGCAGCTTTCTGAACTTTCTCTTTTCCCTCTTGTTTCTTATACCCTGTTTCCAGTGTTGCTCTCTGCTTCCCTCCCCAAGAGCTGCAGTGAAGGGGAGCAGGTGCAAGCTGGGCTTGCCAGCTGTGAAAGGTTTTCACAGAGGAACCCTGTAGGAGGTGGAAAGGTGAGAATTGTTTTCTTTTTCCTCAGTAAACACTTGAAAAAAAGCAGCTTTGACAATGAAATAAACCTTCAGAAGTGATACTAGAAGTAAAAGTGAAAATTTTCCACAGTGTGGGAAAGGTATCAGGCAATGTGTCTTTTAATTACAGTTACAGGAAAGCAAACAAAGAAACCTGTGAAGTCTGCAGGTTTTTTGATTCGATAATAGCAGCTTTGTGAATTGCTGAGGGAAGTGTTGCCATGCTGGGAAATCATCAGATTCCCCTATGCTTGCCCTATATCTGTAAGGGAAAATCAACTCCACTTTATGGATTTATCTAAAGCTTACTCACTGCTGCTGTAAGCTTCTTCACAAACCAAGAGTGGATCTGAGTTGTTGATCATTGGAAAGGGAGCTACTTTAGTAATAGAGAAATAAACAACAGTAGATTCTACATCAGCGTTTTAAAAACTAAACATATTTCGTACACTATAAAATCACAGAACACCAGGTTGGAAGGGCCCTCAAGGTTCATCTGGTCCAACCTTTCTTGGAAAAAGCTCCATCTAGACAAGATGGCCCAGCACCCTGTCCAGCTGAATCTTAAAAGTGTTGGGGGATTCACTACTTCCCTGGGGACATTATTCCCCCGATTGTTCTCGATGGGAAAAATTTTCCTTGTGTCCAGTTGGAATCTCCCCAGGACTGACTTGCACATATTATCCCTTGTCTTTTCTATGTGACTCCTTTTGAAAAAGGAGTCTCCATCTTTGTAGTCACCCTTTAAGTACTGGAACATGATGATGACGTCACCCCTCAGCCTTCTTTTCTCAAAGCTCAACATACTCAATTCTCTCAGCCTTTCTTCACACATTAGAATTCCCAGTCATTTGATCATCCTGGTGTCCCTCCTCTGAATCCTCTCCAGTCTGTCCACATCTTTTTTTATATAGCGGGCACCAAAGCTGAGCACAGTATTCCAGATGTGGCCTGACAAGTGCTGCGTAGACTGGGATAATGGCTTCTTTATCTGTGCCGGTGATACCGTTGTTGATGCAACCCAGCATCCTGTTGGCTTTCTTTGCCTCTGCAGCACACTCTTCACTCATATTGAGCTTGGTCACCACCAGGACCACCTGGTCCCTTTTCACAGTGCTGTTCTTCAGCCAGGTAGATCCTAGTTTGTGCTGCACTCCTGAATTGTGTTTTCCCATGTGCAAGACCTTACACTTGTCCTCACTGAACTTCATAAGGTTCTTGTTAGCCTACTCTTCCAGCCTACAGGATGGCTTTCCCCTCCAAAGTATCTACTTCCCCAGTCAGTTTGGTATCACCTGCAAACTTCATCAGGGAGTGCTTGATCCCATCATCCAGGGCAATCTTTTCCTAGCTGTGAATTTAGCTGCATTTTTTTTTTTCTACACACCTCCACACGTGCAGCGAGTTGGATTTGTTTCCATGTTGTACGACAGCATCTGACTTGACCTGCATGTTTCCAACTCAGGAAAAAGTACAGATAGGATGTGAGCTTTGTGATATAGCTAAAATACAATAAGCCAATTTGTACTGACCTTTACACTGGCTCTTACAATATGAACATTTTATTTTAACATTTAATAGTCTGCTAAGATTACTATTTGCATTTCCTATTCTTGGCTCCCTGTCTGCTCAGTCTTCATATTTCCTTCTCAAATATATCTTTTCTGTATGTCCTCTGTCTTTTTCTATGTCTCTTTTCCCCTTGTCTTCTCTAATTTGAATTCCTTTGTTCTCTTTCAGCATCAAATAACCTCAGCTACATCCTCACCCTGACTCAGGTCCCCTGATGTCAGGAATGAAACAAAGCAACAGAAGAGTGAGCCTGACTTAATGATAAATGCATCTCTCTGAGTCTCAGTATTTAGGCTGTGTTGTTTTGCTGGGGCTTGTTCATACCGTAGAGTTACTTCCTTGGAGAACTTACAGGCTTTTGAAAAGCACCACTGGAGAAAGCAATCGGTTTAAGAGGTTACCACGTACAAGCACTGTATGCTGTACAAAAAAAGCCCCTACTAGAAAAAAAAATTTTTTTTTTTTTTTTTTTTCTAATACTGTAAATGGCAGTGGTTAGCAGTGGTGGGTCTTTAGGAGGAGGTGTATGAGCAATGAGATTTCTGGAGAGGAATCATTTGCTTAAAAGAGCATGGGAAGGAGGAGGACATAGGCATGCTATAGGTGGAGGAGGGAGACAGGGGAGCAACTTCATAAAAGATCAGAACCATTTCCTGGACTTTCTGCTCGAAGTTCAATGGAACATCAAGCTGGAACGAAGAATTCTGGGTGACAGTCTAGCCTTTTCAAGAGACGAGGCGGTTTGCGTCCTCCTTAAATATTTAAAGAACACGGGGAGCACTTTCAGAAGACTAAAGCATTGAACTCTGCAATTAAAAGAGAGAAGATTCTGCTGAGACCTTGTTTTTGAAAATGTACTGGGGAGGTAAAAAACCTGGCTGATCTACACGTTTAGTACACAGAAGACAGCGGGTAGTAATTGCTTAAGCAAATGTGTCTTGTAAAAAAGTGAGGGATGCAAAAAAAGGTCAGTGTTCCAAATTTGCCATTGGGATCCTGAGTACAGTTGTGCATGTTTGCATTAGAAATCCGTGCACTTGCATGGCTGTATGCAGTGCCCCTCTGTGCTGCTGGAATTAGGAGCCTTCCAACATCGTTCTGCTTGGATAAAATCATTTAGTTCAGCTTCTTCCCATGCTGTCATTGAAAACCGATGGGATACCCCAAGATTTATTGTGCTCTCTAGGTTTTTGAAAACTAACAGATTTTTCTTGGCTGAAAATCTCTCCAAAGGAGGTAATTGTAGGATTTATCAGTCATCAACAACCCCATACCCTCCAACCCTGTGACCACAAGGACTTTTGTCCTGAATTAGGAGATGTCTGATATAGCTAGTAGTGCCTGTAGCGTGCTTCAGAGATGCATAAATGGGAAGCCATAGGTCATTCAGTACTGGGTATTCACAAGTGAAAGTATACTAGGAAAATAATTGGCTTCAGAAGACTTTTGATTTGTGATTAATTATTCACAGCACAATTTCTCTAGCCCATCTTGGTCTTACACTTTAATCTCTTCAATTTGTCTGGCCTTCGTTGGTTTTATTTGTAAGTTCATTAAATTTAATCTTTCTGAAAAAGAAGTCTGACTTTGAATGTACTCTTGCTCGCCCGATGAACGTGGACGTTTTGCTTTGTTACACACATATATACGTATCTGGGGGAGAGGCATAGGAAAGGGCAGCAGTGTGGGTTAGATGAATGTGCAAGCAGCTGCCTGAGAGTGTGATACGTTAGGCAGCTTCCCTTCTGCAGGACAATGGAGCAGCCACCTGGGCATGTTCCAGCACGGCCTTCACATTGCTCTCCAGTTTTTGAAAAAGATAAAAAACATTACTGTGACTGGCTTCAGGTTATTTGTGAGTGGGCTGCCTGTGCAAAGCTGGGGTATGCTTTAGATGCTGTATTTCATTTTCTAGTCCTTGTCACATCCCTTCTGCTTGCTGGTAGGGTCGCACAGGCATTTTAATGATCAGAAATTCCTCTGGCACAGAAAGGGACAGCTACGGGCCACTTGTACTTGTATCATCCCCTGTGCAGGCTGCAGGGCAGAGCGCCAGGCTGGCCATTGGCTTTGGGAGGGCAGCAGGATGCAGCCAGGCTTTTCTGCAGCAGTTTCTTGCTCTAGCTCACTTCTTGTGACAGGAGTTTTGGTATGAAGGTGGAAGTGGTGGTCTGTTTCAGGGACAAGAGCTACAGACAGCCTGCGTGTCTACTTCTGAAGGCATCAGCAAGAGTACTGTAGTTATAGAATGATGATAGCATTGCACTTAGTCAAAGGCAGCTGAAAGGGTGATAGCATAGGATGTTTCAGATAGTTTTAGTGCTAACGAATTTAGGTGCTAATCAAGATTGATGCATGGCTTGCTAGGGTGGTATTTTGGTTGACATTGGTTGACAGAAAAAAGTGAAATACTGCTTTGGCGATTTTGTTATTCTTGTTCCTACATCCTCTGGTCTATTTGCCTGGAAAGCAGCGTAGGATCCCCTCTGATTTGGGACTCTGTTTTATAGCTTGGGCTTCATGCACCCTTTTTTGCTCTCTTTAGAAGTATTTCTGTACCCATCAGCAGATACATTCTTGATCAGGTACCAGTGTTTCATCTGAGCCTTTTTCAAAATTATAATGATGTTCTGCTAGTTCACATTCCAGGCTTAGGTATCACCTTGTTTTAGTTGCTATGAAATTATTACTTTGGTTTTGCCCTCTGCATAGTCTTTAAACATGCTTTATGGCTCATCTGAATATCGTTGAATTTGCTTAGCCCTTTTTTTGTGAACAAAATAATAAGCCTGAATTAATATTTCTTAATTAGCAGTCCCTAGTCTTTGCTGATAAAAGTCACTTTGAAAATGAATCTAACCAAGGTTGCTATAGCGCTAGAGATACTCATTAGGTATTTCTGGCTGTAAGACTGTTTCAGGCATTTCCTCCGGTTTTGGTGCTGATGCTTGGAATGGCTGGTGGTGGATGTGGAGGAGTTTGGGGTGTAAGTCCTCAAAACAGCACCTCTGCAATTTTACACTTGGCCAGTATGGACCAGAAGCCAGGAAAAATAGAGTGGAAGTGTATAACCAGCATGAAGGGAGAGATGGTGATGCTGTTGTTTGGGCACTCTGCAGCCAACTCAGCTGAGGATCAGTTAGCTTGCTGCTTGTGTTTCAAATCTTTACTTGGTGTGAAGGAAGAAGGAAAAACCTTTCAGGGTCCTGTAATAGTGAACTTCACTGTAGAATGTCCTGCTTTAACTGATGACGCATCATAGAAGAGCATTTCAGAATTGCGCAAAGGTTGGCTTTTAGGTCTCAGGTCCTAAAATCTGAAAGCAGCCGTGAAAGCCTTACTATTCTGAGGTGGTGAAATGTCCCATGCAGGTAAGGAGATGTTTTGCAGATGAAAGAGACAAGTTAAAACTGAGAGCTTCTGGTGGTTGGCTGGATCTGGAGAGAGGATGGGTGAGGAATCACAAGGTAATATGGGTGGTATGAGAGGTTTACCTGCGTGGCACAAGGCGGTGCTGTGCCGCACTATGTGATCCGCTTGCTCGTTCCTCTGTTCTGGGAATTTTAGAAGTACTCTACAGAGACAAAGCAGCCAGGCCTAAGGTGAATTAGTGTCAGTAACCTTCCTTTTGTCTAAGACATAAGGGATCCTGCAGAGAAGCATGTGATATCGGTACCAGTCAGTACTGAATGGCTGTTCTGAAAGCCTTATATAGCGACAGCGTGATTTAAAAAGCATAAAAAAAAAAAGATGTGGGTGTTTACATGTGATCACGTATTTGTCTGTGTCAGCTCTGATGACCTTATAAGGTCTCCTCTCACAAGATACGAATGCTACGTAATAAGAATTTGAAATACTCATTTTGCCTGTCAGATGTAAGTGCCATTTAAATCTGAGCTGAGATTTGAGACCTCTTCCCAGAAGAGCAGTTCATTATTTTTTGCTGCTAAATAACACTTGGAGCTTTACAGGCAGGATGTAGCACATTGTTTTTTCTTCTTCCCGATGTTAATATTAAAGTCTGTAGCACTGAGGGGTGGTGGTGGAGAAACTCAAACCTTAAACTCTCTTCAATAGCCCAGTATCTCTTTCAATATTAATTTCTTGGGAATTACAGATCCCACCACAAACATATGGGACCACAGGTTAATGCTAGTATCTTTTTAATTTCAGAGTTTGGTTTGATAAGATGCAGTATCTGGTGATTGCTTAAATACTGAATGTGTTGTTCAACACTGCTGTCAGGTATTCCTAGTATTCTGCTCTAACAGGAGTAAAATTTAGCTTTTCAGAGTTTTGCCTTAACTTTTTAGCTTCCAGAATCTTTGCTGAACTTTATAATATTATCAGGCGATTAATTGTTTTGTTATTGTAATATTACATATTATCAATATGGACTTAAGCAAATACTTAACTTCAACTGTACTTGCTTTGCCAGTTGCCTTCATGGAGAAAATATTCAGGTGAAATATTCAATTTTTCACAAAGTTAAGGATTTTCTAATGGCTAATTGAAGGGGTTTTAAAATGTTTGTCTTTGTGGTTGTATTTCGGGTGTGTAGAGACTAGAGTTTCTTTTGAAAGTCTTCAGTAGTCTATGTCTAAACATTTAAACCTGCTGTGATGGACTGACCTTGGCTGGAGGCCAGGTGCCCCCAAAGCTGGTCAGGTGCCCCTCCTCAGCTAGGCAGGGGAGAGAAAATACAATGAAAGGCTCATGGGCTGAGATAAGGGCAGGGAGGGATCACTCACCAATTACTGTCAGGAGGAAAACTGATTCAACTTTGGAAAGTTAATTTAATTTATTACCAATCAAATCAGAGTAGGATAATGACAAAATAAAACTAACTCTTAAAGCACCTTTCCTTCAGCCCTTCCTCCTTCCTGGGCTCAGCTTTACTTGTGATTTTATCTCCCTCCTCCCCCGAGTGACCCAGGGAGACAAGGAATGGGGCTTGGGGTCAGTTCATCACAATTTGTATTTGCTGCTGCCTCCTCCTCAGGGGGAGGACTCCTCATACTCTTCCCCTGCTCCAGTGTGGGGTCCCTCTCATGGGACACAGTCCTCCATAAACTTCTCCAACATGACTCCTTCCACAGGCTACAGTTCTTTATGAACTGCCCCAGTGTGGGTTCTTTCTATGGGGTGCAGACCTTCAGGACCAGACTGCTCCAGCGTGGGACCCCATGGGGTCACAAGTTCCCCCAGCAAACCTGCTTCAACCTGGGCTCCTCTCTCCATAGGGCCTGCCAGGAGCCTGTTCCAGGATGGGCTTCCCAAGGGGTCAGAGCCTCCTCTGAGCATCCACCTGCACTGGCATGGTGTCCTCCACAGGTTGCAGGTGGATATCTGCTCCACCATCAACCTCCATGGGCTGCAGGGGGACAGACTGCCTCACCATGGTCTTCTCCATGGGGTGTGGAGGAATCTCTGCTCTGGTGCGTGGAGCACCTCCTACTCCTCCTTCTGCACTGACATTGGTGTCTGCAAAGTTGTTCTCACATCTTCTCATTCCACTCTCTGGCTGCAAAATTACTTCTGTTGGGTTGTGTTTTTTTCTTTTTCCCCCTTCTTAACTACATTATCCCAGAGGCACTACCACTGTTGCTGATGATCTCGGCCTTAACCAGCAGTGGGTCTGCCTTGGAGCCATTTGGTATTGCCTCTGGTGGACACAGAGGAAGCTTCTAGCAACTTCTCACAGAAGCGCCCCCTCCCCCCACCCCAATACCAAAACATTGCCATACAAATCATGTATGTTTTATGTGTGAATACATTAGCAGTATTTTCTTATGATGGCATATTTGAAAGAAACAGAAAACTGGAATTCCTTGATTAACTATACATTAATATTGTCCACAAAAATTCTGCTATTTTGGCCTACAGGTAGAGGTGGGGTATAAGGATGGTGTTTGTTACTGTTCTGGTCAATGACTTCATCTTGGTTCATTGAGTTTCACCACAAACACATTGCATGTGAATTGCTACTCGCCACGTGTCCCAACTGATCCAGCCAATATTGTCTCCTTTTTCCAAATGGGCTGAAATTGGGCAGTCAGATGGAAACTTCTATTCACAGTTTGCGATGAAAAAACTAATGAAATGCTCCATTAATCATGTGGCTTGACCTTCGTTCCCACTGTAATGAAGACTGAGAGGCAACATTAGCCCATCTGAAAGGTTTAGGCATTTGGAATTGATTTTGAATGGGATAATGCTATCAGTGATATGATATGGTGTTACTAAAGGCTTAAAGAAATAACTTATGTCTTATAGTTATGTCAGTCATATATACTATTTATACGTACTGTATTTAAATTTCATTATTGAAATGCCTCTCACTGCTGTTAGTTTGGTCTGTTTGCTGAGGAGCTTGGGAAGGCTGTTTGTTTTGGCTATCTGGTATTTTCTTGCACTGCTTATGATGTAGTGAGTGTTACCAATGCCAGCTGAGGCAGGAATTATTTTTTAATACCTGTAAAATATAAATACTGGCTAATTGTGCAGAGTTTCATCAGTTGGTGTTGGCAGTATTCTTTGTGTTGTGCCAGATGCAAATCCTGCTTGGAGACATGGACAAACTCTTATCAATTATCACAACATCCAATGTGGTGTCTAGTGTTTTGGGTGAGACATCGAGCCATATCCGTGCCTGAAGTATGAATTCAGAAATTACAGGTACAATTTATGAAAACTGTACAGGAATTTAGGGTACAGTGTAATTTATTTTTTTCTTCTGTAACACTTCCTAACAACCTTGATAATTTGGATGGACCCTCTACAGAAACAAACATCAGTATTCAAAGGGCTTCTTATTATAAGTGTCTCCATTAAGCAAATAGATGTAGGAGTCATAGCAAAGCAATTTGTTGTTTAGCTGTATAAAACAGCAGTGATTTGTGCTTATTGAATTTTAAAACCACAGAAAAGTTAGAGCAGAATTTAGGAAATCACTATGCAGTTCTTGTTCACTGTTACAAAAAGTTGAGTGATGCATACAAATAGCACTAATTAATTTTTCAGTAGGAAACCAACGCTTCATGCATACTGATTCTTCCAACAGTGGCATGAAATTGGTTACACTATTGCTATACTGGGAGCAAGAGGCATTGCTGCAGGGAATTATAATGTCTGAGGAAAGGTGTTACACAATCAGCACTTCTGGGATCTAAAGTCTCATTGACGGAAAGCATTAAAAGTAGGAAAATGTCTCATTCTGGTTTTACCTGTTACTTACTTTGAAAATGTATGAAATTGAAATGTAATTTCCTGATTTTTAACTTTAGGTAAATTAGACTGTGATCAGACTGTAACAAATGGAAGGATTACTGTGGTGCTTGAGTCAGGGTTGACGGCAAGCTCTAGGCAATGACAGTCTTTAAATGAGCTGAACTTGTTGCTTGTCAGATGGTATTTGTCAGTAGAGCAAGTTTCATGCGATATTTCTATTAACAATAAGACTTTGTGGTTTGGTAGAATACTGTTTAAAGATCTGTAGAGTTCCTTTCTTCAAACTAATGAATGAAGACTCAGAATACTTCTTTTTTTCTTTTATCAGATTGCAGTATTCAATATAATAAGCCTGTAAAACACCCTAAGAGGTGGTTAAGGGCCACAACTGTTACTGCTATTTCTTTGCATTTAATTTTTTTTGAAGGTAGTGAAAAGCAGAAAAGTATATGAAAGTTTTGTACAGTAGGAGGCTGGATTGATCATGCTGGTGATATGGAGAGTAAATTTTCTGAAATGTTTTTACAACAGAATAATGTGTTAATAAATGAGTCATGATAGCTAAAACTTCAGATGACTGAAGTTCTGCTTTTGCACACTCACTGTGGATTTGGCCCATTAAGTACTTCCCATCTTTGGATGACACAGCACAAGAAGGTGAGAAAGCTACTGGTAGAGGAAAGAGAATAAAAACATAATCACTGTCACTTTACGCTTCCTGTTGCTATGGCTCTACATGCATTTCTGGGGGAAAAAGTGCAGTCTACAGAATTAGCAGTTGATTAGCACCTTGCACCAAAGAAAATATTTCTGTATCTGTTCTATCGAAATAACTTGGAACTAACTTTGAGCGGGCATGTTTGTGGCTTCATGAATTGACCAAATTGTGTTTCTGCCTTTGCAAAATGTCTAAATTACAACTCATAGCTTGGCTGCAGCCTCTCGGATGATTTGTCCAGACCTGGAATGATTAGAAAGTCTTTTTTCTTCCCCTGCCCCTTTCAGAGTGCTTGCTCTGCAAGCTGCTGCCATAATCTCGTGTTCCCCAGGAACTGGCTTTTCTTGTATAGCACAGCCAACATTTAGCTCGAAGATGTTGAACCACAGAATGCAACAACAGAATTGTAAAATTTTGGGTGTTGGTGAAATAATTGCTCTTGATTTCACTGGATGCAAGCTCAGGTATTAGAAAGGTAAAGCCCGATACAACTTTCAACACTAACATTGCCAGCATTCTCTAGGAAGTGAGTGATTTCTAGCTCTCTCCCAGCCTTTCTTTATGTCCTCTTTAGAAAGTGCCCCTGTTGCTTATCAGCTGATACAGAATGGTTTGGAGTATTCTGAAACTCTTTTTGTAATTCTCTCAGGAAGAAGGGCTCAAACAATTTCACCAAGCTGATGTATCAGGACCATTCTTAAGTACCAGCCGACGTTGCTGCTGTGAAGCTCAGGGAGCAGGAGGGAATTTCATTTTCCAGCTCTAGTGCTCTTATGCATAGCCAGGGCCTTTTTAATAAGGCAAAACCTTTCCCCAACTGGAAAATTTGAACCAAACTGAGAATTAGCTAAGTGTTTCTAACAATTTTTCAGACCTGCCTACTTTCTAACAAAACACCCAGCTGAACGGACTTGCTGTGTAATACTACATTTCTCGCTCTGCTTTACTGAATTTTGGGTGCATTAAATGATTAAATGACTCATTCGTGCTTTATACTGTGCAGAATGTAAACTGCTCTGTGGTGCTGGGGCAGAGTTTCTCCCAACGTAAATAGAGTTCAGGGGGAAGAATGAAATCCAAGTCCCCTGACTTCAGGAGAGCAGAATGTTGTTATTGCTTTTTATTTGTACTGTGTTAATATTATAATGATACAAACTCAGAGGAGCATAATTTCTGTCTGAAAGAGGAAAAGGAAAGCACTCCAGCCAACATAAAAGGACATTTATTGTCAGGTGGAAAGGCTGCAGTAAGGTAACACTGTTGAGAGTGATATTTAATGGCTAATGCTACAGCTTTAATAGAGGTATTGAACTTGTTATAAAAAAATCACCTGAAGACTTCAAATCTGTATTGTAAGTACAATTTTGTTTGTATACCAAAGTTTTTGATGAAAGTAATTATTATAGTCAAGTAAAAGAGGGGTGCAGTTTTTAAGAGAGGGGTGTTTGTCACCTCACCTAGATCATGGAACAACTGGGAATGTGCAGAACAGAAGAGGGGAATCTGTAGTCTAGTGATTTGCTCCCCTCCCTGTCTGAAATGTATTACTAGTTTTATACCCCAGAGTATTTTCTGATATGATGTTTTAAACTCTCTACATGAGATCCTATAGCTGTAGCCTGTTCTATATGTTGTACAAACAAGTCTTTGTGTGGAATGAATCCCTGTAATGCTTGTTGTGGCCAGCTTTCCCCCTCCTTTCACAAGAAGTCATTTATTGAGTGTGGCACTGATTTGTACTGTCTGATCTGTTCCTTTTAGACTTTTGTCACTTAGATTCTTCTCCCCAGTGTCTTGTGGCAGATGATTACTAAGGTTATTTTTCTTCTACGCTTCTTTTCATTGTAACCTAGGCTCTGTAGCTAGCATTTCTCTGTAGAGTACAGTAGAATATCTAAGACACCATGTGTCTGTATTTCTAAGTCATTAGCAGTTTTATTACTGCTTCTATTAACTGTAGATTTATATTATATTTTAAGCTGTCTAACCCCCTTCAAATCTTTGATCAGCTCTAATATCGACCACTTCTAGATTCAAGCCATTACTCCTTTTAGTTCTCTCTTCTACCATTGTAAATAATCCCTGACCAGAAGGGATTGCTCTTAAAAGGTGTACTCTCACCTTTCCTGCCAGGTGTAAATGAAGCATTCTCATCCCCTCTCCTCTGGGCTTTATCTTCACAACTCTTTCATTGTTTTGCTTTCCTACTTTAGATTCTCTCTAATTTATTAATGCCCTTTTGTAGTAAGTGCCCAAAATGGCATGCAGTACTTTAAAGCACAGGTGCTAAATAATTTATTTTCTATAAATAATTCAGTCCATACTCTTTTAATGAACTGATCCTGCCTCCACAAAAGCATCCATTGTTCATAAGTGTGTGCCGAATTGTTTGTGCAAACAAATTTCAGGTGATGTGATCTTGAATAGTTCAGCTGTTTGGTTTTGGTGGTATAGGACTATTAACATAAGGTCTTGTCTTACCAGTCTTCCTTGGTTAAACTGTTGCAAAGGGCACCAAAAAGTCTTAAGAGGACTTTAATGCTCTTGAATTTTTGTAGTGCTACAAGTTCAGTCTGTCAGCTCATTTTCATCAATAGAATCTATGCTTGTCCATCCCAAATGTGAGATGAGATTTTCACCTCTGTTTCAGATAGATAGAGGTTTAATCTGAGACCCAGAGTACAGCTGTTACCGCTCATGAGTTTTCAGCGCACACATCCGTGTTCTTGGTTGCATGTCTAAACTTAATTTACCCTAAATGTGATCCTAAGCAACTTCAGCTAAATTGAAATAAATACATGACTTAAGCTGAAATGAGAGCAGATACAAACACCTTCAGAAGCACAGTGCCCTTCCACAGTCCGTTCCTGTCTGTGTGCCAGGGTTGCAAGAGTGAAATTTGTCAGTGCAAGAAAGCAGGATTGTAGAGTGCTGTGCAGTGAAAAGAAACCAAGGCAGGTCTGCTAAACGAGCAAATATAGGAGTTATCACCAGAATCCTTTATCTGTTCCAATAATCAGGATCTGTATCCTGTTCCCAGAAGTAAAGCAGAAGCAGCATTTAACAATATAAAGACAGTCCTTCACAGATTAAGTGTCAAGACTAAAATTTGGAGTGTTTTCATTCATGTCTGTATCATTTTTAAAATACAAGTTTTAAAAAAAGCATGTAGCTGGGACCTCATCATTTGTCAGTGAGTCAATGAAGGATAACAGTGCATTACATTTTCTGTTATTAATTTGCTTGCCATCGTCTGTGGGACTGGAGACATTGGATTTTGACAGGGACACTGAATCTTGTTACAAGCTGTTACAAGAATATTCTAAGGAAAGTATCACTTAAAATTATTTAACAAGCAATTTGTTATTTTGACTTCATATTCAGTGGCTTAATTGCCTAGACTGTAAGACGTTGTGTCAAGACTGTCTTTCTTTTCTGTGCTTTGCTGTCTACCGCAGGTTGGGTGATACAGATAAGGTGGTGATACAGACACAATGAAGTACCAAAATTCTGTATTAGTTCAGCTCTGTAGATGATTTGTGTTTTTTTATTCTGCTGCTCTAAAAAATATAATTACATATGAAACTATAGATTTAAAAGAACCTTGTGACTTGTAATAGACCTGAATGTAGAAATAAGGTATCCCTCATAGCATATTCTGAAGGGAAAACTTTTGTCCTGAATCCCAACTAGGCAAATAAGTTATAATTCCTCTTTCCTACCTGTTATTTACAGAGTGAAAAATCATTCTGGTCTTGGTTACTACCTCTGGTTTTAGGATTTCTCAATTAAGGAAGCCATTTAATAATACAATTCAAAAGTAGTAGAAAAATTCTGTCCTATCTCTCATAAACAGTTATAGGAGATGGCATTTTTTTGACTGATGGGCTGATGTGGACTTCAAGTAAGACAATGAATTGCAGCCATAACTATGAGTGTTCTATTTCCAATTCCCATAAGTGTCCTTCTATTGTATATTAAGGACCTGAGATCTGAAGGAAGATTTAGTAAGGAGGACTATAACTCAGAATTAATAGAATATCTGAAGTTATATCAAGGTATTTGATTGGCTAGTGTACAGTTTATAACTTCTTTAAAATTAATTTAAAACACATTGCTCCAAATAACCATATGTCTATCACATTTATTTTTTATGACTACAATAAAGTGAATACAAGTAATTTCTGTGGAATCTATTGTCAAAAAGGGACTAAATGTCCCAAGAAGTGCCCTGCGCCTCAATCATACTGCCTGAAAGAGGTGTGGCTAGCTTAAAAACTTGAAAATTGTTGCCAAGTACAGAAAAGTCTGCTCCAAGGCAATAAAGGTAAGAAATCATACCAAAAGATGATGTGGGATGGAGTATAAAGAAGTATTTAAATGAAGAGGAATAAAACACCCTAGAGCTGTGCTACAAATAGTTTCCCGAGAATCTTCAGGGTGGTGTAATGGAAACCAAGCACATTGCACTGTATTTTAGTACAAAAGTATAGCTTGGCTTTATTATGATTTGACAAATAGAGAAAAGCAAAGAAAATTGCAGGACAAAAAAGGTGAAACTTTAAAGTATTCAGCAATGGTAGAAGTAAACCAGAGAGCAACATTTGAATCCTTTTATAGTTATTTGAGATTTTTTAAAAAAACCACTTCAAAGATTTGCTTTTGCATATCTGTGGTGGCAAGCAGCTCCCAGTGCACTAGAACTCAGTTTTTTTTAAAATTCTTTGTCTTTGATGATGATAAAAATACTTACAGTTAATGCACAGATTTGTAAGCAAGATTATTTGGCAAATTGGTATAACTGGGTGACAGAAAATGGGCTAACTTACTTGTGGCTAAGTTGTTTTCCACTTTTTGCCCCCTGGGCCCAATTCTGTAGTCCCTATAGTATGTTAGTCATTCTGTGCCATTGTGTGAATCCTTTAATTACAGTTAAACAATGACTTTCAAATGCAGGATGGCAATAATGCAATCAGTTTTCCCCTGATTAAAGATAATATTTAGTTAATACCCTGTGATTATCTCTTAAAGACCTGATGACATATGGGTTATTTTCACAACAAAGCTTTTGAAATTTTGAAGTTATTATGTTATGTAATCATGAATTGAGAATAACAAATAGTACCATATTCTGTAGGAAAACACATACATCCTTTTGGTATTTCTAAAATACAACATATTCTAAAAGCAAAGCAAATTGAATCCTCCGGATTAGATGGATGTTAAGAACTCGGCTCAGGAAAGCGCTCAGGAGAGCTTAAGCATGATCTCCTCGGCTTTCAGTGTTTTTAGAATAAAAAAAATGGAAAATCCTCCTAGAATTGTGTGCCCTTAAGGCCCCAGTGGGCCTTGGTGGCCCTGACAAATGATGCCCTGCCCATGATCCCGTTTCAGCCCAGCTTCTGATCCCCAGCCCCGTGACTGAGCCTTCCTGTGGGCGTGCGTGTCTACAGCTCTGGCACCACAAGCCCCTGCCTGGCCACGGGCAGACCCTGACATGCTGGCTCATTGGCTATGCCTTAGAACTGCCTCATCACCGTGACACTGCCTTATGATCTGGACTCATGGTTAGACATAGCTACCGTCTGCAGATCTGTTTAGCTGACTTCACTTGTGGTGGTAAGGATGGGGCCCTGGTTAGTTAGGTTCTTGGCCTACTGACCTTGTCCTTCAGGGAGCAGTCACCCCTTGATGTTCCTTGACAAATTAAGGATAATTCCACGTATTTCACAACATTGAGAATTATCTCTGCATGAATTCAAGTACTTCAATCCAGTGTTTCAGTATTTGATTTCGGTTCATTCTATTATAAATCCTGGTGAGGGAGGAAAGGAGACTAAATACACAAACTATATGCTCTGTTGCCTGCTTCTGCAAAACAATTTAAAGGGAATGCCCTAACTGAAAATGGAAGTCTGAAAGAATCACTTTTCCTTATACTGGTAATTAACTTCCTGCTGGGAAAAGTGCCATGTGGTTGGTTTCTGGAACACAAATCTGAGAACTAAGAGAGATCAACCCATTCAGGAAAGAAAATACACTGGGCTGAAGAGGTTCAGAAGATCAAAAAGCTTATTTTCCAATATCAAAACTGCAGTGAGTACAAAATTGCATCTGCTATGTAAATACAGCAACAGGGATGGTTGAACTTTTTTTTCTTTACACGGTATTTTGGCTTTATCATTTTTCTGCTGTCTTCTTGTGCGACTCTGTAAACCCATTGGGATGGTGGCCTTGATTTTGTTTTTGAATAAAACCACAAGACCAAAGTAACCAAACACAAAAAAACCCAAATTCAAAGAGCTTTCTGTTGTGAAAGTAAATTATTAAGCAGCTTTACAAAGAGAGACTGTGTACCTAGGCACAAATCATATTGCTGTTAAGAGAACAGGAAATTTGGCATGCAGGACGCTGGCACACAATGTGGTGGAGCTTTTCAGGGAGATGTGGCAACTCTTCTTTGATGGATTTAGCTGGTGAACAATGTGTAGCAGTATAACTTCATCAGTTCCTACTCTGGACTGCCTCCTTTCTTCTTTCTGTGCGCTGCCACTGCCCTGGTGATAACAATCACTGATACTTTTCTAACAGAATTGCTTGAACCAGTTCCCCAATTCTAGTCATCAGACAGGCACAGAAACAGTTCCTCGAGCACAGCCCTGCAAGAGCAGGAAGAAGTGGTGGGAATGAGGAGGTGATTACCAATGCTGCTATAGGTAGTACTGCTGGTGTAATTGCAGCCTGGCTCCCATTGACTCTCAGCCCTTGCCACTGGTACTTATGGAAATCTGAATCTTGGCGTATGGCCCAACAATAGCTCCTGTTGTAGACATGCACCATGTTTGATCTGACTGGTGTTTTCAGAGTGAAATGCCTGGACTCTTGGGCTTATGTGCCTTATGTGACACCCTACCCCCCAGTCAACTATGGTGTATTTCCTCTCTAGCTTGAAGACTGAGATGCAGCTGTAATTACTGCCTCGCTCAAACATTTTGTAAGATTCAAGCTGTTGTAAACAGTTGCATTAGGTGAACGCTTTCCTGATAGTGGAACCACATGCAGTCACTTATCACAGCCTGCTCTCGTTTCTCCACCTTGGAAAAACTAGAGTTTTTGTGGATTTCTGCTTAACAATTCTCAATCTCCTTTCAGCTCCTTGGCCTCCATTCCAGAGGGGCCGTGATCTGCAGTGTAAGAGTGTAAGACTGTATTCATATTCATAAACTGAATGTATGAAGTGTGTAACTTGAAGTGAAATTGAAAAGAGGAATATGAATTTTGGAAGAGCGGAAAAAAGCCTTTCAGAATCACTTAATCTCTTTTTGAGCCTCATCATTATGAGAGAGTGCGTAGAAGAATATGTGTCTTTTATTAACCCAAAGACCATATTGCTTACACCTTATATTAAACCATCCTGTTTCTTTCACGGGGGTATTTAAGAGAGTAGGGCATGAATCAGTGTAACATTGTGTGAATCTTGCTGTATGTAATACTTGAAATCATATTTTCAAGGTGTTTTCATTTTCATCTGACTCTGGCTGCCTGGTGAATACATTTTATTTTTTTAAAAACTAGAAATTACCATTTAACATGTTTTTCTGAATCACCTGTGGAGGCTTGCCATGTTTCTCTCACTCTGGTCATCAGCAGGCTTGAGACCACAATCTGAGAGCCCAGGAGAGTTTGAGAATAACTTTCCGTGGTTTGTTCTCAAGCTCAAGGTAGGATTGATTATAAAGAAGCAGTATTGCCGTTCTCCAAGCCAAAGACAAAATGCATTTTAAAGTCTTTAAACTAGTTCAGAGTTTATGTTGGTGATGGTTAGCTTATTATCAGCCACTAACAATTAGCTCTTGTCTTCTGCTGGTTCAGTGTGTTTGTATTTTGAGGTAGATAATGCTCTGATTCTTCTCTCCACAATTTTTTGTTTGGGTTTGTTTTATTTTTTTTAAATTGTAAAAATCAGATGGAATAAAATTTTTCTAGAGATGCCTGGGCTTTGAGGAATCCAGCTCATTTTTCATTATTACGTACTCACATTACATTTTAGGCCAATGAAATACATCATCTGTCAAGGCTTACCTTTCTTCCTTTTTTCTTTTAAATATACAGTTACACTTTCGAACATAGCATGGAGAGTTTCTTATGAGTCTGATTGAAGCATGATGGCTCCCTGTTGGCTCGTGCAGGAGATGGTAATGGAAATCTTCACACTTCTCTCTCCAACTTGAGCCAGGGTGTTCAGCTTCTTCAGTGGTAGCCACTGCATATTGCCCAACGGGTTAAGTGAGCTCCATAAAACCCGATAAGAATTTTTCCAAGTCTTGACTCCTTCCTAAATAAACACAAAGAAGTTTGAAAGAGACATAATTCCAAGATGTGCTTTACATTAATGAGCCATGGCTTTTCACAGGGGCCAGAAATAGGTTTTGATGAATGAAATGGCAGTAGTTGAGCCTGTGGTGCTAAGAAATGCTTTGATTGCATGTAAGCAAGTAGAGATTTGATTAGTGCGTGGTTTAGTGGCCACATAGGGTCTTTCAGGCCTGCCTAAGTTATTGATAATGAAACGTTTCATGCCTCCAGTATATTTTATCCTTCAATTGGAAGTATTTGTGATCTAATAATTAGCTCTACTGAAGTTAGTACATATGTTTTGCCATTTTCAGGGGACAGTGTGCATGCAAAGCAAGCAACCTGTTACATTGTTGTAGAGGTAGACAAGTTCTTTAACTTTTATTTCTGTAAGAAATATTTTATGGGGCTTACAGCTGAAAGCCAGTCTCAGCCACTGCTGTGGAGTGACAGTTGCTCTATAATAAACTTACAGTGCTGTCATAAGATGAAATATATAGATGTGGGCACACAGTTGTGTTATAAATATTTGATTCTATGTTTTTTCAGAGTCACAGCTTGAATCATGGGCTTTTCTTGGTTTCCTTTACAGAGAGGGTAAGGTGATTCCACACTGTACAAAAAAATACCTTTGGAGGAGAAAAGAGAGATATTGAATATCAAGCATAAAAAGGTTTATAACAAACAGTAAAAGGAAGACAAGCAGGAAAAAGGAAAAAATTAAGATACAGAGCTTCTGAGAGTCACTCTATCAAGCAGCGAAATAGACTTGTTCTTCTCCAGTGTGCCTGCTCAGTCTTAACTGTTTCAGGCTGCTGACTCCCGTGCTCTGTTATACTTCCCAGGGCTTTGGAGCTTCTGTTAATTTTTCTGTTGTTGTTGTTCACAGCAAAGAAGTCTTCTCCAGAGGGCTATAGTGATAAATGTGAATTGAAATCAGGACATCCATCTTAGTTATAATTATGACCTTGCAACTTTTAAGGCGCATTGGAGGGATTTCTTGCTCAAAAATTCCCCAGAAACTTCGTAGTAACAACGTTCCAAATGAAACTGACAATGAACTGTTCGTAACACAAGGTCAGTGAATCATCTACTGCTAGTTAGCTGTGAAAAAGAGTATTGTCTAATGCAGATGCTGTTAGCATCTTAATACTGTAAACATGGCATTGAATGCCCTGTATCCTCTGTGAATTACCATTTAGCTTAGATACATGGAGGGGAAAAAAAGTCTTCCATTTAAGCTGTATTCCTGTCTTCCCATTAGTCATGGTTAACACTGTCATCCTTCATGAAGGCTGCCTAAGCTGTGCAATATTGAAATGTAATGCATCCCTTAATAGTCCCTGAGGTTGCAAAAAAATGTGCTTCAGAAATATGTGATACCAGTTCTCCAGCAGGAAGCATTTGTACGTGCAAGTTGCATCCTTCTTGCTGCACAGCAGCAGCCTTGAGGCCAGGCTTGAGGCCAGATTCATCACCTGTGTACTTCATGATCTCACATTCCTTCAGGGTTGCCTCTGGGGTGACCCAGTGGTGTTCCTGGACACACTCAAGTGTCTATTTATTTGTATGCAGCCTGTCAGTCTCCTGTGGCTCTGGGACATGTATGTAACAGACATTCATGCAGTACTTCTTACCTTGGCCACCTATGACAGAAATGGAGATGGATTTCTGTGGGTAGGAGGAGTTCAGCTGTCCACAAAGAAAATGTGGAAGGATGATGCAAGCCTAAATATAGGCTTGGCCAGAGCACCTCTAGCAGGACATGAATCCGTGGCGAAATAGAAACGGCAATAATAAAGAAGGAATTGGTGGTGAGAGGCTCCGTGCAATCCTGGCCTTTGAGTATAGAGAAAATACAAAAAGGTTTAAGCTAGGCTATTGCTTCTTATTCTTCTTCTCTCATTTTTTTCATTTTCAGTATGATGTCTCCTGTGGATTTCCACATCCACCATGTCTCTGCCTTTGTAGAGCCTCCCCAGGTGTATTGTCTCCAGTAGTTTTTCTCTGCATTCTCTTGTAAATCTTTCCTTGCTGCTTCTATTATTTGAGCTACTTTTGGTCAAATATATCAGGCCAGATAAGAGAATTATTTCATACCTCAACCCCTAAAATAGCAATAAAAAAAAAAAGAGTACTGAGGGCAATCAGTCTTTTCCCTTAATTGGATCAGTTAACTTTTCTCCAAATGATGTTTTGTTTGTAGGCATAGCCCCACACTGGAGTTACTGTCAGCAGGAAAAAAAAATCCCCCAAATTAAAAAAACAAACCAACCAACCTTTTTTTCTGGCTGATAAAATTACCTCCAAATATATGGCATGTGTCTGCCTAAACAGTACTCTCTAAGCAGCAGCATGAGAGTGAGATAGCAGAATCTTTCACTGAAGCCAACAGGAGTCACAATTGCCTTCCTTACAATCATTACGATAGCAGTCAGATGGGCTTGGTTATCCTGGCAGCCATCCCTAAGTGTGTGAAATGAGATATGGGGACAGAGAGGAAAACTGTTGTGAGGAAAACACATCTCTTAATTGAGTTGGGACTGAAAGCGAAGGAATCTTTGAGAACACCTTTTATTATCTCTCTTTGCATCAGGTACAAGAAGTGACCTGGAGCACTTTATGTTAGAAATATTTTCCACTGATAGCATAAGCATGGCAAACAACACAGCACAGCAGTCAGGACACTAATGTGTATTGGCAGTATATGCAAATGCTCTAAAAAGAAATTCTCATTTATTTATATACACTGCTGTCAGTGTGGTGGGAATTGAAACTAATAGTGTCAGAATTGTTTAGTTGCTTTCTGGATAAATAAACAGCTTCAAAGGTAGGGTTCTGATGGTGTATATATTAGGTTTTCAAATGGGATCATTTAAAAAATGGTTTTCTATATTGTGTTCTAGAATATACTTTGCCGATGAAGAGACTTGCTGTGTCCCCTGAAGAACTGCCATACTATATGAGGCTCTATTTATTGAGTTGTTACCATTTTTCTACTAGAAAATGGGCTGTTCCTTTTCTAGCTACTTGGAAGCTTGTTCTCTAACAGCGGATGTCCATTACTCAGGCCAGCTGTCCTGATTCCAGCACCATTTTCTTAATCCGAGAACAAGTCTTGAATGTGCAGGACAGAAAAAAAGGAGGATTGATGTAGCTCAAGCTAGACAAGAAGAAATTAAAGGTTGACTGCTTTGAAAGATGGATGCCTCCCAGCAGGAGCTCAGAGAAGAATTGCATGTAAGAATAGAAAGTGGGGACAGGTTGCTGGGAAATGGATTAATGAGCTGGAAGATAAATTGAGAGGAAAAATTAAACAGCAGATAGACCCTGCCTTTAGTGTCACAAAGACTGATGTCCAGTTCCTTCTAAGTGAAGAAGCTGTGAGTAAAACTTCCATCTGAAATACTCATGCTCCTGGTTTCCACATCAAAACACGTTCTGTGATAGGAGCAAGTGGCAGTACATTGCATTGCACGTGCGTACTCCTGCCTGCTCACAGGGGTTTCCCGATGTGCCGTGGTGCATGGATAGCGACACTGACAACATTGCATGGGAGAAAGGCAGAATTGGGCCCTGAACCTACTAGAAGAGCCGCCAGTAATGTGCTCTGGTAAATTGTGTTTGGATGTACCTACTTTAGTTCTGTTGAGCAGATGGGAAACTGTAATGTTTTCTGACATGTTTTTAAGAGGGAAGCAGTGCTTTCATAATTGATTTTGAAGTTTATCTGTAAAAATGAATGGAATATGTAAGCAATTCCCTTGGAAAACAGACTATTAAGATGCTATGCATGATGTACATGCATTGGTATGGAATCAATCTGTCAGCTTTGTACAATCTACACATTTGGGGCTAAGGTTAAGGCAGCCTTAGATTCCTAGGGAAACTTTTGACTGGCACAGAAGTCCTCTTGTTTGTCAGAGCAGTCGTGCTGGTACGTCATTATGAGTGAGCCAGTGCTGAAACTTGTAAGCAGTAAGATTCTGAATATGCATGGGAACTCTACTGTGGATTTTCAGACAAAAGGAGAACATGTCCCACATGGAGAGACAACACTGGGAAAAAGAAGATTACGGAAATGGGTCATGCTCTGTGACAATATGTAATGCCTGAGGGAATATCCAAGAAGCGTCTAAGAGCTGGAAATGTAATGACATGGTTATGGATGGAGGAGCTCTGCTTATCCAGTGAAGCAGAAAGCAGATACATCACTTTTCAAGAGCAAGAGAAGACAGGTGCCACAAGAACTGATGGGAATTAAGAGTTGCATACTCGGTAAACCTCCCCTGTGCTGACACCTTGGTGTTGAGTCATTTTGTACAGGTTTCCCAAAATGTAACTTAGGGGTGTCTGGTAAAATCTTACATGCCTTGTTTATGCTTTTGGTTATCCTGATGCAAATTTAGCATTGGTCTGTTTAGTTCAGTAGAGTTACTTGCCATTTCTAGTCAGGCAGCTGAACCAACGGCTGACCGTTATGGATTTTGCACATTTGAATGCAGAAGAGGACAGTTGTGTGAAATGATGCTCTTGTTAGAGCATGAGAACAAGAATGTTAACAGGAAGGAGGTCATCCTTCTAAATTTATAATACTGAATTAAATTATGTTTTCTAAAATTCTGGCCTTTAACCCAAGCACGGGCTGTCATGGGACTGAATTGTATAGGCTGGTTAATTGGGAAGATGAAGTGAGCTCAAAAACAGGCTGAGGTGACTGGGTAGAGCAAAGCATTACTGGATTTTGGCCTAAATCAGATCACATTGGTCTCAGTGGTTCAATATCTAAGCTATAGGAGATGTAAAAAGTTTGGGCAAAAGCTAGGTGGCAGACTATTTAGGCGTATGGATCTAGTAAGCAAAGTAAAACAAAAGGAGAAGGAAGCAACACCCTTAATACTTTTAGGAAAGCTGGAGTATTTTACTGCTGTATTTGCTAATCTTCCAGGTGAGAGAAGGAGGGAAAACAAGTGGAGTTCATTTCATTGAACCATACTACATATAAATGTAACTCAAGTCATTTTAGGTTTTGTGCCATTCTGCCATTCTGCCCCTCTTTGTCCTGATGGTTGATGTACTGCACAAACTGCAGCCAGAGTTAGGCGATGCCAAGAAGGTTGGTTTTGAAAATAGAAATAACATTTCTGTTGGTTTAGCTCCTCCAGACCCTCTCTGTAGTGCAGCAAAAGATTAGAGATGGCATCCACTTTTACAGGGTGCTGTCAGATTTCTACTTTCTCTTACTGACTGCTAAGTTATGAACAGTAATATGCCTGGTGAAGCATCTGGTTAATCTTTAATTCTGTAGTGAATAAATTCTCCTGCCTTTAGCACTGATGTGAAATAATGGGTCTGACCTTTAATTTCAGACCCTAGTCTTGTGGGATAAAGTGAAGGATAATGCTTTTTTCGCAGCTCCAGGAGGTTCCCTGTTTAATATTGGCAAATGTGCAGAAGGATCTCATGTCTCATTATCATTGGGCAGTTTTAGGGATTTTATTAGGAGTATTTAGAACAATAACCAGAGATGCCCTTTGTAGAAACTCATGTACAGCATCCTGATGAAGCTTTTCAACAGAATCTCCCTATGAAGCATCTCAAGGCCTATCTTTGGGAAGATACCTGTCTCCAGTCACGTAATTGCACCATTTTTCCCTCACTCTACTGTATGTAAAAGTCCTAAGAGTGACTCCTGTCCTTTAAATGGGTTTTTGTGGTTTATGGGGTTTTTTTTGTTTGTTTTTCTTCCCAGCACTGTGATTGATAAGATACTCACCTGGAATCAGATGTGAAAAAAACAAGTTAACAAGAAGATAAATTTTCAGGCATAATTCAGAACTCTGAATTCTCAGTTCCCTCATTATGAAAACGAAATTCCCTGTCCATAGACTTTGAAATTGTGGTATTAGGAATAACTTTACTTGAAGAATAGAAGAGAAATCCTCAAAGGAAGTACCATTGTGTTAATATAGTATGAGGAAACACTGTCAAAGGATCAGAAACGTGCATTTAGAAGCTCACTTTTGAACCCATGGTTATCCTAACAATCTCCAAAAATGTGAGGTTTTTATAGAGGACTTTTTGAAAAATGGTCTTGAAATTGAAATGGCAGAGAATATAAATATGAACTCGTCATATTTTTATTGTACTGTTAAGAAGAAAGATTCCAGTCTTACTAATATGGAGTTAGATTTTTTAAAATTTATTTTCTCTTCACACTGATTTTCTTATGCTTCACATTTCTACTAAAGTGTCCTTTATTGCCTATTAAAGTTGCAGTCGTTTTCAGTAACACTGACTTTGGGAAAGAATAGCCTAATGTATCTTCATGTCTACACCTCTGCTGTTAAGAAGTCACCTAATTATGTCAGTACCTAATAATGTTTGTGAAGATTTCTTTTACATTGTGAAATACACTATTAGGCATCCCATTAAAGAAGAAACGGCACTGCCCAGTTCACTCCCAGTATGGCAATGATGGGAACAGACTGCTTCATTTCTATGCACTTCTATTTCATTTCATTGTTAAATTTAACTTCACTTACTCTTATATTATAAAATATGCCCTCCAACCAGTTTAAATTTTACTTGGTGTTTGGTGTGGAGGTTTTTTTGTTTGGTTGGTTGGTTTTGGTTTTTTGTTTATATCAGACTAAAATACCTATTTTGTTTCCTCTTCTGCTTGGAGTTTGCTGTAGAAGATGATGTCAATTCCAGAAACCCGGCTGCTTTCAGGGAGGCCAAAATTTCACATGTTTCTAAAAGCATATTGAAGGCAACACAGACAGTTGCCATAAAATACTGTTTTCTTCTGATTTAAGTGGCTGTTAAATAGAATTTCCCAGAGTTTCAACTTTAAGAAAAGATGGGAGAAGTGGAAATTTGAGAAGAAATTAAAACTGCAAACCAGTTTTAGTATCTGTAATTCATCAGCATGGACAGAGGTGTACAGGCCTTATTCATACGTCCCCAAATGGACTATTATGAGTAAAAGTTAAAGGGACATGGCTAGTATAATTTAGTAGGAAACATTAATATTTCCCATTAATTTGGCAGGAATTTCAAAAGGGAGTAAATTTCCATCAGTCAGTGTATTGTTAAGACATTGATAATTGATTAATTTGTTTCCAATTAGACTTGTTCTCATTTATGGATGTTTCCATTTGTTTGACTGCCAAAACTGTGGTGAGATGCAATTTATTCCTAAAATGCCTTGAAGTCTAAAGCATGTCTGTCATCTTTAGAAGCCAGTGGGGAGATTCCTCATTAATTTCAATAGGAATTGGGTTGATGCAAGAATTATTTGGCTTTAAGACTTATTTCTACTTTCTTTTTACCAGCACGTATTGTGGGATCTAATTTATTTTTTCCCCCGACTTCTCTCTCAATGAAAAAACATATTATTTGGAGAGAGAAGCTCTAAGCATTTTGTGGTTGGGAGACAGTAATTCTACTCTTCATCTCTTAGTAAGAAGAATGTCTTTCTGTCTGAGGAGATGTGTCTGTCACCTATGAAGACATTTCAACTTTGTCACAGTCAACAAATGGAGTTAATGTTGTTTGTTACTTAATTTTTATTTCTTTTCAAGAAAGGAAAGATAACCTGTGGATTGATAAAATTATGAGCTAGAAAGCAAAAAAATGAAAAGACAAGAGAGTGTTTGGGATGGTGGTGGGATGGACATTTAGAATCTTTGGTTCTCTTTAAAATGTATGAACAGATTACTGGCTTCTGCCTTTATAGTTTTTGAATGGAAAAACAATTGTGCTATACATGAATCTGCTTGCCTTAATCTAATCTATGCACAGGTTTAGAGTTACAATACTTGCATTTTAAATGAATCAATAAATTGAACTAAAATCATATCTATCTTTTAGACAATGAAAATATAAATTACATTTGTTCTGTCTTGGAGAGAAGGGAAAGGTCTATGAAATGTGGGTGGTCCAAAATCTGTGTAACAGACAAGAACTCTAATTTATATAGTGGTCATGATTTCAGGGGATAAATGTTTATAATCCCAGATGGGAAAAGGTCTTAGAAAATAATTTTACAGTCATGGGGTTGTCACTCAGAGAAGAATTACCTTATTCTGGACATACCTTCAGTGATAATTCAGTTAAATATGTGCACTACTAGGAATTTAACACCTTCCTTCAGTTGTGTTTCACTCTGCTTGAGAAAGACTTTTAATTCTTCAGTGAACTCTCTTTCTGCTTATTTTCTCACCTCCATTGGTTTTTCCAGATGTCTGTCATAGATGCCATGAAATGATAAAGGGATTAAGGCTTTAAACCATCTGGTGATGTAAGTCTTTCTGGCATTAAAACTTCTGATTACACATCTCAGCATAGTACACATTTTCATGTCGACCTTTATTTAATTTTCAATGCCTTCCTGGTAGGGTCTTTCAAGGCATAGATTTACTTTTTAACCTATTTTAGAGATCTAGTATTTAGGTATTTGGTACTGTGGTTATTTGGTAGCCTTCTCTTAGTATTATCACTTACTGGAATGTCCTTACAAATCTTGGAAATTTCTCGTGTCTTTTTGTTAAATAATTTTAATTGCAAAGTATATTTATTTATTTTTGTTACATATGCCGGGCTCATTAACAGACTTTTAAGTAATCTGACTTTTACTAAAACTTCTGAGGTCCAGACTTTTTAACTGCATCCCTTTGAGGATCTGGGCATGATGCACTGCAAGGTCCACAGAGTTCCCACAATACAGTGTGATGGAAATGAAATGGGAGTTAAGCTTCTTACGCTGTACTTCATGCAGTTCCTTTAATAAGCAAAATGCTCTCAGTGTAACTGAAACAGGCAGCTCGCTAATGGCTGAGAAGTAATTGTGAAATCATCTAGTCCTCCAGAGAGGATCATCTTTGCGAGTGCTTCTGAGAAGAAAGCAGCTGTGAATTGAGTCTGGAGAGCCTTCAATTGCCTTCCTGGGTTTCTAGGGCTCTCTGACAGCACCCAGGCAACAGCTGACACCCAGTTTTCAGTATGGGAAAATCTCTCATGGATTGTGGTGATGTAGGAAAGCATTGCAGGCATGGGGAGTTTCTAAACAGAAAATCGACAAAGTTATTTGAGACCGTGATTTGGTATGTTTATTCCAACTGAGTAATTTAAACATGTAGGGATAAGTCGGCAGCACTGGCCGAAACCTGCTTTTTGATGTAAGGGCATTGCCAGCAGATAGTTCAGGATCTAATCAAAGTGTTGATGATGTAGATGTCCGTGTTCATTGTCTGCATTTTCTGTTCTATCTGTGTTTGTGTAAAGATTGTTTACTATTAACATAATCCTAAAGCAGAATTCCAAATCAGGGCCCTCATATGCCGGTTTCTCCTCAGTGGTGGTAGAGCGAGCCTAGGTGACTGGCTCAGACGTTGGCATTTATGTTGCAGAGGTATGGTGTTTGGCAGGATAGGTCCCACAATTGGGATTGCAAAGTCAGAAATCATACTTGATTGCTGGTTTTGATATGCAAGCTCACTTACCTGAGAAGGGTATATATGTGTTACGTAGAAAAATAAATGGTGAAGTAATTTATTGCAGTGACACAGGGCGCTTGTGCTCAAGTAATGGGGAGACTTGAACAGTTGAGTCTGTTTTCAGAAATGCCAGTCATACCCATTTATAACAGAAATGGGATTCGACTGCATGAAATTCAACTGCAACTAGAATTTCTAAACTGAAGAGCAATGTTGTGGGTAAAACCCAGATACAGGGGAGGTTCTGGCTGACCTTCACAAAATAAATTAACTGATAGATTTTCTTTGCTTTGCTACAGTTAGCTAGCCATGTAATATCAGTAGCTATATTCTATACCTAGTTTCCACCCTACTTTTTCTTAAAATATATAAAGTCGGAACCTGAGAGGTGAAGTCAGCCAACAGTAAATTTTCATCCCCTCTTTTAGAATTCAATTCAAAATTTAAAATTGAAATGAAACCATGGAATAATCTGTTACATACATGAGATTCTTTCCACCTTTATTAATTAACTTCAGCTAGGTTTTTTTGAGGGGGAAGGTTGACTTTTTCTAATCTAAGTTGGCAGTTCAATATCTTTTTCTACCCTTAAGATTTTAATCAGAAGGCTGTATTTTCATTTTGGCCTTTAGGATGCCACTCATTCTGAAAAGACACAGGATGTGTCTCTGCTTTAATTAGGAAAATGGGGCCTTGGGCTGGGATTTACTTGCAGTCCCTGGGTGACTGTCAAAACCAAT
The DNA here is from genome assembly GCA_027925045.1 of Hypotaenidia okinawae. Taxonomy (NCBI): domain Eukaryota; kingdom Metazoa; phylum Chordata; class Aves; order Gruiformes; family Rallidae; genus Hypotaenidia; species Hypotaenidia okinawae. The sequence continues at coordinate 97,150,382 of BSDF01000004.1, forward strand.
CCATAACTTCGGTAATCCCTTTCCTTTGGGAAGGGGAAAACAGATTTAAAGCACCCATGCACAACTCTTCTGCTAGTCACTGCAGTTGTTTCTCTGGGCTTAACACTTTCCAGTGATCCCCAAAGAGAAGGGATAGACCTGGATAGGAAATGTTACTATACCGAATTTGATACAGCACCTGAAATATCAGAAAACATGTTTTAGAAAACTCTATTGGAAACAGAAATCATTTCTTGCTTTGTGTGGTGCTTTTTTTTTGTTTGAAATTTCTCACTTAGATGATTCTGTGGCATATTCTGTTTGTTTTCTCAGGCTTCCTTTTATAGGAGAATTTGTGTGCATTTGTTAGCAGTAAACTGGAACAGGAGTTGGTGTCTGTTTCTCCTGGTCTCAGGTTCACTTTTCTTTGGAATACTTCTACTTTTTAAAGACTCTGGAAATACCCTGACCCATTTCAGTTAAACTGCAAGATCACTGCAAGGGCATTGTCCAGTTTCTCTTTTCCTTCTAATAAATCAGTCTTTCTCTCCAGCATGTGTCAACTTTTTTTGCTCACGGTGACCTACTTTTGTTCAGGAAGGAACAGAAGAACTGCTGCTCTGGCCAGGGCAGGGGTCCTGCCAGCCCAGTTTCTTTTCTCCTGGAAAGATCAGTACCTTGTAGAGGAACAAAAAAAAGAAATGAGGCATTGAAAAGAAGTTTAAAATACATTCATTTGCTGAATTTATTCTAACCATTGATCCAAACAATACAGTTCTCCTTTAGCAAATAGCACTTTCATATATGAAAGTCTTTTTCATATTTCTAGCAGCCTTACACAATTATTAGCTCTGTTTTGTACTAAATTATAATAGGTACTTACTAACTTTCTCTCTAGACTCATGTAAGCTGGTGTCTGAAATACAAAATATTGATAGAAATGCAAATATAGCACCTACACACCCTGCTGTTTGCAGTAGAAAGTTTTAAACTTATTAGGCCCATATACAATAAATCTTAATCTACTCCGTCTGCTACATACAGAAAATACTCTCCAGCTGTTGAAGACAAGTGTAAATAGTGTTGGAGAAAGCTGAAGCTGACACAGATTAAATGACCCTTCTAATAAAAGGAACAATAATTGTAAATTAAAGTTTCAATTACCCAACATACCTGTGGATCAATATCTACAGATGAGTCTCCTGCTGTGGCAATAAATACCAAGGAAAAGGCCCTATATACAAGAGGAGTTTCTTTTTAAGTTCTCTTCCTTAAGACTCTGGAATTTTTTTGCATTTTTCCAACTGTAATTTCTTGCATGGAATTGTGTTTCTGTCCCCAGTACCAGAACTTCTTTTCCTTATCTCTATTTCTATTGACATGCCCTCTTCCTGCCCTCACCACTGCTCTCTTTCTTTTTCCCTGGGTCTCTCTGCTAGCAAAGCTAATGTCACCCATTTATATTCTGCTCTCTGCTGCTGTTTACATTTCTGATTTTCCAACTTTCTATTTCCACAGCATGCTTTTCATATTAAATCATTTCTCTGTATTTTATTTTTTTGCTCTGAACTTGATCTCTTATTTACACTTGGAAGCTTTTCCCTATTCAATGGGGAAATAAGCTCTCTTCATTCATACCCTTTCTGAGAATTTGTCTCATATATGATTGATACTGATAAGCCATGCAAATGTTTTAGGTATTCTTAAAAATGATTTATAGTTTGAGATAAAGTCATCTTCAGCCATATAATGTCTAATGTGTCTGTCTTGTGTATGATCACAGCTGCCTTGTGGCAGGGTTCCTGTTGTTTGTTTTGCATGTGGTTCAGAGCACGTTGCTGTCACTGAAGGAGTCGTGTCATTATTGACTAAGAGATGTGGCATTTTACTTCTCTGTTCTCTTAATTTGAACCCGTGTGAAAGTTGATACCTTCATTTTTAACAATTAAAAAATTATCTCATAGCTACTTTTGTTTTCAGCCCTATGGAAGCTAACAAGATCTTTCAGAAAAAAACATTTTAGATAAACTGTACTGTTGGCACAACTCCTGCATCTTGATCTAGAAGATTTTAGAACAGACATTTTGAATTATTTCAAAATGAAATCCAATGAATGATACGCTGTGTTGCTTCAGAGAATGACTGACATGCAATCTAGAATTTCTTCACAGTTTTATAGTTACTGCTTTTGATTTTAATGTGAAATTCAAGCCACCACTATCAATTTGATTAATGGGGTAATACAACTTGTGACATTAAAAAAAAGTTAAATGTTGATAAAGAGAGCATTTTGCTAGGAAGCTTAAAATATATCCCAGTTATTGCTGAGGAGTTATGAAGTCAGGTCTCTTGAAAAATGTTAGCATGATTCTTACTATTACAACTTTAAATAATACTTGCCATCTGCATATTTGTGCAGTTTTTCCATTCCGTAAGACTTTATGCTGAAATCTTAATCTCTGCAGGGACAAAGAACTTTGTTACATAAACTAATTGGTTGTGAAAAAAGAAAAAGGGCATAAAACTGACAAAAGAACAAGGAGAAATGCCACTCCTTTTGAAATGAGAATAGTGATGAAAAAATTGCATCTACAATATGAATATGCAAAAGTATGTTGGCTTTTTTGATTTTAACATTTTGTTTTCTTTTTGTGTACACTGTGTAATGTTTTTATTAAATTTGACTGTTGTGGTAGAACAAAAATTATGAGCAAACACACCATTCATTTTCTCTATGGGAAAACAAATGCAATTACAGGGGGAGACTGCTGTAGTACATACAAAGTGTAGTTTAACACACATGCTATTCCAAGAGGTGATGGTCTTTCAACTCTAGAGGTGAAACAGAGAAATAGAAGGAAGATTTGGAAGGAGATTAGTGTCTAAGGATAGATGAAAGTAAGGTATAAAACAGGAGAAATGGTAGAAATGAATCCTTGAATATCTGTCAGGTTTATAAATCAATCTTTCTAGAGATAGCGAGGAAAATACCCCAGAGAGGCATCCTCAGTGATACGGTCTCTACCATGTTCGTTAGTACACATCAAGCACTTCATTGTGGGAGAAGGAGTCCTCTATACCAGAGCATGTAGGTAGGTGCAATTACTGTCTGGGTGTATGTGTGCAACTCTACTTTTGTGTTCTCATTGGGTGAGAGAATATGGGATTGGGGAAAACCAAAATTCTACTGGCATTTACAGCTGCAGAGCTGAAAAGCAGAGGCATGAAACAATTTGAGCCCATATAACTAGTCTATAGTAGCTGAATTAGGACCTTCTGAGCCCCAAAATCCCCTCCATAGCAAACGTGCTATTGCTGCCTCTTCTCCAGCTCTCCACTTACAGAATTAAAAGCCTTGGATTAATCTTGTCCATGAGGCATGCTACAGAGCTGTTAAGAGTCATGTCACAAATTACTTCAACTTTTTGGAAACAGCATCCTCCTCAGCGTTGTCATCTTGCCTCTCATCTCTGCAATGACTTGATTAATCTAAACTTGTATTTAATGTAAGATTGGTACTCCTGACGGATTTTGTGGTTTTAATTACCCTTGGTTTAGGGAGGATGGGTTTGTTTCAGTGCTCATGTAAATTCTTTATGGAAAACAAGTCGCCTCAAATGGCATAAATTGCATGTTTTATAATCAGTTTTCTCCAAATAAATTGACAGTTTCAGAGATTTAAATACTTAGTCCTAGTCACAGTTAAGAATGTGAGCAGGCCCAATGGGATTCATAACCATGTTTGAATAATAAGAGATTATTCACAGAATTGATGAAAATGGTAAATGCCAGCCCTATGGTGTTACTAAAATGTTGATGCACCAGGGGCATACAAAGTTGAGGCTGAAAAAAGGCTTTGAAAGCAAAGCAGAATACAGACAACTATGAATGAAGCTTTCAAAGAACAAAGTAGATGACCTGAAAGCAAAGCAGATTTAATGTGCATGTTGCAAATGAAATTGCATCCCTCCCCTTCTCCCCACTGATATTTTGCTCCCATGCTTTTAGAAAACAGCAGTGACAAGTTTAATGCTTTATTACCAATTAACATTTTCTTTCAGACTTCAAATTTTCTGCGTTCTTGACAAAATCTAAATTGTATGGCAAAGTATTAAAATGAAATTGTTTAAATGTCATCTTATGCTTGTGACAGATGAGAACCCGTTTGCTTTTGTATTTTCACTCATTTCATTCAGTAGTTGCTACAGTATTGACTGGTAGCCTGGTAGGCTAGATGGCCTTGATAAGATGTTTGAATATGTACTGGTACTATCAGGCCCTACATCCAAAATATCTTCCAAGACTGAAGCACAGGTGTTGCATTTGTTTGACTGAATTTTTCATTTCCTCTTCAATTCAAAGTCCCATGGGGTGGGTTTCCATCTTCTTGATCCTGTATAAGAATTTCTCTTAGACTCTTGAATCTCGTATCTGTCTCCAGACAAAATCCATTCTTCAGAGAAGCTATCGATGTGCTGGCTCTGAATTGGCTGATGCCATCTGTATGTTGATTTTCACATACTCTATGTGCTTATGCCCTGAAATATGAAAGTTTTCTTTATTATATAGATAAAATCAGAAATGGAGATATGGGGAATTTTATTGGGTTTCTTGGTGTATACTATTCAAGTGTAATGAATATTTTTTGCTATTTAGTCACTAGCTACTGGGATTGCAAACTCAAAAATAAAAGTTGAACACCAACGTGTTTTAATGTAGCACTGCATCAGGTTTTACTATTGTGTCTTTATATCTAAATGATTTCTTCTTCCTATTTCTGTCCTTGGCATTCTACATTTTTATGTCCAGATGAAGCAGTTTTATGGTTTGAGAGAGTTTTTTTTTCTAAAGCAAATGATGAATGTAGCTTTACACAAGAATTTTAATGCAACAGATGCATTCACTTATAGTAGAACCACTGAGACTCACAGTAAAATGAAAATATATTACTTTGTCGTTAAAGGAATTTTGCATTTCTTACTAACTTAGATAAATGCAACAAAGTGTATTTTTTGGCACCTCATTAGTTAAGTTGATTTCAATAGAGTTGTACATTGTTAAATACAATAAAACATAATGCTAGACCCTTGATGGGAAAATACAGTACAGAACAAACTGGAATTGATTTGTTGGTTTTGGGTTTTTTTTTCCTGCACCCTCATTTTACATACGGTCAGCCTGATTTTAGGTGAGTCAACTTAAAATCTTTCATAGATATTACGAAACAAGTTTTTCATTAAAGTGCAAATACACCTATGAGATAGATAACTCTCATTAGCCAGTGGTCATACTATTATGACCATATCATCTAGTCAGCAAAGACTAGGAGTAAATAAGAATTTTTTAAGACTCTTTCTATTTCGTTACTAGTTTGTTATCTTGCACCCTGTTCTGTTTCCATGATCCTCCCTTCGTTTGTTTCAATAGTGGTCCTTACTTTGTACTCTCTCCTTTTTCACTGTTTTACTATCATAGAGTCTTCATTAATTGTGATGTAGATGGTGGTGGTGGTGGTGAAGAAAACTTGAAAAGATGTAACGCTAAATGCAACAAAAATAAAGAATTTAAAAAATGTAGGCTCCAAATTCATTATATAAACCAGTTCTATAAAATCCTACTTCTGAGAAACCTGACTTGAGATTTTAATATATTTGAGATTCATGGTGCAGTATCACAGTGTACCATTTTACATGGCATCATTGTTTTTAATAACTATCAACAGTATGTTTAGTATTGACTTTGTTATTTTTCACTTCAATAAAAGGTTTACCTCTGAATCAGCTTCATGTAGGTACAGGCTCTGCCAGACAGCTGGCTAGCTTTCATTTCTCTGGTGTCATTTTATCAGATTTGTTATGGGTTGAATGTATCCTATTCAGAAACATCTAGGAACAAAAAAGTAACCAGTGAGACCACATTGTCATTCTTTAAAATGTCCTTGCAGAAACATCAAGGGAAAAAGAATGGTAAAATTAATTAACTGCATCTATTGTGCAGCAAGTCCTTCTAATGGTCATTAGTTGTCTCTTCATCAAGGTTGTAATATTATCCCTGAGAAACAGTGATTTTTGAGCATTGTTTTAAAGGAGATGGTATGGTAATGAGGATGGTAATACTAATTTTGTTTGACAATCAAGAAATAGTAACACAAGCAGATGGAGCACTTTCAGTGGGAAAAATAATGGTGGGAATGACAGGCCTTCCACAGAACCCCATTTCATAGAACCATAGAATGGTTTGAGTTGGAAGGGACCTTCAAGATCATCCAGTCCCAACCCCCTTTCCTGTAGCCACTTCAGGTACTGGAAGGCTGCAATAAGGTCTCCCAGAGCCTTCTCTTCTCCAGGCTGTACAAGCCCAACTCTCTCAGCCTGCCTTCATAGGAGAGGTGCTCCAGCCCCCTTACAATCATTTGAGCCCTCTGCTGGTTCTCAAACATCTCCATGTCCTTACTCATGTTCTGTTACTCATATGCTGTATATTGAACCTATGAATTTGTATATAATTTCTGTTACTTTCCCATATTATTATGTTCTTGAAGACATTTTAGATCTTTGCAGATGCTTTTGGAATTACATACTCCTGTAGTCCAGTCAATCCTCTGTATACAATGCAGATTCATCAGAAGGATCTAAGAGGAATTAGGGATTCTTGGGGCTTCTTGCAAAAGGTGTATAGTGTTTATTTTGTAATCAGTATGCTTGAGCATTTAATGCCGATTTCTGTTAGGAAATATGAATAACTACAGTTTATGGTCCTTTGTGAATGTGTGAAAACATTAAAGATACCAGGCTATTAATATTTTACATTTTAGCCTTTTGCTAGAGACAAACTGAGTATAGATACAGTTCCCAACAAAGCTGCTTGTCCTATTGAAAGCATTCTGTTGATTGCCTGGTGAATGGATGTCCCTAGGTTGTAAGTCAGAAAATACTAGTTTTCATTTATTAATTTATTATTGCTAATTAATAATTGCTGGTAATCTGTACCTGGAACATCTTTCCCTCTGTCATTAAATGTTGTTAGGGAAGAGCTCAGTACGTGCTGTTTCCCAGGTTGCCAGTACCACTGGGGATGATTTATTGAATATACATGTTTCTGAGGAGCTGACAGACGCGTTGGTGTTTGGTGCTGTCTCCAGGGTACTGGCTTTGTGCAGGGACAGTTCAGAGCAATCAGAGTTTAGGACCTCAGGAACAGATGCTCAATACATGCTCAAATGCATCTGTATTTTTTGGGGAGGGAGAAAGTGATGCCTGGCTTCAAACTGACTCTGTGTAGTCTGACACCAGCTTGGGTCAAAGATGGGTTGCAAACACCTCTGTCCTGGCCACACTGACCAGTTGGAGCCCTTGCCTTTGATCTACAGGGTCTGGGGACCTTTGGTAGGGCTTCATCCTGCAGTTTGAGAGCCACATAAGATAAGCTGATACTTATCCAGATCCTGCTAAGGAGTCCCTGCATGCATTCCCACATTTCCATCTCTAAGAGAATTCTAATGTTCTCCCTTTCACGATACAGTACCCGTGGCAATATAATGCAAACACCCAAGCCAAGCTTCCTATAGGTGTATTTACAACAGAAAAAAGTCAAACCTCCTAGAGAGTCTGATTTTCTGGGTCTTTGCCCTTCTTGGGAATGTACTAGTCCCCTTCCTCGCCTTATATGATAATTGGTTCATTTAGACAATCTAGTAAAACGATAGACACAGAACTCTTTCAAAGATGATAAAAAATGATGGGTGATGGTAGTTTTTTGTCATATTTTCTTCTACAACTGTGAGGGAAGTGGAACAGGTCCTAAGAAGGGATTTTTTTTGGTGCGTATGTCCCCAGATATTTTCACTTTCATTAAGAATATGTAGGGGATGTATTACAAAACATGGTATTGAGACATTATTTGGCAGGATGAGGTCTTTCCAAGCCAAATATGATTGAAGGGTGTTTCAGGTATGTCTTTTAATCTCCCCAAGATGACATAATGTTCAACTAGTCTTAATGTTTATATAAAAATCAGAAAATGTACGTAAATACTGAAATGTTCACTGCTGGAATGTAAAGTGTAATTCAGGGCCATGAATAAAATGCAGATCTGCCCAAGCTATGTGGAAATACTAAATTTATTTTTACTCTTTTGCAGTGAACACACAATATGTGTGCAGAGGCATGGATGCAACTCTATAATATAATGACTGTGTAGATTTGGTTTATTATTTTTATAATTATTTGTTTCTAGAAATAAGAAAAATGAAGAAATTCAAAATGGTTTAATCAACAAATGGGCTAAAACAGAGGGAGCAATTGGACAAGCTGCTGCAGTGTTTTTACAGTGCTGCAGCATTATAGGAGTGACCAGTTTCTGGCAAGAGAAGTAATGAGCAGGGAATGAGGCAGCATAATGATAAGGTGAATGAAAGTAGATGTGGAAAGAATGATGCAAGAAGAAGGTAAGCTGTATGGCAAGAGAGAAATTACATGATGATCTATGAAAATAGAGAGGAAAGAAAGATATGATGAAGTGAAATTGGATTTAATGAGGTAGAAGAAAGGTGATTAGGGACAGAAGAAAAATAGAATTTAGTGATGAGAAAATCCTATTAAATTATCCAATAAATCTTGCCACTCAAGGGTTTCCCTTCTTTCTCCTCCTTCTCCCCAGGGTATTTTCCAGGGTAGTTGTGTCGATATCTAACCATACAGGAATGCCATTTGCCTTACAAAGCACTTCACCAACTCTCCATAAGACTAGAAAAATTATACAAGTGTCCTCCTTGCAGGTAGTTACAGCCTTCAGGCTTGTAGTCTACGTTGTGTGCTGGGATAACTTTTTCAAGGTCTCCTTTGTTTAGGCTGTTTTTTGAAGGAGGTTATATCCGTTCGTTATATCAGATATTATGTATGAAATAGCTATCTTTCCCTTTTTCCAGTAATCTCTATTGCATAAGTTAAATCTCTGGACTTTGTACCATTCACTTGCTTTTAACATCATTCCGTTCCATAATGCAGCTTTTTTAAATCTAAGCAAAGTAGATAGGAACAGCAATTTAGTGCACATAGCAGATGGCTTTCTGTGTGGAAATGATCAGTTTATCTGAATTACACTCAGAAGGTAAAGTGCACAGCATTTGTGCAGTCTCTTTCCTTTTTTTTTTTTTTGATGGATAAACAGGAAAATTCAGCACTTCATGCCTTAACAAAACCGCTCCTGAGACAATCCATCAAAACAACAATTACAGTGCAGCCACTATTGCATTCTCAGTGTGTGACCTTTCTGCCTTGATGTCATGGTCTTGAGATGTAATTTGGCAAGAATTTGCCAATTGGTTAAATTTGTGTATGTTTGGAAAGCATGGTGGAAGTGCTGGGAAATTTACACATTTTCCATGAAAAGTGGTTTGACAAAACAAACCTGGAGAGTCTTAAAGGACAATTCCCTCTTTACTGGTCTGAAAGGAGACTCTCTTCGAGTCACTGAGCTAGTAAAGACGGAGCGGTGTCCTGAAAAAGCTGTACAGCTAAACTGCAAAGTCTTACTGTAGTTTATATTTGTAAATAGAAAGCTGTCCTGTGAAGTTACAGTAGCTCTGATGCATCCACTAAAATATCAGTCTTAAGGTGGTGTTTTACAGAGCGGAAGTTAAGTCGACCAGCATTTCTGGATGTCTCCTGTCCTTTTAATGAGGACTACTCACCAGTTCTAAATTTATTATTTTTTCTTTATTTTTCCTTTGGCATTAATTGTAGATATTCTAAAATACTTTTTTTAAAGACTATTTTGCAGGAAAAAAAAAGCAATCTGGGAACTAAATTAATGCAGTTGTCATAAAAGAAATATGTTGGTTTAGTCAAATCATAAAACTTCTTGGAGTGTAGTGTTATGCTTATCCTGCTAAGTGGGAACCCTGAGCAGAAATAAATGTATACCAACCTAGAGTGTTGCAATTCCACAAGTCTATTTGTTCAGCTTGAAGTACATTGTTTTGGTCAATTAGATAAGCCTGATGCTGCTCAGCAAAGTCCTTAATTTGGAGTGCTGTTACAGTTGCAAGGAAGTTCGCTTAAGCAGTAGTCCCTGTGACATGGAAGGGGCTGAAACCAAAACCCAGCAAGCTGCTTTCCTTTCCTGTAGTCTCTGGCTGATAATCCTGTCTCCATGAATTCGCATTGCTCACCCGTTGTCACGCTGACGATGCAATGGGCAGCATTTTACAGAAATCAAATTGTGAACTTATTTGAACACAGAAGCCAATATCCAAATAAAACTCATGTATTGGGATATTGGAACTGGGAGTATGAAATAAGAGCATTCCTAATGACTGCAAAAGAAAAAAAGCTGAAATAATTACATAATTTTGAGAGAGCAATAAATGTACATTTTTAGCTCTATGCTGTATCTGTTTCTTAAATACTTGGTATTAACAGGAAGCTCTCTGCATATTAGTCTCAAAACTTTTCTTTACTGGGAGGATGATGATGCCCACAGAGGCTGCTGTGCCAGCTGCTTTTCCAGCTGTATGAATACAGTCTGTAGTGATGGACCAAACACCCATTCTTTCAGCAGTGATCCTTGTGTTGGGTTCTGGGCAGCTTCCTGCTGTGTGTGTGTATCGATGAGTCAAATTGTATGTGAAGTGAAATTTGAAAGTGAAATTTGAAGACAGCAAAAAAAGAATTCTTTAAGGAATATAAAGCAAAACGTGATAACTGTTGAAAGCTAAAGGAAGCTTGAACTGACAAGAAGAGAGGAAGTATTCTAAATTTATAATGAAAATTAATTATTCATTCATTGCATTTGAAGAGGTCAGACATGATGAATTTAAATAGTACATGAGAATGAAGGCCATCTTTTATATTTAAAGGCATTACAACAGGGTGATGTGAGGAGAGGCAAAGAAAGGAAGCAAAGAGGGAAAATTGCAACACTGATGCAGTAAGTAACAAGAACATTAAATCGAACGAATCTGCTTTGTGACTAAATTGATTCATGATTTTCAGGCAATTCAAAATAGCGATAATTTATTAGCCATAAAATTATACTGGAAAAATGTTTAAAGCTGCTGAGAAAGTTAATAAAAAGGAATTTCAAAGTGGATTCTCACCAGCTTGCAGCAACCTTTACAAGTTCGGTACAGCAGAGTAATTGCTTCTTATAACTTTGCTCCTCTTTACATACAGTTGCTATATATGCACTTCCTTTTAGTGGGGAAAATACTTTTTTTTTTTCTCCTGGTTTTCACTATCTCCTGTCACATCTGTGCTGTTTTCACTACCGTGCTTCATTTGTGAACATAATATATGACCAAAGAGATAAAACACAAGGCTGTGTAAATGCCATATGGGATAATTAGCTGTAGGGCTAAAGCAGAATAGGTTGCTCTACTTTCCAGGTTACTGGAGCAGAGAGTTATTCTTAGCAGGGACAGACTACCCTGAATAGCACCAGTCAAAACACAGTGTAACCTTTCTGCTTAACACTTGTTTAATGTACATATTCTGGGGTATATGAAGATGTTGCATAACTAAGACACCTTTGTGTTTAGAAATGCAGATTTTTTTTGAGCTGGGGACCCTATACCTTCCATGTGAAGTCAGGCAGTACTTAATATTGATATCTAAACACTTCTGTCAGATCTAATGACTTACTTTGATTCAAAGTATCGCTGTGGGTCTTGAGGAGATGCAAATAATATGTGTATAGTAGCATGACTTGAAGTCAGAAACTCAGATGGACTCTCTTAGCTAAGGCACACCTTTAAATTATGGAAATTCCAGGTGAAGGGAGTCCTTCAAGAGTTTCATTTCTATGGCCCTGAGCCATAGAAATGATGTTGATGGTAAGTGAAATCAGAGAGTGTTAGTGGTTAAGGAGGAGGGAAAAAAGGTAGAACATGAAATAGTAAATTGTCTCCTCAGGCTTTTACAAAATAGCAAATAAGAGAAATAAAGAGTATTTTTCCCTGGGGGTGGTTTCATGTACCTAGTTGTCCATGGGGGTGCAAGGTTACCAGAGCAGGATATGGTACCAGATAATTCCCATATGGCAGCTGTTATGATTCACTGGTTTTAATATTACCCCTGACTTTACTTGGGGGAATTCTCCAGGCAAGCCTCTAAAGCATAGCATGTAACCTAACAGCATTACTGTTGTTATTATCACAGGCGTGTTCTTCATTTACTCATGGTCAATGGCTATACTGAAAAAGGTACCATAATTCCTATGGCCACAATTAGATAACTACAGTTAGCTTGAATCAATACCTGTTCTGAAGAATATTATGCTGAAATTGTGGAGAATGGCGCTCTTCTTTTTCCTGGCAAACATAATTATCACTAGAACCCTGGTTCAAAGTCCACCTAATTAATATCATAAGTTATTTACCCATTAATCAGTATATTAACAATAGGTAAGTTAGTATTTATCACACATATGTTGTCCTTGTGTTTTAGAATCATAAATGTTGTGCATGGTCATCTACTGTAAAACTAATTTACATTGATTTACCACTGGGAAGTTTACCTTTGCAAGGCTCTTTAGCACAACTGGGTTTTAGCCTGCCGGCACCTATGGTTGTTCCTAATTTACTCAACATTTCATGGAGCCCAAAAGTATTACCAGTTGTAACTCTTGGTAGATTCCTTTTGATGAAGTCTGAATCTTCACTGTGATTATGCATCGGCTTTAAATCAGCTTCCTTAGTGCAGCAGTCGGTGCAGTATAGAAAATGAGATTTGGTTATATTAGTTAGTTCCTTTTGCAATATCAGTGAGGCCTGTTGGCTTTTTGTTTGCACAATGAACAAAGGGCTCCCGAGGCGTCTCAGCAGAGACCAGCCTGTGGAGTATGGGAAGAGCAGAAAAGCTGCTGCAGCTTGGGAGTTACTGACCTTGTGGCAGGAGATGGGGAGGCAGAAGCCAAAGGAGTGGAAAGGTGGGTGTTCAGGTGTTTTGAGAAAAGTGGTTATGGATCTCTGTGAGAGAGAAATACTAAGAATTAGGTGAGCAGTAAGCAGACCATATCAGACAGAAGCTTGTTTCTTGGAGAGGCAATACAGAAAATAAGACCATCATATCTTGTTTTTAACTTGTCATTTTAATGCTGTCGAAGGGCAGAATTTGACTCCAATCCTGACTTAAATTTTGCCTCAAGTTTGACTTTAAAGTTAAAATCCTATCCTTTTCCACTTCTTTGGGTTTTTGAGATGTTTCTATATATTTTTTCTCATTTCAATACCTGTCCTCAATTAGAAATAGATGTTTTTCTTTTAAAAAAGTGTAACAGGGAAAAACCTTTCCCTGCTAGGGCCGAGTCAAATTTTCCTCATTATTTAGGCTGACAGCAGATTTAGCACATTTATTAATTATGAGTGCAATTTGTTAGAACAAATAAGATTCCAAACCTTTAGGAAGCCTGGTGTGATTATAAATAAATAAAAAAACCTTGAAAAATGCTTCAAGGCAAGAGCTCAGCAAACAAAAAGATGGGACTCTACTTTGAGACAGTAAAATGTACCTTCCCTTTTTCAAAAGTTGTTCAGGTTATGTTAGCAGCATATTAATGGTCAACAAGTATAGGCACAGGGGTTTGCTTGCTGGAGTTTCATCAAAACAGAAAATGTTACGAACTTGCGTACGGATTCCTTGTGAAGAACATCTTGCTTCAGAACTGACAGTACTTCTTTTTCTTTCTTATGTGCTTGATTGTATTTCCAGCTTTGGGCATCTGTCAGCAGATGACACACCACAAAAACAACGAATACACCAGGAAGCTGGTTCTGGGTTGGCACATGCTCTTCTTTTTCAGGTGGATGGATGCTCTCCCGGCCCTTACAGGGGTCTATGGAGGTCATCTGTCTAGTCAGACTCCTTACTCAAAAAGTCCAACCACCTCCTTCCACATTACCATCCATCATAACTAACCAAAAGGAGAAGGTTAATTTTCAGGCATCGTTTTCCGTGTTGCATTTCTTACCTAATGGACAGAACCAAAATGCTAACAGTGGGGACATCAGTTGTCATAAATTATTTCAGAACTGCTTTTTGTGTCCTAATAGATATGAGAAATTTAGCTGCTTATCAGCTGTCATGATCAGCTACTGTATTTAGAGAAACTTAACTGTTCTGTGTTAGAGGCAGGCAGTGTGGCGATTTAGTTGGGTAACGCTAAGTATTGATTTCAGATCTTGAGAGACTTGTTAAATATATCATGAAGGCCAGTGTCCTGGTTTCAGCCAGGATAGAGTTAATTTCATTTGTAGCAGCTGATGGAATACTGTGTTTGGGAGTTAAAATGAAAACAGTGCTGATAACACCCTGATGTTCTTAGTTGCAGTCAGACAGTCAAGGACTTTCTTAGCTTCTTCTATTTCTCTATTCTTGAGAAAGGAGGGGCGAAGCCAGGACAGGTGACCCAGATGGGCCAAAGAGAGTATTCCATGCCAATTACGTCCTGCCTAGGAAAAACGGGGGGCTGTTGGGAAGAGGAAGAGGGGCGGTCTCGGGACGCGTGCTTCTTGGGGGGACGGTCGGGTTCCGGGACAGCTCTGGGTGGTACGGCCTGAGTTGTGTGGTTCGGTGAGAAACTGCATTGTGTATCAATAGTTTCATATTCTTTTGCTCTAAAGTCCTGTTAGCATTGTTATATTTTATTTTTCTGTTATCTTAGTAAACTATCCTTATCCCAACCCACGGGCCTCTTAGTTTCTTGGTTTTGGAGTTATTTGCCCCTTCCTTTTCCCTTCCCTTTTTCCCTTTTTCCCCTGCTCTTTTACTTTAAGGAGCAGGCAGCTGCGTGGATCTCAACCCACAGCCGGGGTGAAACCACGACAGTCTTTTTGGCGCCCAATGTGGGGCACGAAAGGTTGGGATAACGGTAGCTCTGACCCTATTGTAATTAAGACAAAGTTGTGATAAGTATTGTTGTTTAAGCAGTCTCCGATCACGATGCTGTGGTATTTATTCACATGGCTGTGGTCACATCTGTGGCCGCGAAACTACCGTACGCTGTATGCAATCCTGGCAGGATTTTTTACCATGTCGAGGCTGCGTTTCCTGGTCTGGTTCTTGTCTTTTGTGATGACAATCTATGATACAGTAATATTGAGGATCGTGAACTTGTGCTGGTATTTGTATGAGAGCTTGCTGCCCTGTCCATTCTTTGGACAGGAAGAGTTTAGTAACGGCAGCTGGCATGGTGGGAGTTCTGCTTTCTTTTCCTTTGGGCTAAATACAACAGCTCTGCTAGCAGTCTTTAAAAACTTTCACTATCCCTGGGATATTCAAACTAGCATTTTGCTGTTTCTCGGTTTGGTGCAGACGGTTCAGTTGTTGTCAAATATTAAGCAGAGGTTTATGAATACCACTCAAGATTTTTCTGTGAGGCCAGATAATCGTGAGTGGCAGGGCAAGTGGCAGAGCATGGGCAAGTACCTAGGCACTTTCTTAACTCCGGTGGTTTGGAGTTTCACTCCCGAGCAGTTACAAGACCCTGAAAAAGTGACTGCATATCTGAAAAGAAATTGCTCTAAGCTTGCCAGAGATACACACCTTACTGCACTGTGCTGGGCCCTGGCCACTATTTACAAAACATTGCTTGATAACAGGCAGCACTGTCAGTACTGTCAGCACTGTCAGAAGGAAAAGAATGAAAACAAACCAGCAAAGACTGCAGCTGCTGCAACCCCTATGACTGGCACTGCAGCTACTGTAACCACTGTGACTAGCACTAAGGCCACTATGACTAGCACTGTGGCTACTGCAACTTGTCCAACCGATGCTGCAGCTACTGCAACCCCTACAGCAGATACTGATGATAAAACAAAAAACCAACCCCCTCCAGTGTCTGTTGCTCCTGTACAAAAGAGGAAACAAAGGAAATCAGTTCGTGTAGTGAAGGATGAGGATGAATCAGGGCCATCTGGAGCATGTCAGGATGACTCAGGGTCATCTCAAGCATCTCAGGATGGAGCAGGGCCACCTCAAGCACCTCAGGATAAAGCAGGGCCATCTCAAGCCCCTCAGGATAAAGCAGGGCCATCTCAGGCATTTCAGGATGAGGCAGAATCAGAGGTTGTCACACGATCCCTGACCCTGAGTGAGCTGCGTGAGGTTCGAAAAGATTTCAGCCGCCGCCCAGGTGAGCACATCATCACTTGGTTGCTCCGATGCTGGGATCAAGGGGCCGATAGTCTGGAATTAGATGGCAGGGAGGCCAAGCAGTTGGGATCCCTAGCTAGAGAAGGAGGCATTGACAAGGAAATTGGGAAAAAGCCAGAAACCCTCAGCCTCTGGAGGCGACTACTGTCAAGTGTGGAGGAAAGGTATCCCATAAAGGACTATATTACATGTCAGTCACCCAAGTGTAACAACATAGAGGCAGTTATCCAGTACCTGAGAGAATTAGCTGTACGGGAGATCATTTATTATGATCTGGGCAAATGGCACTCTGACCCTGATGAAGTTGTATGCACCGCAGATATGTGGCGTAAGGTTGTACGAAGTGCACCAGCAGGGCACACCAATTCATTAGCATCAATAGACTGGGATAATATGTATCCACCAACTGTAAGTGAAGTGTCCTGCCGCCTCCGGAAATATCAGGACAATGTTTCCCAATCTGTGATCGCAGCGGTAGAGAAACTGGTCGAACGACTTGACAAAAATTTGTGCAACTCCCAACCCGTATGGGGCAATGTTGCAGCTACTGGGAGAAAGCGTCCATCATCCCAGAAGGGAGGATGCAGAAGGTACACCCCACGAGACACGCTGCGACAGCAGCTGTGGTTTGAACTGTGTGACCATGGTGAGGACATGAGGAAGTGGCATAGGCAGCCCACCTCAGCCCTCCAGGCACGAGTAAATGAGCTGCGAGGTAAAAGAACCGCACAACGCGATTTTGCCAGGAAGAAGGCTGCACCAGTGAGCAGCCAATATGATCAGCAACAATAGAGGGCCCCTGCCTCCAGCCAGGTGGAGGAGAGGGATAACCGTGCTTATTGGACTGTGTGGATCCGATGGCCTGGTACGTCAGACCCACAGGAGTACAAGGCTCTGGTGGATACTGGTGCCCAGTGTACTCTAATGCCATCGAATCATGTAGGGACAGAACCTGTCAGCATTTCTGGAGTGACAGGGGGTCACAACAATTGACTGTGTTAGAGGCTGAAGTGAGCTTAACTGGGAAGGACTGGGAGAAACACCCAATTGTGACTGGCCCAGAAGCTCCATGCATTTTAGGTATAGATTACCTCCGTAGAGGTTATTTTAAAGACCTGAAAGGGTACCGGTGGGCTTTTGGAATAGCTGCTTTGGAGACAGAAGGCATTGAGCAATTGCGTACCTTGCCTGGACTCTCAGATGATCCTTCTGTTGTGGGGTTGTTGAAGGTTGAAGAACAGCAAGTGCCAATTGCTACAACAACGGTGCACAGGAAACAATACCGCACTAACCGGGATTCCCTGATCCCCATCCATAAGCTGATTCGTCAATTGGAGAGTCAAGGGGTGATCAGCCGAACCCGCTCACCCTTTAACAGTCCCATATGGCCAGTGCGGAAGTCCGATGGAGAGTGGAGGCTGACAGTGGATTATCGTGGCCTAAACGAAATCACTCCAGGTATGAGTGCTGCTGTACCAGACATGCTGGAACTCCAGTATGAATTGGAGTCAAAGGCAGCCAGGTGGTATGCCACAATTGACATTGCAAATGCTTTCTTCTCAATACCACTGGCGCCAGAGTGCAGGCCACAGTTTGCTTTCACTTGGAGGGGCATCCAATACACGTGGAATCGTCTGCCCCAGGGGTGGAAACACAGCCCCACCATTTGTCATGGACTAATCCAGACCACACTGGAAAAGGGTGGAGCCCCAGAGCACCTGCAGTACATTGATGACATCATTGTATGGGGCAATACAGCAGAGGAAGTATTTGAGAAAGGAAAAAGGATAATTCAAATCCTTTTGGAAGCTGGTTTTGCTATAAAGCAAAGTAAAGTCAAGGGGCCTACACGAGAAATCCAGTTTTTAGGAATAAAATGGCAGGATGGGCGTCGTCAGATCCCAATGGACATTATCAATAAAATAGCAGCTATGTCTCCACCAAGCAACAAAAAGGAAACACAAGCTTTCTTAGGTGCCATAGGTTTTTGGCGAATGCATGTCCCAAACTACAGTCTCATTGTGAGCCCACTCTACCACGTAACTTGGAAGAAGAATGATTTCCAATGGGGCCCTGAGCAGCAGCAAGCCTTTGAGCAGATCAAACGCGAGATAGTCCATGCAGTGGCCCTTGGGCCTGTCCGGACAGGGACAGATGTTAAAAATGTGCTTTACACTGCAGCCGGGGAGAATGGCCCTACCTGGAGTCTCTGGCAGAAAGCACAAGGGGAGACTAGAGGTCGACCGCTGGGGTTTTGGAGTCGGGCCTACAAAGGATCTGAGGCCAATTATACTCCAACAGAAAAGGAAATACTGGCCGCCTATGAAGGGGTTCGAGCCGCTTCAGAAGTGATTGGAACTGAAGCTCAGCTCCTCCTGGCACCCCGACTGCCGGTGCTGGGCTGGATGTTCAAAGGGAAGGTCCCTTCTACACATCATGCCACTGATGCTACGTGGAGCAAGTGGGTTGCACTAATTACTCAGCGGGCTCGAATAGGAAACCCTAATCGCCCAGGAATCGTGGAAGTGATCACAGACTGGCCAGAAGGCAAAGATTTTGGGATGTCACCAGAGGATGAGGAGGTGACACGCGCTGAAGAAGCCCCACCTTACAACAAACTGCCAGAGAATGAGAAGCGATATGCCCTGTTCACCGATGGCTCCTGTCGCATTGTGGGAAGGCACCGAAGATGGAAAGCTGCTGTATGGAGTCCTACAAGACAAGTAGCAGAAGCCACTGAAGGAAAAGGTGAATCAAGCCAATTTGCTGAGGTAAAGGCCATCCAGTTAGCTTTGGACATTGCTGAGAGAGAAAAGTGGCCAATGCTCTACCTTTATACTGATTCATGGATGGTAGCTAATGCCCTGTGGGGTTGGTTGCAACAGTGGAAAAAGAACAACTGGCAGCGTAGAGGCAAACCCATATGGGCTGCGGACTTATGGCAAGACATTGCTGCCCGATTAGAGAAGCTTGTTGTAAAGGTACGTCATGTTGATGCCCATGTACCTAAGAGTCGAGCCATGGAGGAACATCAAAACAACCATCAGGTAGATAAGGCTGCTAGGATTGAAGTGGCTCAGGTAGATCTAGACTGGCAACATAAAGGTGAATTATTCCTAGCTCGATGGGCTCATGATTCCTCAGGTCATCAAGGGAGAGATGCAACATATAGATGGGCTCGAGATCGAGGGGTGGACTTAACCATGGATGCTATTGCACAAGTTATCCATGAGTGTGAGACGTGTGCCACAATTAAGCAAGCGAAGCGGTTGAAGCCGCTGTGGTATGGAGGACGGTGGATGAAATATAAATATGGGGAGGCCTGGCAGGTCGATTACATCACCCTCCCACAAACCCGCCATGGCAAACGCTACGTGCTTACCATGGTGGAGGCAACCACCGGCTGGCTAGAAACATATCCAGTATCCCATGCTACTGCCCGGAACACAATCCTGGGCCTTGAAACGCAAGTCCTATGGCGACACGGCACCCCAGAAAGAATCGAGTCAGACAACGGGACTCATTTCCGAAATGCTCTCATAGACAACTGGGCCAAAGAGCATGGCATTGAATGGGTGTACCACATTCCTTATCATGCACCAGCCTCTGGGAAAATTGAACGATATAATGGACTCTTAAAGACTACCCTAAAAGCAATGGGTGGTGGAACATTCAAACACTGGGATACACATTTGGCCAAAGCCACGTGGTTAGTTAACTCTAGGGGTTCTACCAATCGGGCTGGCCCTGCCCAGTCAAAATTTCCACGTACTGTAGAAGGAGACAGAGTCCCAGTGGTGCATATGAAGAGTATATTAGGGAAGACGGTTTGGGTCATCCCTGCTTCAGGTAAAGGTAAACCTATGTCGGGAATTGCTTTTGCTCAAGGACCTGGTTGTACTTGGTGGGTAATGCAGAAGGATGGAGAAGTTCGATGTGTACCTCAAAGGGATTTGATTTTAGGTGAGAATAGCCAATGTAATTAGTAAGTAAGGTAGAAATTGTATTATAATAGCCAATGTAATTAGTAAGTAAGGTAGAAATTGTATTATAATAAGTGTTAAATAACCCATTACTGTATATTCATTATTACTATAATTGCTGTATGTTGTTGTTTGTTGTACCAATGGAGTTACAGCTGGAATCATACACAACAATGAAGGAAGACTGCCACGATGATGGGACCAAGACCTGCCATCACAAGAACTTTTTCCTCTTCCCCTTTGAAAATGAACACTTTTGATTCACAGACTATGACCATGGACCATGTCAGATGCATCGGTCGAGCGCCCGAGATACAGCATGCAACGATCCAATGGCGAGACCATAAGAGACTGTTACAACGAATGGAGCCTGAAAATCACGGACTAGATCATTTACTCAACAAAACTCAGATGAATGGTCTATAGACTAAGGGAATAATACATATATGTGTGTCTGAAACATTGGTTGTACCCAAAAGAAATGATTGGACCTGGTCGTGACGTAAATGGTATGGAATAAGGGGTGGAATGTCCTGGTTTCAGCCAGGATAGAGTTAATTTCATTTGTAGCAGCTGATGGAATACTGTGTTTGGGAGTTAAAATGAAAACAGTGCTGATAACACCCTGATGTTCTTAGTTGCAGTCAGACAGTCAAGGACTTTCTTAGCTTCTTCTATTTCTCTATTCTTGAGAAAGGAGGGGCGAAGCCAGGACAGGTGACCCAGATGGGCCAAAGAGAGTATTCCATGCCAATTACGTCCTGCCTAGGAAAAACGGGGGGCTGTTGGGAAGAAGAAGAGGAGCGGTCTCGGGACGCGTGCTTCTTGGGGGGACGGTCGGGTTCCGGGACAGCTCTGGGTGGTACGGCCTGAGTTGTGTGGTTCGGTGAGAAACTGCATTGTGTATCAATAGTTTCATATTCTTTTGCTCTAAAGTCCTGTTAGCATTGTTATATTTTATTTTTCTGTTATCTTAGTAAACTATCCTTATCCCAACCCACGGGCCTCTTAGTTTCTTGGTTTTGGAGTTATTTGCCCCTTCCTTTTCCCTTCCCTTTTTCCCTTTTTCCCCTGCTCTTTTACTTTAAGGAGCAGGCAGCTGCGTGGATCTCAACCCACAGCCGGGGTGAAACCACGACAGCCAGTATTCATTTATTTATTTTTTTATCAACACTTAAATAAAAGTGGAGTGTACAATAGTGATAAGAATAAATCTTGTGTTAATGTCTTCTTGTAAGAAGCACAGTCTTATTTCCTGCCCTGCCCTGTGTCTCCCTATTTTATATACCTTGCCCTGTGAAACACATGCCTTCCAGTAGTGTAGCTACTCCATTCCTTGATACAAAACCAGTATGTGAATGGTTGTGCCTTGTCTTACTTTCTAGGGATTAATATATATGTCTTTTCTTCTATGGCAGGGTATTTGCATTCAGTTGCTGTCATAGCTCTATGCTGTACATTCTGCCATGAGAAGCAGAACATCTCAGATTCATAGAATGTTAGGGGTTGGAAAGGACCTCTGGAGATCATCGAGTTCAACCCCCTGCAAGTTCACCTCCAGCAGGTTGCAGAGGATTACATCCAGACAGGTTTTTCAGTATCTCCAGAAAGCAGACTCCACCACCCCTTTGGGCAGCCTGTCCCAGCGCTCTCTCACCCCGAGTAAAGAAGCTTCCTTCTCATGTTCAGATGGAACTTCCTGTGTTTCAGTTTGTGCCCATTGCCTCTTGTTCTGTCACTGGGCACCACTGAGAAGAGCCTGGCCCCATCCTCTTGACATCCATCCTTTAGATACTTGTGAGTATTGTTGAGATCCCCCCTTAGTCTTCTTTTCTCCAGGCTAAACAGACCCATCTCTCTCAGCCTTTCCTCATATGAGAGATGCTCCAGTTCCTTCATCATCTTTGTAGTCCTCTGCTGAAGTCTGTCCAGTAGTTCCCTGTCTGTCTTGAACTGGGGAGCCCAGAACAGTACTCCAGATGTGGCCTCACTAGGGCAGAGTAGAAGGGAGGGAGAACCTCCCTTAACTTGCTGGTCACACTCTTCTTTATGCATACCACGATGCCCTTCTTGGCCATGAGGGCACACTGCTGGCTCACAGAGAGCTGCTTGTTCACCAGGAGTCCCACGTCTTATTCTCCAGAGCTGCTTCCCAGCAGGTCAACCCCTAACCTGTACTGGTGCTAAAATAAAATAAAGAACAAAAATAATGTAGTGCAACTACACTGTCATGACTGACAGTAGAACTTCAGAAATGAAACTATTGTTTTCCTGGAAACCCTTTTCTCAGGGAAATGTAAAAGCACTTGTGCAGTGAACTGGACTCACCTCTTTGTTACACTGATGTTAAAAAGTGTTCTGTGGTTGAATTTCTGGGGCAGTTCCAATGAAATTCAGGGAGCTGCTCCAGCTATACAGCTTTGTGAAAGAGCTGAATTTGAGTCAGTAATGTGTTTTTCTTCAGATGTAAGATTTGATTTCGCTGATGTGCTACTGTAGTGTGCTGCTTTTGTAACTGCATTCATTTCTTTGAAGTTGCATATATGACAATGACACACTGTCAAGGTAGGTCAGACCCACAGAGGTGTGTGAGCTAGTCAAGAGGATATTGTGGGCTCTGAGAGTGTCTCTGACCCAGAAAGGAGCACAGAAATGCATTTGCTCTGTGTGCTGATGACATACTCACTTTGTTTTTCAAGGAACTCGGTTACTCATTTTCCCACTCTATTATGTTTATTGGACAAGTTCCACATAGTTCATGATCAGCAGAAAACTGAGGTCATACCATTAACATTTTTTGGCATTCACAGCTAGGCACATTTTTTGCCCCTTTTAGCAGAACACAGCTTTGAAATAAATAAATTTAAAAGCCCTAATGCCAGTTGTAGTACCTTGTAGGTCAGCAACTCGGTTTTCCAAAAAAATGGCGATGCCCAAGAATACCTATCAGAAATTCTGTAGCCATTCTGAAAATCAAGGCATTTGCTTAAGTAGGTGAGTGTAAATCCTACCCTCTGACTTAAGGATTCTATGTTTTCGTTGGGTTTTTCCAGAATTTCCTTTATGGCTTGGAAGGTATTTTCCCCTGGCACAGAAGTTAACAACCAAAGAAAACAGACTCACATCTGAGTGTCTAAGCATAAATCATCAAAAATGTGAAGGGGTCTCAGATTTTGGACATTTAATATCTGAGCTGTTCATCTTTCTCTGTCTGTGAAGTTGCTGCATTCACCCAAAGGTCTGTGAGGTCAGCTGAAAAGTTGGTGTTTATCTCACAGTTTTAAAAAGCACTGAACACTTTGTGCACCACTCCTGGTTTTCAGCACAATGTAGTTTCTTTCTGAATATTTATAATGAGATACCTGGAGGACCAGATGGTGGAGGATTCACTCAGTGGCTGCCTCTCAGGCTGCCCTGGACTTCATAATTTGTGATTTTAGTTCTGGTTTAGCTATGACTGTTTGTGACCTTATTAACCAAGTAGGTTAGTTTGTTTCAGACTTGAAGTCTATGTTGTTCTTTTGAGTTTAAGACACAAAGTAGGTATACAGTGAGCATAGTTACAGTTATGACTGCTTTAAGTATTTTAAAAACTTCTCAAGATAATTTCTTTTTTTAGTTCTTGGGTACTCAGGGAGAGTTTTATCAGCTCGGTACTCTAGAGGTTGTATTGTTTTACAGTCTAGTATGTGTAGATATAAAATACCCCTAAAGATAATTGCGTTATTAAAATGGCTAACAGCTAATGAAGGAGGCGGTTTAGGGATTCTGAGATTGATTCAGTATTCAGAAGGTTGGTCCTTTATCTCAAAGCTTTCTGCCCTGCCTTCCATTGGCCCTAAGGATTCATCTTCTTCCTCAGTCATTTCCTTCCTGCTACTGTCCTTAGTGACTCAGTCCTGCCCTGGCTTTCTCCTGTGGCCTCTTCTTGCTCTCCCAAACATTTGTGAAGGCTTGGGTAGGGAAGGATGCTTCTTTTGGGTGATTACAACTTTCATTTCGGGTGTGCAGACCAGACATGACGCTTCCTGGTTGTAGATGATTTTCTCCCCTCTGTGTCCCACCCTAAACATGGTATGTGCTGCAGGATGGCTGCTTGATCCATACCAGGAGCTGCTCTCATTTGTTAACTTTTCTCTTGTTATGCCTCCAAGTCAGAAGGGCATCATTTCTGCTGCTGTCTGTCCTGTGGTTCAGGCAGTACAAAAGCTGAAAGGTTCCATGGGACTCATGGGTAGACAGCTCTGTTTAGTGATGCTCTCTGTGGATTTTGAAAGACCCCGTAGTTAAAATTATCATAATTCAGTCTTTAAAATTGCTTTTGTGAACATTTCATAGCCATGCCCAAGACGTTCTCCACGTTTTGTGCAGAAAAGGCAAGATGATTTCAAAGGAAATCTGCCTTTCTGGATGACATTCTGCTGCTTCCCAACCATTTTTTTCTTTGCCATTTTTCCCCACCCCCTTCCTCCATCATATATTAATTCCATCTCTTCCTCCTTCAGAGACAGATGGCGAGCTGGTGATACTAATGAGCTCCCTGCTACCCAGGGAAGGCAGTCTGAAATGCTTTGTGTTCTGAGAACTAACAGGCTGAGCACCCTCACTAAGGATGTAACGCATGTGGTGAAAGGTTTGATGCACAAATACTGTAGCAGACTTTCTTCACATGCACCTATGAACCGAGTTTCCCCAAGAGAACAACTTCCCAAAACAGTCTAGCTAATAGTCCTATCCTTACTGTGTTTATTGGGGTGTTGCTCTGAATGGTGCAATAATCTCTCTCTTTAATGGAGATGGAGAGAGCTTTAGGTTGTGGACACATGGCAATTGAATGCCCTGCTTCTCTGGCATCAGCACACTGAGAAATAAAAACAAAGAGCACCTGCTGTTCCTCAGAATGAGTCTTTGAACATTATAAAAACTTTTTTTGGCAGAAAGCCATTCTTTTCTGGGCTGACTTTAAAAAGAATGCAATTAATTACAGGAGCTGCAGACCTCTAAGGTAGCAGAATGCAATTATCCAGGGATTCATGATGGGTTCAGTTATGTCCTGTTTAAACTGTAACAGGATTGTCAGAATTGACTTGTGCTAAGTATGTAATTAAAGATGGGTCAGGTTGGCCTGGAAGTCTGAGGGTTGCAGTCCTGTGGCCTGTTCAGGGCTGACTACACAGTTCCCAAGTGGTGGTAGTTACATGGATTCAGCAGGATCCTGAGGAATTTTTCAAAACCTAATGAATTGGTTAGGATTCTGCAAAGTTTTGTAAGAATTCATTAAATGTTCTCTCTCCAGCAGAGATCAGAGAGAGATGTGTCCCTTTCTCCACACTCAGCAGAAAACAGTGTGCAGTGACACAAAATTTCTAATTGAGTGAATGTGAAATACTCACTTTTTGTGTTTAAAACCAAACAAATTCTAGTATCAGAGTATCTGTCTTTGAATGAAAGATCTCTTTCCCAAAGAAAAGCATTTTGACACTGAAATAGAGAACATTAAAGCCTCCAGATTTTCTTTTCTGTTACTACATAGACATATATCATACAAGTTCAGGGGATGGTCTAACCTGACCACCTATTAATGCTGATAAAGAGGTGTCGGTCTCAAAGCAGGTGCTTTGATATCTGTTGATGCAGAATAGTACCCAGTCCACATTTAAGTTAATTACTGTATACTAGCAAGTAACAGATG
This sequence comes from Hypotaenidia okinawae, assembly GCA_027925045.1. Lineage (NCBI taxonomy): Eukaryota > Metazoa > Chordata > Aves > Gruiformes > Rallidae > Hypotaenidia > Hypotaenidia okinawae. Next base: position 97,176,187 of record BSDF01000004.1, read on the forward strand.
TGCTGCAGATGGCTAGGGTGATTAAATAAAAAGGCTCACAAATAAAGATTTTACAGGTTTGGAAGCTAACAATAAATAAATGGGTTAAAAAGCAGTATATTAAAACTCAAATATTGTAAGTAATTGAACTAAAACCACATTTGTTTCCTTATTATCAGTCAGTTGCTCTGAATAGGTTTAAAACAAAATAATGAGTTACAGACTTAAACAGAGATGCTTTTCCCATTTAAATTTACTCGATCGATGCCAGCAGTTACTCTGGGAAAATGTGTGTGTACTCTCCTCTTAGTTCTGTGCTTTCACCAGCCTTCAGTAAGAATATAAAATAAGGGTCAGTCAGTAACTGTCTTGCGGCCTTCCCCCCACCCTCCCCCTCCCCTTCCTCCTCCCCGAATTTACATTTACTGAAATGAAAGCTTTTTACAGGAATGTGCTGGTTTCACCAAGAATGCTTTTACAAGCGTTTTCGGTTTATGACTGGAAATTCCATCCTGAAAAGAGACGGAGCCACATACAGGCAAGCACCTGTCTCAGAACAAAACCAGGTGCTCACAGGGGCAGTGTAGGATCAAGAAGGTATCCCAGAGGTTCCCACAGGACTAGTGGGCATTTTCACCATACAGCTTTTTTCTATTCTGGGATGTTGTTTGTTCTCTGGGGTTTTTTTTTGTTGGTTTTGGTTGGCTTGGGTTTTGTGGTTTGGGTTTTTTTTTTTTTAGAAAACCATGGATGAGTCTTATTTCATCCTTATTTTCTTCCTAATTCAAACCATGGTACTTTATGGAGTCTCAAAACTTTCATGATAAGAAAATGGTTTCCTGCCTAGCTGTGAAAGGTGTCATTTTAGGGCAAGAAAGATTATGAAATACTAGTAAAGATAATGATACAATCTCAGTAATTTAAGCATGTATGGGTAGATTGACACACTTTCCAAATTACTTAAAATATACACCATCTTGCTGTGAGATCTGATGAAGAACCACCTAGATAATACGTGGTGCAACGTTCAGTTAGCCTAAAGGAGCCTGGGTATCTTCAGTGTACTACATTAAGTAACATGTAGAGAAGAAGACTCATTGTGCGATGGTACTCTGGACCAGATTAAAAAATAAATAAATTCATGTTTAGAAATTTTTCATCTATGTTTTTTTGTTTCTTTGTGGTTTGTTTTGTGTTGTGTTTTTTTTTCTTGTGGGATTGCAAGTGGTTCTTAATCAGCAAAATAGTGTATGAATATTTTGTTTTAAGAGGATATCTTAATACTAGGTGAAATAACTGCTTTTTGAAAGTGATGACTGCATGCAGGTCAACTGCATGTTTCTGGATTTTGCTATAACTATTTTTGCATCTGCTTATTAAAGGGGAGATCATAAATACGAAGGAAATACTCAGCTTATACTATTTGTGGAATAAACTACTGCGTACAAGTAGGACATCACTTAATTCCACTTACTGGACAGAAAGGCCATCAAAGTTTCCCTCCATCTCTAAAGGCATTCTGGTTTTTTTTTTTTCTAATAAACCTTTGTACTTTATAGTCATTTACACCATATTCACATGGAAGTAGCTCTGGTAGTAGAATCCCAAAACACTGCTTATGTGGTTTTTTCCTATCCAGTGTAATAACAAACTTCCTTGCTACATTCACTGACCCTTCTCTTTGACTCCTGCAATACTCCATGGTCATCTGAGTGTGCTTCTTGGAAGGGCAGGAGGCAGGACCTGCTGTGGCCAATGCCCGCTGCTGCCAGCCATGAGCTGTTTTCCATTTGCCTCTTCCTCAATGGAGACGCTAAATGGGTCTGTATCCTTTATCCAGCAATTGCTATTCATAAAATTTGTAGGAGTTCGGGATTTTTGAGGTCAGTCTTCCTCTGAAATCTGGGTCCAAAGGCCATTTTGGATAGGGAATTGGAAGAGAAAACAAGTCATTGTGTAAGTCTTGTTCCCTTAGGGAGCCAGATTAAAGATGTGTATCGAAGACTTGACTCACGCTTTGTAGATCAAGCAGTATGCATCCTCTGGTGTATAGGTAAGGTGGGGAAACAATTACAGGGCTGATCAATTAAAACTGTGCCTCTGTTGCCATGTGATAGCTCTGCATTTGGATTATTTCAGAAATGCAGTTGTCATCTATTCAGTCATTTGTTTGTATGTTCTAGTTAGTTGTTATCTAACTGTTTCCTCTCAGGTCATAGCCAGAGATGACATAACAGCCTGATGTATTTTTGTATATAAATATGTGTGTGTGTCTATGTATATTAATATATATATATAAATATATTAAAATATATATGTATATGTATGATATTTGCCAAAAGGTGTTTCACTGTGCATTGTTCTGCCTGTGAGAAAGTAAGCATGTGAAGCCCTAGAGAAATTTTCTTTTCAGTGCTCTCTCACTAAACGTGGTTTCTATTAATGCCATTACTTTGGAATTCTGGATATAGTGGAATATTATCGAGTATAATTCAGTTGTGTTCAGACAAGTTTTAGGTTTGCATCATCATTCCTTGTAAAGAATTAGACAGGAAGGAAAAAGAACGTTGCTTGTTTCCTGAACTTGCATCATGAAACACCTTCTTAGACATCCCTTTTTAAACTTCCCTCACGTCATTTGGAAAAGTCCTTCCTTTTAGTAGTGAGACAGATACCCATTACCACGCCCAAGGGTACAGAAAGGTGTAGGCTGAGGAACGCTTGGTTTAAGTTTCTAGTTTGAGCATATGCTGGTGACACTATGGAAACCTGGGAAACTCCCAGTAAAGATGAAGTGAGAAAAGATGACCTTTCAATGCTGAATAAACCTTCTCTGCTTTAAATATGGAGAAGCTGTAGTGTTTTGGATTTAATGAGGCCTAAATATGTCAACATTGGAGGCTGTTTGCTTTTGTTAAATAGTTGGCATGCTATACTGGCTGGCATTGTATTTGTGCTGTCAAAATCCACTGTGACTCATTGTTTCCCAAGCTGTATGGATTCACATCCTCTGGCCTGGCTTCATATTAGGTTGTTCTGTTTAGTTTTAGGATAAACTGCATCTACTCTTTTTTTTTTTTCCCCAAATATCTTGCTCTTTCTTCTGTTCTGTTCCTTCACACGCTGATATTGATGTGTTATTTTAAACAGTTCTCTTGAATATAGCCAGCAGAAGAAAAGCCATCCATTTGAAATGTGAACTGTGAAAGTTTAGCTCATGCAGATACTCTAACACAGTCTGATCATATTCAGATTTGGCTTCTGAATGTCCAAGACTACTGTTCTTTTAGCCAGGGGCATGAGGCACTCGTGCACATGGAACTGGATTGCTCTGCAGTCACAAATCTGAAATCTCCTGAGCTCATGCTTTGAGGGATTATACTTGTCACAAGTGACAACTCTGTAAGCTGCTATCAGAATTCCCCACCAAAAATAGTTCTAGTCATGATGCGTGCTTGAGTTAGTGTCTAGAAAACACTTTCTCCAGAGTTGTTCCAATTCTTAATTTATCTCTCTCTGTGGTTAGTGTGCAAAGAGCTACAGTAAATCATGACTTTTGCTGTTGCATATGACATCACTTGTGTAAGTACAATGTCAGAATTATAATGTGAATTGTTAGTATTGCAATGCTGAGCCCTGAAGCCAATGAAATTTAGCATGCAGGATGATGGGATTATCAGTACAAATTGAGTACCCTTTTTTTTTGCTTTACTCAGTCATTTTTCATGAAGTAATTTTGGAGTACCTAATTCTTGTATTTGTTTAAAATTTTGGTAGCCTCCAAGAAACCAGCATCTAGAGGATGATAATCAGGTGACACTTCTACAGAGGAAATGGATAGCTGGTCAGGAGATTTTTTCAGAAAGTCATTACTGCTTCTCTGGGAAAATAGAAAATGGAAATGAACTGGATTCTCTAGAGATCTGTTAGTGTTCTGGGTCAGTTGGGATTGGGTTGGTGGGGTAGACAATGTATATATTAGATTGTAGGTGTCCTGGAGTCTGAAGGGGTTGTAATCACGTTGGAAGACAAAACTGGAATTCAAAACAATTCTGTCAGACTGAGGAAATGATAGGAAATGAAAGGATTCAGTAAGGTGTTTAAGTGCAAACTATTGTACTTTAACAGGAATTGCTAGCTCCATAGATACTATTAAGTGGTGGAAGTTTTGCAGAAAGAAAATTTGAGTATTAAATGGGCCACAAACGGAACTTCAATCCTGTCTCAGTGATGCAGAAAAACTGAACCCTATGCTGGAATTTATGTATATCTGAGTTTACGTGCAAAAAAAAGCAGCTTTGTAGGGCATCTGATGAAGAGCATCAGGGATGAAGGAGGGTTTAAAATGTGACTATGATAAAGACCAGAAAAGTGTGGGTTATTTATTTTAGCAAAGAGCAGTCAATGGGCGATGTATTAACTGTCTGAAGATGTTAAAAAATGTCATCAAAGAGGATAGTCTTCAAATGCATAGTGCTAGATGATGAAAACCAGGCTAGCATGATAGCAAAGAAAACTTGAATTAGAGAATAGGGAAAACTTTATAAAAATGATATGCCACTTGGATTATTTGCCTGAGGAGGTTATAAAATCTTCATTATTGGAGGTTAATAAATAAATAAAAAACCATCTGTTAATGATGACAGAGGTATAATTCACCAGCCTTGGCAGTAGTGGAAATGCAGTAGGCTTCTTCAGAAGAAACTTGCAACTCTCTTTTCTGGATTGTTGAGTGGTTTTGTGTTTGTTTGTTGTGATTTAACCCCAGATGGCAGCTGGTCGCTCACTCATCCCCTGAGGTATGAGGGAGAGAATCGAAACAGTGAAAGAATACTCATGGGTTGAGATAAAGACAGATTTATAGGGAGACTAAAAGCCACACACACAAGCAAAACAAACCAGGGAATTCATTCCCCACTTCCCATGGGCAGGCAGGTGTTCATCCATACCCAGGGCTCCATCAAACGTAGTGGTTGCTTGGGAAGACAAAGGCCATCACTCCAAATATGTCCTCTCTCTCTCCTTCCTCTTCCCCCAGCCCCCTACACCCTGAGCATGACACCACGTGGTATGGAATAACCCTTTGGTCATTGGAGTCAGCTGTCCTGAACTCTGTCCCCTCCCAACTCCTTGTGCACCCCCAACCACTTGCTGGTGGGGTGAGGTGGGGTGGGGTGAGGAGCAGCAAAGCCCTTGGCTCTGTGTAAGCCCTGCTCAGCCGTAACAAGAACATCACTGTGTTATCAACACTTTTTCCAGCACAAATCCAACGCACAGCGCCATGCAAACTGCTGTGAAGAAAATAACTCTATCCCAGCCAAACTCAGTACAGATTCTAATGACAAATTTGTATTATGACAAAGTAAATTTTGGAGTTTAGAGCTGCTTAGTGATTTTTGTACTTAAAACCTAAAAATTTTACACCTACAGGTAATATTGTTTATATTAAAGTGACAAGAGGGTTTCCTAAATTAAGCAGATCAATACTGATATGCTGATTGATAATTATTTAGTATCTCTGCAATAGGTTAAAATCAGATATTATCCTTTCAGTATGTGGTAAATTGTATCTTTTTCTAGAGAACTTCCTTTTATGACTGTGCCTGAAATAAACACTTTTATCTGCTCTGACATCTTGATGGTAAATAAAATATATTGTTAGTATTATGGCTCTTTTTTAAGTGTCAGATTTATTCTGATTACTACCATGACCTCTTGAAAGTGGTAATTTGGAAAACACGGTAAGTATGTTAATAGGCTTTATAGGCACATTAGCCTATGTAGCATTAGAGTTTATTTCTAACTTCAGTAAAGTGTGCACAATAAAGCAGAATTTGCCTCTGTGCCTTCAGTTTCATTCCTACTGATTTGCTGTTCTGTATGGATGATACTTCTGTGTAAAGTAATATGAACTCGGGTTGGAAAATAACGTATCACTGAGAGGAGTAACCTACAGCAGGATCTGATGGGAATTTGGGAGAGGAAAAGGATTGGATTTATTTTGTTCCTTACGGCAGAGAAGGCAGGGCACCCTGTGTTGTTTGAGGTGGGACGCCGGAATTAATCCTCTGTAGAGGCGAGCAGTTCACTGGTAATCCCAGAGATCAGCAGCCGTTCTGCCTGCCCCCAGGACCTTTCATTTTTCAGAGAGAATGCAGGTTTTTGACCCTGTGAATGCTTTCTTCATTGTGGATTACAGGTATGCTGGAAACCTGTGTTTAGCTCCACAGTTCAGTAATGGAAGGATTGAGGACTGAGACGCTTTCAGTGAGAAGAAAGTTATTTTTACAGTAGTTGTACATAAGAGATACATATTTATAGGCACTGTGACAGGAAATTGGAATCCTGACTGCTAATTGTGATTTACGTTCAATCAAGAAGCTGCTTCTAGATTTTTCCATGTTTTGCATACGTTCACATTTGTGCCTCAGTGCATTTTAATTTCCTTTTGTTGCCTTAAATCTCCTACATCTTTTAGAGTTGGAAGTATGGACAATTTCTACCAGACTTATTTGTTTTGAGTTGCAGCATGACCTTAGTGGTTTTATCCCATCAAATATAGTAGACGCTTAGTTAGCTCTGATAGCTAGCTTGGTCCGTGTTCAGAGTTGTAAATTAATCTGATCTTGTATACAGATGTCAGCTCTGTGTATGAGATCTGTGTTATAAAGGTACAACACTGAAATCAGACCCGATATTGCTGAACAGAACGCCCATTATCATTTAAAAGAAAGAAAAGCTATTGATGACTATACTATTAACAGTAGCCCACTGCAGTTTCTGGGGCTTGTGAGCATCATGTATGGCAATACAGGACCAGAGTTGAAGCTTGGTTTGTATATGGCTGTTATGTTTTCCAACTGTTACCACTGGAAAGCATTTTCAGACAATTATGAACACTCTCCTGATGTATGTGAAGAAGAGGAGTCAAGAAATGTTTGTGGAATGACTGATGACATTTTTCATTTTCTGTAGTGAAATAAAATTTTTATGAAAGCTGGAACATTCTAAAAAATATTAAAAGCAAGTAATTTCAAGGTTAAGACGGGATTCAGTGAGGAATAATTGAGAGGCCCCATTAAAAGGTGGAAAACCGTTGCAAATGTTTCATCAGGTGGACTAAGAAACCGTTTGAACTGCTCCTCCTGCACTCTTGAGTTGGACTCAAGCTGTTCAGGAGATGAAACAATCCTCTTCGACTATGGAAATAACTTTTGCTTTGAATGGCAATATGTTTGCAATTGGAATGATTCTTAACCACTTGGATAAGCAGATTTCAGGATGAAACTTTGTATTTATAAATGTGTCTCTATATTGAATGACAATAACAAAATAACATTTACAGGCCAAAGTACTCTTTAGGGAATGAATTGTTCAGTTAAAACATATTGCTGCTCTGTATGAGCAGGGATGGTGGTAGCTGGTAGGGAAATGGAAAGGTAATGCTAGAGTATCTCCCAGGCTCTGGAGGAGCAAGTGCCTTTCCTCTGGAGTGCAAAGTGACCTGGTTCCTACGAGAAACCTCTGTGACAAAGAAGGGCTGCTGTCTGTAGATCTTGTTTCCTGCAAGTTCTTCAAAGCTCCTATGTGCACCTAGGATTCAGCGTGGCATTTAACAGAATCAGCCCCACTAGTAGTTCTTGCCATGTTCTTTAAGGCATGTGGTGCCAGTTCTGTTTTTTCTTAATGCTGTTTTTCTTAACTCTGAGTGTTTACTAGGAGTAGGCCAGACCAAGCAGTGATACTCTGATTTTTGTCTGCAGGTGCTTATTCTGAGCTTAGGAGCTGACATCCTGTTGTTTTGTGGGTGGTGTGATTTGATGGACAGTATTCTCTGCAGCACAGAGCCTGGTATTAAAAACAACAGTAAGAATGGTAGTGTTCTTCACACACCAAGGGTTAATTGACAAGCCAAATGGTGCCAGTGAGGGTGAAACCCAAAGGAGTGACTATGGCCATTAATTTTCCCTTGGAAGTCTTCACCTTATTTGTGTGCTTGAGGTTGCAATTGAGTTTAGTTTTGAACAGGACACATATGGCAGTGGGCTGGGGAGCTGAGACATTGCTGGGACACAGAATACCCAGAAAAAGCCGCAGGAGTAACTGAATCTCTTGTTCCTCTTGAGTCAAGCAACAGAATATTGCAAGGGTTTTTTTGTGGATATTAGCTCATATTTGAGAATTCATTTATTTCCATCCTGTCTAGACCTGTCCTGTGCTCATTTTCTACAAATAGACTTCAGCAAATGGCAGGATTTACCAAATCAATACATTTTATACAACACATTATAGAATACTCAAGGAGAGCAATTAGAATTTATAATCACAAGTGCTTAGGACAGAAGTCTGTTTCTACAGGTCACAAGTTGGTCAGGCAAACCCAAACTTGCTGTGTTATCTTATGCCCTGTCAGACCTCAGGTATTTTAGAACTAACAACTTGCAGGTTAAGAATTACTTTATAAATAGTGTGAGGCAGATAATTTAAAAACAGAAGAGTAATTTGTCTGAATAAATAATGTAATGCAACATCCTGTGGTATTCATGTGTATTGAGATGAATTTAGTGTTCTTTTACATGGAAAGCACAGGGCTTGATTCCAAGTGATTTATTTAGGTGCCTTTTTATTAGGTATTTAGAGGATGGACTGTTCTCTGCCTCTCAGCATCTCTTCCTTTCTTGCATACATCTTTGCAGATTATATACCATTTTCTGCGTATGAAATTTGTCTCAACATTCTCAGTGCTTCACCTTTTCTCTGTTATAAGGGAAACTGCAGAGGTGAAGGCAGCAAGTGAATTCAGAGAGGATAGGCTAAATCCAGAATAAGTACATGGAGATGATGCAGTTAAATAAGCAGACTAATGCAGGCTTAGATGAACAATTTTCCAGCCATCTGTCCTGTTTTTCTCTCCAGAATTGATGGCAGGGTATCAAAGCTGTTCAGTAGTTTGCGATAGCTGTTAGAGATATCTGTAAGCTGCCTATGGACTACTGGTGGTCTGCAAGTTCATGGGCCAGTGCTTCAGAGCTGAGCCCTGGAATGACAATGCAAGCATGTTGTTTGCTGTTGGAAGCTAAAGGGTAGTGATATTTGAAGTATTCTGACAGAGGTCCACTTACCCAAAAATTTTGGAACCAGTTGCCTGTAGACAGCATACCTGATATTTAAGGCATTTTTTTTCTCCAAGATGGGACAGTAAATTGACACTGAGCACTGATATGCTAAAAGAGAACATAATAGAAAATTCCAAAGCAAATACAAATAGGTCTTCTTGTCTGGGTGCCAGGGATGCCTGACGTTTCTATCAGTACTTTTAGTGATGCTTTACCTGCAATTTAGATGAAATCTGTGCCTAGCATGTCCAGCTTTCAAAATAAGGAATAATGCATTTCTCTCTCCTTGCTGATGCTACACACAGAGACTTGTGTAATCACTGCCAAAAGATAAGAATGAAATGGAAAGAAAAAGTAGCAAAAAACAATGCTATTCTGATGGGGAGGGCAAAGAAAAGATAGGTATAAAAGAAGGATTGTATGTGCAAGCAGTGGTGTGATAATAACTTGAAATGCTCTTACTAAAGGTCAGCCATCTCCAAAGGCAAATTTTGCTCTGGTGCTTGCGGGCTTGTAAGCGGGGGTTGAGGCTTACAGGAAGCAAGCATGGGTGGGCCAGGGACCTTAGATCTTCTAACGATGAAATCACATACATGTCTATCACTTACCTGAGGATATTGCTTATTCATTACAGCTTTTAAAGTATGGATGACCCTGCTTCGTTCCTGTTTCATTATGCCTCTTCCTTTCTGTGTCTGCTACTTGAGGAATGGGGGTACAGCAAAACTAACTCCCTCCCTCATTCTTATATGCCATTTGACATGTTTACTAACCAAGCCAACTTACTTTTTTGTCCAAGATCTATACCTAAAGATTTGGTGAAGCAACTGTGAATCATAAAGCTGAAGCTTGAAAAATCTACCTGCAGTATGCATGACCCAAGCTGTTCTTTTTTTAAGATATTCCATTGAAATTATGACAAAACTATTTATTTTCTTTCCTCTTGCACTTGACAGTAAGTACGTAAAGATCTCATAGTGCTATTTCTTATTGTTATTGTTGCTGTTATTTAGTAAAGCCACAGAGCTGAACTGATAAGAACCCAAAATTTCATAATAATAAGTGGGTATGACTCATGGGTTGCTCATAAAGTATTTGTTCCATTAATCCAGCTCTATCGTGTGGTTTGAAAGTAATTACATTTTGAATATCGGTGTGAATAACTTAATGGTTTAGAATCACTTGAAATTTCTTATCAATCCATCAGCTAATATCCCTTACTTATGATTTTCATTCTTAACAGAATAAATGTCTCAAAGCTACCTCTTATTTTACTTCGTTTTATAATCATTTACAGCTTCCCTTGATCAGTTGGTAATATCCTTCACTTTCACATCCCTCAGTGTCTTGGAGGCAACAGGTATCAACTTTGTTCTATTTTTATGCTTTATTGAGGCAAAGCCAGAGGTTTCTCTGACCTCTTGTAATATTTGAGGAAATTTGGGGAATCTGAAGCTTAGTTGTGTTGAATTCACATTCATTTATCAATGTAATATGCACAAAATGTGTATGCTACAGCAAAAAACCCCCACAATATTAGAAACTTCAAGTGCTAATCAAGATGCTGTCCACAGATAGCTGCCAAAGAGGCCATATGTGTCCAATGCAAATACATGTGTGACGTGACTGTTCGTTGTTCTGCTAGATTAGTAGTTCTGGAAGACACAGCAATAATACTGGAGGACAATTTCTCTGGGATATGATGGGTCATCTGATTATCATATTTTGTATTATTCTTACTAATCTCATGCTGTAGAATAGATGAAATTGTGAGAAGGTAAATTAGGAGAATGTGGCTATATTGGAAGGAGTTGGAACAAAAGATGGCTTTTTCTCCTGAGATAGTTATGCAGCAAAACAAAGGGTCTTTAGCAAATGCAAGAGAAATTTATTGCCATTTAATGTAATATTGCTCATGAAAGAAAGAAATTATTACCAGTGGAAAAGACTTCCTTCCTCCATCCCCCTCCTTAAATGTAGATGTTTCATTTTCCTGAATATGAAGTAAAGAAACGTATGCCCAATGTTAGAGGGACAAATAGACCCTTTTCATACATTGTACATAATGATGAAAGAGTAAAACAGCTTTGCGTCATTTAGGCTGCTTCTCAAGCTTACCCAAAGCTTGCTCAATAAGCGGTGACTAAGCATTTTAGGATCCATAGCTATTTTAGTCCTCTATTTGATGATATATCTTTTTTATTGTACTCCCATAATGTGGTCTGTGTTGGCCTCAAAAAAAATTAATTTTTTTCAATAAAAATACCACCAAAAAAAAAATGTAGTTTAAGAATTGTTTTACTTGCCTTTAATCATAAAGTGAAATGATGAAATCGTTTCTCTTTCTTAAAGTACATTACAGGTGACCCTACTGTCCAAACTCATTTGCTATTATTAGATCTTTCCAAACCCAAGAAGTGCTGACATCCTGCCATTAATACTCTTGTAAATTCTGAAGTAAACAGATTTCAAAGACACTTGACTGTTAGTGTGAAGACAAGGTCAAAGAGTTGAATGACAGGTCCTCCTGGTACAATAAGACTATCCATCAGTCAGCTTTACTTGCAACTTCTTAATAAAGAAATCAGAACAAGAGAAAAGTCTATCTGGAAAATATATGTGCATGTTGTCTATTTTGGTATACTTTGTCTAGTAGTTAATGAAGGATAACTGCTATGCTCAGGAAATATGTAGTCTCCTGTATGAGAACCTCTTCTGCAGCTTCAAATTTCTGAAATTAAAATTTTATTATGCAAAAACTTTCTGAACTTGATGTATTGATGTAACTAAATTCATAGAGTCCTAGTGTGGTTTGGGTTGGAAGGGTCCTTCAAGATCATCTAGTCCCAAACACCCTGCTATGGGCAGGGACACCCTCCACTAGCCCAAGTTGCCTAAAGTTCCATCCAACCCGGCCTTGAACACAAGGAGGGGCAGTCACAGCTGCAACCATCTCCCCTCTTTCAGTATAAACCCATCACCCCTTGTCTTATCACTCCATGCCCACGTAAACAGTCCCAGCTTTCCTGTAACCCCTTCAGGTACTGGAAGGCTGCTCTAAGGTCTCCCCAGAGCCTTCTCTTCTCCAGGCTGAACAACCCTAACTCTCTCAGCCTGTCTGTATGAGAGAGGTGCTCCAGCCCTCTGATCATCTTTGTGGCCTCCTCGGGTTCACTCCAACAGCTCTGTTTTTCTTGTACTGAGGACGCCAGAGCTGGATGCAGTATGCCAGGATGGGTCTCACGAGAGCAGAGTAGAGGGGCAGAATATCCTCCCTCAATCACACTTCTTTTGAGTCAGCCCTGGAGGTGGTTGGCTTTCTGGGCTGCAAGTGCACATTGCCAGCTCATGTTCATCTTCTTGTCCATCAACAATGCCAAGTCCTTCTCCTTGGGACTACCCTCAGTCTGCTCTCTGCTCACCCTATAGTTGTGTGTGGGATTGCCCCAACTCACGTGCAGAACCTTGCACTTGGCCTTGCTGAACTTCATGGGCCCACTTCTCCAGCCTGGCAAAGTCCCTCTGGATGGCATCGCTTTCCTCCAGTGGGCAGACTGCTTGGTGTTGTCTGCAAACTTGCTGAGGGTGCACTCGATCCCACTGTCCATGTTACTGGCAAAATTGTTAAACGTTCCTGGTCCCAGACCGAGTCCCTGAGGAGCACCACTAGTCTCGGTTTAGACATCGAGCCATTGACCACAACTCTTTGAGTGCCACCGTCCAGCTAATGCCTTATCCACCTGGTGGTCCATCTGTCAAATCCATATCTCTCCAATTAGAGACAAGGACATCATGTGGGACAGCATCAAATGCATTGCACAGATCTAGGTAGATAACATCTGTCACTCTTCCCTTATCCAGCAAAGCTGTAACCCTATCGTAGAATATCACCCAATTTTTTTGGCATGGCTTGCCCTTAGTGAAGCCATGTTGGCTATGAGTAATCGTATCCTTTTTCCAAGCTCCTGAGTATAATTTCTGGGAGGATCTGCTCCATGATCTTGTTGGGCACAGACTGACTGGTCTATAGTTACTGGGTCTTCCTTTTTCCCCTTTTTAAAAATGGGGGCTATGTTTCCCCTTTTCCAGTCAGTGGGAACTTCTTCAGGCTGCCACAACCTCTCAAATATGATGGAGAATGGCTTAATGAGTTCATCTGACAGCTTACTCAGGACCACAGATGCATCTCATCAGGTGACATGGACTTGTGTACGTTCAGGTTTGTTAGATGTTCTCAAACCTGATCTTCTCCTACAGTGGGTGGGTTCTTCATTCTCCCAGTGGCTGTATGTGCTGTCTGCAACTTGGGCAGTGTGACTAGAGCACTTGCTGGTGAAGACTGAAGCAAAAAAGTCATTGAGTACTTCAGGCTTCTCCTTATTCTGGGTAACCAGATCTCCCTTTTCCATCTGGAGAGGGTCTACATTCTCCCTCGTCTTCTTTTTATCACCGGTGTACCTATATCACTGATGTGCCCTTGATGTCCCTGGACAGATTTAATTCTACCAGGGCCTTAGCTTTTCTAACCTGATCCCTACGTGCTTGGACAGTTTCTCTGTATTCCTCCCAGGCTGCCTGCCCTTGCTTCCACCCTCTGTAGGCTTCCTTTTTGTGTTTCAGTTTCTCCGGGAGCACCTTGTTCATCCATGCAAGCCTCCTGGCATTTTGTCAGGAAGGATGTCAACTTTCATTTAAGAATTACCAGGTTTTAGGATTGATAACTCAAGGTTGGTTACTTACAGCCATTAAGACCAATTTTATTTCAGTTATTAAACACTCTTTTTTAAGAGTATGCAAAGTTCACTGTCAGTACATTTGGCAAATACACAGCTCAGGAGCTGGGTCATTTTCTTCTAACTTTGTACTAAAAGTTTCTGGGATGTTTTAGCCTGCCCTATGGTGCCACTGTATTTTATTAAATCTTCCATGGCATTTGTTCAACAGGGTTAGATGTTAAATCCAAGTTAATCAGAGGTACTGTTAAATATTTCCAGTTTACCAGTTAATAGGACATAGTCTAAATTTAGACAGATGGCTTTAGAAGAAGGAATTCCCTTTACTAAGTAAATGTATAGGAGCAACAAAATTATGACTCATATCTCTCATTAGTATAAGCACAGGATATTGAAAAATAGGTAAAATAATGTGAAATGACTTCAGATTCATTTAACAACAAAGATATTACATTTAACTTTAAGATATATTGTGAGGCTTTTTCAGTTGGTCGTTGTCTTGTGATGATAGTGCGAGTCTGCCTCAGTGAAAAGAAAACAATAGTTCATATCTGGGGATCCATTCTGATCCTGTCAGAACACAACGTGTATTTACATGGAAACTTAACTTCACTCTATGAAGCCAAGTGAAGGAGAGCAGATTGCAGTCTGTCTGTGTTCCATGGGACTACCCACAAGCGTGGGGCAATAGGCATTGCATGGAGGGTCTCCTAACTACCCTCCTTTTGCTCTCTCCAGCGATAGCTGGAGTCTTGATTTCTTTGGAAAATAATGCCTTGATGTGGATGTGATTTGGAAGTAAGGACAGCAAATGTATCTTAGTCTCTCTCCAAATGCTAGCAAGTTGGTTTTCATTTTATTGGTGTAAGATCAAGTTGGTTTCAGAGCCATGTATAAAAGGTACTTAATAAAATATGCCTGGTGGGACTAGTGGCTAGCATCTGGGATCTGTACGTTTATTTGTAGAGTAGTGGTGTTGTGCTGAACTTTCACTATGAACCTGAGGCTTGACCACATGTACCAAAAGGTTTGCCAATGCTTTCATAGGTTAAATTCTCCAAAGTGGTGGTTTTGAGTGGAATCAGCAGCAGCAGGAGGGGAAAAAAAAATAGTTTTTACAGCCCCCTTTTTTTCTTTTTTCTTTTTTTTGTATATAAGCTTAATGGCTTTGAACAGTTGAATAAGGCTTAGTTATACAACTGCAAAAAGAAATGTGGAGAGGATGCTTCTGTGGTACCCTTCAAACTACGAATATAGACTTGGGGATATGACTATAATTTCAGACTTATCTAATGATTATGCAGGCCCTACGTTATAGGTACTTTGCTTATCAGTAAATGAGAGGGAACCTTTTGTTGGCTTAGCCATCACTGCTGCACATTGGGTACTTTGTGACACAAGCAGACTCGAGGCAGAGTTCTGCTTCTGGTAAACTTAAAGACAAACCAAATGACAATACTTTTGGTTTTAGTATTTTCAAGACTTTGTGTGAAGTTGGGAATTTCCTAGAAAATACAGAAGTACGTTATTCCTGTGACTTGGTGCTCTAATTATGTTGGCTGTCTACAGAAAATTATTTTTGTTGCATAATTTTAATGAACTACAGAATCAGAAATTGAGATTGGAAGGGAATTCTTGACATCACTGAATCCAGCCCCCTTGCTCGAAGCACCTTGTCCAGTTGAGTTTTGAGTATCTCCAAGGATGGAGACTTCATAACATCTTTGCACAATCTGTTCCAGTGTTCAACCACCCTCATGGTTTAAAAAGAAAAAAAAAAGAAGTTATATTTAAATGGAATTTAATGTGGCTCAGTTTGTGACCATTGCCTTCTGTCTTGTCACTGGGCACTTCTGAGAAGAGCCTAGCTCCATGTTTACTCCTTCCCATCAGGTATTTATAGACATTGATATGTGTATATCCTGAGCTTTCTCCAGGCTGAAGAGTCCCAGCTCTCTCAGCCTTGCCCTATGTGGTAGATGCTCTGGTCTCTAATCATCTTTGTGGCTCTTTGCTGTGTTTACTGTAGTATGTTCACACCTCTGTCGTACTGAGGGGGCCATAGTACTGCAGATCTGTCTCACCAGGCCACCTCCTCTGGCCTGCTGGCAATTCTCTTCCTGAAGCAGCCTGAGAGACTGTTGGCAGCCTTTCCTGCAAGGGTACCTTCCTGACTTACAACCAAGTTGTCCACCTGGACCCCTGAGGCCTTTTCTTCAAAGCTTTCCAACCTGTTGGCCTCCAGTATGTACTGATTCGTGGTGTTATTCCTCTCCAGGTGCAGCACTTTGCTCCTCCCTTTGTTGAATTACATGAGATTCCTAGTTGCTCATATCTCCTCTATCACTGATGTGTCAGCCACTCCTCATTGTTTGTATAATTTACAGGCTTCTTGTCATCATCCCATGGATCTCTTTCCTGTCATCTTGGAAGCTGTGAAGTCTGCTGACCTCTGCAGCTCTTCACTTGGTGACACAGATCTTCCACTATGATAGGGCTCTGGCAAGGAAGGGGGCATCTCCTGATGTCTCAACCTCAGTGAGAGACCCCAGACACCCCAGCAGAGTTTCATCCTCTGCTGGCAGCTGCATTTGAACTTGAATGGTAGATGGTAGGGGAAGTAGAACATGTAATAACCTTCACTTCTCCAAAAAGAACTTTCAGATGCTGAGTTACTTTTTGCTCTTCCTAGCCTCTTAATGCCAGACAAGACAGCAATTGGAGTTTTCAGATCCTTGAGTGCTTTGTGCTATTTTGAATGTAGAGAACTAATCTTTTTCCGTGAGGGTTGTTTTCACTTGCAGTTGACAGTACATGGCAATATTTTGTAGTGGACAAAGCTTCTGTTAAGAGAAGTTCATCATCATCAAGTGAATGCATGTATTAGCACGTCACCCTGGTATAAATCAACCCTCCATCCTGTAAAGCACAGTGTTAGCTGTGAATATAGTCTTACTTTTTTTTTTTTTTTTTTTTACAAAATAGATCCAGCATGGTGTGTATTCAGAAGACTTCTGCCAAGGATTATTTCCTTGCTGTTTTATTTTTAGAACATTCATTACCATGGCATGGAAGTACCCTAGATCCACGCAAAAGTGTTAATGGCCATAAAACTGCCTGCTTCCTCTATTTGTTACTACCAGTGAGATCTTCCCAGTTTGGAAATGCCTATGTAAATGCATTTATTTGTTTTAGGATTCTGTTTCCTAGCAAACTGTGACGCAGTGCAAAATGTGCTGCATTTGCTGTGGCTGGCCCTCATAATCTGTCTGTATAATTTATGGGAACACTTCAAGGCGCCTTCTGCTACTAATGGTCTGTCAGAGTCCTGCAGGAAAGGCTGGTTCTGCCTTCTAATTTTAAGACCCATGATGGTGGCACTGTTTGTCTCTTTCCTGGATCTATCTTGGATTTATGTCTGGCTGAGGGTTTGGAAGAGCTGTTATAAAAGCAGAAACATCTGCTGGGGCTTTATGTGTTGTTGTCTTGCCAAGTTCAGCAGCAGGCCAAACTACAGCTGATGGGCTCAGCCCTCCCCAGGTGTCACTGCAGTTACAGGAGAACGACTGCAAGGGAGATTTAATTGCTGAAAGCTCTAAACAAAATAAATTTTAAAAAGAGAGAAAAAAAATAAAAGCTTCAGCAATTGTGGAAAGCTGTTAGGAGATTGTGCTGGGGTCATTAGCAAGTAACAGAAAGAAATCCTGCAGAAGCATTGTGAGCATCTGAATTCCCCTAGCTGAAGCATCCTTGGTGTTGTTAACTGCAGGGTTCCCCACTGAGTTCTGCAAACTGCCAGTTCAGGTGGCACATGCACACGGTGATTTTAAAGGCTGTTAAGAAAACTTGATCTCCTTTAACTGTTGCAGCTTTCATGATTTCAGAAGCATCATGGGGACTTGGTTCATGGGCAGATGTGGGTGAGGCAGGAGGTGGTTTTGATGTGGACAGGGGACTGTTGCGGCAGAGGAATTCAAAATGATGCCTTCAGATTCCTTGTAAAGGTTTTGTTGCTGGTATAGTTATAATTACTTAGAACACTCACTCCTTTGACATTGGGGATGTGAGAACTGATGTCCTGGATGAACTTGTGCTGCATTTGGACACTGCCCAACCTCCACCCTTAATGTCTACTAGCAGTTTTGGAGAAGCATGTCAGAACACCCATAACAGACAACTGTGGGGCAGTTGATAGATCTCCAACGCACTCAGCATAAGGCTTGATACCTTCCAGAGTCTATTTATCTGTTACTTGCTGTTTTGGGAGATCTTCAATTTATAAAAATATCCAGTTACTACCTTAGTTCTGCCAAGCATTTTGCTTCAGGTGCAGAGTACCACAGTCAAATCACTGACAAAACATTGACTTAATTTACCTTTTATAAAGTGCTACAACCTGGCTGTACAACTCCCCTCCTGCCTCCCCCAGAGCAACCATAAAGTTGAGGTCAGCACTTCAGCAGCAAAAGCAAAAACTACAAATGGAGTTAAGAGTTCCACTTACTGAAGAGTAAGTAGCTGAATATTATTCTTGGCAGAACCCATTACTAGAGGAATACATAATCACATGTGAATGTGCACATAAAATTTATTAAATTATTATCAGTTCTTTTTTTCATTTCCTAACTGTTCTTGTTGCAGCCGGATCTATCCAGTGATTACAAAGCACAAGGCCAGATTTTCTCTTCTCGTACATCCCAACATCCTTCTTGCCTTCCAAGGAGCTGCCTGACTGAAAATAAAGTTGTTTCAGAAATGTTTCAGCTGCATGTAGTGGTTTAAATAAAAAGCCAGGGCAGTGGGAAATGCCTAGCATTTTTCCATGGCGGATAGTTTTCATGCTCCTTGCAAACCTCAATAAAATGTTCTTAAACATTTCTCTTTCCCCAAAGAACACAAATATGTGAGATGAGAAACTTTCCTTGTAATTACTCATTTCCAATCAGAGCACTCGCAAAAGGAGCACTGGAAGTGCTATAAGGGTGTTTCTAATTTTGGCATCTGGTTTTTAAGCATAATTTTGGAGCATTGCATTTTAGCACCAAAGGCTTTTCTTTCTTGTTAATTTTCTGTTAATGTTCCGTAAATTTTCAACAAACACACCTTTGTGAAAAAAGGTGGTTGGTTGTTCACATTGGTAGAAGGCTGTTAACAGTCTGTAGGAAGTGAAGTAGTAATTTATTTTGTCTGTGGTAATTAAAGGGTTAAGTGAAGGCACTTCTTTTTTTTCTCCAATATGGAGAAATAATAAATTGAGGTTGTGAAGGAAAACCTTTTTATTAAAATCCACACACCTAATGTTAGAATTCTTCCTGTAATCTAAGCCAGCTAGCATTTTTATAGTACAACCCCCCCAAAATTAATATTAATCCTTTTTGTAGCACTGTATGAGTTATCAGTTCAGGTATTTTATTTATGTTTCTAATATGCCAGAGCTGTCTCTCAGTAGCCAACCCCTCAGATGCTCCATGATATACCTCATTCCTTGCTGAGACTTAATGCAGTGCTAGATTTGCAGCTGCTGAAACTAGATCCACATAGGAATATTTCATAGGATAAATGGTTGCACACTAACAGCTAGTTACAAGATATGTTGGATTCAATGAAGAAAGTTGTCATATTTTTGTGATACAATATTGATCTTTCCTTATTTCCCACAATTCTAATCTTGTTTTCCACGCCCTTATTTGGGTCACTAGAATTTTTGGTGGGGCTGAGTTGTAAACAGGATTAGTGTCACAGGTTATGAGTAAGTCTTCAAACCCATGAATGTGAATATGGATCATTTCATTTGTTTGGTTTTTTTAACAGGACCAAGTGGCTGGGGAAGAAGCGGGTGGGAAATGTTTAAGTCTGCGACTGCACCTCGAGGGCTGTGTGCTCCTCTGCCTGCCCCAGCCCTGACTGGGCTGCAAAGCTAAGAAGGAAGAAATAACACAGAGCTTTTACTTTTTACAAAAGTAAGACATAACCCTGCCTTCCTGGCAGTGTCTTGACTGCTTTGTCGCCGTGACACTGCTTGTTTCATGGTTGAACGGATTCATCACAAATATCCGTGTACTGAAAGCGTGGCTACAGGCTGTACCTTCCAAGACGCGCCGTCAGCGAGTGCTGTGTGTCAGTGATGGAATTAATGCACCAAGGCAGTGGTTTTGGAATAGGTGTCCTACCTAGACTAACAGTTTCTGGGAGAAAAAGTGGTGGCTGCAGCTAATAGAAACTAATGCGATGTTTTGTGGGCCTGCATAATATAAAGTCTAATTATTGGAGCTGTGCAGCAAAGTAATGAGGAGCCTGGAAACGTAACTGATAAGTGGTGCGATTATAGGCTAACGAGCAGGATGTTTGTGGTATATTGAAGGACTAATGAAGGGCTGCAAAAGATAACGATGGTGGTGTACAGTGAGACTATGCAGAGTAGGAATGTTTAAATACAGCACTGAAGGTATGTAGTATATATTGAAGACACAATTCTGCTAGCTATTGGAATTTAAGTGTGTGTGTATATTGTACAGATTAAGTGATTAACCACAACCAGTAGATGATAAATGCATGACAGAAGATACCAGTAAGCGAGAATACCATATGTTATGTAAGTGCATATTATAGAGCCTGGATTTCTGTGCCGGATAACACCCTGATCAGTACATCTGTTCATCACCTTCCGTGTTCCCTCATAAGGAAACATGAATGGTTCCTGTGCCGTGTGAAGCGCTGTGTCCAGACAAGGTAATTTGTGGGAAACGTGGGCTTTGAAGCGTTTTCTGCAATGTTAATTGCAACATTGCAATAGAAAATTGCAGCCTGGCATGTCGATATGGGGCACAGTCAGCCCAGGTACCATTCAGTGTCAGGGGAGCCAGTTGTTGAACCCTCAGGAGACAAGCTAGGGGTGTAGCATCAATCAGAATTGTATTGTCTGATTGTTAAGTATCTGAGTGATTTTAAGATCTGAGGAAGGATCTGACCCCAACATAATCCTTGCTTTTGTTATTTGCTACAGAGAACTGGTTTTCTCTTGGGTAGCCAGTTGAGTTGTGCATATTTAGTGCATTGAATGAAAGTCCAGTTCTAGAATCTGTGATGTTTTGATCTTCCTTCAGTTCTCACTTGATATGAATGTGGCCATTCAGTGTTTCGGTTTAATTTGGGGCTTTTCCTGGGTCAGTATTTTACAATTAAATACATATTTACAGGTCACTAAAAAAACACCTTTATTGTGCTCCCATGTAGTGACCAAGACTGTAGGGCTCTTCATGTGGACATAATACTTGTAAAAATGGGAAGGGGACTCTATGACTGTATAAATGCAGAGTTGCACCATGTTCAGTACTCCTCAGAGCATTATAAAATTAGGTAACTTCATCTGAAAAAGCTGCTGTGATAATCCACGTTACCTAAAAATATCTGTGTTATCAGAATATGTGATCAATATATGTTATCAGTAATGGATTGGTAAGTAAAGCCAGGATACAATCATCTTTGTAGTGGTTTTGGAAGAAAAGATAAACTCTGTATTGCCTAAATGTGAAGTTGCTAAACTGTTTATCTATGCCATTGATTCTTTAGTGTAAAACTGGATTAAGTGAGAAGCATTTCTGTATTCCTGTTTTTGAAAGAGGAAATGTGTGACTTCAGAAAGGGTCAACATTTCTGGAAAGCTGAGAGAGAGAGGTATTTTCAGAAAGTACTCCAGCAGAGGTAATAGCTGATGAGTAATCTCTTAATTGGATTGCTAGGAGTCAATACTCTTTTACAGCCTTTGAAGAAACTTCCATCTGCAAGCATTCCTCAATACGTGAGTCAGGCACTGGAACCCAATGTTACAATGTGTTTCTACTCTGAAGAAAGGCTTTGGGATTTCGAAGGGGATTTTTGCAGTTGTAAGGTACTGGAAATATGCCTTAACAATTGCCAACAGAACTGTACCCCCTCTTTTTTCTCTTACCTAACCAAACCTCATTCCTACCACACCACATCACCACTGGTCAGGCTTAAAGTGACTTGTGCCAAGGACCTAATGACTATTCAAGGAGCTACCCTGAAGACATCAGGAGAGCATTCCTTCCACAATCCACCCAAAAGATATCATGAGCCATTCAAACATGGGACATTCAGTCATCCACCCTGAAGCCTTCCCACAGTGATGTGGGAGATTGTGGCTATGCCAAGGATGACTACAAAAAGGGAGCATTCTGCCATTGAAAGGACAAAGAAACGGGAAAACCAAGCAAGGAAGAAAATAATCAACCCAGAAGCAAACAACCAGAGAACAAAGCAACAGGAAAAGAGACAACCAAGGAAGACATGGAGACATCAAGGAATGCCCCCCTTCCATCAGACCCGGAGACACTGAAGACCACTCTGCCATTGGAGGGAACGCCATAGCCTTGTGGTGGTAGATATATATCTCCACACACCTCCCCCCCTTCCGTCTTTTCCACTCTCTCTATCTCTCTTTTCCACCCTTTTCTCTTCCCCTGCACATTTGTTGTGGGCCAAATAAAGCAACCTTAACCTTGACTCCGTTTTGAGTCTTAATTCTGTTCTCTGAGAATTGTGAAGAACTTACCATGATAAAACACCTGACAATTGGACTTCACTCAGGGGTTAAGCCCAGACTCTCCCAGCCACCCAGAACCATCTGAGGTTCGGTTGGAACACAAGGGGGTTTAATCTCTGCCAAATTAAGTCTTGTCTAGGTTGTGGATCCTGACATTAGTTTACAAAGCTTTTATGAGGCTAAGCAGTCTCTCTGCATTTTCCACATTGTGAGCCCTTGAAGTCTTCTGTTTAACAAAGTTCATTAATGTACCATGTCTTTAATAATACTCCTCTGGTGACATCCTTGTCAGTAGATTTGTCCTGGCATTCGTTGTTGGAACTTCTGATGTATCTTTTAGATACTTCAGTCAAATCTTCATTCCTCTGCTGTCCTATGGCTAGCTATTTTCCTTATATTTGAGGTGTAGGAGACATCTTAGGTATAGGAGACGCTGTTGTCTCTCTTCTTCAGGTGAGGAACCAGAACATAAAGGAAACCCTGGTGTAAGAGACAAATCTGTGATAGAGCATGGACCTCAATTAATTTCTTTTGCACTTTAAAGTTCATGGTATAAATACTGGATTGTTCTAACCAAAAGGAGGGGAAGGCAAGAGGATGACATTTGCAATAGTCTGGAGAAAATTAAGTGGGAAGAAACCTGGTGAGTGTTATGCACAGATCCACTCTTCCATGGTTCTGTAATATGCAGCTCAACTGATATTTTTTTTTCCCCAGCCATTCATCAAGAATCTAAACCAGCAGACTTTTCATATGTTTTTTTTTCCCAGAGGCATTCTTTTAGTTTCACTAAGTAATCCCTGATTCATTTGAAATCTCTTCATTGCTGTCTTCTAGGATTTTCAGTTAACAGGGATTGTACAATATGGCTTATTTGGCTAGGATGGAGCTTGAGTTAATCCTCAAGAAGAAAGGTAAAGGAAATCAGATGAACATGTGTGTTAAGTGTTCCAACTCATCTCTTCAATTCATTAAAAATAAAATAAAACAGAGAAGGAAACATTTGCAGTTGACATTTTCTTTGAGTGTTAAATTCTACTTGGAAATGCAATTTTGATCTTTCTAAAATTTTCATTAACATCTTGCTATATACATTATAATGCTTATATATATTTTAATATACACTTGTAAGTATAATCTGGGAAGAAACCTAACAGTGAGTAATACTGAATCATAGATGTGTCTCATCAGTGGAGAGTTGTATAATGATAGTGAAGTTTAGACAAGTAAACATTTGGTTTGTGTCTCTTTTGGTATCTGTTGAATTTCTTCTTTCTCAGTATTTCTGCTGGAAGATGTCCAGACTCAGCATTTAGGCACAGTGCCAAATTATGCTAGGCATAGATTTATTTTAGCTCACATATAAAAAGTTAAATTTTAAAGGATGAGACTCAAATTTCCTTAGAGTTTAGTGGCTTTGAAAGTTTTGTTTCCTGTGGGTACATTTCTGTACCACTTGGAATTTTTCCCAAATGCTATTTAAGTTCACAATATTAAAACAGGGTAAAAAGACATAATTCTTCCTGTGCTTTAATATTATTTTATTTTGAAAATTGTTATTTCAACGTGATATTGTTAGAGTGACAAGTGATTTTTCCTTAAGGAAAATAAAAAAGGGCACGTATTTGAGCAGGTGTACACACTTTCAAAGAAGCTATTACCCAGCCACCAGCCCTGTCAGAAACAGGTTGTGTAATGTCTCCATCAGTACATGAGTGATCATGTCATTCCAGCATCCAGTGGTCCTACCTGTCTTGAATGCCCATCACCTGAACACTGAAAAATGTGTTTCTGTGAGTTCTCTGCGAGTTTTGCTGTACTGAGAAGCATCCATGAAATCTGTAGACATTAGTGCACAGCTGGATAAGCAGCAGCAACAAGCAACACAGCTTGCTGTATCCCCTGGAATGTCTCAAAAAGCCAAAATGATCACTAGCTGCATCCAGATCACTCAGAACAACAGGTCAGGCCCATCTTTACAAAGTCAATCTTTAAACTTCTTGCTGTGGTTTATGGAGTTGGGGTGTTTTGTTACCACTGCAGATAAACCAAGCTATTGAAAGATGCTTTACTCTTGTTGTCAGGTACGTGTGTATCCTCTTTCCATTATACCATATCTTTTCATGAATTTTGAGTGTGATTATCCTGATAAAAACAGATGGTTCATTTGTGGATTTTTTTTCCCACTTTCCTTACCACTTGGCACAGCACAGGTTTGGTTTTTAATACACAGAAAAAATTCTCTTTATGACTGGAAGAGCATAAAGGGATTTTCCTCTCCTGAATTTGGTACAAAACACATTCTGTGCTGCTTCTTAATATATTCTTGAGATAGGCATGCTCTGAGATCCCAAAATTCATCCTCCTCAGCCTTGTCTGTAGCCCAGTAGAGCAGTTACAGGGAATTCTGTTCTAGTTGTGTGCTACAAAATGTCAATTCTTTAAATATGCAGAGTCAGGAACTTGGAATTCTTAAGTCAAAACGTTTTGGTGACTTGTTTTCTCTAGATTATAGAAGATTTGGAAAAGGAATTATTTTGGACAGTTCTTTCTCTGGATGACATCTTTCCACTGTGTCCTCTTCTATGTAAATGTCTTAAAGATTTAGCCAGCATTCCTGGGCTTCCGCAAGGCTGGGTTATAGATCCATGGATCTTCTGCTAATCAGGTCTTTCTGCTTAGGCATGCTGTACCTTTATGGATATGCATTAGCCTGCTGTCTCAGAAACTGTTGGGGATTTTTGGGTTGGTTTCTTTGGGGTTGTTTTCCCCTTGAGATAGCTAACTTGTACCAGAAAATAAAAGATTTTTGACTACATGTTTTTTCTACCTTTGTCTGAAAACACCTTAGTTACCTTAGTATACTCTTTTTGTGACAACGTTATTCTTTTCTTGCAGTACATCTGTAGGTTGTGAGAATTAGAAAATGAAGTTTGGGATTGGAACTTCTTATCTTTGAAATGGCTTATCCTCTTCGAGCTTCCCGCCCATAGTCTTTTCACACCTTGATGCAGTTGCTGCCACTGTCCCTCCTGCAGTGTCACTCTCCAGTGGTCCCATTGTATTAATCCTGGAACTGCCTCTTCAAAGTAAATTGGATCATCTTTAAGGTTCGGAGAATTATTTCAGGATGTTATTACTAGGCAAACCACTGACCTGATATTCTTCCCTCAAAGAGAATAGACTAGGTTCTTTTTCCATCATACAGACTTGTTCCGCATGATTTCAGTACATCTGGCTGAAGTCAGTGTTTTAGTCTTTGCTTTAATTTCTTTTCTGTCAAACACCTCTGGCAAATTAGGTTTAGCACTGTCCATCCTATTCCCCTTAGAATTTTAATTAGCTTGATGCTGAACACTCAGTGCAGTGCAATTCCATGTATTTGATTTCTGCGTAATTATTTGTCAAAACTGAATTGCTGTGATTCCATTAACTTCTGTAATGCATTGCTGTATATCTGCAGGTGAAGCAACATTATGGAGAAAAAGCCTAACCAGATGAAATCCATTCAGATGTCCCTATAAAATAGATAAACTCTCAGTTGTAGGCTGCGAGTGTGGTCTGTGTGTTGTAGGCTTAGGCCCAGACATTTTTGGGTAGTAGAGAGCAAAGAAAAGCAAGGTAAACATGAACCCTTCTTTACTTGGTGTCCCCTAGGACCTGATCTAGGCATATCATTCTGTGACCAGTATGCACCGTAATACCAAAAACAAAGAAGGCTGCCCCACAACCAGAGCTGGAAGTTCTCGCAACATGTGGAAAGCTGGATGTGTGATTGCAAAACAGCTTCCTCTGGCTTCATACTGCATGCCCTCTGACTTAAGTGAGATCCTCAGTGGAACTGGGACATGAGTGTCCAGAAGGTGGGCACACAGTGCTGGTGACAGCCTCCTGCAGGCACCAGGCCCTAGAGGACCATTCTGCCTCACGTGGCTTGGAGGAGACCTCAGACTGTGGCCACCTGTCAAGGTGTACATGCTCAGGCAGGGATGGGGTTTCTC
Source organism: Hypotaenidia okinawae (assembly GCA_027925045.1). Taxonomy (NCBI): domain Eukaryota; kingdom Metazoa; phylum Chordata; class Aves; order Gruiformes; family Rallidae; genus Hypotaenidia; species Hypotaenidia okinawae. Next base: position 97,202,579 of record BSDF01000004.1, read on the forward strand.
ACTTTTATCTCACTGTACTCAGACATGTTCCTACAAATGTTCTCACTGACTTCCCTGGGTGAGGAGTGTGTGGCAGCAGAGCTCACCCAGGGAGCAGTGGAAATGGTAGGAAGGGGCTAGAGGGCAGAAACCGATGTATAGGCAGTCCTCAGTGTCACGCTGAGAGGACACAGGTCTCATCCTATTATTTTGGTTAGGAGAGCTGTTGCGTATTCTTACTTGTTTGAATAGCACAGAGGTACCAGGCAGGGCACATTCAGCCTCATTTCTTAAAGGAGATTGTTATTCCTGTGAAGAAAAGGGTGTATAAAGTGCAAGTCCTCCCACCAACAGTCTGTCCTATGGAGGACTTGTTGGTGAAGAAGGGACAGGTGCTTTGGATGTGTCATGAGTCCCTTTCCAAACGAGAAAGGAAAAACTGTAAATATGGAGAGACCATATGGTGCAATGTGATCCTATGTAGAACAAGTGAGGCTTCATCCCAAGTGATTTAATTTTGGATGTGACTTGCTTTGAGTTTCACTAATGTTCTCCTATGTTAGCAACTTACTTTTGCATTCTTCTTATATTAGATGCTGCAGATACAGGTGCATAGCACGGGTGCCATTGTCAACTACAGATTTTTCAGGAATATGATAAAATTTCTGTCGAGTGCTCAGATTTGAAATACAGATCTGTGTGTATGACATAGAATCATAGAATGGCTTGGGTTGGAAGGGACCTTAAAGATCATGAAGTTCCAGTCCCCCTGCTGTGGGCTAGGACTCCTCTCACTAGACCAGGCTGCTCAAGGCCCCATACAACCTGGCCTTGAACATCTCCAGGGGAGGGGGCATCCACCGCCATAGTGATGGCAGAGTTCTAACTTTGTTTTTTCGGGTTTTTTCATTCAAAGTATAGTGATCCTCCAAAAGACATCTGCAGGAGTGGATGGATACCTTAATCAATTACAAATTCTAGAGGTCTGTTGCAAGATGGACCTTCCAGACCAAAGCCCAAATTGTTCTCTTATGCAATACCAGGCTCTGAAGTCAGCTCTTCTTTATCTGCGTAACCAAGAAGATGCTGTTAGTACTTGCAAATGAGCCTTTCCTCTGCTTAGCTCTTTTTTCCCACCTTGTGGGTGGTGATGGAAAGGTATATGTGTTGTGCTTCTGTCACTGCATTGTGCAGTGTCAGGATGAAAACCAGTGCCACACAGAGCTGAGAAATACAGACAGAACTAGCCATGTTTCTTCAAACCTAGAAAAGTATTCTTAGTAGTGGCATGTTTCTTCTAGCTAACGAGCACTGAAAAAAGAACAAAAGGATGGCAGGGAAGTGTTGGAAATGGATAGTTAGTGCTGCGAAGTGGGATTTTTTGCAGTTTCAATGCTGAAGCCTTTAGAAGAGAGCACTTACAGATGTTTGATTTCTTTCAGGTCCTCAGATTTTGGGACATTATACACAAAGCTGAACCTACAGCCTGGGATTGCCACTGTTATCGACAACTTCTACATTTGTCCCACGAACAAAAAAAAGGTATGTGGTGAGAAAGAGACTTTTTGTAATGCAGTTGAGATTCTGCAATGATGCAAAATGTGCTTTACAGGTTTTCAAAATACAGGGAAGCAGTTTTCACAAAGTCACAGGTCACCTTAGGTGAATTTGTGACATATGAAAGTGACATATTGAGTCTAGCTGAATAATATAGAAAGGAAGAAATGCCTTGATGGACTACAAAAAACGTTGGTGCCACTGATACCTGGAAATGGAATTTCCATAGAGTTTTCCAAAGAAATGGAAAAACAACTGTAGGTTTTCACACAGTTGCCTAAATTCTGGGACTTGTGTTCAACCTCTTCATCCTTTATGCACACTTTCAAAGTCCTTTCCATATTCCTTAATATAAAGTGTATGGATTGGGCAGGCTGTCATTGAGCATGATGTTTATCCTGTGAAAAACCTTAATTAAAAAAATGAAAAAAACCCTCATCATTGAAACTTGCTCTTAAAAAAAAATGTTCCTGCATCATTACTGAACGAAAAAGCTTTTCATGGGGCCTAGGAAGATTAAGTGGACTTCATAAGTGAGAGGAAAATCGACCCATTGAGTGTATTTACAATGGATGGTATATTAGAAGCAACAGGAAGAGTGATTATGAGAAAAAAACAATAACAACCCTTCTATGTCTGCAAAATGCCCATGATTTAAACGGCAAGAATTGTGAAATACATTGTGAATAATACAAGCACAGTAGGTCTTTCATGAAATAAGAATTTTCTCTTGATAAGGGCCTTTTAACTCCAGTGTAATGCAGGAGCATTGATTTCACGCAGAGGCCACTGATTGGAAGGACAATGTTCGTTGTGTTTATCTGTCTGTTCTGCTTAATCAAAAATCAGAGGAACTCAGTGAGGTTGCCTGGATGATTAAGTACATATTTTATTTCCCTTGCAATTGTCACTGGAGGTTTTTTGCCCAAGCCATGCTACGTCTGAGCTCAGTAATATCTTTTTAACCTGCTGGAAAGTTAGAAATTACTTTTCCAGTTCTTGAAGTGGAACTACCACCAAGTACAAAGTTTCAAGACACTCAGTGTTTCAGAGATGGTATCTAGTGGTGATTTCATGATCAAGGAAAAAAAAAAAAAAAAATATTCACGTATTTCAGTTTTGGGGATAAAAGCTAAGAGACAGTTAGAGCTCTGTGGAGGATTTTTCCCAGCTCATGCAGCTACACTGTAAAAGCCAGCATAGCACAGGGTGGTCAGTGACAATGTGGTTGTGCCACTCATCTGACACAATGAACAGTGGTAAGACTGCTGCTGAATTTCAAGCCTGACAGAAGAGACACCAGTGTTCACCAAAAAAATCTCATGAATTAGAAAAACCTATATTCTGCTCAAGACAATCTGAAATACTTTGAGATACGAAGCTTGCTTAACAAACTAATACCATATTGGAATCAATTTGTTCCAGAAAGGCTCTTTGAGTAACCATTAAATACGCTGGTTTTATGCTGGGATTTGCTTCTGTGAAGATGCTGTTCAGTAGTATACGAACAACAAAACCAGCAGAGCAGGAAGGATTTCTTGGGCTTGTGAATGATTCCAGAGGGAGACATATTCATACATGCAAATATACATACATGCATGGTACAAAAACAGTGAAAACATTGGAGTTAAATTCTGTAACTAACAGCTTCAACCTAGTCTTGGAGGTGTTGCAGTCACACGTGGGAGGTAAAGAGTCTCCATGCCATAAGAATTTTGTGAGTTGTACTGGAAACCAGTACACATCTTTTGAATTGTGCTGAAAATGGAAACTGCTGGAATGCTGACCATGTGCACTGGAACTGAGCATGGACTTTAAATCATAAGTAGCCCTGTACTACTGCTTAGCATTTAGGCACTGGAAATATGCATAAAATCAGAGATAAAAAACATTAATGGGGATTGAATACTTTTGATATTAAGTATAATTCTGTGCTCTCATTTCATTTATCCATTGTAGATCTCATTTGTGGAAGGAATGATACTGCAGATTTAATGCTTGTCTTTTCTACCTCAATGTCATCAGAGCATTAATCTCACTTGGTTTTAGCTCAGTGTATTTAGGTATCTAGTCAAGCCCTCTCCTCTGCAGTCAATGGAGAAATGTGGATACCTCTAGGTAGTTCATGCTATTGAAGTCATAGTTCTTTATGAGAGTAAGACTGACTGATCTTATGGAGGTTCCTATGAATGACTTTGTGAGTATCATGGTTCCAAACAGTCTCACTGCAGCTTCCTACAAAGACATGCAAGGAGAGGGAAGACTATTTTTGTTTTGGAATGCATTTAGATAAAGTATTTGCTAGAAGGCTCCAGTCTAGTTCTTGGATTGACAATATTTCTTCAGTTTATCTGTGCCAGTATACCAGCTCCTGGAGTGCCTTAGAGTTTCACCCAACATGCCTCTACTCTGTAGGCTGCAATTACACTATTAAGACCAAGGGACTTGGGAGCAAATTTTACTGCAAATTTTTAGTCCCTGGTTTGCATTTTCTTAAGATGGATTGAAAAGGAAAAAAAGTTTATGCATCTTATTTTCCCTACTCTGTTGTTTAAGAAGTTAAAATTCCCCAGAATTATAATGTTGTTCATGAAGAAGTGGATTAGAAGATGAAGAGGGTAAAACAACATCCTTTTCTCATGTTGCTCCATGGAAAAGTGATTGTCTAAAAAAAGAACAAAATTCCAAGGTAAGTTACAGGAATGCTGGGGACTTTGAACTCCCTGGTGGGAGGAATTAGTAAACTCTACTAAATCCATGCACACAAGCAGCACATTCCTGTTCTCTCTTACCCTTCTGTAGATGAGTTGTGATGAGTACTGTTCATAGGTCTAGGAGGCAAATCAGGAAGGAGTTGTATCAAGGTCACGTCTATGCAGTTTTTTGACGATTGAGGTAACTTCACTCGGTCTGGCTCTTTTTCTGGCTGAACACAGCAGAACTCTGGTGCAGTAATTGTGTTGCTGCGGTTACCACAGGACTCAAGCTATGAAACCCAGTTTTGACAAGAAATTATGACAAACCTCTGAGAGCAGAGCTTTAGAGGGCTTTGTGTATCGCTCTGAATGGGCTTTCTGATGAAATCACGGGATGGAGGCGTGAACTGTGGCTGTATTGTTTGTGATTCAGAGCAGAATAGCAGTCAGCCAGCCGGACAAGTAGAACATAATTGCACCTACCTGCAAAAGACCATGTAAGCTCACTCTGAATGCTAGGAAGCAACAGAGTAGCAGGCCAGCTAATCTGTAATGAAGAGTTCATGCTTCCTAAGGATGCATTAATATTTGCTTTGCATTATGGCTCTTTTTAATGTAGCCAAATTAAGCCTGGAGCCAAAGACACTGAAACTGTTGTTCTGACGTGGTTCTGGAGAGTTGTAGAGTGATGAAGGTGATTTCTCCTAGCTAAGCTCTCTGATGATAACTTCTCCATTTGAAGTACTTTTTCACTGATCTCTGACATAACATAGTCTCACTCTATAGAGGCTTTGAAGTTCTCTGCATTGATAAAGGGTCTTTTGCACTTTAAACAACAGAATCTATAGAACTGTTTCCCTTTCAGTAAATACTCTATGCTGATAGTCTGTCATTACTCTATGCCATATGCAAATAGTGCAAGCATCCCATAATGTACCATGTGAAGGGAAATAACTTGGTTTGTTCCCTTGTTTTTCTTAACAGCATTGTAACTGTGATTTGGAAGTGATGCATATGGTTCATGGAGTATGGGATTATTCTTTCTGTAGTGTCAATCTGGAGTCAGCTGAGCAAAGTAAATTCTTTCTACAGAAGACAAGTGTTATCAGAATTCAGCTTCACTGAGCTAAATTATCAACAAAATATTTCATATATTTGTAGTGCTTACATGCTGTTGGATGTTGAAATTGGACATTTGCTTTAATTCTATTTGTGTAATGCTGCTGGGGAGGACTTTAATGAACACACTGATGTTTTTCCAACATTCAGCACACACTTTCATTTTCGCTGGTGCTAATGCAACTGGTACATCCATCCTTCTGTCTGTAGGCTTCTGGAAAAGAGGTAGCTAAGCAGTGTGTATTCAGGCTTTCCATATTAAGAGAAAATAAATGTTGGTTGTGCATACACTGACTTATTAGTTAAATGGGTTGAACGTTTACATTCCCCAGCTGTCACAATAAACAATAGCTACATGTTTTTCCAAACTAAAAGGCAAGGTGACAAACGTGTATTCTTGCCTGATGAATCATGCAGAATACTTAAGATAGTAATAAGGATATAGGCTGTCCTGTACAATATTTTAACTGCTGATACTTTAAAATAGTATCAATTACACATAAAAGGCAAAAGGGTATTTGCCACAGCTAAAAAAACATTTCCTGAGATGCAGCTGGCTTGAGCAATGTTTATAAGCACTTAGGGGTAAATGCAGTCCTAAAGCATTTTGGCATTTGTCTTTCAGAGCAAAACAATTGGTAGTAGAAGTTGTCAAAATGCAATATGACTGTATTTACTTGTAAGGAATAATTCTACTCAAGTATCACTTTCCTTAGAGACCGTTCCAGAGTGTCTATAAACATACACAGCAGAATTACCTCACGTTTTTATTAGTAGAAGTTGTCAGATATGGAATATTCCTTTCAATAACCTGAGTAGTTACTTCAGGAGGGTTTTTCTGTAAAACTGCAGAATATGAATCTGTATATCGTGATGCATCACCTTTCTACAGTGATGCGTTCTTTCCTTATAAGCAGTGTCACCATTCAGTTCTGTTCTGGTGATGCACCACCACAGCACTGATATAACCTGACTGCATCATTTTGCTTAATGCTTCTGTCCAGGACTGTTCAGTTTATCTTCAGATTTTCCAGATGCTTCCAGAAGTCTGCCCAGTAGTCACCATTGTTTCCACCCATAGTGCCCTGTGGAATGGCTTGCTGTGAGAACCAGTCCTGTGCAGAAATCCCAGAATTTATTCACACACAGTTGATGAGTGGTTGCCTAGTTGATGGTCGATCTAGGAAGCTATTAAATCCAAGTGGAACTAAATAGGCTAAATCAGGCAGAGCTTTCACTAAGCTGTTAGCTAGAAGTCGGAGGGTCATGTAGCACCACTGAAACCAAGCATACAGGGAGAACATTTGACAGATGCTATTTGACGGGGTGTGAGTACGGGCATGTAGAAAAGGTATGATAAAGCTCTGAGAAGCAGAGTGGAGCAGCTGAAAATTAAAAACATACGTGAAACAGTCACTAGGAATCTGGCTGTTAGAAAAGTATTTGTGCTAAGTTCTGGCTAAATGGAGGCTAGGAGCTACAGCTTTCCCTGTCTGACTGATTCCTGCTGTGTTGTATGCAAACAGGGCTGAATCCAAAATATATAACTTTTATGTGATTTTCATATTCTAACTCCTTGTAATATCTCCAATAAGTCAAAGGTAGTAGCAGTGTTACTGTTTTATTTAAAGTGTACCCTCTCTCTTAAACAGTAGACTGTAAACAATTTTTTTTTTCTTCTGTGGCAGAGAAAGGTTTGGTTTGGCTTCCCTAAAAATTTTGTAGACTCTTTCTGTACATTTCTTCATCTTGGTCTTCTCTGTACAGAGGTAGAAAGGAATCCCTAGCTCTTATTGATGAGATGCATGGTTGTCTTTGAATGCTTTTCTGCGTTCATGTCTACCAAAACATTGAACCATCAATTCTGAAGCTGCTTCTAAGCTTTTTTGTTCCGTTGTCCCTTTGACTTATCAATGTTTTATGGTCTAACGCCTGGAATACACTGTGGTCAAAGGCTACAGCTCATTTCAAAAAAGAAAAGAACACTCCACAAAAAAAACCCAAAGCAGCAAACCTGGCTAACAATACAAGCAAGCAGTAGACTGCCATGCCTAGTATGTAGGTTTGGTATAGATGTAGGATAATTACTCATCAAGGTAGAGGGTATGTGGGCTAAATGGGTGCACACTCAAACAGGCATTCTGTGTTATTATTCTATCCTATAATTTATTTGATGTTCAATGTTGAAATCTCAATTGAAGTTTTTGAGATTGACCTTCTGCTGTGATTTCATAGCCTAATGTGCAACTTTCGTGGTCTTTTATGCTCCAGCATGCAATTATTCTAAGGAAAAAGAGTCCTGTCTTTACTGCATGCTTATTATAGATTCTTTTGTTCTATTTTTATGAATTTCCTCTCTAAAACTCATTTATCATAAAAGCAGACCAACAACTACCAAAAAGCCGTAATGTTAAATTAAATTTACTGTAGTGAAGCAAAAAATATAAAAAAAAGACTAGTTGGTGGGAGCACAACATAAAAAAGATTTATGTGAAAATGGAAAAACCTGTGAGCAAGTGTTAAGAGACCATTGTGCATACAATTCTGTACTTGAGAGACATCCATTTCCCTTCTGGTAATTCTGGGAAGAGAAGGAATCCGAGCATCGTATTTTCAGTAAGGTTTTATTTCCTATGATGATGAGCAGGGGTCATTGCTTGGAGAAATAGGAATAGTCAATCAAGAGCATATAGTAGAAAGCAGGTCTGAAGCTCCCTCAGCACCTGTGGCAATGTGTGCTGCTGAGTGGGTGGCTGGTCAGGGAGGAACTGTAAGTGGGAAAGTGTAATGTTCCACACCAGAGGGCTTGTAACATCTGGGATTTTGATTTCGTATGTCTAAGAATAAGGGCAATTTTGCAAAACTTAGGCCAGGCTGTCATTTCAAATTTCTTTATTTTAAAATGCAGATGCTTATATTCAGACCCAAATATAAATCTGAGCCCTACACCAGAGAAGATCCAGGATGGGGGCAGAGTCTGTGGATTTGCTGTGCAGGTCACTATGCAGGTCAGATGTTTCCCTTGTCCTGCTGGCCTGCAGGCTCTTTGGTCTAGAAGGACTTCTTAATTCCTCCTGCTCCAGAAAAAACTAAGGGGAAAGCCAAAATCAACTAATCAACCACAGCTTTCTGCTGTAGGTCCCTAGACCTCAGTGAGATCTAGGCTTTTCTCCAGCATGGCAGACTTTCTTGTGTTCTAGCTAGAGCTATAACTGTCTTCTAGGAAATAGTTATGGGGATCACGTGTGTCTTTTTTTAAGACTGTCCATTCCCATGAATATCATCCTGGAACATTTTCTGATGCAATATGGAGCTTGTAGAATTAACTATAATGAGGAGACATAATATATGGAATAGTGTCCAGAGGGGAAGGTGTCCATATGAAGAGCGAACAGAGAGTTACTGATTCAGGGTTGCGTGAAATCTGTGACAGATAAAACTAGAAAGGAAGAGATGGTTATATTAGCGGCTCGGAATCTTAAAAAAAAAAAAAAAAAGACAAGAAAAGAGGGAAGCTAATTGTAAAGAGGAAATGGTAAAGGATTAGTAACAACAGTCTTACAGTATTTAGTTGGTTTCGCTGTGTGCTAAGGTGAAATGGGTACAGTTAGGTCAATAGAACAGAGTCTGGTTTCTACTAAAACAGGCACATGCAAAGTAAGGTTCTTCTGTGATTAATTTAGATTCAATGCATCTATTGCAATTGCCCTGTGTGTTGAGATTACCTCTCTCCGATTATTTACAGAGCATCACAACATGCCCACAGGCTTGCATCAAGGTTCCCATGTTAAGGAAGAGGGAAGATTGGGAACTCCTTGATCTTAACACAGAGCGTAACCCCAGCAGTAACTAACCACTAGGACAATGCTGAGGGGGTTATATGAAAACTTCTAAAGAGTATTGGAAGAAAGATGAGTAATATCGTTCATGGGGTCTGCAAAGACAACATACAGTAGACGTATTCCCCGGACAGACTGAAAATAACAGTGTAGTGTGCTTGAAACATATTCATCATGCTTATTGATGGATCTTCTGCATCTCCTGGAGACTTGTTTCCTCCTCATTTCCCGAATGATGGAACAGCAGCACAAGTCCCAGCTTCACTCCTTCATGTCCTACTGACATTTTCCAGTCTACTGACGTACTAAATTCTGCTTCTCTTCACTGCAGCTGTTTGACTTCCCTCTGCTCATGCTGACCACACAATCTTCTCTTGCTCTCTCAGGAGCAGAGATGCAGCAGGATTTTTTTTTTTCCCCTGGAGTTAGCATGGAAGCACAGTGGAAATGAGCAAGGTTTAAATTGCTGCCACAACCATTTTGCAGGGCTGGCAGCCTGCTTACCCCACTGAGAATCATCGTGCCTGCTGCTCCCCTGCACTGCTAGGAGTAAAACTGCTGCTTAAACCAGTCAGCTGGTGCAGTCTTGCTGTCACAGCACAAATATTTGTGCAGGACTCCTAAACTACTGTGAAAGTTAAGTATTCCAGTGATTCCTCTGTAATAACCCTTTGTGGCATTTACTAGGCTATGTGAATCTGTTTGCTTACCTCTAACTCTGAAATGAGCCCTGATTCCCAGAAGCCCTAGCACCCTGCCACAGCAAACTTCTACTGAAATGGCAGGATCAGACTGACAAATACACTCTAATATATCCTTCTCATGCAGCCACCATCCATTCAATTGAATATAGTAATCAAAAAAATCAGGATAATTCTTCCCGCCCCCACGTGTTTCTGACAGGCAGAAGAAAGTCTCTTACTCCTAGAAATTGAAATCACTTCTGTTTAACTAAGCCACCTCTGAAACCTTTTTGACAGTGGCCTCTTTCAGTCTTGCGGTAGAGACAGATATTTTCCATCTGTGAGAGCAAAGCACTACGTTGCTGTCATCCCTTCATACCAGAAGAATGCTGTCAGATGAAATGTGGATTCTTCATAATTCCTGATTTGTGTTTGAGGTGGGATCTTCTGCAAGCTTATTTTGTTTTGTGTCTAACCGGTATTTCTCTCTCCCCATTTTTTTTCATAATGACTTTTTGCAACCTTTCATCACTTTTCTGTCCTTCCATCTTTTAATCTCTTTCCAGTACTTTATTGGTTTCCTGCTTTTCTTTCTTCCATTTCTGAGCATTACTCCTTTTTATACCTCACAAGTCACGTCTAGACCAAATTAAGCCTTTTTCTTTCAGAGTTACAATTACTGAACAAAAATATTTAGACGAATGGTCTGCGTTTCTATTCAGAAATCACAGTTTTCTTGGGATAACAATAAAACCACTGACACATCCCTAACTATATTTCATAAAAAGAATCTCTTCAAGGGTGGTAGTTGGGAGATTCGATCAGGGAGCTATTAGCCAAGAGACCTAACTTCAGTTTCTGTGACCTTGAGCAAGCCTGAGCCTTCCTGAAGCCTGACATCCCATTGCCTTGCACCTTGTAATATCATTTGCTTTGTATGAAAACATCCTGACATGACATGATTTGACAGACTACCTTGAGGCCAGATTACAAGGTTTTGCAAAAAGTACAGAATTAGTCTGGTTTGGTTTCATTATTTATAAACTTTAGACAATAATACTGAAGTCTGCAGAGCACCTGTGATCCCTAAATAAATGCTGAGTATTTTTATAGTCCCATTTCAAGAGGCATGCATATTTATAAGGCATTTTTGTCTCACATCCCTGCAATACTGAACAGCATTTTAAGATTTGCAGCATGCTGAAAGTAATTGTTATAAACATCTTACTATGTTTTTCAAGATTGTTTAGCATTTATCAGGCATGGCTGGTTCTGGACATAGGTAATATTCTGAATATGATGGTATAATTTCTATTCCTGCAAAAATGAGTTAGTTAAACTACTTGCCCAAAATGGAACAGGATTAATTTCTGCTGCAGTTGCTGAGTCTACAATGTACAGGTTTACAATCCTATTTTCAGTCCTCTAAACAATATTTCCAGTCTGGTGATTGGACTGGCATTCAGATTTCAGTTTAAAATGTTCTTGCTCTTTTCTGGAAGACACTAAGTCTACACAAGGAGGCATGGTGGGAAGGTCTGGCAAAGGAAGCTGCTCAGGTAGTACTGAGGAATTGCAGAGTGTTTGTCTTGCAAAACTTGGTGCCAAAAGCAGTCAACAGCTAGTTGCATAAAAAGCTGTGCTTTCCATGTAACTATGACTACAGGAATTGGACTGGGATCACTGGGAATAAGCAAACATCTCCTGTCAATTTAAGATATTAAGCACACTGGTGTTAATGTATGTCCTGTGTGTGTCACTCAGCCATACCTGTGAACTAATTTTTTTCCACCTTGTGTCACTTTGTAGGATTTTCAGTGTTTAAGTGCTTTTACAGTTGTTTGGGATGGAGCACACACAGGCTTAAACTAGGGTGGGATTGGCTGAGGGTTCCAGTCTGTCCAGAAGAGTAGAGTCTTGCTCTTTGTTCTTAGTGTGGGCTCCAGCAAAGGCAATGGTTCTCTAACTTCCTGTGGCCAAAGGGTTGAGAAATTGCTTTTCTTCTCTGCAGGAGCAGGAGATCCGGACCTCCATTTTTGGACATCTTTGCTAGGCAGAGCTCGGAGATACAGGGTTTCTGCTGTGCTTTGGGATTGCAAAGGCGAAATGCTCCTCTGAAACTCCTCCCACACTGGGTCAAGAAGTGGGCAAGGTCCAGCCATAACTGTTCACTTGATGTAGGCAGACAAAGTCTATAAAAATTTCCTTTTTAGAATAAAGTGTCGTTCAGGGGGTAGTAGAGTTCCACTTTTAAAATTGCTCAGTATATTATAAGACCATATTAGAACCACTTGTGAGTGGTACTCTGCCATCAGGTCTCAAAATGTTATATGCGCGTAGATGATTTGGTGTCTCCTGTCAATAGCTTTGGGAATTCTGAAGAAGTTACAGGATCTCCCCTTTACAGATGTGGATACAGAAAGATGCAAATGACTTGCCTGGGAAAGAAATGAGAGAAATTTAATACCATGCCACGTGTCTAAGCCATCTTCTCGACTTCAGGCACAAAACTACCCTTTTGCCTCTCAACAAAATTATAGGTTAATTAAATATATTTTTACCAGTTCAAGGGAGAGTATAGGTTTGAATAAGGTATATACATAAATATTATCAGCAGTCATATATGAAAGCTTATTTTAAAAGGAAAGAAAAATCAGGATGGTTAATATTTCCAGAATGAAGGACTGAAATATGAGAACTATTTTCAATGGCATGTCAAAATTAGCTTTAAGCAAGGACCAAAAAGATGTTTAACTTTTTTTTTTTTTTTTTTTTGGAGGGGGGAAGGTATTGTTGTGGAAGACTGAATAGATAAATACAAAGAATTTGAAGATGTGACTTCTGAGCTGAATTTTGTGGTGATTTATAAAAAGCTGATCTGTGATGATAATGAAAAAAGTTTTAAAGCTCTTCTAAAGTGTTAGAGGCCATTTGAACTGCATCTTTTAAAAATTAAACTCAGGAAGAAAGAAGGAAGTTAAATTTCCATCTAGGACCTTAATTTTAGACACTGTTGGAAAACACTGGCCCCATGCTTCTGCACAGTTCATAGAATTCACTTATCCACTATAAGCCAGTTGCCATGTTAGACATGGCCAGGTTAGGATAAGATCAGAAATATTTACCAATACCCTGAAATTTTAAGAAAAAATATATCCTGACTTACAGATAAAAATAAAAAACTTAGAGTTGATGGAGCCAACATAAGGAAAATAGATGAGATTAGCTGAAATACTTTGTTTGAATTGTGATCTTCTTAAATGTATTTTAAAAGTATGTCTAGCTTTACTTATAAAAATAAATAAATACTCCACATTAAAATTAATGTTTGAATTGAGAAACTTATCAAAATTAAAATGTGCATTGGAATGCATTGACTTTGCCACCTCAGCATTTTTTGACAAAAAATTATTTTTTCTGAAAGTGCCCTGGCATTTTAAAAGCCAGTAAAATACCAGACTCACATATATAGTTTTCTCTTCATGGGATTCTTTGAATCGATAAGAGGAGGATAATCTCCTTCCCCCTTTTTATATAAAAAAATAAACCAACCAAAAACCTAAGATGTAAAGAGGCAAATTAACTAGGTTGATGCTTAAAGCCTGAAAGTGACACAGCTGTGTTTTTCTTTTTTCTTGTGTTCAGTGGTCCATGATTTAGGTAATTGCCACTTATTTATCTTTTTGGAATGTTTTGATAGCACATTGGGTTTTGCTTGTAGTGGTTTTACCCTCTATCTTTGACTGGAGCAACTGCTGCAGCTTGTCAGTGGCAGAGGTTGGACACGTTGCTGTCCCTTAATACTACTGTGTCTCCTGCCACAGCCTTTAACCCACATTTGTGGATGTAAGCTCAATATCGTCCAGGTAAAATCCAGGGAGAAGTTAAATCTCTAAATGCTCATGTTGGCAAATAAGTTTGTTTAAAAATCCCTGAGTGATGTGGCAGCACAACCCAAGAGTGCCCCTTTCTGCCTCCTTTGAAGGTTAGTTTAAAAGCTTCAGCTAACAAAATTCTCCCCAGAGAACACAGCAATTGTAAACTGGCAATGACATCTACTGTGGTAGGGGCTACAGGCTTTTACCAGGAATCTCAAAAAGAAAAGGTCTATTCTCACTGCTCTAGCCATTTTTAGTAGATCTTGGGAAGAGTAACATAAGAATGCACAATAAATTTTCAGCCCACTTTTTAATCCAGTGAATGTACATTGATGGCTGCACAGTACGATGTTATTGTGCTTTTCCCCTGAAGGGCCTGAGTTTCCAGCTTATTTGGTTTCTTAGGGAACAACAAAAATTGAGAGGAAACATCCAAATTAGGAGTTCCCAACTCTGTGGTAGTACACGATATGGTAATCAGGGGTACTCCAGCTCAGTGACCTTCCATCTAGGGCTGCTGTTTGTCAGTGCACAGTGCTGCAATCAAGGCTTTCATGTGTTTTGAGTATTGATTTTCCAGATGGGGAGAACTGCAATAATAACCTGGGGAGATCTGGCATCACGGTGACCTGGTTTGCTTTTATTCCTTATGGCTCTAGGCAAAGCAGTCAGTTCCTGGGAGTGGTGGGCTGTTGGAAATGGCATGTCTCTCCCCACTTTGTGTGAAAGCTTGGAAAAAGTGTTCCCCTGGTGTGACTGGCTGTCCCTCTAGCTTTCCTTTCCAGCTTATTTCCATTCTGCTTCTCTGTTTCTCCTTCCACCCTTCCGATGGCAGGTTGTCCTAGAGGGGACTTTTTGGGCACCCTCACTCCAAGAGCAGCAGCATTTAACGCAGCCTGTATTGCTGGTCAGCCTTGCCTGGGCACTGCGAATAGCAGCAGTATCAGAAGCTGAAGGAGTCGCATGTCAGAGGCAAAATTGCCTATCACATGCAATTTTGGTGAAGAATCACCTCAAAATGCTGCTCTGCTTTCCTAATATATTTGTTCTTTCCTTTGGACAAAGAAATGTGCTGGCATTATCTTGTTCAAATCACTATGTAAATTCACTTCTTCCCTTTCTAAAGCTCTAGTGTATGAATCCCGTTCATACTGGGGTACCATGGTGATGGGTGGCTTCCAAATACCAAAGACAAAAAGTGTGATAATGGTTGCTGTGGTGTTCTTAATCCCCTCATGATCCGCTTTATGAGAGACTAACTCTATGTGAAGAACCTCTGATCCAGACTAAACACTCTGCATGGCAGAGGATCAACAATACAGGGAGCAGTGGTGCCTCATGGACTTGAGCTTGGGACTGATGTCAGTACTCCAGGTTTCTAAAGCTGTGTCACTAGATGTCTTTTTAATCTTGGATACATTTACTCCATCTAAAGGACTCGTTGTAAATGGGGTTCTCTCACATGAATGAGGTTACTCAGCGACTATTTCAGGAAAGGCTGAGTGAGCTGGGACTATTCAGTCTTGAGAAGAGAAGACTAAGGGGGCACCTAATTAATGCTTATAATTATCTTAAGCATGGGATGCAGGGGGAATTGGCCAGCCCCTTTTCAGTGTCTGTGGGGACAGGACAAGGGGCAATGGCTGCAAGTTGGAGCACAGGGAGTTCCACCCCAAGCTGGGGAAGAACTTTTCCCCAGTGAGGGTGAGGGAGCCCTGGGCCAGGCTGACCAGGGGGTGTGGAGTCTCCTTCTCTGGAGAGATTCCAGCCCCCTCTGGACGCCGCCCTGTGCAATATGAGCTGGGGAGCTGCTTTGGCAGGGGGTTGGACCCCATGAGCTCTCCAGGTCCCTTCCAACCCCTATGATTCTATACAGTATATCGTCAGTATTTGTTCAGCACATGTAATGGTGGGTATGCAACATTTATAGTCCTTCCGTAAGGATTACCATTGGGAAAAGCAGAGTCACAACCAATTGCCTCAGCTGCTAGCTATAAAAGCCAGCTCAGTTACCATACCTTGGTTGGAATAATCTAGCCCTGCCTTAGAAGTATATTGCTCAGTAAACATAATGCAGCTGATGCCTGTTTGAAGAGACCTCACTCATTTCAAAAGTCTCGGGAGACAAAATAAGTTATTTGTGTGGCTGAATCGCTGAACAAAAGAGAAGCCGTTTGTTATCTGAAGTAACAGGACAGCATATGTTTCACTGCCATGTGGCTGGCAGCCTAGAGCCTTGAAAATATGTTCTTGTCTTCAGAGGAGCACAGACATCAACTTTGTGCATCTCAAGAGGTGTTAAAACAACATCTGATGAATCAAGGGGCAATCAAATGAGCCTTGCAAGGGGAGAGCAAGCAACATATTCAAGATTTTGGCAACTGCCATTTTACCTTTGCCTTATTTAATCAGAGAAAATCCACTGTGATTTCTCACAAGTTTTCTTGAGTTTTACAATAAAGAAAGATGCCCTGAGCTATTCTCTCTCTCTCTCACCCAACCATCTTTAAATTTTAACCTTAGAAGTGAAAATAAAAGAAGAAGTTAAAATACAGTTTGTATTTTAGCTTTTACTCTCTTACCTATTAAAAATTACAGAGTTTGTCACCAGAGGGGAGACCTGTGGAACCTTCTTTATTCCTGAAAAAAATTAATTGTCAATTTTTATTTTTATAATTCTGAAGAACACTTTAACTGCCAAACAAATATCCTGAAGAGTGAATTCTGCTGACGTACACAGTCCTAAATTTGTCATGTTTGTTTTCAGATATGCCATGCCATCTGTCTTCAATATTGTAAGAAACCTATAATGTGTAACCCTTTGGGTAGTTCAGTATTTTGTGGTAGAAGGTATCAGCGATGCCCACATTTTTATCACCCTTCCACTAGTAAACAAGAAGAAAAGATGGTAATCATTAGAGACTTCTTATGCCCAGCAGCTTGCAAACACTGTGGAAAATAGTTAGTCCTGATGTTGTACAAGATAAAGATGGAAGATGTGTGAGATGGTTTTCAAAGTCCATATGCTTTCTAGAAGGTTGAGCAATTTCGTCACCAGTGCAAGGTAAGGATGCGGCACTTTGCTGGTGTTTGCTAGTCAAAAGAGAGGTAACAGTCCAGTATGCAGAGGGGTTACATGCTTTGATTGGACCTCTAATGACATTACGCTTTCTGACTAAAAGGTGTGTGGTAAAGGAGTTTCACAGCAGAGCCAAAACCACTGATCCTTCTCTGGAAGCACAGGGAAAGAGGAACCATGTTCTACCCACGTTTGGTAGGCAGAGGTTGGGTGCAAAGGTTGGTTCCACAACACCTAACTATGGATGGTTCAGCAGAAGAGCCTCAGATGGAACTACAACACATTCACTAATAGAGAAATCCATTACCATGTGGTCATCAAAGGCTCAGACTGCTCTGGTCTTTTGAAATAATTAGTAGCTTAATTCCTTGAACATTTCCACCTGGTGCTATAGTTGTGACCCGGTCAGCTGCCATGGTGACATGCAGAACTCTTGAGCTGCCTTTGATAAACCATTGCAGCATCAGGTGAAAAACACAGATAACTTAGAGACCTGAGCCTGTATGCTTCTGATTGATCTCAATCAGAGCTGCTGCGATCAATTTCCTGCCTTATTCTTTACATCAGTTTATCAGAACCAGTGCTTGCTGAACAGGATGTAGGCAAAGAGGGGGAGATGCCTTAGATGTGAGGCTTCACATTCCTGGTGATTTTTCACCTCAGATTTCCTCTTTCCTCACAGAAGTCATGTTGATAATGGAAATTATGAAGGGTTTAAGGAAACCCTTTCATCTTTTGTCTTCTTGCTATGTTGAGAAATTATCAGCGAAAGTGGAAAGACTGACCTTTTTTCCTTCATTCAGAAAAAGTATGGAAAATTAAATCAATCAGAATAGAGTAGCCCTATACATGTTGGCTAAAACTGCATAGTTGTGCCATGGCTATTACATCATGGGGAAATCGTTACATTAGGAAGGCTAGTAATTGCCTCAATGAATGATAAGCTGTTTCATTAGCACACCTCACGCTGTTGCATGTTTCTTGCAATTATCAAGGGAAACGAGTGGTTTGTACATGTGATATTGCATTCTGTTGACATCTTTATATCAATACTTGGTTACATTCTCAGTGGCAGGGGGTTGATTGGTTGATGATAATTTCACTTTTTTAACTGTTCCATGGCTGTGAGCAACATGG
This sequence comes from Hypotaenidia okinawae, assembly GCA_027925045.1. Taxonomy (NCBI): domain Eukaryota; kingdom Metazoa; phylum Chordata; class Aves; order Gruiformes; family Rallidae; genus Hypotaenidia; species Hypotaenidia okinawae. Next base: position 97,220,546 of record BSDF01000004.1, read on the forward strand.
AAGAACATTGCAGGTGCCGTATTGCTGCCAGTGCTGCTTCACAAGCTGACTTAAAGAGATTGGTAATGAGCTGAATACTGTTTAAAAAACAAACAAAAATAAAGACAGGCACACCCCCACCCCCCCCAAAAAAAAAAAAAAGTAAATTAGGTGGATTTACTTACTGGAATATAAGCAAAGGGGTCAAAGCAAAGCAAAGCAACATATTGTACAAAACTTCTGCTGTGTTTACTTCTGTCACTTCATTCATGCATCATCACCCGTCTCAGAGACTAAACCTTTTGTCTGCTACCAGAACTTGAGTGCTGAAAATAGTTTCTTAATTGTTCTATGCACTGTGAGTATCTTTCTTATCAGATTATGTCCTTATGACACAGAATATAGTTAGAGATGTATGATATGCAATATAAATATGATAAGAAGTGTCACTAGTGCTCATCCTTGATTAAGAATTTATTTTACTCTCCTCTTAACAAGGATTGACTGGATCACAGGCCATTTCATTTAGGAGGCTGTATGTGAGAGCTTTGTTGATTTTTAATTTTCCTCCATTGATTTTCAGCATCCAGAGAGCACTTGTTCTCTAATGGCTCTCTGTGTTGGTGTTTGCTTGCAAATTGAAGTAAAAGATAAATGGCTTTCAGGGTAATACCTCTCCAAGGGCTTCTACTTGAGGGCTTGTGGCTGTTAGCAGAGCTGCAGTGTGTTTAGAAAAGTTCTGTGTTCAAACAAAAACATTCCTGAGCCTCTAAGTGCAGTAAAATTATTTTAGGCCTGGTTTAACAAATATCTCTAGCTGATCTATAAACCTTTACAAGGAGTAGCTCACTTTGTCCACATTTTTCTATGAAAGTGAAATGCTCTGCACTTTTCCTAATGGGGATTCGAATGTTTTCCTTGCACAGGTTTTTCCTCAGCAAACAATTGATTTTTCAGTAAAAGAAGGGGACGGGAGCTGCGGGTAGTTGTTTAGCTGTGAGCAAGTATTTGTACTAAAATGCAGTGATCTTTTGCTTGCACTAAGGTTGAAAGTTTTGGCCTGTCTATTGGAAAACAATGTTTTGAAATGGCTATAAATTTAAGTTGCACAGTCGTTGCTTGCTTAGGAATATTAAGCTCTTCTATAGTGTTAACTTGCTTTACATTTGCATGTTTCAAGCCTGCTTGTCCACTGTTGCTGTGATAGATACATCACATACATTTGGTCTGTGGAGACAGGACAAGGGACAATGGCTGCAAGTTGGAGCATAGGAAGTTCTGCACCAACATGCGGAAAAACTCTTTCACAGTGAGGGTGAGGGAGCCCTGGGACAGGCTGCCCAGGGAGGTGGTGGAGTCTCCTTCTCTGGAGATATTCAAGACCCGTCTGGATGCCTATCTCAGTGAAATGTCCTAGGGAGCCTGCTTTGGCAGGGGGTTGGACCCGATGATCTCTGGAGGTCCCTTCCAACCCCTACAATTCTATGATTCTATGATCACAGCATTGCGTAACAGTGTTCTGACTTAAAACCACCAGTAATGTAAGGGTCCTGTTCAGCACCCCTTACCCACTCTCTTCTCAGACCAAATTTCAATATTTAGAAAAGACGTAACCTTGCTCTAGGTTTGAGTTAGAAAGCCCTGGAAAAAGTGGTGTGAGGCTCTTGTAGCTACTGGGAAGTGATCCCATAGGTCATGAGCTTCATCTCCTACAGGTGCTGGGCAGCATCTCTTCCCGTCAGCTCCCCTGAAACAGTTGTTGTTCATTGCCTCAGAAAGTTGTGTGTCAGATAGCTTTACACAGCACGTACACACAGACTGTCATATGTACTTTCGTACATTTAAGTTGTAAAATTGGGCTAATAAAATTTTTAAAGAGAGTTCAGTTATTAAACACATACTGCTATTATAGCATCTATGCATGTCTTCTCTGTCTTAGGTTTTCAGCTTTTCTGTAAAATCAGAAAGAATTTAGCTTAAGGAACCTGTGATTCATTTTTGTTGCTCGTTGCCTCTCTTACCATTTAATTCAAGCAGGCTTAGCAAAGGTCTGGAGTAAGATACACATGTATTCACATGGCTGGTTCAGTACTGAAACAGCTTCATAAATTACTGCGTTAGCATGTAGGTCTGAGAAGTTAAAGACTCAGTCTCAAGTGAAGAGGATCTACAAATTCTGGGCTCCTTTCTCTCTTCTGTTGCTGATATGTCATTTTGTGTCTCCAAGACAGGTGTTAAGGAGAATCTCCTTAACAGTTCCCTCAGCCTGCAGCGTCCAGCATTGGTGGAGACCTGAAATTCATGTTGGTTTCTTGTCAGAAATTCATACTGTCCATGTTTGGCATTAAGCACGAGGTTCATGCCATTGACTTCAGTTCCATGAATATGGTTAAGCATTTGCACAGTTGTGTTTGGGAACCAGGAAATGAAATGGAAAGCACAAAAATTCATCTTTACCAGAGGAGCAGGACAGGAACCTCTCGAAATATTAGTTCATAAATGAGAAGTGTAGATATTTTCCAAGCAAATGGAATTGCTGTTTCATAGAAAAATGGAGTTTATCTGAAGCCTTCCATTAGCTCTTCTTTTTTTTAAGTCCTAAATGTTTAAAGTCTTAAATTGCTGATGGCTGTGTGTGCTACAGGGCACACAAAAATCTTTTGCTGGAGGCTTTGTTTTAAGCTTGTGGGGCTTCTCCTTCTTAGTAGCTCTGCTTATTACATCAGATGTGCTTTTGTTTAGTTTTTTCAGTGAAGCTTTCAGGGTGACCTCTGCTGAGATAAAAGGACTAAAACCACTGTGGATTTTCCTGAAGCAACATCTTCAGCAGTGACGGGAAATTCATCGCTTTGAAAGCAACTGCATGCTCCAGAAAAGAACCCAGACCAGCTCTTGCTTTTTTCTGTCCCTCCCGTATTCCTTGTGAATCAGGGCAGTGCTAAATATTCAAATATAGAAATGACCAAGAAATGTGCTGGGGTTTTATTTAGGGTTTGTTTGGGTTTTTTAGTAATTTAAGGAGTATTGTGTTGTGGTTATGCTCCTGGTTGGCTGTTCAGTGGGGGCTTTACTGGAAGAGCTTGAATTTTGGGCTTTATCTTTTTTTGTGTCCAGTTCTGGGCTCCCTGTTATAAAAAGGACAGGGATCTCCTGGAGAGAGTCCAAAGAAGGGCTACGAAGATGATTAACGGCCTGGAGCATCTCCCTTATGAGGAAAGGCTGAGAAAATTGGGACTGTTCAGCCTTGAGAAGAGAAGACTAAGGGGGGACCTAATTAATGTTTATAATTATCTTAAGCAGGGGATGCAGGGGGAATCAGCCAGCCCCTTTTCAGTGGTCTGTGGTGACAGGACAAGGGGCAATGGCTGCAAGTTGGAGCACAGGAAGTTCCCCACCAACATGCGGAAAAACTTTTTCACAGTGAGGGTGGCAGAGCCCTGGGACAGGCTGCCCAGGGGGTGGTGGAGTCTCCTTCTCTGGAGATATTCAAGACCTGTCTGGATGCCTATCTCAGTGAAATGTCCTAGGGAGCCTGCTTTGGCAGGGGGTTGGACCCGATGATCTCTGGAGGTCCCTTCCAACCCCTACAATTCTATGATTCTATGATCTTCACTGTGTGGCTCAGTGTTGTTTAAACTCAAGCAGATCTAATGTGGAGAGGTTTAAAATGGTGCTGGTAGTAAGGATTGGCTTTAAGCTACTTTTACAAGGAGCACCAGCAAAACAAAGCACATGAGTGGGTTTGGACCATGCAGAGGTACTACTGCTTCTCTGTAATGAAAGGGCATATATATGCTGGGGATCTGTCCAAGTGCCTCATTTCCCAGTTGGTAGGTTTAAATATGGGTTTAGGTCAGAAGAGAGCTCCAGAAAAGGATCTTTCTCCTCTCCCCATCCCCAAAAATGGGGCAGTGGCAAGGTTGGGCCCAGAGAAACTCTTCTCACAAAAAGAAAGGCACATCCCCCAAATTACGGAAGAGCAAAGTTGCAGACCCAAAGAACATTAAATGGAGAGAGTCCTGGTGTTTCTTCTGTTTGGCTTTCTGTAAAGCCTGAGACAGTAGCCTTCCTGTAAGAGAAGAGGTGGTGCTTGTCTCCTGGTATGGTGCGGATGAGGTTGGCTGCTCTGCTTGGACTGTAGGAGCTTGGTAGGGATCCCAGTATCTTTTGGTGAGAGGCTAGGGTGTTGTGTGTTCAGCTTTGCATCGCTGTGAATGGCTAAACTGAAAGTCAGGGAATAGAGAAATGAAATCTCCATCTCTCGTGGAAATGTCAAATAATAGCCTATCATGAGGGTGACTCTTTGTTTACTTTTATTGCCATAGAAGGTAAATGATTTTGTAAGCAATATTAGACCATTTCACAATCCATAAATCAATCCATGTTCTTTAAAATGGGGGCAGAGTTGGGGGTTTGTGTGTCTATTTACCAGCCATGGATGCCCTAGAGTATTTCCTGGGAAACAGGTATGGCTAATGTCAGGGAATAGTCCTGGAATAAGACTGAAATGAATAAAATACGGATTATTTTTTGTAACACTTCTTTTTTAATAAGATACCTAACAAGGGAGTTGAGGGAAGGCACTGGAGTGGTTCGAAGCTGAAAATCAACTATTTTTATGGAAATAGACCCACTAATGCTGCAGAAATGCAACTGGTTTTCCATGAGCATGATATTTGTTCAATAACTGAAATGCATTTCTTAAAAATATATATGCTGTCAGTTTTCTTTTTCTGGTTATGTAATTCATAAATGCCATTTGTAAGAAAACTGGGTACCTTGGCCCTGACAGCCTGGAACACATCTGTCTGCATTTTACTGGTCTGGGAATGTAACCAGCCTGCAAACAAAAGGTTTGTTTTATTACCTGTGGGTAAATTACTAATGTGAATCAGTAAGTACAGATGTGGTTCCGCACCACAGTATTTATTGTCTAATGATGAGCCAGAATCATGTTGCTTTGCATTATTTAAAATACTTTCTATGAACTAGTAACTTATTTTACAAAATATTTTTAAAAAATGTTTTTTTACAATGAATTTCTTTCACTTTGAAACTTTTTTTGGATCTTAAAAGTAGACATTGCTATAACCTTTGCCCGCAGTTTTGGGGAGGCCTCTTGATTGCTTACCATAGTTATACTGTCATCTTTTTAAGTAATTTTAATTTTAAGTATTAAATTCTACATAGACCTACATAGTTCTTATTTCCACCATACACAGTGATAACATTGGCTTAAAAAAGTCTCAGCAGTTTATTCCAGTTTCAGCAGTCAGTGTCAGACCTCAATGTGGGGCGGCTGCTCCATGTGGGACAGGATGCTGGGAGCTGAAGGGGCTCCTGCAGCTGGCAGGGCAGGGACAGATTGCCAGACACATCCAGGGCACATCCAGGCCACCATCAATGGGATCAGGCCTGGCTGTAGCCTTCCCACAGGGCACCTGGGAGCCTCTTTCTCCCTCCCACACCAAAATTTTCATATATATTTTAAACCCAAGTTAGCTGTTCTGCTAATGCCATCAGTCAGCCCCCAGGCTGGTCTGCTTCAGCAGGAGGCTGGAGAGGAGACCTCCCAAGGTCTGCTGGGCTGCTGTGGCTCCCAAGAGCCACACACATTCAGAATTCAGCTCTGTGGTTCTTCCAGTCAGAGGTTATGATTTACTTAATGTGCTTTTATTTTATGTCTCCAGTTGTTTAACTTAAAACTGCTAAAGAGTTTTCCGGATAAGACAAGCAGTATGAGTTCTGCCATTTATGTATACAGCCTGGTTATAATAGCACAGAGTTAAAAACACCATGAGAAAGGAAAATGCTATGAAGCATGCAGTATAAATCCTTGAAATAGATCCTCTGAGTCTTGAAGTCACCAATTTCTCACTGCTTTCTGTACAAAGATGTGTTGGTTCAACTCTCCAGTTGGCCACAGAGCCCACTTGAAACATTTCTTTCTCATTTCCTTGATATCCTTTCCATTTTGTAAGTATCTCAGCTAGACTTTACAAGATTGTAACATTTCCTTCCTCCCCTTACACTAGTGGGACAAAAAAAATCCCTCTGGCTGTGCCCCTGTAGCCCAAGCGAGACAAGAAGTAGTGCCCTGTCAGGCTGAGAGCATCCCCCATTCTCCTGGGATAGAAAGCCATGTTGGCTTGAGCCAGATTACTCCAGTTTGCTGGTTTTGTTGCGTTACGTATATTGATATTGGTTCCTTTGTCACTTGGCTGACTTGTCACTTAACAGCCTCCTTGTGTTGACGTCTAGTGGCACGCTGGAGACCAGTTGAACCTGAGAGGCACTGGTGATGTATTGTGCAGGAGTTAAGGTGTGTGAAGCTGTCATCTGCAATTCAGTGAATGCTGCTCAGTTCTTGGGGCAGAGATACCATTAGTTATGGTTTCCCTATATGCAGGAGGTTTGCAGGTGCCTTTGTACCAAGTTCATTGGCAAAACAGAAAGCTATAATACAGATGGAGTGGCCATGAACTCCCTTCTGAAGCAGTCCGCTCTTCTGAACGTTTTTTTTTCTTTTTCTCTACATGACATAGTTTGCCAGTTATTGACACTGGTTTTTTCACCTCTTCCACCTAATGTTGTTTAGAATATGGCTATCTGGGTAAACTTTATATATTTCACTTTAGTCTGTTCATACAAAGACATCAAAGCATACAACAGGAGTGTCTAACCCATGGCAAAACTGTGAGTGAGGTGCTGGTATGCAACTTTTCATGGAAAAAGAAATCGAGAAAGGTAGAGTCAGTCGGGGCTGGTCCCACCCCATGTGTGACAGCATCAGGGATGGCTTGCAGAGTGCTGATGTCATCCCAATTAACAGACCACATTCTCAACCTTTAGTTTCTTAGCCGTGTATCCTCAGTCAGAGGGCATGAACTGCTGTGTCTTTGGCTGCTCACACAGGCTACTGAAGTACCTGTGGTACTTGTATGGGACTTTTTTTTTCCTCCTTTTTCTGACATCTTTTTAAAGCAGGCAAACTGTGACAATCTGCAGTGTACTTACAGGCGAAGTACGTTCTGTTCAGTGCGTTTGGTGACCTCTTTCAGTTCTCCCAGTAAACAGTAGAGCACCTATTGATGGACTTTGCGTTGGCATTTTCATCAGGTTCCTGAAGAGGCAACGTTGCAGGCTCGATCGATAAGACTCAGTTAGATTTACTGATTACACAACTCTCTTTTCCCGAGACAAACAGCGAGTTCGTAATTGCTCAGCGCACTATATTTTGTACCAGCTATATCCATCCACACCTGTCAGTTCGCATGTGTCACAGGACAGGGTTCAGGTTGCTTCAGATTGCTTTCTTTACCCACGCTGCTGCAAGCTGGTGGACTTTCTTCAGCAGAAAAGGAGGAATGTGCCTTTTTTTTTTTGCCGTCTGAGCCTGCCACTGCAGTCTTCAGAGAAGCGACCATAATAAAGAAATTTTTTGAGATTTTAAAAGGGTAAATAGTGACAACTGAGTGTGCTACCTTAAAAAAGAGATAGGCTGTACCAATATAGCATACTAATCCTACAAATGACTAATAACAAATGGAGTCATAGTACATCCAACTGACCTACCCTGTCACTGCTTTTCATTTTGTTTCTGAATACCAGTATGCTTTTTGTTGTTTCCAAGACAAGGAATTGTGAGATGCCTTATGCATTGTCACCTCTACAACTGTGTACTTGCTCTTTTCCTGTACATTGACAGGCATGTTAGTCTTAAGTTTTGGGAGTCTTAAGTCTCTGGTACACATAAATCTCTGGGTTTAGGGTAAGTGTTGGGCCTCTTCTGTGGACTAAATGCCAGTCAGGAAAAGCTAATAGTTAAAGGCTTGGAATTGAGGGTATTTAATTCATTTAATCAAGCCTGTCTGGGTATCTGCAAACCGCTGTGCCACTGTGTTAATGGGCAAGCCTCTCAAACTGCCTTTTTCTCCCTGGGCTTGGTAAAGCAGGTACTTCTCTTTGAAAATGCAGGGCACGTACAACTTGGAAAATACGTGCTAAATAACACAAAACAGTTAGATGAGAACTTCCATTCCCATAATCACATTTTCCCCAGAATTGCTGTTGCTTTTTTGTAATCTATTTACTGCTGTAAGAATACTGCAATTACCGGACTAAGGTGTATTTACTGAAGTACTTCATAAGTAGCGCTGTTAGAGGTATGGCCTTCTTTAATTTGACTGCCTACTAGGGAATTACACCCATTCCCTCCCTGTTTCCTTTCTTCTGGAACACAGATTCTCTCTTGAGATGAATAGGCAAAGCTTCATTGATAACAACATGCAATTTTGGGCCCTGTTTTCGCTGTGCACTATCTCCTGCTCTTTGGTTTTTATTGCTGAAAAAAAATTACTCTCATCATTTTGTATAAGTTGTTTTGGTAGATGTAATAGCCTTACCCTCCCTCTTACTGAGTGTGCAAACCTGATACTCCTAGAAAATCCATGGGAAGAGAAGGGGGCAATTCAATGACACCAAATGCCTGGAATTGCCCTCTTTTAGGTGCTATGGCTTTTTTCTGCATGATTTTGATATTCTGGGCACTTGGTTCTCCACTGTCCTGAAACCTGCTTACTGACCTCTGAATCTGTGAGGAGAAGTTTCAAACACCTAAGTTACTCCATCCGCTCTGGGACAACACAAAATGGAAGCAGCAGAGAAACAGGACTAGGTTTTACACAGCAAATAGAAAGAATTTGCAGATCCTAATACACGGGTTAATAAATGCTCTCAAGTGTACAAACAGCTTGAGCTTCCTAATTTGTGATTTGTTGCATTTGAGGCAACCATTTCACCAAAATTATCATCTTTGCTTTCTTTGAAACAGACTGACCTGCAGCTGAACTGTGCTAAGGCACAGTTTTAACAGAATTATACCAGCTGTTAATGGAGAGTTAGAAAAAAGCCTTGTGCTGGATTCACAGCTGGAATGAATTGATGCAATTTCATTGTGTTTAGGGGAGCTTCACTCCTTATATGAAGTTGAGAGGCTGGGGGTTGGGGCTTTTCCAGTGTTGATAGGCAGTGTGTGGCTGCTGTTTTCCCCACGTGCTGTGGAGATGGTGCAAATATCTGATTTTAGTCATAGAGATTCATCTCTTGGATTTTGGAGTCTCCTGAATTTGACCTTTTGCTGCTTCCAATGCTGCTTGGGTCTGGAAGAGCACAGCATGCCAACTCTTTGCCTGGATGGAAGTGTACCAGCTGGTCACAGATATTGAACGTCCCCAAGGTAAGAATAAGTACATGAGATATGTTTTTGCACTTCATAGCATAAAAGCACTTACAAGGACGCCCCGTTTTCAAGGAAAAGCTTTTTTGTAATGTGTTGAAGGTACTTTTATGTGAGCGATGTCTGTATTGTGATCTTAGCCAGTGGTTTGCAGGTAGGTAGAAAGAAGAGAAAGAAATCAGTGGGTGTCTCTTTCTGGGTTGCTTTTTATTTAAAGAACTAGACCTCCACCTTTCTCTTTTAGACATGTTTGTCTCCTCTAGAAATTATGTGTTTGTTTGGGTTTTAATATCATACAAAGTTTGTAATAAGTACTTTGATTGCTTTAAGTAATTTTCTTGTAGTTCTCTTAAATTAAAAAAAAAATAGTTGTAGGAGAAAAGTGCTAAGTCCAGAGACTTAAAAAAAACCCTACTAAGGTACTTCTGTCCAAAATGGCATTTTTCAGAATCTGTCTGTACTACAAAATGTTTGTGATAATTTGAGGGTTTTCCCTTGTTATTTGGGCATTGTGAAGTAATAGCTCTACATCCTAGTTGCTGTTTATTAGCCCTAGCTTATTCCTATAGGTAGAAGTATGTCTTCAAAAGAAATAAGGGTAAATAAATATACACTAAAAGCATTTTTAACATCTTTACTTTTTTTGATGTCTACATGGAGACATTTTTTAGATGATTACTGCTTCCCGTTTTCTAAAGTAGGAATTGTCTCCAAGTAGATATGCTGGAATGAGATATCACATCCGTTTTGTCTTTGCTTCTTAGGAATCCTATTACAGCTAGAGGGAAGGGCAGATAGATGTTAAATGATGTGTCTCAAGTCATAGATACTAGTTTCAAAGACAGGTTTAAAATTCAGAAAAAATTAGTGCCCTTCCTTGGAGTGATAGCTTTCAGTGGAAAAAGACCCCAAATAAATCTGAAACCCAAACCCCCAGAATTTCTCCCCCTCCCCATTGTAATACTTTTATTTTTTTGTTTAAATAATTTTGTGTGTGTGTGTTACCTCTCTCCCAATATATAGCATAGCATCCCCTAAGATGAAGGAGAGCTATTCCTTGTGTGTGGGACTAAAATAGGCTAGAAATACATAGACTCCAACGTGGTTTAGCAGGTGGTAAAGGGTGGGGAATTATTTTCAGGTGGCCAGGTACTCCTTGGTGTAACAGCAGCAGGTGAACTACTGGCCTCTAGTGGTAAATGAGTAATCTGAGACCCTGCGTATCTTGCTCAGAGACCATGTCTTCTGATGTTACTTCATGTAAGTTGCACCAAAAGTATGAGTGAGACCATGGCTGTGATTTAGTTTCTTATGTGAATTATTCTCAGTATCATTCAGATAATCTTGAAATGAAATACTTTTGATTTTTACTGGTGTAAATAAAGTTCCAGCTGTGTGAGAGCCCTGGAAGAATGAAATTCTTGTAACAGGAGCTACAGGTAGTTATTTTAGGAGAATATGCAGTCAGTATTTTGTAATTTCTGTAAAGAGGAAAAGCTTCTGTCAGGCTTCTTGTGTCGGAGAAATAGATGTCATTATAAAACATGTAATCCTTTGAAAATACCTTTTTTTTTTTTTTTTTTCCTTTTCCAAGGAAATCTGGAGAGAGATATGGCTCTTCTTGGGCTGTATGGGCAGCTCTCTTTTTCTACAACTAATAAGGAAAATGATAGAAAGGCCAGTTTGGTGGCCAACAGGTAAGGGCTGTGTTACAGGGCTGATCTCAGCTTGCCTGTGATGGCAGAAGCCACAGTAGGGAAGAGCTGCAATATTCTCATTTTTAACACATCACTGAACTGTGGACTGGTCCAGCAGCACTGCAGTAGTGCTCATGTGAGCTCTTCTGGTGAAATTTACTTGTCACATGGAGGTGATAGCCATGGCATGCGGGATCTGTCCAGCAGTCTCCAGGAAAATGCAGGCCTTTCAGGATGGTTGGGAGGAGGAAAGATCTTTCATTAATACCAGAAGCAATTAGCGTGGGAAAAAGAGATACTTACTAATTTGTGTGTTGTCAGATGATTTTATATTGCTTTAATTTTCTTTAGCAAATATATTTGAGTCTAAACTTAGCTGTTGCAAATTAATATATTAACACTAAATATAGTTATGGTCAGGTTAGTTCAGTCTTTCTTTTTTTTAAAGAAAGAAATGATTGCCCTGAATCCTAAGCACAGAAAATGGTGTACTTCAAAGGTAGAACCAAAGGTTCTGTGCCAAATTAAAATAAGAATGGTATCAGATTCCCTTGCTTTGAATGGTGTTAGGCTTTGGCGTTGAGGTGGGGCTGGTGTTTTCTGATTAGCCCAGACTAGCTGCCATTTCAGCAAGGATATTCTCTTCCATAAAACATCCTTCATCCCATTTTTCTTCCCTCTCCTCAGTCACTGAAATGACAGAAAGGATCTGCTTACGGTTATATGCACCTCAATAACAGTGTTTGCCAAATGTTCTTTGGCAGGACATTCTGTGGTGACTGACAGTTTCTCTTTTTGTATCCATTTACTCCCTCTTTTTTTGTCTATTAGGAGACATATTAGGCATCTACTGAGTTTCAGGATGTGCTCTATCCAGCAGAAGAAAGCATAGCAGCTGCAGAAATCCCAGATGTACAATTTTCTTCATAAAAGATACTTCCAGTGCAGATAGGTCAGCTGCAGACCAAGAGCTGTAGAGCCCAGCTTCTTCCTGCTGGCCCAGCTGCGAGCTGGCCAAAGGCTGTGGGGTTGTTGGGGCCTAAAGGAAAAAAATGGCAAAAGCAAATTAAAAGGCCAGAAGCTGCAAAAAGCTTGAACAGCCAGGTGCTGTTTATGTAGTGTAGTTTCTGTGGAGCTTCTTTTACTACAGAAGTTTTAAGTTTTGCCTCTGAAAATGTATTTCAGGAGCTCCTGAGTCTTTTGGAGCTTTTCACTGTCTGTCCCTACCTTAGAAGAATGTGTGGCTTTACTGTAGCTGCTGGAGATCGGGCTTTGTGTTTGGTTCTTAGGGCTGTTCCCCTCATTTATAAGGAGCAGTGGCTTGGAAGAAAAGGCTGGTGCCCCTCCTGGCATTCATAATAGGATTTCTTTCCATTTACAGGCCCTTAACATTACTTACTCAGCTGTGCAGGGGTTGATGTCAGTGAATAGCTGGCTGAGTCATTTTTGAGTTATTTAATGTGTTGAGAATAAGCCTAGAGCTGTCAGACAAGTAACATCTACGTAGGCTTTTTCTAGCTGCAGCCATTCTTAATTTCTGTGCTATATTAAAGCTAAGCTAATAATAGTACTTTGGGTGATACTTTGATGGGAAGCTTTGTTAATGCATTTGTGAGGACTAAAGAGGCCGGTTAATTCAGTGCTGGAAATGTTAGAGAGGCAATGATGCTAAACTGGAGATTGAATGAATAGATGGAGCAGCTAGTTGTTTTGCTAAAGAAGATAAAATACCGGTGTGTTGGTCTTTGCAGTGCATTAACCGGTGAATAGGCACAATAGCTGCGTTGTCATGGTTGGAGCTGCTGCTTTTCTTCTTTGAGAATGGATGCTTAATGTTTGGAGTAGATAGGGATTGTTAAAAGTAAGACTGTTTTTAAGAGTATGGGTGCAGATATTCAGTTCCTTATTTCTCCTTTGTCGTCATTCTGAATCTTTTTTTTTTTTTTTTTTTTCAGAAATAGCCTATTGTTTAGTCTAAGTTAATAAGAGAGTGGTAGGTGTCTGAGCTGTCAGCAGATGATGGACAAAAGGCATCCATGTCTGCACTGCTGTGCAGCAAAATAAAGTAGGGCTGTCTGCAAGCTGATTTGGTGACTTGAGAGGGTTAAGAGAAGAGTGATGGCAGCAAGAGCTGCATCTGAAAAGAGCAAGTGATACCAGTGTAAGGATGGGGAGGCATATTGGGGAGTTTAAGGCCGCTGTTGTAACAGAGTTACCTATCAAATGCATCTGTGTCTGGAGAACCAGGAACCGTTTTGGTGGTGTAGACGGAGTCAGTGGAGCTGTGGTGACTCACTATGTTTCAGATCTTTGTCTCAAGTGGTCAGCTGCCTTATTGATACCTCCATGGGCTCAGAGGTGTGGAATAACTGACATCCACCACTGCTTAATCTGAGAGACGTTATAATTAGGAAAGTATCATAGAGCCATGGAATTCTTTGGGTCAGAAAGGACCTTAAAGATCATCTGGTCCCACACCCAGCCATGGGCAGGGACACCCTCCACCAGCCCAGGTTGCCCAAAGCCCCATCCAACCTGGGCTTGAACACTGCCAGGGAGGGGGCAGCCTGTGCCAGGGCCTCACCAGAGCGAAGAATATCTTCCTAATATTTCATCTAAATCTTTCAGTTTAAAGCCATCACCCCTTGTCCTATCACCCCCTGCCCTTGTAAACAGTTCCTCTCCAGCTTTCCTGTAGGCCCCTTTGGGTACTGGAAGGCTGCTCTAAGGTTTCCCTGGAGCCTTCTCTTCTCTGGGCTGAACAAGCCCAACTCTCTCAGCCTGTCTTCATACGAGAGGTGCTCCAGCCCTCTTTGTGGTCCTTCTTTGAACTCACTCCAACAGCTCCAAAGCTGGATGCAGTACTCCAAGTGAGGTCTCACCAGAGTAAAGGGGCAGAATCACCTCCCTTGACCTGCTGATCACACTTCTTTTGATGCAGTCCAGGATGCAGTTGGCTTTCTGGGCTGCAAGCACACATTGCCAGGTCATGTTGAGCTTCTCGTCCACCAACAGCACCAAATGCTTCTCCTCAGGGCTGCCCTCAATCTAATCTCTACCCAGCCTGTAGTTGTGTGCAGGATTGGCCTAACCCATGAGCAGGACCTCACACTGGGCCTTGCTGAACTTCATGAGGTTTGCACAGGCAAAACCTCTTCAGCCTGGCAAAGTCCCTCTGGACGGCATCCCTTACCTCCAGTGCGTCAGCTGCACCACATGGCTTGGTGTCACTGCAAGACTATGACCCCATAGAAATCATTGACTTTTCTATTAAAATTCAGTTAGATGTTAGCTGGTCATAAAAGCAAAACGTAGATATATACTTTCTTAAAATGAATAGTTTTATATTTGTACCCAGAAGCTGGTAATAAATATTGTATAGTATATGTTGACTTCTGTGGCTGTGTGGTTTTTATGTGTGGGTGGAGTTGCAGAGTGAGATCTAAGTGTATTCTTCCAGGGTTATTTTGTTTACTTTCTTGCTTTTCCTTACCCTTTGGTGTCTCTCTGTGGAGTAATTGCATTGTATTATATAAATTCGGTTCTTTATGTAAAATTGTTTAGATAAGCTTGAAAACTATTTTGAAAGAAAATAGTAAATTCTATGGGTTGGATTTTATTTCCTTTGTTCATACTGAATAGGGCTATAGAGGAAGAATTGTATGTTATATGGTATTGCTTAGCATTAGTAATAGTGGCACAAACCAGCTTTTTATATATATGGGTAATATTTCCTTGGCTAAGTCTGTGAACGCATCAAGGGCAGCACAGAAGAACAAACCAGGGTAAGAGCAGGAGACAGAGATGCTGAAAACAGTGATTAAAAAAGAAGGAAATGCATTAGCGCAAAGACAGTAAGCTCAGGATGGCCTTTTGTTGCCTTCTCCATAAATCCCCATGTTTAAGGGGTAAGCTAGTGCACGAAGCCCAGTGGTGGGAAACCCGATGTGGGTGGACTTGTTGGTGACTGCCACTGTCAGCTTGTCTGGAGCACTTCCCATGAGAACATTTTGATAGACTTTTGGTATGTTTTTCAAGCATTATGTAGAGAAACTGTCACCCAGGCAGGTTAAGAGACTTGTCCGGGCTGTCCAGGGACATGAGGCAGCTGCAGAACCCAGCCAGTGCGGGGGGGCGGTCACTACTGTCTTCCTCTGCATAGCTCAGGGTACAGCCCCGTGGTGAATACTGCAGCGTCTTTGCCTTTGGTTGCTTATATTCTTTTCATTGCAGAAGATCAATTGGTGTAGAGTTATAGAACCTGTGCTGGAGAGCAATGATGTGTGTTACCCTGAGGGAGATGCTGTAATATGTATATGATGAACTAAGGGAGCAGAGCCAGATCTTCAGCCCACTTAGCCATGGTGAATTCTGTCCAGAACAACTCCTGCTTTACGTGTGAGGAAGATGATGGGGTCAGTGCCCCGTGTTCTCTATATCTCCCTTTGCTCCAATTGTGTGGTTTGCTCACAGTATACATAAGCACATTAGCTCCTCTCTTCGTGATTTCCTTGCATGTTTTGCATTTTCTTTTTATTCCCTTCATACATGGACCAAGTGATAAACCTTGAAAGCAAATGTGCAAGAACAAACAGATTGTCCACTCCCTGTATCCCTTGCAGACAGCGCAGCCTTTGAAATGTTTTTTCTTTCAGCTAGAAATGTCAAAATAGTCAGTGATGGGGAAGCTACCGCTTCGTGTTAACGGAAAATGTTGACACAATTTTCACTTGCATCAAGGCTCTTAATGAGCAACTGCTAAGGAAGAGGGAACCAACAAGTAATTGTATTGCTCATTGGGATTACACTGTCAGCCATAGTTCTCCTTTTCAGAAAAGCAGAACAATGTTTTTATGGTAATTAGAAATATAAGATATACTCAGGCTGTCTTTTTACACCTGGAATATGAAGCTTCCAGTCAAAGAAAACTGAATAACCATTTCTGCTACTATGTGGTGGTAGTAGGCTTGCAGATACCATTAATGAGTCAATGGTAGATCATTGTCCTAACCTTGTTTTGGTCTCCACATTATTCACCTGTAAGATGTGAATATTTTCAGATAATATAACTGAATAAGATGCTAACCCTTGACATTTCTAAAACTCAAGTAGTCTCTTGCCTAGTACAGATATTCTTGCAGGGACAGTGGAATGGGGACATTTCTAGCAGTTAAAGCACTGAATAATGAACGCTGAGGGAAATACTCTCAGTTCTCTTCATGGGATTTAAGTATGCAAAGTCTGTTAAAACCAATGATGGTAGTTCCTTTAAATGTAAAAATATGCAAACTGGTCTTAAAATACATGCCTTTTTAGCCAGGATTGTCTGAAAACTGAAATATAGCAGTTCTGGAGTTTACTAAAATGGCTTTTGGGGTGGGGGGTAGGGAAGAGCAATCACAAGGTGTAGTGTGTAGTTGCGATACCTTGCGCTTTCTCTGCTGATTCCATTGTCACTATCCCAAATATAAAAGCTGTTCATGCAGGATCTGTACACAGTACAAAGGGGATTTTTAATAAATAGGCCTTTGAAAGATAGCAAGAATTTGTTTAATATTGGGATATAATCAGAAGAGAACGCCGGAGTCCAAACCGAGGTTCTCCAAAGACTGAAAAATTTGGTAGATGAACTGACTTAGATGTCCTTGTTTTCCAGAGAAAAATGTGTTCGTGTGTGCTATGTACTTAGAAGCAACTCTTCTTGTTGTTTTAGAAATGGTGGTGCTGTGCAGAAGCAGATTTTTGTGCTGCAACTAGTGCTGGTAATATTTTAAGCAACACACAGGAAAAAAACGACAAGGAACTGGATGCAAAAACAAGCATGACTTTCTAGTCTCTCTCAGTGCTCTTCTGCTTCCTAAATGATACTTCCCATTTAATTTCCTGATTTTACTATGATCTTAAAGAATTGTCACATTGATGAAACTTGGAAATTAGATTTTCCTTGTACATACAAAATAGATTGGTTTAAAAAAAAACCCACCCAAAACTCTTTAAATTTTTATTATTATATTATTGCTGAGGGCCTAATTCTAACAGCTACCACTTTTATTTGTTTTATATTTTCATTAGAGCCTCACATGTAGAAATTACCTTTAAAGCATATTGCAGTAATAAGGACTAACTTGTTTGCTCCCAAATGCTTTGGTTACATGTCCTCATCTCTCAGAAGGTCACATGTTCTGCCTGTGCCTCAAATTTCAAACTAAATGAGATCCTTTAGATGCATTTTGTGTTTCAGCCCAACAAATAATATTTGGTTATGTACTTAATGAAAAAGATTGCTGGTGGATGCTCTCGCTCTACTTTCAGTTGTTATCTGTGCTCATTGATCCATGAGAGCAGTTTAATTACACTAAAAATGAATGTCGATGGATGTAGAAAGAAATAAATCTTTTAAATCTGCATAGCATACTTCACTGAAATAACTGAGTTTACTGCCCTTCCTAAGAAAGGTTAAATTGGAGATGTAATGTGCTGTGTCTGCATCCTTCAGCACTTGCATTTAACCTGTCACTACTTTTAAAATCAAGGGCTGGGACAATGAATTGATTTGTAGGTGAGAGCTTTGTGGATTTTAGGTGATCTGTCTTTATGTGATACCCTATGTTTATATTGGGTTGGTTTGCCATAGATTTGTTTTAGCCACAGTTAAAATGTCAAGAATTAACTAGGAAAAGGTAGGAAGTGGGCTTGACTGTTACCCAGATAACATATCAAAGGGAGTTATTGACTGAGCTTAGCTTTGTCTCTTAGCTCTTGGTGTTGTAATGCTTTGGTTGAGTGGGAAATGTAGACTTGATTCTGTTTTGCTGCAAGAATGTGAATTCTAGAGGTTTTTCTTGAACATAATGCGTAGTTGAACCATCAGAATCACCAGCTGTGTTTTCCAAATTGTGGGATTCAAGACACTTATTTGTATTCATGTGAGGCAGAAGGGTAATTGGTGTTTAGGTCAGTACCTTGAATGGTCTCTTAAAATAACATAGTCGTAGTGTGATCTGATTGTTGGTAATCTCATTTCCTGGTCTAAAAAGTGTTTGAGATTTTTGGCTGCATTTTCTGGCAGTCAACTGAATTGCTGGGTGAAAATACAGTAATTTAGAACAACTCACATTTCTTTAACTCTATTTTCAAGTGAATTTCTCAAAGGGCTTGATAAAGCCTTTAATTACAGAGTAGCTGTGAAATAAGTATCTGTGGGACAATGCAGGTACCATTTAAAGCTCAGCTACATCACCTTTATGGCAATCACGTTTAATGTCAACTAATGAGCATGGTGTTCATGAGAGAGTAGATATTGGCAGGATAACACAGCTGTTGCTGCAGCTATAAAAGGTCATTGGATTTCTAAGCTTTCCGTTAGCAAACAGCTACTTAAATGGACAGGAACCAGGACTGATGTTTCGTCCATTATCACTGTAAAGTCACTTAAATACATATGTACAGCTGGTGAAAATCTAATTCTGACAGCTGCTACCTTCATGGCAATCAGGGGAAAGCAGGCATGACCTTGGTGGCTCTTACCTTGCCTGCATTAAGTTTATGGCAAATACCATTCAAAAGGGTTCGTGTTTGTCACCCTCCCATGACTGGCTTTAGACATGGACTCACACATCCAGCTGTCCCTTCATTTAACACAACCCCCAAACCTTTCTATTCAATTGTAATCAAACTAATATTTTTTTTTTTTTTTTTTTTTGCCCCCCTCTCTAAATGTTATGTTGTTTAATTTTGAAGTGAGACTGAAGTGATCTTCCTGAAGTCAGACAGGGAGCTGGGTTGTGGAGATAGAAATTTTAACTTGGGTCTCTTGGCTCTGGTTTGATATCTTAGCCTGACTGCACCAGTGGAGTGTGTCCAGTGTTTCCAGTTTGCTCCTGGATTTCATTTTCTAGTCACAGTAATGTCTCTTGCTCATCTTGTTTCTTGCTAGATCATCTATTGTATTAAAATCTGTGTGCTTTGTTATCCTCAAGTTGAACTCAGGGGTCGGTATATAACAGTCCAGTGTTTCTGGCTCATTTAACTTTGCAATTTTAAAACACGGTTATTGATACTCCCCTGTCCTGTCTTTGCAATCACTGCAAGGACTCGGTCTTGTCTGATCAAGTGTGTTGTACAGGGAAATAACTTGCAAAATATTAAAAAGAAGATGAACAGGAGGAAGGAAAAGTTGCTTGGTGAACTGCATCTCAAGTTCCTTGTGATTTAGGAAAAGGAAAACTTCGTGTGATTTTATGTATTTTTTGAAAAGATAGCATTTTCCCCTTAATTCTTTCAGTGACTTGTAAAAAGGAAAAAAATAAAATTATTGATACTGTAGTTCTGTAATCTTGTAACAGTAAGCCAGATCCAGAAGTGATACAAATGTTTATATCCTTGAGGCTTGTTTCCTTCAACCATAGTGGTCCATAAAGTTAGGTTACTAGTAACTTTTAGTTGTCCAAGTTAACTAAAAGCCAGTGGCATCTCAATATGACATGTCATGACAGAATTGGAGTGAGTGATAGCTGAAATACATCATTGAAAATGGAGGTGACCAATATGTAATTGAAATGTGGGGGTGACCAGCTTTGTCTAGAGACTGAGAATATCTTCACCGAAGGGCAGCGTTTCAGAAATAACCAGTGAAGAACATTTAGAAATTGGCCTTTTATTGTCATTATTGACTACTTCTTTATGTGTGTATGCTGTTAATACCTCATGCATCTAATCCTGTGTTAAGTTTGCATTTCTAAATCAATACTACCACCGGAGGATTTTGCTTTTCAGAGCTTATTCCGTGTCTGGCAAATGAGAGCTATTAATGAGGGATTCCTAATTTCCATCTGCATTTCTACTGTGTATCATAAACTGGCTTAAAATGATAGATTGATGCTGTTGGTTGCTCAGTCATTCATGTCTTCTGGTATAAATTGCCATTATTATTACTCTCAAGAATATGTTAGTTGGTCATTTGGATGTCTGGTACTGCTGGAACTACTTGCACTGAGAGGCATGTTGAACACCTCCGAAAGCAGTAAAATATGACTTATGAACCTGAAGAACTGTGATACAGATTGTAAATTTGTATCAAGAAGGTGCAGCCATATGGAGGAGATAGTAAAACTGGAACTGTCTCTTTATTCAGCAAGATCATAGCATGCTTAAAGATGAACGAAGTGAACAGGGGTATCAGTTCTAACTTTTAGTTTGTTAATAACCGATCTCCCTACAATTCCAGTCTTTTGTTTTTCAAAAACCTGTGTTGTTTCTCAAATATGTGTGCACTGTTAATCTTGAGGAAGAAATTACTTGGGGGAAAACATCATCAATTATGTACCACACACAGCAGATGTAGGCTTGAGCTCCATCTCTACTGAAGTGACTTTTCACTCCTACTAACAGTAAATTTGTTGTGGTTGGTGGTTTGGGGGTGTGTGTGATTTTTGGGGTTTTTTGCAAGGAGGGGGAGTTGTTGTCTGTCTTGGAGTTTTTTAAAATTTAACAGAAAGTATGCAGCAAGATGATGTGACACCATGTTAAATCGTCTTCATTGCCCATGGCCATTTCCTATTGATTATAAGGGCATAAAAGTGTTTGCTGCATGTTCCCCTCAGAAGGCTTCTATTGAAGTTTAGTCTGTCTGTTTTTCAAGTCCATGATAGTATTAATGTTAAGCAGGTTTTCCTGCAGACATGGCAAATAGAGGACAGTAACTGTTTTGTATCTAATGTTAATCAAATACAGATGTTAAAAATGAAGAGGCAAGTGGTCTCTTGATAAAGATAACTCTATTTGTAGATCTCAACTGTGTGCAGACCATTTGAGCTAGGTAAGAATGTGCAGTGTTGTTTTAATAAAGCATAGCCATGCATTGCCTGAGAAAGGTGGGAGTTCTAATAAGAAACTATGGTCAATAAGTTAATTAACTTCCTTTAGAATTAACCTTTGAAAATCTCAGTGTGATTAATGAAGAAAGGAGATTCTTCATAAAGGTTATATGTTAATAGTATTAACATTTAAGACATACTGAAAAATACTTAGAGATATTTGTAGAATTTGTCAGTTGCATACCAATACGTGCTTTCTCAAATACATCATCAATGGATTATTTTAGTGTGGTACACATTGTATTTGGCAGCAGGTGTCATTATCATCTTCTTTTTTCAGCAAGTTAATTGTCAATTGTTCAATTTAACACATAAGTATTTTCAACCAAAGGTGAAATATCAGAGTGCTACCTGCTTGGCCAGATATTTAGATTCCATGGCTCTTTTAGGAAAGGTGGATTTTTTTTTCCTGTCATTAGGATTTTAATCTGCTGAAGTCTGTAATTGTTAGGCATGTTCTTTAGCTGTCACTCTGTCGAAGAGGCTGGAGATTTTCATTGGCACCGCATGTGACTTGAGCGGAACTGCTGTGTTCAAGTATCATTAATAGAAATGTAAATACCAAAAGACACGTTATCCAGGGAAATTCAGATCTGCAGACTGTGCAGATCTATGTGGTGAACCTTTGTGAGGAGCAGCAGCAACAGAGATTTGGGTGTGGAGATGAGCAGCATTGGCTTTTGACTCTTCAAAGTGTCACAGATGGCAGGGAGGCAAATTAACAATTCTTTGAGAAAACAGGCTTCTGACAGATGGGTTACTGCAGTAAGGCTGCAAGCTATAGTTTCCTCTGCTTCTGTTGACTTATGAATTCAGGGGAGTTAGCGCTGGATCAATAGGGATTTCAGAAGGCTTCAAGGCTTATACTGGGAGGTGAACAAGTGATATCCTTGGTTGTTCAAGAGTTTACTTGGTAATAAATCAGGCAAAGATGTGATTTTCTACCACAGGGTGATGGGAAAGCATGAACTTTGTAGCTTGGTAGATGTTAATTTTTCTCTCTTCAACAAATGTGCATATGACTGAGAGTTAGTTAATTCAGTTTGGTAATTGGATCGTCAGTCTCCATGGTAAAGCCTGACTACTGGTAGTGCTGACAACAAAAACAGATGTGCTATTCCTCCTGAGAGCCAAAATGCTAATCCTTTTGGTGCTGCATTCTGTGAGGTGTCTGAGCCCATTGCCAATGCCCCTCTGGATCTGTGGGAGCAACACCTGGTGGATCTGCCACATGTCCATCGCATGATGCACCTGTTGAACCACCTGAACTTCTGGTGGAAAGAATTAAGGCTTTGAGGAGACAGGTACCAGAAGTTGGTAATGTCTGGTTATGAAAGAAATTCAAGGAATGTAAATATAAACTTGATAAAAACTAGAGAAAGGACCAGGGCAGGAGCTTTGCTGTATGCATGAATGTGTACCAGCCCATCCTATAGGAAGAGAGGAAGATAGGTATATACTAGTATTCTAATGTCTTTATTTTAAGCTTCTTTTTCCAGATGTATTCAGGTATCTGATAAGGGGGGTGGGGGGAGGCGGGAAAGAAAAGGCTGGATTAAACTGACCTCAGATCTGCTATACAATGTCATCTCCAACATAGATGGAGAGTACATCTTAAGAGAATTGTGAGTGTTTATCTGAATGGTTATAGAAATTCCTGTCATGTTAGATAAAAGGCAGTGTGCAGAAATGAAGAATTAGGAAGCAAGGAAAAAGCCTAATGTAGATAAGAGTGCTAGGATTTGTTGGTGTCAGAGATGTCAGTAAAAGGCTTGTGTCCCATCAGGAGGTGAGGAGAGGATTGTGTGGGGAAGTATTTAGCAAGCATTTCTTCTTGGGATAAAAACTGCAGGCAGAATATAATCCAACCTACTGAAGTTTCCATGTGGGGGGTGGGGGTGAAACCCCCTTTGCTAAGACAACAAGAGCAAATGAAGGCACAGCAAAGTGGGCGGTGTGCTACTCTTGCTTGTCATTGTTCTGTGGCAGGTAACCCACTATATCCCTTTCCTAGACCACCTGTAAGTGACAAAAATACCTGATTTCTCCAATAAGTAACCCAAAGTTGCTCTTCAGAAAATCCTCCTTAGAGCCTCAGGGGTGCAAGTTGGGAAGGCAAATCTTATGGAGAGCAGTGATTTTACACGTTACTGCATGACTCTGCTGGATTCGGTGGTCCCCAGTGTGAAATTTTGACTGAATGCCTGGCAGAGGGGAACCCTGATTGTATCTGAACCGCTGTACAAATGTGCGCCAAAATACAAATGCATTAATTACAATCTTAGCAAAAGCAGCAGCTGCAGGTGGCATTAATACCTTTAGAAAACAAATTTTTTTAAGAATTACAGGTGAGTTTTTGTATTCTAACATCACAGAACTTTTAAGTAACTCAGTTTCCAAACATTTGTCCTTCTTACTGCACTGGATCAATCAGCAGAATGCCTATTGCCAGAGAGGGGTGCTTCACATTGACAAGCTAAAGGAGAGAGAGGAAACTTAACATTCTTCCAGAGTAAGAAACAAGACAATTTATTGCTAGGGTACTTTAGGAAATGTTAGGAACAGCCTGTCAGGTGCGTTGGTGAGAGCATCTTCTGGGCATACTGATAGACAGGGCTAATAAAGCCAGGGCTGAAGAACATGAAAGAGCACTTGGCAGGAAGCCATAGGCAAAAAGTTCATCTCTGTATTCAGAAAGGAGTAAGATTGCAGTGGGAAGGAGGTGAAAAAAACCAAGGATACATGTGTAAGGAGGAGAACCAGATCAGCACAGGGCTGCTTATTGCACAGGGACTGACCATAGACTCTTGTTTATTTCAGTGTCTGAGACCAGAAAGGCGAGAATGAAATCACGCAGGTTCAGACTGGCTGCTAACTTGTGTTGTACTCAGCCCAGGAGGCTTGCTGAAAACAGTTTTGCCCCCAAAGCACTTCATGCTACCTGCAAGCAGGAGAGGCTCAGGCATGGCCAGTACCTGGAGCAGTGGCAGAAGGTGGCACTTGCTCCAGGTCTGTCAGCATGGTCCGGGGTGTACAGCTCCTTCCCAGTCCTAAATCTCTTGCGGACACAGAGAAGATGAAACCATCAACTTAAACAGTGGTTTATATTCAGTTATGCCACAACTTCATATGTCTCTCTTTGTGTTTTCCCCTATCACATTCTAACATACGTAGGGTCGTTGAAACTGAGCATTTCTCTTCCATGACAACTTTTCCCAGCCTAAGTACCAACAGTTTGCTCTTCCTGGACAGATTGAGCTCTGGAGGCCTCACATGGTAAAGCTGACTTTTCAGCCATTAGAGTGTTTCTGTGGCTTTTTTTTTCCCCACTTAGATTTCTGTGGCATTTTTACCTTTGAGCGAATTTATTTGCCAACTATACTCTTCCTACCTTATAATCTGTATCTTCTTTTTAATGTGACCTACAAGCAGTACCAGCAAAGAAAGAATCTACATGATCAGTGACAGTGCCTATTTACTGGGAGATAAAGAACACTGAATGCAGTTTAAGTATATGTGCTACAACAGGGCCAGCTCACTATTTCTTGAGTTCCTTACAAAATATGTAATTGTGAGGTTGTCTTTGAAAAGACTTTCTTGTTGGCCTAGTTCTGCTCCTGCTGGAGACCATAGTAAACTTTTCTTCCGAGCCAGTGGGAGCAGAGTTAGGCTGGCAATGAGAGCTTTAGAAAATCCCACCCTTCAATTACAACCAAAAATAATTTTCTAGCAAATCGTTGTCTCTGGTTTCTTTTTTTAAAGCTAAGCCACCCACTGGGAGTTTGATTCTGTAGGACTCTGAAGATGATTGGGGGTGGGGGTGTGGAATTCAACCTAAAAATAACTTAGAGTAGCTCTTTTATGCCTCAACAAAGACACAGTTGTAGGCCTGTCATTTCTGGACCTCCGGGGCTGAGAAATAAGTGTTGGATGCTTTGGAAAGAGAATACGTGCATGTAAGCATGTGCCTTTGTGCTCTGGTTGGATACACAGAAACTGTGCCGTCCTTGGGATGAATTAGAAAAGTTTATTCAAGAATCTGGATTAATCACGTCTTCAGCATCCTTAGCACATTTTTTTTTTTTTTAAATAGGTGATACACAAAGTACTGGAGTTCCTTAAGTCTATTGTTAGCTCAGTTGCTGGAAATCTTTTAGTCACATTTTATAAAATAGTGAGAGTGTTGATACAAGCAGGTGAATCCCTGTCAGCAGAACCGTGGGAAGAGCTGGATTTTCAGAAGGAATCTGAGGTGCTGCTTTGGAAGTAGAGCAACAGACATGGGACTATGTTGCACTCAGCAAACAGTCACTCCTGATGAGCTCCACTAAATTTACCTAATCCATGCTAACTTCATGGAGTGTTTATGTGAGAGCAGAATAAAAGCTATGGTGCCCTAATCCTGGCTTTCTACTCATGGAGGAATTACCAAGGGTCAGCACTTGCAGCTCCCCATAGCGCATCCCCCCACCTTGCTGCAGCGCTGTAGGAGGCTGATGAAAATGTCACTTGGGAATGAGGTGGCAAAGTTCCAGTGGGTAAATAAAATCTATTTTTTTTCCTCCTAGGAGATGGAGTTTGTCACCTATTGGTTGTTTTCAGTTTTCTGGCAAGTGTCAGAGAAGTGGGGTTTTTGTTTTGTTTTGGGTTTTTTTCCCTCGTGTATTTGAGTTGACTTGGGAATGCAGTCTTTTGGCTTTTCAGTGTGGGTATCGTTGGCCTTGAAGTGCAAATGAATGGGGATGTCCGCAATGCTCTGCAGCTGTTCTGATGGAAAAGCTGTCCGTGAGGCGTAAGGTAAATCCCACCGCAGAAACATAATGATCCTGTTGGAATTCTGCAGTTCTTTCACTAAGAGTTCATATTTTTCCATTTGTTTTAAAGTGTGATTTTTGCATTTATCATACTGTGAGCCTCCAGTAACACGCGTCAGGCCTGCCTAGGCGAAGGGTTTGCGGTCAGATGCTACTTGGGGAGAAGGAAGGATGTAAACATTGCTTCTTGCTTCATAAAGCAGCATATTCATCTCCCCTGCCAGGCCTTTGTAAACCCTTGCAATGGCTAAATGATATAACAATTCTTTAAGCATGTAGAGAAGGGAAAGCTGGTTACTTCACTTGTGCTGTCAGCTATCATTGGCAACTTAAAGTCTGTATTCCTACAGCTGCTGACAGTTTGTAGAAGTCATGAATAAAAATATGCATTTTTAGTCAAATTGTGCTGCCTAACCCCAGTGAGCTGGTAGCATGATATCCTATTTCTGAGTGGAATACAATAGATTTGATTGAATAATTCTGTTTTGAGCTCAGTATTTCATCTTTCTGCCTGTATTTCCAAGGCTATAAATAAATTCATGCGATCATTTAGACATTAGGTTACAATAAAAATCTATGGTAATTCCTGGGTAAGAGATAAGAATTCATATTTTACTTTTGATCAAATATTAAATCTATGCTTGGGTGTGTTCACCATGATGCAACACAGTATTTCTGTTGCAATATTGCCCAAACTTATGATTGCACTCTAAGACTGTAATTTCCAGAAACATTTTTCATGGTAGTCAGTATTGACTGGTGCTGTAACAGGTAGATTACCAAAAGGAATCCATTCTTGCTTTCTGGAGGTCATAAAGAGAATCATAAATACACTACAATAATGCAAATTCTGATTCATATTTCTGTGTAATTATAGAAAGCATAGGTGATTATTTGTCCCCTGTAATTTTCTAGCTGTATTCCCTGTAAATGACAACTGTACCATTTTTCTGTATGTTTTCATTTTCTTAGCTGAAGGAAAATGTCATTTCTCAGTAGACAGTGTCCTCTGTAAACAGAGTAAAAACAGAAATGTAAAGCATCAGTAACTGTTTTCTTTTAAAGACGGCTATTTTGCTTCTGTATTTGCATGCAGTGAGTGGGGAAAAGGAGTTGCTTTCCCTTCCCCCCCCGCCACGTTTTGCCAATAAGGATGATATTTCAAGCAGCATTTTTAATTTGTTTCTCTCCAGGGGCTGACTGGTATAAAATGGTGATAATGAATTATTAACAGTTTTTAACAGAGATGCTGCCAGTTTACAGTGTGCCTGTAATCCAGGTTGGGTCCCATCCTCCTTGGAGGAACAGGACTTTGTTCTGTGAAATCGGTGGGATGTCAGCTGTGGTCAGATGACCTCTGAGAAACAGCTGTAGTGGTTTGAAGAGTTATAATCCCTGAATTGCTCATCTTTTGTGTCAGAAGTTGGGCTGAAAGACAGCTGAGGTAGCAGAAAAAATTGTCCAAGTGCTGTTCAGCAGCTTTCATGTGAAATTAACTATCTTTGTTTAATCAGGTCTCGCTAGTTATTCAAGTCAAACCATCTCAGTCTGTGCTGAGGAAGAGGAGGAATGTTTATACAATCATCTCCTCAATCAACAGTAGGGAGGGGATAGTGTCTGGCCCGAGTTACCACACAGCTTGTACAAGGGAAGGGCTTATACCTTGTAGATGTTGGAAAAATCAGCCTTCAGTTTTTCTTGGGTTATTTTAATACCTGAGAAAAAAGTTGGGGAGGGTGGGATTTGTACACTGAAGTCTAGATTTATTCCAAAAACTGCATAACTCTCTTAGATGGCAGGTTAGGAAGGTAAACTGTAGTCTTCCCCTGCAAAGGTAGACTGGTATTTTGAGGGTGCGTTTTCTTCCATCTAGGATGTGAATAGTCCTGTTCACTCTTTTCACTCACTGTAGAAGGCCCACATGCCATTTCATATGCATAGATTAAGTATTCCTCTTGGTTGTCTACAATTAAGTGAGATGAATTTGGTGTTAACAGCTCAAACACACAATCAAATTATTGTGCTAAACAAATTGCCTCTGATGAAGTTGAGTTATCTTTAACCACCTCTCACTGTGTATTAAGTTGTAGCGCATTAATTTGCATTTATCATGGCCTAAGACTCTGCCCACTGATGATTATTATGGGTCAGCTGATATTTGGTAGCTGAATAAACTGTGATAATTGCATGTGGAATCTAATCGCGAGCCGAATGCATGTGAGGAGTATTGTTGCTATTTAACTTCTTCACTGGAGTATCTGTGTGCTAAGAAAACAACAGTTACATTAACAGATGTGATCCCAGGTACCTAGGTAGATGTGATCTGCTCACTTTAATATCCTGTCTTCAAGACAAATTTGTTTGGGAAAAACATGAATATTGCACAATAAGAAGTGAAGGGGAAAGAGTTAGTATTTCCCCCACCTTTTTTTTTTTATATACTGCTAGTCAGTTTTGTTGAATGACCCCAACTCTTTTATGAGGCAGAGAAGTAAAGCTTTCTGTCAACATAACTCATTATTTTTTATATATTAATTATGCATCATCTTGTTTATTTCCCTTCTGGGATAAACACTATCAATGTTTTCAAATCCTACTTCAAAGGAAGAAACTCTGTTTACAAAGAATTCATAAAAATATTGCTAATCTTAGAAGTATGTTCCAGACACAAACTCTTTGATAAATGTAACATTGCTGTTATAGCGAAGTATCTTGGAAGTAGATGGAGCCAGAAAATAATGCCCTATCTGTATCTGGTCATTGCCCTGATGCTGCTGGAGTTAGTATGAGAAAATCTATCTTGTTATGTTTTGGTGTCTAGGAAAGAGCAACATATTTGCTACAAAATCTACAATTTGTGTATTTGAGTTTTTGAATGGACTGATCTGCCCAGATCCTCAGCAGTGTGTTAGAATCAGATAAAAAAGGGAAGCATAAGCCAGGCAATAGTCACTGGAGAAACAAAGATAATCTACATATGTATGAGAATAAATAAGGACAACGTTTGGACTACTTTTTGCTGTCTCGGTTGCTTCTTCCAATTATAACAACCCTTTTTATCTGTCTTCATCTTCTTAATTAATGCGGGTGAAGGCATCCTTATCCATGTTGTCTAGACATCTTTTTTTCATACTTAAACATATTAATTTTAAAAATAATTATGCTGCCTAATAATTGCAACGTACTCTGAGATGGTATCACTACAACAGTAATGTTTGCCTGGGGCTACTTTTATGGCATATTGAGGACCTGTAAGGACCAGTAATATACCTGCTTGCAGAACTGGAGTTAGAGCCCAAGCTTTCTATGTAAGGAGCAGTGAGAGCTATGTGACCTTCAGGGCAGATGAGGGTATATGGGTCAGGCTTTTGAACATATACATGTATAAATATACATCAGGCATTTGAACGGGGAAGTGGCTCTTCTGTAAAAAACACAGATTTATTTTCACATCTCAGAACTTTAATGTTTTAATTAGAAGTGTCTTATGCCAGTGGTGGCCTTTTACATGAAGTTAAGTTTTTTGGGTGTTTTTATTTACTTGAGCGCTAGCAATCACTTTCATTAATTGCAGATGAGAGCATTCAAAAGAGTTGGAATGCATGTCAGGATGTTCTTCAAATCACAAGATTTTAGTTTGGTGTTGCATAGGCACAGTAGAGTTCTGAAAGGACCAAGGCATTAGAATAACTTTAAATTTCTTGCATTGTGATAAATGACATAATTGTTTTACAATACAAAGTTATTGGAATTAATTATGGGGTATAAAATTAGACATGAACTTGCCAAGTCCTTGCACAGTTGTGGCCTAACAATCACTACATCCTGGAAAATGACAAGATTTAAGCGCATCTCAAAACTTGGCTTTTAGTTTAGGAGAGACCTCTGAGCTGTTTGACTACTTGATGAAACACATTTATATAAACATTGAAAAAGCAAACTGAATAGCAGCAGTTGTTTCCATATATCAGTATTCATTTAAAAAATTTCTTCTCTTTGTCAAATTCTGTGTCATGAAAACTTAGTCAGAACCTGGTAGCTCTTATGGAAGGATAGGTCAGAGGGAAGCAGCTCATCACCAGCCCAGGGGCAAGTCAGAAGTTGTTGCTGCATCTGCCTGTATGCTGCTTTCTATGTTTTGTCAAGGTGTCAGAAGATGCTACATGGGGAATAACTTTCATAACTAGTGTATGTGCTGCTGGACTGTGGCTGCATGCAGCAGGGGCTCCATGTACCTTGTTTGAGGTGTCCTGACATAGTAAAGAGGAAGGGAGGATTTAGTCTTTACTAGTTCTGTCTTTGAGTATGTTTTCCACTGTAATCTATAATGGATTGCTGTTGCCACTGTAAAGGTTGCTCAGATTTTGTACTAGGACAGGGAAGTTTAGGTAAAACAGGTGCAATTTAGACTGTGTTCAAACTTGTGTTCTATACATGTAGCTCAAGTTTTAATATGCATTTTTTTATACTTGTAATCATGGTTATATTCATTAGTATTATTTGCTTCAAGAAAGTAAGTATCAAGTTTTCTTTCAAGATACTTGAGGGATATCTAGAAGATTTTTCTCTTCTGTCATTACAAATAAAACCACAAAGTTAATTTGATGAAGAAATGCAAAATTGGTGTCTTCCATTTTTATATTTGAAGGCTGGATAAAAACTAGTTTTGCATATTCTCTAATACACTTAGCAGAGATACTAAATCTTGTACTTCCTTGCTTATTGATAGTATATTAGGTGAAACATGTACCTTATTTACTATACCCAATTGGACTGTTACATTAATCCGTGGTCATTGTGCAGTTGTTCTGTCTTTGGGAAAGAAACCATGGCAGTTTGCTTCCATACTGGTTCAAGTATTTTGGGTCCAGGATTTAGGATAATGCAGGACATTGATGTCTGGCTTCTGTTTACATTGAAGGATCAGTGTTCCATTTCTGCCATCTAAAGATAGGAGCGTTAGTTGCTATAACAGGATACCATTAAGGTTTCCAATGGGTAGTATCTCTTAGTTATGAAGAAATCATTGCAACTTCAAATGTTTCCCAGGATAGTCTGAGATTTTGAGCAGTAGTTCTAGCAGTTACTTAGTCACTTAATAATTTAGAAGACACTGAAACTATATGGAAATGCTCAACAAATTAAGTAACGTTGGTAGTAGGAGACTTTTTAGTTTTTATTTTAAAAAGAAAATATGTATTTCAGTATGATATTATTACATTATCTAAGAACATAATTCCCAGTTATATTTTTTATCTGGTTTTTTCTTTCTTTTTTCAAGGACTTCTGTCAACCAGCAGCTGCAAAAATTGAAACCTCTTTTAAATTCTCATACAGGGAGAAAAAGAGATAAATTTTTTAAGGAAAAAGAAGAAATGCATCAGCAATTAGTTCAGTTTGGAGCCCTTTCCTCCATGGCTGGACTATTTTAAAGTGCCTGAATTGTTTTTTCTTAGCAGAAGTCAGATGAAGAGAGTCCAGATCACAGATAGGATAATTTGAGTAGCAGAAGCCTAAGCCCTGAGTTTAAAGTGGACAAGACTTGCAGCCCGTTGTGGGGTCAGCTATTGTGTGTTACTTCGCCCATATATCTCATGTTTATACAAAGTACTGATTTATTTTTCAAAAGAAATGCAAATGTATTTTGATAGAAATATGCTTAAATTTTATTGATAACATTTGGCAACTTGCCTTTCCCCTTTCTGTTCTTCTTGCACTTCCATTTGGTTGCATTGCCGTATGCTGCTGAAGGGTGAGCTGATGCACCTGAAGGAACTCCTGCTTGGTTAACCATCTATTTGTGATTGCAGCAGATGTTTGTTCTATTTCAGCACATTTTACTGAGCATGTTTTGCTATTTGTTCTACTCCAGAAATAAATGCAGGCATGGTTCCCCAAAATCACCGTTTGGCAGCAAGGGCTGATGGCAGGACCAACCTCTCTGTGTCCAAACCAAGTCTTCTGACCATCTCCTTGCTGATGGCTGATGCAGACTTTAGAGTTAGAAAAATGCTGTGGCTGTTAGAAGTATTTGACTGAAGGCTGCCTTTTAGGACTAAAAACTTGTATGGGCAGCACACTATCTGGTGCTTTCACGTATCTATAGGTGTTGGATAGCAGACTGTAAATCTGACCATTGACTGTACATCCTGATTATGTCATATATCTGCATCTGGAAGAACACTTGTCTGGCATTTTACCAAACCACTTGGCTCTTTCTGACAGCAGCATACATGTAACAGTTTCAGATCATTCACCCATCTAGTTTTTGATCTACTGTGAAAAGAAATTCCAGGATTTATGCACTTGGTCACACTGCTGACAGATTCCTCAGGATGCTTTGAAGAAACCTGACAGCGCCAACTTAAGTTTACTAATGTGATAAAGTGTTTTTTTTAAAGGGAATAAACATTTTATATGGGGAACTGCAGCCTTGCCAGGGAAAGTGTTTGGCTTTATGAAAACACAAAGTGAACAAATTCTGCTCCATAAAATAATGTGGCTTAATAATATTGGAGAAATCCATGTAGTTAAATCTTCTGAAGGAACTCAAGGATTCCATAGGCCCTTGTATTCCTGGGGCAGAATCCTGAAAGTCCTGAAACATTCTAACAGAAGAAAGATTAAATTGTACAACTAAAAAGGCCCCTAACCTCCCCCTCATCCCCAAAAAGCCTAAACCCAACAAGCCAAAAGGAAAACCCAACCAAAAAACAAATCTCAAAAATCTTCACCTCCTGGTTTTGAATTTTTTCTTTGTTGTGGGTTAGGGTTTTTTTGTCCTAAACTAAATATTGGGTTAAATTTTTTTTTTTTTGGAAATATCTTTACAAAGGTCAATTCTATGTGTTTGGTATTTTTTAAAGTAATACTCCTTGGTTGAGATGCAACTTTGTATTTCTGCCCTCGAGCTACTGGTATGTCCAAAACAAGCTATTTTGTTCAGGACTATCTCCAGTTTTACATCAGAGTAACTAGTTTAATATCTCTCTCCAACCATTTTGAATATATGAGAGCAAAGTGAGAGCACAGTGCAGTTGCTTTATCCAAATGTACAGAAGAAGAAGCAGTTCAGAAGAGAAAGCTGCTGCAACATTTCTGTGGGTGTTGTAGTGGCCCCTGTACTCATTGACAGCAAGGAGTGAGAAAACTGATCTCTCTCTTACTAGTCAGATGGGAACAATTTCCATAATGCTTTTAACATAGCAGAGATTAAATAGATTTTTAACTTGAGCTTGTGAAAGAACTTAATTGCTGTTCAGGATAATTACTTGTTTTCTACTGCATTGTAATACGTAATGTCCTTTCTGCTGTAAAATAGCATCTTGGAGTGAGAACGCTTAATAGCAATTACTCTGACTTTAAATTGTAACTATCAATGGGAAGGTAAGCATCATGTTGTTTCCCCATTTCACTGATGTACAATGAAGATAATCAATTGGTTGACTGTGTCTATTGTGTCAGGAGTAAATTTTTAAATAATTGAGAGAATAGAAGAAACTTGTATTGCCTGAAATGAGTCGAGAGGTCCTCTTACTAGCACCCTTGTCCACAGAGGACATCTGAGATGATGACACATAAATGTCAGTAGAGGAAATACTGAAATAAATTGCCGGGACCTGACAATATTCACCCAGGGAGTGAAAGGAATTTAGGGCTGAAATAGGTCTGCCTTGTAACCTGCTGTTGATATGCCAGCATAGGACTGGAAGTTGTCCAATATACCTTAGAACTGGAGAGAAAAAAATAGGGATGATGTGTGTGTGATCTGTGAAGCTACCCAGTAAGCCCAATACCCACAATTAATTGTTAGAAACACTTCTAAGGAAGAACAAAAATCATATCAGAGGGATTCTATGAACCCAGATAGCGCAAAAGTATGTTAAAGGTTTTTTTGTGGGTTTTTTGGCTTTGGGTTGTGGGTTTGTTTGTGTTATTTTTGTTTTGTTTGGGTTTGTGGTTGGCTGCTTTTCTGAATCAATATTTTAATAAGAGAGATTTGGTTCATAGTCTACTTGGATTTTGTAATGGTCCTACTTTCCTGTTTCCATCACTACTTTGTGTGTTTCAGTACTGGTACAGGAGCCTATGGATGCTAAAAATTAACATTGGTTTAAAAAAAGGATTGAGAAATTAGTAGAAGTAAAGTACATCTAGCTGCCACTCTTGTCATGGAAATTACCGAACTATGAATGATGGTTAGATGGCAGTGTAGAAAATCCGTAGGTCAAAAATTGTAGGGCAGAGATTTACTTTCCTGTAATAGGTTTCTTCAGCAATATATTCCTCTCTAGTCATGGAGAAGGGGCATCAATGGGGACCCTCTGTCAACACCAGTGTGGTGAATTCTATAAATATTTGAAGAGTGTGAAACTGTAAAACTCTGTGTAACATCTGCATCTTACACTGGCCAGTGCTCCCTGTGGCTATTTTTATTTTTTTCATGTGAAATGATAAAGGCACCTAATACAGTTGTTATCTGAATAGATGATTACTGACTGTTTGCTCTTCCATAGCAGCTAATACTTCATTCAAAACTGTTCCAGTAGTATAAAAGCTGTATCATACAGTTTATGATCCTGTTCAGAAGGGGATGTACCAGAATGCACCTGAAATGATTCAGCGTACTGTTTCTCAACATTTTGAATGTAATTCCCTTATAGCTTTATCATGTGATGTTTTCTATATATTCTCTTTGTTAAGCGATAGATTCACTGGATGAACATGATATTAGGTGCTAAACTTTCTCATAGCATTTCTTTCAGCAGATAGATATGGATTCAGTCATCCATGTGAATATGATGCACACCTCTCAGTTATTAATTTCTTTGTGGCTTCTTATAGCACTTTCATCATCTTTCTCTTAAGCCTAGCTCAAAATTAGGCATCCAAACACAATTTTGATGGCATCAAAATGTGGGAAAATAATCCTGAGAACATCACTGTGTAAGTTACTATCCCAGGAAGACCCAACTTTTTTCACTAGTGGTGTTAAAAATGCCTGGGTTTTTACTGCCACATGAGCCCAGTGGTGCCTCCGTCTTAACTGAGTTGAACGTCTTGGCTCCTACCTGCTGTCTATGATACACACAACTGGCTTCCCACTGCTGCTCAATCCTCCCAGCAAATAATCTGTTAGGTGTATTCAGCTCATGTCTAACCTATGCAGAAGGTGTTGCAAACCTGGCTTCTGTACTTGCTAAGTGGTGGTTATAGCTGTGATAAGGGCATCCGACTGTCCAGGGGATGGAAAACTAGGGTCTTAGGGGACTGCTTTAACTAGAGGGAATTCAAGCCAGAGCTTTTCAGAGGTGTCCCATAAACTTCAGTTCCCCTTGGAGAGTTTCTGTTTTATACAAAGTGATCAGTGAATACAAATTGTAGTTCTAAAAGCCAGGGCCAAATCCCAGATTTTGCCTTTCCAGAGAATTACCTAGAGAGGAGCTAGAGACAGGATCTCACTAGTTCCCTGTCTTTTGCTTCCCTCAATCTCTTCTTCTTGCTGCCACAGTGGCCAAGTGTTAGCATGTGCCTTTGTCTGCTTTGGCTGAAAGCAGATAGTTGGCATGATCTTCAACCTATGAGTAATTTACATGTAGTATAGCAATTAACAATTATTGCAGCTTTTTCTCCAACTTAAAAAGAAAAGCATATGTGGCTTCTGTCTGTACAAAGTGGAAAGCTGACAATCCCAGTGTCCCCTGCCAATATCCAGCCGGAGGCTTTTGCTCAGTGTGTGATCTCTGGGAAATGATGGTGTTTTTACCATTCTCTCTTACTCCCCTTGGGTACACTCTTGATTGTCTGCCTCTTTCAGTGGTTTAAATCCACTTTCAGATGCCTCAGTCTCTCATGTTCATTTTAGAGAGTGGGTTTTAAGAACAAAAATTAAAAAATTTAAAATGAAAATTAACACAGACCCAAGAGAAATGCTATGTCAAGGCAAACTGTACACACACCTACCTCTTTATACCCCTAGGATCGATATGTGTGTACAACAGGTAAGAGAATCAACTTAAATATCTTAGCATCCTGCTTCTGCTTAAAGGACTGGCTCAAGAAGTGCTGTTGGGCACTTGGCTAGACAAATTTTTATGCTGCTAAAATGCAGGGTTGTTAATTCTGCTTTGGCAAGCAGGTGACTTGCTTTCCCTTGTGGGCATGACCAAAGGAATATGTGGATACCTGTCTTGTAACACAACACATTTTCATTCTCTCTTGCATTTCTGAAGTACTCCTAAGCCTTTTCCATAAGGAAAGTAACTTAAGCTGTGGATGTCTTAGAAGTAATTATGTTGAAAATGCCATATAATGTGAAGAAGATTTGGAGACATGGTTCAATATTTTGTTTTAAATGGATTTGTTATTGCATATGGGGATTCTTTGCTTCCACCGTCCTGAATGGGACAGAGGGAGAAGAATGACAGCTTGTGTGGGTGTATTGATTTTATATAACTAGACTATTAAATGATAGCAAAAAATGCATCACTCACTAGATACTGATAAGGACTGTATCACATTCATCTGTCACCGTGGAATGAAAAGAAGTTTTAGACTAATACCTCAGGTTTTCATATAGATTTTATGGACTTTTTTTGCTTTAATAATTGGATTAGAATTGTTGCACTTGTAACCTTTTTAGTAACTACTCATTCAAGTATTGACACATCTATGTGTTTTATTAGTATCACCCTTGTTGCGCAAGGGCTTGTGTCTACAAACAGATGTGTATCTGGCTCCCTACAAATGTCTCTCAATGACTGCAAATTCCAAGAAAACATATAATTTATAATAATATTGATTTTAATTTTTTCCCCTTTACTTGAATTTAGCAACATCTCTTCAGGTTGACAGCAACGGCTATTAAACCCCTCAGTTCAGCTTCAGATGGAACTATAGTTCAAAGAGTCTCCCTGTATGATGCTTAAATCATGTCAGGCCCCCTGCAAAATCTTTTAAAGTTAAGAGGCATTATGTTGCCTATAATAGTTGTATCCAGTGAAAAATGCAAACTTTAATTACTACTGATATTAATCCAACATAAATTTAAAATTAGTGCTATTAAAGAAGTTGAAAAGAGTGGTTATAATATTGTGAGGTACTGGTTTATTTTTTTTAACTGTTTCATTTCTGTCTAAATGAAATATATAAGAAAAATAATATATATAAGAAAATAAAAATGCACTAAGATAGGTGATTGATTAGATTAAGTTTTATACTAGGTTATATATAATTAGTGCTATATTATATTATTTTTTTAATGCCTTTCTGACTTTATCTGGGAATAAAGTGTATCTTAGAACATTGTTTTTGGTAGCAATTTCTAAATCTCTCAAAATCAGTGATTTAGAAATTAATGATCAGGAATGAGGAATTAGTATCTCTGTGTAGATACCAACCACATCGGAACTGGGGAGCAGCCGCATTATCATATCTCATCCAGAAATATGACGACAGAGATGCACTCTGAATTTTCATGTAGATACAGTACACATTTGAGCTCGTAGAGAGGCAATTCTCTAAAGCAAATGCAAACCTTTTATCCAAAATGAGTGATACAAGAGTAATGTTGATCCAAAGATTGCCTTTGTGATCTCAGAGTAATTTGTTTAGTATTTATGCACAAGATGACTTTCTTTTTCCTGGTGTGCAGAAGCCGTATAGCTGCCCTTTATTCTGAGGGGTGAAGGTTAAGGCATCTTAGTCCTGCTAACAGCACTGGGAGTTTCTCCTGAGAAGGTGACACACCACCTTCCTCATGCAGGAAAAGGGGTGGTTTCCAAACAAAACATATTAAGGCCTGATCCTGTATTTGACTTGTGAGGTATGTCTCAAGTGAGACTATATAGGCAAGGGGAATAATTCCCAGTTGGTTCTTTCCCCAAATACAACCTTCAGGAGTTAGAGTATATGCAGTGCTAACAATATGGAAGTAATGTTGCCCACTTGACAGTTTTTATTCTTATTTCAATCATTTCATATTCTTCTCAATCAGATTTGTTTCTGCATGCTTTGCTGAAAATGCCTGAGCTCAGCTGGAGAAACCAGACCCAAACAGTCCTGTTAACTTCAAGGTTTGTGGCTAATGATGCTACAGAATAGCTGAAGAGGGGAGCAGGCTTGTGTTTTCATGGGGTTTCTTTAGGGGTTAAGAAATTATTGTCGTTTTTCCCTCTTCCACTCTAACTTCTGCCTTTTACAGTGGTTTTGTTTTGGTTGTGGGTGTTTTCACCAGCTTTTAAGCTCTGAATATCTATCTGTTCCCTGTTAATATAAATGGTAACTTTACACACGAGTAATCTTTTTGAATTCAGTGGAGACTACCTACGAGTTTAAGACTGCACATCACTCTCATTCTCTGGGGCATGGATTACTTCTCATCCATGACAGTGCTCATGATATGCTGTGCACTGTGAACAAACAATAAGTAGTAACTGCACATAAAATACCAGGCTTAGACTTATCAAAAAGTACTGAACGGTGATGGTGTGAAGTGTTGTGGTGGTTTTTTTTTTAGACACAACTGCTTTCTCCCTTATGCTTAAATAACTCAAAATTGCCAAATGATCTTGTGTTAACCTTTCCAAATTATTTTCTTTTGGAACCAAGACCAGACAGGAGAAAGATCATCCCAGACGTAAGCTTTCTGAGGAGAGGTATACATGACAGAAAAGACCTAGTTAGAAGTGAAAAATGCTATTTCAACTTGACCTTTAACATCCATCCTCAGAAGGTGCTCTGTGAATAGCCCTGGTGGTTTTTGCTTTGGAAAGTCTTGTTTTAACCCAGCGCCTGGCATGCTCAGGGCTCTCTGCAGTCTGCATCCTCATTATGGCTGATGCATTCTGATAATGCAGGCTCTGGATAGAAATAGGCTGGCTGAACTTTGTGTTGGTGATGGTAACAATCTCTGTGGTACTGAGAGTCAGGTTGTGGTTCCTTAGTGGGGAGAGCAGAGGTCGTACACCTGGAAAACGTGGGCGAAGTGTGACTGTATTTGCCGCCTTTGTTGTTGTTGTCTTCCTAATGCATTGCCAGCATCTTTCTATTAGTGTTTTTAAGATGTGCATCTCTCCCACAAGACTCTATCCGTGCTGCACACAAAGCAGAAATGACCTTTCTCTGAATCAAAGGCATACTATCTCCAGAATAATCACAATCTTAATACCCTAAAAATGCTTTTTTTAAAAACAAGTCAGGTAGGCAAGAAACAGATCTTTCCTGCATCATTATGTGTTGCTTTTCCTGCTCCCCCTTCCTCGATGCGGTGTGCATAATCGGGTGTCAGTTTCTGATGTGAACATACAGCTGCTGCTTTGGAACCTTGCTGATACCAACTCACCTGTATTTCATCAGGTGTGTGGTGACGGTGGAAATGAGCACCACCGCCACAGTGACCCAACCTCTGCTTTCCTTCCTGGTGGCATTCTGAAATGACATACAGCAGCAGATGTGGCAACATTGGTTGAAGTGGCTCAGGCTTATAACTTAAGTCATTTATGGGTTGGTTTGTGTTGTGGGCTTTTTGGTTTTTGTGGTTTTTTTTTTTTAATCTGTAAAATTTATTTTTAAATTATAGAAGGCTGCAGCAGGAGGTGGATGTGGAGTCCAGCAACAGATGCTACCTGCTACAGAAGGGGCTGGAGCGGGGTTTGAGGACACCAAATGGGGATAAAGAGAAAAACAAGTCCACTCTGAAAGCTTTTGAAGCCATAACCTGTCTCTATCATAAGAGACGTGTTTAGAAACCTGTGTGAGGGCAGCTTTTTCAGCTTCAGATACTGGTGATGGCATAAGATAAAATTAAAAAAAAAGAAAAAAGTGGTGTGAAGCTGTAGTAACTCTAGTAGGAGAAAAAAGTTGAAGCTACAGGGGTGAACAACAGCTGACATATCAAAGTGTAAAGTACATTTTATCTCAGTTCTCAGTCCTTTTGTAAGATATTAATGGATTATTTGAAATGCAAATGAGAGGACGAAATTTTATTGCAAAACCATATTCCCCATCAAACTTTGATGTCTGATTATACAGAAGGAGCTTCTAAATTTTTTTCTGTAGTTTTTAAAATCACCTCAACATATTCTTGAAGGGCCTGCATTTAAGATAAAAGACTTGGTAAGCAAACAGCACTTACTGTTTTAAGTGTAATTTCCTATTCTCCAAAGCATCATGCAGGAGAATCATTGTTTCCTTTTTTTAAGTCGATTGGAAGGAGAGGGCAAGAGGTGAGTAAAGACATTGTGGTTATTTTTGCAGAGACTGTTTTATACAGCCCTTTCTTACCACTTGACATCAACAGTACTTTATTGGAAAACAAACAAACAAAATGAAAACTCTGGAAAGCTCCTGAGCACAGTTGCCTGCATGGCCATTGGGAAATGAAATCTTCCTTCAACTTTCAGCATTTGCACAAAAGGGCAGCAAAGCCATTATGTTAAATACGACTTCCTTTTAGGACCTTTGTAAATTTTGGTTTTATTTTTTTACAGAAAACATTAGTCTACTGTTTTCATGGAATATAAATTACATATTCTCATACATGCTGTACCAATACAGTAATTTCTACCTGGAAAGCATTTACTTTTTTTATCTTCTTTTCCCTCCCCCCAGCTCTGTGTTCTCCTTCCCTTCCCTCTTTTCTCCCTCCATTACCGTCCCCAGTTCCACTTCTTTACAACAGCACAAATGGCAACCAAATTGCAAGAAAGCAGAAAAATATACTTAAATGACATTGTCTCAGGGATACTCTTGATCTCCTTTTATTGCCTTCTGAATGTCTTATCTGTCTGTCCTCTTGCACTCATTATCAATTCAACAAAGTGGCAGAGAATTCAGTGCTCTAATTCAAGCTGGAAATTGTCAAACTGCAAGAAAAGCTTTTTCCTAAGGAAAGAAAGAAGTTATTTGAACAATTCATCAAGAAGAAGGGACAAAGATGTGATAACTTGTGAATAGAATAACATAAACTTCTAAATGTTTTCATCAGAATAAACACTGTTGGCCCATTCTGCTAATCCTGTTTTATTTTAGTTGGGTAATGGCCACTTCACAAAACTCTGGCTTCAAGCCTGGGAGAAAAGTCCCCTAAAACTATTAGTGTGATTTTAAGTTTTTAATTTCATGTGCTTCTAAGTCTTTCATTCTTTAAAATTTTTAGAAATATGAATGGAGAGAATTGTAAAAAGTAAGTGTGGTTAACTTTTTTGGGGTTAGGCCTAATGTGCAGAAGTCCACACCTCAGTTATAATTGGTGGAGGGAGCTACACTTTCAGGGTCTCATTTAGTTCATATAATGAATGTATGAATTTTTAAAGTGCCTGGTTTTGTTGCCTAGAGAAACTTGGATAATTTAAGTCTTAGGTATTTATATAATGTCTAAATTTAGAAATTAATATTCTGCTCTAACTTGACAGCATCCAGTCAAAAAATAGACCTTGGCATCAGTGTAGACAGCTGTATTCAGGCTTCTATGTATTGTGCAACAGCTGCCAAAGAATCAACAAATATTCAGAAGTTAAAGGAATGGGAAAGAGCAAAATGTTGAAAACACTATAGCTCTGATTTTATTTTAAAATAAGAAAAGTCAGTGCTGTGCCCTCACCTGGGATATTATGTTTTGAATGGATTGCTGCATCCCAAAGACATGTTGGAGAAATAAAGTGTTTGAGAGAAAAGATGAGAATGCCAATGGTATGGAG
The DNA here is from genome assembly GCA_027925045.1 of Hypotaenidia okinawae. Lineage (NCBI taxonomy): Eukaryota > Metazoa > Chordata > Aves > Gruiformes > Rallidae > Hypotaenidia > Hypotaenidia okinawae. Next base: position 97,261,847 of record BSDF01000004.1, read on the forward strand.
GAAGCATTTTTGTATGAAAAGAGATTGAAAAGACATGGACTATTTAGGGAGAGATGAATAAGAAGGAAACAGTACAAGTAGCTAAAGCAATGATTACAGTAAAGCAAAGCAGGATGGAAATTTGTATTTTTATCTTTAAAGCATGAGTAGAAGAACAAGGAAACACTGATTGAAACTGGAAGATGAAAATGGAAAACTGATGAAAGAAAAAAATACTTTATTCAGATATTGTGTAATTAACCCATGGCAGACATTTCCCTAAAATGACGTTGAGGCTAGTGTTTCACCAGCTTTGGAAAAAGGGACTGGAAATATGTATGTGGGAACAAACAAAACATCCACAGCAATGGTAACACACAACTTTCACCCCCTCAAAAACAGGAGAGGAGATTTGAGTGTTTTCAAAGCAATTTTAGTGCTCCTAGAAAAGCATGACTTTGGAATGATTTTGGATTTCACAACTACTGAACCAAGTAGAAAATAAAATGTTCAGAGAAGATTTTTTTCAATAGTTAATTTGTTTATGCAAAGTAGATGTACTTTTTGAATCCACCAGATTGGATATTGCTTGGTTATCATGCACTCTCATTTATTCAACTTCATGCAAAATCCAGCATGGCCCTCTATCAGAATGAAGGCATATTTTGGTTGTGATATATTAAGGACAAAATAGCAGCAATATTTCAAAAAGAGTGGGCTAAATCAGTTTCAGTACATTGTCTGGCTGGGAGATGAGCTCAAAGGAATCTCAAAGTAATTCAAGCAGGTTGCAGCCTTTAAATGCTAATTGGGTTTGTCTGCAACGTTATTGATAGAGCCTCTAAGGGAGAGAATGAGAATTCATTATTCTTTATATGAATAACTGAAGGAACAGGACGTGCGTTAAAGGAAGATGAACTTTTTCTTCCTAAAGTCTAGATTTGTCAAACCAATTTCACTCATTTCAATCTTGTTTTTAGTGGTCAATGTAATGTGTTAGATTTTGTTCACTTTGAAGGTCATTAAATATCTGTTTCAACTATCGGGGTGGGTTTTTTGTTAGTTAAGCAGCTAGAACAATTGTGATCTCTTGTTGATTACGCTGGTTGTGGGATGAAACATAGCAAGGCTGTCCACTTTGGTCTATTCCACAGGGATTACATGAAGCCATGTTTCTGAGTTACAAAGAGCTAAGCCTAAAGATTGCTTTAACCTAGGACCTGCCATTAAGGGGCTCCTCGAACCCTCCCCCTGTTTCTTGCTTGGGGATTTCTGTTCTTGTCTCATCACCTACTCTTCTTGGTTGCATTGTGTTGTGCTAGGCAGTTCCCTTTCTCAACTCAAAGTGGAACTGGCTGCACGTAGTTGGCGTGAGAAGGCAACGCAGCAGCTTCCTGCAGTTACTTTGTGGTCCATGATAAAGTGTGAAGAGACCACCTCCAGGAAGCTATGACAGATATGTATGAGAGGTTGCACAATGATTAGAGGTGGTGGGGAGCAATGAAAAAAAGAGGTGCTTGGGACTAAATTGCAGAGGTCTTTGTCCCTAATCTGGGATGCTATTCTGTCTGTGTGCACTTTGCTCCTCTTTCTCAGTGCAGTTTTTTGTGGTCTGATCCTTAATGTTGTTATTCACAGCAAATTTTCATGAAGCTGCTGCAGCTGAGTGTCAAATTGGGTTAGAATGTAACTTGGAAGGAGCAAGGAGGAATCTAAAGCTGGGAGCGATGAGTTGTATTCATTAGTGCATAGCAGCTGTTCTGTTTCCATGTAAAGGGTATGAAAACATCAAACCAGGAGATTAAACTAGGTTTACAGCTGCTTTCTGTTGCTATCAAAGAGACTGCTGTACTGCACTGGTGAATCCCCATAATTTTGAGACTGGTTTGAAAAAGGAAGGCTATTCATCTTCCAGATTTATTTTGTTTAACCTAGGGAAAATGGATGTCATTGAGAAGACTATTATTTTTCTCAGACATACAGTAAAAACTGGAAAGCACCTGTAAAGATTGTGCTGGATACTGTATGTCTGTACCATGGATAGCTGTGCCCCAAACATCCTGGGGACCATTTGCTGAAATAATATTTTTTTCTTTTCAATTTTCGTAATGTTCTTTCTATTTACTCTTCTGATGCAATAGATTTAAAACAAAGGGCTTGTAAGCTATCAGTTATTCAATGATGAAGTGTTGGTTTTGGTGGGGATTTTTTAGCATTCTTTTTTATTGTGGCATTGAAATAAGTGATATGATCTCTTAAACCAACCCAAAAAACATTTCCATGTGCTTGGGCAAAAGTTAGTGCCCTTATCCACAGCACTCTGGACCAGAGCCTGTATGTATTTCTTGGCAGGCTTTCTTAATCTTAAATCTAAACCAGAAGAACAAGAGCAAAAGTTGTATGGAATTTTGCCTGAGTGATTCTGGTTTCCTCCTTGCCACAGCCACTCCCAGCTGCTTTTGCAGGGTCTCTCCAACCATTCTGGCTGTGTTTATTTCTTACATATCTTCATGTTGTTGATACAGGTATGATGATACCTGTCAGGGCACAATGGTCTGGCACAATAGCTCTTTGTGTATTGTGAATCTGTCTTGGCGCCTTATGTTAAATCTCTTAAATCCTTTTTGGGGGGTGGGTGGGCACACAGCAAATAATTCCTGGATTTGCAAGGGTCCTGAAGAGAGGTCTTGTTTCTTAGGACTTCCATGGGATGTAATGCTGGTTATCTCCTTTGAAAATCTGTCCTTGTGTTTCCAGGCCTTATTACAAGTACATTAGACTTAGTGGAAGCCTCTGCTGCTTGAAGTTTCTTTAACCTTCTTGCTGCCAGATGCATAGTTTCTAAAGTAACAGTACTAATTTCCTCCAAACTATTTCATTCTTGCATCGAACTATATTTTATACTCCATTATTAAGTAAAGAGTGATAATAATGTAAGTAAACAAAATGCAGAAATTGTAAATAGTCCTGAATTCAGGTTCAAAGTGATGGAGATTTAAATATACTCACTGTATAAGACATTCTATTTACTTGGTAGATGCCAAATGAAAAGAGTAGATGCATATTTAGATTAAACTTGGTTTGAATTCTGCAAGCACTAACCAATGACAGCTAGATGCATCACAGCTCTTTGTATTAAAGTTGTTGAGAAGTGTGTTCATATGGAGGGGGAGATAATTCGTAGGGTTATAACTCTGTACAAAACCCAAACTGAAACTCATGAGGATACTTGGCAAAGATTTTTCCATGCATATACTGTATTAATCATAGTAAGTCTGTTCTGCCTGATAGGCATTCAGAAGGTGTCTATAATCTGTGTGTGTGTGCTTATATAAATGAAAGCTCTACATCTGTAGCAGATGAAAAGTTTTAGAATGAAGACTTAGGACACATGCTTTCAAAAAAGAGAGTTGAGTTAGAGCAAAATAAAAGGAGGACCTGTGCTTTGAGAGCAGTGTGTCATGGCAAGTGGTTGAGTATTAGGAGATGATGAGTAGTAACATGGTTATCTTAAATTCTTTGTACTCTTCTGTGTATAATAGTGAGAGGTAGCCACAGACTGTGTCCACTTGGTCTGTTAATCCAGCAAAGCGTGTTTTTTTTAAATGATGCCTGTTGCTAATCGCTTTGAATTGAACCCTGCCATATTTTTCAGAGGGGTTCTTTGACCACTTTATTATTAAAGCACTTTGATGTTATCTATATGTCTGCTTCACAATTGTGTTTAGGCATTCTTTTGGTGCCTGTTCAACTATGAGCAGATTTGCAGAGCACACAAAGTGGTCACAGCCAATGTGGAGAAAAACAGGAAAAAATGTCAGTATGATTTTAGAAATAGAAGTAGGGGCAGTAAAAAAGGTATGACTGGTGCAGAATGAAGGCTGATTTCCAAATGACTGGATTTAATATTCTTTGATACTATTTTAAAACAGAAATTGTATGGATGTAAATTTAATGAGAAAGCAGAGTATTACTCTTAGTGATATTGTGAGCAACTTGATGTGGTGAAGGTGTCCCTGCTTACTGCAAGGGGGTTGGACTAGATGACCTTTCAAGGTCCCTTCCAACCTAATACTTTATATGATTCTATGTTGTTACCTTCTTAGTGCCTGGTGTGCTCCAACAATGCAAACTGAATGGAAGTTTGGTTAAAGTAAAATGAAACCTGTTTGTATTTTATTGTTGTCAGCAATGGAGTACTAGTGACTATAGACCTAAAGTTGTATTAATTTCCTTAAAATACAAAAATAACAGTTTGCTTGGGAATAGAAATGACATTTTAAAAAAAATTGCTTTCTTTAGTGGCAAAGTCTTGATAATCAGCAGAAATAGTTTAACAATATGTTCATGGTGGCATTAATGAAAGTGTCAAAATTATTGTTTGTTACCTATGAAATGGTGACCAAAGCTTTCCTTTATCACCTTTGTTTTTGCCTGCAAGTGAGAGGATCCTTATCTTCATTGTTTTTCAAAGGGAGACTCCACTAAGTGTGTAACATTAGGAGAGAGGCTCATTAAGTGAGAATATGATGATGTTTCAAGGGATTCAAAATTAGCCATACATACTTAAAATTACTGTCTGCTCTCCATTATGAACCATATACTGCAATTAATTGGAGAGCCTTTGAGAATATTTCCAGCCATCTGGATATCTACAGAAATAGCTGGATATCTACAAAAATGGTGGAAGAGCTTTATCTCTTCAGGTTGATATAAAAAAAAAAAAGGCAAGCTTGAGTTTAATATTAATTAGGGCTTTAACATCTGTTACTAGAACCAATAGTCCACAAGCATCACAATTTTGAATATCAGATGTTAAAGGTTGGAATGTGTCTAGTTTAGTGTTAGCAGTATACATGTTACTCATCTAGTTAGAATTAATTTTCTAGTGTTTCTGTCTAGTCAATAGACAGAGGCATCTATGGAGGATGATTTGTGCTTATTCCTAAAAATAAATGTCTTGGTGGCAGAAGTTGCCCTTTCAAGTTGCCTACCTCTGCCACGACAGTAGAGAGAAATTAGGTGTTCATTGGTTTAGATTGCTAAGGGTAAGTCAGATTAATTCCAAACTAAGTATCAATGCAGTTCATTTAAAAAAAAAAAAAGTGTGAAGTGGTGAAGGGTCTCTAATAGAAGGTGTAAATCAAGTTGAATATTAGGAATCTTTATAATGAGTGTGGCTTTAAAATTAGTAGGGGATGGGGCAAGGCTGGAAGGCTGGAAGTACTTAAATAAGACATACTGTTATAACTGAAATACTATTATATTTGTTTGTTTGCTTTCCCTTCTCCCACTTAGGTCTAAAACACAAAGAGAGCTATGCAGTATTGTCTTGGCTATTTAACCACTTTTTTAGACTGAATTTTTTATAGCTACTCAAGTGTAGATGATGATGATGATTCTGTGCTGTAAGGGTAATTACCATTTTCTCACCTTAATAAAACTTTTTCTAAAGAAATTGGAGCACTTCTATCTCCATGCTCCTTTCTCAGTGATTTAGCATGTCCCTGGTGTATTTTAATTGTTCATTAACCAGATGCTACCTAGATTAGAAGGGAAAAAGTAATTTACCATGCAACATGACCCAATGCTTGCTTAAAAATGAACTAAATCCGTTCCAAACCATAACAAATAACTTGGGCTTGTCCCTTGGGCCTTCCAATGGAAACTTCATGCAGAGCTTAGAAATGTCATCTCTGTGCCCGTGTGTAGTTTGTACACATGATGTTTTGGATAATGAGGTCTCTTGCCAGTTTTGGATGAAGTTGGCATCATGTTGTAGGGACAAGACATAAGCCATTCCTTCTCTCTCTCTTTTTTTTAAAAGTTTTTTATTTTTTAAAACATGTCCTACAGGAAAAATAAAATACATAGTTTAATAGAGATTCTGTAATGAGATCTGGCTCTCTTCTGCATAGTCCTCCGTTTAGGATTTCATGAATCTTTAAGGCCATGTGAATAGAGCTGGAGCCTCTGGATAAGGTTCATAAAGAGATTGAGAGGCTGTAGAAAGCAGGCTGTAGAAATTATGTGAATTCTTGTAGAATTCACATAAATGCTTCAAAATTTGGTGATTTTGACCAAAGTTAAGCTAAACAATTATGGGCATTGCTGTAGATCATTCTAAGCACGTATTTCTACTCGGATGCTTTCAATATCTTCACAGCTCTGACAGGAGCTAGAACCTCTGATATATGTATGCCTTTGGAGATTATTAGTTGTTGTTGGCTGTTTGGGTTTTTTTAATTATTCTCATTTACTCTCCATAACTGCATGCAGACCACTGGAAATGCCCAGAAAAGACTGAGTGCTAGGGGAAGAGCCTAGATTCAGTTCTTTCCACATGCTCACTTGTATCAGAGTTTTAAATTCTTACAGTACCATTCATAATCTTTAAACTTTATGCCACACAAACCACAGGAAGAGACATGGTACTGACCTGAGAAACCGGTAACACTGGGAAAAATACAAACTAAGTATAATTACCATAAGTCTTGTATGATGACAGTAGTAATAATAACAAAATACAGAGATGGATACCCTCTTGTTATCTGTTTTCTATTAAAAAACATTTGTAGCTTCTGTGCCTGTTTTGCTGTTAAGCCTAGGCAGAAGAGTGACACTGAACTTCATTTTTGTTCTTTGATCATTGCTGAGTGACATAGTCATAATGTTTCAGATTATTCAGCATCTTCTCTCTTGCAGAGCAGGGAAATGCTGCAAAGTTCAAGATCAACCTGTCATGATGGAGAGGGTTCAATTTTGGTGAAATAACTCCACTCATTTTAGCTAACAATATAAAATAAATAGTTATGACTTTTGAAACTGCTGCTATATGTATATACTGGAAAAGCTGAGTTATACTGTAATCTTATGAATACTATTACAAAGCAATGCTTTTCTTCTTGGTGAAGTTCTAATGTCAGCATGCTGTGGCAGTGTTATATGCACATGTTTTTCCTGTACAAAGTCTAACAGATGAGTATATTTTCAATATTTTATTCACAAAGGTGTTCAATAATTTATATGCTACTTTGCATCCAATTGTAAAACTGCTCAATAAGCAAATTAAAGCTTAAGAATGCTGTTGCATTTGTAGAGCAGAATTCTGTTATTACAGTTCTTTTATCTCAAGCCTCTCTCCTTTTTCGATCTATCCTTTCTGCTGCTGCTTCTCTTGTGTGGTGTCCATATCCTTCTGACCATCAGCTTCTGTCCTCCACTATTCATCCTTTCTTCTGTCTACAGCATTTCTATTTCTGTAAAAATATCTCAACCTTCCACAACCTACTCTGATTTGACATTCTATTTGGAGTTGTTAATTTTACAGGAAAATAGAAAATTTGTATCAACTATAATAGTAGGTAGAAGTAAAATTCCTGTTCTCCACTTAACATATTGGCAGATATTTCCTCTTGAGCCATATGCTGAGCAGATGGACATTCAGCCCTGTCTAGAAATGGTGTTTCTTTGCTGCTTGTGGCTTTAAGCAAAATTTCTTTACCATGTTTGCACAAATGTCCAGGATGAAATACTTCCATTAGAATAAAAAAAGGTAAATTATCCCTATATTTGTATATTATTTTTTGTTCCACAGTTTGAGAAACTGACTCTCATGAGGTCAGAGTGAAGAAGCTTAGTGTCTCGGAAGGTTCTGCTTCATTACTTCATTAATTCTGTTCTCAGAATTAATGAAGTAAAGACCATTGATTTTACTGGGGATAGTGCTGTGTCACAATTAACCAGTAACATTAACATACTTTGTTATATGTATGATTTGAGGACAGTTGGAAATCTGAAAGGCATCTAGAAAAATTAAAGTTTGTTATTTCTTTCTCAAATGAGAGTCTGTAGTGAACCCCACTCTATTCAGTGCATGAACTTCTCACAACTACAGTATATTGCAAGGAAGGAGAAGTCATTTTGCTGCAGAAAATATTTCACTGTGTGGGAATGTTAATAAATGTGACTTAATTTTGGTTAAGCTGAGAAAATCAGGAAGGTTCTATTTGTAGGTAAGTCGATGCTAAAATGTATGCACTCCCTAGTGGTAATTGCTTTTTTAAACACACACTTTACTATATCTCAGAGCAGGTAGAGATAACTTCAATAAGGTCCCATTGATATTCTGTTGGGTTTTACTAGTAATCAATATAAAAGGTTGGCAGAAATGTCACTTAATTAGCACATGGCTTTGCATTGGTTTTCTATTTTTTGAGAAAACAAATAGTTCAAAATTTGATCTGAAATCTTTAAATTGTTGACAGTTCCTGACCAGTCTTATGACTGAGAGCTAATTAATCGCATGAAGTCCTGCCAGACCACTGTTACGAGTTAGTCTTTTCCAGTTGTGATGGATTGATTTTTTTTTTTTTTTTAAAAAAATTTTTTTGTTTGTTTTAATTTTTTTCGAAAGACATTTTCAAGGGAGTGCCAGCTGGAGTTGGGAGCAGATGTCTCAGCAGTCATTGAATGGTCAAAGTTGTGGTAAAGGTAACCTGAAGTCTTGAAAGTGAAGCCAGGAATTTTGTAGATCACGGGGAAAGGAAAAAAAGCCAGAAGGGGGTGCAAAGAGGAGGATAAGAAATTTGCTGGAATGAGTATCAGTGGGAGAAGGCTGCATTTGCAGAGGCTGGGAATAGGGAATCTGAAGTAATAGTTCGACTGAGTACTGAACAAAGCTGTATCTTAGATTTGACATGCAGTGCCTGCAAAATGCAGATGCAGGATAACAACGTGCCCGAGTGGGTCTGAACAGTGCCATCTCCTAATACAGAAGCTCTTAAATTGCTGAACTTTGAGTTTTGTTTAATAAAGCATGTATTTTACCAAATAAGCTGAATTTAAGAGAGAATTTAGTTGGTTTAAGCATGTGTACAGTTGAGATTTACAACAAATTAATGAGATCAATTTAAAATTGATTTCAGTTAAACCATTTCAATTTCTCATGCAGGTTGAATTTCAGATGGGTTGACTACTGGAACAAGAGATTAGGGTAATTTTTTTTCCACAATGAAAATTTCCAGGAGGTGGCAGTTATTAGAATCAAACTTCTTACTGATGGTTAAATCAAAAGCTGGAATTTAGCTTTGTTCTGGTTTTGTCTCTTGGCTGAAGAGACTTGCTCGGGGTCACTCTGTGAGTCAATGGCAGAGCTGGAAATAAAACCGAAGAATTATTACTCCCAGTCACAGGCACTAACCACAAGACAATCTTTCTCCTCATTTCCCTTTTAATGGACTGCACTTGCATTTAGCATTCCACACCAGTCAACGGGGGAAATTATTGGCTATAGTTAGACAAGCGGACTAAAGAGTACCTCAGAGTTTATGGATTAAAACAGCTATAAAAATGCTCAGTTTTATTATTCTTATTTATTGTTTGCAAACATGGAAATTCAATAAAAGTTTACAGATAAAGGAGGCCCAGCACAGGACTTAAGTTTCCCATTATTTCTTTTCCGTTCCAAAAGCAATAGGCATTACTTAAAATATTTAGCTGAAAGAAGCTTTTGCCAACATTTTTCTGATATTTATTCTTGGAAAAATATACTAAAATATGGAAGAAGTCATCATGACAAATTATCCTACGTTATCCAATTCCCATTCTGAGCTTCTCTTCTTCACCTAGTAATTGTTACGTGGCTCTCAGCTAAGAATATAAAGCAGGACCTCTTAGTGAAATCAAGACTATGTGTAGTCCTGGGTAATCTATGAAGGGTTTTCTTTCATTGCAAGATCATTTTCACTAGTCTGAATGCCAACTCAGTTCTCCACACTTGGGTCAGCTTCCAAATTTTTCACTTGATTTGTCTTCCTGTCGTTGCCAATCAGTATGAGTGAGTGGTGGGAGTGAGTTGTATTACCAAGTACCATTCAACGTGAACAACCCATAAAAATTAATGGCTATATTTTTCTTTTGGGGATTCCATTAATTTAAATGTGAACTGTATTTGACAGCAAACGTTTACACCATGAATTGAAATAATTGAGAATCGAGATGAAAAGCTACGGTTAGCAGGTTATGAAACTTCAGATGGTTTAACTGCACGAGTTCAGCAAGGACACCACAGCACATCCAGCAGTGGGTAGGACACAAGATAAAGACTGTCGGCTTGGAAACAGTCATAAAATATAAGCGGCAGATCCACACACCTAGCAGAACCTGGCACTGGTTGTAGGGCTGCAGCTAAAGTGTGGGGCAGCCAAGCTCCAGGCAGCAAAGCAGGCTTTGTTTTGCAAATCAACTGCTAATCTTGTAAACCAGCTGCAGAGATGAGCCATACAGCTCACCATGGAGAGCAGAGAATAACCTTCAGGGCGTGCTATAACCAGTTTTAGGGCAAGACTTTGTCATGTTCAGGAACTGCAAATTATCTACTCCCATGCATTCAGGGTGCAGGAGGGGTGCTACATGTATCTAGTTGCAGTGGTGTAAAAACTTCCTCATGCTTCCAGAGGCCATAGGGGCCTGCAGTAGTTGATGTATTCATGTTTAAATGTAGGATCTCTAGTACCTAATCGATGTGGAATGAGCATCTTTGAATGAACCCAGGGTGGTGGAATGGGGAATTGGTGCTAATTATAGAGAAGGTGCAGGTACTGTTAAGAAAGGGTGAATAAATTAGCATGAGCAATAGTCCAGTAGTGCCAGTGCAGAAATGAAACAGGTATTTAGACAATGGCAGGACAAGGGGGATGGATTAAAACTAAAGGAAGGAAGGTTTAGATTAGATATCGGGGGAGGTTTTTAAAGAGAGAGTAGTGAGGGGCTGGAACAGGCTGCCCAGAGAGGGGGTAGGTGCCCCGTCCCTGGAGGTGTTCAAGGCCAGGTTGGGTGGGGCCCTGGGCAACCTTGTGTAGCTCCAGGCCTGAGGTTGGTGTCCCTGCCTGTGGCAGGGGGGTTGGAGCTCTATGATCCTTGGGGTCCCTTCCAACCTATGCCATTCTATGATTGTATGATACCTTAGAATGCTGTTCTTGGGGAACCAGAATTGTATGCAGAAGCATGACATATGCACTGGTATGCCTGGTATTGCTGCCTACGTGAAACCTGAAAAGTGACCAAAATTAGTCTTGTGAGGCAGCGCTGACAGGCACAAGTGTGTCTGTGGGCCTGGAACTACGTGGAGGCTCTTTTCCTTCATTGTGTCCACCCTGTGCTTTTTTGGTTTAAACCACCCTATGTCTTCTCTTTATATTTGTTTGTTTATTATCAAATGATAGAGACTATAATCAACCTTAGTTGTCCAAGAAACAGCAATTTTAAAGGGTTCTCCTCCTTTGTAATTTGCGTGACTCATATACTTGAGTTTTATTCATTTCTTAACACTAAATCCCATCAGAGTGAGGCAAAAAAAAAGCAAGCAAGCAAGCCTCAGACCCTAACACAAACCACAGTCAACAAGTAGCAGAATCCAATAGCAAATTTCAGGCTTCACTTGACTACAAATTAATTCTGCATTCTAACTGTGCTCTCCGGTTCATTAACATTCCAGTTTCTTTTGTGTTTTCTGAGCACTGCATTTAACTCTAACACACCCCAGTTTGCATAACCTCATTCCTCCAGGACATTCCAATAGCAGGCACTGGGCTTAGAGAAATGCAGCTTTTTTTTTTTTCTCCTTAACCTGCCCTCCAACATATTTCTTATCAAAGGAGTTCTGCCATCAGCTTCCATAAGACAGTGTTTCACAGATTGTGCATTAAGCAAAAGTGAATGTGAGTACAGCAGTAAAAATAGGGGGTTCCCCTCTCGCTTTTTTTTTTTTTATTATTTGCAAGCCATTTTGATCATTCAGAACTCTTAAAGGTCATTAATATTGTTGTGCTACTCTTTAGTCTCAGTAGAGAGCTTTAACCTATTAAATAGACCCAAGGAGGCTGGGAACCCTTCTGTGATAGCAGCAATACCAGGCTTGTTTTTCAAGATTCCACTCACCTTCTCCGCCCCTTAGGAAGGTGTAATTTGTAACTAGTAATCTGCAAATAACATGAAGAATTGTTTTTAATGCGAAAATGGGTATGGTAAAGTTTACTGAATGTGAAATCATCGTGCATTCTTGTTATATAAAGTACAAATGACGTAAACTGTCAAGCTTTGAGTTTGCAAGCTGATCAACTGGAGTAAGAGAAATCTCCTAATCTCCAGGTGCACGAGGTTTTATGCATTCCTCTAAAGCATTAGACCACAGCTGGAAACAGATGAGGATGATCTGTAGCACTTAGTGTAACAATTCCCAGAAAAATATGCATTTAGCGTTTTCAGCCATGAAACAAGTACATTTAATTAATGGATTTCTGGTTGTTTTTTCTTGGACAAATAGTATTCCAAAAATTAAATATTTGGCAGAGTGCAATATAAAGCGAGACACAGATTATTTTGTTGTTGTTATCCTTTAATAAAAGGTGAGGGATACAATGTAATTATTTCACTCTGTTCTGCTTCATGCATGTCAGTCATAAATCCATAATAGAAATTGTCGTGTGACTCCTGTCACCTTTGCAAGCTGCTCTATAGTCAAATTTTCAGGGATTCAGAGCTGACTTCAGAGCCCTGCTCCTGGGATTAGTTCTGGCTTTCATATGGTGGTTGTGTAATGTGCAATATATAAACTAAGCATGCAGTATGATCTAGTTTCTTCCACTCCCCACAGAGTACCTGGAGTACAAGGCCATAGGAGCAGTCCACTCTGCCTGTAGATACCCTCAGCCCTTTAATGTGCAGCCATGAAGTGCATCTTCACCAGGCTTCCCTGTTGTCCAGTGGACCGTCACTCTGAGTTGTTTTCCTCCCACTAGATGCTTAATTGAAATGTTAAAAGGGGTTCAGGATCTTGCCTCAGTAGTAGCTCTCTGTCAAACATATTTACAGGTAAACTACCCATAGGATGTACATACACACATTCCCTCTCAACCCAGTGAAATCCACAACAAATTCTCTCCAACTTTAGGACAGCATCTAGAATCAGATGGAGGAAGACTTGCTTCTCTGAGGTGCATGATAGGTGGCTTTGAGTTTCTTCTATCCAAGGGAAGACCCAGATCCCACGTCTTCCATTTCTGGTTATATATGCTAACCCACAGGAGACTCTGTGAGTGATTACTGTCACATGCAATCAGATAGGGCTCATAGATATGAGTCCTACTTCCAGGCACCTGGATCTCAAGTGGGGGAGCCACTAAGCCCTTACTCCAGTGTCTTTCCTTCAGAGCATGGCAGGAATTTGGAGATAACCCTATTGTCTAGCTCTAGGTTTCTTCTTAGATCATAAGGTTGGGAAAGACCTCCAAGATCATCTAGTCCAAACGTCCCCCTGACACCTTTATTACTTACTAAACCATGTCCCCAAATACCTCATCCAACCTTAAACACCCTGAGGGACAGTGACTCTGCCACCTCCCTGGGCAAACCATTCCAATGTTTTGCCAACTTCAGGGCTTTCTAGGTCATTCTTTGGAACCTAATGATTTGCCTTTTTTTTTCTATTTTAAGAGATACAGTTTTCTTGGTTAAAAGTAAAACAGGAGTGTGTGTATGTTACTGCTGTCTTCTGCAAACCGGTTACATAGCAGCAAGTCACAAACTCAGGCTAGGCAGGTTTCTGACACATCCTAGACCCCTTCAGCTCCTCCACTAAAGCTGTTCTCTTTCCTGCTTTGCACTCCTCCTTCCCATTCTGTATGAAGTGAGTGCAAGCGGGGTTGATTGCACCCACAGAAGATTACTGATCACTTCTGGCAGCTTGGTATTAATATAGCCATCACAACATCAAATCCTGGTTCTGTGAAAAGGAGATGCAACTTTTTAAAGCTCTTAGCCTGGAAGACACAATTTACTTGCAAATAGGGGTATTTCTGCTATAAATAAAATTTCCTTTCCCTGATATTGAACTGAAGACAAGTCACCTAGTGGGTTTTATTTGCAGTTATTAATCTGTAGTAAACTGTGTGACTTGAGCATGTTACATATCTATGCAATACATAGGTTACTCAAGACAATGTGCCAGACGTTATTCAAGTGAATGGAATGATCATGTTTGCATGATCTTTTTTTCCTCTCACCGTAAGCATTGCCAGTTGCAAGCAGCAATGTTGATATGCTGCTATGCCATTTAATATTGTTAAAACTTGCTGGATTTGTGAATAGTACAGGTTTTCCAGAGTTCTTTTTTTCTTCACCTGGAGAAGTGATGATACGATAACATCAGGAGATGTTACAGGAGCATTTAGGCTGATGTAGTATGATTTGCCTTGCTATAAATTAGAGCGTGTTAAACATTCTCTGTCGAGCATGCCAGGTAGGTGGCTTGCTGAGGAAGGAGGTCCTGAAGTAGGAAATGAAAACCTGTCTGTTCCTTCTTATGATGTCCCCAGTTTGGTAACTTAAACTTGTAAGGAACTGGATAGTTTGGGGGTTTTGGTGTTTGGTTTTTGAATAATGGGGAAATGACACACCTCACTGTATTTTGTAGTAACACAATTCCCCTGACATCTTCTTAGTGCAGCTCTTTTACCCATCTTGTAAATAGAGCGAAGTGAGCACTGTCTCTCTCATGAATGATAAGGGATTACAACTGATGCAAAACATCACCTCAGCTACTTCTGTGCTAATTACACCTCTGTTCAAAGCCATGGTGTGATAACAGCTGTTTTTGGTTTGTGGTAAGCAGAAAATACACATACGATCTCATATCTTCAGTACTAATACTTTGAATGAAGTAGTTTAGGAAAAATCATAATAATTTAGAACTCAATAAGATCAATCCATTAAAAAATTCAACAAATAATTTGCTACAGCATGCTGGAACCCACACCACTGAAAATTGGGTAGGTTTTTGAGTGTTACATTTTTATTATTCTTAAATAAGTGAAATATTTGAAGAAGGTCATTTTGTCTAACTTAAAATGTCACAACCGTATATCAGAGAAGAAAATTATTTGGGATTAAGAAGCCCAGGTATTTTAGGTTGCATGAAAATTGATTAAACTAAGAATTAAAAAATGTTCTTCATTTTAAATTAATAGCTGATATACCCATTTCACACAGGACTTTAGCAATTCAGTGAGATTTATTACACACTTGACTTCAGTTCCTGGAAAAATACTGGAAGAAGTCACTAAAAGTACCTGTAGGCACCCAGAAGAATGAAGGCAATGAGGGACAGTAAACATACATTTGCCAAGAGTAAAATGTGTCAAACCAATTTAATTTTCATCACTCATAAAAATAACAAGTCTTGTGGGTAAAGGACAGGCAGTAGACGTCATGTATTTTGACTTCAGCAGAAGAAATTATTGTAGGTGGATAGAAAACTGGTGTAAAAGCTATAATAGGGCAATGTTATTAATATTTCACTGTCAAAAAGAAGAGTGTGTCAAGAATGTGCTTATTAAATCTCTAGATGACACCAACCTGAGAAGTACTGTAAGTACTTGGAAAACAGTGTTGCTGAAGATCAGGAAAAAATGGTACATAGGGAGAGGTACCTGGGAAAGGTGATGGTGTTGTAATAAGTAAAGAACACCTTAGTTTTGCTAAAGTGTAAAATTTGTGGCTGAATTGAAAAACATGGCAGATGACTAAACTTGCGATTTTTCCTGATGATTACAATTGAATAAGATTTGATTTTCAGTATTCATGTTGGCACTTAAGGTGTGATATTTTTAGCTAGTCGTTTGGGAGAAGGAGCATGTGCAAATGAAAAGGGATGCAAGATCTGTTAGAGAAAAGTGCAAATCTTTGATACCAAACTTTAAAGCTATTTCGTATCACAACTGCCCAAAACTTCAATTTCAGCATTGAAACGGATACCTCTACTGTACCCAGCCACAAGATTTTCTTACATTAAGTGATACCTGATCATTTCAGTGGTCAAAATACAATGTATTGGACAATTTGAAAATATCAGAATAGAAGTTCTGTAGTGAGGAAACTTTAATCTCTTTGTTAAAATGAGCAAGGATATGTTCTTGGTGAAAGTAGTTTAGCATCATATTTGAATATTATTGTTAAAAGGATGTTACCTGCTTTGTTACTTTATATCATGTATTGCCTATGATAGAGGTATATTAACATCTGTATGTACATCTTAATACACTGTCTACACATGTATCTCTATATGCGTGTTAACTATACCTGAAAGCCTTCATTTTGCAAAAAGCTTAACCTTAAACCCTCCTTTAGGAAGCTATGATAATTTAAAGAAAATTATTTACTTACATTCGTAAAAGAAATTTGGAAGGAGTGGATTTCAGATCCCAATTCCCTTAGTAACATTGTGGTAACCTCACTGAAGAAACTCATTTATGTGTAGGAACACTGACTTTAAGTAAAGGATTGCTGAACATCTTTTCATCGTATCAAAATTATCTGGTTTAAGTGATCAAATCTCAGCAAAATAAATGCTCACAAAATTTGTTTAACTTCAAAATAGCTATGAAAAATATATACCTGTATTTAAATATACAAATCTACTGTTTGGTTACCACATAACATTCCATTTGTTGTGTTTTCAGACAATGCATTTTTAATATTGATCTCTTTAATATGTTTTACCATCTTTTTCTTAATAAGATTGTTCTATCTTCACTGAAAATATATTTTCTTTAACAAGATTAATATTTAATGTGCTCTTGGCATGAATTAATTTTTAATAAACCATTAATAAATCAGGTCTCTATGGATTTCTTCCCCCTAAAAATCAAGCCTCTTCCAGCAAGAGGTTTCTGATAGACCCTGGCATTTGAATTTATTGTAGCATTTTCAACATTATTCATAAGAAGAGTAAAGGAAAAAGTCTGGTTTGTCAGACTACAGATGATTTTTTTTTCTCCCTTTGATACATTTATGAGACAGTGTGAAATTTGCTAGAGAAACTAATTCTTTTAAGCTGTGGTGATGCCCGAGTTGTTAAACCTTGTGTTCTAATTTCCTAGCAGAAATTAGCAAAACCACAAATTTTTATCTATTTATTTATCTGTCAGAATGTTTGTGTTGTACTCAACTGGACTGTGGGGTTTTTTTTCCTAACTTTTTTTTTTTTGGGGGGGAATGTTATTGGTTTTGGGTGTTCTTTTGTTGATGTTGGTTTTGTTTCTGTGTTTTGATTTTATTTATTTTTTCTTAAGGAAGCGCTACTTAATTCTTCAGTTGGTAATGAGCTATTGTGACTTTTTTTCCATTGATACTTCAAAGATCTGAGTTTCAGATATGATATGGTCTGACTATGAAAGTGGGAGTTGTACTGAAAAACTTGAAAACATACCTTGGTAAACTACTAACCTAGCCTTTTGCCCATTTTTACAACACTTACAAAGGAGAGGGTGTAAATATATTGGTGGTTGATTTACTATTGTCAGTGATCAGTCTTCAAGACTGATAAAATAAAGATGCCCTGAGTTTCATGTGAACTCTGTGGAAAAAGGTGCGTGTTCCAGCTCTCAACAGGTGGATGAAAAGAGTGTATCTGGGTTACTTTTATTGCGCTGACTATAGAGTTGGGAAAAGGTGGACAAGCTCTTGGGCTTAGTTCAAAACAGATTTCTTTACTTATTTATTGTCAGGGTTTAGTTATTTTGATGTCAGGTTAACCATTTGGGAGACGGTAATCTGGTCCTTGCAGGATGGAGTGGAGAGGACTGAGTTGTTCTCCCACAGGAGAAAGAGACAAAGGCTGTCAAAATGTAAGCTGTACTTTTAAAAGAAAGTGACTTCTATACATGTTGTTCTGTGTAAATTAAGGAAATCTTGAGAGCGGGCTTTATCTGCTCACAGGTACACAATGTTTATACTGGAGGCCTTTTGTTGATGTCTGGTGGGTTACTGCACCATCAGTGACTTGAAGTTGAAGTTGTTTAACCTCTTGCATGTAGCTGGTTGTTTTGTGGATACTGTTTTGAGTAGAAGAGAAAGTCATCAAGCAGAAAGCCTCTCTTGGATCATTTTGTGCAACTGGAGCTCAGTTTCAATATTAAGTTGATGCAAGTTTTGTAGGTGTTTGCTTAAAACTTAGAGTAAAATTAGTTTGCTCTGAGTTTTAGACTCTGTAATACAGACAGAAGTGAGTACAAAGTGGTCAGGATCTACCCTGAGGCAAGAAAAACCCTCAGTTCTACTTAAAAATAAATGATTTTAATAACTTTTTGAAGGACTAAGGCCTCACTGCCTCACTCCAGCATAACATCAAGTCAGTAGCTCAACTCCAGCTGTGCTACCACTTCTCTTGAGTTACGTGGGGCTACTTCAGGTAGTTTCCATTGGTTGTGCTGCACAGGATCAGGCCATATGTAAACTTGGATTTGCTGACTTTACTGCTCCAAAGGTGTGGCTTTTGGTTGTGAGTTTGTTTTGGGGTTTTTTTGTTGTTCATTGGTTGGTTGTTTTTTTTAAATTAACTGTGTGCTATTAATGAACTGGAGGTGAACCTGAATTAACTTCAGCATTTTGAAGGAACCGTAGCAGAGGAACTAGTGTGTGCATATGGCAATACACACACTCCTATATTGTGCAAAACAAATGTGATTGTTTCTTCCTCCATTGCATTAGGGAGTCAGAGTCCTCCTCATTTCTTCCTCCTGTATTATGGTGACAGAGTTCGGACCTTTGTCATGGGCTCTGTGTTGCTCTGTGTGCAGAATTCAAAGACAAGGCACATTCCTGACCTGTTTTGTGTTTGAAGATGTTCTTAGTCTGAGCCATTAATTTAAGTGGAAACTTGTATTTATTTTTGTTAAATTGGAGCTAAAGAGTTTTAGAAGAGACTTCAAAGGGAAATGGATAAAACAGCCTGAAGAAGTTATAATTGGCCTGGATTTATAAACCATGCAGCTATATATATCTTGTGGTTACTTCCATTAAAGGTTGTTAGCTTCATGCTTCAAAGGTGCTGACAGTCTTTACTGTGGCACAGTTTGAATAGGCGTGCAAACATGCAAATGCAATCCAAGATAACCTCTTACTAACAGTTGATGACAGGTCAGGTGACAGAGGCAGCCATGCAGGGCTAAACCGAAGTCTGGAGAGGATTCCTACCCCTTTATTTGTATAGATTTTTGTTGCTGCTACATCACAGAGGAATAAAGGGGAACAACAACCACGAGCACTCCCTTGTAATGTGGTTCTGGGACCATTAACATCCTGTCTTTTGTAATCAGCCTTTCAAAGCAATTACTGATGCTTTGTACCTTACAATATACCAATGTTTATTGTTTTCTAACTTTCCTTGCTCTGCCTGTACTAGTTCTATACATCCTGAAGTAAGAAATCTTAAGTAGTTTCTACACACTTTTGTTTCAGTAGAAGCAGTGTTGTGGTTTTGTTTTTTTTTTCTTTTAAGTTTTAAAGGAATCCATCACTCCAGCAATCCAGTAATTTCAGAATATTACCATTATGTTAAATGTGGAGTTTGTTGTCACTGAAGGAAATTAAAAATACCACAAATAGATAACATTAAAAGTTGGGGGGGTGTTTGAAGTGGGATTTTTTTATGTGTATGTGTGTGTTGGGTTGTTTTTTTCTTGGAGGTGTGGGGGTTTTTTTGGGGGGGACTGTTTTGGTTTAGTTTGGGTTTTTTGAGAGAGTTAGGGCTTGTGGGGTTTTCTGTAATTTACCTACGTTTCAGACTGTGCTTGTTGAATGTGATCACTGTTTTGTGTGTATGGGTGCATGGAGCTGGGTAGTTTTATGTATTGGTAAATTAACAGTCTGTGTTCCTGTGGTTTATCTAAGGAATGAGTAAGCATTCTTGCAACAATGTTTTTAGGCATACAAGGTAAGGGTTAACATTGAGTGAGGCCATATATTTTCAAAGGACTTCTAGTAAGGTGATGTCAGTTCTGATGACATAAATTAATCTAATACATTGGGTGAAATAGAAAATAGTCTCCTGGAGGGATTTGCTAAATATTAGCATTAACTTTAAGAATATATATGCATAATGATTGATATTTTAAAATATTGTAAATTATTATAAATTCACATGGACCATATAACATGTAAAAACATATCAAATATCCTATAGAGAAAACTTCAACTTTCAGAGTCCTTTAAGTATATGGTCTCTATAACTGTGAGTGAAAGAACTATTGTGAACGATGGCAAGAACCAAAACCAGGATTGTGAAAAAAGTATTTCATCAGGCTACCATACGTTGCAGTATTTACACTTGTTAAGTTTTGGGAGTACAATAACCACATGCGTAGATCTTTTACCTAGCCCAAAATAAAAGTGCAGTGGTTGCCACAGCAGGGTGCTTAATGGAAACAAGGACAAGTGCAGAAAGTTGAGGACCAGGGCTGAGCTCTAACACCTAGCATTCAATCTCCTTGTCTCTGACATAGAAGCTGTACTGTGAGGTGCACCACAGGAGGGCTAAGGAAATAGAAAGAGCAGAATGTCCCAAGCGAAAATTGAACATGTTGGGCAGGAGCAGTTGCTGAAGTACATGTTCATTTTTCAGTTCCTTTGCAGAGTCTTAAGTGGGGATAAAAAGTGAGGAAAAGAAATCTAAAATCAGTTTTCTTCTAACTGTAGTTTGGAGGAATCTTCTGAAGATAATACTGTCTTTGTGAGTAGAACATTTGCCTTAGGAGATGGAGACCTGTTCAGTGGTGGTGTTAGCACAACAGTGCTGTGACTCCACTCCTGCTGAAATTGCCATTGTGCAGAGTGTAGAAGAAGCAAGAGAGAAAGTGAGGAGAAAAGAAAACCCAGGAGGGTTATGAATCCTTGTGACTCAGCTTCTGTATTAAGGATTGACTGTTTATTATAAAGTATAGGAGTGCTCTTGTAAACAGGGATGCATAATCCCTGCTCCATTCTCCCCATAGGTAATCTTATAGCTAGAGCCACTTTGATAGCAGACATTTGAATCCTTTCAGGTAGAGAAAGACATTGGACTTCAGTCTCCAGCTGTGTCACAGCTGCATTTTGTTCAAGTTTTTATGCTGGCAGTGAATGAAACTAGTACTTCAGGAACACCTACCAGCCTAAGGCTCCAAAGATGTATAGACCAGAAAAAGTATTTATTTTTTGGAAACTGGCTGGTCTTCACTGCCATGATACTTACCCAGCAGAACCCTAGTGGAAAGGGCAAACATAATACCATCTGTACAACAAGGGAAGGAGGAAAAATCTTAGCATGACAAGGTTGTCAGCTTAACTCATTTTTGTTAGAAAAGCATTGAAACAAGTAAATTCCTTCTAAACAACCAGAAGACTACAATGATGCATTAATAACTGTAATCAAGAAGTCAAGATTAATCAAGGAAAAGAAGCCACATTAATTTAATTCCCTATTCTGACAGTTTAACAGTTCTAGTAGATAAAAGAAAAGCAGTGGATGTCTGTATATATATACATTGGAAAATCTGTCAGAATGGATGGATACATCAGGTGGGACTTTTCAGGAGTCTGACTTCAGCCCGATTATTATCCTGTATTTTCATTAAATACTTTAGATGGAGGATTGCAGTTGTTGAGTGACAACAACATGAGAAAATGTACAAAGATGTTTGGAAGGCAAAACCTGAATGCTGTAAATATAAATATCATTCTAGTTGTCCTGTTACTGAAACACTAAGAAAAAATGAAATAAGCTTAGCTGGGTTGCTGTGTAGAAAGGACAGATTTAAACTTCTATATTTAGATAGGAATAATTAACTGTACAAGCACAGGATGGATAATGACTCTTCAGGCATCAGCAATCCAAGAACAAATGTGGGTTAACAGTCAATTTTAACTTGAACTTAGGTAAATACTGTCTTGTCAATGATGTCAAACACCATCTGGAGTGTGTGACAGGAACATTGTGTTAAACAGCAGAAGAAATTATTTAGTCCTCCTTAAACCTCATAAGGTCAAAAAGGATATGGCCCAATTTCAGAGAGTTCAGAGAAAAATAGTGAGAGCCCTCAGAAATCTGTTTCAAAAAAGAACAGAAAACCAACAAAAAAACCTCTGAAGAAAAGGTTAAAGGAACTAGATTGTTTTGAATACAGAGAAGAGTAAGACTAAGGTGTTGTGATAACAGCTTTCAAATATATAAAAGGCTGTTGCAAAGAACCAGATAATACATTCAGAGTCTTTCACTGGGAGATCAGTGAAAAACAGACTTGAATTGCAGCAAGGAGGATTGAGGTTGTACATCAGAAGAAAAATTCTAGCAGTAAGAATGGTGAAGCTTTGGAATGGGTAGCCTAGAGTGCAAGGTTTCCATTATTTCAGGTTTCAAGAACTTGTACCTGGTATTTGGGGAATACGGCAGGAGCATGGGGAGCGCCTTGACCGAGGGTCTGAGGCATGAAGTAACATCTATAAACTTTATGTTGGAGTTTTGAAACAATGCATTTGTAACTGCATGTTTGTTGTATGATACTGATACATGAAAATACTAGAATGCAATGCAGTTAAATATGCATTGAACTTGAGAAGAGGAATGCAACTCATTTCCTTGCTTTCTATCTTTTAGTCTATCAAAGGTGAAGTAGAGAACAAAACTGAACTGCTTTTCCTAGAGATTTGCTCCTCCTAAAATGCTGGTTCAGCACTCAGCAACTCAGATCATGACATTTCCACTGGAGAGCTGTAGTTCTGTCCTAACCCTGTCCTAACAGCACCACCGGGCCCAATGATTCTCAGCCAGTGCTTGTTACTGACTTTGATTTTGCAAAACCTGACAGCAAAGGTCCTGAAAATTCCAGCCTTTGTTATAGTCATGTTTCTGCGTCTCTGAACTTCTTTAGCAGACACTGAGCTTTTTTTTCCTTTTCCTCTCTTGCTGTGTAACCCTGGTTGGGTTCATACCAAATGGTGTTCTTAAACATCAGCTCCAAAGCTACCTCTCTTCTGGTCCTTCTTTTGTTGGGAAAATAGATCTTTTCTGGTTTTGTTTTTAAACAAAAGAGCTTCACTTCAGGTCAGACTGTTTATCTGAAAGGCACTTCAGAGATAAAAAGAAGAATGCAGTATTTATCTTGCAGTAACAGCAACATCCAGCAAATAATGCAGCCATCTCCCTTGGCTCTTGTGCCTGACACACAAACAAACCAGCTGTAGAGAGCAGTTCATGTTGCTATAGAGTCACAATTTCAGCACTGCCTATTAAAGAACATCTACATGGCAAATTTATTCTTGTTTGCCTCCCTCAGATGGAAAAAAGACCTAGCTGTTTTTCAGTCACAAAAGTTCTCGGTCCCAACAGATGGTAGACCTGTCATGTCTTTTCTCATTAAGTGAAAATTGGACATTCATCAGCACTTGGGTTTGGGTACAAAATTTGATAACTCTTTCATTGTTAAAGCCATTCAAGGTGGTAGATTCAGCATATTCATAAAATATTTTAGTGCAGTGAATAAAATGAAAAAAGGGCAATAAGAAGACATCACTAATTTCAGTATTTAGCCACAAAATTAACTATTCGCCTACTTATATATTAGTATAGATCCAAAATAGAAGGGGTTTTTTCTTCTAATCTAACACTGACTTTATTTTTAAACCCAGAATGATTTTCTCACATTTCTTATCTTCTAAATACTTACCTCAAAATTCAATTTGTCACTAGCTTAGCTACTGCTGTTTACATTGTAATCTGTGACAGAATTGCTAGGACAACCTGGGCTGCTCAGAAGTAACTCGAAGGGCAAGAAGGAGCTGGATGGGTGCTGCTTCAATGAGTTTCTGATTTTTGAACTGATCCGTAGCGTGTAGCTGAGCCTCTACCACGATACCATCCAGTGGTGACATTTCAAGGCACTGAAATTAGTCTAGGATAAATACCTTGAGTCTTTTGGCAAATATAATCTTTCTTTGCTCAGGGAAGGTGAAAAAAGCAGTGGGAAATATTTATTTCTTCCCTGTAATTAACAATGGATCTTTTGCTGAAATTGGTCTTTATTTTTTTCTTTTTTTCCAAAATATGGCACACTTTGATTCTTAGCTGACACTGTTCATTTGAGGCTTTGTGACTATCTGTGACTCTTTTGACTTTTTCTAAATTCCAGAATAAACATTGCTTTTCAAGATACTCAGGCCTTTTCATCATTATGCAAAATTCTGTTTAGTCTCAGAATCAAGAGTTCCTGGTCACTGGGTATGGGAATCTGGAATTATGTTATTCAGACTATGCTGGCAGTAATCTTAAACAGAAATATATTTCACATCTCATTTATGACAAAGCACATGTAAAAGAGAAATTGGAATGTGTGTAATCTGTGAGGGACTGAGATCCAAGCTGTTCTCCACACATAGAACTGAGATATGAATGTTTGCTTCCCATACAGCAAATGTGTGCCCTAATTTCTGTGTATTGGGTGGTCTGCCTTGAATGAGGCCTTAACTTTGGGAAGATCTTGGGTAGTCAGATCTGTAATAAAAAGTTTCTTGCCCAGCACAAGTTCAGGGTCATAGGTGCTCTTGGCAATGATCATGGAACAGTTCAGGTAGGATGGGACCTCTGGAGGTCATCTTGTTTATCCCTCCTGCTCAGGCAGGGCTACCTAGTGCTGGTTGCCCAGGACTGTGTCCGGACATTTTTTTAATATCTCCAAGGATGGAGACTCCACAGCTTCTCTGGCCACCTGTGCCAGTGCTTGATCACCCTTACAGTTAGAAAGTGTCTCCTGATGTTCAGAGGGAAACTTCTGTGGTTCAGTGTGTGCTCACTATTTCTGTTTGGGTCACTGGGCGTCCCAGAAAAGGGCCTGGTTCTGCCGTCTTTGCATCCTCCCTTCAGGTATTTATGTACATTGATAAGATTTTGCTGAGCCTTCTCTTCTCCAGGCTGAGCAGTCCCATTTATAACACCAGTTTTATGCTGTATCTTAGTAAATATTACTGTCTTCATGAAAACTCACTGTTTTCTGTTTATGTCACACTGTTTATTGACCTGAAAGCAGTTGTACCTAGAAAAAATCATTGAAAGCAGTTGGCTTGACATACTCGTGAAGTCAGGGTCAAGTGCTATGTGTTTGAATAAATATAAACATGATTTAACATATGAAGCTGTGTTTCTGGTGGTGACAAGCTTCTGAGTAATTCAGCTTGACTTTGAGGTAGCCAATTGAGTTTGGCGTGAAGGAACAGTAAATACTTGTGAAAATCTCTGAAAGAGAATGTCATCAGTTATGAAATTTTGCAGTCATATTTATAATGCAAATTTCACTAAATATGTGTACTTTGGGTTAGGCAGGAATGTGCTTTTATTGTTGAGACAGATTTATCCTATGCTACAGGGAAATCCCTTTATTTTATCACAGGTTTTCTTCTGTGGTAACAAGGTATTATCAATCACATTACGATGGCATCAGATTTTGTTTTCTTCTGGGGAACAAATGCTCTTGCAGCAGCAGATCTTTTTCAGTGTGGTGTTCGCAAGGTAAAGCCTTGAGATACCCTCCTCTTACTGTGAAAGTTTGAATTATTAGATCTTGTTATGGCTTCAGCTTAGAGAAAGTTGTGTTAAAATTAAGCAGTGTTGGTAAAGCTGGTCACTTGGTTAAAGAATTCACTCTTGTATCTCTAACATCTCTAAAACTGCAAAACCCAAACTTTTTTGGTTTTGACTTTAAAGATTAAAGGTGACTTATGGGGTTGTTAGAAGTGGATTTCACTTAAAGCTTTGAAGAAAATCCTTGTCTACTAGTCAAAGACGACACAAAGCTGTAATTCTTTCTCTGATGAAGTCTACCACTGTGAGATTTGACACTTGAGACCCCATTGTATTCTGTGCACACGTGGTGGATCTTTGATAAGAATATGTGCTGCGCACTCATCTGGCTTTGTGCGTGTTTATGTGTGGTTATTTTAGAGGAGATGTGACAACTCTATCCATTCTTGCTGTCAGTGTTCTCAGGGTAAATAATAGAAAAATCTTCTGAAAGTTTTATTGTATAAATTAAATTGCAGGTAAAGAGGAACTTAGTGGGCTGTTACTACAGCAGATATAAAATTTATTTTCAGTTGGCAGTAACATTAAGAAATATGTATGCATAGTCTTTGGAGAGTTTTATAAAGTTATCCTTAATGCAGTGTTACCTTTCTTCTCTAATGCTTTTGTAATAAAGATGCAGAACTCATTTTGAGCACTTGATCTGTGGCAGTTAATCATGAAAATTAACTAAATGTAGCTTGGTCGGATACTTCATAGGAATACTAAAGAAAATCTTCTGCAGACTGGATGGAAACTGATTAATACTTTATTCTGACTTTGCCTTACCTGACCAGTGTTACTGGTGGGAAGATATAATCTCTTTAACCTGAAGATTTTCACTGAGACTTTTTCTTCTTGTTCCTTTTTAAAAAGAAGTTAAAAAGGCAGTATTCTGAGGCCAGCATTATCTCAAATGATTCTTGTATGGCGTGTACTTAAAAAACCTCAAAATAATGCCAAAGTGCAGTCTTGTGCTTCTGGCTTATCTTAATGTTTTCTTCTGTCAGACTCATTGGCAAGTATTTTATTTCTTCTCCTTTCTTAACGACTGTTTCCTGCTGGCCTAAGGTACAACTTCAATTAAAAGGAGTGCGTTGGAGAGAAATCAAAGGCTCTGAAGTTCCCTACAGGTATGAGAGTATTGCCACTTGTATGACATCACGTCTGTAAAATGTGTGCAGGAATTTGGATACGATGTGATTTTGAGGATCTGAGTCCATGATGGCAAGCTATTTAGGCCATAGCTCTTTAGCTGGGTTCAAGGCACATCATACTGAACAGTGACCATCTTTACAGCTGGGTTAGGAGAAAGGGAAATTTATCGCTACGCCAGTGGGGTGTTTTAGGACTTGGTAGTTGATGGATTTTCTGTTGGGCAATTAGTAAGAGAAGATTGCAGAGGGATGAGGGAGAAGGAAGATTGGAATTGCAGGAGTGTTCAGACCCTGAGCATAGCCAAATCATTTTTTGGAGAAATGAGAATGGATCAGGTAACTGGGTGGCAGGTGTGTAACAGCTGCTGCTGTGAGGCTGTCGGAGTTGTGGAGAGGAGGAAAGGTGCTAGAGCCATACCACGTGTATGCTTTGAATGCTCAACACAAATAGAGCATGCGACTGAGGATATAGCACTTCTCCAGTCCTGGCAGGTCAACAATAAATCTTTCCTGTGTATCTTGCAAGTGTTTTTTCTGTGTTGTTATCGGGATTCCTAAGTGTCCACCCTCAC
The DNA here is from genome assembly GCA_027925045.1 of Hypotaenidia okinawae. Lineage (NCBI taxonomy): Eukaryota > Metazoa > Chordata > Aves > Gruiformes > Rallidae > Hypotaenidia > Hypotaenidia okinawae. The sequence continues at coordinate 97,288,978 of BSDF01000004.1, forward strand.
TCACAGTCTCTCTCTCAGCTGCAGTTATCTATCCTGGTGATGGTGTTACTTAAAAGCCTGAGAAGCCAATGTACTAAGACCTTATCAGCATTTAGTGCCAGCAATTAAATAAAAGGCAGTACCCCAATATTTCCTCCTGTTTCAAACTCAGTTCCTTTTTTCTTTGGCATCAGGGAAAGATTTGCATATCTTTGATTTCATCTGGCCCAGTAAGTGGGATAAGAGGGACACCTAGACTGACAGCCTGCAATTTAAAAAAAAAACACTTTAATGGTAATACTCTTGAATGAGGAAAAATCACTACTACCTCCATTACTATTCAATGAACTTGAGAATTAAATGGTAGGTTTTGGTTACCTTTAGTTCACCTTGAAGTTCATGACTTCGTGCAAAAGTTGGGATCTCTTGCGGTACAATAAAAAAAGTCCAGTATGTCACAAGTTAGGTGACACATTTGCTGCTAGAAACCTGCATTTTTGGGGGTCTTTTTTTTTTTAAACATTTTTCAAGTAGCACAATGTTATTAGTTTATGAAAAGAAATATCAAGATGGAATTGGCTATGATTTATGAGGATAGTAACAGGAGGTAGTTTTCAAGAAACTGATCCAGATGATTTAAACTTCATATGAAGACAAATTTTAACAGGTTGTGACTTTCACGTCTAGAGGTTCCTGGCTTGAAACTAGCGCCTTATTCTATAATATTATAGAATCATTTAGGTTGGAAAGGATCTTTAAGATCACAATCTGTTAATTATATATATAAAATATAAAAACAAATTTATGTATCTTTATAGAAATATATAAAATATACTGTAGGCAAATACTAGTTGAATTCGAGAATACTTGCACAGTCATTACTGCACTGATGTCAAACTAGGATCTCAGATGATCCCTTCCCTTAGAAATCTGTGAATCAGTGATTCCCATGCAGTAAAAAAGCTCTGGCAAAACTACGCTAATGTTGACCTCTCAGATTCTTATTAAAAATAAATTGGCAATGTTAGACTAAACAAAAAAAAAACCCCTCAGCTTCATTTGCAGAATCAAAGCCTTTCTTCAGTAGATCTGGAAAAATAAGGGACTTGAAAATTACAAACTTTCCATGAGATCTTGGCAGTTACATTTGGCTTGTTCTACACCCCTGCATTCCAAACAGACTAAGCAGTTGGCACATCATCTTTGTTACAGTCCATGAAGCTGTCTGTGTCACTGTTAGTGGACTCTCCCCCAAACTTTGTGTCTAGTTTTTTAGAACTAGAGGAGCAGCAGAGAGAACTGAGGGTGTTTAGAGAGGAGAAGCCTGAGGGGACACCTTCTTGCTCTCTACAACTACTTGGAAGGAGGTTGCAGCCAGGTGGGAGTAGGTCTCTCATTCTAAGTAACAAGCTATAGAGTGAGAGGAAATGGACTCAAATTGCGATATGGGAGGTTTATATTGGGTGTTAGGAGAAGTTTCTTCACTGAAAGAGTGGTCGGGCATTGAACAGGCTGCCTGGAGAGGTGGTGGAGTCACCGTCCCTGGAGGTGTTCAAAAAACATGTGGATGTTACGCTTCGGGACATGGGTTAGTGGGCATGGTGGTGCTGGGTTGACAGTTGGATTTGATGATCTTAGAGGTCTTTTCAAACCTTAACAATTCTATATCTCTGTAAGTGACTGAAAATTTTATTTTCAGTTTTAAATTTTCCAAGGAGAGCTGTCTCTTACTCTTCATTTGTTTTCTGTAAGAGTTGATCAAGTGGATGGCTGAAAACGTTTCCAAATTCTTTCTTATAGCAATTACATTGCTCTGAACCTTTTCTGAGCTAATAATAATGTTAAGAATTGGTCCTTTAATAGCTGTCGCTCACATCACTAGATGTTGGATCTAACCTGTTCCTCAGTGTTCAACTTTTTTTTCCTTATTCATGCAGATGTTGTCAGCTTTATGGGGGTAATATTGCTGGAGTTGCAGCTGCTAGAACAGGCCTATCAATCCATCCAGCTCTGGTTGCTTTCTGTCAGTCATTGCTGCTTCTTCCTATTGATCACCCTAAAAAGGGATATTTCTTCTGCAGACTGCTGTAATAACGTTGTGATTTATTAGTTTATTCATGAATGATATTGAACACCAATCTTTCCTGTCTTCCCCATCTAGTGCTCTTCAAACCACTGGGAGGTGGGGGTTTTTATTTGTAAAGGTTAGGAAAAGTGTTATTAAATGAATTTTAAGAGCAAAGTATCACAGGAGATAATGGACAGAGGAAATTGCCTAAGAAAATTCTTCTGTCTAACATAAACACATATCCAAGAAATTAAATGAAGTGATAGTCATTCAATAAAGATGTCAAGAGAATGAGAGGAGGGTTCTCAACAGTTTTTAAGCTGTGTATTTAAAAAACCCAACCAAAACCAAATAAACCACGACCCTGCAATTAGTGAAGGGTGTCAGAGCTATCTCTTCTTTTTGCTGGGAGATAGCTTTTGACCAATAGAATTCACCAAGTTACCACGTCAAACTCAGATATTTTTGGGGTAGAAAGTGTTATAATGGATGAAGAACATCAGACCTGAAGTATTTCATGAGGAAGCTGTAAGTGCTGCTGCTGTTGTGTTGTTTTTTAAGGAAAATGCATAAATGAATAAATCTTGGGCCTGAAGGACCATTGTACTTTTTTGTGTAATACAGATCACAGAATGTCACCAGTGTGATGAGCTCAAGCGCATGTCTGGAATCTGTAGGCAAAGCAGTTTGCTTACAAGATGCCTTGAGTATTATGAAAACATTATGTTATTGCATCAGAAAAGTCTTACTAAAATATTCTGATTTATGAGGTGTTTAATACCTAAAATACAGAAGTATTTTGGATAATATACATAAGGATTATAAAATGTCTGCTGTAGTAGAAGACAATAATAATAGCTGTTCTTTAGTAAGAGACATTTCCTGCTCATTGTAGGCATCTGTTTAGACTTTAAAGTAATTTATTTTTATGTTTAAATATAATTTTATACAGAGGTTTCTGTAGCTCAGAACATTTATAATTTTAGTGGAAAGAAAAAACCCCACAGTAATAACCAAAGAAGAAAGTTCTCACGGGGGATTTCCTGGTACTGCTAGGCTGCTTTATCTGGAAATTGTCTACTTTGGAACAAAACCCAGTACCAAGCTGTTCTTTTGTACAACATTTTATTTTGCATTTTCCTTGTTTGCTTTTTAGTTTATACTGTATCAGTGCTGCTTGCAGTCCCTGACAACTTCTTGATTTGTCTTATTTCCCATCACCCTTTGCAGAGCGCAGCATTGACTCCCATTTAAAGCAGAGGGAGGCACTCTGTGAATTCTGTCCATAAGCTTTCTCTACAACTGCTTGTCATTCTCAATAAGGCCGAGGAGTCTATTGCTACCTGTCCTGGTTTCAGTCAGGATAGAGTTAACTTCATTTGTAGCAGCTGGTGGAATGCTGTGTTTGGGAGTTAAAATGAAAGCAGTGCTGATAACACCCTGATGTTCTTAGTTGCAGTCAGACAGTCAAGGACTTTCTCAGCTTCTTCTATTTCTCTATTCATGAGAAAGGAGGGGCGAAGCCAGGACAGGTGACCCAGATGGGCCAAAGAGTGTATTCCATGCTAATTACGTCCTGCCCAGGATAACGGGGGGCTGAGGGAGGAAGAAGAGGGGCGGTGGCGGGACGCGTGCTTCTTGGGGGGACGGTCGGGTTCTGGGACAGCTCTGGGTGGTACGGCCTGAGTTGTGTGGTTGGGGGAGAAACTGCATTGGGGATCAATGGTTTCATATTCTTTTGCTCTAAAGTCCTGTTAGCATTGTTATATTTTATCTTTCTGTTATCTTAGTAAACTACCCTTATCCCAACCCACGGGCCTCTTAGTTTCTTGGTTTTGGAGTCATTTGCCCCTTCCTTTTCCCTTCCCTTGTTTCCCCCCTTTTTTCCTCTTCCCCTGCTCTTTCACTTTCAAGAAGCAGGCAGCTGCGTGGATCTCGGCCCACAGCCGGGGTGAAACCACGACACTACCTTACTGCAGTTGTTTTTTGGAAATATGCTCCATCCTTTTTACACAGCAGCAGAACCAAGAGTTTCTTCATTTTGTGGATTTTTTTGGTAAATTAAGGCAAACATGAATTGTGTTGCTGTGTACTTGTCAGTGAGGTATTCTCAAATACAATTCAGAAATACTCCCTCTACATCTCTGTGCTTCATGGGGAAATATTTGCATGGGAAACACTGTAAATCAGTTTGCTAAAGTATGTCGTCCATGATTCCTAAATTCCTAGTTCTCAGCTGGGAGCAGGGTTTTATTCATAATGACTGACTTGGGAGGTTTATAATAATCTGCCATCATCTCCCTTTCCTCCCCACCTGTCCTGTCTGACCTTTTTCTCCTGCTGATCAGTGGCTGAGATGTTTTTATTTCCTTGAATGTTTTCATCTTGGTGACTCCTCTGGAGGTAGTGCTGAGTTCAGATAATCCATTTCAGCTCAGAGCTCTAGAGAAGTGCAGAGGAAGACAGCAGGGAGTGATAGAAAATGGCATTTGGAGGAATAGAGGATGAGCAATAAATTTTTAAAACACAAGTGATGAAGAAGTGGGGACGCATTGGCAAAGGAGTAGCAGCAAAAGTATTTCCAGAGATGAGACATCTTTTTAAGTCGTGGATTGGAAATGATCGGTCATGTTCTGATGCCCTATATTCTTGGTGTGTCTTTTAAAGAGACATTGCACACGTGGCTTCAAAAAAAGGTGCTGCAGTGCTGAGTAAATTCTTTACAAGATTGACTTCTCTTTGATAAGCATCTGCATCCATGACTACTACAGTGTTCCTTGTGTTTCACTAGTAAGTTCATGTATTTGTTACGTCAAAACTGTAAATGAGAAGGATGTTTACTTGCACTCAGCTTTTTAGCACACCATAGTTTGCACTAATTGAAATTCTCAGTGATTTCTAAGGTCAGAGTGCAAGTTTAAAGAAATACAATGATTTAGCAAGCTGACACTGCTGACTTATCAGGATCACACTTAAGATTTTCTTGCCGTTTACAGCACATAGAAATTATAAATTTTAAATCTCAGGAATGTGCTTAGCACCACAATAGGACAGCGTTGGAAGGTGAGCTCAACTGACGTGTCACCTCCAATTTTCTGCAAGACCTGGGATTGTTTTACAGAGTTATTTGGTTGTTGGGCTTTTTTTCTCCAGATAAATTGGAAGACTCACAAGGAAAAGTTGTCTAAGGTCTCCCAGTAAAATTCATGGTTCAGTGCCTTGTTTTCCCTTGGCTCTTTATCCCCTGATTTGAGTACCTGATTGCACAGTCTCATTAACAATGAACTGGAAGCAAGAACATAGAGAAATCCAATCTAAACCAACTGCTGCCATTTGGAAAGTTACACTGTCCAAATGGTAGGCTGTAACATTCAGTAGAGATGCAGTGGCTTTCCAACACTTTCATTTCAGGAGGATGTAACCAAAATAGTTGTAAACAGGAAGATGTAACCAAAAGGATATAATCAAAAATGATTCCTCAATACTCAGAGTGATAAAAGCTATCGTATGACGGAGCTAAGTGCCTTTCAAGCAGTAACATAGTGGAGGGGGTAGGTGAAGTGTGTTTACTCTGCCTTGCTGCTTGTAATCAATGCAACAGTGGCTTGAAGAAGCAAAAAATTATTATCCTGTTTTGGTCTTAAATTGAAAAATTTCTCACAGCTCAGAAAACTAACTGTATCCTGGGCTTGTATCAAAAGGCAGCCTTCCAGTACCTAAAGGGGTTACAGGAAAGTTGGTGAGGGACTGTTTACGAAGGCATGGAGGGATAGGACAAGGGGTGGTGGTTTGTAACTAAAAGAAGGTGCATTTAGATTAGAGAGAGAAAAAAGAATTCTTCCCTGTGAGGGTGGTGAGGCCCTGGCTGCCCAGAGCAGCTGTGCCTGCCCCCTCCCTGGCAATGCTCAAGGCCAGGTTACATGGGGCTTTGGGCAACCTGGGCTAGTAGAGGGTGTCCCTGCCCGTGGTAGGGTCTGGGGACTAGATGATCTTTCAGATTCATTCAAACCCAAACCACTCTAGGATTCAATGAAATTATTTAGTGATAGAGTACATTAACTGTGCTTAACATGTAAACATGGTGGATATATCTAAATGCTTTCAACAATGAAAAACTCAACTATTATAGCCATTGATTGCCTTTGTACTTGAACCTTAATGAAAGCATGAAAATAATTAAATGTAAAAAACATATTTTAGTAATTGAGGTGGTAGGTCTCCTTTGATACCTTCTTTATAGCAACTGTTCTTAAGCATGAACACTGTCTGTGCTGGACAAGGCAGAAGATCTCTGCAAAGATTTTGGTCTGAAGCAGACAGTCATTGAGCAGAGTGGTCTTCAAAAAGCCTGGAGACGGATTAATTGCTGCTGATTTGCTTCTTGTGAGTCAACAATCCAGATTACCAGACAGTAAATTCTGCTAATAGGCAGATAAACCATGCTCTTCCCAATTTAATCTTTAGAGATGTCAGAACAATCCCATGGGTTTGGGTGGTTTATGTATTTGTGCAATAAGGGAGGCTATAGCCTCTATTTGCTTTCAGTTTCATTTTGGCACATAGAGCAACTTTAACTCTGTGGCTGTGTTTTCATTGCACTATGACGGACAAAAATGGGGGAGAGAGAAGCCTGATCTCACCATTGTTGAAGTCAATAGTAAACAGCCCACTCAAAGAAACTGTTGTCTCTACAGGTCTTCCTACTGATCTCTGTGAGTTTTGGACCAAGTCCATGAGAATGAGAGCAGGTGCTTAGCACAAGAAAAGCAAAGAGAGCAGGAAAGCAATTTTCCTCTTGAATTAAAGTATGGAATAAGGATCTTAAAGTCTTGGATCCCTTAAAGGGATGGTGAGGTATCCTCACCTTCATTTACCTTCATTTGGAGAGAGTCCAGAGGAGGCTACAGAGATGATGAAGGGCCTGGAACATCTTCCCTATGAGGAAAGGCTGAGTAAGTTGGGACTGTTCAGCCTTGAGAAGACTAAGGGGGACCTAATTAAAGTCTATAATTATCTTTAGCATGGGATGCAGGGGGAATCAGCCAGCCCCTTTTCAGTGGTCTGTGGAGATAGGACAAAGGGCAATGGCTGCAAGTTGGAGCACAGGGAGTTCCACCCCAACCTGGGGAAGAACTCTTCCCCAGTGAGGGTGAGGGAGCCCTGGGCCAGGCTGCCCAGGGGGTGTGGAGTCTCCTTCTCTGGAGAGATTCCAGCCCCGTCTGGACGCCGCCCTGTGCAATATGAGCTGGGGAGCTGCTTTGGCAGGGGGTCGGACCCCATGAGCTCTCCAGGTCCCTTCCAAGCCCTACAATTCTATGATTCCCTCAAAGCACATAGTATCACCCAAAAGATCTGCATATGATTGTGAAAGGACTTGTAACCTTGTTGAACATCACCACAGGTGTTTTTGAATATCCAGCTCCAGGAATGGAGCCCACAAGCCTATCTTCCAGCATGGGAACTGTGCAGAAATATCTAAACCAGTTCAAAGCTGTAGCCAGTTGCCTGGGGCTGCAGGATGTTGTTCATGTGTGTCTCGGGAACAACTGCAGGCTGTCAGCTTTCTAAGGAAGAAGAGAGGGAGAAAATGAGATCCCAGAGGGATGTGGTTTGGTGGAGGAGAAAGAAGGATCTGCACCCATCTGCAGCTTGAATAACCATAATCAGTGGTCCCTCAAACCCAGTTCCTCCACACTGAGCAGATCCCAGCACTCCACCTGCATCCTGTCATCGGCCTTTCCTATACAAGCCCCAGGAGCCCCTCTAGCCCTTGAAATGCTGATGACAGCTTCTGAACCCACTGTGTTGCCACAGCAAGTTTTCTATGTTCTAGCAATGTGGAATGACCTGTGAGTCATTTGACAGGAAAAGGTGAACAAAAATGTGTCTGCAGCCTGACTGGAGTAGGCATTTGTTACTTCAAATTTCAGGGATCTGATTATATTTATCACTGTTTTCTTAATTTGTTGTGGTGGAAAGAGAAAGGATTCAGCCATCTGTGCAGTGGCCTCGTGCCTGCACCCCTTCCCCATGGACAGGGCGAAGGTGTGTCGTGCCTCGGCAGCGTAGCCCTGTCTCCCTGGAAATCTGGGCCAGCCAGCAGGGTAGAGGGCAGTGAGGAAATTTGGGTTCACATCTGTATCACTGTGATTTATGCTATTTATAGTTTTACAACTTAATGAAAAAGCAATTGGTAGATTTGAGTGAAGGTCCAGAAACCAGGTTTTGTGTTTTGCAGCCAGGGGCCCCAATCCCAGGTGCTGTTAGGGAAAGGTCAGCACTTCTACTATCTTCTGCTCTCTTTTTTTTTTCCCCCTTTTTTTTTTTCCTCCTAAGATTGGTGCTGTCCCTATTCACTGCCACATACTAAGTACATCTCCCAGATTAGTAGATGCCCTTGGGTGTCTGAATTTATGGATCTGAGCTGGAGTTGGCATGCTCGCCCATACATAGCTGGAAGACATACAAAGACAAAGCATCTCAGTAATCTTTCTGGGGCAAACAAAGGTTCAGGAAGCCTTAGGTATGGAAGGTGTTACAATGAAAATTATTTTGTAGCTCTCAGGCTTGGATTTTTTGCCTAAATTTTGTCTGATTTGAATTTTGGATGCATGCATGGTTTTTTTTTTGGTTTTAATGTGTTCTGTGTCATGTCCCTGTGTGTCACCCCCCACCCTTCATGGGCAAAAAAGTCTGTGGGGAAATTGAGGTATTTATAAGTTGTACATTTACATTGCAATAGAGTGTATTGTGTTAGAAATTAGATCTCAAATCTACAGATAGGTTTTTCAACTTTTTCATTAAAAATGTATTAGCATTCAATAGAAGCTAATGATCTAAAGATGTAATGGGCACTGAATTTTGCAAATTAGTGAATATACTAATTCAGATTTTTCAAGAAAGAAAAGGTAATGCAACTCTATTTTAGTTCTTTTTGACAAATGTAGATTAATATTAAAGGCTTCCTAGAATGCTAATAAATATTACTTGATAAATTTCAGTAAAGCTTGAGTTTCTTATGGTAACATACAGTAAATTGCAAATCTCATTATGCTGGTTTTTAGAATTTCATTCTGAGAAGAAAGTAGATGGTGATTATAATGTAAATGATGGAGTGCTAACTAAATATTAGCTAGTAAGGTGGTGTTCTGTTTAGATTCCATGATTCTTACTTTCTTAGATAAAACTACTGCATTCATTTTAAAAGTAAATACTTTTATAGAGTTTCTCTGCCTATTATACGCTAGGTTAAAGGTTTGGGGTTTTGTTGTTTTGTTTTTTTTTAAATTCATGGAGTTGCTTAATATGATTCCATTCTATATGGAGATACAGAATAGTGCTCTCCATTCTTTCCTCCTCTGATTTTTTTTTTTATTTATTTTCCGTAGTAACTGCTTACTCTAGAGAAGTGGAAGGAGAAGTGATTTTAAGTGGTGTGACATGGCTTTCTGGGTTCCCTGGCACCTCTTGTGGCCCTAATTTCCCTAGATTGGTCCTATTGAGCTGTCATCTCCTCTCTACACGAACTGATGATGCTCACAACCGCTTTGACACCCTTCCCATGTAACTTTTCCTGCAGTAAATACTGAAACAGTCTTTATGTTCCAAGGGTTCCCATGGTAACAGCAATGTGTTTGCTGAAAGGTTAATTACAGTCATGTTGGTAAATGAAGTGCTCCAGGGAGCTGGAGCTTCATGGTGGCTTATCCCATCTACCTGTACCTGCCTCTGAAACAGTGCTTGGTTTTGGGAAGAGATCGTTCCCTACTTTTTTTAAACATGCAGCCCACAAAACACCACCTTCTACAACAATGAGGCCTGAACAAATTTAGTCAGTCTTATTTTGATCAGATCTGGACTCACAAGATGGTCCAGGGGGCTGTCCTGCTGACATCAGGTCCCGGAGGGCTGGGGCAGCTGGTGCCTCTGTAAGCGCCTCATGGGGTGTTCTTGGCGAGCATTGTAACCTGACAGAAGTTTTTTGCTTCTAACTGGATATTTTGTGAAGTCTTTCTCTGGTTTTATTAGTGTAGTAATGTAATGTCAAAATTCATAACCATTCTTAAAAGGAATATAGGAGGTAGGAGCCCAGGGTATATGAGTAGCCAATGTGTTATCCCTTCCTCCTTGCTTGACCCCACCACCAGAGTCTGTAAGGACCTGGTACATAGAATGAAAAGTTTCAAACTGAATCCTTACAGCCTCTCTAGAATCTATTTTATTGGTATCTGACAAGAGATATGAGGTAGGTGTAATCTCCACATTAGCCCTATAAAGGTAGCAATGCACGGTGATAATATTGAGAGAAAATGAATTTCATTTTTCAAACACCATGGAGGAAAATCTATACCTGTCATCTTTAAGCAGTAACTAAACTTTTCAAGGACAAAAGAGATTGAATCGTCAGGTGAAATTTAATAAACACATTTTATATTTCAGTTAGTTACTTTTTCCAGTTTCACTTGTTTAGAACCATAGAATACCTTGAGTTGAAAGGGGCTCATAAGGATCATAGGGTCTGACTCCCTGTGCCTCACAGCATTACCGCTATCCTTGATACCACTTGTATCCAAAGATCTGTAGTGTCTGTAACACTGGTTAGCTTATCATATTTCTACAAATCCCTTTTTCATGCAAACACCTATTCATTGATTTATTTACTCTTTCCTTATGTAGTTTAAAACATGAGTAAAATCCCTAGTAAGATAACTTGAAAGCACAGGTTTTTTTTTTTCAGTAATAGGCAGCCTGGGAGTATATTCAGGTGAGGCACTGGGATAGTGTTCTACCATTTAGTCCAAGCATGGATGATCCCAGAGGGGTATATATTGCAAGATTTGCACACATTGCTGTCCACCTTTTATCAGGTAATGACTTTATTTACGAAGAAATATGTGCAAATATGGAAGGAAAAGCAAATATACTTGAACCAAATAAAATTTCTGCTCAACTTACCATCCTTTTATCCATCCCTTTTTTTCTCTTTCCCTAGATTGATTTTTATCCCCTTCAGAATAGTGTCCACCTGTCTGCAGGAAGCACATTACTGTTTCTTTTTGACACTATGCAAACTATAAATACTAACAAATTTAACCTGACCTGCAATGAGAAGTCAGGGACACTTGTTCAGAGAAATTTACTCAGCAAAGTAGAAAAAAACAAAGCAAGACAATTAAAACTTTAGATTTTGGATGGAAGGCTGTAATCACAATTTGCAAAAACTTTTGCAAATTTCCTTGTGGAAATAATTGAGCATAATTTTTAAATTGGATGCACAGAAATGTTTGAGAGGTTTTTTTTTTAATATTGGGGGAGGGTACAAGGAAATCTGTTTTGTAGGAATCAGTCTTTTAAAGATATCTACAATGAAATGAGATGGCTTTGTGCTTATTTCTTAGTACAAGGTTAGATCATTCCAGTGATGGATGCAGAACAGCTAGATATCCTGTTTCTAGTGTGATTGAAGCCTTGTGAGACATGATAACTGCTCATCAGCAGTGATAGCTAGCAGTATGTTTGAAGGACATAACAGAGGTCACTTGTTCAAAAAACTACATTCTATCAACATTTTTGTGTAGCCGCATAGGTTATGCTGCAGCATTTGAGTTTGTTTAGTCTTGGAACAAACGAAAAAAAAGACAAAATAAATAAGCAGGGGTTATTTTGGTTTTGTTTTTTTATTCCCCCCAATACTCTGTCCTTTTGCACAGAACAGTAAACCAAGTAGAAGACTGTAAAAATACACAGGAACTGGATGGGCAGTTGCTATTATCAGCAATTGTTATTGAAATGATCTACCATAGTCACTGCCGACAACTATCCTAGCAGAGTGCTCTCATCCCGGAGAACAGAGGCAGTTTGGTATTGCATGGGACAAGGAGGTGAATACCAATAAACACAGAACCTGACTGTGAAAAAAACACATGTGAATGAAATAATGCAGCTCTCCAGTTTTAGTTTAGTATCTGGAAAACAAATGTAAAAGCTGCTTTGAAACAATGTGGGGAAGGCACGCCATGAGTTACTGCTTTGTGTGGATAATGTAGATGCAGTGTTGAAGTAATGCTTTTGGACAGCTAAACCAGTATGTAAAAATTCATGTATGGCCTGTCTAACAGTAATTTTATTTCCCAAAACTTTAAAAATTCCTTGGAGGGGACAGAGTATTTCCAGCAGAGTTTAAAAAAAAAAAAAAAAAAAGCACTATAGCTGTATGCTGTTACGATGATAGGGAGTGACTTCAAAGGCAGGGACCCTTGTCAGTTGATTTTGACCCAAAGCTCCACTTGCTCTTAGTAAGGCTTAGCCTCCAGACTTGTATGTAAAGGCTAGAAAAAGTACATATGTTTATGCAATAGACACAAACATTGGCTGCTAAGTAAGTGGCTGGACTGCTGCCATCTTTGGGTAATCTACTACAATAGCATATGTTGGCGAGAAAACATGTTTATGTAAATGACCAATTTGTAGACAGGGAATGCTGAGTGGGATTTGTCTCGTCTGACATGCCTGACGTTAGAAGACTGTAAGATTAGCCCCATCAATAGTAATTACTCCCTCTACCTCCAGGCCTTGCAGGGGAAGAACGATACCCTGAGCACATCACTGCTCACTACCTGCTGCCATGTGATAATTGCTTGGCTCAATCAAACCTTAATTAAAATGTTATTGATAATTTGTCTGCAAAGAAAAGCTTGCTCACATTTCTTAATGAGAGGTCAAATTGTGCCATTGCTTACCTTTATCAGCTAAACCTTGATTTTAAAATAAAATATACTGTGGTCTTTTTGCTTTACTTTGGTAGTTTTGGCCAGTAAGTTTGTAACCTGTTGATTTCTATGTGCAGAACTAACTGGTGAAAGCAAAGAGCACAGAATGATGTGCAAGGACACCCAGGGATGACATAAAAAATGTATCTATGAAGGTATCCATAAAGGTAACACTTTACAAGTGTTAACATACCAATTACTTAGCAACTATACCTGAGCCAAAGCTCAGTGATTTTGCTTCCTCTACGTTTGTTTACAGACTTTCTACTAATTTTTCAATCTAATATGTAGCAATAAACAATTTTCACTTATGTTCCACTAGAAAAGGAACATAGATCCTTGTAGTGAAATTCAAAACTGCTCAACTTGCCTGAGTTCACACGGGACTACATATTTCAAGAGATTTTTAAGGAAAAACACCAAGGTTTGCTCCACTCAGGTTACTTTAGAAAGAAAGATTTTCTAAATCTTAACATGCTTGTAATATCTTGTAATATCATCTTCTGTTTGGAGTTTGTAATGTGTAGGCATAATCAAATAACGTGTTTAAGGTTTGTTTGGTTTGCTGAAAATAATAGATAAATTTTGTGTAGTCAGGCAATTTTTGTATCATTTCACATTTGATTGACATGTTAGACACTTTAACACAATTATTTGCTTGTTTTAAAATAAGTAGTAGATGAATGTTGATGTCATAGATGGAGGTAGTAGCAGATGTGTTAGTCAATGCAAGCAAGTGCCATCAAATCATCTACCTGTGCCTAATGAGTCAGCTTTCATGCACTAGATATGAAATTGCAATGCTGCTGTTTTAATTAAGTTGCCTAAGTAATATTGGCTTAATGTTGGTAGCATTAATGTTACATGTATGAATAGGTATATATACACATATATATTTAGAAATGTATGAATCTCAAAATTATATTTGAGTCATGGAAGAAATTTGTTAATCTCTGAGTGTGATTGGATGTTTGTCCAAGAAATCCTGCAGCTTTACTCCCTGACAGCTCTGAGTCCCACTTCAGAGAACATCACCATTGAGTATGTACCTGAAGGGAGTATGTTTTGGCAAAAAGATGAGTGTGTGGAATGCTGCCAATGAAGAACAAGGGTTTTTTTTTTATTATTAGCTGTTATTATTATTATTATATATACTTGTTTTCATTTCTGGTTGGAAAAATCCTTTGGAGAAAACCTGTCAGTGACTTTACCCAGTCTGACTGGCTTAATCTTTCAACAAATGTGTGATTAACTACCCTTGTTGGAGATGTTTTGGTAAACTGCAGCTGGTTTTTGTCCCTTCTTTACTAGTCTTTCTTTGAATACACATCCCAGAAGTGTATAGATGTCTCTGGTTTTTAGAACTGCATTGTAGCTGCTTTGTGAATATCTATATTAAGGTGTTTTTGTTTGGAGCAATTTATGCTTTTAAACAACCAGGTAAAAGCAGTAACTTGACTGTGACCTTGATGGAGCTAGTGACTTTGGTTCTGTAAAAAATGGTTATTAAATAAAACCTCAGTAGGAAAGGTATTGATGCTGCAAGAGAGTCTTTTATAGCACACTTCCTTCATTTTCTTCCAATACACACACACAAAGGCGTGATTTGGTTAACCCCGGTTGTCAATGCCCAACCTTATGTATATAGGTGTTTTTTTGGGGGAAAAAGAAAGGACAAACTAGTATGTTAGCTTCAAATGATATTTATTCAGAGCATATAAGCACTTTCAAATGCAAAAGAGTTGTGTCCAGGAAAAGGGTTGGCTAGCTTCTGGTCTGGGACAGAAGCTGTTTCTATAATCTGTTGATTATAGAAAATTTTATGCTATTTGGAAAGCAAGGTTTTATAATTTGTAGACTGATTTCCCTCTTTGGTCTCCATCTTCACATTGAAGTCTAAACATTTTGATTGCTTCCATGATTGAGGCAAATCTCTGTGGGAGGAGATTTATTCCAGTATACATCTAAAAGATAGGGTGGGGATTTTCTTTGCTCACATAAGTAGGTTATGTAAAAGCAGGCATAAATTGAGTCTCATTAGTGCTGGATATAGGAAGGCCAGTTTCTTCATTCTCTCCAAGCCATAATTAGCATAAAGTGTTACTCTCTGCTCCAATATGCTTTGGTGATTATTTTATCATAGCTGACGTAACTCAAATAAGCTTTTTATTTAAATGGTTCTCCACATTATCAGAGTGTTGCACAAATCATTAACAGGTTTTGACAGTCCCTGTTCATTTTTGTCATGAAAAAGGTATCACTGTCGTCATAATCATCTTTATAGAGAAGTCTAACAGAGAGGAAAGTGAAGGGGCTTCTTCATCACAAGTCACTGGCAGACAGTCAGCCCCAGATAATGACAATGCCCAGAGTAGAGCGGGTGGTCACTAGGGTGCAATTCTGACTACTGAGCCATGCTGCCTTGCTGGGAAGTGAGGTAAAAAAGGATTTAATAAGACCAGAAGCAGCTGCTTTAGGAAATGAGGCAGTATTTATTGGAAGATGCATATAGCTGTTGTATTTCCTTGCCAGGGAAGTGAAAGCATAAATATTCAGCCAAATTTCCAATTATTCTTATCCAGTGAAGTCTTATCCAAGGCTATGCAATCTGTTGGGAGCTAAATCTCTGAATAGAATAGCCTTTTTTAGTTGCAAGACAGCAGCTTCCCTCTCATGTTCTGTCATCTTACACAGGATATGCGTTAAACGTAGCAATCAGATTTCTTTAATTCCTCATTGTGCTGGTCTTATTTTACTGCTTTGAATCCACCCAGTAGGTGAGCTGGTTCCAGTTATATTTTTCAGAAGTGCTTTTGTTTCATTTGCAGTGTGACTTGTTTTAAAAGTAAGAAATCTGGTTGCATAGCAAACATAGAATAGACCATTTCAGTTGAAAGGGGCCTGCAGCGATCATCTAGTCCCAACTACCCGACCACTTCAGGGCAGAGCAAAAGTGAAAGCACATTGGTAAGGGCATTGTCCAAATGTCTCTTAAACACAGACAGGCTTAGGGCATTGTCCACCTCTCTAGGAAGCCTGATCCACTCTTTGACCATCTCAGTTAAGAAATGATTCCTTATGTCCAGTCTGGACCTCACCTGGTGCAGTTTTCCCACGTGTCCCATCCCTGGGTACCAGGGAGAAGAGCTCAGCACCTCCCTCTTCACTTCCCTCCTTAGGAAGCTACAGAGAGCCATGAGGTTGCCCCTCAACTTCCCCTCCTCCAAACTAGACAAACCCATAGTCCTCATCAGCCATTCAGAGGACATTCCTTCCAGCCCTTTCACCAGCTTTGTTGCCCTTCTTTGGACATATGCAAGGTCTGTATTTTGTGCCTACAGTGAAGTCCTGCTTGAGGAGGTTTCTTTCAATTTACACTAGCCTTGAGTCTCTTGTTGTGTTACAGTGAATATTTCTGTCACTGATATGTAGAGAAATAACTAACTGAAGGCTAATGATTCATAGGAATCAAACAGTAGGTTAAAAAGTAAATTGTTCCATTTCTTCCTGTCTTCTGTGTTTTGGGTATGGCACATTCTGTTTTTTTCTGTTTATGCATGTAAGGGCAGGATATGTAGAAACAAGTATGACTTCAGGGATTGTGCAGTTGTGGATTTTGGACTACAAAAGTACGAAATTCCTTTACTCAAGAGATGGGTCATGAAATGGACTAATTTCCCTTCACTGTCTGCAGATCTTCTATTTGAATCTCTGCTAAGCTTGATCTGAAGAATGTGTCTTACCTCATTCCAGCTAGAGAAATTATTTTTTCTTTTTAAAACAACTGCTTTTCTCTCAAAGTAGCACTATTCCATCTTCTCTCTTCTGAGGACTGTAGCCTTAGTAGCTCATGTTCCTTTACTGCATTGTCTGTTTTCAGGCCTAAGTGCACTTGAGCCCTTCAGTCCAGCTTACAAAAGTTTTTCCTCATTCGTTTTTTTAAATCTAAATTCTCTAACATTTGAAAGGTGGGGCACACATACAGTGCCTTGGGCTAATCTGTTGTAATTTGTGTTCCTTTTTGATTTCACATTTCCAGCTAAAACCAAATGAGGAAAAACCCTTAATGTTGTGATCAGTAGAAGTCATCCAACATGAAGACAAAAATGGAATCCAGAACCAATGTCCTCCCTGTCGTCTAAACCCAAATCAAGCCTAGGCTAAAAAAAAGTTGGTTAATCCTAAAGGATATTTTTCCATTTTTAATCATCATGACAGAAGCATCATAAAAAAATAGTAGTGTCAGAAACTAGCAATCTCTCTCCCTATCCCCCGCCCCGGAAATCCCATTGTTTTGCCATTACTATAGTAACTTATTTTTTATTAACTATATTACTTATAAAGATAAACTATATCATCTATCATGATAGCTTAGCATAAATGCTTCCCATTTAACCTGTTAATTTGAGTTCCTGTATTATTAGTGTCTGACACATTTGTTTCATTGTAGGTTGACCAACATGACACAGAAGTATTTGTAAATTTCTTGAAGCTGCCTAATGTACCTTTCTGTAAAAGATAAGGTTCTCAAGCATGTACCATGTTGAAAGCAAAAAGCTGAAGGGCAGTACAAAATTATGCACAGTGTTTTGGATTCCTGTAGCTGAAAAGTCCTAAGGGTCTTGTATAGTGACATGTTATAATTAAAAAAATTACCCACCTGAAATTCTTCCCAATCCATATATACCCTTTATCAGTGGATATGAGATAATACAGCATCCTGCTGGTTCAGTCCTTGAGAGACTTGGATGTGTGTGAAAAGTGATGAAATAAAGTAGATGGTAAACCAGTTCTAGGAGGTTCCATAGCTCCATAGTTGGGAGTCAAAACAGTTACCTAAAATTGTGTCTGGGCTCCTCCCAGGATTGTTATCTCATGCTGTGGGTCAAGATCTGCCAAATTTCTGCTATAGTCTCATTAATAATTTGTTTCATGAGTGGCTGTGAGAATAAAACAGTCCTTAAACTACGATCTGCAGGGAGGCAACCTGCAGTTGTTCAAGTACTGATCATATTGTTTTCACTGGGTGCTGCAGGTTGGAACTTGCCTTTATCTGTGTGTTTAACTTGCAGGTGACATATAGAAGTTTTTCAGAAACTCTGTAATACTATATATTCAAGCTTCTGTTCTTTTTTTTAGAGGCATACCCTTTGCTAATGAATCAGAAATAGAGATCTTCTAACAGAAGGATTTTTACAGCAGTGTTTTCCTGCCTGAGATGCTTATGTAGCCTACAACTGTCTATACATTTCTGAATTTCCTCAAAGAAACATCACTGAAAGAAAAGGGAATGAAAAATTCTTATAGGAATAGAGAGGCTTGGAAAGATGGTGCAGAAGCAGATGAGGTTTTCTTTTGCTCTTCTTGCAAAGGTGTTTTTCCCCAAAGTGTTTGTTTCCTTTTGAACGTGATCTGCAGTTGAGTGTTCTATGAAACCTATTTTTTGGCAGGGAAATCCTAGATGTTCAAATGTATACTGTGGGCATCTGTTCTTCTCTGGTACAAAGTCCTGCTAGAATTTTTTAAAGCCTTTCAGTTACCAGATGGCTGTAGGAGTTTTTGAGAGAACTTTCTCATTTTGAACCTGGGCTCAGGTTATCTCAGTCCAGTCATTCCGCTTCATGAATTTCCAAGAAAGCACTGGGCAGATAAACTAAGTAGCTTTGTAGTGTCACAGTACATATTCACTGAAGTTTTCCTTCTTGTATGTACTAACATTTAAAGGAAAGACAGTCACAGTGTCCTGGTCTCCTTACTATTACATCATTTTTGGAGTTTGTGGTGGTTGCTTAGAGATTTGGGAAATAAAAGTTGAAAAATCTTCAGATACCATAAGGAAATAACTATTTTGAGCACAAAGTGATTCATCATACCAAGCAGCAGCATCGTGTCTCTTTGTGTCCTTTGAGATTGTGGTTTAACTAAGTTATTAATTTAGCAATATGGGGTTTTTTTTTTTGAGGATTCCTACTGTTGGGAGGAAGGGCAACCCCCCCAAAAAAAAAACCCCAAATCCAAAGCAAAGAAAGAGTGAGGAATGGCCTTTATATTAGGACCTGATTAGTTTAAATATTAGGTCCATTTTGAGTTTTAAAAACTTCATTAACTAATTACAGTAGATAGAGCACTGAATCACCCTGTTTGATTTTTCTATTGCTCATCTTAATTATCTATAACAAGGAGAATTTTTTTGAAGTGACTAAATGACTAACAACATGTAGCAGAGAATGGCATGCCTCTGAAAATATTGTATCCTGTGTTTGCTGTAATCTGTGATAATGATGAACTTTAGAAATGCGTAGTGCTAAACATGCTCTAATCAAATCAAGCACTCTGCATTTGGTAATGATTTTGATAAAAAACTTAATTTTCAGAGCATAAGCATTGCTTTAAAAACATTAAAAATATTAAAAATTACTTGATGAAACCACATTGGAGCCTTGAATGTTTTGTCCTTTCTGTGAGATTAGCTGTAATGCTCGGTGTCGGTTCTAAGCAGAACCAGAAGTAACAGGAATGTTTTAAACAGCCAGAGGAGTTGGAACATCCGTAAATAATTGAGAGAACAGAATTGACCTTGACTGAAGTTTTGGTTGATATATGGTTTTAAGTTAAACAGAATCTTATGCTTTACTTATCTGCTGTATAAGAGCATGATTTGAAGCCAAATCTTCCTGTATCCTCCACTGGGTTTTGAATCAGTTTCAGATAACTATCTGATGGTTATTATGAAGGTTAATAAGTTAATGTTTGTGCAACACATAAAAAATGTAAGGTAATCCCTACCAGTGAATATTTTGTATTTAGAAGCGGCCGTGGTCCAGGTATAGATGGAGAGAAGAGAGGGTGAAAGAATGAGGCAAGGTACATGTCTACACAACTGTGACAATGTCATGTGATTCATAAATATATACCGCTGTGTCTAGTAGTAATTGAGGAGCTATAGCCTCTTTAATCTTCTGTATCCAATAAATCTTTCCTATCTGAAGTAAGCCTTCCAAAAAATTTAATGAGAAGCACTGTCTGATAAAACAACCATTTCCCACTCCATGTACCGCATGAGTATACTTTTACTATTCTTTAATAGAATGAGCTGTTTCTCTGGGGGGAAAAAAGGTTACTCTCTTTGAGCAAAGTGTAGGTAAGATATCGCTGGGCTCTGCTGAAATTAGGCATACAAGGTGAATGCATCTGGTTGCATCTAGGCTACCTAGTGATGCTAGTATGTGGATTTTGTTTGAGCTATTCCAAACAGTCAGAAGATTTTATTATTTACAAGCATGTCCAAAGGCCACCTGTAAGACTTTGGTGACATCATGGAGTGGGATACTTTGAGGTTGGCAGTTTATACCATAAGTTAAATAAATGCAGCCCCATTGTATTTGGATTCACACTCATAATAGATGCCACCTTTGAATCTGGCAGATTCCCTCTGGGGGAGGAAGCCAGAAAGGGAGGGTGAAGAAGGTGGGAGAGGGCTGCACTTGGAGATTTATTCAGAGGAATGCGGTGGTGGTGTTGTGTTTGGAACAGTGAAACTGGTTATCAGTGTCCTGGGCTTGTAGAGCAGCCCCTATGGGCACGTGAACACAGGAAAAAGTGACACAATAATTTTCACTTACTAGTGAATGCTTGGCTCCCTGCTCTCTCTGCCCCTTCCATAGAGAGATTATCTTAAGAGCCAGTAGCATCAGAAAAATTGTTTAAGCAATATTTTTATATGCTTTTGCTTGGAAGCAGAGATACTGTTAAACTCTGCACTAAGCCATGAAGTCCTGCCTTTTTATTGTATATTTTTTTATATAGAAAATTGTTGCCAAAAGGATGTTCCCTTGGTTTATTACCTGACATTTCTTTGCCTTATTTTTTCTATAAAGTACAATTGAGATCAAGGAGGATAGTGAACTTTTGAGGTAAAAACTGGGGAGAGCTGCAAGGTATGTTTTACAGCCAAAGAGAATCACTTATCATTTGTGCCACTAAGAGCCATGGGGTAACTTCTGTCTCTGTACACATCTATACACACAGAAAAAATTAAACATAACAAAAAGTGCTGAGAATCATTCTTTTAATTCTGTCTCTTACGCCAGAAATGCCTGAGAATTTTGCACAACAGCTTAGAGAACACACTGCAGAGCTGTAATAAATAAACATACTTGGCTGTGGATAAAGTCAGCTGGACACATCTCCCTCCAGAGATGAATAATGCAGCCCTGCGTGGCAGCCAGAGGGGCCAGTTAAGAGCGATCTGAGCTGCTTGCAGCCCTCAGGAGATATTAGCAATTGCATTTAATGCTTATGTTGCACTTTCCCAATGTCTAACTGGATTACTGGAGGCTTGTAACTCACGGGCTTCCAGTGACTTAAAACAGACTAATATCTGAAATTCATTAAAATAAAACATGCCCACAAACCCCTCAATGTTCCTTGCCTTATACCCCCAGCTCTGTAACTAGACTGTGATAAAGAACAAGAATAACCAGAGGGTAGAAACATCCTTCTCCTTACAGACATATCCTAGGAACAAAAGAAGACAGGAATCCCCACAAACTTGAGGTTCATCAAACATAGCTGGTTACTTATGGAGTAGGGGCTAGGTCTTACACACAATGATCGAACAAACACCGGAGATGGCATCATATCAGTGGTAGATAAAGTGGGGTTTTTTTAGCATTATAGTAAAAAATTAAACTGCTTTCTTGATAGCCAAAATGTGATCTGACCAGCAGGGAAGAAATAAGGCAAAACCAAAGCCAGTTCATGTGAAAGAAGATACATGTTGCAATCTATAAAGTGCAGAAGAAAAGCTAAAAATTTGCTACTACCTTAAGTGCAAGGGAAGAATCTGGTAAAGGGATTCTGGTGATGGGTAATAAGAGTCCTTCCTCATCCTGGGCTCCCTCCAAGCTGATGGAGCTAAGACTTGGCTCATGAACCGCACACACAGCCAACAGCATCCTAAGCAAACCTCCTGCTAATATCAAATATAGACTAGGTAGTAAGGGTTTGAAGCAAATCGTACAAGGCATCTCTCATAACCTGTTATTGGCAGTGCATTATTGCCAGCAGATACTGTGGTATTAGAAAATAAAAAGCACAGATACCAAAACCATGGGATCATGTTGTCAAAAAGATGATCCAAGTATTTTTCGTGTAAGTTGCCTAGTTTTTCCTAATACTCGACTTTTCAGTTGCTTATAACTCTGCCTGGCTTTAGTTTGGTTAAGTTTGGATTGAATTTTTATTTTATATATTTGTATGTGATTGTTTTAATTTACTGTGAAAGATGTTCTTTTTTTTTTTTGGGGGGGGGGGTGGGAGGAGGGTGTTTGGTAATATTAGGCAAGCTTTTGATGATTAGGTCTACATCTTTGGCCAGTGAATGAGGTGCATGGAGCTACATGCAAGAAAAGATTATGTGCTCCAAGACCAGTTTGTAATATATACCCAAGAAGCTGAGCCAAGGTTGTGCAACAATGTCAGCATTAACTTTTGGCAATTATAGTTCCAGTGTTTCTGGTCCCTGTCTCTGGGTTAGGAGTGCTGGAGTATTAAGAGCACAGAGTAAACATGTCTGGGTGGTCCTGTGTGAATTCAGCTCTGGCTTTGTCCCACGAGCAATCAGTTACTTCTGTGCCTCGTTCCCCAAACACGTAAATCCTGGAGGCCCCCATCAACTCAAGTGCAACACTGCCTGAGATAACCAAGACGAGTTCCCTGTGTCTTGGAGTATTCACCTTTCTGCGGGCATGTGGCAGTACCACTATTATTTGGTTTTCCTTTCCCTGCCTTTTCCTTCTTCTTTGTTACTTCTTTTCAACTTCGATTTCTAGCAAGTTCTGTTAAAGCTAGCAGGAATTTGTAGCAATGTGGAGGGTATAAATACTGAGGTAGCATATCTGGGGGATGACCTGCTGGAGAAGAGTTCTGTGGAGAAGGACCTGGGGGTCTTGATTGATGACAGGTTGGCCATGAGCCAGCAGTGTGCCCTGGGGGCTGAGAGAGCCAGTGGGATCCTGGGGGGCATCTGGAGGAGTGTGGCCAGCAGGTCAAAGGAGGTGATCCTCCCCCTCTACTCTGCCCTGGTCAGGCCCCACCTGGAGTATTGTGTCCAGTTTTGGGCTTCCTGGGATAAAAAGGACAGGGATCTCCTGGAGAGAGTCCTGAGAAGGGCTACGGAGATGATGAAGGGCCTGGAACCTCTCCCCTATGAGGAGAGGCTGAGTGAGCTGGGGCTGTTCAGTCTTGAGAAGAGAAGACTAAGGGGGGACCTAATGAATGTGTATAATTATCTTAAGCATAGGATGCAGGGGGAATTGGCCAGCCCCTTTTCAGTGTCTGTGGGGACAGGACAAGGGGCAATGGCTGCAAGTTGGAGCACAGGGAGTTCCACCCCAACCTGGGGAAGAACTTTTCCCCAGTGAGGGTGAGGGAGCCCTGGGACAGGCTGCCCAGGGGGTGTGGAGTCTCCTTCTCTGGAGAGATTCCAGCCCCCTCTGGACCCCGCCCTGTGCAATATGAGCTGGGGAGCTGCTTTGGCAGGGGGTTGGACCCGATGAGCTCTCCAGGTCCCTTCCAACCCTTATGATTCATTGATTCTATGATCCTATGATCAGTATTTGGCTTCCATTGGTAAGGGGAAAAAGAGATACTCTGGTGCTAAGAGCTCAGCGCACTGCAAATACAGCAACACACAAGCCATGTGTGCAGCTCTGTGCATGCTTGACCAAACGAATATAATTGTGCTCAGCCAACCTCATGCAGTGGTGACGCATTACATGTTCCTCTCCAGCAAGGCATGATGTGTAGTTTCATCATACCACATTGCAGAGGCCAGTAATCGACTTATAAAGGCTTTTTGGTATAGGAAATCAAGGGATTTAGTTGTAAATACTAAGAAATGTACTGTCACTGTATTTCTGCTTGAGGGTTGTGCATCCCTTTTTCTGTCAGGTGAAACATGCTTCATTTTTAGAAACCTCAAATCACTATCCAATCCAATATACATTGCCATTTAATCTTAGTCACATAATTTTCTATTCTTTGTTCCTGTTGTTTGGGTTGGGTTTTTTTAAAGTTTTTCCTTCTAAACATATATGAAAACAGAAGACTATGTTATGTTTTCAGCAACTTTATTCCTGGTTTTGGAATGTGTATGTATAAAAGGAGATACATCTGTCAGCACAAAACTAACCTATGTTCACAGTGTTGATGAAAATCAGTTTACTTTGTTTTGGTGGGGTTCGCTGCTTTATTTGGGTTTCTTTGGTTTTTTGATGGAGAAGGTGTAGAAAAGTAGTATTTCCATGCCATAAATCCATAAGCAAGCTGAATAAAAGACAGCTAGAATCTTCTTCAGTCTTCTTTCTAATTAGAGGAATTTTGTTAAAAGGCTTACAATAACCAATGTTTTTGAAGAATCTTTCTTGCTGCAAAACTTTTGTCTGCATCAAGCTTCAAAACTTGCATTTTAATTAATTTTTTCAGCTAGGTAATTTGGTCCAAACATTGCACAAAGATATTTTCAGAATGCTAAGAAAAGCTCATAATATAATTTTTAAGATTTGAATCATACTATATTTTCAAGACACTAATAGTTGTCTTATACTATATAGGTTCGTATTCTATATAGAGTCCTGAGCTTAGTGGTCAAGTTCCTCACATAGAAAATGTTCATAACTGTGATATTGTGGCTGTTTGAGTTGCATGCAGTCAGATATTTTAGTTGATTCTCTGTATTGCTGCATTGTATGAGGAAAATAGATTGCAGATTTATTTTTCCTTCTGTAATTTTCCAGTCTGTGTATGAATATGCTGAAGCATTTTGCATATTTTCCAGACTAATTCCTTACTTCTGAAGTAATTACTATACAGATCGAACATGAAGCTATCTGTGAGGTTTTTAAATTGATGTTACTTCTCAAATTGTTTAATGTCAGATATTTTACCTAGATAGTAACAAGTGCGATCTTTGAAGGAAACTGTTTCTGCAGCAGAACTAGAAATGAAAGAGCAGCAACTCTTGCCCAGATACTCGTGCCTAGTAGCTCAGCAGAGGGTGTGCCAAAGTTATACTTTTCTTGAGGTTTTCTAGCAAGTGTTTCTATCCAGTGGTGGATTCTAATGGCAGAGCTCATTGGGCAGAGCTTCACGTCTTAATTTTCATCATTCATTCAAGTCCTCCATATCCTGCTATGAGTCAGAGGGGATGTTTGTTCTGCACATTGCCAATTGTTTTTCCCTCTCTCTTCTAAAATGGTGTTAAACATAGAGATGTGGTCAGAGGATTGCTGGTTGATTTTGGCTTGTGTGTACAGCTTCTGTGTATCAGATGATTAATTCCTGTCTGGAATTTTGAGGGAAAAATTATGTTTAAAGGTCTAAAATGTATTCCAACAACATATTTCAGCCAAACTTCATGCTTCTTTTCCATCTTCCTTTTATGAATACCTGCTGAGACAGAATCTTATTTTTATTTCTTCAGTATTTTTTGGTGGTGGTTTTTTCCCCTGCCACCTTGATTAAAACGTGAAGTAACAATGAATTCTTCTTTCAGAATGTATCTGCACAATATTTGGTAGCAATCAAGTAATCTTGTCTGATTGCACAGGCCGATTACAAAAGCAGGTGTTCAGATTGATTGCATAAAGCACCTTCCTTTTTGCAAATACCTGTCGTTAAGGGGTGAATTGAGCTCTTATGCTGCTTTAATTCCAAAGTCACTCCATTAAAATTAATGGAAAGTCTTTGGATGTCAACCAAGATAAGATGTTAGTGAACAGTTCAGATGGCAAACTGACAGTTCCATGTGTCTGGCATCTTAGTGTGCATTTCCTTCTCCCCCACCCCTTGCCCCCCTGCCCAGTGTTCTCCTAAAGCCAAAGAGAACGAGAACATTTTGGGGTGAAGGTGCAGAGGTCATCATCGGAGATACATGTTACAGAAAGGAGCTTTTTAAAGTGGAATTTTAGTTTGTTTGTTTTATAGAGTAGGAATTTCAGTACTGGGTGATATAAACAAAGTATTTCATTTTGCTGGCGTCATTAATGTCACTGAAAAATTGCTTGGAAATAGGCCCTGGGCAAAAAATATAGCATACTTCAGGAGCACCATTTATTTGCCACAGCTACCTCTGCAATTCCTAATATGGGTAATGCTCTTCCTTTACAGCTGTAGACCTTTCTTCGGTTGAAATATGATTCCATTAATATAGGGATGCACTGAGGTTACTTGGCTACTAATAGTGTCCCAGTACCTCCTGATAAGACCTGAACTGTTCCTACATTTACCCCTAGGGGATTCACTTGCTGTGGTATGGAGTAGGATGCTGTTAGTATGACTCTCACCAGTCCCTGTTGGCCTTCAGGTTGTTCTGCTCCACGAGATTAACTACCTGTCACATCAAAAGAGGAACGCGTGCAGTAAAGCCTAATGTAGGTAACAAAATTGCATCATTTTGAAGTTTTACTCTACATAAGTGTTGGTACATAACAAGTGTAGGCTGCATAGTATTAAAGTGAAAATTAGTAGAGATCTGTGGACAAGCAAGCAAGCCCTCAAAATTATGCCAGTGTAAAAGCAGTTAGAAATTTAAAATACTATCATGTGCCATTTCAGCAGTGATGCACTCATAAGTGTCTGTTGTAGTGGCCTCTTCTAGCCTGAACAGATATGATTCTGTGAGGGAATATACAGCAATATTTTTATGGTAAATAGGTACATCTGGAAATTGTTCGGTGTCAATGATTCAATGTTTCGCTGACTCAGCTGTGGATATGCAGGTTGCAGTCAATTCT
Source organism: Hypotaenidia okinawae (assembly GCA_027925045.1). Taxonomy (NCBI): domain Eukaryota; kingdom Metazoa; phylum Chordata; class Aves; order Gruiformes; family Rallidae; genus Hypotaenidia; species Hypotaenidia okinawae. Next base: position 97,315,590 of record BSDF01000004.1, read on the forward strand.
TCTAATAAATGAGAGCCTCATAATAGATATATTCGAGCACTGTGTCATATTCAGAGTTAATATTAAGGCACAAGGCAAAACATTTTATGGCTTTCTTACAGGGCTTTGTTGTGGGTTTTGTGTGTGTGTGTCATGGAAAGAGAGATAAAGGGGCTTATCCTTCAGGTTTTTCCGTTACTTTCTCGAGCATGTCCTGCATTTGAACAGGAACACTGCTTAATGTTGTTATATTGCAATCCAAGTTCATTGCACTAAACCCAACACCAGTGTGATTTGAGCACATCTGAGTTGATTCTGTTGCCTAATCTGTAAATTCACAACCTGCTGTACAAGCGATAGTTTATCAAAACTTGATTAAGAGGTGGAAACCAGGGAGGTAGGATAGGAATCTCAAATGCTATACCTTTTGAACTCTCACTTGAAAACCCCATTGGCAAATAGCTGATAGCAGCAGGTTGCTATTGCAGATGCTTGCAGAGGTCCAGTTAAGTGCAGTGGTGCACATCTATGTCAGCTGTGTATCAGCAGTGATACTTGCCTCTCAATTACACTTATCTCTGAAGTTTCCTGGGTACATATCACCTTCATTAAACATACTAAACTAGGATATTCTGTGCACAGAGCTCAGTGAAAGGTTGACTGTCATGTGTGATGCTGAGTTGGAAAGTTATTGATGGAGGATCTGGAAGGGGGTGGTGGTGAAATTCCGAAGAGGAAAAACACTTTAATAAATTCTAACTCTTGACTCTAATGAATGTTGATTGACTGTGTAACTTTTAGGTAGGTTTGAGATGGAATAAATGTCAAATATAATTCAGTTCACACAGCAGTGTGAAAAGAACTGTTACTTCCCTTGGAGAAAAACTGACAGCCCAACTTTCTTAAAGGGCTTTTCTGCCTTGCTCATTCGTTCTCTCCTCTTAATGAAGCCTTTCACAGTTGACACTTCCCTAACAAAAGGTAACACGGGTCATTCTATTAAACAGAATATTCTTCCACCAGCGACATCGCAGCTGTGATCTGAGATCAGAAACTATTATTTCTCTCTCATTTGGTGGAAAGGATGAGTTGTTACTCATAAGCACAGTGTGGTGTTCTGAAGTGATGGCTCCAGACCATGGGTGCTTGGTATTAATGGCACATGTTGAGAATAGGTATTTTACTGCCATAAACATCAAATATATATATAATGTTTATGGCAGTAAAATATAAATATATTTTATATATATATATGTGATTCTAAGAAATGTGGCATGATTTATTTTTTTTTTGAGTGAAAAATAAATGCAACAGACTTCACATTTACTGAATCCTTTTGGGAGTGGATTTGGGGAATGGTGGGAGAGGAGAGAAAGGCTCAAAATCGCTCAGTGCCTATGATTAAGATCTGGTTTTCAAGAGCTTAGAGTACTGAGTTCTGATGTAATTGGAAAATATACTCATGGGGTAGCAACAGGAGTTGCTGTTTGCTCGGCATTTTTAAAAACCAGGTCTTTATTTATATGCTTCAGTAGCAGATAAAGTTTTTGAAAGCTGGTCATTGTTTTTCTCCATCAATTCACAACATGATGAGTGAGAGTAATATTTTCCCCTTGTATTTCAGTCTACTTTCTCTTTTTTTTTTACATTACAAGTATTGTCTCTCCTTCTCTGTGCTCAGATTTTTGGTCAGCTATGTATTCAAAAGTCCTGCAGATCCATTAGTTGGATTTTAGTCTTCTGGGGCAGGATCATACTGCTTTTAATTGTTGGGGGTTTCTAAGATGATGACAGGTCCATGTACTAGTCAGTTAGGAGGAGTAGTAGTGTTAGATTTGCTTCTGACAAGGGAAGCACCAAGCCAGGGTAGGTTGAAAAAGGAAAAATTTCCTTCCAGGGGCAATCAAGAGAAATGTAGGAGCAGGAAGAAAGGGAAGAGCAGGAGCAGAAAGTGGTAGGAGCTGGAGATGGATTTTGACAAGTGATTGGGGAAATAACTGTCACATCAATAACTCAGGCATCCTGAACTGAGGCACCTACAGTGCTACCCCTTGATGTGTATTAATTCAGCACTGTAATGAAAATATAGAAATGTGTGTCTGAAAAGAAGGGAGCTGGGAGGAACTACTAAGAGACACTACTGAAATCTAAAAGAAAGATTTGTCCCTGTAAAGTGTATTAAGTTCTGTTCTGGATGTACTTAAATAAGCAAGACTGACACGTAGTAAAGTGATGACAAATGAGGAAAAAAATAACCCTGTGTTGTTTTCAGGTAAGTCTATGATTCAATTTGTATATGTATTTTTTACAGGAAACAAAGCAAATAGAGATCCAATTTTGTGAAAATGGAATTATGGATGTTTTGAGTAGGAACTGTGAAGAAAAATATTTGCTATTACTGGCAATGGTTTTTTTATACTTGTCTTGAGGTGATTAAGAAAATCATTTTGGTAGTCCAGTTGGAAGATAAATTTTGACACTTTCCAACCATTCCTAAATTACAGTTGTTTATGACTTGGGAGAAGCTGGCTATGGGGTGTGAGTAATGATGATAGTCCCTGTGATGGAAGGCAGCAGGGCTTGTAAGGTTTCCTGCAATTTTTGTTTACACGAGTTGTACAAAAGCTACTCTGGGATATAATATTTCTCAAGCAGTCAAATACAGTTCTTCACAGGTTCGAGAAATTGTGCTAGTAAATACATTTTCTGAGTAGACAAACCCAAAATAACTTAGAATGATTTGCACCATTGTGTTTCTCTGCCATATTTTGCTGCTGTGTTATATATTCCCACTTGCATTGGAACGCACTAGTGCTGCTTTGAAGTAAGAATCATACTTGATTTTAATTGACTTTAGCCAGTTCTCTTTTTAAAAGTTGACCATTTGAATGTGGAAGGCTATGGTGCACACTTAATGTTTTCCCAATTGCTGTTCAGCATTGAATGGATTAAATTCAGGATGGATACTGGGGAGCGAAGGAGACAACTATTCTGATTAATTTGGCAGTAATTGCAAATCATGTCTTTATTTCCAGTGAAGACTCCAGGGGTATTGAAGTCCTGCTTTATCATACTACTCTCTAGCCCAACAGGTGAAGCTTGTCTTTACAGAGGACAAAGCTTTCTTAGGGTTTACTCTGAGAGAAGGCTAAAAACCACCCGAAACCTCTGTGCTTTCCATCTGCAAGGAGCATGCTTGATCTTGCATTCTGTAGGGCACAGAGTCTGTGTATTTTACTAAGTCTCCAGATGGAGACTGTGCACAAGTGCCTCCTTGAAAGGTATTTTTAAGGATCTCTCTGTGATCAGATTGTATTGTTAATTCAAATAACCTGATAAAGAACTCTACGTCCAGAAATGCTGGTAACTCACAGTGCTGATGGAGTGAGCTTTCTTTCTGAGGTGAAGAATGGTTTATAGTGACTTGTAGTCAGCGTGATTTGACAGGATGTGACTTTTGATTCTTTTTTACCAAGTAATTCAAGTACAGTCCATTCCAGGATTTGTAATAGGATGGAGAATGCTGTGATTGTGATTTTGATTTTTCTTCAGTGGTGAGACTGCTAGTGGTAAATACTAGATTTAAAAAGAGGTGTATTGGATAACTTTCAGATCAGAACTAGGGAGGGAAAACGGAGTGCTAATACAAGCCTTAGCTTTTCACACTGAATAGAGTACCTGTTGTTACTAGGAAAGTCACAGAGTACAGGTGTGCTATGGAGGATACGCTGTCTCCAAGGCCTGATTTCTTACACCTCTGAAAACTAAGACACTCATCACGAATCGTTTTACTTCAACAGATGCTCACAGCAAACCTGATTCTGCAACCTACTCTTACACAAGAAAGGATTACTTATTTCACTAAAACACCTTCTATGGTAAAGTGAAGGAGGATGATATAGACACTTACCTCTAATGCTGCTTTTTTTTTTCTTAAGGTCAAAATAGATCTGGACTTTATAGCATTAGCCACAGTTTCTACCTTGGCATATGTGACTGGACCAGATTTTATAGCAAGGGATTTTATTTCTCAGGGTAAAAATTCGTATCTGTTTGAATGAGTCTCAGCAGATTCAATGGTCTTTGTATTTGGCTCCGACATTTCTAGAGGGATCTGTGAAGTTGAATGAGTGGGGTTACAGTTTATGGAAACTCTGCTTTTGAGACTTCTTTTTGTAGCACAGATGATGTTTAATTTTCTTCACCGTACTGTTTGTTTCCTTGCTCAGTGGCTACTATTTTGATCTACATTTTGTCCATTACAAAACAGTTTTAAGTCAAATGATTAAAATACCACCACAGAAAATGAGAAGAAACCAGCACAGTGTGAAACCTGTGTGCTCTTTTTTGGAAAAAATGTAAGTAGGCATATTCTGAAGTACTTACAGCAGAGGACAGATTAATATTAAGTCATATTTTAATTCCATCATCTTAGTGCTGCAATGCATATAAGTATCATCTCTGTTATGTTGATAGGTATTATAAAGCACAGAGAGGTGAAGTAAAGAGTCCCTCGCTTCTTGTAGTGAATTGCTGAGAAAATCTCAGATACAGCTCAGGAATCTGAGTCTGAAATGCCTGGTTTTGCTGCCTGCCCATCATAACCGCCTCCTTACTGGGATCCAACAGTTGTTTTCTGGTGAATCTTACTTGAATTATCGATGCAGCAGTTTGTCATAATATACTGGTCTATGACCAGAGCAGGCATTTTGCTGTTCCTTTCCCAGAGTGTAGCATTCAGCAGGGAGGTTGCAGACATGCATCTCAAAATACAGCAGAGTTGGCACAGCTTTTGGCTGTTGTGTTGAGGGGGAAGGCTTTGTGCGAGTGTAGTTTTATTACAAATCATCTTTTGAGAACAGGCTGTGTGCTTTTTGCAGCCATGATCTGTGTTTGTGTAGTGTGATGTGCTTTGGGAAACAGTTACTATACCTTGTCAGCTTGCATTATGTTACTGCACTCACAGCAAATTGTTTTGGTACTGTCATTTTACTGCAAAATGTACCCTTCAGTGAATGAAACTTTTGAAGGTTCATGTTTGATAAAGTGAGTATTGATTAGTAAAGGTCACAACTGATTATTTTGCCTAAAAAACCAATAGCTGGATTTGGATTAAAAAAAATGCAGTGCATTCCTAAGTTCTGAAGGCAAGTGTAGAGAGAATATTGATATAAATCCAAATAATTTTTCATTATATGAGAATTTAGGGTATTATGGTATCAGCCATTGCTGTTGTGCTACATAATGGGAACTACAATTCAAATGCTTTCCTGGGGGGTCCATATCTGACAGAGATACAGGGTGGCACAGAAATCACTTAAACTGCAACTTTTGATGGAGATGCTTATATGAACATTTAAAATGTCTATAACCTGCACTGCCTATTTTTCTTCCCCTTCCATGATAGCTTGTCAGCTGGCAGTTTCACTTAGACATAAATAATGGAGAGAAGGCGCAAAAGATGTACCTGGGGGTTGGAGGAACAAAGTGCATGAATTCCTAGCCTAAGCATTGTAAATCTTGAATGCTAATGACAATACAGACTTGAAATGCATATTGTAACATTATCTGTACCCCATGAATGTTTCCAGAGTCTTGCAGGCGTACAAAGACTTTGTCCATACTCATTCTACATGTGAAAAAAAGAGAGAACATCTGGCTGATGGGTGTTTATGTGAACATTGTGGATAGGCTGCAAAATTTACCTGTTTTGCGTCTTTCTGAGAGATGCCTCAATGAGACAGAGACTTTAAAGTGGGATTAAGATATTACTTTGCTGTAGAATTGATTTTAGTTGAAAAACCAATTCTGCACGACATGGCCCTACTTCACTGAAAAGTGTTTCATATATAGTGGATATAAGTTCCAAACCTTGAAAGAAACTTTGTAGCCTAAATCTGAATTTAAAAAATCTTCCCCAAACCAAAACCTAAACATACTCACTAACTGTGAATTTGAATGTGGATAAAAAAGTTGTTTTGTATTGGAAAAATTAGCATCATGCTGCAGCTACCCTGCCCGATTTGATTTCTGTAAAAACTTTTGTTGGTATTAAACAGAGAAACCTGAGAACCCCACGATGTCATGGAGAGTATGAGATTGGGCTCAGATAAGCTGTACTTAAGTGATGTTTGATGGATTATATGATGAAGTTGAGAGTTTGCAAGGATTTACCATTCCCCAGATTTGATATAGGCCACTGCCAAAAAAAGTGGCTTCAACTTCTTGTTTCATCCTGTTTTGGGTAGCTGTTGGCCATCTCACATTCCTTAGTCAGAGCTTGTTTTCCAGGTGAACAGGAGCTTTTCAGTGGCTTGCAGTGATTACTGCCAGTTAGCATGGTGCCACAACAGATTGTTTGGGCATGAACTGGCATTGTTCTCTTTTACTTGGTTCCTTGCTGTCTGCAATGATTAGAACAGCCTGAATCACACCTAACCTTTCATTAATACCCACTGCCATGACTGTTTGCAAAGTCACATTCATAGCTCCAGGATAATGAAAACTTCCTAGTGATAAACCTTCAAAAAGATGCTCAGAATAGGTGGTTTAGCAGACTTGGACTTCTCTGTAGGCATAGATTTAACATATCTAAAAAATAAGGAAAACATGAAAGTGATACAGTTGGGAATTTCTGGTGCTCAGCAGATTGTGTGTCACACCACCAGTATATCAGCAGTAGTACAAGTTAAATTGGTCTTGCATACTGTACTTGATGGTGGATATCAGGGCATTTGAATTAATTTGCCATAAATATTTGAAAACAGCCAAATTCTCATTTAGGGGTTAAAAAATTGGGATTGAGTTCAAGAAACACTAGACAGCTCTCAGCATTTGGTGTGACCCGTCTGTTTTTTGCAGCTGTATTTATTTACTTTTATCAGGGTTGCACCTACAGGCGAAGGTACGATTGAGATCCGCACCGGCCAGATGTGAAACAGACGCTCTGGCCCTGGGCAACTTGCAATCAGGCTGACAGAGAAATGAATATGCTGAAGCCCTTTGAAAACTTAGCGAGGACTGTAGGCGTGCTGTCCATGTTTCAGATGGTGGGATCCTATTGCTGCTTTGTCTATGAAGCCTAGCTTCAGTATTGTTTCTCCATCCCCAATTGCCTCTGATTTATGCAGCTGAAACTGACAGAAATTTTAATTATTACCTTCTAAAACATTTTGATTTAGGATCTTTTGTTTCTGTATAAACATGGTACTGTTTAGTAATCAGAGAAAAGATATTTCCCAGCCAACAGAGGTCTGTTTGCAGGCAATTTGGGAAGGCTAGTCATCTGCCTGGGCAATATTTCTTTTCTGAGACTTGGTTTAGAATCACAGAATTGTAGGGGTTGGAAGGGACCTGGAGAGCTCATGGGGTCCAACCCCCTGCCAAAGCAGCTCCCCAGCTCATATTGCACAGGGCGGTGTCCAGACGGGGCTGGAATCTCTCCAGAGAAGGAGACTCCACACCCCCTGGGCAGCCTGGCCCAGGGCTCCCTCACCCTCACTGGGGAAAAGTTCTTCCCCAGGTTGGTGCAGAACTCCCTGTGCTCCAACTTGCAGCCATTGCCCCTTGTCCTGTCTCCGCAGACCACTGTGGAGCCTGTTTTGAGTTTTTTCAGGTTTTGGTGTGGGTTTTTTTGTAACATCTTTGATGTCTTCTAAGTCCCCTAGGCACTTTTGTTTCCAGTAGCAATTAATGAGTTAGTCTATTCCTCTAAAAAACTTTTTTCTGTTTGCTTATTAATTCTCTCAAAGAAATGCTGAGGAACAAGCTCATGAAGTGAGCTAGATTTGTCTGTGAGACACTGTCAGGCAAGAAAGTATATAACACTTTCCACACACACTGTTTTTTTAATTATTTTTTTTTTTTTACCCTGCCTGTCACTGAACTGTTTAACTTGCAATAAATTACCAAGAACTGTTAGGAAATTAGTATGCCACCCTGGGATGGGCTGTTGATTATTGTGTGATCTCTATTTACTTTTCTGGAATGGGCTGCAGTCTCAGATGAATGCCTCTTTCAGGAAACTCACTTGTAGAAATGACAAAAGGTCATTTTTTCTGGATATAGATTATACTGAGAGTTTTAAATTAACTTTTAATTATGTGAAAGAGGCTCTTCATATCTCCTAGTGTTGGTTTTTTTTTTATGTCTCATCCTTTATGGCTGACTCACAAGACCAGGCTTCCAACCAGTTAGTTGTGTTGTATTACAGTGACTTTGATGGTGCTTACAAGTTTTTAGGATCATTACCTCAAATACAATTGATAGAAAAGACCATCAATCTTCTTATGCTTTTTATCAGTGGCTAGCTATGGTCCAGGACTGCAGTGGCTTACAACATAAGAAGTGAAGGACAAAGTGTCCTGGAAAGTGATACTGGAAAGAATTTTATAAACATAAGAAAATATACTATGTAGTTTGCAAAGCTAATACCAACAGGGAAGAAAACCCAAAACCAAAAAACCAAACCCCACAAACAAAAAAAAAAGCCCAAAGCCAAACTTAAATTTTGAAACAAAGTTGAAGACCAGAAAAGGTCATTTGAATGTATTTGAGAACAGGAATGAGCAATTAAACATTCCTAATTATTATAACTGATGCTAGAATATCAAAGGTGGAATATCATCCTTCGAATTTAGGAATCTGAGATTCTGCCTCTTCAAAATGTTACAGGCTTGGTCTACTTGGAGCTATAGACCCCACTTTGCTGAGGCATGTGGCTTTCTCCAACAAGGTGGAGGGAAACCTTTGAAAGATCCAGAGGGCAGTCTAGTCTTCTCAGCCTCAGTGCTTGCCATTCACTACACATTGTATAGGGAGCAGCATTTGTGGGGCACAGTGAGGTGGCTGTTGTTGAGACAACAGCAGTTGTTATGGGTCTCCGTCTACATGTGTTTTTTTCAGGATGCTACTTTCAAAATTACATTCACTGTGGAGAAACGAGCTGGTAGGAAACATGCCAAGTTCAAAAAAGACAAATACAAAAAAATTCCTCCATTTGGGATGGAGTAACTCCAGCAACTGTATGAGTGGGGCTGACTGGATAGAAAAGAGCTTTGCAGGAAAGATCCGGAGCTCCTTGTTGAACTCCCAAGGGCAGAACAGTGTGTGGCTTTACAACAAAGCAAGCTAACTGCATACTCTTGGAAGAGTGTAGCCAGCAGGCCCAGGGAAATCATGTTACTTCTCTATTTAGGAATTTGCAACTGCACCTGGAACAGGTCCTCCAGTTTTGAGCTACCCAGGACAAGAAATGTATCAACATACCAGGAGAGCCCAGTGGAGGGACAGATCTTGTGCCCAGAGCTTGGGCACAAGAGACATAAGGAGAGGCTGAGGCATCTGGGCTTGTTCAGCTTTAATAAAGCTCAGGGGAGATCTTACTGCTGTCTAAAATGAGCTGTGCACAAAGGTGAAGTCACACTCTTCTTAGCAGTGTGGACTGGAGGTAGGGCAAACGATGCCAGCTGGAGAACAGGAAACCCCAATGGCTTACACAGAAACAAATTTTTGTGGTGAGGGTGGTTAAGCACTGAAACACGTCATCCAGGTTATGTGATCTCCATCCTTAGAGATATTTGGGACTGGAGGGGAAATGGTCCTGAACTATATGCTCTACTTGGCCTTGCCTGAAGGACAGGGTGGACTAGATGACCTGCAGAAGCCTTTCCTATCTGTATGCCTGTATTGTTATCTTCTCTTTGTCATTCTAGAAGTTACACTGGAGAAATAACTCTCAGCAGCCACATAGCCTATCCCTTAGCACAATGAGGAGCATAGGCAAAGACCAGGGAAAAACAGTGAGAGGAGATGAAGTTCTTTCCTAGGAATAAGATCATGTACATTTGAAAGGAAAGGGAGGAAAAGATGGTAGAAGCATGTGATTTCCAAGTCAAAGATTTACATTCTAATGTGCAAAGCCTGGTCATCTGGGTCTGCATCTCCCAGAATGATACTTAATTATCATCTGAGATGAATTGCTTTCATCCTTTGTGTCTAACCCAGGCTAATTAAGATTGCCTGTTCAGATGTCTTCCATGCAGAGACACTCAGGTCTGTGTTCTGTTTGCCGTGTGTGTGTGTGCGCCAGCTGACCGTTAGATTTAATCCAAAACCATACACGTTTGCAGAGCTGAGATTAGAAATTGGCTCTGGAGCAGTAGGGCATTCTTCCCTTGCAGAAGCTAACTCTAAGGTACTGAGACCACTGGAAACAGCAGTATAACGTGGTCTTAGTGTACAGTAAGGCGATGAGATTTATTATTCAGTCATTGGAAGTGGGTGGTACTTTAAAGTGGAAGTTTGAAGTTCCATTTCAGTGTGCAATTTTGTTCATAAATAAGAACAACTCCTATTATCACTATGAACATTTTTTTGTTATTAATACTTACTTCATTGGCAGCAGTGGGGTGTGGGAAGGAGGAGTTGCTTTTTTTTAATTTACTGCTAAAATGTCTTTTGTTAATATGGAGCTGCTTCCAGTAGCTCCATGTATGCTTATGTTTGAGACAATCCAGTGACTTGTTTGGTAACTGGTACATTCTGCTAATGAAATAAAAATATGAACAATATGGAAATTTTGAGGAGAATGCCAGAGAGTGTTTGTTCAGGTTTTTTTTTTCTCCTTTCTTTGTTGAAATCCAATTGTTTTTGCTAAAAAATCTTCAATATTTTGTGTACATTCTGAATTTCTCTGATTTTGTAGTTCCTCCATTCCACTTTAACACCACTTGTAAGCACATATATATTTTTATTTCCACCCTGTTGATATTGATGTGAAATGTAGAGAAACTGTGATGTATGTAAAGTCTCAGAAGACATTTGTGTTACAGCCTCAAGAACTTCTACAGAATCTTTTCAGTGCAGTGGTAGATCCAGGTTTTATTTGGGTTTTGCTTTAGATGGGGTCAGTCCCAGTGTCTGCAAAATGGTCAGTTTGCAAAGTTCCTGCTGACTAACAGAATTATTACCACAAGACTAACATTGCCGTGTTTTTAGAGCTCTCTGTAGTTGTCAGTCTTAAAAGACAAAATATAAATATATAATTATATCACCTGGATTTTCTCTTGTAGTACCAGCCATAATTCACGGCTGATCTCTAGCCATGTTCTTGGCAAGAGAGAAAGGAGAAAGCTCCTGACATCTTCCTAGCTGTGTCTGCTTTTCATTTTCAATAAAATATTATGTTAAAAAGGAAAAAAAAATCCCCTGGATTAATTACAAACTTTTCATGAGGATTAAATGTTAGTAAAAGTGAGAGAAAGGGGATTAGTGGAATTGTTTGTGCATTCATTTAATTTACTTCCCTAATCTCTTTTCATTAAAATTTTCTGAAAAACCAAAATAATGTGGTTGGGAGCAAACATAGACACAGTAACCCTTAACCTTGAAGTTACAAACCTAGCAAATGAACCTTGTTTCTCTTTCTGTCTTGGTTTTGCTGATGTGCAGCCTTTTCTCTCTGGTGTCTAAGAGAAGGTGTACAGAATGGCCTAAGGTTTTGTAATCACAGCATTCAGCTGGGAAGATAACACCACTGCTTCCTGCAACAACACACACGCAAGTGCTGCAACAACTGATCAACAAAGCCAGTGTCTCTGTCCCAACGAATGCTGTCTGTGTGTCTGCATAAGGTGGAACAGCCTCAGAAGGAATAGCCTCACTGCCTAATTCCCTCGTAGGCCTGAGGAGTCATGCTGGTAAATCTTCTGATGGAAGTTTCCAGCAATACATTTCAGTTATGGCAAAATGATGCTTTGCAATAGAGGAAAGAAAAGAGAAAGGTTTATACATCATCTTTCAAAAGCTCCAATCAACACCCATCTTAAGTACACCTAGAAAAAACTAATGCATTTACTAAACTCTACCTCAATACAAAATGGGTACTTTTTACAACTGTGAAAATCTAAGGCCTGACGGAGGAAGGTTTATTATCTACAGTGCTGCTAGAATCAGGCACAGCAGTAGTGTATACTTCTGAATATAAAAGCTCTATTCTTCAGTGACACCCTTTTTCTATTAATGAGATTCACCCTAATGGGACCAAAAATTACTTTAAAAGACATTTCCATCTGCTTTTCAAGGGCTTTTTTTCCAGTCCATTTGGACTGGATATCAAAGATAAGGGGAAATATTTCAGTAGCAAGAGCTTTTATAATTAAGCTTTGTAGCCTACATAATGGAGATACGGCCAAATTCAAGTGAAAAATAATTACTGTTTTTCCAGCCCTTGCTTCTGCTACTCTGCCTCACTTTCTTCCCCCTTCCATTGTCCTCTTCAAAACCACATAATCAGTTGTGCCTTACTACGAAAGACTTGCTCAATGCAGCTCTTTTCCCCACGTTTGTATTTTCCCCTGTGGTCTAGGAGAGAAGAGCTGTTCAATCTTTAACTATACCCAGACCCCCATTAAGAAGAGCACCTACAGTCCTCAAAAGGAAGCAGGTGCTTCCTGAAGGGTAAGGACTTTAATACCTCACTTCATAGTGCCAGCTATCCCTTTAGATATGGGAACAGACAAATTCAAAATACAGCGTGAGACTCATCTGAGAGACTTTGTAGATGATGCTAAGATGGCTGCGATGGATGTTGTTGAACCTCTGCCAACCACTGGAGCCTTTTGGAGCTCTCAGTGATTTTAGCCAGCAGCTTCAGTAACTCTGGATGGAGCCGCTTTGGCTGCATGAACCTGTGTATGTTTGCAGATGGATACACGCACACATACACATGCATCTCCAGGTTTGGAAAATGCTACTTACGCTTTATGATTTGTACCAGTTGATCTCCGTAAGAAGTGCTCTGTAGAGTGGGAGAGAGAGGAATACAGCTGCTTGAAGTTGATGCCTCAGCTGGTGTTAGGGGCATCTAGGGAACATTATGGGATGGCTTTTATCTGTGAGAACACCAGAAAGCTGTTGAGTATTTGGGATTGGAGGGGACAATTTGTGCAAAACGAGATTCCTCAGAGTAATGTTTTGAGAGGGTCCTTTTCCAGTCTCCCCAGGAAATTCTTATGCAGCCATGTAATAGAACTGGGTTTCATAATAAAAGACAAAAAGGTACACTTGTAATATTTTTAAGGCAGATGAGTGTATTACCTATTACACAAGATGATGAGGTCTCGATCAATCCCATATGACTGATATTTTTAACTACCAGAACTGACTTTCCCTCATATTTTCTCCCCATCCAGTAATTGCCATACTTGCAAGTTCTCTTTGAGCTTATTGAAGTTTTTGCTGCTGACAAATTAATAGCTGGCGACTAGGAACTGTTTGACCTGTTTATTCACTAAATTAGATCAACACATATGGAGTCATTTGTTGTTCATCCTTATCCTGCTTGGAAAGCATTGTTTTACATTTTTACTTTGTGATGTCTTCAGGCAGAAAATATTTGCAGGTTTATTGGAGGTCTGCAAAATAACTTCTTGAATTAGATTAGTCTGTGAATGCCCAAGCTAGAGATCAGCTTGTGCCTGTCCTGTCCAGGATATATTAATGTTTGTGGAGATGTTGGTGAGAAAGAGTGAAACGTGACTGCTTCTGCTGTGCAATCCTACTCCCTTTTTTTTTTCCTCCATGTCATGCAAGCTGTCCTTATTTTATGGGCAATATGAAACCTGGTTAGGGAACATTCCCCTGCTGTGACAAGAGTTGGCACTGTGCATCCCCTACTGCTGTTCCCCACTCAGACAGCTAACTTGGAGAATACTGAGAAAGACTATCTCGTTTGGTTCTTGGTCATACTGGAATGCATAGTTTTACATGTAACCATTTGAATATGTAAAGATAGCAGTATGGTGATCTTCCCACAAAACTTCACTGATAACTTTTGCTGCTCTTAGATGTAGGGCCCATACAACAGGTACATGAATTGATCCCCTTTGCTGAAGGATTAGCATTACCCAGGCTAACATTAGACCTTGCATGAAGTCCAAAGGACTTTTCTGGTTTTGCTTTAAACAGAGACAAAATAGTAGTATCCATAATAGATAGCATTCCATTCCTTATGTCAACTGTAGTATCTAATAAAACTTCTGTTCCACCCAATGTAAGTTCAGCCTGTGCCAAGAGACCCACTGAGTATATCAAAGGTACTTCTTAATTAACTACTTGCTCATGACAGCACCCATGTATTTTTTCAGAAGACAAACAATGTGTGTGTATCTTGGCTCCGAAAGACAGGTGTGAATAACAATAGACAAATTAGCTATTAAAAAAGGGACTATTAATGAAGATGTTTGGGGTGAGAATTGGCTGTCAGACCAAGCTCAGAGGGTCGTGATCAGTGGAGCAGAGTCTGACTGGAGGCCTGTGACCAGCGGTGTTCCCCAGGGCTTGGGGCTGGGTCCAGTCCTGTTCAATATCTTCATTGACACCTTGATGAGGGAACAGCATCCACCCTCAGCAAGTGCTGATGATACAAAGCTGGGAGGAGTGGCTGACACACAGGACACTGTGCTGCCATCCAGAGAGACCTGGACATGCTGGAGAGCTGGGCAGGGAGGAACCAGATGAGGTTCAAAAAAAGCAAGTGAGGAGTCTTGCACCTGGGGAGGAATAACTGTTCGTTTCAGTACAGGCTGGGGGTGACCTGCTGGAGAAGAGCTCTGTGGAGAAGGACCTGGGGGTCCTGGTGGATGATAGGTTGGCCATGAGCCAGCAGTGTGCCCTGGGGGCTGAGAGAGACAATGGGATCCTGGGGTGCATCCAGAGGAGTGTGGCCAGCAGGTCACAGGAGGTGATCCTCCCCCTCTGCTCTGCCTTGGTCAGGCCCCACCTGGAGTGTTGTGTCCAGTGCTGGGCTCCCTGGGATAAAAAGGACAGGGATCGCCTGGAGAGAGTCCAAAGAAGGGCTACGAAGATGATGAAGGGCCTGGAGCATCTCCCCTATGAGGAGAGGCTGAGTGAGCTGGGGCTGTTCAGTCTTGAGAAGAGAAGACTAAGGGGGGACCTGATTAATGTTTATAATTATCTTAAGCATGGGATGCAGGGGGAATTGGCCAGCCCCTTTTCAGTGTCTGTGAGGACAGGACAAGGGGCAATGGCTGCAAATTGGAGCACAGGGAGTTCTGCACCAACCTGGGGAAGAACTTTTCCCCAGTGAGGGTGCCAGAGCCCTGGGCCAGGCTGCCCAGGGGGGTGTGGAGTCTCCTTCTCTGGAGAGATTCCAGCCCTGTCTGGATGCCGCCCTGTGCAATATGAGCTGGGGAGCTGCTTTGGCAGGGGGTTGGACCCCATGATCTCTAGAGGTCCCTTCCAACACCTATGATTCTGTGATTCTGTGTTGAGTACTGTTGCTCCTCTCCCTCTGCTGTGACTTTTGGCATTTTCACACCTCTCAATATATTGCAGGAATACCGTATTTGCTTAATACATGACAGGTTTTTAGAATTCTTAAACTAGTGGCACAAGATTAAAATGTTATTGAACATGAAAAACTGGCATACCACACTAGGAAACCAGAACAGTGTTTTCTTTCTGCAGGTTACAGATGGATGAGTTTTTTTACTGTGGAGGAAGAAGTAATGATTAGGTTGCTTACCCTACCCAACACTTCTCTAAATAAGATAACTGAAAAATTGAGCTGTAATTGGTATGCCCTGGCGAGTTGACATAGTCAGCATCTTCAGGGTTTTCAACTATCTGGCAGATTTAGATACATACAGGTTCCAGTAAGTGCAACAGGGCAGGATTTTCAGGCTGGTCATCAATATCTATCAGAACTTTTGTAGCTGTTTTTCTGTGGGCATTTGTTATTATGATATGCAACTACCCTTTAATTTGTTTCCACTGTAGTGAATGCTCTGGAGAAGAGTCAACTGTTTCAAAACTCTTTCTTTTTACGACGAGATTATAACATTTCAGACTTGGCTAGTTGCTGTGTGATCCACTTGCTCTCCGTCCACTTGCTCTGAACACGTTTTTCTGTTAAGTTGCTAACTCTGATGTTCATTCCCCCTTCAGCATGTCTCATGTTGTTAACAGCTGCTCCAGTTGGTTCCCAGCTCATTTTAAGACCCTAACCTCTTAACAGTCACTCCGCATCCTAAAGTACTTAATATGTTACTGGTGCTACATAAATAATATTACAGCTTTGGTTGTGATATTCCAAATGATTAATGAGCTGACCACAGCGCAGGAGAGACGAAACTGTAATACATGCTTTCCATTAGCCCCTCCAGGATTGCTTCATGCAGCCTTTGATTGTGTCCTGAGATTATGTGATCAGTGTAGCAGATTATTTCTCCGGAGCCATCCTTAACATTCCCACCTTCCCTTCCCTTATGGCAGTTCTCAGAGGCTGTTGCTGTTCTGAAATGCATCTGTATGACAGCTTGAAAGAGGCTCTTCAAGAGAGTAAATACAAATTCTAGAGGGAGCTGTGAACTCTCACAGTGCAAAGTAATACACTGTTCTGAGATGTATGTACATTAATGTATGTATGTATTCCATGAATGTTCATTTAGATATTTCGGTTGCACAGAGAAGCTGATTTTCCTATTCTTGTTAATTTTCAGTGATTCATTAGTGATAAAATTTCCTAATAAATTATGACATTTGTGAGGAGTCACTTTTTTTGGGCGCAACTTCCGGAGTAAACTGGGAGGCTTTGTGTTTTACTTTCTGTTTGGAATTACCCTGACTTGATTCTTTCAATATTGTTTTTACTGCTATGAGAGTAAAGGGGTTGTATTTCACTCTGCAGATTTGCTGCTCCCGAGTTACTAGATCTTTCATACTATCCAAGATAAAAATCATAACCCTTGGCAATCCACTTTGTGTGTTTTATGAATGCCATCTGAGAAGCAACATCTCATTTACAATTGGGACCAGGAGCTAGAGTAATTTCTGTATCAGCCAAGCATGTCTAATAACATATAAATAATGTAACTTTTAAAACCAAGAAATATAGATGAGTTAGTTACTTAATCTGAAAGACATTGAGGTGCAACTGCAGTGCTGTGAGGCTCTGTGGATACTGCCCTGAGATTGGTACTACTGCCACAAAGAATACTTATGTTCAGAAGTCATGTAGGCATGCAGGTTTATGGGGTGGTGCCACTAAGTTTGGCCCTGCCCTGTGCCCGGCAGCCTTGTCTCCAGTTCAACTAAGAACCAGTTCATCTGAGCGTGACATTACATGTTCTTAATGGAAAATAATTGACCTTATTGGCGATGGCTCATACATTTAAAATTAGTTATGTCATTATGATTTTTGCTGGAATGAGTCCAGCACTCTTCAGGATTGAATCCCCATAGCCAAATCCTCTATGTCCAGTGCAAGTTACATCTGGAGGGCACTGAAAGAAGAGGTGTAGATGCTTCCTGGGTGTGCTTGGCTTCTCAATGCATGGCTGCTCTTTGCTTAAATGAAAAGTTTCTGTATTTTTTACTCAGTCTGAAGGAGGTTTCTTCCTTCAAGGTCAATTTAGAGTGATGAGGAATATGTGTCTTGGTTTCTGACTATATGCAGGATTACAGAATTAAAAAATTATGCGTCTCATCTCTCTCACCACTTACTGCAGAAATCTCCTGTGGCAAACTGGCTGATAGGAGTCTAGAAATTTCTTTGGATGTTTTGACTATAGCTTTTTCTTTTTTAATACCAGAGAAACTGAAAGGAGAATTTAAAGCTAAAATTAAAGTTAAGATCAGTTGCTGAAGCTGAAAGAGACAGCACGATTGTAATATGCCAGAAGATTGCCTTGTTTTAGAGAAAGTGCTGATTAAGATAAAATTTATCTTGAGTTTACATTTTGATTGGATCTAAACTGAGGTGGGGGGGGTATATTTCAGACATAGTGCAAATGATGCATGTTAATATCCTGTGTTTATTGCCACTTGAAATTACAGCATAGCTTTGAGTTGCTGCCAAATCTACAGTTAAGACTCCCTAGTAATCATTATGATTATTCTGAGTCTTTGTGGTAATAGTGGGAGAGGCACTATGATACACAAGCTACTGTAGCCTAAGCTGTCCAAGTTGTCTTTTCCTTTGGGGTCAGATTGTGATTCCACCCAGCAGAGGGAATGGTTAGATATGGCCATTGGTCAATCGGTCCTGAGAGAGATTAATTAAATGGATTTAATTATGTTATTTTCAGATTTATTTGGCTTTTATATTACCTCCTGCCTTGCTAACATTTTCTGAAATGAGGAAAAGTATAGCTTTTCTCTGCTTTTGGAATTCTTTAATTCATGTGTTGGCATGGTAGTGTATTTTTCTTTTTTATTAGAAATCTTTCCTGTTTTTCTCCCTGATGGTATAAAGCATACTCAATTTTTACTCCTATTCTTTCAGTTCATTGGATAGTTTGTCTCCTTGAAATGTTCATTTACCTCTGCTTAACTGTTGGATGTTGTAGATTTACATTTGATCTGAATGTATACATATGTGTTAGCATTTTTTATTTACTGATGGGAGATTAAGAAGCAAGGTCAGGGATAAACAGCATAATGTAAAGTTATAGCTTGCTAAAAAAAATACTGAGTCTCACAGGAGGGATGAATACTCTGTAAGTTGTTATTTAAAAGAAGCTTAAGTGAAATTTAGATGTGATTAAGATCTGTTCTGGTTTTTGGATACACAATTACTCAAGCAAGTTGTTTATTTTGAGTTAAAACCCTCGGCAATCACAGTTAGTCAGGTTTCCAGATTATATGTCTCAGTTGCATCTCTTCATCAGTTGTTAGCAGGAAGGTTTGGGTATTTCTTCCAGTTACAAAGTTAATAAAACTTGTTAGGGAAAGCATTGATTGTGGGTACAATATTTACTCTGGAATATTTTCCTCAATAAGTAGTGTTAGCCAGCACCTACTGTGTTAGCTGTGGGAAGCAAATCTGTATGCTTGGCACATAATGATGAGTTTAAACTATTGAAATATAAATCACAACACTGACTGAAATTCAGAAATATTTCATTAAATAAATTATAATACATATGAGGATAAAAGTATACTTAGGGGCTCTGCCATATATGCTTCGATGTCTACTCTTTAGGCCTTTTATTCCCTGATATATTTAACCCCAACAGATGCATCATGTTTTTGAAGGATAGCATTAGCAAATAGCACAGTGTGTTTGCATTTCATTATAGGTAGCATCTTTTTTATGACTTCAGTTTCTAAAATGATGTTCTGTGCAAACTGCTTTTGGGTCCTCATCATGAAACTTAGAGACAAGCCTATATTCAAGGCTTGTTGAGGGTGAACACTTCCAAATTTGTAAACCTCATTCCATTAATACTTTGAAGCGAATGTTTTGGTGGTGTTGGAAGTGTAAGATTTATTGGGCCAGAAGCAGCACGACTATAGGACTGTAGTCCAAGTCCAGAGATTACTGATCTGCACAAGTGCAGTTCATGTGTTTTCTGGAGGATATGCCATACTGATTCTTTGTCTTAGTTGTATAAGTTTTTAAAATCATTAACAGCAAAGATTTAAGGTAATGGTATTTACAGAAAATGTTATTTGGAATAGAAGAGTGTATTCAAGGATACTAAGCTTTCTATATGGAATTACTACTGTACTGTTTCTGGTGATAGAGCATGGAAGGAATTGTACACACTGCAAGCTTACCATGGCTCTAGGGACCAGCCTAGTGTGTGTGTTAAAATGTGAGGAGATGTGTGCACACGAGCTTCAGCAGGAATAGTGGAACTTGCATTGCAGCCTTGCTTGTGGAGTTTAGTGTAGAACCGTGCCCATCGTTCTGTGATCTGGTCAGGAACCAACAGTACTGAGTGTTATGTAGCTCACGCAGTATGCAGATAGTTTGAATTAATTTACCTCCAAGAAAAACTAGATGTTTTGAGCCTGCGTTGCAGAAAGTCATGTGGTTACAGAAATACAAATCTCTGTGCTGGTTGTAAATGCATTTTCACTCCCCCTTGTGATGCAAGCGACAGGACAGGGCAGCACATGACAGCAATTTCAACGTTAGGTTGGTGTTGTGCCCTCTGCAGAAAACCTGCAAATACTTTGTTATGAGAATCTTTGAATGCCAAATCTAGGCCACCAGCAGCATATTTGGAGTGTATGTAGTAATAAACAGAAGAGTTTACCAAGAGATGAAAAACCAGTGACTACGGTAGGAACAAGAGGTGGCATTTATGAAGGCGTCATTTATAGAAACTTTCCAATAAAAACTGGCACAGTTTTCTATTACTGAGTAAAGTATATCATTAGAAACATACAAGATCATAGAAAGTTTGAGCTATTATCTCGCTCTTCTTACTAGTCACGCAGCTTATTAAAGTACATTTGCTTTAATATATGGTTTAGCATGGGGTTTTACCAGTAGACCGGAGACGTTGATGTATATGCAGTTCTCTTGTTTGTTTGTGCCCCATTTTAGGTATATGAAAGCTACCCAGAAACTAGGACAACTGTGGATGGGCTGCAAGTACAAATGCACATGCTTATGTAGCATGTCAAATTAGAGCACCTATAAACGTATTTATAGTTTTTTTCATAAAGACCAATTGTAGTAAAAGCTCAGTCCAATTGTCATATGTCTAATTCATGAAAAGCTTCAATTTTTTAAAGTTCAGCTTTACCCTAAAAAGTGGCTACATAAAATTGTACTGATTTGTCTAATATACATCCTGCCCTGTATTCACATTATTGTAATTCTGTTCTCATACTTGTTGCCATTTATCTCTGTAAGCAATTTACACTGGATTCTGTGGTGGCTTTCTGCATCATTTGCTGAATATTCTAAACACATTTTAAATTCAGGGTTTATTTATTTTTTTAATTGTTTTTGAAGCGTGAGCCAAACATAGCCCAGCTGGGCTTTCAAAATCCAGGTTTTGTTTGTAGCCTATCAGTTAATAAAGGCACTTTTTGAATGTACACTGAGCCTGATATGGAAAGGTGATAAAAATGGATTCTCATATTGGCGTTTTTAGAACCATGGTATAACAAGCTGGCCAGCTATAAAAGGTGAAGTTGTAAGGAGTAAAATTCTGTTGAAAATATGTAGGGGGAATTTCTTTGTTTCTGAAAGCCTGACATAAAATTCACACAAGCAGACAGCTCAAGCTACTGCTACATTTGAGTCAAAGTGTTACCTGGGCCTGAGAAGGAAATGCTAATAACTCATCAGCATCTAGATTTTTCCACATCCAAAATGTGTCAGCAGGAGGAGAATGGTGAAGCAATGGAGAGATGTTATAAACTAGGACGTTCTCCTGGGTCCTTCTTTTCATATAACTATAACAATGATTATTTTTACATTTATCATTTATAAAAGTACCCCTACTGAAGTGCTGTATTTATATGGACATTACTAGCATTCTTTTTTTTTGTTGTTTTTGTTAGTCTGAAGATTTTCTCATGTGGCTTCATGAGCCGTGGGGACCAAAATCCAAGGCAGTCATTTTGAGTTAGAAGTGTGAGGAGTGTGATGAACTTGCTGTGATTTACAAAAGAAGTTATAGAATTTAACATTCACAGATTTGGTCAGGGAAGATTAATTGGATCTTGCAGTCCTTATCTTTCAAATGGATTTGAGTTTCTCTTCCACAAACTTTTATAGGTGAGATGCATAAAGAATCTGACATTTACACAGAAGTATATAGCTATGTTGTCTGTTATAGAGAAATCAGTATTCTGAATATATGTTGTTGGTTTTACCTTTTAGATAATTCTTGTAAGTTCTTCCCATAACGACCGTGATCAAAGCCTTTTCATAAGCACGGATGAAGGAGCCACTTTCCAGAAACAGCCCATTACTTTCTTTGTGGAAACTCTACTTTTTCACCCAAAAGAAGAAGATAAAGTACTTGCATACACAAAGGAAGGCAAGGTAAGGCTTGCAGATACTGCATTTTTTTGAAATTTAGGAATTATTTTGTTAAGGAGGAGATATAAAACAGTTCTGCTGTGCTGATTGCTATTGAGCTTTTATAAAATACCAGTTTTAAAGAAGACAATCTGTGTTTGTTATTTAAGAGGCTTATTTAAATAGTTAAGGTATTAATGTAAAAATCTTTGGTTTTACAGTAATTTCAATGCTGGCATTTTCAGTTGATACAGATACTGGTAATATTTATCTTCCTGTATAATATAGTTAAATATTGAATCTGAACTGTGCCCCTCCCTTGAAAGTGATCATAAGCAATTGCTCTGTGATTTATAACGTAGTAGAAGGTTAATGAAGCTGAAATAGTGCCTCCAAAGGCCATTCATGGGATGTAAAATACAGTAACATAAAATAAACAGCACAGTCATGCAGCAGAAGAGGATTTTGGGAATCAGTGAATCTGTAGAAATATGGAATAATTCTCTCTCTTATGATATGTTTATACCACTTTCAGATTCAGGAGTTTTAGCATGTGGTTTGTAAATTTTTTACCATTTTCCAGGTTTCTCCTGGTTAATTTATAAAGTCATTTCTCTGGATGGGTTAGGCTGACTGCAATTGAGTGAGTGCAGAGTCTCTAAGTGTGTAGGTTTTTTTCACAGTGCCTAGGCTGCAGCTGTAAGGTCACTGTGATTCTGGCCCTAGTAGTGGTCTTGACTCACCTCCATCATTACCCTTGTTATAAACTGAAATTAGATAAACTGTAGTCCATTTTAATCTCTGTCGGACTTTACAGAAGGTTTGTATTTAGATGGTGAGAGCAGCCAGAGCAAGTTTTTCATGCTACACCTAAATATTGCACTGATTTTACTGGTGTTGTATCAAGTCATCATTCTTTGGGATATTTCCTGGGATATATAAGCTAATAGGTGATCCCCACACTATTCATATTTACAGGAACTTGCAAATGAGGAAAGATCTAGAATAAAAAATGTAGCAAACCAAACTCAGTCACAAATTATATGACAAATTTTACTTGGCAGCTTCAATTGGAAATCCTAGCACAATTACAAATGGTGTGCAAAAAAAGTACTTAAGGGAAGCCTGAAGTTATAAAAACCTCTTATTTCACTTATACTTTTGTTTCTGATGATAGATATAATTTCTGAATTTTGTATAGTTAGAAAATCAAATGTGTTGAAAAACTAAATGGCAAAATCTTTAAGTGTAGGAGTCCAAAGAAGTGTATAGAAGGTATTGACCAGCCACTTCTTGGGTGGGTAGGAATATTTGCCAGAAGAAAGAGGGAAAGGAGCACCAAGTGAAGCATTTGCTTTGTGTCTTTATGAATTATGAATGATAGGGAGGTTTTTAGGCAATTTATCCTTGGATCATCTTCCAGAGTGATAGTGTTATTTGCCACATATAAAATGTGAGCAGAAAAAAAAACCACCAAAGTATTGATTAAAGAATAGCTCTGCATTGGTAGCAGGAAGGGTTAGGCAATCTGACAGACCTTTCAATATGACTGGCTTTCAGTATGACACCATAAAGACTTACTGGACAAGTTCTCCATCTTTACCTGTGGTACATAGGAATCAAAGAGTCCTTTGACTACAACTGGGTCAGTAACCTGCTTAAATTTTGTGTAAGATCTGATATACTTGGCCTGACAGGGAGTGGAAGAAGTAAAGTTGGTAAAGAAGGAGCTGAATATCAAACTTGTTGTTTGATACTGATCTCTTGAAAAAGAGATCACTGTACTACAATCAGTGGTCTTGAGAGGTAGCGTTGATCTGACTTTGGACTACAGAGATGGTATATTCTAGGGTTTTGAACTGGGTAACTTTACCTTTTCTGAAAGAAGGTAGTAACAATCTAAAACTCGGGAGAAGCCATTGCCTTCTGTTACTCCAACGATTTCTTGCAAACGTGCTTTTGAGAATACAAGGAATACAGGATCACATCCTTCATAAATAGCAATCAAGTTTCCCTGTCTACTGGAGCATCACAGCTCACAACTTCTGATTAGATTTAGGGCTTATTTTATATGGTAGGATATGCGTTGTTCTTTCATTCAGAACCTTAGATTTTGTTTAAATAAAGCTCTCGCCTCTAGCTGACACCATAAATGAATGCAAATCCAGCCAATGTGGTTGGATTAATCAATTTACTGCCTCAAACTTATACATACTCTGTTTTTCTGGATTTCTCAGTTACAATGAATAACAATCAGCTATTCACTGAGTCTAAATGCCCCTAGATTTTGTTAAACTTGACAGGCTTGCAGTAGATTTTAATTGTTCCTTTGGAAACTGAAAGGATGAAAAAATGGCAAAACTGAAAAAAGCATTTTATTATTTTTCTTTTAAAGTGATGCCGCATGTTTGTTACATGGGTGGTGATAAGCAGAATTATATGATCTGTTGGATGTGTTTACTGAAATAAGAGATTTTAATTGTTCACTAATATAACTGATCAGTGGTAGTTTCATCATATGTGTACCTGTTAAAAACCAGCACATATGGGTCATTTTTTAATTAAAGGAAGTTGAATGTTTGTATAAATTAGTTACACTTTATTTCAAATACTGCATCAGTTAAACATTCCTCTCAGTTTGTATATGTCTTATTAGTCTTGCTTCATTCTCACTTACAGTAAGAGTCTAGGGGCTTCCCCTACACTAACTCAAACTGTTCATTCATTAACTTCAGTCTTAAATGGGTGTGAGGGGAAGGTCATTTGGGTTTGCAGGAAGGGGATGTGTGTGTGTGTGCGTTTGGTTTAGTATTTTTTGGCCCCTACTGCCTCTCATTTTCTTCTGCAATTCATCCATGACAAAATTATACCACTTTGGTCCTAGGCCAGTGTTTTCCTTTATCCTAAATTGCTCTTTTCCTTCTTGCCAGGTTTTTCTGAATTCCTGGCTTTCTTTGCATCCTGGGCACCAGGCTTATAGCCATCTGCTGAGCAGGGTCCACCCTTTTAGGAAGATGGTCAAACCAATGTCTACCTTTTCTGTAATGCCTGTGGTGACAAATGTTTGAAGAAGTAAGAACATTAGGTTCTTAATTCTGAACCGTCTAGCCCCGTCAAAGCCACATTCCTCCCTCCTAGAAGGCTGCTCTAAGCTATATGTTACAAAATAACTGGCTGCAGCAAACCTTAACCAACATAATAAAACTAAGATCAGAAAGTTAGCAGGCAAATCAGAAGCCCTGTCAGTAGCACATTTGGCTCTGAGGGCAAAGACATTTTGATCCCTCAGCATTTCTGTCTAGCCGTGACTAGATGAATGTAAAGTAAGAAATTTAAGTACTGGCTGTAGTTACCTGCACTGTGGTCTACCTGCTTTAATTGACCATACAGTGGAACAAAGCCCAGTCACTGGGAAGTGCAGAGTAACTGGGAAATAGTGTTTTATCTCTTATTCAAATTTTGGTAAATATACCCCTAGAGTTTATGCTGAGATAAGTTATCTCAGCCTTTATCTTTACATATTAATACTGGTGGTTTTCCATAGTAAAACACGACACACAATTGTGAGTGGGGTTAGGTTTTTTAATTTGTCATTGAACCTATCATTCTAAAGGAAAAACATTTCTCACTGAACCTCATAAGACGCTTTCACCCCAGAACAATCAGCAGTGGAACTGGTGACTTATTTCCCCATCAGAGAACAGCAGTTTTACTTGCCTTTTTTACCCTATTAGTGATATTAAGAGAAAACCCATCACATGTAAATTGGATCAAGTAAAATGCATGCAGATGGCAGGGGGCTTTAAATCTGTCGTTTTAGAAGTCTGATAGATATTCCTATTTTAACTAGAGGGAAACATACTATGAAGGCAAATGGTGAAGGAGGAAGATTTTTTAATAACTATTTTATATCCCACTTTATTCTGAGGAAAACAGCTTTCATTTGCACTCTTGATACCCATCCGTATCATTTACTTTATTTTATGGGGGTGAACTGCTTAGACGTTGGGGAAGGTGGAGATGGAGTTCTCCTCCTCCAGGTCTTCTTCTGCCTCTCTGCTGAGTGACTGTTTCTCGCAGATATCCATTGTCAAGTTCTTACGTGGATCTCTCCTCATAAATCTCTTGAGCATTTCTCTAATATATTCTGGACGTATTTTAGCAGAATTTTAAATCCAGTGTCTTACTGGCTTAAATGTATTTGATGAAATGAAGGTTTGATCCATAAAGGGAATACTTGTGCTTGTTTGTCCTATGAATGGGAAGAAGGAGAAGCAAAGTGACCCTTTGCCATACCTCTTGTGTAACCATGCTGAGGTAAAAAAAGATTCTGACTCCAAACTGTGAATTATTTCCATGGTATGCAAGAAAACATTGTCACTGAGTGTTGTTCATTATAGATTATATTTTAAAAGCTTTTTCCTTTGAAGGGTTATTACTCTGAAAATCATTATAGAGAGTTTCTGGTCATGTGTTTTGTGTGTGGGTTGGTTGGGGTTTTTTTTTATTATTGTGCAATCTGTCATTTTAATAGTGCCTTAGGACCTGTCTTTGGAGGTGTATACAATATTAACAGTTTCCCATAATCAGATTTATTATTTTCTTTTTCTTTTGTAGGTTTATGTATCCATTGACTTAGGGAAAAAATGGATCCTTCTGCAGGAGCGAGTTTCAAAAGATCATATTTTTTGGTAAGAAGTCTGTTACTTTCCAAATAAATGAAGAACAAAAGTGTTTCGTTCTGATCAAGAAAGATCCTTCCAGAAGCCCTGATGGGGGAGAGTACAAGTCTTGGCATCTTTTGCAGATTGAATATGTCAGTGTTGCTGTGTCTATTATTGCAGATTCATACTCATGCCAGTGATCACAGAGCGTGTCAGCACATATAAAGGTTATAGGTCTGGATCTATGGAGCCCAAGATTTAGAGAGAGCTGTAATGTCCAATGAAATTGGTCTTCGTTTTACTGGGGAAATTGATTTTAAGAAAGGAGAGCTGTCTTTTTGCAGAGAAAAAAATCTATAGCATTTTTTTAAGAGAGGTTGAATCAGACCTATTAACTGGAGTCATATATCAGCTTACACTATCCAGGAAACTGGTGAAAAATATGACTTTATAGAGTACACATATATCACATGATTCCATTTTTCTGCTCAGATATTTTGCAGTCACTCAAAACGTTTAAAAAGCGATTTAAACAGTTTGACACAATGTTTGAAGAATAAGTTAATGCCTTTTTTAATACTAATGAAATTAATTAAACAATATTTAATTTCTTTTACACCAAAATGAACCTTGTAATAGTGTTTTTATTTTATATTTTAAAATGGTCAATTTGCACACTCAACATTTATTTGATTTCTATTGAAAAAGCTGAAGAATGACCCCATCACGTTTTAATTCAGTGTGTCTGTGTCTACAGAGACCTATCTGGCTTTCAGCACTGTTTTTTGGTTTGTTTCATGGTGTTGCCAGTATTGAAATGGAGTTACCTCATCTTGGTTGCATGATTTGCAATGTGTTTGGCATTCATGTTATGGTCCTCCCGTGTTGTTCAGGTAGTTGCTTTTCTCTTCAGTTGAAATAGATGCTCATCGTGGCCATACTTGGGGCAAAAACCCAACAAACCAACCAAACCTCCAGCCTGCTTAAACTGCTGGTGCAGAGGTTACAAAATGTGCAGAGCTGTTACAGTATTGACAGATACATTGCCCCAAAAAACCTCCCTTGGCGCAAGTCCTGAGGTGTGCTGGCACGTGTGCTGCTGCTTAAGCAGTTGGTTTCCTTCTCGGCCGGGGTGGGGGCATCCATTCCACACAGCCTCCCCCTGGTGCACCGTAGGATCTCACCCACGAGAGACAGTCCCCCACAAGCTTTTTCCAAGGCAAATCTCTTCCCACCGGGCTTCATCTCTGCTCTGGCAGGCAGCAATCAATCACAGTGTCTCTCAGTCCCAGTCCTCCACAGGGCTAGAGGCCCCCTCCAGCAAACCTGTTTGGCTCATCTCTGTAGGTCGCTTGTGCTGGCAGGGGCTCATCCCAACATAAGTCACGGCATCTTCTCTATGTCTCCACCGGCTCCATCCAGCGTGGAGCCTCTCCACCGGACAGGTCGGGTCTCTGCCTCCTCCATGGGTCCTCTCCACCTGCTACTCCATGTACTTCAGCTCGGGCTGCAGGGGCAAACTCGCCTGGGTACCTGGGCGCCTCCTCCCCCAGCCTTCCCGGCCTTTTTGTGTCTGTCAACTGCTTACATTTATATGCAAATATACATCCCAATGCCCTTAATGGGCCAAAATTGTGATCTTCCTGGCACTCTGTGTTCTGGTGGAGTCTTTGTCTCCTATATTTGATTCTCAGAGGCGCTATAAGCAGGCCTGCAGAAGACTCTAGCAGCCATTTTCTGCAACCCCTGGCTCTCTCTCAGTAGCCAACTATGCAAAACTTCGATAATAGGCAATACATATTACAGGTCTCTTAACTAACCATGTGAAAGGCTATACTCATTTAGTAGTAACAGAGTGGGTCAGAAATGTCATATCTGCCTTATAACTGATTCTTCCTTAGCAAGATTACACAGGGTGTAAATCAGAAGGGCATGTGGCAGTCTTTAATAATTTTTTTTTTCCAAATGTATTAGGTCTGAAAACATTCAAAGTCACTAAGAATTAAGAGAGAACAGTGGAAGCCTCTCTTGCAGACTTGTTTAATGATGTTTTCCTTATCTGAGTCTAGGTGTATTTAGCACAGCACTGAAATATGTGCCAGCTTTGCTCAGACTCAAATGATCTGTCAGTGATTTTTGTAGGTAAGAATTAAAGCCCACAAGCGCTTGTTTAAAATTAAGGCTATATTTTGCCGTGTTTCACAATCCTTATGTTTCTTTATATCATTCAGACACAAGAGGAAAGTGTCCTGAAGCTTCAATAGGAGTAAGTCTCATGTAGTACTTCAAAGTCACAGTTGTTCATAAATGTCGCAGTCCTCTCAGATAAGAATAATAAATTGTACAAGTCTGTACATTTATAACCACTCAAAATATTTTCTAGGTTTTTGCTTTCCCTTTTTCTGTAGATGGACTGTTTTGATTTCTCTCAAGAACTGCATCAGCCAGCAGCAGCAACAAGCATTTGGGAGTAGAAGTTTAGAGCCTCATCAGTACCAAATCATCCTTCTTTTAAATTTCCATAGAAATAAAGACATATAAACATATTTTACTTATAATATTGTATGGGACATTGCAATATATAAAGAATCTGCTGTGAGTAGAGTTGGATGAGGTGGCATTCCAGTGGGAGTTACTGTGTCATATGAAGTGTTATGGCCTTCATCAGCCGAGTTATCCAGGTGCTTGATAGAAACAAGTAATTCTGTGGTTTTCAGCAGGTGTAAGAATGGGGGCCCTGTCATACTTTGACTGTTGGGGCACTAAGTCCAGTATCGCTTGTGTTGGAGACAGGTGAAATTAATTCAAATTAGTTGTACCTCGTCTCTGTAAACAAGGACATGTGTCTGGCTGATGCAGATATTTCTTTTTGACTACAGTC
The DNA here is from genome assembly GCA_027925045.1 of Hypotaenidia okinawae. Lineage (NCBI taxonomy): Eukaryota > Metazoa > Chordata > Aves > Gruiformes > Rallidae > Hypotaenidia > Hypotaenidia okinawae. Next base: position 97,344,907 of record BSDF01000004.1, read on the forward strand.
AAGCTTTGCCACCGAAGTTGATAATAAAGCCTAAGATTTTTATTTCAGTCTGGTAACTACAAATATTATTAGTCATAATATTTTCATGTGCTTTGTAAAAACAAATTTTCTTCTGTGCCTCCAGCAGCAGCCAGACCTTCCTGCATTTCCTGAAGAAGCTTTTTTTTACTCCATGAAAATCTAAATGCAATTAGTTTAATGGAATGCCTTATGTATTTATAGTAAGGGAAGGTCAGTAGGGACTAAGTATTTTAAACTATTTATGTTGAGATCTTATGCTCTAGATTTTTAACCAATATATTAAAAGAATTTTCAAGGCTTTATTTGCTTTTCAAGTGTTCTGAACTATCCCTTAAGTATCTTTGGAGATTCAGTGTATAGAATTGGATTTTTATGATAGTGGTGCAAATGGAAAGATGATTGGTATCAGTGGAAAGTGTTTACCACCATCTCTGTTTTTGGAGCATAGAATATTTTGTTCCCATCTGTGATAGAGCATGGCATTTCCTTACCCCCTCCCAGCCATTTTCCCCAAGCCTGTCAGTGTTTAAGAGGCATTGGGACAATGCCCTTAAGAGCATGCTTTCACTTTTACTCAGCCCTGAAGTGGTCGGGCAGTTGGACTAGATGATCTTTGCAGGTCCCGTTCCACTGAAAGGATTTTAGTCTAATCTATTCTGAAGCAAAGAGCTGTAAGGCTGCAGATAGAGGTAAAGAAGATTGCAGAACACATGTACTCTAGAAGAGTATTTTTCTCTGATTGCTTTCTCATACAAGTTGAAATAGAAAAAAAAATCAAAATATAGGGGGAAAAAAAAATCCTGTTCATAAAATATGGAGATACTTAAGTGCTCAGGAATTGTTCATTAAAAAGGGGATGTTTTTATCTTTTAATGTAAAATCATCAAATTTGGATTTGAAATTAAATTAATAAAATGAAATATGAAGTCACTCTAATTCAAAACAAAAAAATCATTGTGGATCAACATTTCAAAAATAAATCTTTTATTCTGTATGAATACTAGCTTGGATTTATTTTTTTTTTTATTATGTGAAAAGTTTACTTCAGAGCAAATTCTTGGGCTTTAAAATTAAGAAACTTTGATTACCGTAACCAGTTTTACAGCTGTATATAAACCGCAACTGGCCGTGCAACAGTGCCCCAGTGTGATATCTGTTTAATGGATGTACCTAACCTTTATAAGTAATTTTTCCAGTTCTTGGCGTATTTGTAGGAAAGACTGCAGAGAATTTGTTTTAGAAATAGAATCATATGACCTATCCCAGACAAACATTAAACACTCACGCATCACATGGTTTGCAATTCATTTTGTATATCGAGCCCATTCAAAAACAAAATAATGGTGTATTCTTATTGAGAATAAGAAATAAGAATAAGAAAAAGCAGTGCAGTTCGGGATTCCTCCGGCTCTACTGCTATTCTTCTCAGTCCCCAAGGTTTATTCACGAGTTAAGTTCCTTTTGATTTCTCAAAATAGAGCTTAGTAATACAGAAGCTAAGAATTGATTGTGAATCAGCTGTCTACACCAGCACAAATATACCCCAGGCGGCATGTCATGAATCTGTAATTACCAGAGAATTAGACCCAGCACATTTCCTTTATGACTCTGTCTAGAGCCTTAGAAATGCTTTATCCTCAACTCACTAGGATACGTGAGTCCTGTGGCATGGATATCTGTTACTCCTATTTTTAGCAATAGATTCTCCATTTTCATAAGACCATAAAACCAAAACTAAATAAAAAAAAAGATTTATTTGGGTAGAGTGGTTGTTCTCAGGGGACTAAAGTCCTTTTCTCATCATTAAGGACCATATGAATAATCAATCACAGCCATACCTATTACTGTCAAGTGTAGTGGGGTCTTGGTTATTCAAATGTCAGGTGAAAGAGGGGATTTCAGTGATGTTATGCCCTGAAGGGGAGAGAAATGCTATGAGGGTTTCAGTGAGCCTTTAACAGTGAATTTTGTGTGAGAAGGCTCTTGTGTGGGAAGCCAAGCGTCTGTGTGGGCAGTCAATACTTACATTTGACTTAATCGCTTGGGATGGTATTTGTCTCTATTTCTGTTTGTGTGGTGATGTGTATGGCTGTATAGAGTTTATGTGGCAAGGTTCTGTGAGAGAGGCTGGGAGCTGCCCCCATGTTGGACAGAGCCAGTTTCCAGCTGGCTCTAAGACAGACCCACTGCTGGTCCAAGCTGAGACCATGAGTGACACTGGTGGCACCTCTGAGATAATGTGTCTAACAGAGTAGAAAAGCTGTGCAACACCATCTGGGAGAGAGGAGTGAGATGTGAGAGGAAAAACTCTGCAGACACCAAGGTCAGTGCAGAAGGAGGGGCAAGAGGTGCTCCAGGCAGAGATTCCTCTGCAGCCTGTGGGAGACAGCGTTGAAGCAGTCTGGGCCTGAGGGACTGCACCCCATGGAAGGGACCCACACGGGGGCAGTTGATGAAGAGCTGTAGTCCTGTGGGAAAGCACTCGTGTTATGGAAGACTGTTTCCTGTGGGTGAACCTCACTCTGGAGCAGGGGCAGAGTGTGAAGAGTCCTCCCCTTGAGGAGGAAGGAGCAGCAGAGACAATGTGTGATGAACTGACTGCAACCCCCATTCCTTATCCCCCTGTGTTGCTGGGGAAGCAGGAGGGAGAGAAATCAGGAGGAGAGTTAAGCCCAGGAAGAAGAGAGGGGTGCAGGGAAGGTCTTTTATTTTAGTTTTGGGTTTTTTTTCCTCACTTTCCTACTCTGTTATCAATTGGCAATAAATTAACCTTCCCTGAGTCAGTCCTGAATTGAAGCAGAGGTGCCCTGATATCTGCATGTTTCTCATCTTGCTTTATTAGCTGCAGCTTTATTGACATAAACAAAGTTAGACATGTACAAAGGCTGCACCAGGGCTGAGATGGTTCTACCTCTGCACTGCCAAAAGGGACTATCTTGCCTCTTCCACAAGATTGGTGTTCAACTGCCAGCACAATCCAGTGACTTGAGAAACAGAAAGCTAATCCCTCCAAAAAGTTCTAAAATTCCATTCTGCAGGACTGGTTTTCCCAAGAGGCTCAACATGGTGCCAGACAAACACAAAGGAGATAATAGGAACTTATGTTCACAGGAAAGGGAAGAAGCATATTGAGGCTGCCTATATTTATACCACCCTACAATCAAATTGGGCTATTTTCATTCTGAAGTGTTGTAACCACACTGTTACGGGATCTGAAGTGGTGGCATGTTGCACTTTCTTTATCCAGCATGGTATACATGGTACATCTTTTTCTAGCAGAAGGCTTGTCTGATCTAAAATTAAAATTAGTCTGAATTTCATTGGAGATTTTAATGGGTGAATGTAAAATTCTAGAAAAACCCAAAACAGAACCCCCTTAATTCAGTGGCAAGCCCTTTTCTATCTAAGTAGAACAAATAAACAAAGAAGTTGCCCCAGATTTACTGAGTTGTGAACAGTTTCATTGCAAATTACTGTAAGAAGTGGAGGAATTCTAACCAAACCAGGACCACTCAGAAATTGAGGAAAATAGCTTCTGAGAAAGTATGTGTGTGTGTGTGCTTAATTGATCCTGAAATGTCAAAAAAGGAGGAAACTGTTGGATTATCAGGGTCCATTGCATCTGTGTTTTATAAAACAAAAGAGGTCCTATCCTAAAGCCAGCTGAGAAACAGTAAACTGCTTTTGAATGCATGTGTGGACACAGTCCTCCCACTGGTACAATGCACTTATGGTGTGGTAGTAGTAAGTTTGTAAATGAAAAAAACAAAAGTAATTGAGCCTTCCATTTAAATGGATTATTTACTGTCTGTGTTCCCTTATGTACATTGTCTGCCCATCATTTTAAGGAAGCTACATCACAGAGGCAGAGGGACCTAGATGGTGTTTAGTCTGCATAGTGTCATACGACTTTTCCTTCGATTCATGATTTAAGCATGAGTGAAATATCAGTATTGCCTTTTGAAGTACTGTGAGCAGAGGAGTCCCCTGAAATGGGTAGATTAGTTTATTCTTCAGGGATATATCCTCAAGTTCTCCACATTACTTATACTCTGTTCTGAAGCAGCCTAATAGATGGGGCTTCTTTTTTTTTTTTTTTTTTTCAATAAAAGAAGAAAGGACTACTCCTAAGTGTCTGTAAAGCTCAGTAAAGACACTTCAGAGTTATTAAACTCTGCTCTACAGCTGACATGCAGAGCTAGACTTTGAGGGTATAATGTCTTCAGTAATTAAACAGTCAGCTGTTAGAGCTCATCTGTACAATTAGAGTAGTGAGAAATAAAATTATTTTACAAAGTTCTGCTTACTCAATTTGTGCATTTCTGAACAGATAAACTCTGCACTTTTAGGTGCATCTCACCTATTAGACTTGTCTAAAGTTAGAGGTCTACAGGTATATCTTAATGATTGTTTCTTTTGGCAGCCTCTTGACTTAATATCTTTGTCAAGTCACCTTTAAATGAGAGAATTCCCAGTCTGGCAATTTCAGTGGGATGGCTGAGGCAGTGAAGGAGAGGCAAGACTGGGGACACAGAATGGGGTGCCTTAATCTCATACATCAGTGAGAAAAAAATATTTGTCAAACTGCAGCATAGAGGTGTTGTCCTAAACCCTCTTTATAATGGACACTGTGGGAGGTGATCCAGCTGATGTAGGAATAGAGGATTTACCTTTTGGAACTAGCTCTTCTCCTGGTTAATAAAGGGTAGTTTTAAAAGGAGTGATGAGGGAATCGTCTGAATTTCAGGGGGAAAGAGGTATTACTTCTTCCTGGCTGGGTTAAAAAGCCCCAAACCTTCCTTCTGGTTTATTCACATCACTCAAACAAAAGTTGAAAGAAGAAAAGTAGTCTGGGTTGGAAACTTTTGTTTTCTGTGTCCGTGCATTGCTCATTAAAACAGATCAGTTACAACCTCTTCCACTATGAGATTACACTGGAAATGAAATTAGAGGCTATTTGTGTCAGCTGCCACTGTTAGGAGCACAGTAGATGTGATATCGTTGTCACTTCTGAGCTGTTGAAAGAAATAGAAGGCAAAGGTATTGACAGACCTCAAACTGTGCTTACGAAATTGTATGTGATAAATTATAGATGCAAGAGGTTGTTTCCTAAGTACCCAAAACCTGTTTGTATTAGTGATGCTGATCAGCATGTCAGTCTAAACATCAAAAAATTTCAACTGTAAACCTTCTGATAGTTTGCAATTCATCTGCATGTGGTCCAGCACAAAAAGTAAAATATTCAGCAGACATAATTTTCATCCTTCCAAAAGCTGACTGCAGAGTTGACAGCAGGTTTGATTTAGTGTTGTGAATATTAAGAAAAGTAGATGCAGTGCACACAGGAAAAAATGTTCACAGGTCCCATCCCTCTGCTCATGTTACTCCAATTGTATCTCAGTAAATATAATATCTTCTCTGACTTAGAAATGTAGAATTATTTAGGTTGGAAAAGACATTTTAAGATGATCAAGTCCAACCATTAACCATTTACTGTGTTCACCACTAAACCATGTCCCTCAGTATCAAACCTATACTTGCAGGAAAGATGACTCAACCACTTCCCTGAGGCAGCCTGTTCCAATGATCAACAACCCTTTCAGAGAAGAATTTTGTCCTAATATCCAATCTAAACCTCCCCTGGTGCAACTTGAGACCATTTCCTTTTGTCCTATCGCTTCTTACTTGGGAAAAGAGACTAACACTCACTTTGCCACAACCTCCTTTCAGGTAGTTGTAGAGACTGAGAAGGTCTTCCCTTGGCCTCCTTTTCTTCAGGTTAAACAATCCTAGTGCTCTCAGGCTGTCCTTATTAAACTTGCTCTTTACATCCTTCAACAGCTTTGTTGCTCTTTGGACCTGCTCCAGAACCTCAATGTCTTTCTTGTAGTGAGTGGCCCAAAACTGAACAGAGTACTCAAGGTGTAGCCTCACTAGGGCCAAGTACAGGGGGATGGACAATCCCTTCCCTAGGCCTGCTGGTCACACTACTTTTGATACAAGCCAGGATGCTCTTGGCCAACTGGGCACACTGCTGGCTCATGTTCAGCTGGCTGTTGATCAACACCCCCAGGTCCTTTTCTGCCAGGCAGCTTTCCAGCCACTCTTCCTCAAGCCTCGTTGAACCTCATACAACTGGCCTCAGCCTATCATTCCAGCCTGTTCAGATCCCTCTGTAGAGCCTTCCTACCCTTGAGCAGATCACCTGCAAACTTACTGAGGGTGTGCTCTGTCCCCTCGTCCAGATCATTGATAAAGATATTAAAGGCAACCAGCCCCAGAACTGAGCCCATTTGTGACTCCATTCATTGAGTTCCTTGGACTCAGTCATCCAACCAGGTTTTTACCAAGCAAAGAGTACACCCGCCCAAGCTCTGACCAGCCAGTTTCACCAGGAGAAAGATATAATGTGTTCCCTCCGAAATACTTTTTTTCTCTGAGACCAATTTCTTAGGAAATGCAAAATCTTTCCATGCATTTACTAAAAAATTCCCACTAGAACTTTCCTTCACATCTCATGGTTTGGCGGGGGCTCATCCCTCCTCCTTTCTTCATTGGACTGATCATTCATCTTATTAGAGAAAAACAACATATGTGATTATTTCTGGTTGTTATGCAGCAGTGGAAATCATCCAGTCTCTTCCCCCTGGCCTGCATTCCCAAGGAGCCACCAATTACCGAGTCTGAGTTTTAACTGCTCCTCATAAATCAATGTTATTAAAATCATTAAAGACTGATGTAATTTCAATCCAAAGTATAGCTTTATTACATTTGATTATTAATAATTGTACCAAAATGATAATTTTCTCTTAAGTATTTTAATGGGATTTTTTTTAATATGTGCATCCAGCTGCACTTTATCACTCGATGTATCTTCTTTGCATGTCTTCAAGTCACATCTGCTGACTCAGTGGACTCTCACCTTCCTAGTGAAAAGCCTTTTGTAGATGGGGGATGTAACTGAGGCAGTGGGCCTGGATTCTGCTTCGCTTGGTGACAGCCCAACTGCCAGCCCAAAGCTTTCTCTGCAGAATCTATCTGGCGAATGACAATGGAAAGGACAGAAAAAAAGCACAGCTGGGGCCACGTCTTCTCAGGTTGGGATGGACACCCTGAGGGCAGAAGCTTCATCTTTTGCCTGAATATATTTGACATGGAAGATATTAAGAGAAAATCAGCCTGTATTCCTGTTACACCTTTTCAAAGTTAAACTCTGCACATTGATCAGTTCTGGCTGAATTTCCTTCTCAGGATGTTCCTCTCAAAATTACTCTTCACTTTCTTCCTTTGTCAGAATAGAATCTACTTTTCTCTGGAATATACTAACTAAAGATGTACCAAGTTGTTATGGAAGTCGTGTGTCAAATTTAAGATATTTCTAAGAAGAATGGAATCTCAAGTCTATTTTAGCACTAAATCTGCCTTGTGGTTTCAAATGTCAAATGTAATTGTAAAAAGACACTCTAGCGCTTGCCAGTGAGTGTGTGCATATCTGTGTGTGTGTATATATATATCAACTTATGATAATTAAGTTTTGTTTCCAATTCCATATTTATTACTGTTCTTTTCTCCAATTGATCCTATTTGCATATTTTAGTAAAAGTGATTCTAAAGGAATTAAAAAAAAATAACGTCAAGTACAGAAAAAAGTTTCCAATTAGATTTTTGTAATAGGACATTATAAATGGGGTTTATTTTAATTTTCTAGATACAGTGTTAAATCTGGTTAGTATGAAATCCTCTCTTTTCTTCCATCCACATAATTATTATTCTGTAGCTGGCTCTGCATAACTTGATTATATTATGTTCTCAGGGCTGTTGCTGGAGTTGACGGAGATCCTGATTTGGTTCATATGGAAATCCAGGACCCCAGTGGAGGTATGCAAATGAAAATGCTATCAATTGGTGCCCCAGTGTATAGTCTTTTCTCTTTTAGAGAGTACTTTTTGGATTGTTTCTAAAACTAGTCAGAAGAGAATTTGTGTGAGTCAGATTCTTTATCTGTTTATCTGTAGTCAGCAAAGCTGTCCTGTTATATAAAAATATAGTATAATCTGAAATTTACTTGTTTTCCACTCTAAGATGAATTGACATCAAGATGCTATGCTCCATTGAAAATGTCCGTTGATAGTGCAATTTATTCTGGCAGTTAAACATTGAACATTTTTTTCCTGATTTGCAAATAAAACTGGCAATGAAGTATTAGTGCTGGGTGCCTGTTACCGTGAATTGTTGAATATATCAGTCCTACTGCAGTAACCACCATCTTCCAAAATTTCCTCATGTTTTCAGACTTCTTAAGGAAAACAAAAAAGCAGATTAGCACTCAGGACCTGCTGCATGTGGAGTCACTTGATTCCAAAAGTTTCTATAGTTTCTCGTTACCAATTTTACTCTTGAAAGGTAATTTAATGGCTTGAATCAGGTGATCTAAATTCCTCTGCAGTCTTAAAATGAGTTTTAAAGAACGCTCAGTTTCACTTTTTCTGACCCTGTGGCTTTTCTTCATTTCAGCCCTACTAAAAAGTTAAAGTTACCATGTTAAAAATCTGACCAAGTTTCTAAATCATTTAGAAGGGAGATTTCTGAAACTTGCTGACCCTTACATAGCCCGAACAACTGCTCTGTTTACAGACAGTGTAAGAAGATTCTTTAGGAGACGGATAGAAAGAATTCTTTTACTTAACAGAAACTCTCATGAAATATCTCCTGGTTGAGTTTTCAATAATCTGGCTGTGTACACTTACAGTCAGCATAAGCATTGACATTGATTCTAGTGGAAACGGCGTATTTGTGTTACCTATATGATAAAGAGCTATAATGCTTGTCATGTGAATTATGAATAGCCACAAGACTTTTCTATGGGTAGTTGCTGTACTTGCTCACCTATCCTTGTGGTGATGATTTGACATCAGCAGGAGAACTTGGATTGAATCTAGCAGCCTCTTAAACAGATCTGGATTTTAAAACAAATATTTCTATCTAGTACACTGGCTTTGCCTTTTCTAATTAAAAGTCATAAAGTATGCAATAAATTTCCTATTACACTATAAAAGTAATGAAGAACACATGTGGGGTGTGCTATTTGTTCTTCCATATTGTATCTGGAGCATGGGGAGGATTAGTGATCTGGACACAGGATTGTGTATGTAACGTTTTTTCACTGCACTTGGAAAAGGCACTTGGTGCTCAAAAGCTTGTGAGGAAGGGTGAGTTGTACGAGGACTTGACTCCAGGAGAAGGTCTTTGCGCCACAGCTGGCATACAGTATGATTACTGTCTCTGGTCTCTCTGATAAGAGCAGATTGTATCAAAGGTGCAGTGATGCTGTTCTAACCACCAGGCAGAGAGGATATTCCTTGCCTACCTGCTCTCTCTACGGGAGAGGAAGAGAATGGCCATAGCCTCCACTGATATAAATCAATCCAGGGCTTTTCAGCAAGATACTAGCACTGAATATAGAAGTCCTGCCCCAACAGAGCAGTTCCAATAGTGTGTTAATAGTGTGTATTAACTTTCCTACAGACCTTTGGAAATAGCCTTTAAAATTCTGTGCGCTGTCTATTAAACAGAGTCTGATTCTCTTGTCACTCATCACAATTTTATACCAGGGCTGATCTATTGATTCCAGTTATGTTGTGTCAGGCTGCCATTTCTCCAAGTGAATAATTCGGCTCTGTGCATAGCTTAAGTGAGAAAAGAGGCTCCTTCTATTATCCCCACCCACGAATGTCTCATTCATCTAACCCCTAATCTTTCTGGACCAGCAAAATTTGGATAATAACAGGCTGCCTCCTGGGAATCATCTGAACTGTAAGCAGTTAATATATTCTCAATACATCGGAGATTGAAAAACTCCTGTATGAGGGCTTAATATAATAATTTTACAACTAACTTCGACTGGCAAAGTCAATGCTTTCCCGACACGGATAACATTTTATACTGCTTGCTTCTTTTTCCCTTGATAGCCCTGTCATATGCTCCTGTCTCTCTTCCCTCAGGTTATCGCTACATCACTTGCCAGATTCAAAATTGCTCTGATAAGACAATGACAGTCCAGTTTGCTGGCAGCACCGATCGGGATTCCCTGACTGTGCAGGATGACTACATATTTCTTCAGGTACTGCTGCTTTCTGGAGAGACAATCCATTTTCAAATTAAAAAATAAAATTTTCAGCAGTATGACAACAGTATAATTTCACAACATGGAAAGAGACCTGTTCCGGAGTGATCCATGAATTTTTACATGGAACAGAGTTTTTCCTTTATCAGTCAAAAAACCCCAATGGACCTTTAATTTGTGCAACTACTTGCCTGGGTTCTTTTGGTTGATTTTAGATTATTATTGTCCTAGCTTCTAACAAGATGGAAAATTGCAAGTAGTTTGTATGGTTCAAAATTACTTTTTATAAATGCACTTGTGTGTTAGATAAAATGCAACCCTTTTGTTTTTAATGCTTACAGCATCTACTGGTTCCTTTCCAGTACCCCCATAGTACAAATTCCTTAAGAATATCATCCAAGTAAAAACACTGGCAGAGCAGTGTCTCAGCTTCTTCACATGGATTCTCTTGTGAAGAGGGTTTCCTGGGAAAGAATTTGTATGGCTGCACTTAGGGAGTGAAAGGGTGGAACAACTGTAGCTGGGAAGCTTGAAGCAACTTCTAATGGTCCGAATTACATTGGGGTTATTTCATTCCCAGACTATATGACCTGCATGCAGAAACCAAGGCTGGGGCTCCATCAGCCTTACGGCACCATATACAGCTCAGGCACGCTTGAAATTCATGTCATTTTATGTGCTTGGGACTGGTTGCGATTTGGATCTATCAGAGCTACAAGCTTCCTAAAGAGATGTTACGGCTAAGGTTGTCCTAGGGAAGTTGCTTGTACTTTCCTTAGTGGTTGGCAATCATTTTTTCCTTACTTTGATATAATTTTCTTGCTACAAAGTCTTGTTTATTGACTCTTGCAGGAAAGCAACATTGTGGTGATGGATAGCTCTCCCCACCGCTGCTGCGGTGTATATCAAATTGGCTTCTATGTAGCTTCCCCATTGTGCCTGTTTTTTTTTCCAAATGGATCTGTGAATCAATAGAGAGACAAAAGATTTGTCCTCCTCTTTTTTTTGCCATAGTGGTTTCAAAGGCACACATGGCTTAGAACATTTAGTACCACAAAGAAACAGGAAAATGGATTTGGAGAAGTATTTTTAAGTTCAAATATGCATTTTTCATCTCAGGTGTAGCACTCATGGCATCTGTTTTGCTCAAAGGTGACATTATCTCTGGCTTCCCTCAGGCACTCTAAAATCCATTTCACAGTGTGTAGACGGTGAGAAGTGCTTCTCACCCTGTGAACTTCCTGACTGCTGTGCTCAGCAAAACACAGGCTACTTTCTCTTCAAGGTTCTGTTTTGCTAGCTAACTTGTATAATTGCCTCTCAAGCCGTTGTTATTCTGTATCATGCCAGGCGTGGGCAGACACATAAAATAATGGGCAGTTGCTACTAGCAAAATGGTGCCACTGGTAATGTAGTTTCTGCAGATCTGAGATGTGTCAATGGCAGTAGCTGAGCTGTGCATGTATTCCACATAAGGGGAAAATACTGCTAGTTTTTTCCTTTCAGATTTAATTTACAGCATGTAATATACATCTTGGTTTACAGTTAGCCATAGCGATAATACTGGAGAACTGCAGATAACTATGGGATTCTATGGTTCCATCTGAAGTGCAGCTGCCCCTGAGGTGTGATGCAGGACACCACTTAGCTGTCCCTGTGAAGCCACATGGCAGCTGCACCTCTGAGAAGCAGCACAGTTTTGAAACCACATGGAAATTTGCTATATAAGTTAGAAACCAGACGGAGGGCCTCCTTTTAATATAACAGCAATATCTGGCAGAAAGAAGATGGGACCGAATCATCTGTGCAAAAAAAGAGGATGGTTGTATTGCCCCTGGCATTGCTCGCATCCCCTCAGCTGTGCAGCTGTGAATCAGAGCCTTGCATGTATCCATTGCTAATCCTGGCCCAAATCTCAGACTTAAAGGAAGACCTCAAGCTCATTTTTTTCCAGTGTCTACCTATATCCATGATGATCAGGAGCTTCCTAATACTCATTTATTTTCTAGTTTGCACTGATAGTCAGACAGTTTCAGAGGTGATTTTATTACAAGGATTAAGATTTCATCACTGGGTTTAAGTTCAGACCAGCCTTTAATGTCAGTGAGGCTCGACATGGCTTGCTGCTTCAACTCCAATTCTCCATTGCCTTGCATCATCTACAATCATTTAAAATGAGTGACATCAATTAAATCCATAATGAGCACTGAGGCTGTGAAAAGATGGATAAGGCTGCTTTTTAGCACTAATTAAATAAATGGTGAGGGTTTTTTGGTTTAATCCATCATTTAACAAATTACATTCTTAAAGGGCATCACATTCTTCCTACCACAAATAAGGAAATTTGTTTAAAGAAGGAGTAAAAACTATTATAATGTTAAATACTTTCATATCTTTAAAATATTCAGGAAGGTGGACCTGCTGTCATGCATCAACTCCATTTTTACCAAGCCAAGTTTAAATGCTTCAGGACAGTCTGTTTTCCAAATCAAGTTCTCACTTTAAACACAAGAGTTAAGGAGAAAAATACTGAGATTAAATTAGGATTTTAAAAGGGAATGGGTTTCCTAAATCAAAGAATGAAGATGAGCCTGTTTATGCTTCTGTTCCACTGTCTGATTTGTCAACCAGAGAAAAATTTGGCACTGCTGCTATTTCCTTTTTTGACTAGTTTATTCCTGCAAAGCAGCCACCTTTTATAAACCTGGTGAATATGACTGAATAGCCATTACCTAGCTGATTTCCTGGGAGAGAAACAAAAAAAAGTGAAATATTATTTGCCAAAGGCTAAAATCTTTGCTGACCTAACCTTAAGAGATGTAGTTGGAAATGTGCCAATTTATATACCAGCACAGATTTTGGTGTTATGTTGCTAGCTAGAAAATCCTAGAGAAGCTATTAGTTGAGTGTTTTCATTGATGGTTATACAGAATCTTCCTTTTGGTAATTTGGAACAATATTTGCATGGATTTTTTTTTTGTGAATGAGGTTTTAAAATCTTAAAATGATCAGTGTGTCTGTTATAAAGAGGAAGGGCTGAGTAAGAGTTGTGCAGTGGTGTTCCTTTCAATGCACATTTCTGCGGGCTTTCTGGTGAAAATATTCATAACCCCCCAAGTATTCTTCATAAAACCCAATTTGTTTTCCATTCCATACATGAAAGGAGTTGAAATATTCATTTTACCTCTCTATTTAAGTATACAGTTGTGTCTTCAGGACATATCACAGTCTGACCAGTGGATTCATAATTGCATCATTATCCTCCGTAGGCCATGTCAGCATCCTGTATAGAAAATATTAGTCAAATTTAGTGAATGCATTACATGATGTTAACATGATTTATTCAGTGTTTTGTGCTCTGTTTTGAATGCTTTTGGAGTGCTGCTTGCCCTTGGGGTACTTGGTGTTCCTGGCCAGTGTACCTTTTCCTCACCTCTCACCTGGAGGGTACTGTAGGGTTTCTGTGAAAGGGTAGAAATGTGGGAGGACAATGGGCACAGAGATATCAGTAAGGACTGGGAACAGTGAAATGCCAAAGTCTCAGGTGTCATCCAAGACAGCTGAAATAGCGAAAGAAAGAAGGAAATCAGGGCTTCTCCTTCTGAAAGAGGGGAGGAGCAAAAGATTTTGAGTCTATGTTCACAAGTTTTTGATTTATTCTTTCAGGAGTGCTCTGTGCAAGTTAATTGCAAACAATAGGAGTAATAGATGCATATTTCAGTTTCAGGTTAAAAACAGGTCTTCCATTACAAACTTTTCAGATGTAATGTAAACTATCACATGTTCTGTTTCCTTTGTGTAGACAACATCAGCAAATCGAACCAAGTACTATGTGTCCTACCGTCGCAATGGCTTTGTACAGATGAAGTTGCCAAAGTATGCATTGCCAAAAGTAAGTATATATATTTTTCTTTGTATTTGTATATTTTTCTTCTTCTTCTCGTTCTACCAAAAGTAGTTTTATTATTCTTTTTTTTTTTTTTTTTTTTAACCTCACTATTCTGAGATCACAATTTCTCCTTGTAAGGATTTCTAAATCCATTTGTGGTATATTCTTCCCTACTGATGTTACTGTTATTCTATGAATGCAGTAGCTGATAAATAGAGGGAAAGAACATAGGATAGTTTTTTTTGTCATCAGTTACTGCAATGTTTTTTGAGCTTGCTTCCATGAAGCAGTCCTCCACACCCAATGACAATGTAATGACGTTCAATGAGTTTTCTTTCAATAATCAGTTAGAGTTTAATTCCACATGGCACTTTCAGGTATAAGCATGAATAGTAATATAAGAGAATTTTACCAGTTGATGGTGCTCTATTTTACTGAGGAATCCCAATTTGGACTTAAATTACTTACCAGAATGGCAAGGCCTGAAGAGAGGTTCCTTCAGTCTAGTGTATTTTTATACTGACAGGGTATTTATATTTGCATAGTAAATTAGCGGTAAAGCACAGACACTTATGTATGGTATAACTGATGCAATTTCTGTGCTGCACTTCATGTGTTTATATATAGGTTTATATACAGTTAGTTTTAGATTATATTTTTTTTTAATATATAAAACTATAGATATTTTATATGTAGTTAGAAGGATCCTACAATCCCAAAGAAAAATGACCTGGAGGTTTTAAAGACCTGACCAGATAAAGTCCCAAATAACCTGGTCTGGCGTCACAGCTCACCCCGCTCCCAGCAAGAGGTCTGTCTAGAGAGGTTCCATCTTTTTATGTGATTCTCTGTGATTCCATCACTTACATAGTAGAGAAATAAGAGATGGTAATTTTGCACATCTTGAAAAACATGTTTAATTCATATTCCATGGTCCTTCATTAGATGAGCAATAATATATTCCCTTCTATTGTTGTAATTGCTCTAAAACAAAGAATCTGCTTATTTTCTTTTTCTATTTTTGATTTTTTAAAAATCTAAGTAGTAGTCTGTATTCTAGTTTTAAATATACAACATATTAACAAAACCCTCAAATCAAATCCTCAGATATTATTTGGGATATGTGCCCAGTAGCACTATGGAAATAGCTATTTATTTATTTATTTATCTATCTATTTTTACAAGCAATCTATATGCAAGGCCAGGTAAATAGATCAACCTTTCCACATAACTATTTCAGTATTTTTAAGACCTTCAGTGAAGCCTTTATGCTTTCCTGGGGAGATTTGTAAGCAGCAAAACAAGCAACTGTCAGGTTCTATGTTTTAAAATATGCCAGATGTGCAAACCCTGAGGGACTGCAGCCCTTGGGCAGCTCCCGCTGGGCAGGGACACCCCAAGGGACTGACACCCAAGGGACTGCAATCTACACCGAGGCAGAGAAAAAACAAGTATCAGTGGAGGAAAGCAAAGAATAAGTAAGGAGTAGCAGAAAGAAACCCTTTCACAGATGGCCACAACCTTCTGCACAGCCCATTGCCTCACTGAAGTACTTGGGAGGAACCAAATTAACACAGGGTGGAAGTAAGGGACTTGACAGTAGGAAATGGAGAGAAGAGGTGTTTAATTAAGCTGATCCTGGGGAAGAGGAAGGACAGATCCTTCCCGAAATGTTTAATTATTTTTTTTTAAAATACCCAAATCAGTGATTAAAAGTGTGCGTTAGCTGGTGATCAATTACACGGCCAAGTTGTGAATGTTTTACCATGCCATATTTCTTGATGTTAGTGCAAGTGTTGACTGTGCTAACATGTGGGAAAATGTTGTCTGTTGGGAAATGGAAGGGCAGAAATCTGATGAAAGACTTGGACATTTCTTCCTTCTCCTTCTGGATGACCTGTGCAGGACTCTGTTGTACCTTTCCATTACAGTTTCCTTCCATTTCCCAGTAATTTGCTGCATTTGGCCAATGCAGCACTGTTTGTCCTTTCCAATACTGCTGTCAAGTAGATGATGGACATACTAACTGAATTTTAAAGAGTGGCACTGAATGTTATGATTATAGACAGTAATTCATATTCCATGTGTGGATGATTCCTTCAAGCATTCGGGAAAGTGATTTTGTTTTTTGAAGTTGGATGCTCAGTATACCTGCTTAATGACACATGCCTCATTTAAATGTCAATATTGCACTACAAAATACTAATAAATGGCATGTTATTTGGATTCAGATCTATCTGATGCATCTCAATAAATGGGTGGAAGCTGCGAGAACTTGAACTGTATGAGGCTGTTGTCCTGCTCTTGTACGCATCCTCTTTTGTAGTAAATGAGCTTGTGTTGGTTGTGAAAAATAGCAATAAATCAAATGTTGTGGGAGTGCTGGAGATAGGGCACACAGTAGAGGACCTAGATCTCTATCTTGTGGAACTTTTCCTTGGCAGCAAAATCAGCTTAAGTCATCCCCAGTTGCTGTTTTCTGCAGTCAAGTATGACCTGTGTTGTGTTTGTGCAACTGCATTATAAATAAGATCAGTGCATTCATCTCAGTGAAAAATAACCTAGAAAAATTACAATTTATTTTTCACAAAGGCAGATCAAGAGGCAACTTGATTGTCATGAAAAAGCCATCTTATGGGGAGAAAATATAGTCTTGAAAGCACTTCAGTAGAAAAGGGCCCACAATAGCTGGGAGCTGGATCCAGAGACATTCGAATTAGAAACCGAGCTCGACTTCTTAATTGTGTTGGTGATTATGTATTTGAAAAAGTGCCAAGGAGAGTGGCAGATAGTCTAGGTTTTGAAGTTTTCAAACCATAACAGAGTGCTTTTCTGAGACATTTGTTCTAACCATATAGAATTTATTTGCTGAATTTATTTGCTCCTCTTGCATCTTATAAAATATGCAGAAATAGTTGTTGGAAATTCTCTGGTTGGAAAGATAGCAGACAGTGAACTAGTTATGACTTTTAGCCTTAAAATCCATTAATTTGCAACGGGTGTATAGTTTACTGGGCATATGCTCTTACTGAGTGCATTTCTGACATACTCTAAAAATGTCAGTCATAACTCACTAGTATTTCTGTCACATGTAGTCTGGATTGTTTGAAATAGTGCTGCATGCTGAATTCTTTGTCTTGGAAAATCTGGGGTTTGTTTATTTGTCTTTTTTTTTTCCCCCTTCATTGCTAAGCAGATTAACTCCAGGCTTGACTGAACAAATAAATTAGAAGTTAATGGTTTCGTTTTGGATAGAGTCAATAGCGAGCTAGGAACAGGATGGCTGTGTCATTTGGAAAGGGATGTTTTTGTGTTCTGCCTAGTTCAGGCAGTATCCGATGAGTGGAACAAAATAAACTGTATCTCTTTTGCATTTTGATGATGCCTTCAAGAGAAGTTTCTTGGGTATCGGCACACAACAGAGCTGAAAATTTCACTAAGCGGGTTTAGAAGCCAGACATCCATTTGAGCAGTGGTAAATGTAAGAGATTTTTAACCTCTTCTGTAAAAGATACATTTTTTGGAAGTTATTTGGTATGTTCACATTACAGCAGAGATTTTAGCTACTGAAGTAAATAAGAACACAGCAATTTTGCAATCTTTATCACACCCTATTTCAGTGAGAATCATCAGAGAGCAGTAGAAATGTATCTTTCAATACAATTTGAACAGACAGGAAAAGATTCATAAGAAGAAACTAGCGATGATGTTTTGCAAAGAAGCAGGATGTAGGCGAAGATGCCAGCACATTAAGAGTAAATCTAGAACATGTGATTATGGACTTGCCACTTTTATGGTGGTAGGCAATAAACAGAATGAAATAATTTACAAAGAACTTAAACCCAAGTTTGATTAAAACAAATAGCTTTTGAAAGATCTGAGTTTCAGAGCTTTTTAAGCATTAGATTCTTCCTAACCAGGAGATGAACTGGGTCTGAAATAGGCTATATTTCATTTTTCTCAAAAGAATTGAGTGAGGCTTCAAAAAATCTCTTTCCAAGTGGTCTCTGCCAAGTGTTTCAACTTGCCAGAGTTTTTGAGTAGTGGTTGTGGACAGGAAAGAGAAAATTGTAGCTAAGTCAGAAGATACTACAGGCTAGTCAAGGATGTGGCTAACAATATTAGGAGAGTGCTGCTGGAACGTCAGGCTCTAGCCTGAGGGGATACTGCTGGGCTCTTCAGATATCCTTTCATGGCATGGATGCATTTCACAGTGATTTTATATATGGAGACAGAATGAAAAATTTCAGGCTGAGTAATTAAAAATGCTATTGATGCCTTATGTTTTCTTTTTGATAGGAAAAAGAAGATTCAAATGTTTTCTATTCTTTGTATTTGCATTTCTCTTTGGGTTTGTCAAAATGTATCCCCAAAGAGAAACCTAGAAGAGGATAAATATTTTTCTTTGCACATTTCTCAAGGCCTCCTTACTTATGAGCCGAAAGCAACTAAAAGCAGCTTCCAACCAAGCTTTATATGTATTGTTTCTAAGCTCCAGCTCCACAGCATTGCTTTAGATTGCCTTTTTGTAGCACAGTATAGCTCTGTATATCTATGGAGCGCAGGGTCATTGGGGGCTATCTAACAAACAGAATTCAGACTTTTTTTTTTTTCTTTGTCATCTGTTCTTGAGATAATTTTTATTACTGTGTTTGATACCGGCACTACGTTGAATCACACAGCTACCTCCTGCATTTCACAGGAGTCGGGTGCCAGCAGCTCCCAGGCAGAGTGGCAGCCAAGGTTGGTAAGGCCATATTAAAGGCTGCCTGTACAGTCCCTGAAACACATGAGGACATTTGGAGCTATCGTTTTAAAACTGAATTGGCTTTTATACCGTCTTTCATTTTACCAGGATTGCTTGTTCTCTGCGGCTAAAGCTAGATCAAGAGTAACTCATAGGAAATGAATACCAAAATCAAGCCAAGAGGAGCAGGACTGTTTGTGTGTCATGTGATGGCTGGCTAGGCGTGCAGGTGTGTCCGGGGAAGACCTAAGTTGATCCAGTGATAGCCTTTTGGCCTGTTTTCAACCTGGAGCAGGGCTTCAGCCACTGCTGCTGGGAAAGCAGCTCTGCCAAGGGGTGCAAGCTGCAGCCTCATCCTCAGAGTGACCACACTTTTATTGCACAAAAGTTCTTGCAGCACTGATTGCCCTCACCTGCAGAAGTCTGGTGTAGAGGTGGAGGACTACATTGGGTTCTCGTCCTTACTCAGAATTTCAAATTATGTTTTAATATTACTAACAATAAAACTGGCAAATAGTTTGTTCTGAGAGTGTAAGCAAACAAATTAACCAAACTGCTGATCAAACTAAGGAATCTGGTACAGCTCACTGTAATTTTGCTGTTGCCATTTGGAAGAATTTGGTTATTCTGAATCCCCTTCCCACCTCTGCTAAACAATCTCCATTGATAATAATCTCCTTGTTTGAACTCGAACTAGGAATTCATTGATTCTGCATTCGTTCATGACAGGCTACAAAATCTAAATAATGTGAGAGCTCCATTGTCTGTTACATCCTACTGCAATTCAGAAAGTTTAGTTCTGAGAAGAGACGATGTGGTCAAAGCTGCTTTCATCTATTTTGATCTCTGTAAGTCTTTTCAATCTAGTGAAACAGACAATAATTGTAAAATTTTTCAGGTACCCAAGATAAAACAGAGTACAAGGGGAAAATAAACAAAAATAAAAGAAGGAAAAATCCTATCACTTTAGAAAGAAGATCAAGTCTTTAGTGTATTTCTGGTAATATGAATCTCATATACATGCCTTTCATCAGCTCCATATATTCTTTTCATTCAGTTGTCCCCTTATTCCGTTCCGAGGGGCTCGAAACAGGGCCACCTCTTCCTTACCTCAGTCTGATCTCTACATCGCTATTTTAACTACAGGCTTTCTTCCAGACTTGTCGGTATCATCCAATTATAGATATAACACTATCAAGAGTAAAATATTTTGAATATTTTTACTCTTTCTCCCTAGATATAGCTATCAATCTTTTGAAGCATGTATCCCCTTCTCTGTCAAGCTCCCTCTTACCATAACGTTTTCCAGGATTCCTTAAATGGGTCCATTCATTAACAGCAGAAATGGCAGGAGAGTTTGGCAGCAAAATTCTCTTGGGGTTCTGGATGCCTGGGGCTTGGATTACAAAGTACTGAGGCTACAAGAGGTCATTTAGCAATGCTCATAGTCTCACACGAATTTTTTTCCCAGTTTGGGTAGTCCCTTCACCATCTCTGCCGACTGCTGCCCTGGAAGGCTTTGGCTGAGGTTGTTCCTCTGTGCCAGGCAGAAGAGCAGTTTGCAGCTGTTGCAGGACTACTTCTTCATCCTTCTGATAGTCCACTGGAGTGGCTGTTGAACAAAGAATAAAGGGAAGCAAAATAGAACTTGAGGTAGCCGTGACTTTTGATGAAGTAGAAGTGTTCCTTTCCTGGGAATTCCTTCTCAGCACTAGCCAGTTAACCTGAGCTGTAGCAGCTATCCAGCTCTCAAGTCATAAAATCCATCCGAGGTGGATTTGAGGAACTGTTCTTTTCTTCACAGCATAACTTGTTATTGATTTCTTTCCTTGCACCATTTTACTCAGCCAGACAAGGAAGATTAGGGAGATTATCTTTAGTATATGTGCCATCCAGTTACCTTGATCGTGCTTAAGAGATTACAGGGGTATAAATGTGGTGCATCTGGAGGTCAGGGCTGACACTACACAGCCTTGAGTGGTTACATCTGTTGAGCTTCTGATACATTTACTTCTGATTCTCTGTTTAATTTATCACTTGCTTCAGGTTAACATATTGTCCAACTGCAGCATTAAAAGATTGCAGAGGGGCAAAATTCTGACACTGAGATGAAATTTGTAGGGTTTGAAAAAAACAGGAATTTTGAGGTTCTTTATTTGCCTTGTTGAGTAGAGCACCACAGTCCTGCCTGTGTAGCATTTTATTGCCTGTGCTGGACATTGCCTACAGAGTTTTAACTTAATGATATTTCCAATGTCATCAGCACATTTTAAAACACAAAGGAGCACTAGCTTGCTGTACAATCCTTGTCAACTTTCATATCATTCTGTCTTCAAGGTGTAATTGTATTTATTTATGTCATAGGACTTCTTATCACAGTTAGTAATATAGTAAACTATATAGGGCATTTCTGAAATAGAAAATTCTATACAGTATTAGCAGACTTATAGACTGCTGAGTAACTAAATGTAGATGTTATGGAGCTGTATGCAGTAAAAACAATGCATTTCTCTTCCCTTCCTCCTCTGAATCTCTTTGCTTCCTCTCTCCTATCTTCAGATCTCCATAAAAATATGACTCTCTTAACTGTTTGCTTTTGGGCTTCTGAAATGATTGGGTTTTGATTTTGTGTTTGTTCAGCCTTCTGTGAAAACAACTGCATTGAAAGCAGATAATTTTGAAAAACTTTTAGGCTGGTCATGTTGGTATCTCTGTGTTAAAAGTAAAGAAATCATTTTCAAGCAGTGTGGATGTTTTTAAGAAGTAATATCTGATGGTTGCTCTCTACTTGCTGGAAGAGTTCTTGGGTGCTTGCTCTCCATTGCATGGCTGAACACACAGAGTTCTTTAAGCGTCACATTCACAACTACAGACTCATTTATTTTGTTGAATAGACCAGGTCTGTCCATGTAATATGACGTTTCTTTGAAGTAGTGCTCATCTTTTGCACAATTTGGCCTTCTATACCTGTCTAATTATTTCTCGTATCACTTTGAAACTGACTCTGTGTTTATCTGAATGATTGTGTTCTTTGCTACTGATGTAAGGTACGAACATAGCAGTTTAAAAGTCCCTGAGTAGGAGTGGTACAGCTTGTCACTGGATGCCTTGTTTAATCATAGCAGTTTTTAATACACACTCTTTGATCACTTTCAAGATTCATTTAGCATTTTTTGCAGAAAAGTAATTCTAATTCTCATTTCATTGTCAAGTGAAAATTCTTATTTTTCTGGAAATTATTTACTTTCTCTAGTATAGTTAAGAAATGATAGCTCTTGAATGAAAAAATCCACCCAAACCCCCTCTCCCCCCAAAAAAGACCCAACCAAAACCCCCCAAAACCCAAATCCAGAACAAAACCCCAAAAAGAAATCCTGTCTTGTCAATGTGTATGTTTAACATTTCAAGTGATCTCAATAAGGTGTGGTTTTATTTTCCCATTTTCATTAGATCATAGACAATAGACATGGAAAGGACCTGGAGAGGTCCTTTATCAAAGCTCAGTCATCTGCCTAAACCAGTCCTGACAGATACTAATCTAATCTACTCTTAACAGCTCCTGAGGATGAAGATTACCTCCCTAAGCATGGTATCCTCAGCATGTATGACCAGGCCCTACTATAGAAGCATATTCTGTTATCTAACCTAAATCTCCATAGCTATGCTTTATATTCAGTATTTACCTGCAAGTAGACTTAGAAGACAGTTTATTCCATTTTTCTTGGGGAGGATGTTTACATTATGTGAAGGCTGTTTTCTGTCACCTCTCATCCACTTATAGGGAAATGACCCTGTGGACTTGATGGCATAGCAGATGTTCAAGCAATTTGCAGGCTTCTTTGGTTGCCTGCAAATTGGTAGGTAGACCTAATAGGTAGACCTATCCATGGCCCCAGGTTGGTCCACTGTCTTGGACATGAGTAGTTCCACCCATTTTTAGTGATGAATGTAAAAAACCTCTGTACTCAGTGTGGTATAACATTGCCCAGGAAGTGAGGAGAAGGAAGGAAACAGTGCAACAATGGAATACACAGAATATAGCATACAAGAAGCAATTTAACAGACAGGGCAAAGAAGTTTCATGGGGATTTAGATGTTAAAGAAAAAAAAAAGAAAGATGAGTTCTGGACAATATAGCTAGTAATATTGGAAGTGTTCTCAGAACTGTACAAAAACATACAACCTAAAAAGATGAGATAAAGGTAATGAAGAGAATTGGTTGGCAGACCTTAGGATGTTGTATTTGGGAATGAGAGTCTCTTTCGGATACAAAGTGCCATTAGTGAGCTTTGCAAAAATGAGAGAAGTTGAGAATGATGAGAGTAGGATTGCTTGGGTCAGCAAGATAAGTGACAGAGCAGACTGGCAGACTGCACAGAGCAAAAGTACAGTAGTAGAGATGAGAGAAAGGAGAATGTCACAGAGGAACTGACATGGTTGTTATGGCAAGCTCGGAGAAAGATTCTGCCTTGGGACACCCAAAAAATAAACAGACTGTCCATTTGAGTGCAGAAATGAAAGGGACACACAAGAACTCAAATGCTGAATGTATATAAAAAACCAGCTGGGAGATAAACAAAAATCCAAGTCATGAGAGAAACATTCCAAATTCTGAAGTTCTCTGACATCAGTAAATAAGATTCTTATAAATTAATTTGAATAAATCATGTATGAATAGCATAATTACAGAAAAATTAGATGATCACCAGGACAATGAGTTGCTTGGAGAGAGAAAGCAGGAGGTCCAGCAAGAAGGCAACTGCAGCAGTCCAAGAATGAAATAGTCCAGGAATGAATGCTTTCCTTACAGGATCTGCTGAGATTACAGCCTGCCCAGGAGTTAAGGAAAGTAATAAAAATGCATGTTACTTAGATCAAGATATTTCTTCTCTCTCAGATGACCTTACTAGTTAACTCTTTGCTGACAGTTAGCTCTGTCTAACAATATTTGTGCTTGTCATCTGTTCAGTAGTGGGTATCATATCAGGAAGAGGGACATGACAGTTTAGGTTTGTTTCAGCTAGATTTTTGACGGTCTGTTTCGTTCAGGAATTTAAAAGATACTTAAGTATCATGCATGAAATTTGTGGGTTTCCTTACTTCATCGATTAATATTCCCAGAGGATTGTATCATGATTGTAAGCAGAAAGTGTTGTGCAGCATTATTGCGAGTTAGTATAAATGGACTGTTCTGCTGCTTGAGGGGAAAAGCAATCACAGCAAAAAGGAGGTGTAAGGATGAACAGGAAATTTGAAGGTGTAAATTCTGAACAGAAGGTGGAAAGGCAATTCAACTTGCTAAAACCAGGATCCACGAAGTTCTTGCCTCAGAAAAAATTGGCATCCAACAGTCTGGTAACAGTTGCTACCTATAGAAAAGTAATCCCTCATTTGTTTCAGTAAACTTCTTCAGTCCAACCATTCTTTCTTACACCTGATCCTTCCAGTCTGCATGAAATTAATCTTCCTGTCCTTCTGCACCACACGCTTTGACTCCTTGTGTTCTGCCTCTGCTGACTCAGCATTTCCCTCCCCACACAGAGAGACCAGAACCACAGTCTTGCCTATCGCCCAGCTCTCACCTCTGCCACCTGTGCCACCCTTGCTGCCTGACAAGTGCTTGGGGCAAGGGAAGTGCCTTATCTATGTTCACTGGAATTTCACATTCGTTTATTATCATAATTTTCTGATAATAATGTAGGTGATAATTTTGTTGAAAGCTCCTTGCATCACAGGAGGGTAAGGGTTTTATAGAGGCTTTCACGTGAAGGGCTTTCACTGTTTCTTTACTCCTTGCTTCCCTCCCTGCTTCACTTCCATCCTTACTTAAGAGATTATCAGTCATGCGAGCTTTTCTCACACTGCAAAAGAAAAGGTGAATTCATATTCGATGTGGTGTAATGTGGGCTACTCAGCCATATATTTAAGGCAGGGGCTGAAGCATTCTGTACATTTAAGAGGCTTTTTTAAGAACTTGTTGGGATCAGTTTCTGGGTTTTGCTGTTATTTCTGTGTCAGACCAGTTACTATTTTGTACTTGGAGGGAAAATATTGAAGTTTGTTCACTAGAACGCTCCGCTTCTGAGTAAAGTTTGAGTACAAGGGAAAAGAGATCTATTAACAGAGTGCTAAACAAAAATCTACTTCAGTACTCAATTCAACAAGAAAGTCTTTGAAAATAGCATTGATCTTTCATTGATGGGAAACTTCAGTTAGGTTCTTTTGTGTTGAGATGTGTCAGATAACTGAAAACACTTTAAATTTAACTAATGATTAGTTACTTAAGAACAAACTTTTGTTCATATTAAAAATATTTCCATTGTATTATTTTATTGCTATTCATGTGGGGTTTTTATAAATCTAAGTGCCTCAAGTGAATCATGCATGTTGCCTAAAGCATGACTGCCATGCTTTGCCAAGTATTCGCTGCTTCTTAGAGTTACTCACATTTTCTTCAGTCTTAAACTGGATTCTTACAGAATTTGTTTTATTTCACTCTTGGAGTCCCTCAAAGATGATTTTCTTAATATATATATTTTTAAGCCAATTTTCCCCACTTCATATCCTCTTGACATTTTGGTAGCTTTATTTCTTATTCACTCCATCACCTTAGTTATTTTTCCAGTAATAACTTGGCCAGAATTGTATACAGTTTCTCAGCTAAGTACCAAGGTCATAAAAAGTATACAAGCTTCCAATCTTAATGACTAGATCTCCCATCATGTGTAGCCCCAATATCTGCTTTTGTTCTGCCATATCCTGTTGCAAACGTATGTCCTTTTTTTCCTGTTTGCTAAGCTTAGTTCAGCGTTGCTAGTTCCTGTTTTATTTCTTCTGTTTATTATTAATGTTAAATTATTTTCCCCGGCCATGCATTTTTTGTCTGAGAAGGTTGGAGTGAGGAACCTGGGAAAGATGAATACAAGCTGTTGCAATATCCACACCTGGAGTTCTCAAGGAATGAATGCACAATGTTGACTCTCTTGTTACTACTGTTGAGTACTTAAGTGGATCTGTCTACAGATAGATAAATTAGTGTTATATACTATCATATACACGAGCTCTGTGTGTGATATGTACTACTTCCTATGTGTAACTGCTATAAATTATATCTGAACCCAAGTTGCCTTTACCCTGGAAAAATTGTTTTTAATTCTCTAGGAGTCAAAGAATTAATTTCTAGATTAGTTTTCACAGAATTTCAGACTGATAGGGGTTGGAAGGAACCTCTGGAGATCAGCTAGTCCAAGCCCCTGCTAAAGCAGGGTCACCTTGAGCGGGTTGCACAGGGTCACAACCAGACGGGTCTTGAATATCTCCAGAGAAGGTGACTCCACAACCTCTCTGGGCAGCTACCTTTGTTGTTTCAGTCTTTTATTAATCCTTACCTGGATCTTGAAACTTTTTCCTTCCATTTTTTCCTCTTCTTTTCAAGAAGTCCTTTCTCATAAAAGTCAAAAAGGATCACAACTGTTGCAGGCATGATTTACGGTCTTCACTAACCTAGCTTGTGTTCTGATACCCTCTAGCCAGAAGGCACCTTTGAGTGGTGGGATACTGTCTGTTAATCAGTATTATGTTGAGATATTACTGTCACTAAGCTTTAAGGTGCATTACCCATGCCTGCCACCTTGTGTGCTGCTCTGGTGGCCAACTTACTGTTTGCAAAAATGAAATGATGGAAGAATCAGTAATTTTACACCTCATTTTTTCTACAGGATTTACAGATAATCAGTACAGATGAAAACCAGGTGTTTGTGGCTGTTCAGGAATGGTACCAGACAGACACATACAATCTGTACCAGTCTGACCCACAAGGTGTTTACTACTCCATCTTGCTGGAGAATGTCCGGAGCACAAAGCAGCCAGAAGAGAATGTCCTGATAGATATTCTGGAGGTAGGTCTTTATCTCTTCCCATGTGTGTATTCTGTGTGCAGTTTTAGTTGTTTGGTTTTGGGGATTTTTTTTAACTGAGTATAATTAATTTTACATTAATATAATTTCACTGTAACCTTGAATGTAAAAGGGCTGGTATTTCCTTCTGATTGATAGTGTATCATTACAGCTTATGTGTTTCCCTCTTGCCCTGCTAATGTGCTGTGTGCTCTAAGAACTAGATTCTAGGAATGGGATTCCATAGATGTGCAAAACTAGAACTGGCTGAATCTTTATTTTTTTTTTTTTTTTTTTTTTAAATATTGAGAAGTGAAGCTGGCAGCATAGTTTATTATTGAAGCAAGAAGTTATGTAGCTATTTCCATACAGCTTTTTTTCTCTTGGGAACTCCGTGATATGCTTCCAGACTTAGAGCAGGACATCTGTTAGCCAGTAGGGTCTTAAATAGTAATCCTGCAAGCCTTGTGTTGGGTTATGTCAGGTCTGACAAGCGAAAAAACAACAAAATTAGATATTAGACAGCAAATCCACTTGTTTTCTGTAGGTATCTTGTATCAATAGCATTTGCTGTGAGGCACACTCTCCTGTATACAAATCTGTCTCAGATTTTAAAGCTGGCAAAACATAAGACTGGATACAGCATTTTGGAAGAGTAGCACAAACAGTTATAAATTCCATTCCTGTTGATGACATTTAAATGTCATAAGGTGTATATTTGCTCTGGTTCTGTTCTTTCTTGTAGCACATAGGAGTAGCCATTGTGAAGATACTAAACTAATGGACCTTTGCTCTGGCACAGTTTGGCTGCTGTTACTCTCTAATCTACCTGGTGTGTAGTTTAAAAAAATAAAGAACCCAAACCCAACTTGTTAAGTGCACCAGACTTCTGTGGAAAAGGTTTGTAGTAACTCAGGGTACAAGTCATATACTTACAGAGCTGTTAAATGGCTGTAATTAGACTCTTCTTGGTGGGAGTAAATTGATAGGATTTTTTCCTCCTTATCTTCATGTTTCTTTTAACTTTTTCTTTCCAAATGGCTGTAGTAATTCAGAATTTCACAATGTTAATAAAGGCATATTTAATAATATGCAAGAGAGAGATCGTAGATTATTTTATGTGCTGGATTAATTTGTAGGGTTGCACATGATAAAGAGTAATTGAAAGACCATAAACATGGATCCATGCAATTCAAATTTTAAGAGCTATTTTTGGAATAGAGTTGTGTTATAGGAGAAGACTTATTTGCTTACAATAAGAAAGCCTACGGCTTCCACATAGCTTCCAATTAGTCATATCTACAAATAATATATGGATTATTTACACAGTACAAAATAGCTACTAAATATAACACATGTTGCATGGGATTTTATTGTCTAGTCTGGGTTTTCTCTCTGGGCATTTTAATGCAAGTATCCCATCTTGGGAAGAGGAACCTTCAGTGCAATACCAAGACAGTCCTCAATGAGTGGCAGCTTCTCTTTCCATCAGTGCATAATTCTCCTTAAAATTTGCACTGATCATCTTTGTTACCTTTGGTTAACCTCAATTTATCTTTTATTTGTACGTCTACTATAAAATCTGGATTTCTACCTGTCTGTATTAATTTTCTTTTATATGCTTTTTCTTTTTTTTTTTTTTTTAATACTGTATTTCTTTCCATGCTGTGTGTGTGAAAAGAGAATAATTCCCAAGTACTTGTTCAGAGAAAAAGAAAGATGAAATGTTGACTGTCCAAAAGGAGCATGTCCTTGAAATTGTATCAAGGGCTGCCAGTGTGAGCCAGTCACAAATTAGACACAGGCATGTTTGCAAAATGGGCATACTAATGTAATACTTCCAGACTGGCTCCTGTTCTGACTCCTCACATAAATAGGAGTTACACAGCTTGCAGTACATATTCTTCGTGCCTTTTTTTCCACTAAACGGTAAATCGTATGTATTTAAATTTTAATCACACTCATCTATTATAGAGTTGTGGTTTTTTTGTATTTAAGCAACTGCTGCTAATAAACACTGTGGGGCTCAGGACTGTGCTGCTTGATCCCAGCTAGTATAGAACATTGTTTTGCTATAAAATTAGTATTGTAACAATGCAACAATTTAAGTGTTACAGAATACATAGTCATAGCAGAAAACCTGTTTAAAAAATAGGATTATAAGGTTAACAGTGCTTTTCTAAGAGTAATGGGGAACCACTAAGCCCTGAACTGGTTTGGAAAGTAGGCACTCCAAGAACTAATCCAAAAATCCAAAGAAAATGAAAGGAAAGGTACTTCTGAATTTCCTTGTGTTCACCTGTCTTGGGTAACTACTGGGCTCCTCACCTGAGAAACCGAACACTCCACAATTTTAAAATGTAATCTTCTCCATAGCACCTTATTAATAATGTGAATGTTTCCCCTTCTTGATAGAAAGATAGTAATTGCCCAGTTTTAGATAGGGATCTGAGTCAGGGAGTAGAAAGAGAAGAATTCGGGTGTCTTGGCATCACAGTCGTATCCAGAGGGAAGATTTGACATACAGCATTTACATAGGTCACAGGACAAATAAAATGGAAAGAGCTACAGATGGGGGGAGGTGTTTTTAAGGTGCCATATTTTTACCACCATAATTTTATATTACTTGTTATTTTTTAAGCTAATATACCAGTCCAAACATCATACTTGTGAACTTGCTCTGAAGATAGGTGCCTGAAACTTATTTATGATTTCAAGCAGGGTTTAGCCCTTTCATTCAAAACAGAACTGCTGAAGTGCTCATCAGCTTTTATCTTTCAGAGCAGCAGTGAGAAAAGTTAACTGAATCAGTAGAACCTTTCTGTCTGGTAGAATCACACTAATGTTCCACACTCTAGAGAGGAGAGGTTATACCCTAGCACTTGATTAGGTTAGAGATTGGAGTAGGAATGTGAAAAATTTTAGCCTGACTCCCATAAAATTATCATATGTAATGATTAGCTATTTATTAAACAAGAATGAGAGAAAAACAGAGAGGAAGCAAAAATATTCATGATCCAGCCCTGTTTTTCTCATCCACAGATGACGATGAAAACCTCAGTTGCAGTCTCTGATCTAATTATTGTTTAAATATCCAATATTTTGTTCACTGGAAGAAAGACATGCACAGAAATTGAAACCCCCATCTACCTTCTTACATAAATGTTTGAACTGCCAGGCTTTTCAGTTGTACTCATGGCTGTACTATGAATATTCTGGAAGGTAGAATAAATAACGAAGCCCCACAAAGAGGAAAATGCTTTGCAAGTAAATAAAGCAGGTTCCTTGTTTCTCCCCTCCCCTTCCTTTTCTCACCCACACTGCAAAGCAGTTGACTTACAGTTTGTAAGACCTGGTGGTGATTCTGAGCTTCCAGTGTCCTGGACAAGTAATCCAAGCATGCATGCAAGGAGTTTAAGGAAGAAGTATCTCATGAGAGAATGGGGCATTAAAATGTCTCCACAGAATTTGATTACCTAAACTTAAATATATCTCCAAGTTCTAGGCTGCTACTATAACAAGAACAACATTCATATTCTCTGTAGATTTGGGTCAGTTCCTTAGGAAAAAAGGATATATTTATAAATATAGGTATCAAATCTGTAGCCTGCTGGAGAGGACACCTTATCTTCACCCTAAATGCAGACTTTTGTTAAATGAATGTCAAAGGGTGTTTATAACTGGTAGACGGGAAAAAAAGAAAGAGTATTTCAGATACAAAATAAACAGTAAGTCCAGGAATTAGTCATGTCAACAAGAGCCAAATATCCCTGATCATGCAAAGAGCCAGCTATTTTGTGCATTTTGTTGTAATGAATACTCCATTTTTGTTAAATGTCAGCGCATAAGTGGATTAGAAAGCTGTACTGTGCTGGAAATGGTATATGAGTTGATGTACATGGTCAAGAATATTATAAAATTTCGAGAGTCTTCATAAATAATCACAAGCAAAATGAGCACTCTTGAGGAAACCAAAAGTACTACAAGATCTTATCCTGTGCCATTGGGTGGAATATTAACATAAGGCATAAATGTTAGGGCTAGAACTAAGCATATTAAGGGCCAGTTACGGTCAGGTTGCTTCTAAAAATTATTCCCTTTAACTTAGACATGCTGAGTTGCATTAACTTTGTAATAGAGACTGTTTTGAAATAACTCAGTGTGTCCAAGAGACCGAAGAGCACATAAACTCCCCTCCCTTCCCCACCCCGAGGTTAAACAGGTAGAGGTAGGCTGGGTGTGGAAGCATTTGACATGGCTGAGGGGTTGATTCAGCTCTGGTGGATTCATGGTTTGCATTTATTTCCTACGAAGGACAATTTTAAAGGGTATTATAATGTATTTTATTACGGTAACCTGTTTGTATACTATTTATATGATGTGTGTTAAAAGGTTCAATGTAAAAAGTCAGGTTGCTGTTACAAATTGCTTATGTCATTTGTAGAATAACATTTTAGAGATGTCCATATTTTTAAAAAATGGAGAGCTGTAATTTTAACAGTATTGTACAGTAAGGCCATGCTATTGTAATTTTTTGTGTTTTGCTGTATATACTACATATAATTTGATTAGTCTGACACTGAAAGAACTGTATCACCTTTTTAAATACACTTAGAAATCATAGAAGCATAGAATTGTAGGGGTTGGAAGGGACCTGGAGAGCTCATGGGGTCCAACCCCCTGGCAAAGCAGCTCCCCAGCTCATATTGCACAGGGCGGCGTCCAGACAGGGCTGGAATCTCTCCAGAGAAGGAGATTCCACACCACCCTGGGCAGCCTGTCCCAGGGCTCCCTCACCCTCACTGGGGAAAAATTCTTCCCCAGGTTGGTGCAGAACTTCCTGTGCTCCAACTTGCAGCCATTGCCCCTTGTCCTGTCCCCACAGGCACTGAAAAGGGGCTGGCCAATTCCCCCTGCATCCCATGCTTAAGATAATTATAAACATTAATTAGGTCCCCCCTTAGTCTTCTCTTCTCAAGACTGAACAGCCCGAGCTCCCTCAGCCTTTCCTCACAGGGGAGATGTTCCAGGCCCTTAATCGTCTCCATAGCCTCCTCTGGACTCTCTCCAGGAGATCCCTGTCCTTTTTACCCCAGGGAGCCCAGAACTGGACACAACACTCCAGGTGGGGCCTGACCAGGGCAGATTAGAGGGGGAGGATCACCTCCTTTGACCTGCTGGCCAGTTAGCAGTTATCTTCCCTTTCTCCCTCCCCTCTTACCCTTTTGCCTTCCTATTTTTTTTTAAGGTGTCATTCACTTTCCTAGTAAAGAAACAACCTGAGTTATACAGTTCAGAGCCACAGAAGAGCAGCTAATCAAGGATAATCCTTGTCGAAAAAAAACGTGTATGTGCTGGTCATTAACACTCTCTCATATATGCTTCAGGTCAGAGGTGTAAAAGGAGTCTTTTTGGCCAACCAGAAAATTGATGGGAAAGTTACAACTCTGATAACCTACAACAAAGGTCGTGACTGGGATTTTCTGAACCCTCCAGACATTGATATGAATGGCAAACCGACAAACTGCAAACCTGTAAGTGGTTCTTTTTAGCCTGTCCTGTCTCTGAGGTGCACAGGAATTTTTTTTATGGTAGGATCTGCAGGAATTCAAACAGTCCGAGAGCTTTGCGCTGCATTTGCCAGCCAAACTAGTCATCAAATCTGCTTGAATTGCACAGCAGTGGTTTCACAAGCTGTCAGTCCAGTCATCTTGTAGAGAGAGTAGTCACATTTCTGTTGCACTACATTTCTTGTTGCAGAGCTTACTTTGACACAAAGAGGACAACCACACAAGCTAGTTGAGAATAATCATGACAATAGTCATTTGTGTCCAGATATAAGGTGCACGTCATCAGTCAAACAGAGCTTACCTTTTTCTCTTTCCATCTTTCATTTTTTTTTAGTTTTACTTGAAACCAAAGCAACCCTTGCTTGGTTCCCTGCTAAAGAGAAGTCTTTACAATTGGTTGGAAATAAACACCATGGTTAACTGCATGAAAAAGTCCTTTCTTTTTTGTAAGATGATGGCGTTTCAGTTTGTTTAGATGTTCCAGCTACCCATAATATTTCCTTATTTGTAAGGCTGTACCAAAAACCTTCAATTTTTCTCACTGACTGTGTGCTCCTGGGTACTTCAAGCTGGGTGAAGTAAATGCTTTTAGTCCTGCTGCTGCTGGTGATTAAATTCCTCGCCAGGTAAAGCGACTGGGGGCTGGAGCTGCTAGCTCCCTTCTGAAGAGTTCAAGACCATGATAGATGATTCAAGCGTGTCGGGCCTGATCTAGAGCTTTTTGAGATGAGTGGAGGGATTGCAGTGGCAGCAGCTCCCAGGTGGTTCTGGCAGCCCATCCCTGGTGAAGCTCATGGACAGGTTTCTGTGAACTTCACTGGGATCCAAAATTACTTTTGAGTGCTGCCTCACAAAGTGCAAGCAGCAGTAAGTTGCTTAGCCAGGAGAGATGATAAGGTGTATCCAGAAGTCATTGAGCTGTTTTCCACTTGGCTTCCTGTTCTAAAAAAAACCAACAAAAGTTCAGTACAAACAGTTGGTTTTAATTATCATTTCACCAATTACCTGGGATCAACAAACATGTAATACTTGTTGCTGTGGCTGTTAGTTAGCATTTTTAAGCAATTTTTCTATCAGAAGGGTTCTTTTTACACAATGGTTTCGAGCTGACTTCTTCGAGCTTGGAAATCTTTTGGCTGAGACAGTGGCAAACTATGGGAACATCACTAGAGATTCCTGGTAGAAAGCTAATGTTGATATTTCAGACTGGACTTTGGCTCCACCTGAAAAAGTCATTCCTTTCTCTACAAAGACATACATTGTAGAAACTGTTCTCTGACTGGACTTTCATTATTGTAGGACTGTAACTGTTATGATTTGGGGTTTTTTTTGGCTTGTTTTTCTTCTTTTAAAAAACTGTCATCTTCTCCCCCCACAAGCCTGATTGCTACCTTCACCTTCATCTCCGCTGGGCAGACAATCCCTATGTGTCAGGAACAGTCCATACGAAGGACACTGCACCAGGGCTCATAATGGGAGCAGGTAAATACATAAAATTATTTTTTAAGACCTGAAATGTGGCAGCAGTTCTTTGTAGATCTAGTCTTTTGGTTTATAACAATACCATGCTGGAAGCATTGCCTTATTAGGCTTTCCCTGCAGAATAACCGTTTATGGGATGTCTTGATCAAACAGTTTAATAAAAGTTAATTGGAGCTGTGTCTTCTAGGATAGATGTATAAGAGGATTAGGTTATCCTCTGTGCTGTTTAATACCCCCTTTCCCATTAGTGTGGGGCTGATGTGGAGTGATGATGGCTGAAGGGCTTGCCCTGCGTTCTTTTTCTCTGGAGGTGGGGCGTAGAGTCTCCAGCATCACCAGTAGCCCAGGAAATCCAATAAACTGATGTAAACCGTGGCCAAGCCTTTGTTGTTTATGCTTAGATACAGATAACGTGCCTTGTAATTTTTACTAATTCCTTTTTTGCTGAAAGAGAGGCGAAGTGAAAGAGGCAAATGTACATCTGTGTTGGGAACCATGCTGGTGGTGGCTTCTCCTTTAAAACATGCATATGAAGCTGTGGTACTATGAAATGGCATTTGATAAAAGAAATTCCATTGCAATGTTGACTGCTCATCAAGAAAAATATTCATATAACTCTGTTTTATTCTTTATCCTTGTGATTCATATATTATCATTTTCTGTTTCTTTGTTTAAAAATTATTGAAATGTTAACTGTTCTAAGAGCTTTTTAAAATAGTATAATTTTATTCGTATTTTATGGAATACATTTAGATGAAATAGGCACACTTGCTGGTTCTCTGTTCCTGAAAGTATATCTGGTTTTGATCAATAATGGTTTCTGCCTTAGCTTACAGTGGTTGCTTATAAAAGGCTTACTAAATTTAAAACTTCCTGAGACTATCACAGTGAGCATATTTGGTGTTGAAAGAGACTGGCAGCTGCCATTGCTTCAATTTAACCGAAGATTTCAGGTTTTCCCCTAGTGTAAATGGAGTTTAAAGTGTTTTACTAGAGGCAGACCAACCTGGTGAAATACTGATAT
This sequence comes from Hypotaenidia okinawae, assembly GCA_027925045.1. Taxonomy (NCBI): domain Eukaryota; kingdom Metazoa; phylum Chordata; class Aves; order Gruiformes; family Rallidae; genus Hypotaenidia; species Hypotaenidia okinawae. The sequence continues at coordinate 97,379,658 of BSDF01000004.1, forward strand.
GTTTTTCTTGACTCGAATGAGACCAAGAATTTATATAGTGCCCTTGTATATATATTTCTATTAGTTGGTTAATTCACAATGTATATATTCCAGTATTTTAAAAAATAACTTCTGTCTCAGGGATCTTCTATGAACAGGGATATCTTCCATGAACACTCCTATTTTAGTGTGGCTTCTTACTTTTAACTTCATTGTACGGTACCTGAATGCCTTCTAATAACAAATTAAGCAGTGTGGTTTATTTAATTAGACTGTTACTTCTATGTACTTTTTCTGTACTTGCATTATAATCTGATGTAGTGACCTGATGCTAGTGGAGATTTTGGGTGGTTTTCATTTGGTTAGGTTTTGTGGGATTTTTTTAAGTGCACTGTTATCTGAGATGATATTAATTTTGGCAGGTTGGAGGAGAGTATATCGCCCTCAGTTCCTTCCTGGAATGGGCTGAAATTTAATCACTGAGACATTGTCTTATACCCAGTAGGTAAACTTGTTCACAAGTTTCCTCTGTGAACATGAGGGAGACTTTTTGGTGACATTCAGATATCATTAAGAAAGGAACTAACATATTAATCTGCCTTGATTGTGGAACAACCTAGGATGTAATGCAAATTGTAGAGAGGCGCCATCACTTCTAGCAGCTGGCTAAAAAGCTGGGAGGGATGGTGTGAAAGTCAGGTCCTTTCTTTGGTAGAAAGTAGTTGCAAACAGAGCGGATGGACTTGTTTTGGATGCTCCTTAAATATCTTAGAACAACTGCATCCTCTTGCAGTTGCAGAGACCTCAATCAACTCTGATTTTGACTTATGTTTTTTGGATGCTCAGGTCATCTAGATTCAGCGCACATGTTCAGTCTTATCTGGTAAACCTGATATCCTTGTAAACTTACACTTCTTATCTGAAATACTTTCCTTACAATGAGCTTGAATTTCTGCTTGTCTTGATCTTTGAAACTGATAATCCTATGCAAATCAAGTACTAGGTTTGTAGCACATACATAAATCAGATTGTTTGGGTCGCATCTCACCTACATTTGGAGTTTTGCTGTTAGATTTAAGGAGAGTTTATCTTCTAGAAATGACTGAAGATGAAGATCTGTGAATGTCAGTTGATCACAGCTGTCTAGGAACCATCACTGCTTTGTGCTGTGAAAAAGGGAAATCTATTCTGAGGGTGAAGTACATAAATAATTGCCTAGGGAGAGTGGGAAAGATTAATACTTTGGCAAAATACTGTAGAGTGACTTTATTAATAAGAATGTGTACAATTCAGATCATCAATTTTCAGGACCAATGAGCAGGTGCTAAGAAGGACTACTTGGCTGTTGATGGAAATAGAGAATATTTACAAGTTACCTCATTAGCTGAGAAAAATAAAAGGCAATAAATGATATGTTTGGGTGGTTGTTTTTTTATTTTTTCCCCGTGAAAATCGAACCATGGTGTAGAAACAAGTGATGTAAGCAAGTGGATAAGAACTAGAATTTTAGAAAACAGTTTCTAACTATAAGGACCACAAAGTTCATTCTCTGAATAAGAGCAATGTGGCTATCAATCAAAAGAAAAAAAAAATCCCTTTAAGGTGGAATTTCCCTGCTTTATAGGAAACTTCTGCAACACAACTGCTTGTGGTAATGGAAAACCTAACCTGTAACTGAAGGATTTTTTTGTATCAGAGCACAGAGACTACTGAACATTGTTTAATTTAAAAAAAATAATTAAATGGCAAACAGCATTAACGCCTAGAGCATTTGGGGAAAATGCAATAATAAGATGCTAAAATTGCATCTTTTAAAGCTCATATTTACAAATAAAAATTCCACTCTATTAAAGTTGCATAAATATTTCTGAGGAATGCATATTTTTAGCTTTCATATATATATAAATTGTGCAGACAGAATATTAAATTTTATAGCTGCATATTAAAGTGTTCTTTTAAATAACGGCTATGCTCCCTTTAAGAAATGTAATTGGATTTTGCATTTACATTTGATTTTCGTGCATTCTAATCTTGGCAACTGCTCCTATTTCTCACAGCATCAGCTATGAAATGTGTGTCAATTGATGTGTAAATTTTTACTATAAACTTGCAAAGGACTTTTCTATGAAAAATGTTTAGAGAAGTGTAGATTTTTCAGGTGTTAGTTTACAATAATTGTCTGCTTAGCTTCCAATCCAGATGGCAAATCAAACAAGCAGTAAATTCTGCACATTCACACAATTTGAGGAAGTGCTGGAAAATCCCGTTTACTTTTTGTCACATCAAGCCCAAATACATTGCATACATTGTGATAAATTTATATAATTTTTCACAAAAGCAGAATACCAGGATGCCACTGTTAAAAGGATGAGGGACCAGGGAGATGAATAAACATTTCCCAGTGCATTTTGGAGTGAAGAGCCTTCAATTTCCTTGGATTTTTCTGGTCAACATGTTCCCCTGTTCTTGTGGTGTGTATCACTCCCTCAGCCCTCAGCTTAACATATCTTCAGCTTGTCAGGCAAAAAGTCTATATGGGACATTGAAACACAAATTGGTTGTATGTTTGCTTTACACTGTAACTACAAGTTTACAAACCATGAAATGTTAGTTTATTGTGCATTGACTAAAGGGATGTTATGACTGCATTAACTACCAGAGGCAAGTTACATCTCTCTTTTTGGACTAGGCATCTGCCTGTATGCTAAATTTAAGTGGCTGGAAAAGATTTTCCATATTAGAAGGATTATTAGAAGTGTGGCATATGGGAATTATTTCTTTTCACAGTAAGCATGTCTAAATCACATAAAAATGCGGGTAAATGCAGTGATAAGTAGCATTTAAAACACATAAATTAATAGCAAATTGAAAATTAATCTCTCATATTTGTGTGACCCAGTAGGAACCTGCCAAAATGCCCGAGCACAGGCAAAATTTTAATTACTCTCTGGAGATCTGTATGTGTTTTTCACAAGTATACTGCCTTTCCAGAGAGCTTGGCTGGCCACCGGTGATCACTAAAAGTATATTGCTTTCTTTCACATCCCTGTGCTAGCCAACTACTGAACTGGCATGTGCAAAGTTACAAAAGGCTTGGAGAAGTATGTTGACAGGTAGTTAGTAACCTGTATTCTACTTTTCAGGACTTCCACCCCTGTAGGGATGGAATGTGTGATTTTTACCCGGGTTACTTTAAAACACCCGTTACTCAGGACAAATGAAAAAGAGAGAGAGGATTTCCTGTGTCCCAAAGCACGGTTTGAAAAGGTTTAGAAGAATGCAAGTAATAAAAATGTAAGACAACTGTTCTTAATCAAAAAATACAAAATCTGCATAAAAATGTTTCCTTCCATTTCCTTAATTGAAGAGGCAAGGTGTCAGAACATAACAGCAGCAGTCATGCTGACTCAGGCCAAAAGTGCATCTAGCACAGTATCCTGGCTCTGTCCATGACAAAAGCCTTTAGTGAAGTGTATAAGAATAATTCAGGTGTATATGGGTCTCCAGGCTATGTTTTGGGAGAAAGCACACACATGGGACTGTTTCTGATAATTACTATGGTCAAAGCAGCATCAGGTTTACCTCTTCTATCCTACACAGCTCGATAAAATTATCATACCTGGCCTTCTACCCTCCAACACATCCATCATGACTGGGGATGTGCCACACAGACAAAACTTCCTGAACCTAGATGGCAAAACAGTCTGTGCCATAGGAGTGTTCAGGCCATTTAGATCAAAAAGTTATGTTAAAATTATACCGTGTATGGCTCTGGCTTATATAGCCTGCAGTTGATTACCCATTCCAGATGCAGTAGCTTTTTGAGTATGAACCTGAACTGCCTTCAGTGTATTAAATTGCCTTTACTAGTTACCACAGATGGATTTTGAGATCTAGCACAGACCCACAGAAATTATAGAAATATTTCCATGCTGTAGTGGCACAGGCAGAGAGTTACTGCAGACATTTATGGCTGTAGTAAGGAGCACAGGTTTTGGCGCGATTCACTAGGCAAACAGCACATTGATATCTGTGTGTGTGTGTGGTACAGTCTGAACACTTCAGGATGTGGTGGGAAGGGTACTTAGAAACTGTAAGCATTGGCTTCCAGTCTTGGGGCTGAGCATAATGTGGCTGCTTCTCACCTTCTGTGTCACTTGATCGCAGTGTCAGTTGTGCATGTGTGCTCTTGGCTGTCGCACTTATCACCTAATTTCACTCAGATATGGCATGGAAACTTTCAGGATGTTTTGGCTGTACTTCCCAAGTACTCCTGTGACTTTGTAGTTGTTTGTTTGTAATGCTGTTAACACCAGGATATATTTGCATTTCATTTGATGTGAATTGGAGCTGTTGTGCGGCATTTTATGGGGTGCTATTACATATGCTTTGTCTGTTTAGCTGGCTTAATCTGTTAACATGAGACACTGCAGGGTAGCTAGAGCCTTGGAGTAAAATTGTGTGCTTTGTTTTAAATCTCAAAAATAACATAATGTCCAAAATCTTTGAAGTTCTTTTTTATTAGAACATAAAATAAAGCTAAACTAACATAACTCTCTAAATAGAGAAAACTCGGAACTCATGTGTGACACATGTTAAATAGAAAACTTTGCTAATAAGATTGTGGTAAGTCTGCTAAGTTCTTCAAAGAACTTTGTTTTATTCCAGTTCTCCTTTTTCAGGCTAACAGCTTTCAAAGATATCCTTAGCTTAACAAACTCATTACACAACACCTTAGAGATGTGGCTGCGTGGCTGCTCCCCATGCCAGTAACACCCTGCACTTTGCAAGAGCATCCCTGTCTCCATTGCTGATGCAGGATTCCTGCGTGCTGCCTCACCTGTTTTTTTCTCTTTTAAACCACCAACACTGTTTTTCAGTAAGATGTTATCTGTAGTATCCACAATGCAAACTGTGACTAAATCAAAATGTTTTACCCTCCACTACAGAAAGGGTTTTCTTATGTGCTCAAAGACCTGACTTCATAAAGTTTGGAAAATTTTGTAATATAATTGTCTTCTAGAAAATCTGGAAGTAGTAGAAATTGCAGCCTTCACTGATGCACAGAAAATTATGCCAGCAATCAGGAGTCCCTGCATATACCACCTCTGGGTTTTCACACTTGGCCAGGGGATGGACCACTTTCAGAGGTCAAAGAGCAGTGAAGTTCTTTTTGTCTGTCATGTACAGGGTGAATCTGATGTGTGGCTGAGGGAGGCCCTCCCATTGAGTCACAAAGTTCAGAAAGGACCCCCTTGCTTTCTAAACTACTTCTCAGAGAGTAGCCTACAGGAGGCTAGGTCCAGTCTTAGTCCCAGACTTGGTCAACAGTTTATATCTAAAGGATTATATATGATACCACATATCAGAGGCAAGATTTTCCTGTCAGAGTCCCCAGAGGACTTTCACTGAGATGTTTTTGTGAAGTTGAAACGAATAGAAAGTTTATTAAAACAACAGATACAAGTGTTTGGGGTTGCCATTGATAAATGCACTTACTGCAATAGCACTAATACATGACTAGAATTTAAATGCTGGGAAAATACTGTCCGGGGTATTCTCACCAAAAAGTTGAAAACACAATTGCTTACCAAAAAGGCATTCCTGTCTTGGGTGGAGGAGAAAGAGCAATGCCTCTTTGAGGTCTTCAATTTCTTCTGTTCCCCCTAGCCCTGGAATTAGCTTTCTCAATACCCTTTATACCCTAATCTTAGCTGTTCTCTCCCAGGGGTGATGTTGAACGTGATCTGGGTGGATAGTTGAGTACTATAGTCGTATATGACTATAGTCGTATCAGCTCATTAGTCGTATTAGCTCATTAGCATATTTAGGGTGGGTTGATTTTAATATTAATTTCACAGTTAATGAGGCAAAAGGTCTAATTCTGAGCACCATGGCCTTCAAAATTCTGTGTAGAAACTGTCCATCTGTTTGTTCTGCAGTCTCTAGCCAAAAGAGGGCTGTCCCATGTGTCCCTCCTTCAGCTGTTTCTCACACCAGCATTGCAGATCTCCATCCACAATGTTGGTACAAGAGATAAGTGAACACTGACGTTTTTAATCTCTGAGGTGCAATTCCCACGTTCCCAAAGCAATACACCAGCCTCTATGTCAAGTTTGTCATCAGCTGTGTTTATTACATGTCTCTAATTATAACTGAGCCCACCGACTCATTTTGCTCATTTACCAAGAAAAGGCAATAAAGGTAAAACCAAAACTGGGAGAAGTCATGTCTTATTACAGAACTGCAATTACAAAGCTGTTGCTAATATCCTCCAGTCATTACCATATCAGCTGGATATAAAAGGCTTTCTAATGAAGCACAAGTGGATGCTGTTTAGTTTACAGACTAATTCTCCATTAGCTAAGGCAATTTACCACTTCACTTTTTAAAGTGCAGATCCATAGCAATTCTCAAAATACAGACCTACTTATATAAGTACATTTCAGTAAGTGGTAAAAACAGGCTAAAATCCCAGCATTTATCAAGGAGTAAAACTAACTATGCATTTGTTAAAGGTATGTTCGCAAAGAGGGACGTAGACTGATAGCGATACTTTTGATTCTAGCAAGGAAGTAAGTGTAGGTATCCCATTTTCAAAATAACACAGCCAACAAAATCAGTTCTGAATTACTTGATAAGTGAGAGAATGGGGAGTGGTCTGGAAAGATGAAAATCCAAGAAGGGACAGTGGCATCTTCTGAAACACTAGATGCAGTTGAAAGGTGTGAACTAACTCCTTTAAATTCCCTGGTTCAACATAAAGAATATCCTCATCCAGTCTAGGCAGTAATTAGGGTTAAATAACATATAGTTCTATATACTATTAAACAATGGCACACATGCAATCTTGATGGTCCAAACAGAGCATGTATTTTTAGCAATGGATGCTGGCCACCTCTCAGGAACTGTGTAGTGCTAATGAAGCATGCTTCATTAGATCTGTTTTGGAGGTAAAAACCAGCTACTTATGTAACACAAGTGAAACTCCATCCTGCTAAACCTAATTTCAAGTGTTCTCTTTCTTCATCTCCTTCTCAAGAGGATCTGATGACTTGTATCTTATTTTTTACTGTAAGAACATGCAAGCCATATATTTAAGTAAAAATCCCCTGGAGGGTATAATTTAGAAGGAATATTGTGCTATGATTGCTTCTACCCTAGAGTACAGTAAGCTGTCTGGTGTTTTAATAGTTTCCTAATTGAAATACAGTATGTTAAAACATGGAGATCTCACCATTTGGCATGGCATCTGCTGTATCTTCTTCCATAAGTTTGTTTCTGCATCTCTGTTGCTTTGCAGCAATCTGAATGTTGGCTGCTGCTCCTCAGTGCTTTTTGTCAAAATAATTCAGTAGCTGTCTGGTCAATATTTAGATAAATCTAATAATTCTGGTTTAGCTTCTTTTGTATTTACAGACTTTTTCAAACCCCTTGCCTCCACTTTTTAATGTTACATGTTTCTCCAGGTTCTAGATTTTGCTAAGGCTTCATAAAGTCTTCTAGATAAAACATTTTTTATTTTAACAATTCAAGTTCAAGATTAATAATTTTACAGGATGTGATTAAGGTTAATGTATGGCTTCTGAGTTTAAGTGTATTTTAGACTTACTTCTTAAGTATGTGTTCTTTTTTAATAATTTTTCAGCATGCAGCAACAAAACTGAAATGTTGGTTTGGCCTCTGTGTTTCAGTATTAGAATTAAGCCTCATTGCACCCACCTATAGACAGCTAGCAATATAAAGATAAACATTAAAAGCATAGATACATGCTATTAAGATGTTTTTTCTGGTGCTACCAGAAATGAAGTCAGTCTGCCGATCATCTGAGTTGGTTTCTTGCTCTGACCTAGAAGCTTCTCACTCTGACTGGCATCACGACTAGATCTGATCTCTCTCACTCGTGGATACAACCCTTGTTTCCTCCTGTTCCATGACAGGTAACCTGGGGTCCCAGCTCGTTGAGTATAAAGAAGAGATGTACATAACGTCTGACTGTGGGAACACGTGGCGTCAGGTAGGAATGAGAAATCATCAGAAGTACCTGGAAATAATTTTAATGCACCAAACATGATTAATTTTATAATGCTTAGTTAATCTTTATATACCCAGTCTTTGGAAGGAGGCTGTTAGTATCATCACCATCATCATCCCCATTTTGCTTGGAAACTGGATGAGATTAAGAAGGTGATTTGCCAAGACTCAAATGTCAGGTTCTGTCAAACTTGAATGTTTTGGTCTCTTTTAAGATCTTACTAGTATATTGTATTTAAAAAAAAGAGTCTTTTTAGGTTCTTAATAATTTAAATCTTCCTATGCTAATTATGAAGTGGACTTGTACTATGTCTCGCAGTACAGATATTCCAAGCTAGAATATCTGGTTTAGATAAAAAGGCAGATATTCTTCTGCTTAATAGTCTGAAAACTGGTATTAAGCTTTAACTCTGTTATTCGTTGAAACTGAGAAAGCAAAAAGATTCTTAAAAAACCCAGTAAGACTTTGAATTTTTTTTAGTGTGATTTAATTGGTTCTGGGATGACAAACATCAAAGTGTTAAAGAAAAAGAACAGTCATGTAGTAGCTGCAATGCCATTTGAATTCTGGATGTCATTTGCTTTTAATGCCTAGTGTTGATTTAAGCATTGCACCAAGTGTGAAAACATTTTCACTAGTGTAACTGGCCTTGGGGAGTTTGAGATTACAAGAGGGAAATACAGTTTCTTATATTGCTATCGTAAGGTGCCATTAATATTGCACAGAAGAACTTTTTCTCCTTTGAAGTTTAAAAGATAAAATTGTATGCCAAATTCCTTCTTGAAATCTAGCAAATGATAAATAGGAGTTTAAATGCAAAAGCCCTCCAGGATTTACAGTGTTGTCTAATATTTCACAGAGGCATCTCAAGTAATTTATTGTCACCATTTGCCAAAGTTCTGTAGATTTTCTGGGGTGAAAAAACAGGAAGAGTGAAGGTGATCAAATTCGTATTTTTGCTGCTTTTTTATTTGTGAGACACTCGGATGAATGATATGTGATGAAAGTTGACCTTAAGATGTCTATTCATGCTGTAAAACCATCCACAAACTGATCCCTCGTTATGACAGGCAAAATGAAAAGCACCATTGCGAGCTTTATTTTAATTAAAACTGCTATGAAGCCTTTGAAAGAGCTTAGTCAATCTTAATATTTGTTATTGGAATGAAAATGTAGATTATTGTATGTATTTTATGGCCTCGCTGTTCATAATCAAACAGTTCTTCCAGAGGACAGCAGTACATTTCCTTTCTCTGTTGGAGTTCATGAGACAAAAGACAAAGCTTCAGGCAGATGATATGGGAATTATTTAGACAGTAAATTACAGGTTTTCTGAGCTGGCAAAAGTAGAGCAAAGCTCTTGTTTTAGCATAGCTCTTCAGGTGGGTTTAAGTCACTGACTTGGAAACTGCAGATGTCATTAGTGAGCGCCTGTCACCTTCCTTACATGCCACACATGATGCTGCAGAGCTGTCTACAGAGTGACAGAGCAATGCAGAAAATTAAATATAAAAGCCTTAGGAGAAAAGGCAGTTCAAGGAATAAGTTAAAAGCTTTCCTGAAATAATAGCTGTATTGGTTCATAGGAATACAGGACTGGGAGGAAGGACAAAGATCATGTAATTCAACTGTGTGGTCTGAGATAACATCAAACTTACCAGGAACATTTCTAACAGAGGTTTGCCAGACCTAATTGCTAATCTGCTGTAGGAGATTCTGCAGCCTGGCTACATGGTGTTTCACAGTCTTCATAGGTTTTTCTGAATATTTAAGATAAGCTGGCTGTGCTTTTTGCTGCTGTTGTTGCAGTCTCAATTTAACATTGATCTATTGATCATTTTTCTTCCATAATTTCTTAACCAGCTGTATGCACTTAAATAATTTCAACTGAACCAATATTTCCATAGCTTGCATGTGGTAAGGTCGTATGGAAGTTCAGGAAGCCTTACTATAGTAGGATACATAGCCAGTCTTTATTAGTAGAAATAAAAATGCCCAAATGATAGTTGCGTGAAATTAAGTAAATGCAGGTGATAAATGGAAAAGTAAAAATAATTATTCTGATTGTAAGTAGCCACAACACCACTTGGGCTGTGTCCAGTTATTTCTGAGTTCTTTTACATTGTAAAACGTTGCACTGTAAATAGAAGTAGTTTAGGAGCTGATTGATAAGTACCTTCAATGTCCATGCAGCAGCAGTGATCTGGCCTGTAGGAGAAGGGAATCTCACTTTGACATGATCTACGTGTCTTTAGATCATCTTAAGTGAACCACAAAAGTGTAGCCTAAGGTGAACTCACAGGACAAATACGTCTATTTGGGAGATTTCTCTGTCTATTACACCAGGAAAACAATATCATAAAGTGTTAATGAAGATGACAAGGGTCAGGTAGGTAAATAAATCTTGTATCCTGGAATAAATAGGCTACAATTTCAGACCATACAAGTTTTAAACATTTTATCCCCCGCAGGGCCTGATTTTTAAAATATTAGAATACTCTTATCAACTGCTAAGGATAACCTTGTATATACATATGAGTGCGTTTTATTTATTAATTTTAAAAATTATTTCTGTTTACAGTTATGGTTGCCCTTGCTATTTCAACAGCATCTGTTACAACACTGTGCTTAAAATAAGGCAAACAGAGTAAGAGGTCTGGCTTTCAGAAGAAATAGCTTAAATAAAAGGAAAAAAATCAGCAACAAAAACCCTTTCACATTTGACCTACTACCAAAGCAGCTAGTGCAACAACAAAATGCTCAATTAAGCTAATAAGGTTACACAGAAAGTCTGTTGTATATCTAGGAATGGAATCTAGATCTCTGGAGCTTTAGTCCAGGGCTTTATTTGTTGGAATAGTGTTTCTGTGTCATATCCTTTTGTATCAAAGCCATTTGGAAATCCTTTTAAGCAAGATGACTTATTTTTTTTCTGCAGACATCTTAAGAGATGAATGGTAACACCTTTAAGCAAAAAAGTAAAGGCTCCTATCCCAGCCACTCACCTCTGGGGAGGACCAACTGGCTTGTTCAGTGTAGGGAAACTTCTATTTCCAAATTTGAATTTAGAAATGGCTGTCACTATGTGAGAGAAGCATGTGACTGTGAGCATTTTTGGTTAGTCTTGAAGCTATCTTAGAATAAAATTGTGTGAAGCACATCTCTCTAGGCCCATTTAAACATGTCTTCAGTGATTTCATGGAGCTCTCCTAATCACTCCCTAATCACACCCTGTAGATACCCTGGCCTGAAATAGCTGCTGAAGTTGTAAAGACAAACATGGGGAAAAACCAGAGAGAGCAGAGGGAAGGGAAAGTGGGGGAGAAAAGAAGTTGACATTGCAATTATAAAGCATACAGAATGTTCCCAAAATTACAGAAAAAGGTAAAAACATAGAAATAAAAATTTACTTCTGTAGTTGCTGGATACTAGTAGGGATTGTAATAAATTTGTTACATGACTTCATGTAACATATATCAGAATTTGTGACTGCCTGTAAACATCCCTGTCACTTGTTCCTGAGTTTGAACTTCAGCTCTGACACTAAGACTGCCTTTGCCTAAACCTTTTGCAAACCATTTGTCTTGGTTTTTTTCTAGAAAGCAGCAGACCTAAATATTTACTTTTGTGCTTAACTCCACAGACACAAAATCGTTAATTCTTTTCAATATACTGAAACTGAAGAGTTGGTTTCATCAGGAATGTCATACATTATGGTTATTAAATGTTTGAAACGTGCAAGAAGAGGATGATACAAAGTTGGTATTAATGTGCCTGTAACGTGCCCGCTGTGCTTTATTGTGTGCCAAGTGGTTGTAGGGTAAAGCTGGGGTATTGAAGTGGTGCATGAGGAAGTGCCATGGTGCTTTTCTGGGGAAGCCTAGTTTGGATCAAGTGATGCAGATACCAGCTTCAGGGTGACGGTGAAGCTTTTGGAGGCTTCGTGTCCCAGAATATACCGTTGCATTTTGATTTGAGCAAAAGTTCAAACAAAGTTTAGAGGAGGATCAAAACTCTGCATGCTTATCTGACTCCAGCTGATCTCATCCTTTTGAAGCACATCTAAAATTAATGTCTATGCTCTACTGAATTCTCTTCTAAAACATGCAGCTGTGTGGAACAAGTAGATAGGACTGTAAAGGCCTCATATCAGGGTTTCGCCTGTAAATTGGCAACACTGAAAAGCTGATCAGACACTTGAAGCCCCAGGATTCCCATAAAATATGCTCTTATTAGATAAGAGGAAAACTGAATTCTGAACCCAAATTAAATGCTTACTGTTTTTGAAGTAATTGTGAATGTGCTGTAAGATACTTCTTACTCCCCCTCCGGTTCACTCTTGCTGATGAACCTTCTAAATGTACCATTTAAAAAAAAAAAAAAAAAAGCATTTCATACTGTTAGTATTTTTTCATCCACAAGGCAAAGGAAAGGTAACCTTTATGTTTTTCACCTTTGCTTTGTCAACCCATGTAGGAGGCTGCGTGTTCATCTATTAACTGTGTGCAGTAACTCTCACTTTATCACCTACTCTTATGTTAAATGTACTTTCACAGGCTAATAATGTAAGCAAACCCTGTCTGAAAATAGATTTCAGATGTAAAAAAAGGGATGATATCTTACTATTCCAGTATTTTAGTACTGCTTATGACCTCTAGGAAAATGAATGAAAAGAATTTAGAAAATTCTGAATCCTTTATACCATTAAATAAATATTGCATGTACTTTGGTTCAAAACTCAGAGCCGCCTCTGTGTGAGATCACATCAAGTTGAAATTTAAATAAATCATTGAAATCATTGATGCTGGAAATGCAGAAAACATGCTTTCAGCAAATATTTCAAGTTCTGTAGAGTCTGCAGAACATGTGAGAAAGTCACGAACAGCAATCGTTTTCTTATTTTCCTTAGAATTAGACTACAAAGCATTTCATTCTGCAAGATACATAGAATATGGCAAATACCAAAGTAAGGTGATAGGTCACTTGGTGATATATAATAGGAAGGAATGCAGAATGCATACTGTGAGAAATACAAGCTTGGGCTAAAATCACTTTAGACAGTTTAATCTGACTGTGATTTGAACCTGAACATTGTCTGATTCACCTGCTTAACTTTCTTTTATTTTACAGCTGGGAGAAATATAAGAGTAAAACTGACTTTTATGTCCTTTTCAATTTGAAGAGTGGATATTGTAAAACATAAGTTCTTTAACTCTGGTTTATTCGTACATTTTATTTTAGCTGTTTTGTTCATTTGCTTAGCTGGTCTTTTTTTGTCTGACTCTTAGGTCTTTGAGGAAGAGCATCACATCTTGTACCTGGACCATGGTGGAGTTATTGTGGCCATCAAAGACACCTCTATCCCTCTGAAAATACTCAAGTAATCCTATAGTCAATTACAGTAAAGCTATTGTATATTCAAGACCTCAGGCAAAGTTCAGAGTTTAAGATGAGCATTTCAGTGTGATCATATATGAAATGCAGGTGGACTGAGCTTAATTTAATGTTGATTAAGTCAGTAAAATGCAGGTGGCATTGAATTACTTCATGCTCTTCTAGGTATTATGGCATCATGCATTCATCACAATAACATTCTCTTGCAATAATGTAGATACCTGGTGCTCAACCTGTGATGCATATGGGACTTAAGTACCCAGTCAGGGTAGTCCATTCATAACCCAATAAAGCTCTGTCCCCCCCAAGGGCCACAGTGAATGAACATGTGGGAGAATAGCCCTGAGTTGCTCTGTCAAAGAGACATGTAATGTAAACTTTGCAAGCCAGTAGGAAAAGGGCTCATGTGTGCTAACTTGCTGTGTAATAACAGTATGCAAGAACCCAGTTCTTTTGAGTTGTTTGTGCACAAATTAATTGTAGGATGCCTTCAAAGTAGAACAGTAATGCAGCGAATGGTCTTCTCAGCTTGCTTGGAAGGAAAAGTTTGCTCCACAGAATTTTTTTATAAAAAAAAAGCAAATTTTTAAACTGCATGGTAGTGAAGCAAAGTATGCTAATGTAATGGCATACAAAATTACCATCTTTGGCATTTAAAAAAAAAGCAAGAGATCTTTGTTTATCACCTTTGACTAGGCTAGGTTTTGCTTATTACTCTCTAGGCTATTTACTATTACTCTTGGCACTCTTTAGTGCTAAGCTATGTACTCAGCTAGAATGAAAAAAACATTAACCCAGTATCCAAAACGACCTGAAGACAAGGTACACAAGAAGAGAGACTTTGAACCATAAATTTTGGGTGCACAAGGTATTTGAAATATATTTTGCTGATCATCAGCATCTTTGAAGATTTTTAAGTGGATGGTTGCAGCTGTGAAGGACCATCATCTTGGAACCTGCCTTTACTGCACCTCCCACGTGTTTTAGCAGTTTTGCTGGTTTGCCTCTCATGTTTCACTGACCTCTGCCTAACAGGTGTCTAGTTCAGAGAGTAGTAGAAAGAATGAAGTGCAAATTAACTTGCACATGAACCTCCAAGTTAAGAAGATAGTTTGTTGACAGACCTTGGCTTTATCTGCCTGAGAATTTCCATTGTTGTTGCAAATTTATTATACACCTTCTAATAAGATGTGAGCGCTTGGATCTTCTTGCTGAGTAAAAGATCACATTAATATGATATACTGCCTGGGCATACTGTATTTTGGTGATTGTAAATTCTGAGCTCCAGTAGGAAGGGGCTTTTTTTTTTTTTTTTTTTTTCTCAAATGAGTGAATGAATTCTGGTTTGTATAACAGCTGTAAAAGAAAGCCTTTTCTGCTTTTTGACAGGTTCAGCATAGATGAAGGCCAGACTTGGAGTACGCATAACTTTACCAGCACTTCAGTCTTTGTAGATGGATTACTTAGTGAACCTGGAGATGAGACATTGGTCATGACGTAAGTTTCTAGTTTTTTTCAGCTCTTATTTTTTCAGGGCTCTCTCTGCTGATACTGTTGAGCATACTTTTAATTGTGGATATTTGAGGTACCCCTTGAGTTGGTGACTTCTGCCTCTTGCAGTCACACAAGTTCTAGTATGCAGCCTGTCTTTGAAATTATTTGAGAGCAATATTGCAGACTGCAAAGATGAAGTGATATGTTCGTATGAAATTTCAGAAAGTTACCACCAGGAAGAGTGCAAAAATAGGACTGCAAATACAAATCTGAGAAATGCTACCTACAGGTAAAAAATAACTATTTCCTGATTATTTTTTTTTCCTACAGGTTCTCAGACAGACTTCAAAAATGTTAAATAACTACCCCTTCTTGTGAAAATTGTCGTTAGAGTGTAAACAACTATATTGTTGTCTTAGTAACTATCACTGCAGTACTTTGTGTAACCAAACACTATGCTAACAAATACATTGTTTAATTCTCTGACTGAGGAAGATGCTGTGAATAGAGTAAAAAATAGCAAATTCTGCTACTCAGGCCATTGTTTATCTGTCTTTTTTCCAAAGGGACAGGGACCTCTGGATCTAAGCTGCAGGTTTTGCTCTCTCTAGGATAAATATTTTAGAAGAGTCTGAGAGGGAAAAACACTGGTCCAATTAGGGGGAAAGGCACATGCTGACTGCAGCAAGAAAGGGGAATACACTCAGGTTGTTATGTGTGCTTCTATCAGAACAGTTTGTACAGCCCTTTATATTGGAGCTCAGTGTGTTCATGACAAGTTTTTACTCCTAGGAGTTACAAATAGAGCTGTCTCTGACATACTTCAGTAACATTTTCCCCAGGAAAAAAGGAAAATAGCCCAGCAAGACAGAAATCTTACCCAGTGTACTTAAAAGCACCATACCAAGTTCATAACACTGTGCTGTGCAGGAATGTATTTGTTCTGTACCCCTCCCTCCTTCTCTTTCCCTCTTTCTCCTTTCTCTGTCCCATTTATCCACCATTACACCTATATGACCAGAGAAGAACAGTATTACTCCACCATCTTCCCCTTCTCTCAAGCATAGGTTTGTGGGGTTTTTTTATGGTATAATGTGTGCCACATGGAGATATTTATGCCTCTGAATGAAGGATTTCCAATGATTTCAATGGAAGTAGAGGGATCAAAAGCTAAAGTGTACTTACTGGCAGATAAAAAGATGTGTAATGAATGTGTGCTCTGTTGTTTATTTTTTTATAATTAAGTATCATTAAAAACTGATTTTGTGAAGGTGTACTTAAGTATGTGGCTGAATCGGCTAAAGAGCTCATGTAAAATGATACTTTTTTGAAATCATCCATCTGAAATACAGAAAACTATAGCTGGATTTGGCCTGTGAGCCCAAACTGACCAAAAAAAAAAAAAAGCACATCATATGATTTTCATGTTTCTAAGGGTAGACCAAGAATCTGACTCCAGCATCTCAACACAAGCGTTGTAGGCTCTTACTTTGCAGCTTGTTCTACTGAACATGGAGGGCATCAAATACTTTACTGTCACAGACTGGCCCTGAAAAGTCTTACTGCCTTCCTATCCGACTCTAAATATAACAGGAAGAATGAACTTACAGTATGTCCTTCCTTGTTGCCATTACATCAGCTTTGTTGTCTCTGCTACTGCTTTTGATTGGGTGACATTGGGGTGCTCAGCATGACATTGTCTGCTCAGCAATGCCCTCTCTGTTGAGACCTTTTGTTTCTCTGTCTGGGCTTAGGCATTTTGTCTCAAAACTGTGCACTTGTACTGAGTTGCTGGGTATGACTTCATCTTCAGGGATTTACTGCTTCTGAGAAACATCATCCACTGATAGATACACACTCCCTCAGTAAATTAGATAAAAAGTATTTTTTCTTCTGGGTAAACATGATAAGGTGAACCTGTGTATGGTAATGGGAATAAATTAACAGTGACCTTCACCCTAGAGAATCCCCAAATCCATTATTAGAACCTAGTCTGGTATTTTTCACTTGCACAGGAATTTCATTTTCTCCCTTTGCTAAGGAGTTTGTTTGAGTAAGGACTGTGAGTAAAGAGCCCAATGTAAAAATCTGCATAAATTAGCAGAGGTAATGTAATTTTGAAGTGGGAAGGTAATAACTGAAGAAGTGTGCGGCAGAATGATGGAACAGAGGCTTTTATTTACAGCTTCTAGAATAAACTCACAAAAGCATCAAAGACTATCTGTACAGAAAGCAGCTTCTACTGTAGGGTAAAATCCTGTTCCATCCATCTTAGAGATTTCCTTAAAGGTTTTTAATTGTTTATTAGAAAAAAAAATCCACAAAACCTATTATCTGGGAAAGACATTAAGGCACCTAGTAACATTGCATGTAAGGGATACTAATTCTCTAGAATGGTGACTGAAGTGTTGACCTGATACATAAGGGACTTCCATTGGAATTCCTGTTCCAGCCTAATGTACCCAAAATTAAGTGATCTGGAGAAACAAGGGAATGTGAACCTGCTCGTCTCAAGTCTTCATTTTAGGAAGTTTTGTGTTTTCTCCAAAACAGGGAAAAAATAAATGTTGACTTGTCAAAAGTTTTCATAAACTGAGTTGTCATCTGCCAGTCGACATTAATCTAAATCATTCATCCAAATCCCCTGCAGTATTCAAAGTATGTGCACTCAGATGCCAAGGAAAATATATTTTATTCCATTGTGCTATGTGATAGACCTAGTTAAGATTTTTTTTGAGTTTTAAGCAGTAAAGTGTTCAAAAATTTTAGGAGACACATTCTGTGTAAAAAGAAATTTCTAAATAGACATAGTTAAGAGTTTTAAGAGAGTTACATGATAAAGTATTCATAAAGTTAAGGAAACTCATTCTGTGTAAAAGTTAAGTTCTAAATTAAGAGCACAAATGCACCATTTATTGCTAAATAAATAAATAAAGTTTGCTAAGGAATTTCTGCAACTAATGGATATATAGTGCATGGTCTAGTAGGCTTTGTTTTGTTCTAAATTCTCTAACAATGAAAGGTACTGCAACTCAGTGTTAACAGTATATTATATTTAGGAAAAATTGCTTAATGATGCTGGATTGAGTAATGACCAAACTTAGTGGGAAAAGATTTTTGTGTGCCTGAAAAATTGATGTTCCTCTTTAAAGGAAGTAGTTCGTATAATGAATATGTCAAACCTCTTAAAATGACATCAACTCACAATTCAGCTTCTGGTAGTGTTTCTCAAGCCAAGTTATTTTGATTGATCTGTAAACCCATTAGGCACGATAACCATGGTACCACAGACTATGGTCCCTTTTAAAAGGCCAGTAAGTGGTTATATAAAAGGACTTTCTTTGCTTTATATCAGGTAGAATCAAAATCTTCCTTATGGGTGATTGTATTTCTTTTCTAAGGTCTCACAGAGATGCTGATGGGAACTTCATGGCATCTCTGAAATGCAGAAGTCCTGCATGTGCATCTTGCTCTATTGAAAATTCATTGCTGTGTTTCTGTTGGGTTCCTAGGTAATAATGAAAGCAAGAAAATTATCTAATTTAAACAATAAAACCAAGGTGGATGTGATATTAAAAGGTGTTGGAGAGAACCATCTGGATTTTTGCTACTTTCGATTCCACTAGGAACATCAACCTCAGCTTTAACAACATCAAGAACAATGGACATTACATGCTTTTTATTGCCTTGCCTCTATTTAAAGGAGGAGTGAGGGAGAGGAAAAGGTTGACAGGTGACTTTTTTCATTCAGATAGAGTCTGTGTCATTTTAAGCCCCTATCATTGTGTGGCTGTGGCTATGGTTACCCTAATGTCTCTTTCAGAGAGGCAGTTCCATTTCAGAATCTAATTCTAATGAGTTGTGATGTTGAGGTAGACATTAGAAACTTTGGCCAACAATAAAATTGTTTAAATATTTTTTCTTAATTTGCCTTGAACTCTGTTTTGTTGTATTTTGCTCTCAGAATGAAGGAACTACAATTTAGGTGACCATAAGCTTTGCCAGATGAAGTCTGAATGAGAAATTTCCCACCTGTGACAAGACAGATCTGATTTTTAACTATGTGTAGGTAGGGAAAAAAGATTTAGCTACGAAGCTTATCATAGAATTTTGTACGTATTCCAAATTAATTTGATCTTTAAAAAAGATGGCAGCCAAATGATGCAAAGCTGTCCTATCTAATGTCATATGCTTCTCCATTTGGTTCATTGTCCACCTTGTATTTACTTCTACATAAAGCATCAGGCTAGGCTTTAAATCTGCATTTTTTTCCAAAGAACTGACATGTTAAAATGTTGTTCTTTGACAGGAATTTACCAAACAGATGGAAAAAAAATTTAGAGTTAATTCAGAAACATCATGCAGCCACTGAGCTTCTGTATAAAGTGGGAAAGCACTCATCCTGCTCCTCCACAGGACTTCTCAGAACCCAAGCATTCATTTCCATTCTTTTTCCCCAAATGAATCAAAGGCAAGATGTTTTGGCATAAAAGAAAGATTGGCAATTATTATTTTGAGGGGGGGCAGGAAACAATGAACAAATGTATTTTTGGTTCAATTTCAACTAAATTGTTTCCTCCCCTCATTTTTCACTTTGGCAGCTAAACCCCCCATAAAAAGAAAAAAAAGAAAAAAAAAAAAGAGAAAAACTACTCCTTAGTGCAATAAGTATATGCATGTGTTTGCAGTTTAAGGCACTGAAATCATAAGTTTCTCAGCATATTTGCACATGAACTGTTGTGTACACAAGCACTGTTTGTCTGCAGTTGCTTTGCGTAGGCAGGTGTCTACTTTTGCACATGGAAGCATTCATCATTTCTGTAGTTGCAATTTAGCAAGGCCACTGAAAATGTGACCTCAGCTACGTTCTTCTGGGGAATTAGAAAAATATGCGGAATTATAATCTTGATGTAGAACAGACCTTAGCTTGAATCTTACTTTACTTTCACCCATTTTACTAGCATGAACTCTTTGACTTACTAGATTTTGTTGATTTTACAATGGTATAAAGGAAGCAAAGACAACTGTCAGAAGGAAAGCCTGTCTATAATGATTAATTTGTCACTATCTTTTTGAAAATGGTATGCTTTAACCCGCTCTTCCAACCCTTTAAAACCTTGAAAATCTTTCCTCAATAAGGTAGCTGCTTCTGTGAATTAAGGAGCATGCTACCTGTTGGCAGTGTTTGCATGGGAGATAAAGTGTATCCTTCCATGCCATGACCTCATCACTTTACTCCCTCAGTTTGGTAATTTCTGTACAGATTTTGGCACAGGAAGTTATATTTGTCTTGATGTACGTTCAAAGGCACCATAACAATATGAACTGAAACAGGAGAAACAAAAAGAACACTGTCACATCTATTTGCTTTTTCGGTTACATTGTCATCGTTTGTAGTAGAGGTCTAAGTGAAGGACTTGGCTCTTTGGTTTCACCATAAATTGACAAGAAACTTCTAACACACTATTCCTTTTAGGCAAAAGACAGCTGGGGAAGTTGCTCCTGTTTAAATGTAAATGGCCTCTGATATCTAGTGAACTGTAAGGTGGATTAAGTATTCAATCTGAAATTGCAGTTGTGTTATAAAAATAATCAGGGAGGTGTGACAGTTAAAAAAATATTTTAACAGTACAGTAAGTTCACTGACAATTGTGTTTGCAACTAATATGATTTACTACAGGAGCTGAAGTCTTATGTGGGGAATAAGATCTAAATACTACTTTTTCGCATAGCTCTGTGACTGCTTCCTTTTAAATGAGTACTTTCCAAGACACAGGCTGAAAGTTGCTAAAACAAACGGCTCTGAGAGCCTGGTTTTCCTTCCCAGATTGATCACATGCTCACTGTTGGATTTTGAGATTTAGATCCACATAATTTTCAGGCCCTTGGCTTTTTGCACATGCTTGGACATCTTTACTTAGGTGCTGGCCAGAAGAAATTAGACATGTTATACAAGATAAAGCCACTGAGACTGCCCACATCACCCATGGGCTGACGCTGATGTCAACCCTAGGTTTTTTGGTCAGTAGTTTTATACACAGAAAGGCTCTTCCAAAACACTTGGGGTCCTGTTCCACCCCCAGCTGGCATGTCAACAGGGCAGTACAGGACTGCACAGACAAATTCTGCTACCTTGGCAGCATGTTATGGAACATCACGGTTGATGACAAAGTCACTTTGAGGAGAGCAAAAGCCAAAGCAGCACTAGCGAGATTAAAGCAGTGTGTCTAGAGTGAGACAGGCATCTGATTTTTTTAAAAAAAGTAGCTGTGCATCATGCAGTTTTCATCACTAGTCTTCAGTACAACAGCAAAACTTGGACAATTTAGGTTGCTGTGTTAAACATCTGAATAAATTCCACATGTACTGTCTTCATGACCTTGGAAGGGCAGTACAGCGGGATCAGTTCCACCACTCTGAGGTCTTTGAGGGTTCTCAAATATTCAGAAGTGAAGCAAAACTGTTACAGATTCGACTATGCTGCTCTGAGTATCTGGTGACTGTATCAGGCATCAGGCTGCTTGAAGCCATTTTTTTGTCCAGAGACAATATGGCTAACAGCTCCAAGGTAAACCACCATAATATTACAAAATGTGGCTCAAGGCATGTTTTAATTTAGTTAGCATTAGATCTGTGATATTGAACACTAGCTTAATTGATCTGCTTTGACAAAGAATGTTTTGATACTGTGAAACCTGATCCCCTGAGGAACACAGCAGAAAAGCTAAAGAGAAAGGAAGGTGTAGTGGCTATAAAAAGATGTCTGTGACATCTGAGATGAGCTGTGTGTTGTCAAAATCAGTCTTGTTTCTTCTGAATGAAGCCATGGAAGTGGAATGTTTACCTGCTAAGTCCTTTGGTACCTTTGGGAGTCTCCAGCATTAGCATCATCGTAGATAGCTTCAGTCAGGTGGTTCACAAAAGGCACAGGCAGAAGACGACACAGCTATTGCTCTTCATCTGAACTAAGAACAACTATTGAATAGATGCTCTTTTCTACTGAATAGAAACATGGATTTATCAGCAGAGATTATCATTGCATATAATTTCTATTAAATTACCTCCTCCAATTATGAGCCTTATCAGGAACAGAAATAACCAGCAGTCCTCCAGCAAATAGTTTAAATGAGCTAGCTTAAAAACTGCATTAAACTGTCTCAGCTATCAAATGATGCAATCAAATTAAAAAATGATGTGCTCATAAATGAACTGGGAACAAATGTACAAAGTTGTTATGGCAACTGAAACACTGAAGTTAAAATTATGGATCCCAAATTCTTGCAAATAAAAGTAAATGAATTTCTGAAGTAATTGGAATTTCTTTCCAAAATTATTTATCACAGCATCGTCTTTCATAGTTTCAACAGAATTGATTTGATGGCTTGCTAATGAAATATAATTAATCAAGGGGAAGGTTTTAGTAGCTTATGAATTACTATCGTCTTGATATTTAACTTCTAATCACCAGTTGCACTTGCTGTACCATTCTGGTTTCTTCCATTCATATGATTTTATTTGACATACATATTTTGCTCCTGAGCAATTAGATTGTTTTTGCCGTTGTGTTTTGCGTTACTGTATTTTTGTCTAATCCATTGACTCCTACTTAATGCATGCCTGCCTTTCTTAGGAAAAATACTTTGGTTTTGTTCTGGTGATATTTGGCAATACATTTAAATGGGTTTTTCTGATAGGTCTGCAAGCCCTTGTTATCAGTACAGTAACAAAACAACTGTTACTGCAGCAACAGTGTTAATAATCATGATATCTTTCTCTCAGTTTGCTGAGCTGAGTGCATGCAAGGTGCTGGATGCCTTGGGAAACTTGCCCTAGGAATTCCAGAGCTGTATGGCTGCTTTTCTCATGGGCTTTCTGGCTCTCCTGAGACACTTATATGAATCTCAGGAATTTTGCTTAAGCCAGAGCACGACAGAAATCAGTTGTGCAGTTACTGTGCTCAGTCAGAGCATGACTTTCAGTCTGTAGATTCAGAGCAGCCATAGTAGAAATGAGTTAGGGTTTTTTTTTTCAAAAGTCTGGACCAACAGGCAGAAAGTTTAATTTCTGTCTTTTGCTACAAATCCACAGAGAGGCTTATAGTTTGCCTGTTAAAGCAGAGCCTTTGCTGTATAAACTTACAGCTTACACATAGCTTCCATATTCTTCTAGTAGAATTTGCTTAATTTCTAGAATAATTTATACAATTTTTATTAAATTATAGGATGTGAGACTGGGTACTATCTCAAAAGGTTTTCTTTTCTACCTCTAGTCCTGATGTTTCACTAATTTCTCACTCCAGTGAGGGAGAATAAACTTCAGTAGCTCATACAGTTCCCATTACAGAATCACAGAATGGTCGAGGTTGGAAGGGACTTCCAGAGGTCATATGTTCAAACCCCATGCTCAAGCAGTGTTACCAAGAGCCAGCCACTCAGGACCATGACTGGAGGCTTTTTAGTATCTCCAAGGACGGAGTCTCCACAACCTCTCTAGTCAAACTGTGCCAGTGCTTGGCCACTCACAGTAAGGCAGTGTTTCCTGATGTTCAGAGAGAACTTCCCATATTTCAGTTTGGGGCCACTGCCTCTGGTCCCATCACCAGGCACCACAGAAAAGAGCCTGGATCTTTCTTCTTTGCACCCTCCCTTCAGCTATTTACATACATTGATAAGATCTCCCTGAGCAGTCCTAACTCTCTCAGCTTTTCTTCATAGGAGAGGTTTTCCATCCAGTCCCTTCATCATCTTCATGGCCCTTTGTTGGACCCCTCCAGTTTGTCCACATCTCTTTCATACTGAGAAGTCCAGAACTGGACTCCAGGTGTGGCCTCAGCAATGCTGAGGAGAAGGAATTAGAGAACTGTGCAGCTGTATCTTTTAAGTTTCATGATCTTTGTCCTGCCAGGTCTCTTTCAAGACTTCTCACAAGACTCTGAAGACATATTGTTGTACTTTGTCTTTTCCAGAGAAAAAAAAAACAACCCACAACACAGTTCTTTGAACCTTTCTTCACTGGTTACATTTTCTAAGCAGCTTATGAGACATCCTTGCCCCCTCTTCAAATTAATTTTTTGTGGGTGTGTAGATATGTATGTAATAACCAAAATTAGAGAATATATTTTTCCAGAGGCTACACCAGTGCCAAATTTATAAAAAATAATTACTTCCATTTTTTCTGCTTCCCAGTTCTTAATAGAACCTAGAATTAGTCCGTTTGGGTTTTTTGGTTTTTTCAGGAACATAGCATTCTTGTTTGGATTCCCAGAATTCCCCAAGCCTCTTCTTTGATAGTTGACAGTTATTCTCCATTTTGGTTTTGCACCATTATTGTGTTTTTCCTTGTTGTTTTGTTGTGTTTGGTTGGCTGGGTTGTCTTCCCCTGGGAAAATCTCTGCAATTTTTGTTTGTTTGTTTGTTTGTTTGTTTCTGACCATTGCTTCCATCAGTCAGTGTCCAGCCCCTTCCTTCTCTGCTACCTGCAAAATTTTCACTGTGTGTGTTATTTGGCCATGTGGGTTCTAGTGAAAATATGACTCTGGACACATCATTGTCTTTGCGATACATATCTCAAAATAATTCCGTTTGATAACTTCTTTTTAAAATCAATTCTTCTAATTGGATATGTACTCCCGTTCCTCGTTGCAATGAATTTATCTGCAGTGATGTTTTCTTTTCTTTGTTGAGACATTGTCAGCCAGAACTGTGTTACAGTTTTAACACAGGTCAAAATATGCCACCTTTTTGCTTTCTCTTTATCCCCTAAGCCAGTTACTCTGTAAAAGAAGGAAATTACTTTAGTTTGACAAGGTTTGATTTTGACAAATCCATGGTGGTTTTTTGTTATCTTTTTAATTATCTCCAAGGTGCTTATAAGTGGATAGCTTAATAATTTGTTTGGTATCTTTGTGGATATCAAAATTAATTCTGTACTTCCCTGGGCTCTGTTGGGATTTTTTTTCTCTATATATGTGGTTACATATATGCATATCTACATATATAGAGAAAAAAAATCCCAACAGGTTATGCATATATGTCCCAAATATTTCCTTTTCCATTATCACCCTTATCCTCTGTGAGGTCTCAAAGATAACTATTAGTAGGTCAGGGATTTTATTTTGTTCTTTCAGGAGAATTGAATTATTCTGTTCTGCATTGAACTCAACCAACCATCTCCTTTCTTCTCCTTTGCTGACTAATCTGCCTGATATAGTTAGCATGAATGAAGAAAACTTCATTTGTGCTGTAGAATCTACTTTTCGTGAGGAAGGAGTGAAGCTTTGACAGGACTTGGCTCCTTGCACTTCAATGTATTTGTTGATAAATGAGTTAAAAATGAAATGTAAGCAATTTGTAAAGTTTTGTGGTGTCTAAAGAGGCATTCGGTGAGGTAGGTAGCAGCATAAGCACATGGTGAAGTCTGCCTTACCTTTGTACCTTGTATAGAGGAAAAGAAGATTTTTATTTTTTTTTAAAAAAAGATATAGGTATTTAGCATGCAAAAGACACTTCATGCCTGTCAGCAAAGCAAGTCATATTGAAGCAGGCATTGTGGAAAAAGCATGAGACCACCTAAGTAGTCACTTTATTGCATATTTAATAACAAGTGAATAAGATTATATGGTGACAGCAGCTCTCAGGATCCAACTGAACCAGAAAAAGGAACAAAACCTGTAGGTCTCAATACAAGGCAGAGTTCCTGCTGACAGAAGTGGGACCACACACCTATGTACACATACAGCCAGTGGAGCAAGCCACATTTTTTAGTTGTTGTGTATTGTTTCTACTTCTGAGCCATGAGTAGATTGAAAAGGAAAGAAAGGTGGATGATCCAAGTCCTTTAGTTTCAGAGCCTTACTAAGAAAAGGGTAAGACATACCAACTAAAAGCATATGTTTCTGTTTAATTAAGTGCATTTCTGGTGGCGAAGTTTCCTGTGTCTGTGGATTGTTACGTTATTATAATATGGGTAATATGGGTGGTAATGCGTAAATACCTACATCTGTGTGCTGTGGCTGACAAGCACAGACACCAGAAAGGAAAGGGGGAAATCACTGTGCATCTTTAGTCTCTGCAACTATTTATCAGCCACTTAAGTAGACTTCAAAGCTCTACATCCACCTACCAGGGAGGAGGCTTAGTGTGATGATGTTGCCTCTGTGCTGAAGGGAATCCACCATTTCCTCGTTTCTGGTCTACCCTAGTTCCACTTTGAACCTGGTGTTCAGGACAAGAGAAATGGCTGTGCACAGCAGAAAGCTTTTAGCAAGACTGTACCATTCCTGCTGTGTCTGGATTTGGACAAAACTGAGGGCAAAACAAAAGGAATGAATTAGTTTGAAAAATGCTTCTAAAGCTTGGAAAGTGAACTCTGTGTAGTATGAACTGCACAGAAATTGTTGGCTTCAGAATCAACCTTAAATTCTTTGGCAAGTAAGCCACATAAGCCTGATACAAACCACAAATACATTTGACTTTTACCCAAATAGAGTCCTTACCCTTTCTAATTTGTTGCTAGATGCCATACTTACCCGGTTTGTTTTGGAAATAAATATTCTGAATGAAAATGTTGGCTGCTTTGAAAGTACAGCTTGGTTTTTAAAGCAATGAGATTTCCTTTTTTTTTTTTTAAAAAAAAAGATATTTGTAGTTTGTGGCTGTTTCTTATTATACACCGGGCTATTGAAATGAAGAGGAGACTGGGAGTTCTTCAGTGTAATGTGTAGATTCAGTGTATTCCTCAAAAATAAATACAATGTTATGGTACTGCTGTGAGTTTGAACAATAGAAAATTGCCATCTGAAATCTGTAGAAGTGAAGGAAAAAAGCCTACACAAACAACTGAAGAAGTTGCAGCGTAATCATAAGGAATGAGAGTGACAGAGCTGAAAATCGAACCCAGTGATCCTGGTTTCTGCTCCCTGGTCCTAGCTCCCCATTGAAAAAGGGTTTCATATAACAAGATAATAGAAGAAATTTTGGGTCCCAAATAGTATAATGAATTTGAATTTCTAAATCAAAGAGCTATATTTCTTCATTGTAGAACTACAGAGACAATTGGCTGTATATGAAGGGGAATGAAAGTGAAAGAAAACTTAACCAGGGACCTTTCAGTAGGGAGCCATGTCCATTGAAAGGAAAAGATAAAATTGAAAATTTGGATCTCAGATGTATTGTTTTTTCTTTCCAGTAAGATTCTGCTTTTGAATTTTTTGTTCAGAGTCTTTGGACATATTAGCTACCGTTCAGACTGGGAACTAGTGAAGGTGGACTTCAGACCATCCTTCCCCAGGGAGTGCACTGATGATGACTATGAATCTTGGGAGCTCACAAATCTACAGGTACTCATGTTCTTATGAACTGTCACAGCTTTTCCATAGCATTCCGATTCATGTAGAACTGTGTGCTAGGAAAATGACTTCAAGTAGAATTTGGATACTACATCCACAGCTTTGTCCTCCTTATGTTGCTATTTGCTGATTTAACAATAGTTTAAAATGGAGGAGGATTTTGTGTTCCCTGAAGTTGTATGATCTGTGTGTATAGTATATCTAGTGGTCTGCCATAATAATAGGTGGTCTTGTTGGATTGTGAAGCGTATACCATAAAATAAAGTGTGTAATATTGATTGAAGCAGTTTCAACATGCAGTCATATGTTCTGCCAACTTCCTGACCGCATACTGTACTCATATATAAATTGCCATAAGTAAAACCCATTCCAAAAGTAATTTAGGATCTCAATGGACCGCTCATGAAATGAAGTCCAGTTGTTTTGGGCAATATCATTTCTGTAGAAATGCATTAAGACTGTGGTAATCCTGGTTCTCTGGCCAAATCCAATTTTGGGAAGCTACATTCTCTATACAATGAATTGATTAAAGAGACCAGCATGAGGGATTTTTAATTAAATGGAATATCTCATATTTATTCATAATAATTCTGATTATTATGTTTGTGCTTCTTCCAGTACATTTGCTCTCTCTTTCTCTGCAGGGTTGGGTTTTTTTTCTGCATACTACTCTATGTTATTCCAGCTCTTCAGCTCTCATGACTAACTTTATACTCCTTCTTTGGGAATGCTGTATATTTTCTAAGAATGTTATGTAGAATTGAGCCTAAAGGTAACATATCTAGGGATATTGGCATTGAAGTATCTTTCAGGAATTAGAAACTACTAAATTACTTTGATAGACTACTTGCATCTACCCAGTTACCAGTGGATCATGTCACAATAGTCTTAATTCTATCTACGTGGACTATCGGCTGGTTCTTCTTGTTGACTGCCAACATGAGACACAGCGATTTAGCACTTCAGCCACCTGCACCCACCCTGAATTTTTAAAGATACAGTTGTAGGGTTGTGCCTAGATTATGCACTCCTCAAACATGGGTTAGGTTGCACTTGAAATTTTCATGTAGGTCTTTGGATTTGTGCTCTGCAATAAAATGCAACAGCAGTGGCTATGAGAGCTTTGTATATTTACACATCTGAATATGAGAGTTGATACAAGTTTATAGTCTCAGCATCATGACCAACTTTTCTTGTGACAACATAAAATCACATCTGTGTAGTGAAGGCTATGGTGTGCAATAAACCCAGTGCTTTGATGTTCAGGGTGATCGTTGCATCATGGGTCAGCAGAGGAGCTTTCGGAAGAGGAAGATTTCATCATGGTGCATTAAAGGGAGAAGTTTCACATCAGCTCTCACGTCCAAAGTTTGTGAATGTGCAAACTCTGATTTCTTATGGTGAGTCTGTCTGTGGACCTTTCGATTTATTGTTGGGAAATAGTTTAAACTTAAGAGTATGAGCTGGATTCATTTTCTTCCTTTTGCCCCTATCCCCAGATAGCTGTGTAAAAACAAATAGGCAACTTGAAATTTGAATAACAGGTTGCTCTTGCTTTTGCTGTTAAGAACATTGCCATGTTTCAAGTGTTTGTTTCACCTGACTGAACAAATCCTGGTGTTTTTCTCTATTGATCAAGACTTGAAAAATGACCATTGAATTGATTTAGAAGGCAAGAAAACCACTTCTATTTGCAAATGAAGCAAAAAGCCAGAAGAAGTGTTTTGTCCTGAGTGGCAAAAGAAACCTTTTAAAAATCTCAGCTTCCAAGAGAGTTAATTTTGCAGAACTGACAAAGTAATTACAACCAGCTTTTCCCCAGGTGTGCACAACTCCTCTCGAAATTAGATTTAACAGAACTGGCTTCTTCAATGTGTATGTTCAGCTGGTAGAGTAATATTTAAAAAAAAAATAATCTTTTTACCCTTAAAAAGTAGTCTTACCCACTCCAAGTTAGACTGCTGGATGAAGCGGGGATGGTAACACCCTCGACATTGATGTTTTTCAGTGATTATGGGTTTGAGCGCTCAGCACCTCAGAAGTCGGAGTCTAGCAAATGCTTTGCTGACTTTTGGTTTAACCCAGAAGCACCTCCTGAAGACTGTGTGCTGGGGCAGGCGTACACCAGCAGCACTGGGTAAGCTGATTTTGTGTTCAGCTGGCTTGTGGAGGCCTCTAGAGTAGAGGGGAAGAGTCCAATCAAGGGCAAAAAGGCAGTTTTAAAGAAAAGAGAAAGAGAAATGTTACTTTACATGTTCACAGCATTTCAAAAATTAGCTCATTTGAAAAAAGGGGAGTTGTCTTATTCCCAGTATTTTTATTTATTTTGTAAATGCAATTATAACCATTCCTACACTTCTGATATGAATGTCCATTCAAGAGTTTGGGGTTTTTTAGCCCATTGCTTGATTTCAGACCAATTTTCAGTTTGAATACAAAGAATTACTCTGAGGAGCCAGTAACATCTCCGAAAACTTCCCAGTCTCTCACTTCCTTAGGAGTAAGGAGTTCTGTGGAGAAAGGATTCTTTTCCTGAACATATGGGACACTCAGAATCAAAGGAAAGCTTTAGTAGCTGTAAACAATACTACATAGAATATATACTACAATGCTGTCTGACGTCTGTGCTGAGAATAACTTGCAGCTGGCATCTATTCTGGCTTATCATAACATCATCTTTGTCGGTTGTGGGGATGAGAACCAAATGATGAAATGTCAAATCTGGCAATAGAATCATGGTCTCCGTGTATATTTTCCTTACCAAAGAAAATGATGTTTTTTGGGTTGCGGCTGACAGCTGTGACATACAAAATAGGAATTCAAAAGAGTGAAATCTGACTCCACTTTTAAAGGATGTTTAAAAATAGCATACCTGAGTGAAACTGATCTGTAAATAATTGCCATACACATCGAAATATTTCATTATTATTTCTTTTAAAATAGTAGGCTTTTCATTCTTTCATTCTGTTATGTCAAATAAATGCTTCAAGTGTTTTAAGAAACACATAGGTTTGATAGCAGCAGATAAGCAACTGGTTCTGGGTTAATGGAGAAGCTGCTTGATCTACTTTTTCTTGATCTTTGGTTTTTCAATGAAGATCTCAAGAGCATTGAAGACTATTGAATGCTAGGAAAAGGTATGGCAGAGAGGTCAGCAGCTCCCGGAGGGCTGATCTGCTGTCCTTCTAAATTGGAAAAGGCAGACTCTTCCAACGTATACAAGTGAAATCCTCATTGTGCTCCACAGACAGGTTTTACGTAATATGTCTGTCATCAAAGTATTTACTTCATGAGGTAGTTGTGATCATCTGCAGTCTTTTCTGTTCATGAACCTAGGGAATATTCATTAGCTGCCATCACACAATCAGTGCCACTGATGGCATTCTCCTGCTCACCTCTGATTTATTGTGTTCACTGCTTACCGGTTTTGCAGGTACAGGAAAGTTGTTTCTAATGTGTGTGAAGGTGGCATAGACCTGCAGCAGAACGTAGCACAACACATGTGTCCATTGATTGCTCCCAAGGGACTTCAGATCAGCATCAGAGAAGCAAGCCTGGCTGTTAAGCCTGGAGAAGACATCACCTTCATTGTCAGACAGGAGCAGGTAGCAACGAACATTGGCTATTTTTATGGTTCCTTTCTCTTCTATCTGTTTTGCTGCTGAATGAGATGAAGTTGTGCTTGAGGCAAAGGTGAATGACTTGAAACCTCTGTTTTCAAGTGAATCAGGCAATCCAGTAAACTCAGTGAGGCACCAAGTTCTGTCCATAAAATGGGATCTGTCTCCTCAGCAGTGTGGTCAGTCACGGTTTCTTACAGGCATTGGCTTCTTTGAAAATCAAAGGTACTGAATTACCCAAGTCTCCTTGGACTGAAAATTTCAACTGCTGTATCAGAGAAGAACAAAAATTCAGAAATCCTTTAATAGTCTTGCTTAAGTGTTTTTGAAAGTCTGCCTTTCAGAAAGGAATCAGGCAAAGCTTTACAAAAATTTACAAATACCACAGCATAAGAACATTTATAAGTATAGTAGTTGTGTTGCAAAAGATACAGGGTTTTTTTTCTGTTTATTGAGAGAGACAATGCCCAAAGGTCCCGATCAACAGCAAAGAATAACTTTTGGATTGTTTGCCCTGGGTATCTTTCATAATGCTTGCTTTTTACCATTAGACTCTTAACTCTTGTGCTCAGGTTACCAGAGGATTGTACTTCCTGGCTAACCCCACTGATTTATAAGAACATGAAGAAAGTTCACACATTTTGGCAGCCCCATGCGGTACAAATCAGGCACTTGGGATTTACTTGTGTAATGGAATCAAGAAGGTTACGTGCAGAACATCAGTTCTGCTTAACGCTTCTCAGGCTCCGTGTCCCGGTGCTTGCAGTGCCTCAGCAGTTGTGTGGCAAGTTATGCTGCCTTCTCTTTTTATAATTTGCTCGGAAATATTTTATTGTAAGGAGAGAGCATGTGGTAGCAATTTTAGTTTTGACTGGCAATTTCTTTTTGTTTTTTTCCCCTACTGTGTAGATTTGGAAGTTTTCACAAACCTATGTGACAATACGTACAGCATTTATAACTATTGAAAAATCTTCAGGAGTCAGGGATCTTGAAAGCAATCCCGTGCCGTTTTCTGATGAAGTCCGCTCTGTAAATAGGAAGGATTTAGAAGAAATGTAACAGTTTGCTGCCCCCTATGGCTAAGAATAATATTTATACTGGAGCGTCCTGAACATTGTTTAGGATTTAGCCTGTACAACAAAGTCTAATGAGAATTCGTAACAATTACTGAGTTTAAGAAACAGCTCTACTAGGATAAACAAAACCATACTACTTTCTCTGCTGAACAAAATTTATTTACTATTCATGTGAATGCATATTACTAGGTTCAGGAATACCAGGCATCAGGGAGTAAGGAAAAAAGGTTTTGGCTATGTTTGGGCCATTTGCAAGTGACCTTAGAAATAATAATAATTTATAAGGGGTGTTTTTTTTCCAAATTCTGTTCACTAAGTGTATAAATAGATAATGTCACAATGGCATCCATCTATTTGGCATGGAGGTGGAAGCTCCAGTTCCTTTTAAATTTAGTTGCCTTTTCCCTATGTGACTCTCTTGTTATGTGTCCACTGTTCTCTCTCTTTCCTGGTCAGGGAAACAGAAGTGTCTGAGTGTTTTGAAGGCAGTATTCTCATCGTGACACGAGGGAAGCTATTAGAATAAAACATTAAGAGAAGCTTGCATTTACTGGCTTTCAACACTGGTTTCTGTCTCACCTGAAAAAAAAAAAAGCATGTATAGTTGTTAGCATAAGAAAGAGCGAACAGGAACTGTTTGCAAGCTGATGTCATCTAAAGAGATTCCACTTACTGGCACATTGGTGGCAAGAAGACATCTCTCTTGCTTTAAAGTTTAATAACATGTCTCCTCTGCTAAATTCTACCCATCTGTTGTCAAAAGAAGGGTGCTGTTTGGAAAAAAATATTCACAGTGAAGGAGCTTTCGAAGTTGAAATATGGTGTGTAGGTATTTGAACCCAACAGGTTCCTTATTATGGGAACATATACAGTGTTCTTTTATCTGATAAAACACAGAAGAAAATCAAACTGCAAAATAATAAAAGGATGAAATAATAGTATGTTTTTCTTCCCTTTATAATTCCAGGGTACGTTAGTTCTAGGCTTTGTTGCCTCCTTTGATTTTACATTAATGCTGCCTTTTGGGATTTGATTTTGATATAAAACTATTTCAGAGAATGGTTTGTGGGGAAGTGATTTTGGAATACTTTGATGGGTGTCAGTCCTTTTCTGCTCTGATAGCCACTCAGGCCACCTGACTAGCATATGGATGTATACCTTCTTTTCACAGAATCACAAGGTTGGAAAGACCTTTAAGATCATCAAGTCCAACCGTTCCTGTCCTATGCTAAACCATATCCCTGAGCACCTCATCTACCCTTTTTTTAAACACATCCAGGGAAGGTGACTCAACCACCTCCCTGGGCAGCCTGTTCCAAGCCCTGACAACTCTTTCAGTATTGCCCTTTTCCAAGAGGCAATAAGGATTCGTAACCAACGTTGTGTTTTCACAACACAGAGGATTTTCTACCAAGCCAGGCCCTACAGCCCATTTGAATTGCATGTCTGTGATGGCCGTGTGCTGTGGCAAGCGAGCAGGAACATACTGCTGAAGATGAAGGAAGCAGGGCAGCTCACTAAGGCAGTGCTGCCTGTGGTATTGAGAAAGTGTTGCTGCTCACAGATAAAATGAATTTTTCTTTGACTCCATCCACATAGCACAGGCCTGACTTCTCGTGGGCAACCACACCATGAGAACATGAGTGATGGGCATATGTTTGTCCTCTGACAGTAGTACCAGTCTTGCAGTATTTTAGGGCTGAGTTTAGGAAGACAGTGTTGCTAAAGGAGCACTTAGAAGAAGTGTAAGGAATTATAAATTCTGTGTGATGTTTGACAGGACAGAATTATTTGGCTGGACTTTTACATGCTTTCCCAAAGTCAGCTCAATAATCTGCTTCATTGAGCATGCATCTAATTTTACAGTAGAGCATGTTAGACATTGCTGGTAGCTCTGTATAAAGCAGTACAACTCCATGTGAAGAACCCATCTTGGATCTGGAATGCCCTGGGTTGACACTCAGAGGGTGTGGTTAGAAGGCGCTGTGAAGAAGATCTAAACTAATTAATTTTGCCTTGTAATTATAAAGGCTAAAAGTTCACGGGATGAGTGGAAATTTGCTACATGAACAATATTTAATAGTATCACTTCAGAACTTGGGCCTGCCCTGCACCACTATGTTAATGTCCGGCTGCATTAAGACAAGAGTGATAGTTTTTGTGTCATACAACTTGGTTAGTGGTCTGTGGTGTCTTATTTTAAGGTAGCACCTTTCTGTGGTAATCTAGTGCTCTCTCTATTAATGTGTAAAACATCTGTTGAACTAAAATCTTTGCCATGGGTGTAAAGGTTTTACTGCAACTGTCACAATTGAGTCAAAATATCTGGCCAGGGGCTGGGAACGTGGTTTTGATTCAGGGAATGGCTAGAATCGTGTGTCCCGCCTGCTTTGGTTCTGGCCATTTAAAATATTTTTGATATATTTTCCTTTTAGGGTGACATATTGAATACCAAATACCAGGTAGATCTTGGAGATGGCTTTAAGGCGATATATGTGAACCTTACGATGACTGGAGAACCCATCCGTCACCGCTATGAGAATCCTGGGATTTACCGTGTCTCGGTGAAGGCTGAGAATGTGGCTGGGCATGATGAGGCTGTGGTGTTCGTCCAAGTCAACGGTAAATCAGCTTTTTTGGTTTTCTTACTTTTGCTGCTGTTTAAAATCCTCATGACAACTATGAAGTAGTCACAATTAGGAAAAATGTGCGTTTTTTCAATAACCTCACGCAGTCTTGCAGTGCTGGATGTTGTTAATGCAGAGGCTTGTAAACCTAATGTATTAGGAGGTCAGAGCTAGTTTTGTTTAGAAATTGAAGAAGGATGGTGTATTAATCTTTTAAATAGCAAGTATGCCTCAGTTCTAATCTCAGGCTTGATCCATCTTCCCAACTCAAGACCCTGTTGGCAATCTTTGCAGCTAAAATTTAACACTTTAAGCTTTGTCTTTTTAGGAGCTTCTAGGTGCCGTGTGAAACAGGTGAACAGACATGTTCAGAAACATATGAGCTCTTGTATGATTTTAAAAAAGAATCAGAATTTCATTGTTTCTAAAAGTCAGGCTACTTATTAAAATACCAGATCTTGATTTTAGTTAGTTAATTGTCACAGTGTTTTAAAGTGGTATATGGATATAACTTCAAGTTAGCAGGTAGCATTAACTTGACTTAGACTTCTTTACCTCCCCTTAATTAAGACTTAAAAAACCCCATCAAATAGATTTAAAAGAAAAGAATAGCACGGCACAGGGAATATCATGCACCATCACAGGCTTAATGTACCTCAGTCATTTCATAATTGAAATGAAGAAGGAAACTCATAACTGGAACTGAATTTTTCTCTTCCTTCGAGATTCAAGACAGGTATTGCTTTGTCTGTTTTCAGATGTCTAAAAAATTCAGTAACAAGTAACATCAGAAGAAAAGACACTCATCTTGCATTCCGGGTGTCTTCCATCCTAATCCCAAAGCAATGGAAATCGCTGGAGCCTCACACAAGGCTGTGTACAGATCCATGTGCTTTATGTCAGCCTGTCTGATGACTGCTGATATTTATGTAGTTTGCTAGTCAGAGGCCTTGATTCTAGAGTTTCCAGTTCTGCTATCATTAGCAGATGGAGCCCGGTCTGTTAATTCGAATTGCCAATCTCCTATTAAAATCAAATGGAAAAGATCAGAATCAACTTGTCCACCTGGGTTTCAATATCTGTTTCTTTGTTGCGTTTGTTTTTTAAATCACTTGACAGCTCCTGAGAGATAAATTATTTAGGGCTTCATAGGAGCTTCTGGGTGCTGGAAGGAGGTTAAGCACAGGAACAGCAGATCTGTACAAGCAACGAACAGCAAAAAGCTGTGTGTAGCATCCTTCTCTCTGGGGAGAACAACTTACTGTTCAGAGAACGAAGAGCAGTAGCAGAAAGTGGAACAACTGCTTTCTCTAAATGTGCTTTGGGTGGGGCCTACATCAGGATAAACAATAAAAATAAAATGGATCAATTGTAGTCTATGCAGTGGATTTACAAATTGCAGAAGCCAGGGGTATTTTTCACAATCAAAATGACTGGTGCATTAAAAGGACACATTAAATGGAGAGGCAGCAGAGCACTGAAGCAGATGTGGTTCCTTCCCAAGCTTGTCCACAGGTGCCGCTCATGCTCATGGCCTAGAAGACACATAGATGTGTTTCCTGGTCCAGTTAAACAAGTGCTTTCTATGTGTTTTGCTCTGTTTAAGCTCTTAGGTAAATTACAAGATGTCAGGAAATTAGCTGGCTCTAATTGAACTGTGATTTGTACATTCTAGAGAAACACTAATAGCCGTTGAGAGACATTTTTCACTGTGGAATACCATGAAAAAAGAAATGTCCTTAGAGTCCCACTTTCACTCTATCTCTACCTGATGTATTCCCAGGGAATTTTTTCAGGGATAAATGGTAAAAGGAGGGTCTTTTTTATTCCTACCATGTTGTGTTTCTATGGGATGCCCTGTAATGCAGGACAGTTTAGGAACTTTGTCCTGTCATTCAGATTATGCTTTCTGATCCAGATCACAGAGTCTCCAGTTCATTAATTAATTGTAAGAGAAATTAGAGCAAGTCTGATAGTAAAAACATGAATAGGTAACCCAGAATAAAAAGAACTGAAAAAGCACTAGGCATACGTTTTCTTTTTCATGAAGCCATGAGGATAGTGTGTGAATAATCAGGGAACTTTGAAAACTGCGACTTCACTACAGAGAAATCATGTAAGTCAACTTCTTTCCTAGTTGTACACACTTACAGGTGCTATGAAGCTTGTTCAAATACATTATGGAATTGTGGGACTGAGACAAGCAGAAGGAATCATAATAATTCTTTTTAGCTTGTTAATATATAGGAATGGCAAATTTGAAACAACAGTCATCTTTCAAGTACCAAACAACTTCCTCTCTACAAATTTTAGAAAGGAATCTTCGTCAGAAGCAAAACTGTATCTCAAAATGTTTAGTTTCCTCTGGAAGATGTAAACATATAGTGATGCAGATCCCTCTGAACTTCCTCAATTTGCCTCTTCAGAAGGAAAATCATTTTCTAGGAGGAACAAATTTAATGGATTCCTACAATTTCTGAATTTTCTTCAAGACACCAGCAACAGGTGGAGCATTATAACTCTGTTTCAGTGAAGAAGCTCCTGAAGCAACCATTTGTTTAAGTACCTAACATCTTGAATCACTTGAGAAATGAAAGCAAAGCCTTACGTTGGGATGAAGCAGCACACAGGCTGGTTGAAGTGATGTGGGAAAGGATAATGTGGACAGGTCAGACAAGTTGCTGTCAGAGAAGTTCAATCAGTTTAGTCAAAGTGAATTAGATGTGAACAGACAGTGATTCAGTTCATGAGAGAAACACTTTGGACCAATGTTAATTACTTTGAAGTTGGCACTGGGATGAAAGACCTCT
The DNA here is from genome assembly GCA_027925045.1 of Hypotaenidia okinawae. Taxonomy (NCBI): domain Eukaryota; kingdom Metazoa; phylum Chordata; class Aves; order Gruiformes; family Rallidae; genus Hypotaenidia; species Hypotaenidia okinawae. The sequence continues at coordinate 97,417,039 of BSDF01000004.1, forward strand.
GAATGAGTTAAAAGATACTTAGAATGATACAAAAATGGATGAGCTAGTATTCATTCTGTTGGAGCGCATGTTGGATGCATGTTGTTTTGGTATCCTGGATAGCTGGTGCCACTAAAGTTAAATTCTAGTTATCGCATTATACTGTTATCAAGCTTTTACCTTCAGACACAGATTCTGAAAATTATATACTTGGAAACCTCTGAGGGAAGGATTTTCTTTCACTAAAGTTATTGTACTATGAAGCAAAATACAATATTAAGAAGCAGATAAAATTACTATAATGATGCATTTCTTTTATACAAATAACGTTTACAGCCTTCATAGGCAAAAGTTCAGAAAGGAATAAACTTACCCTAAGACACATTTTGGAGTGCAGAGGTTATCTATTTTGATTGGCAAATAAATGCCCCACTGATGTACACATCTATTTTAAAACATACATTAATGAGAGCTTGTGTGTGGTGTGAGCTTAACAGCTGATAGTTTATAATGAAAATGAGCGGTCAATAACATTCTTTTTCAGTTTTCTGCTTTTCCCCTAACATTTTGGATTTTTTTAGATTTCTATTCACTTGATCTTTTATTACTTAGAAAAAAAAAGAAAAGATAGCTGAGATTGCCTTTTCCACTTTTTAACTGGGATATATGCTTATGTTTTCTAGAATTGGACATGCACCAAAAAAGTGCATCAGAGAGGTGCATTTTGGTGATCTGTCACATGGCTGTAGGATTTTGTTTGCAGTGTTTTGGGGGGAGGGTGGACTTGAAATGTGGTCCTTTCAATTATACCTGCAGCTTTCAACATAGATGTAAAAGCAGGAGGGAGAGAAAAATAAATTCAGGAACTTACGGTGTGCAAGTGAGAGGCTTTTGAGCAAAGAGGCATTAGTAAATCGAAGGATTCTTGTTCAATGGTATTAATAGATTCTTGTTCAATGATGTTTTGGAACTTTGTTCAGCTCCACTGCAGGCTTTAAATTTAGAAGTGGTTCCAGTTGTTGGGAGAAACCAGGAGGTGAATCTGACAGCCATCATACTGCCTAAGAACCCTAATTTGACAGTCTTCTACTGGTGGATAGGAAACAATCTTCAGGTACATGAATGGTTTTGTCTGAGATTATTTTCAGTTTCTTTTCAATAAAGGTTGAGTGACATCTTTTACTTAAATAGAAATACCACCATGTTGCATGACTTCTTTTAGACCATCTTTCATTCCAAATATAGACAGTTATATCTGGTGGCAAGCAGGATTTACCTTCCCTTGTTGTATCACATATATTTAAGGTGTTAATTTCCCTTTACTGCTACTTATATCCATATTCTACTTTCTTGTCTAGACTTGGTTTGAATTTCCAAACCGTTTTCTTGGGGGGCAACAACTTGTTCTATTAAGTGTGGGGGAAAAAATTGTGGTTGGGAATTCATTTGGGTTCGTAGCATTGGTGAATGATGAAGCTTGGACTTATGCACTTTCACGTTGATAATGTGAGGACTGTAAATTTAAGTACTGTAGAGAAATATATATTCACTGTATAGATAAATATTTCCTGAGAGTTTAAAGTAAACTGTCATAACAAAAATAACTGGGATATCTCAAAGGATATCAAAACAGTGAAAACACTCAAACAACCTAGTGGCATTCATTTGGGGGTAGAAAGATAAACATATCCTCAAGCAATAAATATCCAAGTACTTCTACTGGGAATATTTCTTGTCTAGCTGGGTTAATTTCTTTTAAGGTGATTCTTTCAATAACAGATAAATAAAATATTTTATTTACAAAAGAGACTAAGTATGACAGAGGAATGCTTCAGATAAGCACAACAAACCTTTTTTTTTTTTTGGTAAATATGCTGTCCACCATAATCCCACCCTGTATCTTTTCATTATTATTGACTTTGCCATTGCTACAAGAGGTACTGCAGGTCAGTGTAGTCTTGTGAAAGGTTTTGTCATTCACACAAGTGTAGTCAGGTAACAGTATCTCAGCGCAGCCTTGGAAATTATGGTGGGCTAGTGCACTTCCGTGGGTCATTCTCTAAATTGGTAGAATTAATCCTTTTAGCCTTGACTATTTTTTGAGACGAGTGTCTTGCTATAGACCATCTTGTAGAGATCTTGTTAGCCTTACTCAAAGTCTGTTTATTTCTTTGGAATCTGAATGAAAATCTAATACTCTACCAAGTATTCCAAAAGAAATACTTGACCCATCTAGCTGATATTCTGTTTCTAAAATTCCATTTAGAGAAGGAAGCATCCTGTATCAAAAACTGCAGATAAACAATTTGATAAGTAGTTGATTAATTGAATAATTTATATGAAACCTTTTTTGCTAATATTTTTAGTGACAGTCTCTTCAGACACTGTTCTGCTGGTTCTCACTAAAATTCTATTTTCAACTTTTCTTTGTTTTTTTAAAGCCACTCCTTACATTGGACAATTTTCTGGTGACAAAATTTGCTGAAACAGGTGACGTCAGAGTTACAGTACAAGCTTCCTGTGGGAGCTCCATGCTTCAGGACTCAAAAGTTGTCCACGTTTTTGGTGAGACATTATTCTTGTTAATTTTTTTGTTGCTGTTTCACATGTACTTGTTTCTTATACCTCTTAAACCAGCCCTGATATAACTGAACCTGTTGTACAATTATATCTAATGCCACATTAACATTAGAGGGTTGAACCATCTCTAGGTCACTCTGTGAAGTTGAGCAGTGTGACTGTATGAATGGGTATAATTTGAAACTTTTTTTTTGTTTTGCTTATTTTAAATGCTACTGTGGTTTCCAAATGCTGTGCATAGCAATAATGTTTAAGTAGTATTTTGGTCTATGACTAGGGGGTTTCTTGGAATTTCTAAATAAAGCAGTTTAAATATCTCGCAAAAAAAAAAAAAAAAGGAATTAATTGTGTATATACATTATCAGCATAGAAAAGAATGTGAAATATTTGCCTTTTATAACAATATGTCACTCTTGCTTTGATGTTTTTCTGGAGTTTGGATCAAGTATAGCTCTGCTGTAATTATGGGATTCAGCTCTTGTTTCACATTGTGCCCTGGTGTGTTTAGTTGTGTCTTGTAGTGACAAGGCATAATATGCTGTGAAACATGTAGTGCCAACAAAGACATTTCTATTTGTGTTGTTGTATGTTGGAACCGTGGTAAGTGAAAAAGCTTCTTTTTAATGCAGAGCTAAAAGCCTTCAGGTATCATGAAATACACAACATGATACATCTCTATTGTCTGACAATTGTTATTTTTGGGTTTAGTATACTTACTAAATTCAAATAATGGAAAAAAACAGCACTCATGCTAAGTGCAGCTTTTAGGAACTTTCTCCTTTCCTAAGAGAAGTGGATTTAACATTTATGCTATACCACCTTTTTAGAAATTTTTACAAGCATGAAGTATAACCCACCTTAGTCGGATTAGGTCAATGGCTTTGGCTTTTAAACGCTGTTTTCTGATCCTATTGTTGACCAGTCCTGATACCAAGAGCAAAAAAATACTGGTCATGGGGGAAATAAAGAAACTTCTGGAAGAGAAAACCACATTAAACTACTATTCTGCCAGAAGCACTGTGGAGGCCAGGTTTGACTTGCATTCCTGAGGATCTCTTTCTCTGCTTTGCATTAAGTTCCCCAGGTGTCCATCCAAGAAGCCTATATGGAGAAAGGGAAAATTTTAGAGACTGTTTACTGAGGAACAGCCCATTTCTGGTATTTCAGATATTTGCACAATGTCCAGAGAAATGTTGTGGGTGTATCTTGGTTTTATTTTTTCAAGAGAGCAGTAGTTAGCCTTTGGAATATAATTTCTGTTCTTATTTTCATAGCTAGTTGATGGAATATATAAAGTATGATTTTTTTTGAAAAACAGGAACATGTAAACAGGAACACAGGCTTATGATTCAGTGAGAATAAAATCTATTGCACATTCCCATCACAAAGAAAAGAAATCAACAATGTCTGTGTGGTATATTGTCCTAAGGGAAAATTTTTGGGAAGGTTTTGACCCCAGAGCATGTATGTAAATTTTTTTCTTCCTGCTTTTTTATCTTTAGGTACAAATTTGATGATGATGATGAAAATACAGAAAGAAGCTGAGTGCCAGACAGGAGTGTGCTCTTGCTCTGTGCAAGAGTACACAACACAGAGCAGTGGGGTTCTTGGGTACTGCTGCGCTGCACAGCAAATAATGCCAAAAAATACATTCTCAGCTTTTAGTTCTGCAAAATTGTTTTTCCGACCCTGTTCATTACGTGTTCAAAAATGTTTCTTCTTTGTTTTTCTAGATCTTTTTCATGTTCTTCCTCTGAAGTTTACTAAGCACCTGGACATGTACAACCCCGACATACCGGAGTGGAGGGAAGACATAGGGCGGGTAGTAACACGACTTCTTGCAAAGGTGCTCTTTCAGATTGCTTGTAAAATGTTCCCTCGCCAGTTATAAAGCTTGAAGGTTAAGTTAATGCCTTCTCATTTAGCAAAAATGTGGCAGAGCAAAATAATAAAGTGAACCTCATGAGCCACATTTCAAACAAGTTTAAGCCTAGTGTTGCTTTTACGTGCAGGCTCTAGACGATGATATTTTAACATAAGAAAGTTTAGGTCTATCACTGCCTAATTGGCAATTAATGCTAAATATTGCCTTCTGGGACTAGGGATAGACGTATTAGCATATACTGCTGACACCAAAACAGGAAGAGTGGCTGACATGTGATATACTTAGAAGATGAGCAAAGGATGCAGTGCAATATAAAATGCAGGCTTTGTGTGAAAACAAAACGGAAAGAAAAAACCACAGTGTCAGTTATGTAACTTTGAAAATGATATCTAATGTATATACAAACAGTTGATACAGCTGGCTTTCTGGATCATATTCACAAAAGAAGTGTGAATTGGGAACAGTTGAATCCTGTAGGCTAAATCAAGCACAAATCCATCAGTGAGATAAGTAAAAGCACCCCATGAAAGCTGTGTGCTCTTCAGGTACACACACTGCCAGCAAGTGAGTGTGCACACACTGAATTTTTGTGAGGACAGTAGCACTGAGGTGCAGGTTGATAATGTGTTGAAACAGCTTTTTCTGGATTTACAGTAGTGCAAATCAGGTTCTGAAATTCTAACTTTATACTTTTCCTGCTTTTTTTTTTTTAAGGTTCACATCAAATGCCAAATTAAATTCCCACTTCTATCGACTTAAACCCATTCCTTAACCAGTGTCATTCAAACAGATGTTTTAATGCTTTATGAAATTGCCCTTGCATTTTAGTAATCACTAAATCTTTGTAATAGGATAGTTATCACTATCCTTTTTGCAAAAGGACATGAATGACTTAATGGAATTTCAGAATCTGATCAAGACAGGAAGACTATGGGAAGTGGCCAGGGTGCCTTTATGAGTGCACATGAAGGAATTTGTGACTAAAAGCAAAATTTGGACTAACTATTCTGAAAAGGAATGCACTTGACTTTTAGTGGGGGCTGCATGTATTCATTACAATTTCAGGAACTGTACATAGGTGCTCTTGGTCTCACCCTGGAAGACTTCTTTGTGTCCATTAAACACTAATGGAAAAGTAGCCTCCCCAGTTAAAGTTAACTATAATGAATATGCCCCTCTAAGTCTCCAAAGTGTTTGAATCTACAAAGGATCCTAAATCATAGAGTAGAATCATAGAATCTTTAAGGTTGGAAAAGATCTCTAAGATCATCAAGTCTAACCATCTGTCCAATGCCAACATGGAAGCTAAATCACTTAGGAATTCTTTTTGTTACACTAGAAATGCACAGCCATTGCAGAATTTGGCTAAAACTGCCTACTACTTAATTTTGCTTCTTTTCATGCTGCCACTGAATCTCTTTAATGCAGTAACAATGCTTAACTCTTCTGATCTTCAAAGAGCAGCTCACATTTCAGTTAATTTATGTTTGCCTTTGTTTCTCTTTTAGCTTCTGGTGGAATCCCCCTCTAAATATTAAGGATCTGAACACCAAAGACTAAAAGACACACGTGGAGTTACTTACATGTTTTCTACAGAATGTAAAGGACGCTGTCCTATAATTTTCCATATGTCTTTGTCTTCACAGGAAACCAATATACCCAAAGAAACACTGATGACAGTTGTGAAACCTGGTCTGCCCACAACTGCTGACTTGCATGTGCTACTACCAGCAAACCAACCGAAAAGGAAGAGAAGTGTAACTAGTGATAAGGTAACCGGAGCAATGTATGTCTTGTTAGGACAGTCTTCATCCTGTTTGGCAATTGCTGTCTGTACTTTAATGCTCTTGATGTGAAATGAAATGGGCTCCTTATGTATTGAAGGATCTTGCTCCCACCTGACAAGGCACATGTAAAAGCTCAGAACAGCTATGACTGTTGTCTCTGGTAGCGTATATAGAGCACAGCATAATCTAGCGCTTAACTGGTGCTAGTGTATTTCTCAAGAATAACCAGTATCAATCTGGTTTAGAAACAGAATCAACAGTGATGGCAGGTCAGCCTCTGAATATATGTTCAAGCAAAGAGTCTTTTAGAACACTGATATGTTTAAAGAAGGGTGAGCCATCTCTGCACTGTCTTCAGAAGCAAATTAGATTTCAGGTCAAACAGAAACAGAACCTTAATAGTCGACCTATAATGTGAAGAACATCAAGCAGGTGGTTTCTGCCTTTATGAGCAAATGTCCTTTTCAGTTGGCAAAAAAGAAATACAGTGAAGACAGGAATGAAAATCAGACATTAGTTTCTCCCTCCTTATTTTCAAACTGTATTTATTCCATATTAAAAGACCTTTCACCAGATGAAATTCAGAAGACTGGCACTTAAAATATTCATTCCTTTGCTGTGAAAGAGAAAGGACACATCCTAACACTGTGCCTGTATCTTGCAGTTCAAGTTCTGCCAGTTATCCCAGTGTATGGTGTTGTTAATTTTGGAGGGTATTTTACAACCTTTTGAGACAAGGTCACAGTATCTAAAGAGTTGGAGATATAAGAAGACAAAGCTCTTCATATTAACACAAAGCTGGTAGATGTGGTACACTTTGGAAGGTCCAAAGGACTATGTTGGTATTGTCCAAGAACTTGAACAGGTATCTGTCTCTAAAATGCAGTGTGCGATGTGAATGCACAAATTTTTCTGCTTCACAGCCAACTCCAAACCCTTGCTGCTCTCCCTCTGTAATCACGATGTGAGAGTTCCTGGGATTCTGAATTCATGATTATGTTACAAGAAAAAGTTGAGTTTAACCAATTGTTTCTTTAGTAGAGAGCCATTCATGAACTAAGGCTTTCAGCCAGGTGAGTTTTACCACTTCAGAAATATTTGTACCTTTCCAATTCTTGAAGAAGCAAGGTGCAGCTTCTCAAGGAAATTATCTCTCTTTATTCTGAGCATGTATGGAATGGACGTCTTTAATAATTTAAGGCAACTGATGGTGATGGATACATAGGTTGTGCAAACATTTTATTTCAGTGCCAGTTTTATGCATATTGGGTCCCTTTAAATCTCAACTGTTATATTAGCACTGTGCTTCAAGGCAGTTTAAATGATACTATCAATTATCAGTGCTGTCTCAAGGTGGGGTTTTTTCATGTTTGTATATGAAATATCCTGTGAGTTACTCAAAAGCATAAAGGACAATCACATGTTGTAAAGGATGTGGGAAAACGTCTGTTCAGTGGGACTATGGGGCAATTAGAGTAGTTTAGGAGGGCACAGTTTCTGTAATAAGTAGTCCTCCAGTTAGGTCTTGCAAGGGTTTTCTGAAACTACAGGAGCACTGAAAGGTGAAAGTAATTATGTAATCTGGAGAATATATGTACATTTCTGACATTGTTAGGATGGACCAGGTCAGACCAGTGATGATTAGGGATTACGTGTATAGAAATACCAAATATGGTACAACTGACATTTGGTTGGTGAGGGAGTGAAGGGAGACAGGAGCAATTACAGCAACCTATGCTATCCAGTGATAAACAAACAAGTACACTAGTATTACATTTCAACACCAATCTCTTTGTAGACAACAGTACTGTGGAGCCAGTTTTCTAGTCCCAGCTATTTTTCTAGTATTTCTATTTTTACAATATTGCTAAGAGGCACTAATTTAACTATTGATATGTGCATATAGATTTATTGATCCAGAACCAAATGGCACAAACTTTGATAAAATACATGTTGTATCAGAATCCTTCATGAATCAAGAAATAGCCTGAAAATATACCCTCTGTAAATAAATGTAGATGCAGTAACAGGAAAAAACTCATGGTGTCACTTGCTTAAATATTTGTAATATTCCCCTCTATTACCAGAACAGAATCTTGAATTCCTTTGTCATGATTCACTTGAGGGATGTGCTTTCTCATGCTGCTAGTGCCAGGTCTCAAAGTCAGTGTTGTGACACTGTTGTGGAGATTCACTAATGCAGAATGATTTCTGCACATTTGAAGGAGGTGTCCCTGAAATTCTTAATTTAAATATAGTTATGAGATGTCTTCCTTTAAAGAGAACCTGTTTGTTCTTGGCTGAAAACCTTTTAGTTTGGGATATTATGTGATTTCAGAAGGATTGTTAGAGGCATTAATTTCTTGGCCAGGCAGAGAACACCTACTTGGTGGAATTTCTATTTGTGTGTTGTAATGTTATGCTATTTATTAAGTTAATGGTGTAGAATAAGAGTCATGATTGATAAAAGTAGCCAGTAATAACAAAAACTCGTAACTGAGTTGGTAGTGTAGTAGTAGGAGCCAACTATTACTTGGTAACTCTGAAGTTTGGTTCCATTCTGACAAAAGCCGTTCTTCTTTCAGATGTATGCATGTAGAAATAAAAGCTGAGTGTGATTTAACCTGGTTTTAACAACACAGCAATTTCAGAAGTATTTCATCCTAATCATTGACTCTAGAGGTCGCTTAATCTATGCACATCTGTTGCATGTCTGATGTCAGGTGGGATGAGACCAGTTCGAAAGAGTCAATGAAAGTGCATTTAAACTACAGCCTAAAAAACGGCTGCCCTGAGGAAGATTTTGGGCTTTCTCTAGAGAAACTATGACAGGAAAATTCCCAGTGAATTGCTTTGGTGAAAAGGGCAAAATCAGACCCCCAGAAGTATAAGTTGGTAAGAGTGTGAACGGTGCCATTATTTTTGCATTCTTATGCCACAGTACAGGATCTGCTGTGTTCACGTGTTCAAATATTATAATTGGAAAGGATGTAGAAAAAGAAGATAGAAAATTCAAACGCTGGTGTAAGAACCTTACCTGTAGGGGGTCCAGAGAGAGCTCCAAACACTGGATTTTCAACTTTAAAAAGTTAAGACAGGTGGCAGCACAGTGCTCAATAAATACCTCAGGGCAGAAAAACATGGGTACTGAAACAACCATCAGTGTAACAGTGGAATGAATAAGGCACAACCTTTGCCTAGTTTCACAAGATTCAAATTTTTGACCCATGGAAGTGTAGTTAATATAGTCTTGGGTAGGAAGCCAAGGGTAGGAAGAGAAATAGTGAAAAAGCATTAGTTGCTTAAGCAAAAACCAGATAAAACACTGGATTCCTGAAACACCTGACAGGAAAATATGATGCATCCAAAGTTATAGGGATCAGTAATTTCATTTACTGGCTGAAAGTCAAATTAGCCTTTAGTACTGGTCCCTCTAGCACTGAATACTGTGAACATGTGAATGAACCTGGACACAGAGACTAACTATTTCAGTGGTGTCAGAATCTCTTTAAAGGTTTCTAATCAATATGGCTGTCATGTCCATTCTGGTTTCAGACTTTGGGCAAACAGATAAATATTTAGGAGCTAACTGGAGTAATTGTCTTGTACAATAAATCAGGCCATACTCACATCACCCTTATGTTGAGTCATTCCCTCATGAAAAAATGCAATAAAGCCAGTGAAATGGCTTCAGAGGTTAGGTATTCCTCACTATGAGGAGGGATGTTTGAGTTTGAACTTTCATGTAGTCTCTGTCCATAATATGGGAAAGACTACAGGGATTTCTATCTATTATACTGCAAAGACTTGTCAAAGATGAGCACCATAATTGATAATATCATAAAAGGAGTTACTTGTGAAGGTTTCATGGATATAAAGCATATTTCTAATTTGGCATCCTGTGGGAAGTCGTATCCTAAATTATAAGGCATAGAGTATAAAACTAGCTTTGATCTTTTAGAAAATTACCCGTGTTGAAGACACAAGCAAGTAGAAGGGAAAATTCAGACAATTTGTCATCTGGGGTTAGGATATGATGGTATATTTAATGGTTCAGCTCCATAAAAAAGTAAGAGACCATATTTTACTGTGCTCTATCCACTGGAGAAAAACAGGAGGAATCCTGATTTTTTCCACATGGATGGATATATGTATTTTTAAAGAGTATTGTTAAAAATGAGATATAAATTATAAATTGAATCCATCCCATTTTAGAAAAGGAGATGAGGTAAATTATGACGTGCAGTTGATTATCAAATAGCAGCTACTTTTCATAGCAAGAAATCTAAAGTGCCGTCACAGTTCTTTTTCTGATACATTAGAAGAATGGAGAGTTTTTAATATGGATTATGCATTGTGTGAGTTATGGTAGAGGTAAACCCAATAGTGCATGCAGATTACATGCTGCCTGTCACATACTGGGTAAACATAAAGATTTGTCTATAAGGATTGGACATCTTCAGTTTTTATGGCTTGTGGAGTTTTGCCTGATTTTTAAATATATGATTTCTTTAAGATTTCAGCTCATCCTTGATAAATGCCTTCTGAGTTCCTCACCATTTAATGAAACAGAGGTTTTCCTTTTCAGAACATCGAGTCCCTCAAAGTGGAACGGGGTGCAAGACATCTGACATTCTTTCTGTTGTAATTTCAGAGAATAGCAACTATAAAGCAGGCCTTGAATGCACACAACATCAGCTTCTTTCTGAGGGGCGGATACTGGGTCTTAGTGACTTTAGCTGACTCCAATTCAGGTAAATACATAAGCAAAGCTCCCAAAAGAACAACCTTTGGATGCCTTTCTGAGTTCTGATAAGTTAAGGAGAAAACCTTTGAATCAATATGTATGTGTACGTATGCACACGTACATACATACTTACTTGGTACATATTAGATATAGATACGTGCATAAATATATGCACGTATGGATACATGGATATATGCATGCATATATAGAGAGATATATATATGGTGGTGATAACAATCACCACCAAATATTTCTTACATATTTCTGTTTTATCGTACATCCTCTTTTGTTTCAGAAATGTCTTTCTTTTTTTCTGTGTAACCATGACATTAACTAAATACCTAGATTATACAAAACAGTGCCTGCAGGACGAGCCAACCAGGCTTCAAAAAACCCATCTGGTGAAAAACTTTGGCTGTACTGGGCTGCCAAGAAACTAGAGCTGATTTACTTCAGCCATTAACCCAGTAGATATAACTCCAGGGGTCTGGGACATAGCCTTGTATGTCTGATAGAAATTATATGTCTTTGTCTGTTTAAAACAAGGGGAAATGGGGTTTTTGAGTGCATTTCCTGCATCTCTGGATTTGCAGTGTACCTGGGAACTGGTAGAAGAGAATATGTGTGTGTTTACGCATGTATATTTTGAACAGAGATATGTTAAAATGTTAACTAGGAAGTTCAGCTTTGACTTGAACCTTGTATTGGAACCTCCCATAATTTTTGTTTGTGTATCATATCCCATAATGATACACACATCCTTCTTTCAGTAAGAGAATCGTTTAGCTGACCACAATCAATTTATGTAAATACTGGTATGATATTTTATCTGCCAGCTCTGTGTTGGAGACAAAGCTCTTTCATCTACTCCCTAATGTAGAATTGTGCTACAGTCTCACCGTGGTACCTCATCTGGTTTAAGGGCTAACATTCATTAGCCGGCACAAAAGGCTGGGATTGAAAGAAGCCCATGCTCGTTGCAGCCTTTACCAATGTACGACCTTGATGAGTTCATTTGTTGTTCAGAGCCTTAGCTTCTCCATCTGTGAAATTAATACAGCAATTTTGCAGTGCACGTACATGGGGTATGTGATCATTTCCTATGATAACTTTAGATTCCCAGAAAAAGACACCCCACTGAGTATGCAGATGATTAAATCTTCAGGGTTTTTGTTTGGGGGTTTTTTTTGTTTTGTTTTGTTTTAATTGGCCCTCTGTCCTTCAGTCACAAGTCACCAATTAATTTTGCATTGCCTTTTTGAAGAGGCTACACGTGGAGTGAAAAGAAGAGGTTACACAAATAACAACAAATGTTTTTGACCTGACAGTTAAATAGAAAAGAAAGCCCAAGAATGTGACAGATCTGATCTGACAGAGGACGTTGTAAGCTGTTGTTTTATTTTGTATTTCAGAATCTCAGAGGATTGGAGGAGGCAGTGGCTACTGGGCTATTGTCGTTCTCTTTGTCATCTGTCTAGTTGCAGTTGGGGCTTTTATCCTCTACAAGTTCAAAAGGCAAGTAAAACTTAATTGACAACATAGACATTTTAAGAATTAGTTATCCATGGATCAGCAAAACAGAGTTTATTATCCGTAAAGAAGATTTCTTAAAGAATTGCAAAAAAAGTCCACTGCTTTGAAAATTGTGTTTTTCTGAACTTTTCAAATACCAAGGTACTGCACTGACGCTTGCTTTCACTTGCTGTTTTCCAAGATAAGTAGCAGCAATATGGGAACTGTGGAGAGTTTGTTCAGCTTGTCTAAATAATATAATCAAGAAACAGAGCTGAGCTAAAATATTATTCCTGATTAATTCCTACCTCATTACTCCTAGCAATTATGAATAAACTAAAGCTATCAAGACAAAGAGTGCATCTGCAATGTTGATTTGCTTAAAAAAGTAGTTGTACCAAACACTCAGTGCTCTGTGGTTTCTCCTTGCACCCATTACATTTTAATTGCTTGGGCTATGCCATATAGAATGACTGATGGAAATAGATTAGCGTTAATTTGACACTAGAGTGTATTGAGAGTAGAAACAATTCTGGAAGTGGCCCTTGTGTGAGACATATTTCCGAAACTGACAAGGGATGATGCCATGCCAGCCTTTGACAGTCCAATAACACATCTTTAGTCCACAGTTGATTTTAATCAGAGCTACAAGGGTGCTGTGCAATTTAAAGAATTTTGTTCTTGTTCATGAGTCTGTGTTATCATTGGCTCCGCTCTTCGTACTTACGTATCTCTGGGGCATTAAGAAGCTGTTGAGTTTAGCATACTGGAAACAAGCTGCCATCATCATCAAATCTTGATGTCCTAGATGAGGATTCCTATTGATTTGTCTCAATTTTTAAAGATTCATTTTATGGTTTTTTTTTTGAAATATAGGAGTGTGGCACTGAGTTTGTGAACGCAAGAGGCATAGATAGCATTTAAGTAAGATTTTGTTTAGATAAAGAGTTTTTAAGTCAACCAGGAACCCCCTTTTTTTCCAGGAATCTCTTCATTTTTTTTCTCTGCAGCAGCAAGTTTCTTAGAGCTCACAGTGGCTGATTGCACTAAAGGACAAAGCCCAGAGTGCTGTGTCAGACTGTCTATAACTGAATAAAAATCCATTTTGCTATTTTAGATGCCTGCAGCAAGAAAAAGCATAAAAGTGGTTGATGTGATTTAATTACATTGTTTCAATAGCAATACATGAAGGATTTGCTGTTCGTAGTGTGGAATCATAAAACTTGCTTGTGATATCTTTTGAAAGCTATATGATTTATATATTTTATAAGATCTTAAATGAGAGCAATTAAATAACAGACAATTACTGCATGGAAAAAGCAGTATAAAATATTCAAGAAAGGAAGAAAAAACTCCTATTTTCCTCGAGTTCTTTCGAAAACGCCCAATGAACCATTGCTTTATAAATAGAGCTTTTATTAAGGAGGAAACTGTAGTACAATTTGCAAATTGCAAGCTTTAATGTCTCTCACACTTCTATATGTAATTTGTGGAAATCATGTGCATTTAAACATTGTGGGGGTTTAATTTAGGTGTGAATGAAGAGATTCATGAGATATATTCGAATTTTTCTCAGTAGCCTGAAAACTGCAGTTGGCATTGATGAATGACCATGCAGTAGTATTCAATTTTAGTCCTTATCGTATCTGTTTCTGAGTTATTTGACAGAATTATTTTAAAATATTCCTTCTGCTAAGCTTTTCCAAGATGACAAGGGTTGTTTTTTTGTTGCATCCTTCATTTGCAATTTGATTTTTCAAAGAATATTGAGCGCCCTATCAGTGCTAAGTTGAAAATCAAAACCACCTTTTTTCTTTGTGTGCCCCCTGTAAACTCCTCTCCCACTGTCAGTTTTGCATGGCCAGGTTCTGGTGGAGAAGGGGGGACTGCAGGGGTGGCTTCTGCAAGAAGTAGCTAGAAGCTCTCTGCGGGCCCCAGAAATTAAACACCAGCTGACTCAAGGCCAGAGTTGCTGCTGACCAAGGCTGAGGCAATCGGCGATGGTCACACCGCCTCTGGGAAGCATGTTTAGAAGGAAAAAAAACCCGCAAGGAACTGCATTTTTGCCACCAGAGAAGGGAGTGAGAAGATGTAAGGAGCTGTGCAGGCACCAAGGCCAGTGAAGGGGGAGGAGGCGGTGCCCCAGGTACCAGGGAGAGAGAGGTGCCCCTGCAGCCCATGGAGGAAACCCATGGTGGAGAGAGTGCCCCCGCAGCCCATGGAAAAGGCCGAGACCCTGGCGGGGAGGCTTGTGATTCCATGGAGGACCAGGCTGGAGCAGTCTGAGCCTGAGAGACATTCTATGATTTATGACTGCACCCCATAGCAGTGACCCACGCTGGGCAGCTGGTGAAGAGCTGAAGCCCTGTGGGAAAAAACTCACGTTGGAGATGTTTGTGGAGGACTGTCTCCCATGGGTGGGACCCCACGGTGCAGCAGGAGAAGGGTGTGTGGAATGAATGCCCCCTATCCAAGAAGGAAACCAACTTGTGAGGAACTGACTGAAACCCCCCAGAAACCCCCATTCCCCCAGTCCCTGCCCCTCCCCATACCACAATGCGGGTGGGGAAGAAGGGAGCTAAATCATGACTAAAGTGAAGTCTGCTAAGAAGGGAGGGGTGGGGAGAAGTAGAGGTGTTTTAAGGTCTGGAGAAGGAAACAGTTCATGAGGAACTGACCGAAACCCCATTCCCCCATTTCCCCATTCCCTGCCCCTCCCCATGCCACAATGGCAGGGGAAGAAGGGAGTAAAATTGTGACTAAAATAAAGTCTGCTAAGACAGGAGAGGAGGGGGAAGGTGCATTAAGATCTGGTCGCACTTCTCATTGTCTGACTCTGGTGTCACTGTGTGTGTAGAGTAGTGTAATACATTAGCTAGCTTTCTTTCCTTCATTCTGTGTTGAGTCTGTTTTGCCCCTGACACTAATTGCAGGATGATCTCTCCCTGTCCTTATTTTGACTCCTAAGCCTCTCAATATATATTTTCTCCCCTGTCCAACTGAAAAAAGGGAGTGATAGAGCAGCTTTGGTGGGTGTCTGGCTTCCAGCCAGAGCTAAACCACCACACCCACCTCAATCTTTATTCTCTTAAAAATATTTTCTCCTGTGTTTTTAAAGACAGATGGGGAATTGCTGGATCCCCATGGAGTATTTCCTTGTGAATATAGTCTCTTTAAAGTCAATACAGTGAATATGTAAATACAAACTGGACCTTAGGGACTCAGGCTATGAAACTGAGGGTCCTTTATTAATATAAAGGTTACATGTTGTAATGCACAAAGGAGCTTGTCAATATATATGCTTGTATATTAAAAATTAATTTCCTGGAAGAATGCCATAGGTAACAAAAATTGTTCAATTTTAGGAGATAATTTCAACTGAATGACATGTACTGGGTCCTGTGGTAACTCAGGAGACGTGTGCAAATATAAATATTAATTATTTCCACATAGAAATTGCAGACATGAATAAGGTGTTGAAATACTAATACTGTCCATATTTTTTGTATATGATTCACAAAATTAAGGAGGATACGGTAGACTGCCCAAAGGACAGTTCTTTACTTCGTTGATACATGGAAAGATGACAAATGGAAAGACTGCCTTGCAAATAAGCTGTGGTAGCTTTTCATCCATTTGCAATGAGCAGAGGCACTGTTCAGGACCTGTGATGCATAGTAGAGAGAAAATAGCAGACCTCTGTGCAGACCATAGCACAACTACAACAGAAAATGGAGATACCTACCCAGGCTTCCCCCTGTTTCTTGAGTGCCAAGGACCCTTGTCCCCAAGTATGGTCAACTGTCCTCCCTGCCCAGATTATTTCTGAAATTCATGTCAGAAGAACTTGGGTTTGTCTTTACACTATTTTTTGTCAGGCAGAATTGAAGAATGAAAGGCGGCATTGATAAGACATCAGGGACTAATCTATTAAGTCTTTTTCATTAATCTTTCAGGGCAATCAGGACAGCTATGATGAAACTTGCTTCTTCTGTTCAATTTTTTGAAAACTACAATACCCAGTGCTAAAAACTGGTGTCCCTTGCAAAGAGTAAATCTCATCAAATTAGTATGGGGGAGAGCAGTAATCTAAAAATAACAATCCTTCATAAGGTGCCTCCTATGCAGAAAATGGAGAGATTATTTTATCTAATTAAGTAGGGGAGTAGGGGAAAAACAGGCAGATTCATATAGAGATAGTGGGATTTTACCTGATTAGTTATATGTATAGTGTAAACCAGTGCAGTCTCATCACTCCTGAAGGAATGCCCATTAAAAGGAAAAGATTAAAGTTGTATAATTTCCCACTGGCCTAATCAAAACAAAAATCATAGGGTCTGCTGAATAATCAGAGCTGTCATGGCTGTCTAGCTAATGATTAGGTGACTGTAGGTTACATCATTTTTGATATACTCTAATCCCCAATACTTAAACTGACTAGGAAGGCTGTTACCCTCTGTTCTTCTATGCAGTAAAATTGCAAGCATTTATCATTTCATCTCTCACACACACGCACACACATGCTTTATGGCCTGTTTGTGCATCCAGCCATTTCTTGCCAGGAACCATGTGCTCGAAAAATTGGTGCTGGAGTCTCTGGAGCTTACAGAGTGATTCCTGGCAATCCAGACAGCAGATAGTTGCTTTAGACCAAAACAAAAACCCAAAGAAGTCAAAAAAAAAAACCAAAAACCTAAAAAATCTGGAGATGCATAGGGTTTTTATCCTCTGTGATCAGTGTAAGTGATGTAGGTAAAAAATTCAGGTTAGGGCTGGTTTTACACAGTAAATGAAAAGCTATTTTTAAATTATAAATGCCAGTATTTTTAAAAACTAATTCTAGTCATATCCCACTAATGAACAAAGATTGGTTTAGACAGTTTTCTGGGGAAATTACCAGGATGGCAGTAGGGAGAGCAAGGTAATATCCCAGCTGCTAAGTGTGACTGTGGCTGTGACACAAGAGACAGTGCACACAAGGAACGTGGAGGGCGGGCAAGCCAAGAACAATTTGCCTTCTCTTTGCTCTTGCTTTCTGAGTACAGAAATCACTGATCTGATGCCTCAAGCAAACAGTATGTTACAATACTCACTAGTATGCTTCAGTTGTTTAAGCATCCAGGTAAAATGGACTACAGCTGCCTCTTTTGACCAGAACAATATGATGCAGCTGGAAAAATATTTTTGAGAAATCAGGTCCATTTTTTAAATACAGATTTGGGTCGTGCATATGTGTGTATACACACACACACACACACACATATATATATAATTTTTTTTTCTGTACCATACGATATTTACTAAATTTGGTTCAGTAAACCCACACTTTTTCCATTCCCTTTATGTTTATGTTTTTTGTGGGTTTCAAGTTGCCATCCACGAAGGATTTCTTCATCTTTTCAGAGCAAGCTGCTATGGCATGGGGCCCTGGGCAACAGTATGGGAAAGGCAAATAGCACTGGCTGCACTAGGCAAAGGGGAGAAAAGGAAAATTGGGCTTTAGCCACATCAGAGCTGCCATGTAATCGTAATGTGGAAAATCTGAAATAATCCTTTTCTGATTTTTGACTTCTGTTTAACAACAAGATATTGTAGAATAGCCAAACCAGAGCAAAATAGTTGGCTTTTCTGCTTAGGTATTTTACTTGGTTAATAGTAGCAAATTTGATTCTCTGAAGGTGTATGAAATTCTTCATCTTTTAATTTGTGTGCAAACTACAGCCAGTGTACTTAAAGCTGTGAATCTACTTCAGCCAAATTTATACCATTTTGTGTGTATTCCTTTTTTCCCCACTACTATCAAGTGCCACTTTTGGTAAATGAACCCCCTCCTGGGTCATTTCCACAATCTGGAGCAGAACTGTGTTATCTTTCTGCCTCATTGACTTACTATCTCATTTTCAGCCTCTGAAGAAAAGCTATCTTTTTTTCCCCCACCTTGCTTATACTACTTTTATGTTCCATGAGAGCAAGTTTAGTCCCAATCCATGCCATTTAGTTATAAAAAAAACAGGCACTAATTTAATGATCCATAATATTTCATAAAAACTTCCTCAGAAATCAAAGTAATGGCATGTAGAAAAGATTTCTGAAATGAGAGAGGTAAGTAAATCAGGAATGCCTTAAAGCACAAAGAAGTCAGTCATCTGAACATTAATCCAAACATAATAACACCAACACCACAATAAACTATTCTACTTAATGGATTATTATTGTCGTTAGTTTTATTTAAGCTCCAAGAGAATGCTACATTATTCCATATCTTTGCCATGTGAATATGCTCCTATTTATTATACTAAATAGAATCTTAATCAAGACTCCGGAAAATGAATGAAGTTGCATAAAGGCCAGTGAATATTGGCTCCACAAGGAAGAAATTGAAAGCCAAATGAACTAGAGAGTTGAAATGACTGGGAATCAATATCTCATCCCCCTCCTGCTGTTCCTTACTGCTGAACATTTTTAAGTGGAAACAGTTCTGGGTATGAACTGATTAGAATTTTTTAATATAGAGAGGGGAAAAAATAATGTGTTCTGGAATATCTTCTAAAAGGTGTGGGACCTTGAGAGCTTGGTGGCAGCCAGGTGCTCTGCTGTTTGTTGGTAGTTCTGTGCAGAATTATGTCTCCAGTTCACATTTATATGGTCCTCAAAGCAGGCATGAATATTTCTTCTTCTTCATGATTGAAATAAAATGCTACAGAGAAAACAAAAGGAACTAAAAAAGTAAACCATGGAGTGCTGCTCAGCAGAGGTAATTGTCTCCAGTGATGGATGTGATGCACATGCATTTTGCAGCTGAAGAGTAAACTCTGAAAAGAAATGATTGCATAATCTTTTTCTCTATTCTTAAAAATGTGCTTTCAATTTTTATATTGCTGATATAAATCTCTTGGATCAAATTTCATGTCTTGTCATGTTCTCACAGTAGTCTTTTATGTAGACCCAAGGATTTCAGCTCTGCCTACTTCAAACAGTTACATTGGACTCAATAAATTGCTTCCTTAAGAAGAGCACAGTACACCAGGGTTTTTCTCTGTATAATTAGGGGTAGCAGCTTCCTTCCTACTTGTTAGAGCAGTGAGGAGTGACTGGAAAATTGCCAGAATCAGGCCCATCTTTAGCAAGGATTCTGTTTCCACATCCTGTTGCATCCCACAGTGTGGTTGTCCCTTGTAAGCAGAACATCTGGCACATGTTAAAAATGTCTCTTGAAAAGGCTTGAATAAAACTTTCTTTTAGGCTGGTTGAGTCTCTTCCTTATAAAACAATATGAACACACAGAGATCTCTGTAACGTGTGAAGGGTCCATACCGACAGCATCTGCCTTCACAAGACATGTAATATTCTCCTTCCTCCCATCCATATGCTGTGTTGCAATCGAAGATGCTTTCTAAGTGTGAGGAGCAAAGGAGTGTACAGAAGTACTTTGCAGGATTAGGTTTGTGAGGTTTAGGTGAATGACAAATAGCAGCTTAAACCTTTTCTCCTTTTATCTGTAGTCCATAAAAAACTGCTCTTAACAACAGTACATTTAATGGCTATTTGTGAACTTGTGAAGTTTCTTCATTCAGGAACCCCTTAATAATAGGTCTGATAGTGTGTGTTGTGATTGTGATGATTGCTAACTAGAAAGTCTTACCAGAGATATGTGTTGAAGCCTCAGGATTTATACTGAAGGGCACACCTTGTTTCGGAATGGTCCTTCAGCCTGGGCAGACCACAGTTAGACTAGCAGCTCTGCTCCATTTACTTAACTCCAAAGGTCTGATGTACCATATGGGTTTGAGATGGATAAAATTCTTATTATGTCAAAAATACTTTGATAATGCCATTGATGCTTCTACAATCTGTCAGAAATAGTTTTGAGAAGGTCCCCTAATTATGGCAGAGACATATGTGCTAATTCTGCAGATGTGTTGCAAAGACGTTCTTTTGGGCTTTGTTTCCCTGAAGCATTTGGCAGTGGACTGAAAGAGAGCAATTTGACAGGTTTGATGCAGGTTTGATTGAGAGGGATATTGTTTTCCACATGACCAGTTTCATTAGCAGACACATTAACAACAGACTGGAGTTACTGGCCCTGGAGAAAAAAATCAAAAATAATTACCAAATGTATTTGTTTTGGTAATGAGGAATGTCCTTCCCCTTTTCAACGTGACTTTTTTCTATCAGGTTAATGGGATGACAGTAAAGCGGGGCTTGGCTTTATGTATGCACTGGAGGAGCCCTCAGACGAAGTGGTCATACTAGCACAGGCATTGTGCTATTAGACCTTTTATCCATCCTTATCCTCTGCATCCTTATCCTGTGCTTGATTGACTCCATGCTCTCTGAGATACAGAAAAGAGCAAGAGCAAGCAGGTCTCTTCTATTGTACTGTTCATGAATAGTGGGATAAAAGACCTGATTTCTGTATATATGGAATGTTGTGTTGGTATATACACATAGCTATACAGGGGTGTGTGTGCCTACATATATAGGTATATAGGATATCTTTATGGGCCCAGGCAGATGCAGGTGAGTCAGAAAAAGGATGTTTAAATCATAAATTCTGTTGCAAAGTTAGAAGTCCCTGATTATTCTTTTTGATTTTACAAAGTCTAATTTAAATTAATCTAGTTAAGAACTCTTCATCAATACTGTCTTAAGCCTCCCAGCCTCAGCCCTGGTGATAATTGTTCATTAGAGATGATAGAGCCATTTAATAATATGCTTTTTGTTTTTCTAGATTCAAATCAGAATGAATTAATTAACTGCTGTCTGCTAGGGAGAGTTTTGCCTAATTCATCTGTTCTTGGTAGTTGTGTACCAAGTTTTATACTGTCTCCTTCAGTGTTGCCTGCTTAACTTCACCCCCTCCCCTGTCTTCTTATTTGCCCTTATCAATGCCTTTTTACCTCCTTCCTCCTTATCCTTGGTCCTGTTCTTCCTTCCTAGTTCTTCACTCTCTGCTCTCCTTCCATTCCCTGTCTTCTGGATTTCTCCTGCTTTTTTCTCCTCAACCCTGATGGAGCGTGAAGGTGCTGTTTGATGCTATCACCCTTCAGTGTCAGCCCACCTCACCAGGGAGATGGGGTGGTGATTGTGACCCAGCTTAATGTTCATGAAGATACCTGGAACCAGGAATGAACACTTGCTGGGCCTTCCTACTGCTTGAGCAGCTCTTTAAAAAGTTTTTTTGTTTTTCTAGTAATTTTTTTTTCTAGTATTTTTCATTGTCTGTCAATCTTTGTCAGAAATGGATGCCTAAATATTCTAGTGGTATGAATGTCACGGTAGGGCAGTTACATAAAACTGTGACTGCAAATAAGGAGTTGATAAATTTAGGTTGTGAACACAATATTAAGGAAGAGTGGGATTGGTGCACTTCTGTGATTCTGGAATGACATTCTTTACTGCAGCTCTGCTCCGATGCTAGTGTGTGCGTGTGTGACCCAAAAGAACTCCATTGTGACTTTTTCTTCTTGTCTGATTTAGGAAACTGCCAGGCAGAAATGTCTATGCCCAGATGCACAATGAAAAAGAGCAGGAGATGACAAGCCCTGTTAATCATAGTGAGGACACCCAGAACATCATCCAGGGTGAGGAGTTTATTGATGATGATCTGGACTCTCAAACACTAGGTAACGCAAGAGGTAACTTCATTTTTAGTTTATAAATTTTTGTAAGTAATTGATTTTTAATTTTTATTTGTTTTCATTTTAGCTTTTTTTTTTCATTTTCTGCTCAGTCTCATGAAGAAGCTAACAGTACACCACTACCAAAGGATTATCTGTTATCTTCTTTTGGCTTGCTTATGGTAACAGCTATTGTATGGATGACATGCTACATAGAGCATGAGTACAGAGTACAGTTTAAAGTCAAGAGACTTGGGCCATTTTATTGAGAAATTATACTTGGTAGAACAGGATATAATAGGTAACAGTTGAATTAACTCAATAATCCACTGAATTAGTGGAAAATAGATTTTAGGCCAGAAGGATTTGTAGAGTCAGAGTTTCCATGATTTCAGAGGGGTTGTATCTAGATCCATTGCTATATTTGCCATAATTTTCCAGTGGCATTTAAAGTTTTCATGATTTAAAGAATTGAATTTATTCTTGTATAAAAAATATAATAAGTCTTCCATAATTTATTTGGAAACTTTCAAATATACATGGTGCAGCATAAGGAACCTGTGAGGGAAACTTTCTATGAGTATCTCTCACTGCAAATGATTTAATGTCAGGTGGAAGTATATAACCTGGCACCCTGTGGTTATTTTTAATGTAACATGGAGTGCTGATCTATATAGTTCATTTCTTGTAAAATTTACCATTGTGTTCAGACAGCTTTCAGGTCACAGTCTGAAAAGTGTTGGACAGTGAAAAAAGCTCTCCAGCTCCATTTCTACACATTTTTTTGAACATAAATCAGATAATCCAAAGCCTTTGGGATTTGCAGCAGTAGATTCATGGTGTAAAAGGCAACTCTAATGTCTTCATGAGCCCACAGAAGGTGTGTTTTAGCTGCACCAGAGGTAGCCTGGGGAAAGACAGACTTTTGGCAGAGGAGGAATTTCTCAGTCTTGTGTTTCACCTTTATCGTTTGTTGCCGATGTCTTTATTTTCGTTTGCTGACCTGTGTGCCACTTACAGGTTCTTGGAGGTGTCAGCTTTGAGCACAAGGGAAGAATCCAGCCTCCTGCTTTGCTTTGTGTATTTCCATCTTTTCTTTGACAACCTCTGTGTATGAGTAGCACTGTGTTTTCATTTGAATTTTGCAAGATGACCTTGATTGCACTCCTAACTCTACCAGAGTTAGTTCCAAAAACACCCCTGGAAAAACAAAGTCTATCTTAAAATTGTTTGATCAGGGCCTTTAAAGGAGAAGGCTGAATGCTAACAAAGTCCTTGCAGAAATGGCTATTAAACTGGAGCTTTCAAACACCTCTAGTAATGTACAAAAGTGTAATTTCTTTTAGCAGTAGAAAATCCCTCATAGCCTATTTATATAAGGCACCTTGCGATGCTGGAAGAAGTGCTACCCTGATTTCTAACACATTTATAAATAATCTATAGTTGCCCTGCACTGCTTATTCAAGGGAAAAAATATTAAGAATCCTTCTGTCTGAGCAGAACATTATTAGGCTTAAAGAGTGCAAGATCATGATGCTTAGATGGGAAAGTTACCGAACGCGGATCAAGAGGTGATTTGCATTTCTGCCAGGTTGTCAAGAACCAGCAGCATTTCCAGCAGAGCATTAAGAGTTAATTTCTGTGAATCACAATCATTCATATTTGTCAGCTACTGTACAGCTTTTAGGGGCAAGATTTACTTAAGGCATAAAACTGTACTTCTACTTGCTGTACTGTTTTGTTACTTGCAATACTTTCCACTAGGTCCATTATCACTCAGTACTGCCAAGAAAATATTCCTGTTAATGATACTCTTCTATTTTATTTGGCTAGAGTATGAAGTGAATTATAATCCCTGCTTTATATTGAACTCTGTTTTACGACATTGCAGAAGGTCCCTATGCTATGGAGATCCTTCCTAGTTCTGGTGTGCTTTCTCCCTCCCTGTTGGGAGATGGCAGTAGCAGCCTCCGCTCTGTGCACAGCAGGGAGTTACAGGCCTGGGTTTCTGTTTGTTCTCTTCTCATAACTTTTGAATTTCCACAGTACAGTATTTCCAGACTCACCCATCCACTTTTTTTGTTTTCTATATATTTTATGTTGCCTACTTTATCGCAACCCCCACCTTGGGACTCCTCAACACCATTACCTTGCAGTGACTCCTTCTGGGAGAAGTGGCAACTTGAACAGCTACAGAGTTCCCTTATTGCTGATGCCGGTCAGTGTCCAGTCCCAGGTCAGTGGCATGTTGAATGGACGCCTCAGGTTCCATTCTCCTCCCTCACCTGCACCCCTCGAGACAACTACACCTTTTTAAGCCACAAAGAGAACAAACTTACGCTGTCACTGGGATAGAAACCCTAGGAATTTGCCACAAATCCACCACCATGAGCCAAAGCTTTGCGCGAAAGTATGTCGTAGGTACATGGAGCTGTTGCACCAACTTACCTGACCTGTTGTTTGATAAAGCCATTCTCTTTATGTGATTGACTTGTCCCTGAAATAAAAGGGGGATTTAGTGTGAAGTGCCTGAAATACACTAATGCTGGACTTTTGTTTCTATGTTTTTGTAGGCAATCACTCAGGCGTGGTTTTGAGCATCAACTCCAGAGAGATGCACAGTTACCTGGTTAGCTGATATTTACAGCTGAACACAAAACCCGAAAGACTCTTCTCTGTATCGTTTTATTTTTCCCTGGTGAGGTCACAAAATTGCAAATATGGCTGTAAATGCTGGTGGAGAGGAGGTTTCTTATCAGTCCCGTGGCAAAACCGTCCATCATCAGTTACCGAGGGAGAAGGATAATACGTCTTGTGTTCACTCCATGGCCTGGGAACTCGTTACGACTGACACTCAAACTATGGTAGCAAATTTGTAGCCCTCGGCACCTTCAATGCCACTTTATTTCTTTTCTGTATATGCTCTAGTTCTTCATGTTTATTTTTAGAAGGATCAACTGTAACTTTTTAATTATATTTTTAATTGAGGTATTCAGCAGAAGGCTAGGGCTCTTCAGCCCAAAAAGGTGATTTTTACACAAGTGACTAGACCAGAACAGATGGTTGGTTCATCACAATGACATGTTTTTTGGAGGCCAAGTGTTTCTGTACTAGGAGAGGACTAAGGGAGGAGGCAAATGCACTGCTAAGTCGATGCGAGCTTTTAACTTCAATATGTGGGAGACAATCTAATGAAATTTGGCTTAGGCCCTTCTGTGTGTTCAAGGAAGTAAAATGTTAATTAAGGTATCTCAAAATACTGGATAGTGCTCTTGTAAGCATAGCAAGTCCTGACAAACCATCAGCACCAGTATCTCCCCCAGTCCTACCCTATGTGAAAGAAAAACACTAGCTTGATGCTGTTTCCAGACCAGGTGCCTTCACTTGTGGACATTCGTTTCAGTTGCTCTCTCCTGAGCAAGCACCTCTAGGACGGTGGCAGCTGCCAGATGAGTTATCCTGTAAAACCCCGTGCTGGTGGCCTGTCTCTTTTTAAAATTTCCAGAGAGTGTAAATACCTCTTTTAGGTCCCTTTCTTTGTATTGTTATTTTTTAAAAGCTTCCTATTAGGGCAGAGGTTCCAGGTAGGTTGGAGCTCTCCCCTGGGCTGGACCGAGTAGCGCACCGCCATCCCCTCCCCACCCGCATCCTTCTTGGGGATTTCCCCCTGTCGTCTGCCCTTGCAGGCAGGGCTGGGCAAACTCTGACCAGACCTTTTCTGCTCCGGTTTGTCTGGTGACCAGGAGGGCCGTGGGGAGAACGGTCTGTGATTCAGGGGTTCGTATTTCCTTTCCATCACCACAGGGTGTCACTCAGCCCCTACCACCGCCGACCCCTATTTGTGTGAGACAGGTCAGGGATTCCTAATCCCAGTTTTGCGAGTTGGGTCCGACTTGCCTAGTTCAGACCGCTGCATCCCTAGGGAAATGGCAGTGTAGTGGATCCACACCCCACTGGTATATTCCCCGTGGTTTATGGAACTGTGTAGGAAACGGACTGTGGTGGGATGAGTATAAACATCTGGCATCCTATGTGTCACAGCTGCCAGGGATTAGGATGCTTCTCTCAGAAACCTATATAATCTCTTCACTTTTTGCCTTTGATAGAGAATAAATAGCTCTTTACTCACTGAATGTCATACTGATGCTAGTGGCAAGCTTGCACACCACCTTGCTTAAGGAGGATACAGATAGCTAGCTACTTCTTTCTGAATAAACAAACAGAAAATAATGAATACTGGCAATTCATTACAGAAATTCAATACAGAAAAGCACTGTTTGAAAGTTACCGTATGCATTGGACTCATTCTTCCATGTAGCTGTGGATATCCTAGAGCATATTGTCAGCAAATGCAACGGGGTGGGGTGTAATAATTTAGTGTAGTACTGTGGGCTCTCTCAAACCCCGCAGGATGTATGTGTAAAGCACAAGAAAATCTGGATTATAAATTTACTGCATGGAACTAAATGGAAAGGTTCAAGTGAAGATTCTGAAAAGCACTTGCAAACTGCTCAGGAAAAGAATTTTAAAAATTGTTCTAAAATTTCTGCCTCTGTAGGTACAGAGTGCCATGCAAACCTGTTTATAGAGAAGCAATGTTCTAGATGACTGTTGTATGCTAAACTGTGTAGAAATCCAAGGTGTCACATGTACCGGAGTCTGGGTTTCTTGAAAAGTGCAAGTACAAAATGCACTGTGCATTGGAAACTCTTGGGACGGTTGCACCAGAGGCTTTCTGTTCTCACCAGCTCTTTATGTTCTTTCTAGTGGAAATAAGCTGGAACAGAGAATAAAATGGCATTGCAACCAGTTTACATGTTCCCGTGAAATAAATCTGAAGTGTGTTATTTGTAGAGGGCAGGTGAGTGACAGATCAGCCTCGCGGACAAGGAATGGAAGTTCTACCTCGGGGCTGTTCTCCCATGGTTTGTCTGATTGGCAAAAGACACTGCTGGAACTAGGGCACGCATCTACTTTATGCTTTAACAGCTACTTTTATACATTTAATATGGGGTGATTTGTGTCTCTGATAACAGGAGTCTTTTGGAACACCATAGAATATTTAACTGCTTGGTACTCTAATTAACACTTAGCACAATATAGTGCCTGTAATAATGTTTTTCAGTGCACATTAATTTGATTCATGCAGCATTCTTGTGAGGTTGCTTTGTCGTGTCTTAAAAGCATTGTTTTCTAAAGAGGTGTCAGTATTGCCATAACTGTATTAATAATACCCAGCAGATAATAAAGACAGCCTTTCATTCCTTAGCAAGAATAACTAAAAAATTAATTATTTTAAAACTGAGAAAATACCATTACCATTTTCCCACCTGTGGTGTCTTGGTTTGTCATTAAGTGAAAAGCCTCACTAGTGCTGGAGTTCCAATCTCTTGAACTCCAGTCATGACATGGTAGCATTTTATCCTTTATATGTATCTAAAATCCTGATACATGCATATACAGAAACACAGAGATGTTTCTGTGTGCACACTCATGCATACTCCAGTTACATTTGTTAGTGAGGAAGGGTGATTTGATGGCCAAGAAACAGAAGATGGCTGTCATGTATCTGGATTCTGTACCCAGACATGGTACAGAACCTGTATGTGCCTCAGTTTCCCCACCCATAAAACAGGACTGATAGTAATTACCTACCTCACGGGGCATTGTGAGGCTGAATTAATCCCTGTTTGTTCAGGATTATCAGAGTAAAAGAATTTTGCGAGCATAAATTTTTAATAATTTAACTTTATTTGTTTTACTTGTAATTATGGTTGTTACTAAAGGTCTATTGAAACCAGACACAATTATGTATAAATGTAAAACATTTTTAATCCAAAAAAGGTACATCACTGTTAAAGAAAAAAAAAAAGTAATTTTATTTAAAAACTGTTATTGAAACATTGTTACATGGTACCATCACAACAGTGGCTGTGATTTTGCTAAATTACACATTAGTATCTGAAACTTACTGTTCTGCAGAGTTATTTAGTCAAATGCATTATAATGATGGGTACAGTGATAGTTGTCAACACCAATACTGAACTATACTGAAGCCAACAAAAGTGGCAGTGTATTGGCCTAATTTACATCTTTTGGCCTTCTTAAACTTTTATGCATTTGCCATTTCACAAAAACAATATAATTTTCAGAGTGCTCCAAGCAGTTTTGATTTGAAGCATTGTAACAGAGCCATCAAGATTTCCAGCTGTTCGCTTTGCTTTCCCTTTTGAATGTTTTATATGGCTTTGGAGTGCTCCATCCATATAAAGTGCTCAGAAATGATCAGAAGACATTTAGGGAACATCCCCACACCATTTAAATTCATTTCTTAAAAGTAAAAGCAATATAAACCAATGTGTGTTTTTATAACCTGCAGAAGAGGGTGGTGGAAATGGCTGTGAAGAAATAGAAGGTGCCAGCCTGAGGCAAGATGTTATCTCCAGTTTGCACGGATTTCTTTGAAAGGTTTTAGGATATTCTCATTGAATTATATCCTTCCTGATGAGTTTTCTGCCTTCAGTTACCAGTGTAAAGAGGAGTAAAGTGTTTGTTCATATGAAGTAGATGATTTGTTAAATTACTGTCCTTTGGACAGAGACAAATCAGTGCTTTGGCATTAGTACTTCCTAGTACAAAGCAGATTTCATCTGATGTGATTATGTGGGTTAGCTGTGTTTTAGGTCCTTTTAGTGGGAATATTCCACTACTGCATGCTGTCTTTTTAGTAGAGGTCAGCAGAATGAAACTGCAGTGCTCTCTGTCCTCCTTACACAAATACATGCATTTCTTGGCAGTAGCTTTTTGATGATGAACCAGTGGTTCTGATATGCTTTGAATTTCTAGTGTTATTTCAAGTTGAGTACAATGTTGCCAAGTTGATAGAATCAAGGACAATTTCAGTCCTTGTTTTTTCCTATGTTTCCAATAAAACAAAGTTTTTTACTTTTTCTAGTAATGAGGCTTTGGGGGGTAAAAGAGAGACTAAAACTTTTATTTCATTGCTAAATCCCTGGCAGTTGGAGCTGTTACTGTATATTGATTGATACCATTGTATTATTTCCATCTTCATTTTTATTTCAGAGTTTTAGATGAAAGTGCACATTTCTCTCAAAATATTGGCTTTCAACCAAGGGAAAAAAAAAAAGCATTTACCTTTATAAATATTGATTTTTCAGATGTGAGATTGTGTTGTGTCTTCCAAGTCCATCCAAAAAGCTTCTTCCTAGCTCATTTTCTCTGGTCTAGTCTCAATTGTACATTGCTTTGACAACTTTCTTTACGAGACTGGCATATAGCCCCATCTTACTAGTCTGAGAGACTCCTTCTAAAATGTCCATTAGAATAGCATTTAATCACCTAGAAGTAGTTAACTGCTCAGGCAGTTTTCCTGATGTTAAGTCTGTATTTTCATGTTCCTTGTTTCCTTGCATTATTTCAGTGTTAGCCCCTTCAGTGCCATTCATATGCATGTTTATTCCTGTCATGGATATATATGTAATGTTTTTCAGTTAGTATCAGACTATAATCATCAAAGTGACAAATTTTGAAATAACTCAGACCCCCAGTTAGCTTTTGCAATTAAAAGGCTGGCCCTGCAGTCTTTGGGAAACGTCAAGCTGTGCACTCTTAATTTTTTAATCTTCTTTTTTGATCACTTTAGCAGCTTTTCTTCCAATTCTTTTTGTAACGTCAAGCTGGAGGGAGTGCAGAAGCATTTGCTCAACGTTGAGGTGGACTAGAACGGCTCAGTTCCTAAATCTCAACAGCAATGTCGTGTGGAAAGAATTTTTGGTTTTCCTTTCAAGTATGTTGCAGGGAGGATTATACATACAGTCAGGGAAACAAGAACCTGTAATAGTACTGCAGAATTTTTAATCTCTTCCCCCACGCCCCCACCCTGTTTGTGTAAAGCTTGTCAGAATTACTATGTTTAGATAGTTTACGTGCTGTTAGGTGAGATGCTCTTCTGGAAGACAGTATCTGAGACAAGAAATACTGGAAGGCTTAGAAACACGTATGCTGAAGGGCAACGCTATAGCTGTGTGAACAGTGCTAGGCAATGGGTATGCTGGGCAAAACACAATCCTTATCAAAGAGCCATTATGGTTTGTGCTGAAATACCTTTTTAATAGTATCTCTGAAAATACATGTTCTTAATTGCATACTCTCTGTCTCTCTCTCCTTCCAGATTGATTTTCTTTTAGGAGTGACATTTATTAGCCCTGAAAAAAAGTGGATTCTTTCTCTTACACAAGTAATTCTGTTTAAAATTATTTCCTTGCAGCAGCTGAAAGCATTACACAAGCCTGAGCTTTATTGATCAGACTTGTTTTCTGAGTGTGTAGAATTTGCATCTTTACACTAATTTGTTGCAATACAGTGGACATAAAGCCCCATTGGGCAGCAACAACACATGCAGAAGTACGTGGGGCTACTTAAATAATATGCCTTTGTTGCACACATTTTTAATGGTGTAAGGAGTATACTAATCACCAGGAAGGCCAGGCATTCCAAATAACTGTCTTAGCATGTCTTACATTTCTATATTATTTGTTGTTTATTTTAGCCAGCTTTTGTAGTCACGCTTAGTTCTTACTGACAGTGTCTGCTCTTGCAGATCAAAGGGGAAGGATTGGCTTGTCCTCTTTTTAAAAAATTACTATTTCACACTGTTTGCTTATTAAAGCAGCTTAAAAAGGAAATATTTCTGAAATGGTGAAAGAAATGTTTTTTAATAAGAACATCTCATACAGGAAATCAGCAGACTTGTATCCACATGTTTTTTGATACATTCTTGTTATGGATTTATGAATGGGCAGGGCTATGCAGAAGGAGAGGTGTACACCCCTAATGTCAGGAACGTGTACATAGGCAGTTTGCAAATGATAGAACTAGGCTAAAGGAGAGTGTTTTAATACACTATTTATACCTCCCAGATTTGAGGAGAGGCATGTAATTGGTTAAGATTACAGAAGATCATCACAAAGCTAGGAAGATGCCCAATTCCCTGGTTCCATTTGCTTGTAAATACACTCCTCTTGTTGTGGGTTCATCTTTTGAAGTGCTGAACTCTTCAGAGAAGTGACTGGCATTGTTTAATGCTGCCAACATTTTGCTAAGTAATTGCTGACATCTTATAGAAAGAAATTGTCCGAATCTTCTATTTCTCCTTGTTTCTGCCCCTCTTCCTTTTGTTCTTTTCTATTACTGCAGCTGCTTGTTGCTCTGCCTTGTCTGCTTGTCCTGATGACAGTTCTCTGTTGTCCACTTCTTTTCTTCCTTGCTTTTTGGTTTGCTTTATGTTCTGTTTCTCTCTGTGTTTTAATGTGGATATACACCCTACTGCAGCCTGAGTGATAACAAGAAGAATCACAATCTCTTCCCCATCCCTCTTTCTTCTGAGCTCTGCTGTGTCATGGATGTTGATGTACTTCCCTGTGCTTTGTCTCACTGCAGTCCCTTCTTACTGTTTTGTTTGGGGTTTTTTTCCCCAACTTTTGGTTCTCTTAATCCTTTCACTTTAATTTTGGTGCTCATTTTCTTTCAGTCTTTCTGGACTTTTGCCTTTCCAGGACCTCTTGCAGCTGCTTCTTCCAGAGAGCACACACTTCTAGTCCAAGATGTGAAGAAGTGATGTACTCCCTAGAAGAATAATAAACCTACAACTAGCATATTCTTTTCCCACCCATGTATATACTGACCTTGTTCTCCCTTTGTAGTGGAAAACATGCTTAATTGACAGACAGGTGTACCTGTTATCTCCCAAATGCCTCCTCCTACCTCACTTCAGGTTATAAGGATGAGACCTGGTGCTTGCACGAGTTTCCTGGAGCACAGCAAGGGCTGGCTTGCCTTGGCAACCCTTCAACCTGGCAGGGACAGAATTGCAGCACAGTTGGGTAGAGACACCTGGAATTTCAGTAGGGAAAATACTGAGGCCAGAGTCAGGATGTAGCCTTTTAGATAAATTGTTACAACCTGAAGCTGAACAATAGGTGAGGTAAAGGTGGTCCATTATCTAATGGAGAAGCAGGACCAAGGGATGTTCTACTTTGGAGCAACTTGACTTGTTAGGTTTGTGGGAAGAGTCCATTTGCAACCCTTCCTGGAGGCAGAGGATGGGCAGAAGCCTTGCTTTTCAGTTCTATCAAATACAAGTTTAAGCAAAGTCACCATATAGCTTTGGCAGAATCTTCTTGTTGGAAGAGCTTGGAGAAGTTGATGAGGGCAAGATAATTGAAAATCTCAGCGGTATCTTTGAAGGGTTGTGTTAGAGTGTATGCCCGAGAGGTGCAGGAGGGATGGGAGCACAAGACTAGGCAAGGAAAAGCAGGGGGAAAGACAGTGTTACGAGTGTGTATGATTTTGCCACAAGATTCTGTTTTGCTTAAGCCTCAGAGTTTACCTCAATCTGCAATGGCAACTATTTTGAAATTTGTTAGTTGCTTTCAGAGACTTTAATCCACAAGTCTGAACTGATGCAGCGCCAGGAATTGCAAAATTACCAGCGTTTTCACCTGTAAGAGCAGTGTTCCACTTTGAGTTAGGTAGAAAAGAGGTTGCTTCCCAGGAGCCAGGATTGCGTGCATGTTCTCTCCAAAAGTAGTTCCAACGTTGGCTTATTTCTGAGATGATTGTAGACCACACTGAGCTAGGAGGCAAGGGGGAAGTATTTCGTTATAGGGCCTGTGTCTTGGATTTATAATGCTTAAATGTAATTTGCTAGAATCCCTCTATGAGCTGTAATTTTATAATGTTTAGAGAGGATGAAGAGATGTTTATATGACATTCCTGAGGGGGAACACCAGCCACTGGAGTGTACTGACAATGTGACTAGAAATTTTAATTTTAGGAAAACAGAGTTCCTCCATTTCATATACACACCAAGCATTTGAATACAGCTGCTTTTTTTTTTTCTTTCTTTCT
Source organism: Hypotaenidia okinawae (assembly GCA_027925045.1). Classification (NCBI taxonomy): domain Eukaryota; kingdom Metazoa; phylum Chordata; class Aves; order Gruiformes; family Rallidae; genus Hypotaenidia; species Hypotaenidia okinawae. The sequence goes on from BSDF01000004.1 coordinate 97,450,078, forward strand.
TTTTTTATTTGTCACTGACAGGCTATGATTTATTTCCTCATGGGTGTAAGTCATGGGCTGTGCTTGCTGCAGTGCAGGTGGCTCTGGAGGGAAAATGTAATCAAATGGAGTATACTTGAATTCTCCCCTCTCGATCCCAGTCTCTTCTGAGTTACTTTTCTCTGATTGTGGTTCTGCCGGTAAGCTGGGTTGATGTCAAAAGGGGATTAATTCATTTTATCCTCTTCTGTGTGGTGGAGGAAAAAAATACAAGAAAAAGTTTACAGAGGAATAGCAGATTGGCAGATGTGTTGGATTTGATCAGCTGGCAGGGTGCTTTGGGAAGCTGCTTCTTTTGTGCTTTACTTACCCCTTATTTTTACAAATGTGTACAGCTACCATGATTTACCATAACCATTTTCCATTAACAATAGGAAAAATTTCTTTGTGAAAGGTGAGATGGTTCTAAAGAATATCATGCCAGTGCATTGTGAGTGTGGTTTTAGGAGATGTCAGCTATCAACCTTCCTCACCTAAATGAAATTATCACAGTTTTATTGCTCTGTGTTCTCTGTGTTTATGAAGCTGCACTAATAATGTCAGTTCACCCTGGATTAACTATTGGGGGAAGATGCAGAGAGATAATGAGAGTTGGAATGGGAGAATTTTCTGTTTAAGAGTAAAGGATGAATACTGACATATTTACAGTGCATCTGTGGCTGCTTCAGCACAGGTGAGTCCAAAATCTTTCATTTCAGACTCAGGCAGATAAATCATATAGATTTTGCTGGCATTACCCGTGTGAACAAAATGAGAAAACACTGGCTATAAACCAAATCCAAATTGTATTTTTTGGCTAATTAGAGCTACAGCTCTTGGTAGAAATATGAAAGCCAATAAGACAAAACCTAGATGACATACTTCCTGTGGAGATTCAGAAAGCATTGCTCGTTAGCCTGTTGTTCATGCAGAGCATTATTTATCTGGCATTGCTGGGCCAAATTCTGCCCTAATATATGACCATGCAGTTCCTCGGGCTTTGTCAGTTCAGCTTTGTGTTACCAAACGAAGGTTCTCACCCACGATGAATGTGAAATGCAGCTGCAGGCTAGAATCAGATGTCTGGTTGCTGCATCTGTACTCGCACAGGCGATGGGCCGGTTTCCACCTGTATAGTAATTCTTACTCCCTCGGTTAGCGAGCAAGAGAGGAGTTTGGATAGATATAAGCTAATTCCAACCAAGGTAGAACTTTGCTTTTTAACTTCTTGCAACTGCTTTTACAGAATATGATCAGCAAATGCTTAGCAGTGTGTTTCTAACCATGTTCCTGACAAAGGGGCTCTTCCAATCCGTGTAAAGACTCTTAGCGGTCATCAGTAAGCTACAGTCCATACCTTTAAACACATGACTACACAGTCCTCTCCTTCTGCCTTTGACATTCTAGTCTTTGTGAAAACAGTACATGCCTTTTCCTAATTTCATTTCAGGAGACCTTGACTTTGAGCAGGCTTCTTTGTATACAGTATCAGGGCTCAAGGGAAGAATGAAATTAATCCATAACTGGTGCGTTGTCATAAATGGGGAAAAGTGTTATTTGTATATTTTTGTAAATATGTAACATTTAATGGCAGTTTTGTAGTGATGTGCTGTTTTTGGGGAAAAAAAAAAAAGAGTTTGAATATGCTTAATGTAACACTTAACTGTGATTCAATTGCACAATTAATAGCTTAATCAAAAGTCTTGTGCAATATGTAGTGCACACACATAACCAAGTATCTGTTAGTGATCCACAACCAAGTTTTTGGCAACTTCTAACGATGGTGACGAACTGTGCAGTACAGTTTATCACGGTCTCTTTCAGCTTCCAAACATGTAGCAGGCAAACTACTGTATACGTACCTGTGTACTCCACTGCATCCAAAGGTATGCATTTGTCCTGAGAACCTGCACTACAGGTTTTTCTTTAATAAAATTTGGTTCTAAACTATTGGCTGCTTTGTTTTTCTTCTGAAGCGTTTCATGGGGGGTGTTAAACTAGTGGTTTAACTAGTCTCCAACGTTTCTCTGAGGGTGTTGATTTGGTCAGTAATTAGTGGCAAACTACTCAGCTTCAGCAACACTGAACTCAAAGGCTGCACCAAAGCTTCATCTTCCTCCACTTCAGCCTCTCTATCCTTCTGTCCTATAGCTGAGCTAGTCCCAAGGAAAAAGGGAAAAGTCCTTCTTCCCTAGGAGTGCAGTTCCTGCCAGGATCCTTGGTGGAGGGTGACACTCTGTGGTGAGACTGCAGCGGTGCAGCTGCAGCCGAAGAAAAATGTGTTCTCCTAGAACTCCACTGAATCCAGGGCAGAGTATTTCCGTCTAGCTAAACAAATAATGAGGGGGAGTTAACCGTGATCTCCCTCTAAGGTACAGCCATAAACAGAACAAAGCGATGTGTGTTTCTCTCCCTGTGCCGCGTCTTTATTCCAATCTCTTCTTCACATCTTACACGCTCCTTATTTATTCTTTTTTCTTTAACTGCATCATCTTTCCTTTATTCCACTCTTCCTGAAAACTTGCCTGGCTAGAAGCAGCATCCTCCCTGCAAAATCAAAGCATCTGCTCACGGTGGGGAAGAGCAGAGATGTTGCGGAGCATTGTGGTTATGGATGTGAAGTCTCACTAAACTTCATGCTGAAACACAGTAGCAGCATAAATCATTATCTACCAATTTTTTTAAGTAGCCATAGAAATTGCAGACACTAAAATGAAGCTTTAATGGGACAATCAATGGATTATTTATTCATCGAGTGGGTGTATTTTGAGGACTGGAAAATAGGTGACTGGAAGGAAGAAACTCCAAACTGTAAGTTTAAGCTTAATTTTCTTAGCCTCCCCTAGTTCAGCACTTTCTCATCACCCATGCTGAAAGAGGAGCAGCCAGAGGAGCCCTGCAGGAAAAGCGCTATATGATCCTACTTGTGGCACATCATCCAAAATGTGAGGCTGGGTTCAGAAATGAAGCTTGAGGCTTTCTCTACTTGTGTACCTCAGCTAGAAAACATCTTGATGGTTGTCATTTTAGGTTCTCTAATCCTATATTGTGGCTAGCTGAGACTTCAAACTGCAATTTATCACTAAAAAAGCAGCCCATTGAGTCTCAAGTGACTACGTTTCACTTTCCAAATTTAGTGCTCTGATGTAAACAAAGGCAAAACCCAAAGAAACTGTAAAGTCTCTTGTTTTTAATGATGCTCCAAGAGCTGTTGCTGAGGAAAGCTCCTGAGTTGGAAGGGCCAGAGTGAGAACAGACACAGACAAGCTGTTTCCGCAAAAGAGACACCAAATGCAAGTTGCTAACACTTAACCTGAAGGGCTACTTTACTTCAGAAGCCAATTTCCAGGGGAAAAAAAGAATAAGATAATCGCTTCGCTTCTGTTTCCTTTGCTATACTCATCAAAGCCATATTAATTGCTATGCTATTTTGAAGCATAACTGGTTTCAACATCATCATAAATTATCTCTCTATAATAAAACTTCTGAGTCATAAACATCAGCCAGTATTTTTTCTGTTTTCCATGAAGACACTGATTCATTTTCCTTTTTTTTTTAAATTTTTTTCTTTTTGTGATTTATGCCGTAAAACATGCTTTGCTTTCAAATTAATCTAGCTGCTGTGGTGAAAATGTTACTTTAGTTTGACCCTCATGGTTTTCAAAAGCTGAAGCAAAATGCTACAAATGCTGCACAGTGTATTATTAATGCAATGAAAGGATCTGTTCTCAACATTACAGCATCACACTGCAAGCTGACCTCAAAAAAAATCAAAGTAGTACATGCTTTAAAAAAAAAAAAAAAAGGCAAAAAACCCCAGATTAAAAAATAATTCCAAGAAATAATTCAGTGACAGCAATTATCAGTCTATTTAAAAATTAATAAACCAGGAATGAAGCTTTTCATTGAAGTTCAATGCAGGACCATGTAGCTGTAATTCTATCAAGCTATAATTCCACACAATCTAATAGGAAAATGAGTTCCTTGTCATTCGAAGAGATTATTGAAGTGGCCTATCCTTGATATAATATAATTATTTCAATAATCTAATATATTTTGAAGGAACAGCACTGTATTGTCAATCATAAGAGAGCTGCTTGCTTTAAAAATGAAATTAAAAAGCTGATACATTATTTTATAGAAGAGAACCATTTTGTAACTGCTAGTGTGAAAAATTGAGCAGTCTTTTATGAAAGAAACCAGTACCCTTTATCAATAGCAACATGGCAGGTGAATGGTGGGAAGCACACCAGGACACCTACGCAGTATTGTGCTTCTAGCCTCCATCCACTTTGGAGCTGGACCTTTCTGCTTCGGAGCTGATAGCTCTGTGCTTCATAGCCTGGAGTAATTCTTTGCTGCTGTGAGTTTTTCTTGTTTATGTACCTGTAGAAGCTTTTTTGCAACCATAAAATTCTGTGGCAACAAGTTCCATAGCTGAATTAGGTGGTGAGTGGATGTACCTGTGTATAGTGGTCTTGAACCTGCTCTATTAATTCTGATACCATTACTGACAAGGACTTTTTCATTCCTGTGTCACATTCTGCTGCTGATTCCTAGAACCTTTTAAACATTTTCTTTCCCATCTTCAACATTATTTTTTTTAAATACTGAAAAGTCCTGACCCTTGTTTTCCCTTTGAATTTAATTATGAAATCAGGATTATTTTTCCCTGTATGGGGAGGTTTCTGTACCGTTGATCTCCCTCTTGCTCGTGTACCATCACCCCTGTGAGTTTATCTATTTATGATGTTCTGTGCCCAGAGTTTGGATAATGTGATCATGTTCTATAGATCCCAAAGCAGACAACGGTTGGATCAGAGGTCGTGGGTGGGTGTTTTTTTCTTCTTTTACCCACTTATTTATGCAAGATCTTCTGCATGGTGGTTATTTTAGTGTTATCTTTATCAATGGGGTATTTGGTGCTCTGGACAGCCTGTGATGCTTTCGCTGCTGTGATGTTACGTGATTTGCTGTGGGATGTTTCCCCCCACCTCACTTTTCTTTTTTTTTTTTTTTTGGTTTAATTATTGTTATTACGGAGTAAATTGGTATTTTCTTGGACCTACCTATTAAAACTCCATGATCATCTTCAGGTGTAGTTGGAGGTATTTCAATGCTCATAATTGTCTAGATTTATTTATTTAAAATTATTGGTTTTGTCCTTCTTACTGCAGAGAGTTCTTTCTGTTCTTTCTGTATCTATCTACATTTAATTTCTTTTGATATTTTAATCACTAGTGAAGTTGTGAAAGGTATTTCTGAAAATCCTTGTAGTTAGCTTTTAGTGTTACTACCCTGAACAAAATAGTAATAGCAAATTTGGGGTTTTGGTGGGTTTTTTTACAAGGCTCAGCCCTGTGGGATCCCAAGGCTGACAAGAAAGGCTGAGGCTGCTGGAAATAGAGATTTGCTTTTTTGTTTCTATGCCAACCAGTTATTTATGCTATCAGGGTATTTTTTTCTTTTTCTCCAGTAACTACTTAAACCTCTTTAGCAATGGACCTTGTCAGAAGTGTGTTGAAGAAATCCAAGCAGAACATGGTCTTTTCCTGGATGCTCATTAGCAGCCTCACAAACCTCTTCATAGCACTTCACAAGCGAAGACAACCCAGTATTAAAACTTCATTGACTCTACCCCAGTACAAGGATTTCTCAGTCTCTTCACTAATTCTTTATTATACCTACCATCCCTCAGTTTGCACAGGACAGCTGTAAAAGTCTATTTTCTGAGTTTTTTCCCTCTCCATTCAAAAAAAATGGTGTCGCATTTGGCATCAGTCATTCTCCAGCAAGGAGCCTTTCTTTATAGACCCTGTGCTTAACTATGGTTACAAGGGATATGATGGTGCTCAAATTATGCACAAACTAAAAAAAAAATATATTAAAAAGAACTTAGCATTGAAGCACTGCAATGCTTACAACGTGGGTGCCCACCTGCAAGAATAAACAGCAATAGAGTAAGTTACGTGTTTGGGGGGGTGTGTCATACTGAATGCCTTTGGGATACAAATACTAAATGTAATTTATAGAAAAAACACTAAGATCCTCTTTAAGGCTTTTTTAGGTCATGAACCTGAGTAACTGAAGGTATTAATTTTGTAATTTTTGCATATGTACTATTTATGCTACAGTAATAATATATATTGTATAGTACTGTTCTAAATATATTTTTTTACACATTTTTGCACAACTTTTCCTATATATCCCTTTCACACAGCTGTTCTTTCTCCATAGGAATACTAACGATGTGCTTTGCTTTCGAATGATTTTATTAATCATAATCACAAAAGGCAGTGATGGTTCTAAGCTTTCATTAAGTCGACAAAACACTGCGTCTCCTTAAGAGACAATTCTTACTAGTTACACCAGCATGACGTGTTTTACGTATGCAGACCACCTTTTTCCTCCTGAGAGGACAGAAAGGAGACTAATCAGACTGCTTTATAATACTGCTTCCCTGGGTTTGGTAAAAAAGAAATATATTTTCTACTGAAGCATAACATTCAGTAATGGTTTTAGCATAAAGGGAGCAAGAGCTAAATCTAGGAAAAGCAACAAGAAGTAAACACAGCTTATCAGTTCTCAATCTAATCTGTCGGTCATCTATAAGGAATGGCTATGTTCCTAGTTAAAGCAGCCTGATAATTAGTTCAGTTTGATCCACTTTAATTTCTTAGGGGTGTTTTTCAATGCGTTACAGTTTGGCTTAATTTATTAATGGGGTTGACATCTAAGCAAATCTAAGCAAAGCCTGGAGGTGTTTAAAAGAAGAGTAGATGCTGTACTTGGTGACATGGTCTAGTGTTGGACCTAGTAGGGCTGGATAGATGGTTGGACTTGCTGATCTTGAAGGTCTCTTCCAACCAAAACCAGTCTATGATTCTATGATGCTCCACCACTCAATGATGCTCTACCACTCAGTAAGTGGTAACTTCTGCTGTGAGCTTGGAATATGTTTAACTTCCATTTCCCATTGCTGGGTTGTCCCTTAGGTGGACTACACTCAAGCTGCAGCAGGTCTTCACTAAGGTGCTAAGGTACTTGTTATACTGACAAATGCTACGAAGAAACACCACAAATACTTCTATTTTGACAGGTAACTTTATTAATAATGATCTTGGATCTGTCGCACCTACCAGGTGCCAGTCTTTTTTCACACTCTGCAAGACTTCCTGAAGAATAAACTAGAAAGGCATAAAGTTAGTTGAAGATACTAAGACACACATTTGTAGGTGGGTCTGTTTTGGATTATTTTTTTTTTAAACAGAAGTTTCCATGAATGTGTGTCAAAAAACTTAAATACATTGATAAAAACAGTAGAAAGACTATATTTACAGTCAGTTATAATGGGCACTGCCAACATATCCAATAACAAAAATAAAACAAAAACTTTTTTCATGTTTCATGCTTTTTTTTTTTCACAGAGATTTTTTAAATATGATTTTTGGTTTTTAAAAAATACAATAAGGAAATAATTACATTCTTAATATGAGAACATTATCTTACAACATACAGCCCGGGCCAATTAATTTGAAAGTGTCTTTAACAGAAACTTACAGTAAATTAAGTATTCTCCATTTGAAAAAAATCAATCATCTTATTAAAAAAACAACCGTTGATCCCCCAAAGTTATAATTTTTAAATTTTATTTTTTAAAAAGCATCACCCATAAAAAAAAACAATAAAAAAAGCACCTGGTACAGTAACAGGAGTTTGTTGAGGAAGCACAAGTGTAACATTTTCTTAAAAGACAGAGGAATGCAATGGTTTAAAATACAAGAATTTTCTTTAAAACAAAAGTCATGCTGCTCTATGGCTGACTTTGCCCGGTGATCCAGGAATCTAAAAACGGTGAAAATACAGGCTCTGTTGTTTTTTATAAAAAAATTGTACAGCAATAGTACTATTCAACAAACCAGAGTGTGTTTCACAGCACCGAATGTGATCTATGGAGAGGTTTTCCCGTTTTCCTCCTTTGAAAACCATGGCCACTATCTAGAATAGCCATATCACTAGGGCAAAGTGCGATGGTACCGGTGCACAGGTTAGAGACATGCAACTACAGCATGTGCCAGGCTAGGGGCGATGATGGCGTTATGGAGCCTTTGCTGGAGGAAGGGTGAAAGATGTGTAATGTTTGCCCTCAGCCCCTGTTGTAGCAGGTGCTACAGGTGACCAGGGTGACCAGCATCTATGGCAGAGCAGAAGACTGCAGCACTGGGGCTGGGGTCGTGTGCACGGCCCTGGCAGCACGCAGTTTCTGTTTGTTTGGACAGAAATGTGCACACTTCAATCTCAGGCATGGATTAAAACCTGTCCTTACTGAAGATTTACTTTTTTTTTTTTCCCCATGGAATATAGGGGATGAAGATACGATGCCAATATTGGATAAACAAGACAAATTATTTGGCTTTTCGACTACTCTGCATTAGTTGATGCAGGACCACTTCTTAATGGCAACTGTTACATTATTGCAAATGTTGACTAGAAGCCTAATTTGCATCATAAATATGTACAGATATAAATTAAATATTTATTGAAATATACAAATAAATAACTTAATTTGAAATAAAAAGCCTAAATGAACTTTACTTTTGCTTCAAATTTGTTTCTGCTAATATCTATGGGAACTTGATACTGTTTCATCCATAGTCATACAGCATAAAATGTGCCCTCCACTTGTAGCATTAGTAGCAGATGACCTAAAATAATAACCAAAAAATCCTGTTTTCAGTGAAAAGCACACTGACACTTGCTCCCCTACTGCATCTGTATTCCTGCAGCACTTTGTACAAAGCATAGTCCCAAGAAGCAAAGAGCCTTTTCTCATTTTAGGCCCCCATATCTACTCCACTGAAATGAATGGGATCCCTGAAACTGCTTGCGGGACATGGGGCTGCGTCCTGTCAGCTATCGTGTCCTTCTGATAATTCTGTGCCTTCAAATCTGAGCTCCTGCAGGAAGTCCTCTGGCATCCAGCTCAGCTGGGAATTCCTGTGTGCCACACAACCCTGTTCCTAAAGGTTATAGGATTATAGGCTGGGCCATAATGGGATGTGATCCTTTGATAACTGCTGACTTGAGAGCGTCTGAGGTTTTAATTGCAAGTCTTAACTAATTATCAAGACATCCACATCTGTGATTATCTCAAAGTATGAGTAGTATTTAAATTTTTTTAATTAAAGTAATTTTCTAGTTCTCACAGTTGAGGAGGGAAAAAAATCTTGAGAATGTGATTGAAGGCTTGTCAAAGGCTTAAAAAAACAACATGGAGAAAAAATTAAAAGAACCCAACTCGTGTTTTTTCCCCTCTCTCCTGATTTTTTTCAAGCTAATCTTGAGATTTTGAAGGATTTCAGTTAGCAATTTACTGCATGTAAGTTCTCAGGAGTGACATGGATAGAGACAAAGAAGAACAGATTTCTAGAAATTCATACACTAAAATGCAAGATGCTGTTTCTTACTACACAGGAAGGGACTCCTGTCTGAGAAAATCCCCAATTCTTTGTAAAACTGTTTATAAAAGAGTCTGGGAACTGTCATCTTTTCAATCCATCTTTCTCAAAAGTAAGTAGCAGAGGTCTGAAAAGATGAAGAAAACTAAGTACAGCAGTGTTCTATAACTCAAGTTCAACAACACTACATTATTAAAAACAAAACAAGACTGACTGCATAAGTTATTCTGAGTTGCCATTATCTGTTGAGGATTAATTTCAATGGCATTTTCTTTTCTTAGAAGTATAGAAAAGAAGGGGTATCTAAAAATACTTCTTGCCTTTTAAAAAAATCAGGAGCAAATCATAGCTTGACAACATGACCTTTGAGAACGACTGATGAACAACTGGAATATTAATAAAGAGAACATACTAAAATACTTTATTTCCCCCCCCCAAAGTATGGCAGCTTTCTGTCCCCCAGTGACAAAAGCATCTGTCTAAACTGTTCCCAAAAAAATGCTTTCCAGCTGAGTTGTGTCATCCCATGGTCTTGCACTGGTGTAGAGGACAGCGGCGCTGAAGAGCTCCTGCCTTCCCAGCCAAGCAAGCCACGCGACTTCTGTGAACACATCTTCACGTGAACCAGCAACAGCAAGGCAAGTGCCGATGAGCAAGACTTCATGATGCCACCTCTGTGTGAGACCTTGCAAAGTCAATTTTAACCTCTGAGAGTACTCCTTAGCCATGATGCTTTCACATCGGTCTTTCTTAAAGCACCAGTCTTCAGTGGTGTTGAGGCCATCTGATGCAATATATTTAACATTGCTGATCTACACTGCTTCAGCAAAGTAAAGCTTCAATTGTGACTTTCTGCTCCTTTTTACTTACTATGTTTGGTGTGGTAGTTTGGTGGGTTTGGGGTTTTGTTTTTGGGTTTTCATTTTCTCCACCAGTGAAGTTGGAAATAAAGAGTTACAGCTAATAAAAAGGGGCACACGTAGTTACACAGCAATACCGTAGAGGGAATACAGGCAAATTAGCGCCAAGCTACCATTAACTTAAAAGAATTATAAAAACCTCTTATGTTGTATCGCTTGATACCACCTTTCAGACGAGTCTTTTGCAGCCCATGTCTCGGTCCATAACAGGTAAGGCCTTTTTATGGCAAGTGAGTGGTTTTGCGATATTTATGTTCCATTTTTCATTTCCCATTCCTGGAAGGGGGAAGATACGGAAAATGTTAGAGAAATCAGGGTGCTTCACTGACGTCATCAGCTCTGCTAAGCCAAAGCCAACTGAGGTCAGTAACAGTTTTTCCATTAACTTCACAGGATCCAGCCTTCTGCCCACAAATTAGTTAGGGAATGCTAACAAGCATGTCCCGATAGTGCCTGTGCACAGCTTCCACCCCTCCACAACTGTATACGGCAGCTTTCTGTCTAGCACAGTGCCAATAAGCCACGTTTGTTTTCTGCCAAGGGTACTTACGGAAAAAATTTGCACACCACAGTTGGTCTAAAGCACTCAGCTGGAGCCAAGTAAGAGCAGCTGATTTAGCATACAGGACTTTCTAACTTACTTGCATGAGACAGTGGGAAGTACTCAATATGTCTGTCACAGCTGACACCGAGTGATTGCTTTACTATGCAACTTTTTTTATTATAAAACTCGTGGCAGACAAAAGTTTCTGTGGCTAATAAGAGCAGCTTCCTGAGGCAGGGAGACTTACAGGCAAGGTGAAGAGAAAGCAAGTCAGTTCACACTGCATTTCTTTCCCAGATACATAATCCATGTTGGCCTGCTCAGCAAGTTTAAGAAATCCCTTTGTCTTTCCATGTCTCAGTTTCCCCACCTGTTAGCTGAGGAAATGACACCTAGATCTACATCAAAGCATGTAATCTATAATGCTTTCACCTGTATGACTCATAGCAAGGGACTGCCATTTCTTCTGCCACAGAAGTGAAAATCATGCTGTTAGATCAAACTTGTGGCGACTGAGTGATACCTACAGTATTTCCTAGCAGTACACAGGAGCAGAAGAGCTGAAGAGAGCTGGGCTTAGCCTATGACATCCACGCTGTACCTGCTCCCCGAATCACACCATTACAGTCATCAGAAAATAACGAAGACATGAAGGAGTTGGCCTCTCACTGAAGGGATCCCTGTGGAGCAACCGCCCAGCTGTCCCTAACCAGGCTCTGGGGTCCGCTGATTCCTCTCCCACCCATCTATTCGGCAGAGATACTCTGCTGACTTGGCTCCCAATCCAAATTCCTGAATTTAATGCTCATTCCACAACATTTAAGAGCTCAGACTGAAACCCGTTACTTATTCGCGTAAATATGTATTTCTGTTGCTGAAAGCAGTAATAGCATTACTTTGGCTGAACAGCTGCGTGACCATGACACCTCTTCAACCACTGTAAAGGTCACAGTTGGTGGCTGCTTTAGCAATACAAGAAAAAAACATCTTGGGTTTAAAGCAGGTATACAATAGTTGGGTGTGTTTTAAATCTCACCTGTTTGGGTGGGATTTTTTTCCTCCATTTAAATGTTATTTCTAATAAAATGCATTTTAAGTATTTAATTTTATTTCAAATTACGGTAAACCTAAACTTAAACCACAGTATTAGAAAAAAACCTAAATTACTTTAAAATGGATATTAAATGTATGTTCACTATGTATACACTGCCAAAGCTCTAAAGGAAGTCGCTGGCTAAGCAACTGAAAGGAGAATTTTTCTAAGTGTAAAATAAGCCTTGAAAGTAGTAGCTTCTTTTGCAGGTGCAGAAGGAATTTTTTCTTTGTTTCCATTTCTCCAGCAGGTTCAGGCCAATGAAAGAATGTTTAAGTCAACACCGTTAGTCTGACTGGGAGCTGGGAAACTGGGAGAGTTCCTTTTCTCTTCCCATCCCTGAACATAAGCAAAATGTAAGCTGCTGCTAGTCACCAATCCATCAGTTTTGAAAACAGATCCAAAGTGCTCGTTGCAGTTTCCTTGCTGCATAAAAAAATCTGGGTTTAGAAATTAATCTGAAATGTGAAATATTTAAATAATTGTTTTTCTTTTATAGCAAGGATATTTGGAGTATTATGCTTCACTAGGAATGCTAATGCAGAGTATTGTTTTCCATGTTTTAATACAGTCTCCATTTCTAGCCAAGTGGAGAGTAACTAAATTGCAATTAAAATTCCTTCTGACTCCCTAAAAATACTCATTATTACTTTCTAAAAAAATTTAAAATGTGTTACAAGCAGAAAAGTTTTCTAAAAATCCAAATATATATGCACATATATGTACATATGGTACAGTGTATGTCCTAAACTTACAAGCCCCAAATGGCTGCTATCTCTTACTTTAACACTAGATGTATCTTTTTGCTTCTGTTTCCCTCTCATGCCACTGCATCTGACAGGAGCAGGATTTTGGTGGAGCAGCTTCCAAACCTGCTGTCCCAGGTGCTGTGCCTCCCCTGGAAGGCATTGCTGTGCCCCACAGCTCTCACAGAGCAGGCTGCACAGCGATACATTTTGGGGTGCTGCAGGCTCAGCAGCACGATGGGGACATGAAGGTGGCTGCAAGCACAAGGCTGGCTGGTGAGTGGCAGGTAGTGCGTTCAGATACATGCAGGGGGGAGTGGTGGGGTATAACACCCTGACATTTGGAAGGCTTACACAACTCCCTCGTAACGCTGGGAGGTTTGCCAGTTGCTGAAGATGCAAGCATTAGCACAGACGTGAAATCTGTTTCACGCCCCCACAGCGCTCTGACATCCGTGTGTGGAGAGCCAAGTTCTGCTCTGGGATACTCATGTGTGAGGCCATTTCTTTAGCCACATCCATAAGGCCTGGGCTCATGTCTAACTGCAAAAGGCCAAGAGAAGGGAGAGCCAAATTCCGCCCGCACAGATGTACACTGAAGTCCCCTGAGCGGGCTGTGCTGCAGATGCGTACCTGATGGCAGATGCTAGCTGCAGCGCCTTACGAATGGGCTGAGCACAGCTTGGGTTGCACTACCTAATTCAGCAACATTTCACTCTTCATATTTAGTGGATGAGGTTTTAGGAAAAAGCCGCTAAAGCTGAATTGGATACTTTGGGCTGTTATTCCCAGGATGGGACATATGCTGAGTGGCTCCATATCCTTTCTGATTATCCTAATCTCATATCCAACTCCCCTACAAAAGAGCTTGCCCAACCTATCCAAAGCACAGGGATGCCAAACTACACAGCACCATTTTTATCACTATGGTATCTTCTTAGAAGTGGTGTACTACAGCTGGAAGGTATTCTTTACACCACAGATGTTCAGATTTTTACAGTGCCTTGGTTTCTCCAGGTCTAAAGACTAAATAGCTGGCTTTAATGGCTCTGTAGCACGAATCTACGCTCCCCTTCGCAAGGACCATGCTCTAGCTGCTGGACAACAGTCTCCCACATAATCTGTGCTGATATGCAAATCCAAGATGAAGTGTATAGTTAGAGGTGATATGTTCATGGGACAAATTAGGGTATAACTGAATTACACAGATGATTTTTGGAGCACATGGACCCTTCTTTGGCTTTGAAACCCAAGCAGCAAACTTCAGAGTTAAATAGAGCTGAAACCTATTCTCCTGAGTTTATTGAGACTAAGTTGAACCTATATGAATCAGGCTAACCAGCAGGAAAGGCAGTGGACGCCCGTGGAAAAGATGTAGGAAATGGTGGTAGAAGAAGGGTGAGAAGGCTCAGACATAAGGTACAGCCAAATTCATGACCTGGGCAATGTAGAGAGGTTAAAGGGGCTGGTGGAGGAGGAAGCAGAGAGATTAGGGTGTACCAGAATACCAAATCATTTGTTGAGATGATTATTTTTCAGTATCATCTACTACATTTACGTGCCAGGCTCATGCTCAGTCTCTGTAAATGCATATAATCAGTGAAGACATGTAACAACAGTTGTTTTAAAAAAAAACCAAAGCAAAACCCTATACAGAATATTTAATTGTTTTCCAAAAGGAAATGGACTGCATGAAAACAAATGTCTATGGCTGTCATTGTTTGCAATTACAATTAGCAGTGAACTATTACATTAAGAGATGCTTGGGCCAGTGCTATTACTGTCACCCTTGGTTATGCACTGCCCATGTGCTTATGTTGCTAGCAAATTTAGCCCAAATGAATGGTCATAAAAATCTCCTTTAAACTAAACCACAAAATGTAGAAAACTAACCATACAAGAGGAATACAAACTTGTGAGACTAAATTAATTCAGCTTCTACATTAAGAATAGATGCTTGCAACACATATTGTTGATTATTATATAATTACAATTCTTTTCTTACACCAGATGGCAAAAATCAGACTCGATCTTGTGGTGTTTCAGATCAGTGTGTTTAACTGTAACAGTGTTCTTTTAGCCACTTCTCTGCTACACAGCTTAGTGTAACTGTATAAATAAATTTAGATGGACTGCTTGTACCACAGACCACTTACCTAGCAAATTAAATCTGTAATGGAACAGTGAAAAACAGGAAATGAAAAAGCAGTCGAATCTGTCTCCCAAACTACTTACCAATTCTGCAAAAAGGTTCCCTAAAATCAGCAGTATTCATGCAGTAATACAAACACTTTAGATGTGGCACGTTCTCTTCTTAAAGCAAAATGTAACACACAGAAGCAGCAGGCATAAAATTTTCTATGTCCCTATCACAGAATAGTTTGGGTTGGGAGGAACCTCAGAGATCATCCAGTCCCAACCCCCTGCCATGGGCAAGGACACCATCCACCAGCCCAGGTTGCCCAAAGCCCCATCCAACCTGGCCCTGAACACTGCCAGGAAGGGGGCAGCCACAGCTGCTCTGGGCAGCCTTCTCTGTCCTTGATCACCACAATCAAATATAATTTTTTATTTTTTTTTTAATAATAAGAGAAAGACCAGATTAAAAAAATGAGACCTAAGTCTTCTCACCTTTGCTTTTCGAAGGACATGGCCTCGACACGGAGAATTATTTGATGAGGGAGGTCGTTTCAGAGCTGCTGCGCTGTTCACAGGTATTGAGCATTCAGTATCACTGGTATCACAACTGGAGATTGGGGAGTTTTCCAAAGTTCGGTGCTTGAAAATTGGAGACTAAAAAAGAATGAAAACCCTACACTGAGTTTCCTCCAAGAAGTCACATGAGCAACGTTTCCTATCTAGGCTCAGAACTGCAGAATTATTTATTTTTAAAAAGCCAGATTCATGGTGATGATGCATAAATGAAAAAGAGGTTTGAAAAAAAGAAAATAAAGTGCATGTTCTGTAATGAAAATTGAAGTTTGTTTTCTCAGGTTAAACAGCTTGGGGTCATGTGGAGGAACTGACACATCCTTCAAATCATTTCGATGTAGCTACCCTGTGGCTTCTGACAGGGATCCACAGCATGAGCTAGGGCTGCCATGCTCCACAGTGAATGTGTGAGATGCAGTCCTTTCAAGGGGTGACAGCGATTGATAGGGGACTGACACATGTTGGTCTCCAGCACTGCAGGATGACTCACTGCATGTAAATCAACCTCTGGGGTGGAGAGATGTGTCAGTTCATGCACTGTTGCAATCACTGAAGAGAGCTTTTGCAAAACATCCTAACACATACTGCCAGCGATTCCCATGTCTACCTGCTCCTCCATGTCTACCTGCTCTACTTTGCTGTAGAAAGTACACCAGATGTAGGTGAAAAATGTAAATAATGCAGAAAGGCATTTACATCTGCTCTTATTTCCTGGGCTTGATTAGCCTTTTAAAAATTCTCAGTTCCCACTCATTTTACCAAAGGTGAGAAGCTCGTGGTGTTGGGATGTGTGTGTTTTTTGCATACCTGTGGGCTTGATGTTCCTGACTTGGGCTCAATAGCCAAGCCCAGTGTGATGCCACCAGCCAAAGCTTTCTTAAGGCTCTCCTTCACCTCAGTCAGCTCTAGCTCCAAGTTTACACGCTCAGCCTCCTTCTGCTTACACTCCTCTTCCAACTTCTTTAACTTGTCTTCAAGAATCACTTGGGTCTTCCTGCCTGTCATCCATAGAAATTTTTTTATTTCAATAAGAAGCTTTAGCTGACACTTGCAGAAATTACTTTCTTTAAAAATAGGAAGAAGCTCTCTAAAAATCAGTGACATCACAAAAATGTTCCACACTTTGCAAAAACCTACTTTTTTCACATAACATGTTTAGCAACAGAAGTCAAATGGTCACTTCCCTAGGTCTCTAGTCTAGTTCCAAGTTAGTATTTGTTTGGTTATTTTTCCATGTCATGAAAACATATATGTAAAATATGCACAGAAAATAAGTATATACACCTATATGTATATATGCAAGCTAAATACATTTATATCATCTGGTTTATATCTGTCCACAAAGCAAATACACACATTACAAAGCACTGTTTATCATCAAAACCAAACCTCTTGTAGCATCATGCCTTCAGCACAGAATACAAAACTATTTGGATAATTAAGCCTACCCAGGGCAGAATTCATTACCAAAAAGAAGCATCTCCTACCAGCATTGACTTCAATCGCAGCACGTAGATCTTTTCTTTCCTTTCGGAGCTGAGCCAGCCTATTCCGGAGCACTTCTTTCCTCTTTAGCAGCTCCTCCTCTTTGCTTTGCAACCTCTTTGCATCTGCCTCCACGCGATTCTTGCCGTATTTGTACTGCTCCGCATCTGTACGTATTGGATTGTAGTTATTTATGGTGAAATTAACTGTAACGCTCTATTCCCCGAGTCTGAATATCACCGGAAGCATTTCGTGGTTTGAGAAAATGGATTGCCAGCCCCTCTTCCATCGACTATTTCTCAAGGTCCGTGATTCCAGCTGAGTACTGCAGCTCAGCTACAGAAGTGATGTGGGAGAGACTGTTCTCTACATTTAGGGGGAGGATGAGAAATGCCAGTCACTTTATGGCACACTGGTTTTTGAAACACGGCCTTGCTTTCCTGTGTAGGAAAGAAAGGAGGCTCCTCTTTACCTCTGAACCCTTAATTTTAATTGGAAGGAGTCAGAGGAAAAGCTACCTGTTTGCCCTTTTTGACTAGTATCCATGCTTACTTCAGGCATGTGTCTTTTCTCACCTGACCTAAGAGGAGACAATGATGCTTTCATTTTTTTTGACACTTGAGAGGACTTTTTTTTTTTCCTTTTTTAAATTTCCCCATATAAAATCTTTCCTTTCATGGTTCACATGTAGCCATGGTCTAATTTACATCATTACAGTCCACTCTATACCTCTGTCCCAGTGCAGACTCAAAGAAAATAGGTCAGTTAACACATCACTCTGTCTGCATATCTGAAGGCAAAGTCAAGGGCACTAAACCATTCCTGACAACTAGTTGTCAAACCAGTTTTAGTCTTTAGTCAGTAACTGAGATGCCTCTCCTCCCACAACTCTCTATTGCAGCACCAATCGACCTGCCTAGTTCTAAAGACATACACTTTTTTCCTAAAGTCTAACTCAAACTTCTCTTGTTGCCATTAAATCCACAACTTCTTAAAAATGTGTTATGGTATCAAAAAACACACACATTCCTTTCTCTGGAAGAAGCGGTGCTTTTTGACTCGGTATTTTTTAAAAAAATCATGACTATAGCTCTATTTTGCCTTCTCTAAACAAAGCAATCCCTGTTCCTCTCTCTGAGGAAGCTTTTAAGCTATGTGGTTATCTTCATTATTTTGTTATACCTTTTTCTTTTTCATTAGTGATAAGAGCAATTCCACTTTTGAGCAACGTAGTTTCTCATCTCTTTCCCAGCTCCTCATCCTCCTCTTCCAATAGGAATACAGAATTACTCTCTGCCCCAAATAAAGAATCGTTGCTTTTATTCTTCCTGCTGCCCTCATGACTTTGCAGCCGAGGCCCCACATTTCATATTTATCATTCCCCATGTGAGAATCTCA
This sequence comes from Hypotaenidia okinawae, assembly GCA_027925045.1. Classification (NCBI taxonomy): domain Eukaryota; kingdom Metazoa; phylum Chordata; class Aves; order Gruiformes; family Rallidae; genus Hypotaenidia; species Hypotaenidia okinawae. The sequence continues at coordinate 97,468,452 of BSDF01000004.1, forward strand.
TGGCACAGCTGGAGTTCTCATGAGTCATCAATGCACACAATATCTCCTATTCAAAGTCTTGGTGGGCATCTACTGCTTGGCCTCTTGGATGAAGAAGAGCCACAGTGGTTCTTTATCTTGCTTGCTAAGATGACAGCTATTTTGGGTATCCTCATGACTCCATTCCCAAGCAGCAAGGAGACATACTTACTGGACGCGGTGCGCTTCACACACGACACGGATTCAGATTTCTTCGGCTGGCTATTTAAAGTTCTCCCTTTTCCGGTGATCCCATTAGCAGTCACAGGAGGCTTCTTGCCTTTAAACTGTTTGAAAACAAAAGTGCAAATGGGTTCCAGCTATTCCTGTGCCACTGGCATTAAAGTCACTCTTTCATCAAGGGCAAAGCTTGACAAAAAGCTGCCTGCTCGGAGAGCCTTGATACAGTGTATTGATTGAGCTGGAGACGGCACTTCCTCCAGAGATGATGTCTCTGAGAGCTGCCTGCTCAGCAGGAGCCACACCAGCAGTTGCACGATAACAAGGGGATGAACTCCCCATCTCTGATGGAATTACAGCCTCCATTCAAGTTATTCAAAACTCCAGCACTTACTTATTGTAGTGAGAAAGCCATTGGGAGGCAGAAAAGTTGTACTTTCGAATAATTTTATACAGCATATTCTCAAAACACAGGTTTGTCAGAGGTAATTTCATACAGAAAAACCCAACACTGTTTTCCCCCAAAAAATAATCCAACACTATTTCTTATTTACTATATGACTTTGTCATTCTTGTGATATATGGATTTTTTTATTTAAACAAAATAATTATTTCATATTTTTTTAAACATTAGGAGTTAACATATCAATTTCCTCTTACAGAACTTCTAGTTACTAATTAAAAGGTTTTCTTACTTTTAGCGGGCTCCCCTTTGCTGAACTGAACCCTGGGAAGAGCAACACTATCCTTGACCATGCACTGTGTTTCTGTGGGGGATGCCTTAGCTGAGCACAGGGCATATGTGTACCGTGCTCTGGTCACCTGCTTCCAAAAGCTTTTGAGGACTGAACTAGGAGTACAATGAGAATCCTACCACTGCAGCCTAGATTGTTCAAATCTACTTCCTATTCTGCAACTTCACTGAATTCTAATATTCTGATACAATTTTTTTCTAGGGGTTAAGTAAAAATGCAACATGACAGGTGCCTTGGTCAAGGGAATCGCTTATCTACCTGTTCCAATTCAGGCAAAACTGAAACCCGCCCACCTCTGTGATACATTCACAGGCTTATGCCAGTGACCAGCTTTTGGAGGCTGGCTACAGGCTCCTGAGAAGGTCCCAAGCTGGAGTTTGCCTGCATGCTGCTGAGGCTGAGCATACAGGATTTCACTGCTCTTTAGCTTCAGCTGAGGTTCAGAAGCCTGAGGGCATCCTCAGAAAGCAGCAGGAGCACAGGCTTAGGGGTTTTATTTTCAGGATAAGAAAGTAACAGGCAGCAATGTAAATATGGTATAGACACACTATACACAATACCATTCAGTGTGTGTGTATATATATATATGTATGTATATATATACTATGACATATACATATATTCACAATACATATAACAGTAGTATATACAATATACAAATTAGCAAAATTCCAGAGATGCAAAAGTCACAGCCAGGTCATATTTAACTTTTCTTATATTTTTTAAGTCATCATTGCCTAAGAAGCGAGAATGTGGCTAGATATGCATTCTGGTTGAGTTTGGAAGGTCACATCCATTTTTTGTCTTATTATCTACAATCTCTAAAGCATCAAGAATTTGTGGGGAAAGCCTTTCCCGGGCACCAATGCTTCCACAACATATTTCACTTGCAGTGGACTCATGACTAAAGTCCAAGCACTTCAGTGCTAGACACTAAAGGAATGAAATAGCCCAAGGCCCTTAAGATAACAGCCACCAGATAAAACAGAACAGCCAAAAAATATAAAGCTTTGTTAAGTATTAAATAGTACAGTACCTGCGAGCCAGATCCCCTCCCCACAGCAGAGGTATTAGTGACAGACTGAGCAGAAGACAGATTGGATGAGACAGGGTATTTGTAATGGTTAGAGGAGAGTTTGTCAGTAGATAACCTATTGGGTTTTCTGTCAGCTGGCGGATAGCGCGCAAAGATTTTTGGAGACGGCAAGTTATCGTACAGGCCTGCGTTATCATAAAGCATTTCTTCTCCAATGTTCCTGCTACGAGAAGAAGGAAAGCCATCTTCTGGTTCCCACTGCAACACATACACTTTGGCAGTTAGTAAACAATACACCATGCAGTATCTCCTAAGTGAAATTAAAACATTAGTAATTATTTTGACCGTAGCAAGCCCTCGGTGTTTAGCAGGCATACACTTATTGCTCATGTTTGAGTCATACTATTTAGAAAGGGGGAGGAGGACACAGTGTGGAAAGGAAACATTGCATTAGGTGGCTCATAGCCTCCCATCATGTGCATTCTCTTTACAATGAGCAAACTGGTGCTGTTCATCACCCTTGCCGATTCATAGATCATAGAATCATAGAATCGTAGGGGTTGGAAGGGACCTCCAGAGCTCATCGAGTCCAACCCCCTGCCAAAGCAGCTCCTCAGCTCATATTGCACAGGTTGGCGTCCAGACGGGGCTGGAATCTCTCCAGAGAAGGAGACTCCACCACCTCCCTGGGCAGCCTGTCCCAGGGCTCCCTCACCCTCACTGGGGAAAAGTTCTTCCCCATGTTGGTGCAGAACTCCCTGTGCTCCAACTTGCAGCCATTGCCCCTTGTCCTGTCCCCACAGGCACTGAAAAGGGGCTGGCCAATTCCCCCTGCATCCCATGCTTAAGATATTTATAAACATTAATTAGGTGCCCCCTTAGTCTTCTTTCTCAAGACTGAACAGTCCCAGCTCACTCAGCCCTTACATTACTTCATCCTTTATTCATCCTTTACATTACTCAGGATAATGTTAACAGTCGTCAGCTTCACTCAGATGGCACTGTCAGTTGTTAACTCTAGCACCGAGGGCGCACAAGCCGACTGTGGTAACAGGGGAGTACTCACAGGCTACACAGATGAATGTGGTACACATTACATCTGGTATAGGAGTTGTTAAAAGTAATTTGGCCTAACAGCAGAAGCCATGAGGGGTTTTTTCTTTTCTTTTTTTTTTTTTTTTCCTTTCTTCAGGCTTTATGTCCTTTCAGTGAATACCAGCTGCCAGTATGCTAGTATTACTTTTATTTGCTGGAGAATTATTATCCTGAGCTACCCAGCTAAAATAGCGACAGGCCATTCTTCTTTTTCTTTTCTTTTTTTTTTTCTTTTCAGAAAAATGGAAAGCTCTAACAACAAGAGTCCAGTGATTCATTCCATTAATCTTAAAAGAAATCAACCTAGTTGCCAAATATCCTTCCTTAATCCCTCCTGGCTGTGGCAGTACACTGCTCATACAAAGTATGAGCACATGCACATGCCCAAGAACTACACACACAGACTACTCACCACACATATGCTGCATGTTGTTCCCAAGGGAGGCTTCCTACCATCTTTCTGACTTTACTAAGACATGATGGAGAACTGAACTTGCAGGTTGCTTAACATTTCAAAACTTAAATTTCTCTTGAGTTTGGCTGTAATGGGGGGCCATTATAAAGCAGCTCAAATTAAGAGCTGACACAGGCAGTAGCTCCCCTGTAAGTCTTCCGGAGAATCACATACTACTATGGCTAAACATCCACTATGTGTTCAACCCTATTACACATATACCTACAATCAGCTCTGCAATTTCTGAAGGTGGAAGGGACCACTGTGATCCTCCTTTGTGATGAGCAGTAACTGCTATCATGAGGAATGCAGCCCCAGAGACTGAGAAGTGTTTGGGATTCGGTTTTGGTTTGGGTTTTTTTTAACAGACACCAAAAAGTGCCTGGTATAACCGAGTCCTTACTTTTGCCAGGTCCAGTGTGATCTAAAAAATGCCTCCTCAAGTGAGTATTATATTCAAGGACTTGGCAAATAATCATCAACAGGCAACTGCTTTCTACATGCATGTTGGCTCACATGCAGGATAATGTAAACAATATGTCCCACACCCCTCATACTCTGTAGGTGTGAGAGCAGTTTTCAGCCCCCCAATCAAAAAAAAAAAGGAGTTCATTTGGAAACTGCCCAGTGGGGCTTTTTAGATAATATAATTTTCAGATGTCCATGCACTCAACACATGCAATCCATTTGTTCTGTGCAAATCCAATTCTTACCGATCCGTTTATGCAGGGAACATCATCGTAATGAAGTGCCATTCCACTTGGACAGGCGTACCCATTGGCAGTGCTTCCCCGATACGGGCTTGTAGATATAACTCGCCTGTTCATAAAACTGAATAAAGCAAAATAAAAATAATAAGAACCAGCACTTGAACCTACGTCTAAATGATGTTTCAATGGTATGTTCCCCACATGTGTTATGAAGCCTGGGAGCACACATCTTCTCACTTTCTGCAGGAAAGCTGAGGACGGTTTTCCTCCTTTTGCCACTCACATGTTGCTGTTAGCAGTCAGTATTACAACATATGTTCCTGCACTCCGTTCTTACCACAGGGATAAGAATGTGTGAAAGCCAGGAGGACAACAGCTGTAACTGCTCAGTGGCATGTTTATGTGGGAACCTGCTGATCCATGTTATAAAGCAGCTTGCCAGTGTCCCATAAAAGTTCCCTTGTTGCCTGCACTGGGGAGAAGCAGGTGTTTCTGGGTGCATGCATTCTTGGGGGGTGGGGCTGGGGGGTGGGATGACAACTTAGGAACTGGGACAAACAAGAAAAAAAAAATCCAGAAAAAAATTTAAAATAGTGCACCTTCAATGAACTCTCAGTTCAATTCTCTACCAAAATTTACTGAGTATTTTCATCCTCAAAATCTGGGAATTTTTCATTTCCATTTCAGAACTTTGGCTGGGTAGAGTGTGGCCAATGGCACTATGCTTCCCAACACTCTCTCTGGGCAATCGTGCATGCAAGTACTCTGTATGTTCATGCTTGGTCTATTTCACACAGTGAACTGACGACCTCTGGACACTTCAAAAGGGAGATACATAGATATATGTGCATGTTTGTTTGTATGTTTGTTCCCCCGCCCTGAAAATCAACTTTGCAGTTTGCTGGAATTCTGCAGAACGTGTGCAAGATGTGTTCATGGACTGCAACAGGCTTTGGGTTGGGAGAAACTAACACTGCAGAATCAGGCCCAAGTGCATTAATGACTCCAAGGGTGAGTTGTCCTTTATAGCAACCTCTGAAATTGAATGAGATATAGAGTGAGATCCCAAATAATTCCTATAGCTTCAGGTGTATGTGAATGGGAAAATAAAGCTTTCCTTCCCAAACAATGGAACTATTCAGGCTCTGTGCTGACATTCATAAAACATGATAAAGCCCTACTAAAGCAGAGAGGGTCTTCTGTAGCCCTGGCTGGAGCTCAAGAATGCTGTGGTTTCAACAGTTGCTTTCTTTTGGCGTTGGAATAACATGAAGTCCATGGAATTTCTCATTCAGAGGGAGACAGCCCTCATCCAACTGTGGCTCACCTGAGCCATGGGAGATCCGGGCTCATGGGAAGGATGAACCTGCCCAGTTCAGTGTGAACTTTTCAGAGCCGGGCAGGGGTGGAATAGTCATTAGACAGAAGCTTTTCTTACTTCAAATAAACAAACAATAAAAAGCTCAAGATAAATTCCATGATAAAAATGTTTTTAACTTCATCATATCTCATACTTTCTTAAACATTATTAAAGGGCTGCCTTTGTTTAATGTTCCTCTTTATGAAGAACATTACTGAAGTGGTTTTGGCTAGTCTGAAGGACTGCATTTGGAGCTGTTACTGTATTTTCTATTTAAGTATCTTCAATAAGAATGATGTATAATAACCATGTCTGAGAATGCATATTCATTGATAACATCTGATGCACCTGTAGTAACAATTTCCACCACCAAAGGAAGCTACGAGTTATCTAAGTATCTGAAACACTTCATAACCATCATTTCACTAAGCCTCATTAAGCCTGTTTACAGATGCATCCATGCAAGTTAATTGCATTCTGAAACTGCTAGCTGGGAAAGCAAATGGCAAGGACCTGCTTGGAAGCATTTTTTTTCTTCAACCTTTCTTAGACACTTAATGATTTAAATGAAAAAAAATGGATGGGACTATTAATGAAGAGCCGACCATTTCGCAAAGCTTCAGTCTCAGGAAATGATTAGCCAATAATCCTGAAGTGATTGTGTGATAATCACAGCTTTAATGATAACTGCAGTTGGAATGCTGATAGTCATTCTATAAACGGCAGCAACAGTATTTTATTAACACTTAAGTATTATTGTCATTTCTACTCATTTTCTAGGAGTAGTTGAAAATCAGCAGACAGCTACTCTACAAGAGTGGCTTATCAACAAGCTCTTACAGTCTTTTAAAGACACCCAATGAATTTTAACTAATTCTTAATAGGGGATTTCTGCTAGTTTGCAAGTTGTTTGACATGCCTTTCTAACACGTGGTCTAGTTGCATATGTTTTTTCACTTGGCTCCAATTAATATCACATTTGTTCAGAAAAAGGAAGGCCAAGCAGTATTCAGGGTGAAAAGGTTTCCATTCTGTTTCTTTCTTAATTGTGGTTATTGCTAGATGCTGACTGAAGCAAAAATACACGTCAACACAGGATAAACTTTGTGATCCCTATTAACTTCTAAACAAATATTAACATAAGTCAGTTAGCTAAGTGCAGTGTCTGGACTCATAGTAAAGCTGAGTTACTTCGATTTCTATCACAAGTCTTTCAAACCAGGTCCTGAATGAAGAAAGCTGTCGTTTGCCCTCCTTAAAGCTCTCTTAACACCTTCCAAATGGCAGGAGAGTCTTGAAAAACTCTGAGGCTTTTGCAATTTAGATTTTTTTTTCAGTCTGTTTAGAGTTATGGTGGGCAGATGGGGTGTGAATCTCTAATATATGGTCACATGAATTCCAAATTTGTGGGGGAATCTCATTTTGCAGCAAGATGAGGGATGACACCTTTGCCAGCTGTCTTCTCAGGCTTCCCACTTTCTGAGTGCAAGAAATCACGGGGTAGGTCTGCAGCAGGACATCCTGACTGTCCCAACTCTTCCTTCACTCCCGTTTCTAAACTATCTCATCCAGACAAGCAAAAATGATGATCTCTTCCCACCAAAGACTGCTTTAATGCTTAAATTGATTTGAACGTGCAAATCGCTATGAATGGTAAGTATGCATAACTTCTTTTAGCACAGGATCAGTAATGGGGAATTCACTGTACTGATCTGTAATCTAAAAGGAGTTTCTGTGCTACACCCCAGACAGCTTCCCAATTTCCACCTTCTAAATTAAAACCCAGAAATTAACTGGACTGGTGTGAGCTTGATGGAGTTTTTAATTAATCAGTAACAAACTTCAGAAGGAAACACTGAGAATCTGACTACCCAAGACTTAAATCTGCTATACATTTTTAGTGTACAGCATATAATGGCCAGTATGTGCTATACATTTTGGCTATGTGTAGAGCAAATAAAGCCAATGCATAAAAATGAACTTCATAGCTGCATATTTATTTAATTTTCAGTATATTTATTCTCTTCCAGGGATAGTTCTAAGTCTTCAGGCAAAATAAAAGATTAAAACTTAGTATATGATAAGGAGACTTACTGAAAAAATTATTAGACTGAAGTTGGATGGGGTCTGCATCTTTTACAGAACTAGCAGGATGCCAACCCAACAATCATAAACTCATCTAACATGCTGCGATGCTGAAACACTTCGGGAGCTTAATGTCTGGCAAAGTGGGGTGGATTTTGATAAGCTCTCTTGGCAATGGAGTGAACACAGGGATATAAATTATTGGAGTGCTGGAAACACCCGTGTAGATGAACGTCTCTCACCAGAAGGTCTGTTTTGCAGCCTGGATGACACTTGCCGTCATTTCCACGTCAATGTAGTCATAGTGCAGCGCTCCAGGGTCTGTTGAAGACCCCGTTTCTGCCAGCAAAATTCCTATCCATCTGCCCATGTCTTCAGAGGAGGAGGCCTGTGAGGAGAGGGCAAAAGCATAGGTCAGGTCTGCCACCAAGCTGAGCATTACTTCTAAAAGGTGCATACTTCTCAGCTGACAAATTGCTACCACATTGTATGAGAGACTCTGGTTTCTCTGCTGAACTCCTAAAACCCCAGGATTTCTTATTAAATCTACTCTGCTAGAAGGAGCGCACCTAAAGTGCTCATCAGTTATGATGTAATACAAAGTGGGCCATCTCCAAAAAAGAAGAAAAAAAAATTGTTTAAGGCTAGTGGCTTTAGATTCAAACCATGCTTATTTTAGACTTTAGAATATTGAAAGCTATGCCAGAACTATTGTCCTATGCTATGCTGAGGGGGTTTAGTTAGGGTGACTCCCAAGAAGCAAATGTTAGTGCTAGGTAGAAACACAGGGAAAAGTAATGATACAGTGGAAGAAATTTTAGTGTTGCCTTTTGAAAGATTCCAATGCATTAGTCTAGATAATTTTCCTAATGGTGCAAGTACAAATATGAATACTAGTAAGATTTTTAATTTTTCATATCTGTCTTCAAGTCACCAATTACAAAGTTAAACAGTAGCAAAATAAATAATGGGGGAAAAAAAAAAAGAGGAGAGGGAAGGAAACTGCAGTTTCTAAATTTCTTGTTGCAGGGACAGGAGACTAATGTGAGCTGCAGTTGGAAACCCAAAGTGGTCAAAGTGTACATCCTGCCACTGAAAACAAAAGGTTCTCTCCTCCTACATATTCACTGTATTTGGTTTTATGTGTTTTCTCATTTCGGCTTTCAGAGTATGATGAGTAAAGCCTCCTCAGAAAATCCTGACCCTCCTAACACAGATGTAAGTGTGACCTCTGCAGTGTGAGGAGTGCACCAGCATCTACACGTGCAGTTTCTCAAGAGACTCACCAGGCTGCCAGCACCCTGTATTTTCTTACTGCAGAATTACCTTATTATGGATACAGACTGTGCAAGGCATTTCACATAAGTAGCAGATAAATGAGAGTTAAGAGCTCTAGAGTTCCCATCAACATGATCCATTATCTAATTATTGCTAAGTTATTTACCCAAAGTAATTATATTGCTGATGTAAAAGTGTCTAGAGAGATGGAACAGGGATATTTAGTAGCAGGTCAAGGGAAGGTAAGTATAGAGAAAAGTGTCTTGCTGAGAAGATATCTGAACTGCATTAAATATCAATTCTCTCTGCCTAGAATTCACAACAGGGGTTTTTTTTCCTTCCAGTGTTTATTATCCAGCTCTGCAATAGTATTAGGTCAAATATTATTTTTTTTAAAGGGTAGGTTGCATGAACATGCTCCTCTAACTCAGCTTGTGGATACTCCTACAAGTCATAACCACTAGCAACCTCCGCACCTCCAGCACAGCAACCTCCTGTCCGTTTCGGAGCAGGCGGAAGGTCAGGGGATGCTTCGAATCCAGTCCTGGGATGACTTCACAGCCACGGAGAGGGATAGAAACAATGTGTGTCTTCAGGTCTGTCCTGTCCTTGTGGAAAATGAGTTTATTATCTTTCACTCTGCACCAGCGCTCACGCCAGCGGTTATTTGAGAGGACGTTGAGATATCCTGCAATAAAATGAAACATGAGATATTTTACTCCTGACTTTTTTTGAAAAGAACCACAACTGACTTTTTAATGTCATGCTGGCACTCTTATAATAGAAAGCTCAGATGGTTTTTAGGAAGACAAGTAAATGACCCTGTGCTGCTTCTTTTAATGAAAACTTTCACTGTGCCAATAACCTAAGAAAAAAGCATATGAAGCTGTGATCCCACTCACATGCAAATGGCTGTTCTGTGTTAGTCACTGCAGTGCCTGGCTGAGCAGGACCACACTGATCCCCAAACTTTGTTAAGAATGGCAGAGGGACAGTGACAACAACGTATGGATACAACCGTTGTGCTCACACGGAAGACCACCTTCTTCCTTTGTAATGGCTTTGATAACTGTGGCTGACGAAAATTTTCAGAGAAAATCACAGCTCATGTTACATAATCAGGTGATGAGGTACCATTTGTAACACCCAAAGCCAGTGTTTTAAAGACCAACTAAACACTGATGTTATATGTTCTAATTTAATTTAGGAAGAGGAGTGCATGTTTGGTTTGCAAGACTTTTAAAGCAGAATTAAAAAGATCACTACTGATGCCAATAAAAATAAAATTCCTATCAGTTTAAAATTCAAGAAGTGAATGTATATGAAATTTAGCTTAGCTTTAGGACAAAGGTTTAAACAAAGATTTTCTGTTCTTTCCAGGTATAATACACTATCCTCGCAACAAATAAAAATTTCATGGACTATTTGCCTTTTTAAAAAAAACCCATTTTTCTTATCATGTATTGGATACACTGTCCAAGCATGTAATGTCATTAAATGGGCAATGTTTTGTATTTGTCCTTCTCTGTCCCATAGCAACAATCATTCCACATTCAAACCGTAAAATCAAGACAATGCCCAATTTTCCTGCTTTACTTAGTTTGGGAATGAAATTAAAAAGAAAAACAAAACCCCTTTTACTTCAACATTACAAACAGTACATGAATTAAGCATGCTGCTTGCTTCCAAACAGGCCATGAAGAGGGAAACAAATGGTATCTTGCACAGGCCAGAATTTATGTTAAAAAACAAAAAGGTCTTCTATCGCAGGTCTGATTTTCATTTAATCCTGTTGAATAGCTATCTCTTTGGTTTTCATTAAAACTATGACTTATCATTAATTTTTCTGTGTTTCCCTTCCAACGTTATGGTTCCAATGTCACAGCTCGATCCAACAGGATATAGCAGATCAAAAGTGCACACATCTTGGAAGGTGCCATAAAAAAACGGAGGATAATTTTGGCTCTTTGTGATGATCACATTCTCCAGCTCTTCTCTCTCCTCCTGTAACAAACCCCTATATAGCTGTGCATTATAATATAATCCCTAGAAATAGAAAACCCTTCACATGCAAGCCAGCTGGCTTGTTTTGGAGTGAGAATCCTCTTTTTGAGACAGTACGTTTCCCCAACTCGGCTCCCAGTGCACCTCTCAGAAAAACTCTTCCAAAACCTACTCAACTTGAACTAAGCAGGATCCCATACTTTTCCTCCCACATATCCCTGCTTAAACCTTCAACAGTTGACATGACCAACAATGCCTTGAGTGTGTTCCCAGTTGGGGTGTTAGCACTTCAGCTTAACCCAGGCAAAGACCAGTGATACTGTAGGGAAGAGCTCTGCTATGACTCTGAGTATAGATGGGCTTAAGTTTCCCCTCTAGCTGGGTGTCCCCTGCAGTCCCACTGGGCTTTTCCCTTTATTCATGGGAGGCAGAACCTTTTAAAGTGTAAAAGCCTTAAACTGAGCAACCTCCCAGAGACCATTGCATTGAGCCAAATTTCTGGTGGTGAGAAAAAACTTTTGCAAAGACCTCCTGAAATGACCAAAGCCTAGACACTGATACATTTTCCTGTAAAATCTGAAAGTGGGGTTGGGTAGAGCCAAACGCAGGCAACAGTAATGGTTATATTTATGTCCGTATCTGAAATAATGATAGAAATACTAGGAATTAGATTGTACAGCTGTAGTTAACATCTCACATAATACAGAATAATCAACACAGTATGAGACCCCGGAAGTTTGAGCTTTTATGGAAGCCATATGCTTTGGACAGTGCATCTGGCTGGACACAGCTTTTCCCAGCTGTTCTTTCTGACGATAAATCACAACTGTACTTAGCTGATGTATAGATGTATATACACACACTTATTTAATCAAAGATTGCTTACTTGAATGATTCCCAAAGTGTGGCTTGAGAGCCACCTGTGATCTATGAAGTTCTCACTGGTGGTCTTAAGGATCTGCTTCTTTCACACTGGGCAACCATCTATCATACCTCACGCACCAGTGAGTTTTGCCAACCGCTGCCTAATCATAGATTTCCCAAAGTTTTCCCAGTCAATAAAAGGGGACAACACTCCAAATTCAGAATGTGGTGCAAATGCTTCCCAGCTTGCTTTCTACAGAAATTTTATTTGGAAGGGACTGGGAGAAGAGTGGCTTCAACCTTATTCATGTATGGAAGTTCTATTTAAAACAGGAGCACCAAAAGGCAAACAGGAGAATGTAAATATGTTGCATTGCTTGAAAATACCAGAGCTGTGAGGACGTTGGCTAAGTGCGTTGCACAAAGACCTAAATTGTGAGCAAACATGAACAGTTGAAATACAAAACATAAGCATTTTATACATCCTTTTATATACTTCCTTGGTGCTGCCAAACACTACACCTCTCAAATGGATTGACCAATCTGAGGAGTTAAAATAGCTTACTGGAAATTTGTTACTTCATTCAAGTTTTGGTTAGCATGTGACACTTTAGGAACCCACAATTAAACTCAAACCACTTTGGCTGTGAATTCAAATCAAGGCAGTCAACTGCTGTCTTGATTGTTATCCCATAAAATCTCACCACAGTTCACCATAAAAGACTTGATCCCTTCCCAAGATCTTTCCTCTAATTCCTAGCCTAAATTTATTTCAGTCTAGCCTATGTTCATTTTCTATCCATTTGTTTGAAAACCCCTCTTGTTTCTTTCTGCTTTTTGTCCACACTTCTCTTCCCCCTCACCTTTTCGAAGAGAGCTGATTTCCTTCTGAGCCTGTGCTACAATTTTATTTAAAAAGTCAAGTTCTTTCAGTCTCTTTTCTAATGATAAGCTCTTGATTGCTCCTCTTTCAGTCCAAGTGCATCCTTCTGATCTTGGGGGAAGAATTATAGTAGCAAAAGCAATTTTAGAGGAATTTCTAACCTAGGATTTTATCAAGTTTTAGTTGCAATGTGTATTTAAGACTCAAAGAGAAAAATCACTTACCGCATGTTGGAACATCTTCTTCAGCTGATGAGGTCTGTTCATCTGTTGATGGCTTTTTCTTTCCTAAACCAATGATCTTCGTTATTTTTTTCCCTGTTACTTTAGTCACAGTGCCCTTAGCTTCTGCTTTTGAACTTTTTTTCCTCTTCACTATCAAGAAAGAAAAATTGGGCATTAGTGTGTTTAAATTAACCGATGAATGAGAGAACCTGAATAAAAACAGTAGTTCAGACAAACAATCCTGTGTAAGATGGACATTTGTATAAAAGTTGCAGACTGCAGACCCAAGCATTATGTGCCCTCACTGATGCAGATGACTATAAATAACCTCTGTGCTATAAAAATCATGGCATTCAGAAGGTTCAGAAAAACAAAAAAAACAACCTTCTAATTTAATCTAGCATAATCAAGCTGGAAGTCACTTTCTACAGCAGTCACCATCTAATTTATCGGTATGACTAAGGTACCTGCATATAAATTTAGCTCACATACATACACAAGAATACAAATCCCGCTAGACATTGCTTCATTGTTCTTAAGCATTTACCTCAAAATAATTCATCAGTTAAGCACACAATGAAGACAGAATATGCTTGCCTAGCAAAGCTGTTCTTTCCGTGTACAATTAGGTTAAGATGGCTTATCACACTGGACCTTTAGAAAGTCAAGGCTTGTAAATTAACTGCTAACAAATTAGCGGGATTAGTATAAGCATTCAGTGCTTAGAAGACGGTGCTTCTTTTGATCATGAGGGCTTGGAAATGAAAAGCTCTGATGAAAAAAAACCCCATATTTTGCTAACATCCAGCATATGCTTCCATTAACTTAATCCGATACAGTAATATCCAATACAGTAACTCTGTGCACTGAGGCATGTTGAGCTGCTGAACACAGCATGGCAAGGACTATGGATATAAATTTAAAAAGTGTCTACCTGACTAAAATCCTAACACATTTAAAAAAAATAAAGTTTCTAAGAGTAAGTTGAATCAGAAAAAAAATAATGTCGTTTTATTTGCAAAACTGAACAAACTTCCAGAAATTGCATTCAGTGGTCTAATTTGGCCATTGACTTTGAAAATTGATGTCTCTCTGGTAATTGTCAGCAGTAAAAATATCCATCAACTTGCCCAGATACACGAGTTTGATGAAAAATACAATTAGGGTAGTTACTAATTGAACTGCTCTAACTTTTTCCCTGATGTATCAATCTCTTTTGCAACAGGGAACCTTTAGCGGTTATAAACTTGTGTAAACTGAGGGGAAAAAAAAGGACAAAAATGCTCATATGCAAAGTAACTATATGAATTTATGAACCTGGAAGGAAAATGCACAGAAAATAGAGAATCAGTTTGGGACTCGCAATGGGATAATTTATCATATTTAGTTTAATTGTTAGGAAAAATGGAACATTATTTAAAATGATAACTGCAGCCGAGACTGTACAAATCTGTCACTTGCTGTATGTGCTGCTGGGGGCAGGAAAGAAGCTGGTCAGGTGCGGAAAGCTGTTCGCTAGCAAACTCCAATACAGCGGCATGCGTGCAAAGGTCTAATTCTCTCTTCCTAAAGGAACAGTGTTCACAACTTGCGTTGAATTCTCTAAACATGCAACAAGCATGTTCGAAGGAGGCAGGTCACACGTCCCACTTGCTCTGCCTGAGGGAAAACCCAAAGGCAGCACCTGCCCACAGGCCGGTTTCTGTCCTACACAGTAGCCGCCAGTGACTAGCTGTGGCTATTGAGTGGGGGGTGGGAGTAGATAAAAAGCATTGAAAAAAGCCATAGACTGAGAAAAACTCCTCTCTCCCAGACAGTATACCAAACAAACTGTTCTCAGGAGTGTGGACAGTGGAATAAGCCCACTCCAGTGGTTTTTTTTTTGTTTTCTGTCCTATCTTCCCTTTACACTGCTGCTTTAATTTCCTGCAGTACCGAGAGGCAGCAGAAGTCAGTCTTTCATGACTTAATCTTTTTGAGTCGAAAGAATATATTGATTGCCTGTCTGCCAGTGATTTTTGTCACAAAAGCCTTTTCTTCTCATTTCCTTCCCCACAGCAAAATGAGCAGCTGGTTAAGAGCAGAGTAGAGGCTGGCCGAGGGGGACGGCTGGAGATGACTGCTCTCTGAGTGTCCCTGGCCACGTACTCCCTTAAGCGTTTCCTACCCGTTGTTTAAAAAAAGCAGCGTAGCTTCATCCAGAACCACTAAAAAGGCTGCCGGGGATATTTTAGCCACTTTGCAGTCACTGATGCCTATTATTTTTATTATTATATTGAAGGTCACCATTTTCAAAAGCAACCACTATTTTTAATTACCCTCCTCAAGACATCTCTGCTGGTTTTCCTGCAGCACATATTCCATCAGCATGCACCTTGTGGGGCACATGAGCCATCAGGCAATACTGGACATCTTGGATAACACAACTTTTCTGTCACAGATGTTTCTCAGTAGGTTTCAGAGGCTAAAACAATAGCGTGTTTTTTGAAAGCTTAGCAGAAGATTTTATAGGGTGAAATCTAGCCATGTAGAAACCACAAAACCTGACTGTTCTTTACTATTGTGTATGTCAGAGATCTGTACAGAGGAAATGTTGGAAAGTGACCCAGGGAGAAGATAAAGGAAATGAGTCAAAAGGCGAGACAGCGCTGGCACTAAGGCCAGTATTGACATTGTGCTCAAGGCAGCTCACATTGCCCTTCAGCTTGACAGCTGCAGAAAAATGTCTTATCTAAATGATACCATTGCTTTATGGCAAGTTAACAATGTCACAGAATTTCTTCCCCTATGAGGAGTAGAGAGGGAGGTGGGGAAAAGAGCATAGGGGTTGAGTTTGTAAGATATAACTCCGACAAAATTCCCTCTGAGTTTGGGATGTGCCTCTGTTAGGTACAAAGCACGCATGGCTCCAAAGTAGTGTATGTGAAATTATATACATATATTCTCACAAACCCACTGATATTATATGATTATATACATTTTAGTATGTTAAAGTAAATAATGATACATAACGGTTTATATATCTATGTATCTGTGTATAATCACACATATACAAATGGTGTATATGTGTGTATATATAAATATATATATATATATAAAATACTCATGATTCTTTCCCTCTAGTATTCAACGATAGGTTTTCTTAGAAGCTATACACCCATTGTGTACAGTTAGTTACTATAAGTAACTATTGGTTGCCTATAGTGGTCGCCCAAGCTCTAAAAAGCTGTACTTTTGAATACACAAAAGGCTAAGTCAAAATGTCTATATGCTGTTTCCTTATGTTAATGATATTATTTTTAGCTGCATGATAACAACACCAAATGCCTTCTGCTCTAAAGATTTCACTGTTAACATAATTCAGCTTACAAGTTAAATTGAATACTTTAAAAAAGTGTTTAAAACTTTACTGCTTAGTTTTGAAAGACAAAACCCAGGTATTTCACTACCTATTGCTCTAGATATGTATGTATTATTTACACCAAGCACCTCTGGATCTGAGACATACCTTGTTCTTTCCCATTGCACACGGTAGTGATGCCATTTTCTGTAGCACCCTCCCCATCTGAGCTTGGCCTCTCAGATGACAGCTTCTGCAGGGACAAAGACATTAGCTGATATACATATTTGGCAACATTCACCAAAAAAAGTGTCATGAGACAATCTAAAAGCATGCTTACTGTGAAATAAAACACACTTCATAGAACCACAGAATGGTTTGGGTTGGAAGGGACCTCATAATCCATCTAGCCCTACCCCCCTGCTGTGGGCAGGGATACCCTCCACTAGCCCAGGTTGCCCAAACCCCATCCAACCTGGCCTTGAACACTGTCAGGGACCCAGCGGCAGCCGCAGCTGCTCTGGGCAGCCTGTGCTAGGGCCTCAGCACCCTCACCATAAGAAATGTCTTCCTAATGTCTCATCTAGATCCCCCCTATCAGTTTAAATACATTACTTCATCTCCTATCTCTACATACTCCCTCTTCTATCTTTCCTGGAGGCTCCTTTCAAGCTCTCATCCACTTGGAAGACAAATGGAAGATAGTATAAAATTCTGTTTTAGAGGTTTTTTGGTTGATTTGCTTGGGGTTTTTTTACACAACGCCATAGAGGCTTTAGAATAGAACAGAAACCACAAATAGGTCTATATTTGAAAGTATAGTCAAAACAGTGAAATAAACATAATTCAATACCTCTTATTACACAATGCATTTTAATTAATTTCCGGCCTCTAAATGTTTCTGGTTTTTTAATTTTCTAAGCAATGAAACATTTCATAGATTAGATAATAATTTTTAAATTGTTTATTTAATTATTTCTTCACGTATGCATTTACAATCATGATTTATCAGAAAACAGTGCATTCCTACATGGTGATTCAGTACTGTCAGTATCTGCAAAAAAGAGGTTTTTGAAATATTTCCTTAGCACTGATTATTCTGTAATGGTGGCATGTGAGATTTAGGATGACGTGGTAAAGAACTTATGCCAGCAGTTTTGGTAACCACATTACTCGTGAGCTGCAAAGCCGTGAAGATGATGTACAGAATATCACTAAAAAATATGAATGAGAAGTTTTGCTCTCCTTTTTCAAGGCATACAACTATTTTATGACACCTGCAGTTACTTTGTTAATACAGGTAATATTGCAGGTGTGTGCAAGCATGTAAACACAAACACAACAGCTTTTGCCTTGTGAAATTAGGAGGTGTGAGCTGTCACAGAACATACTTTGCTGCAATGCAACATAACTCCACAGTCTGTAGCATTCTTCCACAACAGGGATAGAAGTTGCCATCAGAAGTCTGGTGAAAAAATCTTTGTGGGTGGGACTTTTGAGCAGGGTCTACAAAGGGGTCAGCTTCCATGCCTTAACAGAGCAGGGGCTTGAATCTGTGCTGGTAACATACTGATCATTCACTGCAGGGCTGTTCTCTTTCCTAATTCTTGCTCCCATTTCCTGCTGACTCAAGACAGCAGAGACAACCACATGTGAATAGCCACGTTTCTGTGTTGAGGCATGAATGCTCGAAAGGGTCTGCCAAAACAGTGATGTCAGCATGCCCAGGGAGCTCTTCAAGACCTCAATTCTCAAAAATAAAAAACTTTCCCTTAAAACTTTTTTTATAATCTTTAGATATTCTTTCCTGAGGGTCAGAGCCCTGCTTGCCCAGCATCTCTGCATCACAGCACACATCTGAGACCAGATTAGTCTGCACCCTACACGCCCAAAAGAGAAGCTGCTGCTAATGGATACAAGGCAGTCTGCGGATGGTTCATAATAAATGGACAGACATGGCAGAAGTCTTAATTCTGCAGGATGTGTGCACGTATCCAAACAAAAATGACATGGGCCAATACTCTGAAATAGTAGCATGAGTCAGCAAATAGTTATTGAAGATTGCCCCAGAAAATGGCCTAACATGAATACATTAATACATTAAATCCAGAACCTAAATTCTGCTTCAGCTTTGGGGCCTGAACATCCCCTAAACCACACAGTGTTCAGCAATGCCTCTATAGCAGGTAATCACAAGGAGTTGTCCATTCATCACTTCGACAACATTACCTTTTCCAGCTCCGTCTTGTGCACTGGAGAACTAGACAAGGGCCCATCGGAGTCTACTGCTCCTGCACAGTTGCTGCACACATCTTTTATAACCTTAAGAGACAAGGCAAAACATACTGATGATTCATAAAATACAAGCCAGAGAAATTATATACGAATGTGAAGGGAGATGGGAAGGACAATCCCACAGTTATTTACTAGGCTGGCAGGTGTCAGGCAGGCTCACACTACACTGACTTCTTCACGCTGCCTCCCTGAGTCATTTCATGTACCACCTGGAGCAGACATAATGTCTAGAGGTGGAAGGTTTCAGTTTCTAGGCAAGCTAAGTTCCAAGGCTCTCCTGAGTAAAGAAACCAAGAGCGCTGCTGATTTCCACGTGCTAGTTTTGTAATACAAACTCAGTTGACACCACCAAACTAATTTAATTATGATGACGAAAAAGTGGGAATAGACCCAAGGTCCTGCATGTCAGACAAGAGATTTGCACAATACACTACCCAGCTGCTTTTCTTTTTTTGCTATTGGAGAACTAATGAAGTGCTGATTGACTTACAGTTAATACTATGCAGTGGTCTTTTGTGGTATTTTTGTATTATACTTGCACATTGACATAAAGGTATAGGTCAAAGTAATTCTAAATGTGTTCTCAGAAATAGGAATGGCTTTAAGTCTGCTTTAAAAAACTTTAAGAAAAATACAGAACTCAATCCATGGAGAGTTTGATAGAATTTGAAGAACTTCAAAATCTGAAACTATATAAATGTAAAAATACACGATGAGTGAAGACATTTGATGATTCCCTATGGGCATAATTAAGTTTTTTATCTCACATGAGGTTACTGTTTGCCCATTACCAGTCTGAAATAATTTGTGCCGCTGAGAACAGGTCCCAACACTCCATCCAGACTCATGCCCAAGGGGTGCTGAGCTCCACATGCTGATTACAGCCATACAGTCATGCAAGGATGGCAGAGCCAAATGACCTACTCTGCTGGAAGCATTACCACTAGACATGCAAACTTTCTCCTTTACATGTATATGAACATGTTTAGATATTCAGCTCCTCCCTTCTCTCTATTCACAGCAAGTCATGCTGGCAGAGAGGAGGATCAGTCTTGAAAACTCCCAGTTCCAGGGAGAAAAACAATTAGCTAACTGTCAAAGTCCAGATTTCTTTAAAGGAGAGGAAAACCAACACAGCAAATTATTTCTTTTCAATTTTGAACTGAACAATTTTGATGTGGAAATCATTAAAGACCTAAAGATGACACCAAACAGTCCTTTCAAGGCACTGAAGTTTTGTATAAGGGTGAAGCTAAACACATCATATGTTTATGGGCTCAACAAGTTCCTATTGCTATACCTCATGACCACATCATAAATTACAGGCACAGTACACCATCAAGAAAGAGCAAGCACCAGCCCCATTGCACAGATGGAGGACTCAGGAACAAAAGAAAGATTTAATCACTCAATGTCATATTAAAAAAAAGCTAAGCAGAGCAGGGAAATGAACCTACACTTTTATTTCTGAGCTAGTGTTTTAAACCAATTCAGCATCCTTTCTTGACTAAACTTCCCTGTCTCTTCTCCCAGAAACATAAACTATTTCAGTATTTCATGGCACTCTTTGTCCTTTGTAACAGAAAATTTAGATATGTCTGATGCAGAGCACTTGCACCTCAGGGTTAAATGTAGCCCTAAATTCCCCAAAATCATACGGTAAGGGTTTTTTGGGTCAGTTTCGGTATTTTGGGTTTTTTGTTTGTTTGGGTTTTTTATTTATTTTGGTTTGTGTTCTTGTGGGGTGTGTGTTGTTTTATTTTCAATTGCTGGTCCTTGGTAAGTTGTAAATACACTCCTGCTTTCCTCCTAGAGAAATGTGACCATACAGTTTCTGGGAACATTCATTTCTGTCTCCTGCTTGACCCTGATTCAATGGCTCGTGTTTTCAGCATCTGCTTACACCACACAGTTAGTTAATTTTGGCAGAGGCAGATAGTAATGAGAGTTACAGACAGAACAGAGGGAAATGATTTGGCAGCACTAACTGAATAGTATGTGCAAAGTCATGCACTCAAGTAAATCCGGTTCTTATCATACCTCACATATTTAAGGAGAAGCTAGAGTGTTTAATTGGATTGTAATTAAATTCTTATTTAAAAAAAATGATGCACTATCAAATGGAAGTTCATGGCAAGATCTCAAGTAAATGCATATTCAAGGATCCAGTGCTTCAGTTGGGTTCAAGGGGTTCACTGGCAGAGGCTTGCTCATCGCCTTCCATGTGTGATATAATTGTGTTCAATGCACAGCATAAAACTCATACTTCTACAGCTCACCAGGATGAAACGCCTTTAATATATAATGGTTGCCTGGATGTACTCTCTATAATTATGTTTGCAGACAGCTGCCATTATAAATGAGGTTTTCACATGCTTATAGCTTTAACTCAAAATTTTAAGGATAAAACATTCCACCAGTGTTGCCAGCTTGCATCATTTCAATCACAAGACTCGGCCTTTTTGTCAATTTTTTTTTCTATGGAGTCTCCTGGAGTCATATGAAAACAAATCACTGTTTTCATTAAAAAATAGTTGTGAGGGAGGGAGAGTGGGGAAAGCAGGTCAGCAAACTTTTATCCATTGCAATGAAATGTGTGAAAAGATGAATAAATGTATCTCAATGGTCCAACACTAGAAAGCAAATAAAAAGAATCCCCAAATGTGTTATTTTTAATAAAATGGCACAATCTGGAAGGCCGTACTGAGACTACTTTGCAGTGGCGCATACTCCATTAGTAGTTTACATTTTCCCACACATTAGAAAAGGGAAATTGTTCTTGTTTCCTCACCACAGATGCCTTTGTACATTACGTATACACACACAGGGTGCTATGCCAGGAAAATCAAACTGAGATCACGAACGGACTATGTATTCAAATACTTAAAATATACAAGCAATGTGATCAGAAAACGGAAGACCTTTTGATCTTTCTTTGGGTAACACCAAAACCAAACAAATTTCAAATAATTTCGGCTACTCCATCGCAAGAATTTTAAATACTATGATTACCATTACAACGTTGCACCTAGTCAGCTGCAGAGCTGCCTCTTTCAAATGCAGACCTGGAGAAAACCTGGCCTGTCTGAACTATATCATCACTGATTTTTGATACAGAAAGGCCTTGAATCCCCAGCTGGATCAGGATATACATCAGTGTATTGCACTGACCGCAGTGACACGAGGAATAGAGAGGAAGTATTTGCAGGTACGTAGCGGGACAGATTCCCTGCCCCAAGTCATTGACAGTGATGGGTGAAGTCACTGGAGTGTATGCCACGTGGTGTGCCTGGAATATCTCTCTCTTGAAAACTGTCTTACTACAAAAGCTAACTAGCGTTTACTACAAAATCATTACACCCTCTGTGACCTACACATTTCTATAGTTATTATAACCTACTTTAAATGGCATGCCAAGACTGGAGGCAAAATACCTTACATGCAAAGTTCTAAGAATCGAATTAGTTTTTTCCAGCTACCTACAAAGATCCGGGCTTCAGACCAAAAGCACAGGCTATGCAGTAAAAGCAGAAAGCCTGCTGCTTGCCAGCCACACCCTGTCACACAGCAACACATTTGGAGGAAAAGTACTAAGTTTCTAGTTGGTTCCTTACAGTTGAGGTGTCTTTGGAACCCAATAAGGAATGAGACTGAGCCTTCCTGCACTGGAGGAGCTTGCAGATTTCTCTCCTGGTGGTACTGTGGGATGAGGCTGTGCTCTCCACAGGGGTGTTATCACAGCACCCCATCTTGGTTTTTGTCTTCATGAAAGTCACAGGAGAAGCTCACACTTTTACTGTGTGATCTTTTAATGTGTGAGCTGAATGATCAAGTTTCGAAGTGATTTGGGAGAAACTGATGGCCTGATCACACATTTGCTTTACTTCTGTATGCTGCCAGGTGAGAAACCCACCCAGGCACCCCATCCCCATTTACCCATGTTTCACAAACATGAGAATTGCTCGAAATGGGATGGTTGAATCCCCTGTCTCTTGTCTCTGCTGCTTACGTCTGAAGACAGGAATATGGTAAAGATGGAATCTGCTTATGCACAACACAGCAGAAGGAAAAGGGTTTGGCTCCAGATGCAACTTGGTATTTCTCATTCCTGAAACACTGCGTTTTCAGTGCTGGAGTACTGACCTTCTGGGACTTTTTGTCATTCTGGCATGACAAAATTCTCATTTTCTCTCCCTTTTGGACCCTTATGCACTACATACATTAGAATCAATCTTTTCCTCCTTAAGAAAGCACCAAAACTCTCTTGGCATTTTGCAGAAATGCCCCAAGGAGTTTACCTAGATAATTAAAGGAAAAGCAGAAATTTTTCACATCATAGTCTACGCTTTGAGTCTCAAAAAGAAACTTCCTTTACCTTCTATGCTTGAAAATATCATTTTCAAGCATCCCCTAGCCTGAAAAGATTAATCTTTCTGCCTGCCTTGTTGCTGTTTGCCTGAGCAAAGCAGGGATGAGATTCTAGCAGAATAGCCTGCAAGGCTATCTTTACTGTTTTTATATCCCCTTAAAAATACTTTTCTGACATATTCAAGCACAACTCCTGTATCCTTTTCCTTCATTACTGCCATAAAGTCTACTGCCATATATGACCACTGGGTTGGGTAGAGCCCTGGGGAAAGAGGTGCTGGGTAGCTGGGAAGGGCAGCTGCAGGCATTGCTGCTGCAAGGGCAGAGGTACCCTGGACAGGGGGAACTGTAACCCCAGCCCAGGCCGTGCCAAGACGCAGATCACACTTTGGGCCATAAATCTAAGCTAGGTATGATTTAAATATTTTTCAGAGTAGAGCTGCAGAGTGGGGGAATACTATCTTGTGGTGAAAGCAAGGGATCAAGTCTTAGCCCTCCTGGATTCTGCTCTGACATCTGCCACAGCTTGCATTTGTGATTTTAGCCAGGAACTTAAAGAAAACTTATCCCTGAGAAATAAGCAAATAACGATGTCTGTGTTTCTGTATTCACTGGTAAGGGTTTTGGTTGGGTATTTTTTTAATTTACATATCCATCTGCTTTTTTAAACTAATGCATTGTTTCCCACAGTGCTGGTCACACAAACACACTGGTTCAGAGCCAGGACGGGCTCCTCTGGCTTTGCCGAAGCAGGCTGGCAGCAGTGCTGCAGGCTGGTCAAAGCTCTCACGCGCAGCTCAGTCTGTCGTGCTCCAAACATCCTGACCTTGCCACAGTTTTGTACTGAGGTATCTAAAACCATCTCTTTGAGACAACAGGGGTGTAAATCCTGGGAGGTTTAATTTAGTTTGCAAAGCCTTCACTGCTGGTGAGTAAAGAACCCAGCTTGACTGTCTTGGGACTCAGTGTGTTCCTGAAGTTACTTATAAACTAACAAATGCTAGATGGAAAACACTTGTACAGGCTATACATCCCCAAACGAGCTTTTTCCAGTCAGTTTTAAGGTATGATCATTCAGCACTTGACTCTACTCAGCTATAAAATGGAGATAATAACCTCTTTGGGGAACATTACTTAAGCCAAGAAAGTAATGTTTGAAGTGTTTTGACATCTCTAGCTGGAAATTCCCATAGAAAGTAAAACCAGCCCCACAATGTTTACAGTTACAAGCTCAGTTTTGTACTGATTTAAACTGGTAATGGAAGAGCTCTGTCACTAGTTTATTTTTCAACACAACTCAGTCCATATTAAGACCAGAGCCCAGAAGTTACTTGACTCCCCTCAGCAAGCTCAGAGGAGTGGAAAAAAAGATGTTTTCTACGACTTTTACAAGACACAACATGCAGTTATGAGAGATGGAAACCGTGTAGGACAACCGGATTAGCAGCCCTACGAGGCATGTTGCAAGGTCTTTGACTGACTGGATACAATCACAACCTTGATTCTCTTTTCCCTTTAGGGCACAAGATACCTCTTATTACAAGAAGTTGAGAACCGACTGAACATGGCAAAAAATGATAGTCAGAGAGCTGTCTACTTATGCCTGAAAGATTCACTGCTCAATTACAGACCCATAATGTAAGAGATCGCCACAACATGCAGAATGTAAAATGAAGAAAAAGTTAACGAAGGGTGCAAAGTTAACAAGGCAAAAATTAAAATCAAGGCCAGTACTCATGAATGATAGATTAGCTCTCATGAACTCAGAAATACATTTTTACAGGAGGCAACACTAAGGGGAAGAGAAGGCCTTGGGACCAGACATCATAACCATATCCTTCCACTAGTCTTCTACAAGAAGCTACTTCAGAACTTAATTTCTTTGGCATCCATACATTTTTAATATTAAGAGCAGTTTTCTGTGGCCCAGTCCGAAGGTACCACACACAGAACACATTCCTCTCTATGAATGAAGCCACTAAACAAGCATCTTCTTGTAATGTCATGTTCTTAGTAGTCCTTTTATTTTTACTGTAGCGTTTCCCAGGGGTGGGATGCTGACAAATAAATGTAGTTTCAGCCAGTCTGTTGGATGTGCTGAGACAAATAGGCA
Organism: Hypotaenidia okinawae; assembly: GCA_027925045.1. Taxonomy (NCBI): domain Eukaryota; kingdom Metazoa; phylum Chordata; class Aves; order Gruiformes; family Rallidae; genus Hypotaenidia; species Hypotaenidia okinawae. The sequence goes on from BSDF01000004.1 coordinate 97,493,514, forward strand.
GATTTAAGACCTTAGTTGACCACAAAAGCACACACAGATGCGGATATACCCAAGCGCGCATGGAAAAAGCTCATGTTTGGGTCTGAGTGTGTAACTGCACACATTTTTTCATGTACATTTTTGTGGGAACATTTTAGGACTGAAGTCTGGAAAATTCCATCACTTTACATTGCCCACCATATTACTGTTATGATTTCAGCTCTAGCCTGAATTTATACTAGCTACACTCCTTGCCATAGAAGCTCTACGGGCTTTTTGGTGACATCAGCTATCTCTTTTTCATCAAGCATTTGTTAGCTGGTAAACCTGAAACTCCCTTTGTGGTTTCCAGTCTAGACTTCAATTTGCACCAGGTTTATCAGCTGGCTTTTTTGGTGTCATCTTTACAAAAAAAGTCTAAAGTATTCTGCATTTATTTCACACTTGTCTTCCAATATTTATTTTTTTTAAATTACTTACTTAAGTAAACAAAATTTATACTGATTACATATGGCTGGAAAAAAATTATCTGGTTTAGGTTTCATGGGAAAATCTGTTCTCCAAAGCCATTTTGAACTTTTCAGGCTCAAGAATACAGCTTTACTTTGCCACTACAATTGAATTAATGAGAACCTATTGTTCCTGACTGATAACCTGGCTCCACTGGCATGTATTGGTACAGTACCTTTGACAGAGAAGGCCTGTTATGATTTTAAAATGTGGTTGCAGAGACTTTTGTCATTGTCAGTCTCTGAATCTGTCCATTTTATTAACTACAGAAATCACATATGGGGAGAGAACACTGGGGAGGACTCTTCCCCTTGAGTAACAGGCAGAAAAAGCTCAAACCATGTCTCCCAAGACAAAGAAAAGATCACTTTCTCAGTATAGGAACTTCCTAAACTAAGCCACACATAATTTTCAGAAGCTCATTTTAAGTAAGGCTTGAATGAACAAAAAATAATTTTAATAATAATTAAAGAAAACCTTTACATTTTACTACATTTTTTAAAACAATGCTTTTTTCCCCTCTCTACTTTTCCTAAACATTGGAGATGCTGCAAGAGCTGCACAGACCATTTTTGGCTAGCTCTTGGAAAGGCAATTTGTACTGCACAGGACAGGGTGCTGCAGCACCGCTGAGCATTTGGAAGTTCCACATGTAGTAGCACTGCCGTGTACTTGAAGGAGTTTCATTAACAGAGAGCTTTGCAGCATGAAAGAACCAAATAAAGTGTTGTCAGACTGTCTCCAAATGCTCCGTAGATAACGCAGTGTCCAGTCATTCACTCTCACATACAACTTTGTTAACATGCAACTGTACAAATTTTTTTTTTATTTTAAAGTAAGTGACAAGAATGCATCTGGGGTATGGAAAAGCTTGGCACTGCTCTGTCTGCCTTTGTGGGGAATGATCTATGTACATGTACAAAAAAGGGTCTGATAAATGCCAGTGAATTCAGCATTACTACATGCAAGTTTAGAACAACACAGGAAATGATAGTGCAGTTACTATGATCTAATTAGAGCGGAATTCCCTTGAAAAAGAATATGACTTATTAATTTCTTTACACTCCAATCAGTATTTTTGAAATTCTAGTTGAGTTAACAGTACAATTAGATGGTGCCAGATTTTAAAACTTAAGATACCAGTGTGAGAAGAAGCCTAAAAAATACACAGCTGTAATTAGTTTCCATTACAAAGACAATAAAGAGTACATTTTCTAAGCTACAAACCCCCAAAAGGTATATTCAAATACTGCAAAATAGGAAACTACAGATTAATTTTCTATTTATTAAATCAGCCCACAGCAGAACACAAAGCTCTTAAACTGCATTTTATGTTTCCCTCTTCTGCAGAAAAACTATCTGCCATGGGGAAATTCTTACATGTTTAATTCGATTGTATGTGGAAAAACAGAATTTATTCTTAGAAAAATAAGTACCATATAAGGTTAGATCAGCACACAGCATGGAGAATGCCTGGCAAGTCTTATAAATTTGAATTTTTACATATATTCAAAAGGCTGGATTTCAAGGTTCTAAAACAAAGCACTGAATCTGCCATGGTAGTTTCCCACACTACTTCCCTGACCTCCACATTTGAGACTGGCAAAGTCCAACATAAATACTAGTAATCTGGTTAGGATCTAAAACTGCAGCCCTTGCATCGGGATTTTCCACATTTGCAGACACTGAACAGAAAGGAGTGGAAGATGACAAAATTCCACTTCTCAGAAGTCTGCATTCCCAGAAGAAACCATAACAGAAGATATCTTGCTAAACCAGGATTAGCAAACTTGAATCAAGTTCAGGAAGCTGAAGGATTTTTCTCCATCCAGAGCAATTCAAACATGTACATCCTCAGAGAGCCTTCTTTTTAAGAAGGTGACTGTGATGTTGGTACACCCTGATTTTGCAGGGAAGCCTACGACAGTTACTCATATATACCACTCCCAAAAGCAACCTGAGTGTCAACCTCCTCCACTTTAGGGAATCTGAACCTTGAGCTCATTACCAGTGTGCCCATCAAAACTTTCTGAAAAATGAGTTTGAGATGAAAATAGAAGGGAATTTGCTGCCTCTCAGTGCCCAATTATTGTGCAATTAGCAGTGAAAACCAGCAGCAGCAGAAGCATCTGTATAATACTGAGCTGCTGGTTGCCCAAGGAGTTCCTGAAAGGCCTGAGCATTAAATCTGTTTTTCTACAGTCCCAAATTAGAGGGATTAAAGTGGTCTGGATTTGCCTGAATGTTACTATCTGTATCTCAGTTTTTAACAGCAACCGAGCAGGCAATGGAAGCACTTTGTGGGTGGAAAAGCTCCTAGTCAGAAATGCCCCCTTACCTTTAGCCACTGTTCTGCCTGCTCTTTGCTCTGTACTGCCAGAACCAGGGCATCCGCTCCTTGGTGTGAGATTTTCAGCTCATGCTTCTTCTTTTTGCTGTCTTTGGGAATGTAGGTGATACTGCAGTCATTCAGCAGCAGCTCCATTTGAGGCTGCTGGTCCTTGGAACTTTTGTAACACTAAACAAAAGTAAGAAAAGTTCAAAAGTTAGATATCACCTTTCTGAACCTTGGGGAAAACGCTGGTTTTTAATTTTTAATAGTTTTCATGCACCCCTTTGCCACATACCACAGAGTTCAGCAAACACCAGCTTTGTATTTCTCCTCATCTTCTCTGTAAAGCAAAATTATTTCCAGACTGACATTAACAGACATCATTTATTGTAGGACAGGTGCAACATATGGAGAGCATTAAGCTTCTCTGTATTATCCTTATGACTCAGCCTTGACCTTGATCAGGTAGGAAGAAGGTGATTTAGCATATCTGTTCACACGTAGCAGCAAAATAAACTTGTACAGCTAACAATTTTCAAGCCCAGATGCTCATGCTGCCCCACAGCAACAGCCCAGCAGATCAAGGCCCACACGCTGCAGCTACGAAGGCACTGGCACATGCCCTGCTCTGCTGCCCTTTTTCTTGAGATAAGTAAAAAGAAATCATCATATTGGGGAAAAGGGGCAAAGTCACAGGGCAATAACTCTTTTTAGCGAATTCAGTTTAATCAGTCACTGCACAAAAATCACATAACATCTCCATGTTTGTTCACTCTTTAAGCTCTTGAATAAAACTATATGACTTAACTGATGTTTCTTCCCTCAGTCGTGAGTGTGCTGGGTCATGGATCACCTGCTCTATGTTTAAATTGGTGATCTAAGGATTAAGGGTTTCACATTACATCAATTGTCCTATAGACCTTGTCCCTATTCCCATCTTCTAACACATTGCTATAGTTGAAGTTCATCAAGCTGTCACACAGTGCCACAGTACACAACAATGTTTTATTGTCTATATGAATGCTCACTTATACTTACGTAAATTGTGCTTTTACTCATACAAGTAAGTACAAAGGCTAAAAAGGTGTTTGACAATAAAAAAACCTAGTTACTATATGAATACATAGAATACTTAAGTATAATTAGCTACTTGAGAGTAGCCCTGCTGAGAAGGACCTGGGTGTCATGGTGGATGAGAAGCTTAACATAAGCCAGCAGTGGCTCTGGCAGCTCAGAAGGCCAATGGGATCCTGGGCTCCATCAGCAGAGGGGTGGCAGCAGGGACAGGGAGGGGATTGTCCCTCTCTGCTCTGCCCTCCTGAGGCCCCAGCTGGAGTCCTGTGTCCAGAGCTGGGGCCCCAATACAAGAAAGATGTGGAACTGTTGGAGAGGGGTCAGAGGAGCCACGGAGATGATCAGAGGGCTGGAGCAGCTCCCCTATGGAGAGAGGCTGAGGGAGCTGGGCTGGGTCAGCCTGGAGAAGAGAAGGCTGTGGGGGGACCTCATTGCAGCCTTCCAGTCCCTGAAGGGAGCAGAGAAACAGGAGGGGAATCAGCTTTTTTAAGGGGTAGACAATGGCAGGACAAGGGGGAATGGATTAAAACTAAAGGAAGGAAGGTTCAGATTAGATCTTAGGGGGAAGTTTTTTCCAGAGAGAGTGGTGAGGGGCTGGAACAGGCTGCCCAGAGAGGGGGTGGATGCCCCATCCCTGGAGGTGTTCAAGGCCAGGTTGGATGGGACCCTGGGCACCCTTGTGTAGATCCAGGCCTGAGGTTAGTGGCCCTGCCTGTGGCAGGGGGTTGGAGCTCTATGATCCTTGGGATCCCTTCCAACCCAGACCATTCTATGATTCTATGATAATTGTGAGCAGAGAAAAGCACAAGAACCACATGTCTAGGGCAGTATTCATGTCATGATGCAACTGTCAGGAAGACAGTAGCTGTTAAAAAATGTGTTCTAAACATTACTAATTTAGGCTGAGCAAATACAGCCACTCTAAACCAGCCTCTGCAAATCACTCACAGCCCTCCTTCCCTCTCCCAAGCCTGTTATCTCAGTGTTTCTCTAGCTTGGTTACAAACGTTATGTTTGTAGCATCCAAAAAATATTAAGCTTTCAAGCTATGGAATCATGCAATATCAGTAACTTCAAGAAGCAACAAACAGCATAGAATTCCCTTTATATTGATTTAAATATTTTATTTAAAATTATAAATTACTAAAACTGAAGCATTTATAAATGAAAGGACTTCAAGTGAAAAACAATTTTCTACTAAAAATATTTCTAATATCTAATTCTAATTAAAATATTTTGGTTTTATGATGACAACTGCATTTATAACACAATCAGTTACTAATCCCTAAGGACATATATTTGTTTTACTTTCATATCACCTAAGTTATCATCTAAGTCCTCCTTCATGCATATCATCTAAGTCCTCCTTCAAACAATAGACCAACCTAGTGGAACTCTGACCTGACTCTTACTGTGATTTTCTTTTCTTAATCCGCATTACAGAATTACTGAAAGACAATCCCTATAAGGTAAACAAAAAAAAAGCTTTTCAGACCACACATGTGGCTAAGGGAAATGACTATACAAAAAAAGAAGGTTCTATACAGAATAACAAACATAATTGTAGAAGAAAAATTGTGTGACTTGAAAGAAAATCTGAGGATTTTTTTCCCCTCTTTCCTTCGTTCTTTTCTTCAAGCTGTTATCAGATGGTCCAAACATTTTATATGTTCTTGGTATATAGTGATAAAAGTGTGGACTTACCATAATGGTATTATAACAATACAACACAAAGTGAATCGGCATCAATATAATTTTTTACACTAAAATAGAGGAGGATAGAAAAATATTAAAGCCTCAGTAACCACTGAAAACTGGCAAATGAATTCCAACTATATTGTCAGAAACCTTTTACCCAGATCTCTCTATTTCATGTCCTGTTGTTTCCCATTCCACCACAAGCATAAACATACTTACTTGCTAAGCGAACGCATCTAAGGTATGTTGTAAGATACTCTAAGAATAATGAGGTTCTACAGAAAATGTCCTAACACCTGTTAATCAGCTTTTGACAAGTGGGATATTGCAGTAATTATTGGTCACATAATTAGTTACAACTGTTGGAAGCACCAGACAGGAAGCCATGGAGTGCCTAAGACCCCAACTCATTTATTACTGTAAGCCTTAGTTTCTTATAATGACACAGAAATGAGTGTTTGCCTCAACTAGGCTCTTTTTCCAGAAAACAAAGATGTCTATGAGCAGATAATTTACTAACTTACAGAATCTTTTACTGGTGCCTCCAGTCAGAAAGAAACATAACAGATATGCTTCAGGAGCCAATACATCCACTTGTTTCTTTCCTTTCTATAATGCAGCTGTGTATCATGTGAATACTGCATCTGTAATTACTGCAGAACAGATGGCAAAGGTTTAGTTTCAAGTGTATACATTACCACGGCATATGCTGCCAAGTGAATTCACAGTCTAACAAGGGACTTTTCTCTCCAGTGGTCAGATCCAACAGTTCATACACAAAGCTCCCTATGAGATTTTTTTGGTCCACAGGGAACGAGAGATTGGATTTACAGTTTCAGCAATCTTTTTTTCCAAATGAAATATGTTAGAAGCAAATAGGCCAGACTTTTTCCCAGTATTGGGGAACTGCCTAAGTTTAAGTGCAATAAAAATCAAAGTTCTAAGTGGCTAAAGGATACCCTTATAATTTCAGTGCTTTTCAGCTTCTTGGGTACATCATGACCAAACTGTGCCAGCTGTTTGCAGAACATATTCCAAAACACAGATTTCTTTAAAAATAAATATATCATCTAAAAGGTATAAAGAAAACATAGCTAGATAAAAATAAAAATTACCAGTAGTTTGTTTTCTTTGATAACACACAGTAGTTTGGTCCACTGCCCAAATCGTTTCTTTCTAAGGAGGAAGGCACAGATTTTGGCATCCTTCACCAGGTCCATCGAGGCCTCCTCGGAAGGCCACTGATGTCTCATTTTCTTCCCCTTTCCATCCTCCTCCTCTTCATCGTAGGATTCATAAGAACTGCTCATAGCATCTGAGTCATAGTCTTTAAGAAAAGCGAAACAGTGTGAAGTTAAAACATTTAGCAATGAAGCATACTGAAATAACTGACAATCTCAACAGGATTCACTTTACGGCTTTTGAAAGTCAGCCATGAACAAATTACTGTTTCAGTGCTTAGTAATATCAATACATTAAGTTAATTGAATAAGAGATGCGGCTCCATTATGAAATTTTATGTAAGACCCACACTGATACCTTGGGAATTTTAACGGAGCCTGTAATAAATAGTTAGAATTTATGTAGTTTTTTATTATCCTCGAAGAATTACTTAGCAGATACTTCCACCTTTTGTGATCCTTTTAAAGAGAAGCATCCTCATCTCGCCCAACTGCATAATGCAAAATGCAGACACAGAAATGTCAGTATTAGTACCGTATATTAAGAAACAAACACTGAATCTGACAAAGGTGACCAGAATAAATTATGGGGCACTCTCTACCTTTTGTAAGAGTTCATACAATTCTCAATACAGCACCTGCACCAATACAATTGACACTGAATTGTTGTTCCTTGAACTATGGATTTTGATGTAGGCAAAGGTATTCTGCAAAAAAGTCTTGTTACCTTAGCTTAAACAGTTTAATCCTGTTTTAAGTTTGGGAATGCAATGGCAAGTTTGCTTTTTAATTAAACAAGCTTTTGTTCAGGTCTTCCATTTTCAACAACGCAATCAGATGCAGTCAACAATTGTTTCAACAATGCAGTCCCCTCAACTACAAAACTCATCTGCCATTATGAGAGAACCCACTCTTCCACCATCCATATGGGTTTATGTGAGCATAAGAGTAAAGCTCCTCAGATAATAAAACCTGAAGGCATGCCAGCTATCCACTGGCATATACTCCTATTGAGAAGACCTGAATATATCTGATAGTTGAAATTTCATCCAAACATTTCATACATTTTGATATATTTTTAGGCCAGAAGGTGGAAGAAAAATCTCTCATTTGCCTTAGCTAGGTATTTAGGACACACTTGGGTTGTGGGAAGGAGATCTGGGACAACTAGGAAAAGGACCAAAGAGGGGATTGCTGGAAAGCTCATTCTAAACCAGTTCCTCCCTATGTGCAGACTCAGAATGGCATATACCCAGAACTCACATCTCTGTATCAAGACTGGATATACAGATTGTGTACCATAAGGGCAAGTGATAAATGACTCAGATGATAAATTAAATTAATTGTAGGAAGTGCTAACTGATATTTCAAAGTAGAGATTGAAATTCTGCCCATTAAATATCCTACAGGTACTTTCTATGTGGCTCACAAGCAGTCCACGTGCAGACTACAGTTTGCAATAAGTTGTATGATCAGCAGAGGGACTATAGGAGGATGCAAGCCAACAGGAGCTTCGGAGGCTGATATATCTGGACTCCCATCCTTACACAGACTAATGGAATCTCTGGGGACCTGTTACCATATCCTGCCCATTAACTGTTCCTCATGTTTCTCTTCCCCCTGGGTTGTGGGATTCTTGTCCAGAAGAATTTGCTGTGTGACTCACACTAGGAAGGATGACCACCCGGAGTACTCATATCATCCAAGCTGAAACCTCTGTTGTTCTTTGCCACATCCTGCTTCTATTCTTTCCTTCTCCAACATGTTGCATCATGACCAAAATGAGGTTTCCAAGCTCAAGACAAAAACTAGCTTCACTTCATGCTGTAAGGTGACTACATTAACATAAGTAGCATAGGCAGTCTACTACCTATACATAACAAATTTAGCAGTTATGCAGAGAAATTCAGCATGTGTGTACAATTTCAAAGGAGTCTGAAGCAGTATTGACTCCAACTAATATGCACTGTGAACTCAATTTGGGAAGCAGCATTTTTCCTATTTAAAAATTATGGAAACTGAGTAAAGGTAAGTTGTGGAAAGGCTACTAGTGACTAAATCCTGTTGTCTCCTATTGTCTAATCACAACAGGTAATGAAACAGGCTTGAAAGTAAACTGTCAACATGTAAGACCTGAAAACTTCTTGTGTGTATGTTCAAGTCACACACTCTTTGGGTCCTGGCGTGGAGAAGGGGCAAGAGAAAGGACAGACACACAAAACACTTAGAAAAAGTGTAAAGAGCCTCTCCAAAATAAAGCTAATTTATTAAGTCTACTAAAGTCTCAGAGACTGAGATTCACCCATAAAACATGTTCCAATGCTGCTGATCTATCTTTCCTTGCATATTCTGCATTTTCTGATTATTCTAGCTTCTTTTGATACTGGCTTTTCACACTTATCTTCATCAACATTTTCCACTGTTAGGGAATGAAAATCACAGTGGACTTTCTCATTATTTGTAACAGCATACCCCAAAGATTAGCCTGTAATGGTTTAGGCATATTGTACAGAATAGTAGCTTTTAATAAAGAGAGAGTTATCAGACAAGACACAGACAGGTTTGTTTTCATCTAAATGCAAGTCTTGATTTAAAAACAGATTACAGGGACTGGGAGAGGTTGTGGATATTACATTTTCATGATCTATATTCTCCAATTTTCTGCTGCTTCTGTTCACCCTTATAGTTAGGACACATGGTATGTAAGCCTCCTATGTATTAATGGCAATATAGAAACATTCCATAGGAATATTTACTTAAGATAATGATACCTATCCCAACAAATGTTCAACACTTTATTCTTGCATTTCTTATACTTCAAGCACTTCTTCATTATGGTCTTCTCCACCTCAAACAGTCTGAACAGCTAATGTTACATCTTTGGTTAATACCCTGCTTTGGTGGCTAATTTTAATTACCACAGACACTAGCGTTAGTGGAAGTTTTGGTTGAGTGTATGTTATTACTAATGCCATGTTGAATTTAAAAGCTACTTTATTACTGATAAAGAGTGTAATACTTTTAACACAAACTAAAAGAGGTGATAAGGAGTTCAGGACATAAGAAAATATAACAAAACCACAGCAAGTGAGATGATGTGTTACAGTAACAAAAATTTACATGTTTTGAGATATATGATTAAATGGTGGAATTATTAATGAACCCTAAATATTTTATGGATTTGGATGGTTAAGTAACATGAGAAATCAGTTTCATATTTTGTCTGTTTTTCCCTAGACCATCTTTTAGTGGTGCTATTAGTACTTGTTCTATTAATATTTTTCTGCCTGACTATGGCTCTTGTTTAATGAGAAAACACAAATCAGCATTTCACTGGATTTCAGGGTGTAGCAGGACCACCCTGAAGCATTTTAAGGGAGGATAAGGAGTGATTTTACTGATCTGCTTAATTTGCTTTATGGTATATGAAATTCTTTCTTACCTTGAATTTCTTAGGTAAATTAAGAAAACCTCAGTTTTTGCAGTGTACAAAGCAACAATTAATATTCTAAGGTGGTGTCTATGCATTTTAAGAACGAAGATATTTTATGTATTTGTTCTGGTTCAAATAATGAAAATGGTTATAAAATGGGGGAAGATATGCCTTTAATCTTTGGTCCAGAGAAAATAGTGATTAATGGTAACTCAGCCATACACAACTAAGAAATTACCTCAGCCAAGAAAAAAGCAGCAGAAAGGAAAATCTCTGCAGCTTTTTGGTTCATAATGGCCTGTTGACTGACCTTGCATAATGCTTGTGGCAGTCATTTCATCAGCTCATCAGTGTGCTCTCAGTGGAGCTCCACTTAAGCACACGGGTCTTTGGAGAAGTATTTGGATGTGAGAAAGAGCATTTGTGTGCTGCAGATGGACATTCTGGTGGTGGTTTTTCTTTTTACTTGTCTACTTTAGCAGGTAATTCAGAGCAGTAGAGGTATTGCAGATCAGCATCAGTTTGTGAAACCTCTACATTTACAGTGTCCCCAGTTTAGAAGGGTTTGCTCTGAACAATACTTAACTCCAGACTCCGGGTCCAACGCCCTCAAGACACCCCCTTTGTTCATGGTTCAAAGCTGTCCAAACGCCTGCTTTGGACACTCAGTCTCCAATACAAGTTGAAACATGTGTGCACCTAACTTGAGCTCCAAGTATAGTTTTCTCAAGAAGCCTGGTTTGTGCACACCGAAACACTTCTGCAAACTAAACCTATGCCTGGCCAGTGAGGATAACCAGAACCCATCCCAAATGGTCAAAGCCACACTTACACAGCACATCATCACAGCATTAGTAAAGATGTAGGTGTTGAATACTAAAAAAGCTGAAGGACACTGGAATTACCAATTACTCAGAAACTGGACTGGATGCATATTACTCACTGGAAGTGATATACTCAGGAGCCTTTCCAGGACTAAGTGGCACTGCCTCTTCATAATAGCCTTCAGGAAGGGAAGATGTTGGTAATGGTGGAGGCCCATTATCTGGTGGCTAAAAAGAAAAAAAAAAGAAAGAAGAAAAAAAGAACATCTATAACTCATTATAAGGAAGCAGAACATGCTTGTGTGTACTCAAAGTCCTTTAGAGATACAGACACAGTACAATCTTACTTGCCATTGTTAAGGATGTCAAAATCAAGATAAGTAGATTAGAAGAAGTCCTTTCTACAGCTGTATAAAGCAGTAAATATGTTGAAAATATATTTCTCTATTTAAGAACTAGAAACTTTAAAAATCTATGTAGAAAAGTGATTTCTGTGCACAGACCATTTTACAGTGTGATTTATTTATTATTAATTTACATCTAAAATCATTCCAATTACAGCAGCAAATAACAGTTTGACCGTTTGCAGTTTAGAGTGTTCAGAAAAGCTGAGTAGCAGTTCAGAAAAGTTAAATAGCCTGGGCTGGCAAAAATAAGAGACAGATAATTTAGATCATATTTTCATTATGTATTTTGCTTTTTAATGGCAAATAAATTTGTAACATAGATATCAGTTTTCAAAATGCTTTTTCTACATAGTGAAAACTGAGCTACAACCAAGGAAAAGTTTGGGACATCAAGAAATTATTATATGATAAAATAAATGTTTCAAATACCAAGTTCATTTCTGAAATGCTTCCTTTCTAAATATAAACCTGTTTTAAATTTAAAACTGAAAGACTGCTGGTATGTTGATATAGTAACAAAGTAAATTTAGTAGTCTGTGACTTCTTCCATATGACTTTACTGTTCTATGTCCTTAACAAGTACCAAAACAACTGTATTTTATAGAACTCATTCATATTTGTTGCAGGTTTTTAGTTCTATGTTTTCATATTGGAGAAAACACTGAAGTCTTTTTCCAACACCAGTGGTTTATTGTATGATTACAAAAACATAACTTGTAAGCAGAGTCTCATTTCTGCAGTAACAGAGAGGTGCAACAGTACTTGCCCAGGAATGATCTGCAAACCAAAGGAGATACTTAAGTAAGAAACTAGTCAGGGTGGGCAGTGGTCATGGTCAGATATGGACACTTCTGGAGGGTCGTTAAATGGGCTGAAGAGTCTAACAGAGGCATAGAGCCTTCTTCCACATAATATTGATGAAGCCACAGTGAATAGATTCCTCTTTTGCTATGGACCTGAAGTTACCTAGGAGTAAGCTGAGTTTTAACAGCACGTGGCATTAGCAGCAATTAAATTTCTTCTGTGGGCACTTTCAGGGCTGGATTCATCTTTGCAGATTTCAGAGTTGGACATCTATCAGTTCTTAACATCAGCAAGATGAGTCCCACCCTTAGTGTGTTCTGTTAAATTCCTATTGAGTAGATGATTCCAGCTTGCAGGTAAGTGCTTGTGTATTCTCAATGTGCAAGAAGCAGGTGAATAAATTTGCCCTTCAGTTCATCCAACATTGACTTTCCTTTGTGCACTGAGTAAAATCAGAAGCTTCCTTACAAACAGTGAACCAATTCATGACTGAACACAGAAATTCTTAGTGAGATTGAGATTTACACTAATATGACTTCTATATCAAATAATATAGCAAATTTCATATGTCACACTCAATTACAGATAAAAAATGGCAATTACTGTTATCTACAATGTGAACCAAATGAGTTTTCTAACAGACCAGTTTAACTAGAGATATATTCTGTCGAAAAATAAAAATAATGAAAAAATACAACTTTAAGCAGAGTTTCCCTGTGGCTGGGCTGAAAAAAACCCCAAATTTCAAATCTGTACATCATCACAACACAAATGAGTCCTACCAGGCTAGTTGCTGATGCACAACAAGCACAAGGGACACAAAAACATATTGCATGTTCACAAATATTGGAAAAGCAAGACCACATTATGAATTTTGCCCTACACACCTGAACATATCATCTCTGTGTGGCCCCTGAAGTGCTAGATGCAATAGGGGAAACTGCCTCCAAGGAGTTTGCATGTTCTCCTGTTGTGCAGTTGGGCAGAACCTTGCTCACGTGAGTTTGTTCCTGGGGCAGTATAGATTCATACCACCCCTTTCATCAGACAGATATATTAATATCTTGGTCTAGCCTTAAACTATTTTCCCCATCAGGTGTATATACAATATATGAAATTCCTTTCATTATTAAATGTAATTCACCCAGGAAATACCCATACTGAGAGTCATTCTAATTTTAACTTGACACAGCACCAAGCTTTCAAAGCTATCTTTTATCCAGAGACAAATAAGAGGTTCCAGTATAGATTGGGGGTGGGGGGTAGGGCGGGGGAAATCCTTATTTTTAGACAAAATGTTATTCAGAAAGAAAGAAAAAAGGAAATGAAACACAAATGGTGCTTGTCTGAATTCGACCCTTCCGGAGCACCAGTTACTTCATACAGCTGGGGCGGGCTGGGCCAAGCAGCCAATGTCAACACAGATGGAATCCATTGCTGAATTCACCAGGCCCTCCTTTCTGAAATGCATCTGCACTGCTTGCCATAACAAAGTTGAAAACAATTACTAAAGAGGTCTTTTTTATTAAAAATAAAATAAAATAAATTTGGTGAAACAGAAACACCCAACATAAAATACTTTCTGATTAAAGCAAGGCTGCTTTAGTATTGAAGGAAAATCCAACTGATTAAATGCAAAATAAAAATACGTCGCTCAAATCTGTACCATAAACAGCTACATCTTTTGGGAGCTATGGAGTATTCAAGTGTTTGAGCATCAAGACATGTAACAAGTATATCTGAGCAGTCTGATGTTACTTACTAATATTTACACTGTTTTACTGGTGTTAGCTGTATGGTTTAATTCTTTCAGCTTGGCAATTTTTTAGTGGAAGAACATTGATCTTCGGAATTATGCACTAAAAGAATTCTTGATTCAGTAATTTCTCATTAGCTTACCAGGAAAATAAAAAGGTCATAAACCCCACAAAAATATTTATATATTCTATGAAAGGAGTAATGTAAAAAATACTAGAACACGTGTAGTTTGAGTGGTATGAGGAGGAAAGACCTGGCAACCTACAAAGAAGGCATTAGCCCAAATCTCTAATTATTTTTTTTTTTAAGACAACATGCCACAGGGAAGAAAACCTTTCAAGACAAATAACCTTTCTCAATCACAGGAATAAGAACTGAGTTAGAAAAAAAATCAGCATTCTTTTTACCTCACCGGAGGAAAAGGAGCAAAAATGAGTGAGATACTGTTTCCCAGAATAATACTAGTAATATTGAAACAGTGCTGATAAAGGTGTTTGTCAGGTGCTGGGGTTGGGACCAAATGAGAGATGCTTTATTTGAAACCAAGAAGCAAACAGGGTGATAATTATGCTACAGAATTGAGACCTCTGATGACATTAAAGACTGGATTTTGCACAGGATGCTGAACTCCAGTTTACACAAGGGATTATTGAGAGAAAGAAGAAAAAAAAAGTCTCCAGGTAATAAGCAGTATTTACCTGGACAGTAAATTTCATTATTCTACTAGACTCTATGACATAAACAGTCTTAGTAGAAATACTAATTTTACAGCACACTATCTTCTTCCTCTCCACCTGCTCTGCTGTGTTCCACAGACCACAAATCAACTCATTCTTTCTTTATCCTAGGAGATAAAATACTTTATCTCCCTTTTCTGTCCAAGGGTACTTACCAAGTAAGGTAGGAAGTGTTTTTTTCTATGGCTAGTCTGGTGGATATCTACTGACAATAATGGAAGTATGTAGTGTGGAAAGCAGCATGAAATATGGAGGAAAATAAATGTCATGATGCAGGGACTTGAGGATATAAAATGACTTTACACCCCAGTGAAGAGTTATGTTATACAGGAAGGAGAAAGAATCACCTCCTTTTATGCAATTATTTAGGACGCAGAGGCTTCCAGTGGAAAGCAGTGCCTTTCTCAGAGGCACAGGCTGTCAGTACGCCCGTGATGCAGGCAAGGACTGCCAGCAGCTCAAGGGCCATGCTTGCACGTGTGTTATTAGATCAACCACCAATTCAGATCCAGTTGGGCTGTGGAGCCAGCTGCTACATAACCCCTCAACACTTAAAAGTAGCAACATGAGACTGGAACAGTGGTCACACACTGGTGATGCATAATGAAGCTATTCAGAAGCCAGCAGGCAAATGTGGGCTGTCAAGAAGAAACTTTGACACACACACATGCCATTTGCTTTGGAGCAAGCTTAGACCTGACCTCTGTGCAACCTCATGGCATCAGCCTGGAAGAGGAAACACACTTATGATCCTTTTCCCTACATGTCCAGAACGCAAAGTAAAACTACAAACTGCACACCAACACAGCTGGCAAAACTGCTGACAGTACATTTTAAGCAGGCTCCTTCATACTACTGTAAAGGCTGGAAATTTGGCACTAGTACCTGCCACATCTTGGTAGGAAAGCCTTTATCCAAACTGAAAATCACTAAGGCACTAAAAAGAAATTATGTATTGTCAACTGTCAACGACCTGGATGGACCTTGGATTCAGGACAAACGCAATGACTATATAAGATGTTAAGACTATATTGAGCTGTACAGGAGTAAAATACTAGCCTGAGGGTAGCCAAGCAGAAGCTGAAAAGAATTCTTCACTTGATCTCAGCTCCGTTTTCCAAGGTTTTTAATTAAGTTATTAATTTCTCAGCTTGGTACCTGGACCCTACAGAACTGGAAGCCAAATAATGTGAAAGAAGTCTTATGAGCACATTGAACAAAAGACAGTAAACCAGACAGACAGACACCAAACTTTGTGGAGCAGGGTAATCCTGTCAGTCCCACCACAAGGTGCATGACAGGCTATTGGTATAGTCTCATCCAAGCAGCACTGAAGGTACCCAAGCACTTACTGCACATGCCTCTGGGACACCAGTGATACAAAGAGAAAACCAAAAGGGATTGCCCAAGAAATCAGCAGCCAGCAGCAGACATGAGGTCCATCAACCTCCAGCGATCCTATGAAGAGCTGAACTGGTGACCCACCAGCTCCTACTGCAGTGCTGGATACATGAGGGCAAGGAGAAAACGCTAGCAGCAGCGACTACCAGGGTGGAGAATGAATGTTAGCACAAGCTAAGCTTTTTTTTTCCAGGGTTTTAAGAGACCAAGAACAAAAGAAGGCACATGCTTCACGCGCTGTCTTTCCAGGGAGTGGAGGTACATCTGACACAGCCTAAGTGTGTCTGCTGACTCAGGGGTGAATGCCTAATTAAAGGTATCTCTGGAAAAGTGCTTAGTATGTAGCATACAGTGACTATGAAGAGCTTGCAGTCCCAGAAAGGACAGACTGATGATGGGAAAGGGATCTGAACAGACTTGCTCGCATTTAAAGAATGAATCAGGGCATACTATGGCTCCACAGTTTGATCTGAAGACTGTCTGGAGAGCCTTTACACAGGAACCTCACCAGGAACTGAGTCACGGTTTCACAAAATACAGCACTGCTTAGATGACCTGATAACCTCTTTTCCTAAGCAACAGGAAGGTAAAGATGGCAAAGGGGAGGTTCAAATGGAAACAGTAAGAAACCAACAGTGTATCACATGAGCAGAGAACCCAGTTGGTTCTCACATCTCTCTGGTGGCCATGTCAGCCTGCAGCAGAACCCAGGTACAAGCTTATGTCTCAGTTCTTGCCATTGTATTTAATTAACATTTGCAATATTAAATAAAACTGAAAAAACTGGAACACAGAATGCACCACTGAAAACGCAGATAGCTGGAAGGAGTTACACCCAAACTCAATGGAAGACCAGAATGGAAATGAATTCCAGACTCCACAAAAGTAACAGAAGATCTAAGGAAGTAATTCAAAAGTGGGAAGGGATGAGCCAGAAACAAACCTGAGGTATTTCTGTATCATTCAGATTTTATAATAAAAGACTATTTATTACACATCCAGTTGGAAGCATCACTCAGACAAAACATTAGAGTTGACTCATATCAAGCAAAGGTTCTGGGTGTAGCAAGAAGATAAATGAGCTTTAATTAATGATGGGGAACACTTTTAGCCATGTGACATGAGAAAGATGAATCTGTATTTTAAGCAGCGTGAGGCCGTCAGTCATAAGGTGGTTAGTGTAGCTGTGTTCAAAGAAGTGTCTCTATTCCCTAGCAAAGACAAAATCACTGTTCTATTCCAGGAATTAATAAGCTCATCCAGGTACATAATGTGATGTGACAGTGCCAACAAGACAAGGCAATACAGAGAGGGAAGTGTGGGCAACACCATTTCCACCAGAACAATATTCTCTAGGGGGCTGAGCACTGCAACTAACGAAAACAAGAACACTTTGGTACTTACTGGCCTAATTCCTTTCCCATGTGTTGGTTCACAGCACACTAATGAGCATGTTTAGGAAAACAAGTAGGCTGGTCCCTAACTAAAAGCACAGGAAGGGTGGTTTTCAGACAGGTATGGAGCATAGAAACAAGAAACCAAAAACCTGAGGCCACGAGTGTGAACAGGTCATGCTGGCACATTAGACACGAAAAAAACTTTGAAATACGGTGGACTGTTATAAAAGTATGTTGTAAATGAACTGAGGGAGAAATTAAGCAAAACTTTTCTGTGATACCACTTGCAAATGTAAAATAAATCATCAACAATTAGGCCCCAGCCCCACGCAGAGCAAATGGGAATGGCAACTACAGTTGCCATTGCAAGATGCAATCAACAAAGAGCCTGCAAACACTTCTCTGTCCTTAACTCTTACACAATCATGTATGATAAACAAAAGTAAGACTCTTCTGTTTTGGTCACTTGTCACCAAACTAGTATGAACCTAGAGCAAGTATGTAGGAGAAATACTGATACGGGAACTAGTTCAGCAGAATTAGTACAGCTCAAAATGCAACTGACAGAGAGCTTTATTATCCACAATGGACTGCAATGCAACCTGCGAAGAATGTGATTGTGATTTCAAAGGATATCTGAGGCACAGGTAAGGAAAAAAAAATGCTGCTTAAACACAAGGACAAGGGCTGGCAATGACCACTGGGATGGTAGAGCAGCCTTTCAAATTGAAATAGTGGGTTAAAGAAACCTAAGTGCTAGTAAATAGATTTGGGTATGTTTCTGAAAAGGTTAATATTTTATTATTGCCTGCCCTGAGTGACTGCACTGAATAACCAAAAAAGCCTTTTCAGTTGTTCCTTCATTACAGAAAAACTTGTTGAGATTTGCTCAAACTAAAGCTATTAGACAGCTCTGACTGAAACAACTGTATTTTTGTTGAATTTACTTTTGTGTCTTTAAAAAATTTTCTCCAAGGAAAAAAACTCCCAGGCTAGTATTATTTTTTAAGAAGAAGAGAGAATAGCAACTGATTTTCAGTGTTCAAAGAAAAAGAAAGATAAAATAAAGATTCCAAAGTACCCACCTGGCACATGAGCCCACAGCTTTTGTTATGGCACTAGCCTGACTGCCCATTTTAAAAGAATCCTTAAGGCTGGAAATTTTTACTTATTGCTCAAAGAATGATTAATGAAATTGGTGATGAATCACCTTAAAAACCCTTTTGATTCCAGGATGATTTTTTTCTTCTCCAAGGACACTGTCTCCTTTCAGCGTTTTCTAATAAATATCCAAGAGTACACCTGACAGGCAGCCAGATAAAGGGAGGCTGTCAAATTGCTCCTCCACAATAGGAAACCCATTTATATGAAACACTCCTACAGAGCGACTGTGTACATTGCAAGAAAGGGTTGGAGGAAGATGACCTATCCTTTTGATTTATATCTACAGGGGTTCTGGCATCTTGCTGGACACTTGTTGTGGTTAAATAATTATTGAATCATCAATATTCCAAGAAAAATAAAACATATACTCAATTTTACTGTGAAAATCATGCAAAAGAGCAAAGTGTGCTGTTTGCATTTGATTTTGTTGGACTGCACAGCACACTGAAATCACTGACTGTCAGATGTAATACGACAACCAAATGCTTGGAGGTTAGAGGTATTCTGTCACTGTCATGCTGTGGATAATTTATGCCAGTAATCCTCACACTCATCTGCAGGACACACCGGATCTTATTCTATTGCCCCAGTGCAAAATGTACTTCAGGGCAACCTGGTAATAGAGCAATGATGGGATCCCAGGTGTTAAAACACCAGCAGCACTGTGAGATTCACATTGCCTCTATTATTTCTCCAAAGCCATCATCAAGCACTGCTTCTTGCCTGTCAAGCATGGGGAAATATCAAAAAGTGGCTGCAGAAGTAGAGATGGAGAAAGCAGGATAAAAAACATAAGCCTTCCCATTAGGCAGATTCAAGATGGGTGAACCTTGATGATCCTTACCTTCCAACTCAGTATGTTCTATGATTCTATGAACCAAGATGACTTACTTCAGAAGTGGTGATCTCCTCCTCTACTGCTGACCCAGGCAAAGCTTCCCCAGCTGCTGGCGCTGTATTCAAGCTAGCAAGGGCACATGAAGGCACCCAGGCAAGTGGTGTTTCAGTTCTGCAGGACTCTCAGTTGTCCTTAAGTTCACATCTTTTATCTGCAGCTTTTACTTAGCCAGCCATCTGAAGGAGTCGTACGTGCAAGCTAAAGCATTTGTGCTTTCTACGCCTGACAGAAAGCTTGCTAGTTCAGATGTAGGCAAGACAATGTATACAGAAAAAGAGAATAACTAAGAGATTCACATTATTCAATTATATGCAAGGTCCAACTTCGTCCCTTGATTTTAAGACCCGATCCAAAGCCCACTGAGTCCAGGAAAACTCTCTGGGCTTTAACATGTTTTAATAACTGGAGACTTCATTTAAACTATTAACAGCATACCTCTCATTGAAATGAATTTTATACTCTTTGTTCATGTGCTGATGAATAACAAAACTGATACAAGATCTGGCCTGAGCAAATATGCAGGTCTATTTACAGATTTACAAAGGAAACCTTGCACAGCACCTGCCCACACATAATTCTGGCTCCTGGCACTACTTTAAGGAGTATTGAATTCCTTCCCACCCACATATCTTTACATAAGTAAAAGCTTAAACATCAATTCAGACTAAACAGTTTTGAATACAGAATCCCTTGAGTGCCATAAAAAGAAACGGTGGTGTAAATGAAACTTTAATTTCCATCATGCTCAATAACTGATGTGCTAAAATCATAGATTTTAAAACACTGTATAGTTTATTTAAAGTTAGTGATTCCCACTCCCAGTAAATTCCTGTGCTCCAGCAGCACACATTGTGTTTCCACTGAAGGCTGAGACCACCTCTAGACATTATTCAGCATGTGGAAAAGGTTTCTGTCCCAAATGGCCGACAAAAAGATGTGCAATATAACATGACTTCCACTTTGCCATGTGAAGAAGGGCAACCTAGAGCAGAATTTCCCAGCCTCTTGTGGGCAGAGGGAATTTCTTTCACTTGACTAGGAAAGCCAGGAAAAGTGACAGGAAAGGTATGGTATCTCAGTACTTGTGTCACTGAACAATGTAATTGTGTACACACTGGCATCATCAGCTACAAATTTTTAGGAGTCCATGGATTCAGGTTAAGTGGAAAATGACCCTGCAGGAACATTAATGGAAGGGAAGATGAGATTTTAGCTTCTATCACTGATGTCCATCCTGGTGCAAAAAGCAAGGTAATATGGCAGTCTCTGATCATATCTAATAATAATGAGGGGCTAACAAAGAGGCATCTAATAGAGAAAGGTTTCCAGAAAACAGTAAATGTTCAACTCCACTGGTTCAACATGACTTCAGAAGTTTTTAAACAGTCAGACTGGGGTTTTAACTTGCCCTGGTTTCCAAAGGTCAAGAAGCTGATGGTTTGTCCTTCCCTTCTGACTCCAACCGGTCTTTTCCAGGATGACAGCAGCCTGTCATCTTTTTCACAAATTATGATGTGCTACCATCTTGAAATCGTGCCACTTGTAACTTATATTTGGGTAACATGAGACACTGAGAGGCCAGGGACATTTCCTGGCTGGTCTCAAAGTGGCACCAGCACCAGAAAGGGAGTCTCAGACCACTCCTGCCCAACAGCAGCAACAGAACCGCAAAAAATTTGGCAAAACTCAGCTTCCATCACTCTTGGAAAAAACAGCTCAGCTTGGTGACTTCACCGAGATGAAAAGTGTCCACAGGCAGGTCAGAGGGGAGGGCTGTGTTCAAACACTGCTTGACCAGTCTCAACACGTGAAGGCGGCACTCCAGGCCAGCCAGCTCTGTGTCAACTCCCACGGTAATTCCCACTGTATCTCAGAGAAATATTTTTGTTCCTCCAAAATCTACACTGAACTACTGTAAAAACCAGTGCTGACCTCCTGGACCTAATTCATACTTCACACCATTTCACTCGCTGCAGCTTTACTGACTTCATGGGAACTTACACATTAGTATAGGAGAAAGGAAAAGTAGGTCACTTGTCTTTAGAAAAACAACTTGAACCTTCGGAGCCAATTTATTAAACTGAACCTACATAAATATGAAAGAACAAGGATCTCAATTGGCTTCAGTTTATGATGCTAGCACCTGAAGCCTTACATTTCAAAGGCATGTGCATTTTACATAATTTCTCTGCCTCTCATCAACCCCTTCCCTTGTAATTTATAATATATGCATCCTGAATTAAAGAAAAATAATAATTTTCAGGCACTGTTAACCATCAAATGGATTCTCCAGGTTTCACTGCATATTAATAAGGTCACTTTTGCGTCCATTCATATCTTGCGTAATTATTTTATAGCATCCTTTTTAGTTGAATTTTTCTACAGTGTATCTACCAACCTTGGATGTGAATGCTTCTAGCACAAGCATTCCATGACTTTCTATGATCCCAGCATATCTTATTACATTAGGCAGAAATTAAATTAAAAAAACAACAATAATCTTGTTCAGGTCACAAACAAAAAATTGGTTGTGCTTAGGTGGAAATTATGATTGAAGTATTCTACTTTAATTCTGCTGTTTGGTTGGTTGTTTGGTTGTTTTTCTTATTTTCTTATTTTGTTCCGTGGTACCTAGCATTATTCACCATCCAAGAAAGGTTATTATGAAAGGCTGCCTAAGAATTTGACCTGATAAATTAGTTCTGTTCATAAGATGCTAGTGGCTTATGTATCTCTTAAACGCAGTAACAGAGTAACACACTAAAATGAAGCAGCACGTCAGTAATACAGTCGTTCTGTCCTCATGAGGCACACCAGTATTTCCTGCTTCAGCCACGGATTGTCCTTATCATCATGCACAATTTTTTTTCACAAATGAATACAAGAATGGATAATTTATCAGTATTAAGGCTAAGACTGTGTTCACCTTTCAACAGGTTAAACCATGGTTTGCTTATGCTTCTCTATAAAAAAAAATGTTGAAATTTTTTTCTTCAAATCTATTGCAATGCCAGTAACAGAAGAGAATTAAAACTTGTTTATAGCTTATTCTGTTACAGGGCAGCTGCTCCCAACTGGAGGAATTGAATTACAGACCTCGAACAGTATTTTTTCTATAAACATCTCTGAGAACATACACTTCTACTTGTTCTGCACAGAAGGGCCCTAAAGACTTTGTAAAAAAAAAAAAAAAAAAAAAGGGAACATTCTTCCATCATTTTAAAAGTCTGTACTTTCTTTTTTGGTTCTTGCATTGGAATGGATTGCCCAGGGAGGTGGTGGAGTCACCGTCCCTTGGGGTGTTTAAGGAAAGGTTGGGTGAGGTACTTAGGGACATGGTTTATTAAGTAATATAGGTGGTAGGGGGACAGTTGGACTAGATGATCTTGGAGGCCTTTTCCAACCTTAGTGATTCTATGATTTTTCAGCTACAAAGAGAGAGTCTTCTCATAAAACTTGCTCCAGGGACAGCCAATCCTTAAAAAGAAACTGTCTAGGACCTGTGGGCTTGGCCAGGCCAACCTCCAGCATGAAGCAGGTCAACATTTAAAGTTAAGATAGAGTTGCTCAGGCTTTTGCCACTTGAATTTTGAAAATCACCAATGATCATGATTCCACAGCCTTTGCTGGTGACCTGCTCCCTGGCTTGTATTACTACACTTTGCCTTCTCTTCTGAATTTTGAACCCAATTCCATCAACCAGAGCAGAGCTGAGAGGAATAATCATTTCCCTGGACCTACAGGCTCCTGCCCCTTGCAAACATTTCTGTTACTGCTTATCACAAATATATTCTCTCTTATATATATTTGTATAAAGTAACACTCACCAGCCACTGCTGAGGTATTTCTGGCAGAGGCATTTGGGGAGGTGCCGGCAAACTGTTGGCAACTTCTTGCTTCTGTACATGTTCTTTTATGTCAAAACCTGTTGAAGAGCAACAGACATAACACTTTGGTGGATGCAAACAGGGCATTTTTTCCACACGTGGACTCCATGTCTGCCTGTGACGCACTGAAATCTGACACTCAAAGCTCCTCACAGCTTACCTCCCAAGAGAAGTTACTGAGGCAGGACTGGAAGAATGCTGGGAATTCAGGAATTTAATCAAGCAGAACAAACACATACTTACTCTATATGATAATGACATATATGCTATTTGGAACAACAAATACCAGACATACTAAAAATTTACAGGAAATCATTCTAAGCTGCCTATTCATCTGGAACTGAAAGACTTAAACAGCTAAAATTCAAGCACATTGTTGGGTGTCCACCATACAGATAGCGGCATTCATGGGGGGAAGATCTAACACTTGTGAACATCACAGCAGCACTAACCAGTGCATAAAACACAGTCAGCCTGTGAGCTGTGGCTGGCTGCCTTTTATCAGCAGTAAAACAGTTGTTTCCATGGCACATTTTGAGTAGGCAAGGCAACCATGCAGAAATTAGTCCAAAACAACCTTTCGTGCCGGAAGAATGGGGAAGAAGGCAGAAGAGACCACGCTTCTCTACCTGTCCTGCAGCACTGGTGACAACTATTTAGCAAACCCTATAGCATCCATGTTCCCTGGTCTCCCTGCTGCCATCACCATCTGATCATGGAACTGCTGTGTGAGTCTGGGAGATTCAGAACGCTACAATACCCCAACCTGGGGGACACTGCTGCTGGGGGGACATTGCCCTAACCTGCTCACCATTAACTGAATGGAACATTGATCATGTTTTGTCACCATTTCCTTATTATTTTTATCTCTATTTTTTTTTAATAATCCCATGGTTTTCCGGGTGAATTTGTATAGAGAAGAGAAGCTGCATTGACAGTCTTTTTAATCACTATTGCATCTCCCTCACAGTGAAAAAAAGAGGAATGACCCAATCGTTTTGAGTTTTTGGCACAATAATTTAAATCCTAGTTGAACTCACTTCATAGGAACATGATATCGTTTATTTTTCTAAATATCAAAAGGGAGATTAGGGTGCATCTCCTCAATGTCCTGGCAAAAATTCAGTCAATCGATTGTACCCTGCTTACCCCTAAACTGAATTTAGCTCCTAGTGTTTAGTTTAGTTTTTAAAATATATATTTACATAGTCAAATGGGTGTCTTTTGGTCAAGATCATATAATTCTCAAAAATGTAATCAATGATGAAATGTTTCTTGTCATAATAACCCAGTCCCACTGGCTGTGAAGTCATGGACTGAAAAACAACACTGATAAAATAAACTGGCTCTGAGGGCCACAGATTCTTCTTTCTTCCTTCAAATCAAGAGGGGGATTAGTCTTGGGAAACTTTCCAATTGTTTTTTTGTTCATTATAACTTTCACTTGTTCCTCTTCGTGGAGGATGAATCCATATTATGACTGCTATCCATATCCCTGTCTCCTACACTTTCCATTACAAGCAAAACTCAAATATCGTAGAATCATAGAATCTCCTGAGTTGGAAGGGACCCATAAGGATCATCAAGTCCAACTCCTGGCTCTACACAGGGCCAGCTAAGTCAGAGCATGGCACTGAGGGCATCATCCAGATGCTTCTTGAGCTCAGCCCAGCTCAGGGCTGTGACCCCTTCCCTAGGGAGCCTGTGCCAGCAGATATGATGGGCTTTTTACTGCAAAAAGAAAAGTATTTGAAGTGAATTCTATTGAATCTGTAAAACTGTTTTTTCTACAGTTTTAAACTGTGTTTAAGAAAGAACCTGTTCTAGCATTTACTTTCATCTACCAAATTACACAGCAAAGTCAGCATTGTAGGTTTTAAGCATCAGTTCTCTTTAAGGAAACCAGGCAATGTTGACAGTCATATTAAATGACTAAATCCACCAACAGTTCTTACTCCAAAATAAACTGTTTGTGTCTTCATTTTTTAGAAGAAATCCTGAGTTGCAGAAGGAAATGCCAATGTTCAGACCTACAATCCACTGAGCATGCCAAGGCTCAGGAAGAAAAATAAAGTTCATCTTTTTGCCAGCTATTTCAGAGTAACCACTGGTTTGGATGTGGAGCAGGTTGAGGCCAGGTGGCTATCACCTGAAGAAACATCTGCCCAGGCCAGTTCTCTCTGCTTGATAGATATCAAACAAATAAAACAGTGTGCACTGGGGAGATGTAACAAAACAAGACTAAAGATTTTGAAATAATTCCCCGAGTAAGGATTTTCTGAGTTAAAAGTGTTTTACTAAAAGCCAACCAGCTTATTATAACAATTTCCACACCTTTACAAAGAAAAACATAATTGTCCATTTCCAGATGTTATAAA
This sequence comes from Hypotaenidia okinawae, assembly GCA_027925045.1. Lineage (NCBI taxonomy): Eukaryota > Metazoa > Chordata > Aves > Gruiformes > Rallidae > Hypotaenidia > Hypotaenidia okinawae. The sequence continues at coordinate 97,519,376 of BSDF01000004.1, forward strand.
GAACCCAGCCAGTTCCTAGTCACACAGATCCTTCATTACCGTTCCCTGTTGATCTCAAATGGTTTGCTCCAGCCATCGAAATATCCTGTTGGATTCACACAGTTGATTTTTGCAAATGCATATAAAGAGTTTGAACTCAGCATAGTCCTCAGGCCTCTTAAACTGTGCCAGCGACCCAAGAGCTCTTGTGGAGTTATGTGGGTGGAGTAAAACAACATTTTGAAAAACAGACTCTGAATGATGGTTCAGCTTAGTTACAGAGTACTGTGGGTTTATGCTTTTAATTTTAATGAAGAGATGAATAGTTTCAAAGGGCTGGGAGTACTGAATGTTATAACTGATAAAAAAAGCAGTAGGGCCAGCTCCAGTAAAGTACATGACTCCCCAGGTAGTTTCACAAACACTTAAAGCCAGCACAGGATGGCAGGGCTCCCAAGGAGGCAGCTCCTCTCCTTCCCCGCCTTGTTCCTGCCCCTGCACCAACCTCTCCTGCGTGCCAGCGTAAGCATGTGTGTGGCCTCGGGTTGAACCAGACCAGGGAAGTAACACTGGTTAGGGTAAACCAGCAAAAAAAAAGCAAATAATGCTTGTGTTTGCAGAAAGGAAGATGCAATGCATGATGAGCAAGAATGAGTAGCCTAAGAAGAGCAACAGGATGCTTTTTTAGAGGCCATGCTGGCTTAAACTCTATTTAAACTGCAGTTCCATGAGGTTTATAGATGTATAAGGCAGAGTCCTGTGACCTCTTGCTTAAGAGAACTATGGGATTTCCTTGAATTAATTCTTGTTTGAAAAGGTAGAAAACTATGGCCCTTGATCTTTTTACCCTTGGCCAAATTTATAGACATAAACATGCCTGGGAAGTCTCTCTTGTACGGAGAAATTCCTATCTATCTGGTTAAAATATCTCACCCCTCAAAACCAGAGTGGAGCGTAATGATCCGTGTGGTGGCAAAGATGCAAGAGTTACTGATGTGTTAGAAACCACAGGAGTGCCTGAGTATGGTCATATAGGAATTAGGACTTCTCACCAAAGATATGTGGCCAACTGAAACTCATCTACACCAACACACATGGCATGGGAAACAAACAGGAGGAGCTGTAAGCCATTGTGTAGAGGGAAAACTGATATAGTAGACATTAGCCTGTTAGGAGCAGATCATCATACAGCACATATAGGACAAACAGGTGATCGGACCCTGTCAGCACAGGATTATGAAAGGCAGGTCCTGCTTGACTGACCTGATCTCCTTCTATGGTAAGGCAGATGAGGGAAGGGTTGTGAATGTTGTCTATCTGGACTTTCGTAAAGCTTTTGACACTGTTTGCCACAACAGTCTCCTGGAGTAACTGGCTGTGCATGGCTTTCATGGGTGTGTGCTTTGCTGGGTAAAAAACTGGCTGGATGGCCAGGCCCAAACAGTTGTGGTGATGGGAGTTACATGCAGTTGGCAACCGGTCACAAGTGGTGTTCTCTGGAGCTCAGTACTGGGGCTGGTTCTCTTTAATATCTTTATCAATGATCTGGATGAGGGGACAGACTTCAGTAAGTTTGCAGATAAGACCAAGTAAGGCAGTAGTGTTAATTTTCTTGAGGGTAGGAAGGCTCTACAGAGGGATCTGGACAGGCTGGATTGATGGTCCAAGGTCAACTGTATGAGATTTAAAAGGCTCAGTGCCAGGTCCTGCACTTGGGTCACAACAACCACAGGCAACACTACAATAAATGAGTTCCAGGGTCTAGAAACATACTCAGCACTGTTTAATTTACTAGTAGAGATGTAGCTTTTGTGTCCTGAAATGCCATCCACAGTCCTAGAAAAGGATATGACAGCCCTTCCCTGTGTTTACAAAGTTGGCAACAGGATGTTGTCCAGCTTCTTAAGGAAGTCAAATGTTCTTCTTAAAAAATCTAGCTGAAAAGATTACAAGAACATTCAGAGTCAGATCAGCATTATTGAGGTTATTTTGAACTTCTGTAAAATAGATCTGTTTCTAAACATAACAAATTGCAGGTTGTCACCTAAAGATTTTGGTTTGGGGGAGTTTGGTGTATTCTGATCAGCTTTTGGAGCATGTAGCCTTCTCCCACTGTATGTGAAATTGAAACCTGCCTCCTTTTCTCAGTACTAAAATTAAAATAGTGATAGATCTTTAAGAATGTCAAAATGGAAAGGAAGACAATCGTTATTTTCAAGTTCATCTCCTTGGATTTGAATCCAGTGGCAAAAAATTACTTTTACTGGAGGGGGGAAACTGCATCAAATAAGATCACATTGTTTTAGCACTGAAGACACAAATCATGAGAAATGCTTACAGTGTGGCATTTTTCTTCAACATACCCTTGTATTTTTAAAAAATCTAAATTCTGAGCGTTTACACTGACACTATTACTGTCAAATGTAGGAAAGGCAGGGGTCTTGTAGTCTAGATGACACTTCATACAGAAAGGTGCTACCAGGAAATGTAAGAGCACTCTTAGGAAAAATAGTGAGGAATATTCTTCAGATAAGCTCTGTAGAAAGTTTGCTGTACATGGTGAATCATTTATATTGCATTTAGTTCCATAATCTTGATGGAGACGAGAGTGATTGTGCCATCAAAATGGTTTTAGGAAGAAAAGGGGGAAAAGCGTATTATGCTAATTACAAAATGCAAACCAAACATGCTGCCAGCCATCTCCTAGCACCGACACTCCTGTATCAGCCATGTACCAACTCAGCCTCACGTGTGTTTTTGTGGATTTGGGTCATTTGGTAGAGGTACTGAATGCAGCACTCATGCACCTATCAAATGGTGCTGTGGCCAGCACTCCCTGACACAGTATTACTTTTCCATCAAAGCTCATAAATAGCATTTCTGCCACAAATAAAATTAAGGTTACTTAATTACTTACAAGAAGTGAAACATCCTATCATCTAGCACATGTGGCTAGATTTACCCATGTGCACTCAAGGTGCATACATCCAGTATGCCTTCTGCTGTATTTTAGTGCTGAACACAAAGGAAAACATTCAGGAAAGTCACACTTTGGCTTCACCCTGTCTTTCTGCCTTGCTTCAATTTAGGGTTTGTCTTTAGCCCTTGAAGCTATTTCACTGAGCACAGGCTTATTTCATGCATTCTGCAAGCGAGAAAACCCACCCTTGACACTAACCTTTTGATGACTGTATCCTCAGGAGAATGTTAGTTATTACTGCCTTCTTCTCCCTGACAGTGGAAGTTAGATATTCATGGTCCAGCAGTTCAAGAAACAGGCGCAGCTCAACTATTAACTCTTCCATGGCTGAAAGACATACACAAAAATATGATAATTACCTTTTCTAAAACATCCCCTTGGAAATTCTCATTTATTTGCATTCCTACTCATTTTCTAGCATATCTTTAAAACATACGGTTCTCTGATGGAAACACACTGCATTCATTATAAAACCAAGAGATTAGTCCATTAGTGAGGGCTACTGGCACTTGCAGCAGTTACCTCAAAATCGATGCAGAAGGGACAGTTCATTTCACATCCCACATCATCAAGCCAGCACTAGACAAGAGTAAGTGCAGCAGTGGTGTCCATTTGCTTTTCTAGCAGTGCCACTCTGGTTCCTCCCCCTTTAACAAACAATTTCAAACTGCAGAACAAAACTGATAAAAAATCTAGAGAAATCGATGTTTTATATAAATATTTAGGCAAAGTCTCTCCCTCATCTTATTTCTTCTGTTTGCTGTGGGGAAAAAAAGAGCAGGTATTCCTTTTTTACAGTGATTAGTCCTTATAGCTTCCAAAGACGAACTTCCAACATACCACATAATTTCTTATTTCTCCAAGATTTCTAATGCACTTCATATTTCCTCCTATGTCTACTACTCCAGCTCTCAAGGCTTTCCAATTCTCTCTACAAAAAATGACATTCCTTTTTTTGCATTCATACTGCTTCTCAGTTTTTATATTAACAAGCTTCATAAAAGCACGTTTCTACTTTTTTCCTTTCAACCTACCTCTAAACTCTTCCATTGTCTTTGTAACTGCAGTAGCTCAGACTATATGTATAAACACATTTCTTACAGCCTAATCATGTGCTATCTATTCAGCAGGTCTATGAGAAGTCCATATGAGGTTTTGAACCTCATATTCCTGTTTGGTTCTCTCATATCTCTGGGATTCTCTGGTCCTTTTGCCTAAGTGGGTTTGCTATTTTAAGTTTCATCTTGCATAGAATAGCACACATTTCCATACTGTCTGTATCTGATGACATTACCCTCAGTAAAAGATCAGAAGAAACATGCTTTTCATTTCAGGACCACACCTAGGATTACCCTCAGTGCTATTCTCATTCCAAGATGCCTCTACGTAATTTTTTCTCTACATATTCACAGTTGGGTTTATATGTCTTTTAAAGGCCTAACAGGGCGACCACTGCTAACCCTCTTCAGGCCTCTAAAAAGTACATTCTTTGCTGCTTAATCCCTTACCAGCGCTTTCCTACTCCTAAAACCTTTTCTGATCTAGTTGTTTACCCAAGTGAACCTGGAATCCTTTTTCCTATTTCTGAGAACATGTTTGGATGCTTAAACAAGCCTTGGTCTAGATACATTTGTTTTATCAGACACTTGAACACAGCACCATACAGGGAAACCTGCAGCCATCAGCTATGGTCCTAAAGGGGCTGTTGGCCCCTTCTTGTCTCCAGCAAATGCAGAATTTTCCTATTTATTTGCAGACCATACATGCCACTAAATTCAGGCTACTCTAGCAATATGCTGTCTAGCAGCCCATCAGAACACATTATGGAACAACACCACACATGCAGCAGTAAGTGATCACAAGATTCTATGAGGAAAAAGAAAGAGGACCTATGAATTAAATAATATAATTCCTAAATAATCAGCTCATAATTATTTTATAAATGATACACTTCAGAAATAAGATGTATATTCCATTAAGAGTATAGCTTTTAAATATGCTTCTAATATAACATGTATTACTACGGTTGTTATGAGCTTTAATTATGGAAATATTATTCTTTTAATATTTATTTATTATAATGCATGCATTTCAAAAGCTATCACAGTTCAAAAAACTTCTATTTTTCAAGTTGTTCTGCATCTGTGTGGATTACTGGCAGTAACTGCATATATTTTGTTGCAATGGTATGTTTTCTGCATTCTTTAAGGCAAGGGACAGTAAATAAGGTGAAAGTGAGATCTCCCTTTTCCCCTTCAGCAGTGAATACCCTGTGCCACAGTGACCCCATTTCTTTGCCGAGAACCTTCACTTCTGGGAAGGAAGAGAAAAAAGTATGAAAAAAGCCAATAGCATTGAGAAGTACAGTGTGAGTAACTTTTTTCAGTTCTTAAAAATGCTAAGATCCTTGTACTCAGGAGCTTACAATCTAATGTGGACAGATAGATTGCAAAATGAGAAATGGAAACAGACCAAGAAAGAGATATGAGGCAAAGAGACAGGGAAATAAGAGAAGAGGAGATAGGAAATCACTGCTGGAGAGACTCCTGGGGGCTGGCATCAGCCCAAATCTCTCCTGAGGCCTCATCACATAACCATGTGGCTGCCTCCTCCTCCATGTCTCTGGTAGAAATCTGCATTGCAATCACAGGTTACCACAGCCCGTTGACCTACAATGACCATTCCACCAAAGATACTGGAAACAGTTTAACTGCACCCAACAGAGGATTTATTAAAAAAAAAAAAAAAAAAAAAAAAAGCCTTGGTTAGGAATGATAGAGGATGACAAGATGAAGCTCATACCAGTGAGACTATCCTTAAAGAATCTTGAAACCACTGCCTTAGTAACACATTCACCATAACCGCACTTATATTTGGCCTGGAGTCCAGCATTGTTTTTCAAGTATCTAATAGTGCACCATGAAGAAATAATAGAGCATAAGACAACTTGTTCCTTCTGCATTTTTAAGCTTATAGGTATATGACACTAACTTCAAGCAAGCAGTCATAAAAGCTCGTTTGAAAACCTATTATGACAGCTGAACAAAATTGTTAGCAACTGTAGGAAAATGGTAGGCATATGCATTTGGACACTGCTTCTCTTATTTTTCTATTGGGATTAAATTAGGACTGTATTTTCTTTTGTGGGAGTCAATAGCATCACAAACATCAGTGTAAAGAAAGTAAGTAGGAAGTGTAATGTATATACATATAAAGTGAAATATATATATAAAGTGAAATTCATCACGCAATGATGTCAAACATCCAAAAAGAGAGAAGGAAAACACTGTTCCTAGCTAGTAAGAAATATTCTTTCCACATATCTTAAAAATGCATTTTTCTTTTTTACTAATTTTGCTTCTTAAACAGAGAACAGAAATACTGTCATGGAGTACATTTAAAGTATTTAATGTAAGGAACTGAAAAGACTTTTTTCTAAGATGGCCACAAATAAACTTGTATGTACTTGGGAAAAAACAAGCTGGCCTGTTGTCAATCCTTGACTTATTTTCTGGATTAAAGAATCTTCTATTCTCCTTCTTAGAAATGTAATGATGTGCTCACAAAAAGTAATGGAAGTGAAGAATAGAAAATCCACATAATGCATATTTTCAGCAAGCAATCATTAGTCTTGAAATGGAGACTAAAAATGAAAGGGTGATGCATGTCCCAAAGAAAAACATACTCCTCCAGTGAGAGATTACCCTTGGAAATCTGACATCACCACAAAATAAGAATAATAATCAGAAGGCTCTCAAAAAGGGACCAATTTATTTGAAAGTTTTGGCTGTATTCTCATTGCCAAAGGAATTACTCGTAAGTGGCAGGTGGTGAAAGGCAGGGTGGAGCCCAGGGATGATAATCACAACAGTAAGCAGATTTTAGCTTGACTGAGGAGCAAAATCACATTCCATATTAAATGATGAGAAGTCCATTCTATGCTCAATAGGAATTATAGGCCCCTAATGGGATGCTGCAATTGCGATGCACAAATAAAAAACAATGATGCATCCAGAAGGGTTTCCAGAACTAGCTCTCAAGAGTTTTAAAGTTTTTCAAATGACAGCACATAAAAACTATATCCACAAGCCAGCACCGGAATACACCAAGGTAAAAATAATCAGCGGAAGGCAATTACATCACACTGTAGTTTTTGTTCCAAACCAGAACTAAAACCAACTGGGATTGAAAGAGCATGATGATGATGCAGTTATCCCAAATCTACATTTATGAGCAGGAGCCTATGACCATTTTTTAAATGAGTTTTCACTTCGGAGTGATTAAAAAAATTCTTAGCAGCAGTGCTGTATCACACACAGGATCATCACACTGGAAGGAAAGACAAGGATGAGCTCGTCAGAAGAACAGCCAGATTGGTTTTTGGTCACTCACAGCTATTGCAGTATTTCCTAACCTTGCCATACCACAAATGATCTGAAAGTGACTATCTACTGAAGAACTGTTAAAAGAAAAAAGAAAGACAAACCCAGGAAGGAAGATGAATATGTTTATTAATTATTGTCATGCCCCTACAATACAAACCCCACACAAAGTAAACACACTTCCATGCTTGCATATGCATCCTAAATGCATGCATAGAAGTATGTCATTGTACAAAGCTATCATAGAAACACAAATTAAACTCTTGATCAGTTCCTTGCCCACTCCTGAATCAAATCTTAAATCTTAGTCTTAAATCTTCCATTCTCTGTTTAGTTCATCGTTTACAGAAGAGACCACACCAGCAAGATCCACTAGAAGGAATCACCTGACCTGACTTTCTGGACAATACAGGCCAGAGACTCTATAATCTTGTATTTACCTAAAGCACATGTTCCAAGGAAAACAAAAATTCGTCAGCATTTTGAGCCCTGCTTTCATGGGGGTGGATCCCATTTAACTTCCCAAACCAAATCTGATTGCATATATTATCCATATATGGATAATACTGATGACAAACTTCAAGCTATATGTGAAAATCAGGCATTGAGAATAGGTCTGCTGCAATCCTACAATCCAATACAAGCATGCACATGGACATGCACACCACACAAGCACTGTATTTGATAACCACTGGGAGGTTTTCAAAGAGGGTATCTCAGCCTCAACGTTGCCTTTATGGTCATTTATTGCATGGCTACTTTAAATGAAATACATCCCTAATCCTGCAATTGTTTTGTTCTCCAAAAATGTTCATGTCACAGTTCTGTCCTATATAAAAAGATGTTCTCCTAACTTGTAAACAACATGGACCAGTTTCAGTGCATCTATATTCTCACTCCTTAGAAATCTAAGCCTCCAAATTCTGTGAGCAGTACAATGCTTCAGTGCTGCCTTCCTTAAAAAAAAAAATCAAAGCTGGAGATGGTTTGGCTGAATTATTAAAAATTCTTCTGTTTTAAAATCAGATTGAAGTATAACAATATCATAGAATCACAGAATCGTAGGGGTTGGAAGGGACCTGGAGAGCTCATGGGGTCCAACCCCCTGCCAAAGCAGCTCCCCAGCTCATATTGCACAGGGCGGCGTCCAGACGGGGCTGGAATCTCTCCAGAGAAGGAGACTCCACACCCCCTGGGCAGCCTGGCCCAGGGCTCTGGCACCCTCACTGGGGAAAAGTTCTTCCCCAGGTTGGGGTGGAACTCCCTGTGCTCCAACTTGCAGCCATTGCCCCTTGTCCTGTCCCCACAGACACTGAAAAGGGGCTGGCCAATTCCCCCTGCATCCCATGCTTAAGATATTTATAAGCATTAATTAGGTCCCCCCTTAGTCTTCTCTTCTCAAGACTGAACAGTCACAGTTCACTCAGCCTTTCCTCATATATCCAAAACCTCTTGAAACATACAGACTTCTCCCACCCTACCAAACAAGCCTCAGTGGCATTTGGGTACACAAGGGCCAATTGAGAATCCAGACCCATGATCTAGCTTTGAATCAAAATCCGGGTGTAAGCTGCATGTTTATACCCATTTCTATTGCAATAGTGTCACCATCCTTGGTTTTGGATGTCATCATTAGACTATGTTATTATAAAGCTCATAACAGAATACCACTGGGGAAACCATGCCCATATTTTATAAAGATATAAATATCAGAGACACTATGAAGAATGTAGATCCACCAGAAGGCAAAAATCTTTAAATGATAAAGTAATACAAAAAATCACTTTGACTTGCTTCCACTGAATGGTATAACGCAGTTACAAAAATCCAGTAATTAATGAAAAAGCTCTTTTAGCATTATGAAGGGAAAGAATTTCCACAGAAATACACAAAAAGCTGGAAGCAGGCAGCAATATTACATTTAACAGTAGGAACAAATTTTTCTTTCTTCAATATGCTCCCAGAACCTAAATGACATATTTGAAAACTCCATGCAAATCCTATCCACCATGAAATGAAAAGGCATGCTGTTTGAAGGACACAGAGTGAAAAGACAAGACTTTTCACTAGAAGAGTTTTCTCATGATTGCTCTGGACCTTCTTCTCTGGGCCAGAACCAGGACACCTATTAATGACATTAAATTAGGTGTAATGAACTCTACCTGTTAAGTATTTTACACACCTGCTTGAGAAAGTAGAGTTGATCATCTGGGACGTTCATGATATTGCAGGAAAGAATGGTAAAAGTGTAGGAAAAAGGGGTGAACCCTAAATTGCAGAGGAAGCCCTAAAGATGAAGAATTTGCATGGCACAGGTAAAACACATACAAAGATTGTCATCACAGCATTTTAACATAGATATAATGGTATGTGAGCCCCTCTAAAAACTCATAACAATCACCTTTTGTTTAAAATTTGGAGCTCCCCAGGCTGTCACAAACTCTCTTTCCAGACAGCTTGGGGCAAGAGAGGCAAAACACAGCTACTAAAAACTCCTCCTGTCTCATGCATATTTATGATCAACCTCAATGAGTGTCAAGGGATCATTTCAGCCACAACCCACATGTATTCCTCTTCTCCTTTCTTCCTTCTGCTTCAGTTTTAAAGGAATTGGCTTTTACAAAACCAGCCCTCCGAAAAAGCTATCAGAGCTCCAAACATTGCTGTTGCAATACTTGGGCGATAAAACAAGAGGTGGGAAAGCATTAAGGAATGTTTGTACAAGAAACAAGCTGCCAAAAATCCTACTCAATCAGCTACAGCCATGCAATGAGTGACAGCAATGCAGGAGTGCAAGCCATTAGCATAAGGTAGATGGATAAAGAGTTTATTTTTAAAAGTCCAGACCAGTGTTTAAGCACTGCCACAGGCTTTGGGGAGGAATGGCTCTTTTATGAAAGTTCATAAACTCATAGGAAAAAGAAAAAAAGAAGAAATTTTAAAAAAAGAAAAAATAAAGAAGATGAAAGAAAAAGAAAAAATAAGGAAACATACAAAAGGAAAAATAAAAGAAGAAAAATGGTATTAAAGACATTTCTTTTTATTGAAGTATTATCTACATTGAACTCCTGTAAGAAAATAAAATATGTTGATAACTAGCTACAGAAACATACAGTGGACTGTATCAGTTTACTGAAGGCTTTCTCAAAAAATCTATTTTCCACATGAGATTTCTTTTGTTCCCAAAATAAATGTAACATACCTCATAAAGCAAAAGAACATGGATTTCACTCCAACTGCCCGCCCAGCAGCCTGGGTGAGAGCCTCACCCTCCCGTCTCTGTTCTCACTGTGGGCATTCAGGTTGAATTTTCTTTTCAGACACCCCTTACCCTACTACAGCAGAAAATGGAAATTTCTTCCACTTAACCATCTCCAAATGGATCAGCTAACATCATCTTCTCAGGACAAGACATTCCAGGTCTTGCTCATTGGCTCCTACATTAGCTCAACTCCTCCATTACTCCAAACCACAAAAGATAAGCAGCCACTACAGAATTAATAATCGGGCTCTGATTCCACAAAAGAAATGCGGTTTTCCCCTCATGATGCAAAAAGGAGACAGAAAATCTGTGGTAGGAGGTGAAAGGCTGCCCCAGACTCCAGGTCCCAGGAGGAGGTGGGGCTCAGTTAGGGCTGAGACGTGCTCAAGCAAAAGCAGAGTGGTGCAGCACATCTTGTGAGTTCTGCAATTGGGCCCTCAGCTGCACGGAGATCTGTTCTTAGGTTAGGATTTCTTTCAAAGTTGTGAATAATTACATATCCAGCAGAAATTCGAGACATTAAGTTAATGAACTTAATGGAATGGAAAAACAGAGTAGTACAATGACAAAGAGATATAAATATGGCAATGGTAGGAACTGCACATCTGCAGTTTGTATTCAGTGACACAATTTTTATATACAATACATATGAAATACCAAACCTAAACATTGTTTTAAAAGTTTTAAGTAAGGTTGATCGTGTCAGCCATACCTGCACTACAGTCCAAGAACAGTTTGCACTCTGTAAACCTGGTGTTAGAGGCTTCCAATTTGCAGCTAATTTAAAGCCAGAAATGAGATAATGTTGCATTTTATAATAACAAGCAGAGAAGTTCTCACATTTGTATTTGAGGATGGAAAAAAAATTTTTTTTGGGTATCCTACACTACTTCTTTATACCACTGCTGTCACTGACAGGTCTGTTACACAACACTGCTACCATACATTGCTTATTGGCTGATGCTTTTCCCAAGATGAGAAGCATGTTCCACTATTCCTTACAGGCTTTTGAAAATGTCTTTAAATAGATATACACATTGATACAGATTTATCTTAAGAACAAAAGACCAAAGAAACATAATTTACACTGATAGAGAGTGGAATGGTGAGAACTGAAAACTCTCATCAAGTGGAAAATACATTGTTCCCCACCTCACACCACTGTCCCCCCAAAAATCTGTCTCCTTTACTGTCACCCCCTACATTTATTCTGGAGAATTTCATTATGTGAGAGGTAGACTGTAGTCAACAGAGAAAAAAAAAAAAGAGATTTGACACTGAACCCTCACAGGTAAAGAACCATTAACATAAAAATGGAAATCTTATTTTAAAAAAATAAATTCTTTAACAAATGCCCCACAAAGTTTCAACAAAAACTTCATAGTAAAAAATGCCTGAAGCCTGTGAATATAGTGGACGTATATGTATTGCAACTATTTCATATCTTGTGAGCTCTGTTCTGTATCCAGGGGCAGCTCTGGGCCTTAGGGACTTCACACTCTTTTACATGCTGTTAGTTTTCTTACTAGAGTATTTACCCTTAGATCATCCAAGTGATTCACAATTTAAGTTTGCTACAAAGCACAACTGCACAGGCAGCATCATGTGATTTTAGATAAGGAACTGAAATAAAGACTAGAGATAGAAGGAACTCCTGATGCTGGATCCTGTTTGAAATATACAATTTTTCACAGTGCTTGAAACCATGTACAACTTGACTCGTGCAAGCACAGATCTCTGGGACACTGGCTAATGAGGAGTGCTCTGCAACTCTGTTGGGCATCTCGCAGGACCTTGATTTCCCTGTGCAGGGAGTAAGGAATGCCTGGTCACTGTCAGCCTCCTGGGAAGTCAGGTCTAAAATGCTTGACATATCATGCAACCCTGAAGGCACGGAAGATCCAGTGCTTTAAAGCAATAGACTGACAGAAAAACAAGAGTATCCTTTCTCTGCTGCAGCTCTTTGCCTTGTTTGAGGCTTTCTGGAGGACAAATAAACAAGTTCCTTAAAACCACCACCTTCTCCCACTATGCAAGTTGACTCCTTCTTACACCTGTGTTCTGAATAAAGACAGGAACTCAATAGAAATGTTATAAAACCGCACCATTGTGATGTATATCACCATTAAACTTCCCCATACCCTTAACCAGACTTTCCAGGCAAAAGAGAACTTTGTGGCATCTCCAACACAGGCTTTTATAGACCAAAGGGAGAAGCAGTTCCAAACATATGGGACCTGGTGTAAGCATCTTCTGACATAACACTGAAGTTCCCTCTCATGCACCCAGCTTTTCACAGTCTGATGTTTAAAAAGGAACAATGTCTTAGACAAGTTGCCCCAGGACATTTGTGGTTTTATGGAGAAATTAAAATCAACAAGTTGAAACCAGCTCATAAACGAAGACACAGTCAAGATGATAGCAATAAATTAAGTGTTCACACAGCAGCACCTCTAATGTAGCAATGCTATATCAACTCTGCATTTGGTATTTAGCCCCTTGCAGTGTAGCACCAATGGAAAAAAATTTTGCTACCAGATCTGACACTGGTCAGTGGGAGACAGAAGGCAGGGTTTGAGGTGTCGGGCAGGGAATGAAAGTGCAAGCCTACAGTTTGGTGATTCACAGGCAGGGCTGGTGGCAGAGTCTATATGCAAATCTGTCAGTGGGTGATATGGAACAGCTCTCCTCCTAAGCTATGCCTTCAAGGCTTTCTCCCCAGCACGCACATGTAGCTTCCATCACTTTCCTGAACTTGTTCGGTAGTACCGTTCACATGGGCCTGTCTCTGACACACACAATCCGTAAATGTAAACAGGAAATACATTCCCTACTGAAAACAGCAGTATATGCATTTCAACAGTGGATTCAGCTAGCTGTGATAAAGGAGGAAAGTTGGAATTCTACAATGGGGAATTTCAATTCCCTTTGTCCCTTTTAGCCCTCAAGTTAGCTCTTTGAAATACATCGATTTCTCCACTCTCTAGTTCTCCTTCACAGAATCACAGAATCATAGAGTAAACTGAGTTGGAAGGGACCCATAAGGATCATCAAGTCCAACTTCAGGAAGGGTTATAATTTGCTTAGGAAAAAAAAAAACAACAAAATTTTTTCATCAGCATCTTTCAGACTTCAAAGATTCACAAAGACATTAGGCAAAGTTGCAGCGAAGGCATTGTGTGTACAGCAGCAATACCACACAAACTGGTGGTTTAAACTTTCAGTTCACACCAAGTGTCTGCCAATCTCAGCAAAGCTTACTACATAAACAGGAAAATTAAATGAACTTTTAATTTTACAGTTTTCTGAGGAGGGAATAAAAAAAGTGAAGCTCAGCTACCCAGAGGGAAATTATTCCTTTCAGTTCCCTCGCTGAGCACACCTCTACAGCATCCAAAATAAGGCTGCTCAAAGGTTCCCTACATAACCCTACTGTGCCAACTGCACAGTGAGTGCTGGGAGCCTGGGTTTGGCCCATTCCAACAGAGGGCCACCACAAACACACAAGTAGAAGTAAGGGATCAGCCAAGAGTGGAATGCACACATGGTAATGAAGCTCCACAGAGTCACCTTCAAAAACCCATTTTTGTCTCCATAAATGTGTTCATAAGGTTACAGCTTCTCTCTAAATGTAGATAAAGTTAGCAATCCAACTAACCTAAAGTTTGTTGGAAATCTATGAAAAGTTTGGTCTCAGAAACTAAGCTATATTTCCTTAAGACTGGAGAATTACAAGTCCAAAAAGTTCATTTTTACATATTTGTTACAAAAGATGAGGTGCTGAAGAATACACTAAAAATAAGTTGGTTCAGTAAGTCAACTGAAATTTTGCCAGTTGAGTTAAGGACTGTGCCGGAATTGTAAATGCTATTTTGTCACAAAAATCTCATACTGCTGTCTTTAAAAATACACAGAAAGTGTCATTTAAAGATTATAGCACAGTGCTGGGGTACCCATGGGGGTTCTGGAGAAGGGAGCTGTTTCAATGTCAGGTTCACTGCCCTGGCAAAACATGGGCAGTATTACCATCACGGGGCCGGAAAACTGAACATGCTGTAGAGGAAGGATGACAAATGCTCTGGAACAATTTTCATAAATGATTTAGACCCCAGAAGACATTGCCACTGTGTCACCAACAGCCTGACAGAGAAACATATGGAACACACTAATTGTAAAGCCAAATATTTTCAATAATCAGAGTACTTGATAGATGGTAAGTTTTGTCCCCAGCACTGATGAGGCAGAAAGCAAGGTATCAGACCATTATATTTAAGAGAGCCAATGGGATCCTGGGGGCATCAGGAGGAGTGTGGCCAGCAGGTCAAAGGAGGTGATCCTCCCCCTCTACTCTGCCCTGCTCAGGCCTCACCTGGAGTATTGTGTCCAGTTCTGGGCTCCCTGGGATAAAAAAGACAGGGATCTCCTGGAGAGAGTCCAGAGGAGGCTACGAAGATGATGAAGGGCCTGGAACATCTTCCCTGTGAGGAAAGGCTGAGTGAGCTGGGACTGTTCAGCCTTGAGAAGAGAAGACTAAGGGGGGACCTAATTAATGCTTATAAATATCTTAAGCATGGGATGCAGGGGGAATTGGCCAGCCCCTTTTCAGTGTCTGTGGGGACAGGACAAGGGGCAATGGCTGCAAGTTGGAGCACAGGGAGTTCCACCCCAACCTGGGGAAGAACTTTTCCCCAGTGAGGGTGAGGGAGCCCTGGGCCAGGCTGCCCAGGGGGTGTGGAGTCTCCTTCTCTGGAGAGATTCCAGCCCTGTCTGGACACCGCCCTGTGCAATATGAGCTGGGGAGCTGCTTTGGCAGGGGGTTGGACCCCATGAGCTCTCCAGGTCCCTTCCAACCCCTATGATTCTATAATTTCAAAAGACTCAAGCATTTCATGGTGTGAAATACAAACCACGTGGCAAGTGATACATCCTTTTAATTACTGACTATATAGTGTGTCATAAGATGGAAAGAACCACTGAAATTAATGAAGTTATTTCTTCATGGTAGCCTTCATAATGCACAGCCAGATCTCTGAAATGTTAAATATTGGATACTGCACAAGCTTTTAAAGAAAACTCCATCTTTCTCATACTACCAATAGTTATTCTGAAGACTTATGATGAGCTGCATCTGCAGAAAGGTGAAGTGTAAATTTATTTAACTACTGCTTTGTGGGTTTTTGTTTTTAATATACATTCTGCCTGAATACAAAACTTGGACTTAAAATTTAATTTCCCTCATCAAACAAAATCAACATTAATCTATATTTATATTCTAAGGATACAGAATAAAATAAATAAATATGCAAATTCCCCTCACAACAAAATAGGAGGGAAAAAAAAATCAATAAGGACCTGTCGGTCCTTATCTGGTGCAGTTCTCCTGGTTTCAGTGATGCTCAACTAATTCACTGCAACCTAGGATATACAGCTACTACTTGTATGTTACAGAGATTACATTTTAATTATAGATGTGCTTTGAATTTATCATGAAGCTTGAAAACACATGTTAAACAAACACTAATAAACTGCTGCCAACACTCAGGCTGCTCTGGCCACCTTTCCTCTTCCACCCGATCACCATAGCACTTCTTTGTGATGCAAGATTTGCTAGACAGACTTACCTACAAGATCTCAGGGAAAATTTACCTCCATGGTTTTCACTCCTCTTGGCTGCTTTCTGTTTTCTACACATTATCCAGGTTTTCTACATCTGGTTACACTGCCCCATATGTTTGGAACAGCCTCCCTTCTCCCTGCCAAGCAACCTCCCTCTCTCCCATGAAATCCCTCTTTCTTTCAGCAGTCCCTTCAACAATAATCCTCACATTCCCCCTCACCTAACTTGCGCCATGTCTCGTCATGCAGCTGGGTTTTTTATCTTCCTCTAGGCCAGACCTTGCAAACATTTTCCCATGGTAAAAAAAAAAAAACAACCTGGTCCTTCTGATCAGTTCCCCTACCCACAACAACAGGATGAGTTCAGAGAAAAAAATCATCTATGTTTTAGTTATTAACAGTAATTTCATACCTGCGCAACTGGAGCAAAACAGGCAAACAGTCAGATATCTGTTCCTGCCAGTGGTGGGGGGATGCAGGATAGAGGACAGGAGAACAGGGCAGCTGCTGGGACGTACCCTGGCGCCAGCACAGGCACTGCCAACCAGCTGTGCCTGCTCCATCCTCCCCATTCACATGGAGGAGGCATTTAAAATTATTCTCCTGTACAAAAATATTTCAAAGCTCTGAAGACGTATGTCCATTACCAGAGGCTCTCATTCTCCTTGAGTCTGGGTGCATTTTCTGAGGTCAATGAGTGAATTTACAGGTTGTTAAATCTGCTGCACCTGGACTGAATGCACAAACACCACTAGCTTCTCACTATTATGACACCTAAAATCTTCTTATCTGGCCAGATATGAAGAGGGGGGAAAAAGAGAGAGGAAAAAAAAAGCAGTTTACACTTATCTTAAGCATACTCTCCTCACAATTGCCTGCTTGTGTCAGCCAATGGATACCATAAACATAAAATTGGGCCACGTGATCCAGAACAAAACCCTCTATTCAAATTACACAGCTACCTCTGAGCATACTTCAGCAATATCCAGTGGGCAATGAAGCCACTTTTTATGACTAGGAGGATCACTGTGGCTCCATTTTAGCTCACTAGATTTCTGTCACAGCTGAGGGAATCTCCTGATCAACATGAGTTTCACCAAAGGTTCAGTGCCATCAATCTTGTGCCCTGTACCACTGGATAAGCTCCTGGATGCCATGTTTTACAGTATTTGTTGAAAGGTGCTTCCCAGTTCTTCCTGTACTCCTGAGTAACAAAGAAGATGCACTGCCAAATGTCCTTCCACTGAGATCTCAAATCCAGCACACTTCCCCAAGAAAAAAAAAACCAAAAAAAAAAAACCAAAAAAAAAAAACCAGCAAGGATTTCTGTTTATAGCAAGTTTGCATATTTTCTTGGGTTTATGTGCTTTGTTTTTTTACAGACTTATAACCTAACTAGGGAACCACAGACTGCTGCATCTGTTGGTCCCAGTTATTATCAAGTATGTGCTGACTGTATATAAAAGTTACCCCATTGCATCATAGCACAAACAAGCCGTGTCACGCCTGTAACCATGCTCAGATGAGCCCTGTGCAGCACCCCTCCAGAGCCAGGCTGGGGAAGGACCAGCTGGTGTGGCTGGGCAGCGATCGGGCCCCGCCGGCTCAGCCCAGCATCAGCCACAGCCATTACGCCAAGGCAACAGCTATCGAAGGTAAACATTTGCATCCGTGCCTCATCTCACCATCTGCTTCTGCTGCTGCTCACTTGAAAATTAACACGATGGTTGCTTGAATGAGAAGCTAATGCTACATCTGTCTTCCTTAGCATTATAGATAATTACTGCACTATGTATGCAACCCTTTTTGCAACTCAAATGGGGCAATGGTGGCCTCTAATCTGACAGGATCTTTCCTTCACCAAGAGAGACTAAAATGCTTCATTTGCAAGTACGGACCCTGAAATAAATTAGACTAAATCATCCTCCTCCTAGACTGCTCCCTTACTTTCCTTTTTGTTCTTCTTCCCCTCTATACTTTCATGAGAGCTAAAAAAGTAAATTAGTAAAGTGTAACTCATATTCAGAGAACCTAAAAACTCTTTTACAAGGAAATGTACAGAAAACTCAGGGCTGGTCTTGCTTATAGAAATTACATCTCCAAGTCCAATGTCTAGGGCTGTTTGCCAACCATGGACATTAATGAAACAACTAAAATTGCATTTTATCATCTCGATCATTTATTCCTAATAGTTTCCTGTTTGCATCTGATTTGCACAGCATGAAGAAAACCAGAAATGTGAGAAGAATAAAGTATACACTGCCATAAAATCCTTGATGTTAGCACACTCATACAAATCTTAATTCTGTGGGCCTTTAATCCAGTCTCAAAGAGGTATTCCCTATATATAAATTGGAACATTCTGGATTTAGAGAAAGACTAATTTCACAGGCTTCAGGGGAAAACGTCTGATAGATATCTGCCCTCTTCTTTCCCATGTAAGTTACGCTGGAAGCTACTTATAGGAAAATTAACAAACCGACTATTTTTTAAAGCCTCCTAGTGAAAAATATTCTACCCTATGCATATTTTTCATCATTCAAATTAGAAATTTTTTACAATAAGAAAGCAAGCAGTCAAACCCACTTTGACACTTTTTGGGGGAATTCTAGAGAAATGTATCCACAAAGAAACCAAAACCACCTTCCCTCCTTTTCAAAGCGGTTTGAAAATGCAGTGAAGTTTGTGACTATTTTTCATAAGCTCCACTTTGAGCATTGTGGTTATAGCAAGTAAGCTGTTAAAACTAAAAGAAAATACAAGAAAAAGAAAAAAGCTCCATCATGATCTAGTCCTTTCCAGCTCTGTCCACCTATTCCCACCTCAGAACATATATACACATTAGCAATGAAATCATGCAAGATGACCTCCTTCACCTCTTATCAACAAAACCACAACAGACAATTGGCAAAAGGCAGAAAAGGCCAGTGGGAAAATGGAAACCATTTAAGCAGGACTTGGTTTTGGATAATTTGAGAATGGAAGAAAGGTGCTTCAAAAAGGCCAGGCTGTCTGTGAATAGGAGCAAGAGAAGAAAGATTAGAGAGGTGGGTCACTGGGAGTCCATGGATCTTAGCCGGGTTCTTTAAAGAAAAAACAAAAAGATCTATCACAGTTAAACAGTATGTACATAGGGAAAATGCAAAGATGTGCTTGTGGTAAAGAGGAGTTTGTCTTCTATGCTGCTTTAATCTGTTTTCCAATGATTACTATTTTTTGTCCCTAATTTTTCTTAAGAGACACACAAAGAAATGCAAAATCAGCTTGCACTTTCTATTCATTCCAGATGATAAACTGCTGAAAACTGACTAATAGCCAAATCAAGAACTGAATTATGATGAAGGCACGGTTTCTAAAAAGCTTTTGTAATTTTTCAAGTGAGAGAAGTGGGAGAGCAAGTATCATCACACAACTTTTCGAAAGCAATCTATACTCTCAAGGCACTGGAGAAATATTAACTATTTCATTTTTCTACCACCATTTGGGGTTGCAAAGTAGCACTTACTCTGGTTTACAGATGGAAAACTGAGGCAAGCTTAGAACCACAAAGACCCTCACGGAGCATCACTCAGCGTTGCCACCAATAGGAGCAGCTGCCCGTACCTTTCCCAAACCCAGGCTGTCATTGCTGCCTCTTCTCTGGGCTGGCACACTGTGCAGCCATGGGATAGGCTGGAGCAGGGGCCCAATACAGTTTTTAGGTGCAGTACCTAGTTACTCTAGAGTAACTTCACAGTGGAACACCACCACAGATCTACTTATACCTAAAAGTCAGTGCTCTGTGGAGCTCCATGGAGCTGTAGTCCCAAATTCAGCCTGTTTAGAAATTGCTTTTATCCTAGTATCTAGCAATAGTGGAGTATCTCAGTATGGATGAATCATGTGGCTGGCCTTCACTGACCAATTTCCTGACATACCACAAGGAGAGAGACAACACATCACAGAGGTGATGACCCATCAGACTGCAGCAGGGGCAGCACATCCTACAGCAGGAATACCTGATGTTTGCTGCCTGGGAACACCAGAAAAGGACTGAGGAAATTGCACAAAGTTCTCTAAACCCACAAATCTGATGTCAACATAATTTCTGTGCTATAGCATCAAATTAGCTCTCTAGACCAAATATATCCATGCTGAATGTGTAACTTTGGATGTCTGAAAAAAAATCTCAAATCTAAATGGCGTTTGTCTAACCATTCCCATTAATGGCAAAGTTCTCCCCAGATCAACAGCCGCTGAGATAATCTAATGCTTAGCACATCTGAAAATCCAAACCAAGCTGTGGCTCTCAAGAAAATCTAATTAATTTTATCCTTTTTTGACAGTGTTGTCTATTTTAGTCTTCGGCTTCTGTAATTAAAATGCAGATCTAAGTCATGTGATCCAGATGCAGCAGAAAGTCCTGAAGAACTTTTTGAAAAAGAAATACGCTTGACTTAAACATTAAGAGAAACCAAACCCCTGTATAGTAAATGATTAGATATTTGTATTAGAGAATTAGGAAGAAAAAAATCAAACCATATAGAATTCACTATTATGTGATTTAAAACTTTAATAATATGAAATTTAATTGTTAAATCTCTACACCACTTTGCAGGTTTCACGGATGTTGCAGGGCTGTCCCAGGGCAGACCCCACCAGCAGGAGCTGCCTCTGCACATGCTGCAGCATGGCTTGACCAGATGTGCAGATGCTAATAAATAATAGTAATGATGATGATGATGGCAGAACCATGTAGGCGTTCATGATTTTCTAGTTTCCAGTCTCTCCTCGATCTACAATGCCAAACTGCCTCAGATGGCTGGCGAGGAGTCAGATGCTGACAGCCATCCTGGCAGTGCTCTCAGCCCCGGAGGCCCCTCACCTAATTATCCTGACACGGAGCAGAAGGATGCTGTGCTGCTGCCAAACGGGGAGGTGCAGGCTCAGAGGGACACCCAGTTTCAGCATATGATGCTCTGCATAGAACCCAAGGAGTCTGGCCTGGGAGGACAGTCACAGGCCACCTTGGGCCCCCAGACCTACATTCCTGGCGTCCACTGGCCTGCAGGCAAATGGCTTACCTACACCCAGGAGTAGTGAAGAAGAGGATTGGATTTCAAACCAACCCAGAGATTATTTGCAGTCTGTATTAATTAAAACTTCTCAGATTTCACTTTTTACCCTCCCATCCTGAGAAAGAATAGATGCTTCAGAATAAAAATACTCAACCGTGCCAATACATCTCCCCCACATGTTACCAACTGATTGTTTCACGTGCCAGGGCGCAGCCTGGCCACAGGAGGATATTGTAATTCTCTAGACACCATGACACTGACAAAAATTATTTCACAGGCTATGGTGAAACTGTATCCCGGTGTATCAGCTTAGCCTACAAGTCTGAAATAAGAAGAACACGGAGAAGTAAAACAAGAGGTGAAAATTGTCATCATATTCCAAACCACACGCACAACTCTGAAATGTTCATTATAAAATTCCAAGCAATGGTCTCAGTTCCACGTCGCAGAGAGACTGTATTTTGAAATAATGAAAAAGCAAAGGTGGAAGGGTGCTTGGAATAAAAGTCAGCAGGTGTGATTATTATTTGGAAAATTCTTATGTGCTTATTCTTCAGAGCACTGCATGAATATTCATTAAGCCTCACAGCTTAGAAGGTTTCAGACTGGAGTGTTGATATCTTCCCTTTATGGAAGAAAAAACAAGGCATAAAAGCCCAGCTTCAGACAGCTAAGTGGAACTTGAGTATTGTAGTTTCTCCATACCCTCATCAAGGCTTTTTCCAATTATCTTTCTTTAAGGTAAAAGGAACAACTATCAAGTGCCTGTGGAGAAAAGTGATTGCCTAAGACCACTGCAAAAATAAATGGCAAAGCCAGTGATGAATTCAGAGCTCTGAAGACTCTGCCCAGTACCCTGGTCCTTTGGGAACACTACTTAAGCGTAGCAAATCATGAGCTAGCAACACTCTTTCAAGCTCTGGTAGCAGTTTCCCCAAGCTGCTCTGGGAGGCCACAGTTCAATGATCCATGCAGCTGATCAATGGAGCAGTGCTGGCAACAGAGCTTCAAATTAAAAGCTAAAAGAAAAGGTTCAGTGAGCTCTTGACATGAGTTTTAGGTTCAGAACAGTGCCTCAAAAACACTGGTCTTTGGCAATTATCACAGAAAATATTTTCAGGAGATATCTCAAGTTTGGAAAATAACATTTATCAGAGACTTTCTTGCAAAGCCCCGTATATTCTCATGTGCAGTTCAGGACTGCCCTGAAAAGCATCTCCCTGAGTATAAGACACAAGCATCTATTTAAGACCAAGTCAGAGAATAATCCATATCCTTCAGCTAAACACTGAGGCAAACAGTTTTGCTTCAAGAAACTTCAATAACATCTATTTAGAGAAGAAGCAATCCTGGCTGCAAAGTCTGTGTGAAAAGCCTAGGAAGCGGTCAAATGGCATGCTGTGCCCCAACAGTTTTGCTCCCCAAAAAACACAAGACACAGGAAGATCCTAGAGCACTCAGTAGACCCTCTTCTAGTTCCTGATGTACCGGTGAGATGCACCGAAGCAACTAGTATCTCCTCCCTATCCTCCTGGTTCCTCATCACTGGAGATAAAGGTAATAATTTTAATCCCTTTTGTTTTGAGCCTTGATATCCACTAAAGAAAGACACTACCTTTCAGTTAGATATCATTATATTTTAAAAAAAACCACAAATATAAGTAACATAACAATTCTTGCATCTAATAATTTAATGGTTTTGCAATCATACAAATATGAAAGCATGACAAGAAGAAAAAGCACTGCACATGTAGCTAACCCAAATATGATCCCAAAGGTCTGCCAGCAAGCAAGTAAATATATCTGTCCCATTTGTTCAGTCATTTCTAACTTTCCCTGAATTAGAAGAAAATAAGTTGCTATTTATCCTCACTTACACTGTACTTCTTTGAGTAAAGGACACAGGAAGATTCATCAGTACCTCAGCAGGGTTTAATTTTCTAGGTGGTCTAAGAAATGGTGAAGTTTTTCCAAATGAACAAATAAATACCAATCTTCAAGCCTTTCCCCCTTAAAAGTAAACAATATGAAGCTAAGTAACTTAAGAACTTTAAAGAGAGTGAAAACAAATCAAAGAAAAAGACTGAGGCAATACAGATGGTAGAAACCTGAAAAACGTGAAGTCTGGGAAGGGAAAAATAGGGAAGAAAGTTTAGGAAGGAGCTCTGAAAAGCTGCTCTCTACACCGCCTTTTTGCATAGGGTCCTCTAACTGTGGCCTTGCCTGATGCTGTTGGGAAAGGTTTCTGCCATCATTCACTCATGAGCTGATGCAGAAACCAATAAATACCCTTTCCCACCAGTTCTGCTGGGCTACTGGTATTCCCTATGGCACCTCCCCAGTCTTTTTCTGTCTCTGACATCTTGATTCCGCACTCCGTCGTGACAAAAATTCCATGTACCACAAACAACAGAACAGTGGGACACAAACAACAGTAATTGTTTTAATGCCACATGCTGATCACAGAACTCAGATATAGAGGATTAAAATGCTTAAAGATCAGGCAGACTTGCTTCAGAGAAAAAACAAAACCATAATCCATTTATCTTAGGAAAGGAAAAAAGTGTAAAGATAATGATGTAAAACGGGACAATGGGATTCTATTTATTCCTCTTAATAATTAAACAGCAAGAAGATAGAACAAACAGATAAAAAGGAAAGCATGCAGAATCTTAATGTGGAAAGTATGAATATAAAGTATCGACAAGAATGCAGAAAACCTATTTTCTATCAATAATTCTAGATCACTGGGTAGGACAAAGAACAAACAGGGTTATCTTTTTATCAGGGATCAAGAAGAAACTTCCTGGAAGGGCAGGTTATGCCAAGATCACCAAAGAAGGCATTCTCTTATATGTCTTTGTTAGATGAGGTGGATCTCTGGCAACAGCACACTCAGGCAAGGGCAGATAGGAGGAAAGTTTTGCATTGCGTTGGGAGTATCTTAGCATTGTTTGATTCCATCATCACTAATTGTCCGTATTTCTGCCTTCATTTTCCTGGGCCCCTACATGGAGAGCATGCCTTGGTTACAGTGAATCAGCAGAGAAGGCAAGGGGAAGTGTAGTTGTTTATT
This sequence comes from Hypotaenidia okinawae, assembly GCA_027925045.1. Taxonomy (NCBI): domain Eukaryota; kingdom Metazoa; phylum Chordata; class Aves; order Gruiformes; family Rallidae; genus Hypotaenidia; species Hypotaenidia okinawae. The sequence continues at coordinate 97,543,728 of BSDF01000004.1, forward strand.
ATTTTGTGTTTCACTCAATTCTATGCAATACTTTTCTAACATTTTCTTTTTCAAGGGCATTCCTTCTTTGTGTTTTCTTGTCAATTCTACACCTCTTAATGAGCCTCTTTGCTGACTTTTGGCTTTGGAAAGGCTGCAGCCTTATCTCTCTTTGTAGAACTTTATTTGTTCTCTTTGCAAAACTTTATTTATCATTGGACACTAGTAGTGAGATCAACCTCCTCAGAACACAAGTATGGATACAGTCCAAACCCCCGTAGAGTTTACAGTCCAAACATTCACTCAGCAGAAAATCCTTGTTAGCTCTGTTTCATCCCTGTCTCCTACCCCCTATTTATTTTGGCATTGTAAAAGAACACACTGTGTTCACAAAAACAGAAGTCTCCTCTGTAGTACGATTTAGGTACATTAAAGCAGGTAAAGCGTAATTTTGATGAGCATTTATGTAGTAGCCTGGTGGGAGTGCAGCCATTCAGCTATTCTCTTTGCAAGAGAGAGACACTGAACTGTGCTGATAGCCACCAATTTCACTGGGACAGCAACAGGGATGGAGGAAAAGGGGCCCTGTCCCAGAAAAACAACATTTCCCTGATTCTAACACCATGTTGTTAAGTGAGCAGTTGTGAGACCCTTCAGTAAAAGACAGTTACATGTAAGCACACACATTTTAGATCATGGCCAGGGGTCTTTAGGAGCATCAGAATTACTTGAATTCAGCATCACATCCCACTGTGATGGAGGTATGTCTTGGCGTGCGAGGAGCCGAAGGAGCCTGTGAGGGGTTAAATGACCATTTGCTCAGCAGGAATTGCATGCTGTGACAGGGAGCAGGTGATCTTCTGCACTTCCTACACCATCCTTCCCTTTTCTCCTCAAGCACATGAGAAACTGCTGCACCAAGAAGAGTGATTTACAACACACCAAGCATAGAAGGCAGGATCACACAGGATGGCAAGAGGACCCCCTTGAGACCCAAAGACCCATTTAGAAGTGTTTTATCAAGCTAAAATGTAAGGTCCCACCAAGCTGAGGTACTGAAGTTAAGTCAGAATGTCTCCTCATTGAGTCATTTCTTCATGCCCTCAAGGCTCAAGAACATTTTATTTCACCTCAGAATGATACAGCATTAAATATTAAAAAAAGGTGCTCTGGAAATGTCCCATGTGGGTTACCAGCAAATATCCACTTCCTGGCAGCTTTGTGTATTTACAGAGGTCTTTTATTTAGTTTTAAAAAAATTTTAAAAATTACTAACTCAACATACACACGTTATTACTCACATCCAGAAGGAAGTGTGACTCTTCAGGAAAAATGAACTTTGTGCTCAGGCAGTTTCCAGTAAGACCCCAGAAGAATGAGCATGCTACAAGTCAGATTCACTAAAAGTAAATTAAATCAACTGTTGTAAGAAACTTAGCTTATTCTCCTCTAAACTTTTGTTCTGAAGCAGAAATCAATTTCAACTGTAGTTCAAAACAAAGTAAACAAAAGATTTTGTAACTTGCACTACCTCCCTAACTGTGGAGTTCTTAATGAAGAGAAGTTATTCATTTTTGGAAGGGAAAAAAATTAAGATAGTGGTAGTATTTTTGGCTGGTTTGTGCCTTTTTGAACAGCAATGCATTTCATTCTTTTTAAATGCTTATTAATTTTTGGCATTGCAATACCTTTAGGTAAGTTCGTAAATAGAAAGATAGTGAAGTCTGTGTCTTTACATCACTATTTTATATATCTCTTTAAAAATTAATCCAATTGGTTCATTTTGAAATTCCCTAATGGTTCAAAGTTTTCAGCACTTTTAAGAACTGGCCCCTAATATCAGTTAAAATATCATTATATATTAACCTGTTTGGAAACCAGAGCCTCTCCACTTAATCATAAGCACTACAAGTAAACCCTGACCTAAGTAATCTGCCAAGTGCTGCGCAGGAGCTGGTGCCAGATAGGAAGATAATTTAATTCTCTCTGTTCCCAGAGCTGGGCTTTATCCAGGGCACAACTTTTTCTTTGGGTTGGGTTTTTGTTTTGTTTGGGGTTTTTTTAAGCTAATTTGGGGCATTTTGCCTTTGGCTTGGAACATTTTCTAAATAAAACATTAATTTGGATTTAGTATTAGCGCCAATACCATAGTGTAATATTTTTATATGGTTTAATATGAAAAAAAATCTCCAGTACTTCAAAGAGAGAAATATAATAAAAGATAGGGACATAAAAAGCCTTCTCTTTCTTTCAGGCACGTGGGGAATGTCACACTGAAGAGATCTGCAGAACCTATAGTAAACCCAAAAGTTAACTTGAAACACCTTCCTATGTCACATTTACCTAGAAATGCAATTCCTTCTTGCTCCTACTCCAGTGGGATCGTGGGCTGCTGGGAAAGGGTGAAGCTGCTCTTTTGCCAATTTCTACTGTGGTTTTCTGACTTTTCCCAGCATCAAGCAGACTGAGCAGTTGCAGAGTGCAAAAGGAAGGATTCCTTTACCTTGAGTAAGAGCCATCTCATCCTACAGCTGCTCAACCGTTACATCTGGTGCATCCATCATGAATTCAACCAAGCCACTGGTAAAGCAATCCGGTCAGGTGCTGTAATCTCCAGGTCTGCTGACTTTAATTTTACAATGACTGCAGCTACTCAATTTCCAACTGCTTTTTGTCCTGCTCGCACATGTCTTACTCTGAAATCAAGAATGCAAACTTTTGATAGTTGGGCTTAATCCAAACCCCATTTATATTTAAAAAACGCATTCCTCCAATATTTGTTCAGTTGTACTCCCCCAAATTTTGTTAGATAGTTTATGACAGTTGAATTCTGTGCCAGAAGCAGTTCAGCAAGTCACTCTTATTTTAAGAGAATGTTTTGCTAATAAAGAGATAGAGAATCGAATTTTTTACTAAATATTTCCTGCTGTCAGTCTGTCAGTTTTATAATAAGCCACTGTCTGTTGGAAACTACAGGCCTCATCCTGGTAGGAGTTGCATCTCCTGCATCATAAGACAGCTCTGCCAAGGTCTGAGCACCTCTCCTACAGACCCCTCTGAGCACTATGTGTCCACAGACACGTGTCTGTAGACAAAACCATACTTTGAAACGATTCATTGCGCTGAAGAGCCAGTGCTTGCTTTTTTCTTTTTTTATTTTTAAAATTTGCTGAAGTAGTTAAGGAAAAAAGAAAGAAGGAAAAAGAAAAAGGTTTCTTAAAGTAAAAAAAAATATATAGTTTCAAATTAGGAATAGAATTAGACCTGAGATATTTTAGAGGAGAACTGCTGGAGGGTGGATGAGCTGGGGAACCTTCATCTTTACTCTCTGTTAAGTTTTGCTCCTACAAGTTACTATGCAAAATACACCAGACACATGCATAATTATCTGGAATCATAGAATCACAGGCTGGTTTGGGTTGGAAGGGACCTCAAAGATCATCTAGTCCCAACCCCCTTGCCACAGGCAGGGACACCCTCCACCAGACCAGGTTGTCCAAAGCCCCGTCCAACCTGGCCTTGAACACTGCCAGGAAGGGGGTAATCACAGCTGCTCTGGGCAGCCTGTGCCAGGGCCTCACCACCATCACAGGACAGAATTTCTTCCTAATATCTAATCTAAATCTCTCCTCTTTCAGTTTAAACCCATTCCCCCTTGTCCTATCACCCCATGCCCTTGAAAACAGTCCCTCTCCAGCTTTCCTGTAGACCCCTTTAGGTACTGGAAGGCTGCAATAAGGTCTCCCCAGGGCCTTCTCTTCTCCAGACTGAACAAGCCCAGCTCTCTCAGCCTGTCTTCACAAGAGAGGTGCTCCAGCCCTCTCATGATCTTCGTGGCTTCCTCTGGACTCACTCCAACAGCTCCATGTCTTTCTTCCACTGCAGCCCCATAGCTGGATGCAATACTCCAGGTAGGGTTCACACAAGCAGAAGGTGAAAATCACTTCACTTGACTTGCTGATCACAATTCTTTTGATGCAGCCCAGGATAGGTTGACTTTCTTGTCTGCAAGCACACATTGACAGCTCATGTTGAGCTTCTTGTCCACCAACACTCCCAAGTCCTTCTCCTCAGGGCTGCTCTCAATCCATTCCCTGCCCAGCCTGTAGTTTTGCTTGGGATTGGCACAACCCATGTGCAGGACCTTGCTCTTGGCCTTGTTGAACTTCATGAGGTTTGTAAGGGACAATAATCAATATTGGGTTTTCCCCATCTCCTTTAGTCTTGGTGGTTGAAAACTGCTGCAAGACTTTAACATGGTTCAGTCCTCCCATCCCATGCCACGGTTTGTCCTCAGGCTTAATGTGCTGTCTCTACCTCATTGCTATTAAGCTATGCCTGTATGCAAACATTTTTCTAAGTTGAACAAAAGACACATTCAATTTATAAATCAGTTTTTCCCTCTGCCATCTGAAACTTTTGCACTGCTGTAAAGGATCCCATCCTGTTAACTGGTCTGAACATCAAAAGGTATTCAATTATACATTTTTGCAACTACAATGACAAATGTGTGGGGTGTTTTTTTTTCAGTTTAATCTGTTTAAGTTATTTAACTGAATGCCACTGATAGGCTGTGAATTCCACCTGGAGATCTTGCTGCAGAAGGCTTATGTCCCCATAACAAGCATCTGGATGAAGAACCATGACCCTCAGTAACATTTGCTGACAACTATAGCACATTGACAATACTTCTATTATTTTCATTACACTGATAACCAAAAAAATTGCAAAATGGGGTGAAATTACCTGAGGTTTTATTATAGCTGTGGAGATAGTAACACTGCTTGCAGGACTGGAGGCTCAGGTTGGTCTTTTTCCACATATAATCTCATCTGCCTCTAGTATTTATTTTATTGTTAGGAGTGCGTTCTTATATCCTTTCCATTCTGGATCAAGGTTACCTTCATCTCAGGGACTCCTTCAGACACAGACACCATAATTATAGTAAGGGTAATTCTACTGTGCCTGAAATATACCCCAGTCACGAAAATTGACATCTTCTTTCTAAAAGCCCAACAGTACAGCACAATAACGTAATGGAAAACTCCAGTGATACTCCACTACCAGACCTCAAACATGATACAGAGAAAGATTTTTCTAGGTAAAAAACTTTTCACATGTAGGAGTTGCACTATTTTGTTATTTATATATTTAATTATACCCACTAGATATATATTTTCTGCACCAGTTGAAGCAAAAAAATTTTACTAGAGATGCCTACCCATAACAAGATGAGACTTCCAGCTCATTTCACACTAGCTACAAAAAGCCTCAGCCATGTTAATGACTTCAAGGTTGGGTGGATTTCAACTAATAACCTAAAGATGAACAACCCTATGTATCCAGTTACTCACTGAGTTCTTTTATATAGACACTTTCTGAATACTCATCTTTGCATTCAGAGGGAAAAAACTCTTCTCCAGGCTGGCAGAAAAGATGCATTTGTCTGAACTCAAACATAGATGTACCGGTTTAAAGAACGGTCTGAAAATTAGAATTGTCATGAAGTCAAAAACACATAAAATTGTAATCTTATTCTAAATCTTTACTATAATCTTTCAAATTACATGTCTGACTCAATTTTTCATATCTTTGAAGTCCAGTAAAGACTTGACGGCATATCAAAAAGATACCCAGTAAAAGCAACTGCTAACACAGGATAATAATTCTAACAGTTCCCAGTGGTGGTTGTGTGGTCCAAATTTCCTTTCTCATTCTTGAGCATCTACTGGAAAAGTATACAGACTATTTCACATTCTGTTTTGATATAAGTAAATAATTTATGAGTAAACTGTTTTACAGAAAAAGCAGTGTTTGGTAGATATGAATTGTAAGAATGAAAAACCTGTATAGTTTGTTTATGATGTGAGTACTGGTTTAAATAACTGCAGATTATATGGCATCAAAAAGAGAGTAATCAAAACTAAAAATACAACAAAAATGAAGAGATGAACTACTATTATATATTTTAAATGATAGGTTTTGAAGTAAATACAGCTTTCTTTAAACACTGAGACTGCTTGCTCTTCTGTTTTCCCTAACTTCTTTGTTTTAAATTTATGCAAGTCTGTTGCTATTATTTGACTTGCTCCCTTCTTACTGAGGAGATAACATGCTTCCTATCCTGCAAATAAACATGCTCACAGAAAGGAACAGGACAAGAATGCAGTATAACTCCAGCTCCACTTAAACTGATGTCAAGATAGAATAATGATGTTCCTGGTGGTTTTCAGGATTTATTCCACTATAAATCAGGAGCCGGTGGTTTCAGCTATCAGACAGGGCAGGCTGGAAATTTAGATTACAACATTTTAATCTCAGCTCTTCATGGTCTTCCAGTGCAGCCTGTGTTGACATTATGTAAGGTCTCTGAAAACACTAACACATTGCCACCTTCTTTTCACAAGTGTTGCAAGATGTTGGAAGTCCTCCCATTAAAGTAAGAAGTGGTCAGCCTGCCAACATGGTCCTTCAAATGACTGTATCAAACACTGAACAGCCTGCTCAGAAAGGCCACCAGAGCCAACTGAGTGATAATGTAACTTTTACAGATACAGAATTCTCTAACAGCTCCCATACAAGTAGGCCCTCATGTGCCATGGTAGCTGATATCATGGAGTAAATAAACCAACACTTTTAACACATTGATTTTAAAAGCATAATGTTAAAATTGATGCGTTTGTCCCTTGATTTTCTCCTGTCTACAAGAAGGTCCAGCTATATCCCTGAAATCCTGAGCACAACACAGTGACAGCAAGAAACCAGTTCCTTCTCTCTTTCCATTTGTGTGTTCTTTCGTTCCTTCTGGGAAAATGCAGCAACAGTGACAGCTTCTGCTTGCTGGGAATTGTTAAGACTTACTGCCAAAACACACACATACCAAAAAAAAAAAAAAAAAGCTAGAGAGCAAATTTAATAGAAAAAACATCATATTATTTATGTCATACCATGCAGGCCACATTAAATGTTTGGACATGATGGTTCACATTGACATTTAAATATTTAAGGAAGAGTGGTGAAATATTTTTGATGTTATTACACTCCTACAATTTCCAGGGACCACTACATACCTTCTTGACCCTTATAATAAACATACAAACTCTATCCTATGCTGTCTCTCAGTTGCTTCCCCGAAAAAGTAAATTTGAGAGTCGAAAACCAGTACATCCTTATTTTTACTAATTTTCTAAGTAGAGACACCACGATTTCTGTAATCAGTTCTACATAAACTTTTGTAAACCAAGATATCAACAACACAGGGCAGTCCATTTATGCGAAATCAAATCATCCATCTCCATGGAAAGATAAGAAAAAGTAAGAAGGGTTCCCATGGACTTCTCCAGCATTACCCTTACAGACCATCTATCATTTGAAAAACTACAGGAATCTCCTAGAGAGTGAATAGACTCTAATTATCCAAATAAAAATTATACAGACTCCCACTTTTTGTAAGGCAGAAAAAATTATTACTCTTACCTCATTATTGCTAAGATATTAGCATGGCTTTTGCAAAAGACATTCCAGTGGCCTTCCAAACTGCAAAACCTGCCAAATTCTTTGACTCAGTTGCCATAAAATGTTTCTAAACTGCTGCAACCAGATCCAAATTTTGTTTTATAAAAGTATAAAAAGGATATGAGTAAAGCCGTGGGTTGACTCACTATGAATGTAACATATGTTAAAAGGTTTCCGGGTGCCGTTACTCATTATGAGAAAAGAGCGATCCAGATATGCAGAGATATATTATGGTGGCTCCACAGATTTAGTCTCATCCTATTGTTTTTGGTAGTTTTCCCTTTCATCTAATCATCTGCATCTGGATTTTCCCTAAGTAAATCCATGTCTTCCAAAACCAAGTAAACTAAAGCAGTGCCATCAATAAAAGTGTGTACACTTTCTCTAGTAATATTAACCACACGCTTTCCTCTTCATCAGCAGAGCAAATTAGATAACAGAGAAAATAACCCTTTGGATTTGTCAATGATTCTGCCATATTACTAGGAAATTTGGAGTATTTTTGTTCCTTGAGAAGACAATAACATACCTTACAATTGAATTTATACCCATGTTATACAGCTAGAGAGGATCCTCAAGTACTTTTTTTATTCTTACTCAGAATTTTTAAGTGAAGTTCTCTCTGAGCTTTGCAGTTTAAACAAATCTGTAGAGGCTGTAGAGTAGTTAATACCTTCAATGTAATCAACCAACCATCATGAAATATACTTAAATATCTGCTAAAACATTTCTTTTTCTGCAAGAACATCTTCTTTACTGCTCAACAGACTAACCCAGTTCGTGTGTGGGAAGTGTACCAACAAGTATATGTAAGGTAACTCTTGCCTTTCCAAATGGATTTTCCAAGAGTTTCTGGGATGGTATCTTCATAAGTTCACCGCATCCTTCCAGACCCATACCGGAATTTCTGAGAGTGTACAGGAAGAATAAAAACTCCTCTGCAACATGGCCCCATCCTCACTGGGAAGCAGCGAGGATAGAAGCTCGCATCAATGACCCACTCAGCTGTTTAGCTTCTCTGCTTGTGTTGACCTGCTTGCCTAACCTGAAAGCAGCACGAAGCTCTGTTCAGAGGATTTAAAGCCTGTTTGGGAAGTGAAGTAGATAACTTCACACCTGGGCAAGTGTCTGAGTGAAGTTTGCAGAAGAAGCTGCAGCTAATTCATGTCCATCAGTCCTTCCTGGAGTCTGAGCAGTCCCAGAACTGCAGCTTAATGGGAGTTAGCACAAGGCTTAATATTACTGTCTAGCACAGTTGGGTTGGGGTTTTTTTTTGTCTAAAATAAGGGCTGGAATTACAAAGACAGATCTAAAGCAAGTTAAATTCTTATTACAGCTTCTGATGTTTGTGTAATGTGCAACTGGGTTTTCTGAATTTCAGGAAGCATCTTTAAGAGTTCAAGGTTGGGCAGTGCCGGGGGAGTGATGAGGCTGTTTTGACCTCATTTATAAGGAAAAATATTTCCATGCTTTTAGTGTCAGTTTTCAAAAAAGCAGAGGGTTGTTTTTCTCTTTTGGGTAATTTTTTTTTCACTTTCAAACAAAGACTAATATGATCCATTGCTTTGGAAGGGAGGTGTTTTTAACAAACATCCCATGTTCCTCTTTAAAAATAAAGCCTGCTATACCATCTCTCCCCTCATCTTGTAGGTTTCTTTCCTGCTCACTACTGTGGTTTTTTTTTTATTTTTATTTTTTTATTTTTAGTTTCTTTATTTGACTATACTGTAGAACAAATATTTACTCTCAGACATCAACATAAAGCAAACATATTCTTTTTGAATTGTTTGCTGATGGTGTTCCTTCCACAACATATTTTGGTTTTTAACGCTCACCACCTGTATCAAGCTGCTTTTAGGCAGCAGCACAAGGAACTTCAGGATTTCACTTAATATTCAGTATTCCTCTCCCTAAGGAGTGGTGGTATCATATGTAGGCTTTTGTTTTATATTTTCCCTTGTCATGTGTCTCTGCATGGTTTTTTAAGACACAGCTTAGGCAGAAACTATTTCTGAGGGATTTAGAGCAGGAAAAATGTGCTTTTAGCAAAGGCAAAGAGGATGACAACAGGACAAGAAACAAGAGCTAGAGAACGAAAAGGGGAGAATGCTAGCAAGTAGGGTGTGATCACCACTCCAAATCACCCTTATCAGCCCCAAAATGTTTATAAAAAGTGTAATCTTGATCTTAGTCATTATCTCTGGTTTTTGTTTTTCTAGCTAAGTGATTATATTTAACACAGCTTGAAGCCAGTTATGTTTATACAAGTGTGTGGGTCTAACATGGAGAACCGAAGTCTGCCAAAAGTAATTGAACCGTAAAAGTCACCAGAAGTTTTCATGTCACACCAGCAGGGCAAAAGCACAGACACCGGTGCCGTGGTCTAACAGGGCAGCTCAACAAGAAAGCAGGACGTTTACTTGACATGCTTCCTTAGAAACGGTATTTCCACAGTACTTCAAAGAAAACCTTCTTTGGACTAAAGTCACTTCTAAAGCATCAGCAATCAGGAAGCAGGATGAGACACAGAAGGGAGGAAGGACATACCACAACACCAGAATGAGATGTCCCCTCAGTCGAACCCTCTCCAACATTTGCACCTTTGAATGCTCAGTTGGGTATTTTCCTCCTATTAAGTTTGTCTTTAATAATCACACACTTCTACATGACTTTGAGCAGGCTGTCTTCTACAAGTTGTGTCCCTCAGAGGCTACATCTCTTAAGGATGAGCGGTGGGCTTAGTCAGTACAATGATGTACTCTTATCGGGGAGTGAGAAGTGCCAGCCATTAAACACTGAACAAAACCTGACAGTAGCTTCATCAGATGTGTTTTTTTTTTTCTGATTTCTGCCCATTTTAGAGGGAAATAGGAGGGAGAGAAAGGGAAGGTATTGCTGCCAAGAAGAGGTGACAAAGCCACTAGCCCTGCAGCTGTTATCAAATGTGAAAACGCATGTCAGTTTTGCTGGAAAATACAGAATTTAATTTCAACACAATAGAAGAAGAAAACAAAAGAACAGCATATATCCAAATGTAGTTATATGAAAAAGATTTGGGTGAATATGAAACTGTGATCTGAGAAGACAGAACTAAGGATATGAAAATGAAGCAATAGCATTTAGCAATTAGAGCTTCCTCCAAGATGTCAAAACCCTTTTGCATTACTTAGTTACTGTATGACCATCATACTCTATTTATGATGGACAAAAAGGTGTCAGGTGATTGTTTGGCAAGAAAAGCCAGGAAATTTAAATATGAAATATGAAAAATATTCTTTATTATGTTTATTTTGTTTAGACATCATTAAGCATCAGACTGAGGAAAACCATTATGAAAACAATAGAAGAAAATTTGATCTTCTGGGTGGGAGAGGGTTAGAAAAAGATGAGAATGCCAACACCATAAATAGGTCTTTGATCAAAGAATACAGCTGCAAGAAACAGCAAGGGAGTGACGTTCATCGCTCTCATCCAAGGTGATATTAGCTAAACCCATCTTATTCCTGATAGAAGTCAGTCCAACCTTTCACCTCTGGGGCAATCAAGTCCAACCTTCAACCATTATTAACAACAAGTGTTTCTAATATGAACTATCAGTCTCCTTCGCTGAGGGTTTTTTTTCCAGTTCAGTCCACAGAAGTCATGGGAAACATGCCCCCTTTCTCTTTGTAGCAGCCTTAACATGTTATGTCTCTCTCCTCAAGCTTTGTCTCTGCTGAACAACAGGATCCTCAACCCCAGTCTTTCAGAGGCTGTGTTTTCCAGTGCTCTGATTATTCTTGTTGCTTTCTTCTTAAATCTCTCCCATGGCCCGTGTTATCCATCACATACAGCACCCCACATGACACACTGCTCCAGCTGAGGCTTTCCCAAGGTTATTTGGTCCCAGGGGATTATTTCACATCTCTTCCAGACAACACTCCCAGAAAGATGTTTGCCTGCTTTTCTGGCAATAGCATGACATCAGTCCTTCAGACTTGGCCAAGAGGTTGTGGTCACATCTACACATCTGGCAGACCAAGATGAAGCAACCATCTGATGAAACTACTATCAGGCTTAGTGTTCCCTGTATTCAGTTTGTAGTACCTGCCACTTCTGACTCCCTGATGAGAATGCATCATTGTATGGAGTCAGCCCACCACACATCTTTCAGAGCTGTTTTATTCTTGCTACAGGTGAGGCAAGAAAATTAAATATACCATTTAGTTTTACCTTACATTGTTTCTATTACTTAAAAACGTGGATGGGAGGAACAGGGATGACATTTTATCTTCAGCCTCTGCATAAGCAACACACAAGAAAAGCCTTCAGGGTTACATCACCAAACTCTTCATACCACGCATGAAAAATGAGTGGGGAAAACTCCTTATAATTGCCTAGAATAATAAATCTTCTTATCATATGGACATGAGACAAGATAACAGAAGAGCTGTAAACGTCCTATCTGGCAGCAGTCTGAAAAAACTGCTTTGCTCCAGGTTGAGAGAGCTCTTCCCACATGCTGAGATTTTACAGATCTGCTAACTCCTCCTCCATGTTATAAAAATCAGTTTTATGAGAAGCAAAATGATGGAAAGAGGAAGGGTTGCAAATGGATGATACAAATGAGGTGCTCAGGAGTCCAGGAGCAGCCTTAAGCCTGGACTTGTCATTTTTCTGCCTAAGCAATGCCTAAGTAACAGCACCGGCACCAGGGGAACGCACGTGACTTTATCTATCACCTCCTGATATTACTGCACATCATTTTAATCAGAGAAACAGCCTGTGTCTGTCTGAAGTATTGACAGTGACAATATAGACACAGCCCATCTGACCTTACCTTTCCACAGTAAAAAAGTTATTATGAGGAAACAGTTTTGCTAGTATGAAACACCAGTAGGTTGCAAAAAAGTAGACACGGGACAAAGCCTAAATAGGTAGTGGAGGTTACAGGCTCCTTTCCATCTGCCCTGAATTGCTACAGAAGTTCAGGCAGGAAGAAAAGGCAGAATATTTACACGACAAGATACTTTACAGGCCCTCCAAAATCAGTTCATCTCAAAAGAATGTTACACATGTCTTAGAGCTTGGACATACCTTGGCACAGTTGCCAAGGATTTTGCTCTCCCTCCTCCCCATGCACGGAAGCTGCATCAGTTGTATTGCAGCTGATGAGCTACAGTGGCTGAAAGAGTCATGTCAATGCAAAAGATCCCTAATACTGGCTGGTATTTAAATGCCACAGCAGCTCACCAGCAGAATCACAAGTAGTTTGGCCCTGCACAAGTAGTATTAACTGCAGCTGGGCAAGAAGGGTACACCAGAGCTCTTCATCAAGTAGGGCATGCATGAAAGTTTTACTAGTGAAACAGCCTGTGCTGAAAGTAACTGATCTTTTACTAAGACCCTCCTCTTCTTTCTTATTAGTTTATCACGTGATATAACTTTCACAGGAAATCAGTGTTTCTCATTAATGATTTATATCTAATCATGCAGAGTGCTATTTAAAAAAAAAAGAAAAGAAAAAAAAATCAAATTCCTAAAGAATCTGGCTGATTCTTGTCAAGCACTAGTGGTTATTTAGACATTAGCTGGAACATATCATCCAAATAATGCACACAGAAGAATTAGAAAAAGGTAGTTTTGACATCTCTAAGAGTTTAAATTAAAAACATATTAATCTGCTTCTTTTTAGATTAGCATCAGATAAATAATACACTGTGAGAAGATGACACATACAACTGAACATAAATAAAAGCTCCTGTTGATGCTCTCTCCACTTTCCTCCTCTCCTTCCAAGATCCTCCCAGGATGCTTTCACCTTACATATTTCCTAGTTAGAGAATCTGCAATCCTGAGACCAGGCTAGATGTTCTCCTTAAAGTGACTTACCAATGCTCTGAGAAAACAGTATCTTGAGAGTCACTTTCTGAGATATTGAGATGACTTTAGTGCGGTCTGTACAAGTGAAAGGAGGATGTACAAGTGTGCAAATATGGTTGTATTCCAAATTAAATGGTTATTTCTGCTTTGTTTTCCTCCCTGCCTTTCCTGCAAGCTGTGCAGGGAAAAAAATACCCCAACAAAACAAAAAACTTTGTTAGCCTATGTTTGGGCTGCTGCAAAGGGCCTGATCTCATCTCTGATCCTGCATTTTCATGCCTCCCTTTGGGCCAACATTAGCATTTCTGGGACAACACTGTCTTGGGGGGCACAGAGTTTGGCAGAGGAGCGCACAGCGCCAGCTCACCGTGTGCCTGCAGGAGCTTCTGCTGGTGCCCAGGCAAAGCAAGAGGAAGGAAGGGAGGATGAGATAGATCCTACGTTTAGAGTTGGAGTCTACATTTAGATTTAAAGCTTTTGTGGAACAACAGTCAGTAGACTGGTATAGATGTCACACACCAGTTTAACTCTCAAACAGACCTTTGCAGACGGTCTATTTCTATGCAAGTGGAAATACACACGCACTTGCTTGACTTTCCTTATGCTGACGTGGGTGGAAGCACATCAGCTATCAGGATGTGAGCAGTGGGAGAAAATATCTCCGTCACGTGGGTCAGGCACTCAAGGTATGGCAGGAAAGCTGCAGCTCACCCTGAGCTCCTCAGAGATGAGCTACCATTTCTGTGGGCTTTCCTTTGTTTATATGTAGGACTCAGTAGCTATGTGGAAGCAGGAATAAGGACGCTTTTATTGCACAGTATGTGTGCTTCTTGGAGCATGTATAACTCAGGCAAAGAAATTTTGGGCTGCATAGACCATACTGTAAGGAAACTCTTGAGTAAAAAACAGGAGTTATTAAACACATATGCAAACTACTTGTGTGCTTTATATGTGAAATCCACTCAGGCACTTTAAACTTCTGAAATTACTGGAGGCAATGTCACCAATAGCCTAAATATTACAATTATTTTCAAATGAAAGCAGTAGCTGCAAGTAGGCTCACATTTAGCTTTCTCCTCCCTGGGGCAGTGCATTCCTAGCAGGGGTGTTATCCTGCATCTCTGCGGAAAGCATTAGCTGCTCTGATAACAATGCTGCTCTGTGCTTTTAAAGACTACAAAGTGTAGTAAAGTTCATTCTAAAGATTTCTGTGAGAACTAAACATCCCAGAAGTACCTTGTGCTTTACACTAGGGAGACTGTTTAGTTTCACTTCAGAAATCTGTTTTAAGGTCAACAAATAAAGCATCAAAATAAAACAGCAGTGGTTTTGGTGGGGTTTTTTTACAAAAATACCAAACCAGTGGGCACCACACCTACCCTTTAGTTTTTATCCTTTTTACTTTGTGCTTCTACCTGATTATTAAACAGAATAAACTGAAACTAGATAAGCAAATGTTATAATGGAAGAACATGTAGTTATTAAAATCTTTAATTTCAAGGAGACTTATGTAAATTTCTGGTGTATCGTAACTCTCAGGACATTGCTCTCCAGATGAAACCAAGTAAAATATAGTTTCTTCTACATTCTTTTTTCTAGAAATACAGTTCAAACGTATTACTTAACCCTTGCAGAATAGACAACACATACATATTCTTACACTGTAAGTTGAATTTATTTATTGAGAAAAAAACAACCCCTTACATTTTGGTTTGTGCTGAAATGTAACAACTAAGAGAAGTCAGCACTTCTAAGGTACCTCCTGGTGATGTTTTGGAATCCACAAGTAGCACAGAAAATCAATGCAGTAAATAAAAAAATTTTAAAAGGGAGATGGAAAAAAGGAAAAGACTAACCAAACAGAAAGAACTTATACCCTTCAAGGATGGAGTATGGAAAAGTGGAAAGCTTTGGTGCTTCCAATATATGAGAAAATGGAAACGTATCTGATATGATATGAAGAAATCTCTCCTGTAGGCAGTCAGGATTTCAACGCTAAAGGTTTTGTGCAATATTGTATTTCCAGTTGCTTATCTATGCATGTCTGCTACACAGCATAGATATGTGTAGAAGTGCTAATGCAAGAGACAACACACACACATTCGTAAGTAACTGTGTCTTTCACATTCCACAGCTCAAGCTAAAACAATTCATCAGCTGGAAGTACAATCTAATTTTACTTAAGTATTTCTCCAGCAAAATCCCACAGCTCCATCATAGACTCACAAAAAGTGGAGAAGCTTGCCTAAATTAAGAGGAAAAGAATCAGGTCTTCTGCAACGACCCAGGGAATACATGTTACTAAGGAAGCCTGCAGGGACAGACACAAGATTCATTTCATAGCATGGCTTCTCTCACCCATCTAAGAGAGACCAAAGAGGAGCCCCTAGAGTATATCTTCATATATATATATATATATATACACGCACACACACTCATAGGGATATTCCATATGATAGTGGAATAGCAACAGAAGCTGTGGGGGGAAAATGTGCACCAGCCAGTCATCTAATAAGAATCCCTGGTCAATTCTTCCCAAATATTTTTGTGGTTGGCAAATGAGGCTGCTTCAAGAAAAATGCAGATGCATCCACGCTTTGAAACTGAGAGCCTGTGCTCTCGTGATGTAGGCTTGTTGAACAATATATGGGTTTATTCCAGAATTACACTTGCAATACACTTTACTAGAGTATTAGGTCAGAGCTCACTACTCCCCAGAGGAGAAGGCTAGTTTCAAATTAGTTTTAAGTCAATAAATCATATTTATTAATATCCTTATGCGGTGAAGAGTTATAAGCTCCTTTATACTATATAATTGCAGGTACAAACCAGTTTCTTACAAATCAAGGTCAATAGTGAAAGGTAGGTATCTCCAGAAGGTTGTTATTTGCTTTTATATTCTTAATCCCTGCCCAGCCCTTTATATTTTGTTGCATCTAAGATCTTTATCTCTAAGAAATATCAGCAGTTCTCTGGACAGTAAGGTAAGAAGGGCTGCATGAATATTTACTACAGATAGCTTCTGCCAACATCTGCAGCACCTGATGGTGTTTTCCTAAGTATCTGGATACAGTTTTTGGGGGAAGCAATGAACCATCTACCAAGGTTTGATGCCCTCATTTAGCTTTGTCTTGCTTTTGTGGTTAATGCAGAATGTTAACATAAGCTCCAGCTGCTCGGCATATCATAAGCCCTTGTAAAGAACATGTAAGTGCATGCTTGCCTAAACTAAACAGCAATCATGTGGTGGTCTACACTTGAGTGAATGTGATGTGTTTATGAACAGCACTTTCTAATAAATGCTCTACCTCTACAGCTCTTACTAATATTTAACTTAGCTCTCTCTTTCAATAAAAATTATTTAGGTAAAACAATACAGCAATAATCATCACATTTCAAACACTAATGAATCTTTCTGGGAGGTCACCTACAATAGGTGATAGAAGCAAGATGTAGCCAGAGAGCAATTATTCAGCCTGAAGTAGTGATGAAAAACTCCTTTTTAAAAAACATCTAAAAGTATTTTAAGTCTTTGAACTACTTTTAAGAATTAAACAGCAAGAAAAAGTCAGACAAAGGCTGATACCAGTAAACACATGTCAACAGGAAAAGAAATACAGATCATAGGTTATGTACACTGCCTGCCTGATGGGTGAAGTTAACTCCAGGACTAAGCAGCTTCACAAGGCACTCTGCTTCTTCTAGGTCTGCAGTTTTATTTGACCTTCTGGCACACTAATAGCCATATTTAAGCCTCTGAATTTTCCCACTGGCTTCGATGCAAACACACACATGTGTAAAGAACTTTGCCTGAGTGGGTCTGATGGGTAAAGCCCTATTTTTACAGGCATTCATTTCCTACTGGAGTCATTTGAGTACTGGTGCATGTTTACAGTTTCCACCATCTCTACATAAATGTCCTCATTAAATTCTATGGAAATGACTGCTCTACTAAACTACCTGAGAATAATATATAATGTATTTAGTATGTAATATAATGTAGTATATAAAGCAAAATAAAAAAACAAAGTTAAGTTTGTTTATAAAACAGCCTTTAAGAAGATTGGCTTGTACGATCAGTTTGCAATACAATATTTTATATATATATATGGATATATAAAGAAAGACATATTTGTCCATCATCTATATCTGTAATTCCTGTCCAAATCTGAAGTATACTTATAAAAAGAATCACATTTAGGTAATAAATTCAAGCCACTAGTTCTCTGTGGCCTTCATTTCAAAATCCTAAATCCCTAATGTTAGTCAAATGTAGGATTCATGTTTAAAGGGATTAGGAAATTATTGGTTAAATCCAGATGCTTCCTGTTCCCAGAAATTATGACCTCAAATGTGCACCTTTCCTAAGGACAGAAGCAAGAAATTTTTCCCAAATTCTAGCTGTAGATTATTACGTACTTCTAAGCAATGACTCCCAAGCCGCTACACAGACAGGTTGTCTTCCCTTTTTCTGTCTTAAGAACAGGTTTTTCTGTGATTTGATGGCACATCTTTTTTCTTTAACAGTGGTAACAAAGCTAATTATTTTGGGTCTATTTCACATTAAGAACAACGGTCACCCAAATGCAAGAAATCTATCCTAGTGAGACAGCAGCCTAAGTAAAAACCCCACAGCTGAATGAACCGACATTTGGTGGACAAATGCCCCCACACACACACCTGAGATCAGCACGGCAAGTTTCCCATAACAAAGGCAACAAATATTTACACAGCATTTCTCAGGAATACACAGCTAATAGTTTTACATCATCTATGAGGAAAGGCTGAGTGAGCTGGGACTGTTCAGTCTTGAGAAGACTAAGGGGAGACCTAATTAATGTTTATAAATATCTTAAGCATGGGATGCAGGGGGAATTGGCCAGCCCATTTTCAGTGTCTGTGGGGACAGGACAAGGGGCAATGGCTGCAAGTTGGAGCACAGGGAGTTCCGCCCCAACCTGAGGAAGAACTTTTCCCCAGTGAGGGTGAGGGAGCCCTGGGACAGGCTGCCCAGGGGTGTGTGGAGTCTCCTTCTCTGGAGAGATTCCAGCCCTGTCTGGACGCCGCCCTGTGCAATATGAGCTGGGGAGCTGCTTTGGCAGGGGGTTGGACCCCATGAGCTCTCCAGGTCCCTTCCAACCCCTGTGATTCTATGATTCTATGATAAAACTAGTTTTGCAAGAGTCTGCCCGCCACGGTGCAGCCCCAGCCGCAGCTGAGCTCCAGGCACAGATCGCGCCCCTCCATCCCTCACCGGGACTGGGGGCAGAGCGGGCAGAGGGGGGCAGCTGGTGGGACGGGGGCAGAGGGGGGCAGCCGGCAGGACGGCACAGAACAACAGCAACGGAACTGGTGACAGAATGCACACACAGTGGTAACACAGAACACTTTACCGACCCGAGGAGGTGATGCCACACAGCGCAGCACCAGGTACTCCACCCGTACTCGGACTGAACTGTCCCAGAGCAGCCCCACCCAGCCCAGCCCCCTTGTAGAGGGGCATCACATCACACGGTATGGAAAACACCTTTGCTAACTCCTTGGGGAAATTAACTCTGTCCTAGCCGGAACCAGGACATTGCCTCAGGAGTTATTCCCACATTTCCAGTCTCGATGTTGAGTACCTCGAGCCTTCAAGGCGCTGGAGCAGCCACGCAAGGATGTGGTGACAGACTTTTCTTGTAAACACTGAGTAGACCTAGATTTGGAGTACAAATAATCCACCTATCTATGCAAATCCCAAGAATGTTCATATTGTTTTACACCTCCTGAATAAATTCTTTTACTTCAGAAGAATGACTCGTTTCAGATGGTTTGAGAAGAGGAGGCTGAGGGGGGACCTTATCACCGCCTACAACTACCTGAAAGGAGGTTGTAAAGAGATGAGTGTTGGTCTCTTCACCCAAGTGACAGGTGATAGGATGAGGGGGAATGGGCTCACGCTGAGCATGGACACGTTTATAGATTAGACATTAGGAAAAAAATTCTTCACTGAAAGGGTTGTCAGACACTGGAACAGGCTGCCCAGGGAGGTGGTTGCATCGCCTCCCATAGATGTATTTAGAAGATGTGCAGATGAAGTACCTAGGGATATGGTTTAGTAGAGGACAAGTATGGTTGGATTTCATGATCTCAAAGGCTTTTCCCAACCTAGTGATTCTGTGATAGGCCATTTGAACTTTAGAGGTGACATTACTCTGACTAAGCACAAATGCTTACAATCTCTAGATTGCATCTGAGCTAGTTGCTGTAGGTTCAATGCACGATCAATGGAGAAATTTAGGCTTCCTAAAATAGACATCTAGAACAGATCAGATTAATTACATCCTAGAGAAGCAGATTTCTATCCCCTGATTGTAAAGGAAATCTACAGGGACTGAGCTCAGCCACAGACCTCCTGCATGTGGCTCAATTCTGGTATCCCACTCTAAATGCCTATCAGCTTTCACATGCATTTAATTCAAAAATATGATACCATGTTTACTAAAATGAAAATGAAGAAGAGCCTTCTCATTACAGAAAAGCTACTTAAATATAATTAAAAGTTCATTCAGTATAGATGTTGTTTTCACATGTATATTTAATAGTGCTATTATCACTTATATTTTTTATGTCATCAACTAGTTTTACTGAGAATATAAGTAAAAGAAATATCTACAGAGAATATAAGTAAAAGAATTATCTACTACATTTTCTGAAGTACACATTAACTGGCACCAGTGGGAGCCACAGTGGAGCTCACACTGAGTCTCCTCGGTCTCTTGACTCGCTCAGCATGCACATGAAGCTGCTGTTACAAGCACCAGGGACAGGCAGGACTTGTGAGCATACGATGACACTTAGCTCCATATTCCCACTTTTTCTCAATACAGATGGTCCATGTGTGTGCTTTCCTTACTGCCTTGCAAGTACCAATAGTTGAGTCCTAATTTAGAAGTGAACAGATTACAACAAACTGTTTCTCCTCAGTTAGAAAGTGTATTTCCAAATGCTAATCTTCAAGATCAACAAATGTAACATCACTTCATAAGAATGCATTCTCATTTCTAACTTTGGCTTCCATGCCATCCTTCTGTCACAGCCTCTTCATGGATTCTCCCAGCCTCAAAACTCCAGTGTGAAAAACAGAACAGATTTGAATCACAGATTCTGAATAACGCAGTTATAAACTCCATCACTACTCTTCTATATCCCATCACTACTATCTTACTCCTGATGCAGAAAAGCATTGATGCATTTATTTCACAAATCCTGTTACTATTTGAAATCATTCTCCTCTTCGATCAATGATCAAGCTGTTTCACCTCTGCTTCACATTGGTTGGGTTTTGTTCTGAAGGACAGGCTTTGAAAATAAACTGAAATTAAATCCCCTATGTAATTACTACTCATGGTCTTCTGATAACAAATCGGACACAAACTCCCACTGGAAAGACTCTGAAAATCACTGTGCTGAAGCCCCTTGCTCTCATTTCTTACAAGGAGGGACTTTCTCATCATTTTTCTCCTGAAGCAGTTTGTCAGGATAATGGCTCTGTCATAATGCCCTCTTGCATGACAGTTCATAACAGATGCAGGTACTGGATGAAATATAGAGTAAGGTGAGGCAAACAACAACACGAAAAAAAGTTGGCAGAGGATAGGGTGTCCTTCAGTCATAAATGTATGCCAAGTCCAAAAAATCTCAAGTACAGGGCAAGCTTTTGTTTAAGAACGAGCATAGACTTAAATAATAATTAATATGAATATTATGGGGTAAGATGTAAATTTACAAGTGTGGTGATTTCACTGTGGAGACAAACCCATTTAATGTTTTCCAAGTCCAGCAGAAATATTCCCATCTTTGGACAATGCAGTTAGATTGGGCTGATAGATGATCGCTTGGAAATGTGTTTGGAGAAGTAGCTATCACTCACAAAGAATACACAATATTAAAATTCCCCTCCAGGAGTTAATATGTCAATCTGGAAACTGATAGCAAGCTGACCTGAACATATCTTAGCAAAAATCCTACAACAATGATACAGCAAGAGAGTGGTGACATGTTATGGGGAAGGTAAAGAAGAACCTTGGGGAAGATAAAGCAGCTAGAGCAAAACTATCCAAATCAATTCCTTTGAGAATCTTAATGTGCACTTTACTGGTTTAGCTAGTTGAATATTGCCACACTTGGAACAGATGAGATTGCAGCCCTCTGATCCTTAAATTAAAGAACATGGAACTTTATGCTGACAAAGCTTTTATTCATCGAGGACACACAGTCTACAACCGTCAGAATTTTAGTTCAGCAACGTAATTCCAAGGTACTATCAGATAAAGAAAGGAAAATAATGGTGCTTCCTCAAAAGCCCAGATTCTACTAATCTGCACTACTAGTCACAACCCAGCAGACAAACTGAATGTAAAACAAGATAATGGAGGGGACAGGGAAAATTCTCATTCAAAGGGCTCTCTGCTGGTGTTCAGTGATTTCCCAGCAGTCCTATTATTAGGGCCCCAAGTCCCCAACCTTTCACTTATTAGTCAATGACAAAATTCACCTGCCTACAGGCAGAGGAAAAGTCACTGTAGACATGGCCTACACATAGCACAGAAGAGAGAGACACCACTCTGATTATATTGTCAAATTAAAAATTCAACAAATTTATTAAACTGGTTTGCTACAGTATAAATAATCACTTAAAATTCCATAGGAATTTACATGAGAAATCAGCAACCACAATATATTTTTCCAGGTGGCTTTTATCATTCTGTTCTTAACAGCTTGCAATGGCACTTTCCCCTTCTGCTTTGGCCAACTTCCACTGGTGGATGTGGAGTAATCTGTTTCCTCCTTACAAAAATCTCATGGGGAAGAAATTCTCGCTTTAAGAAAAGAACGAATGATGAATTTAACATTTTCCTAGATAGGTTTACCTCAGAAAATACCCAATAATTACGATTTTGGAGAATTACATGATTAATAATGATTTCTCCAATCCAAGAAAAAACCCTTTGTCTGCCTTCATGGAGTTACACCTTGGCAGACTCTATTATCACACAGGTACAATATGGTACTATGCAAAAATACTCTTTATTATTGACTGTAGCAAAGTCACCCTGTGAAGTGCTAAGGTACACACTGAGCCATGCTTTGTTCCACCCTTCCCAGAGCTGATAAAAGTCTTCAACAATTATACATATACTTTTGGTTGCTTCATCACACTGGGTGCAGCTGAACTGTATAGGGGAAGGATTATTTTGGCAGACTGCTGTAATGAAGTGAATTGATCCAGGATGGTCATGACCCCCTATAGCTGACCCTAGTGAATGTAATCAAAGGCAAGTGCATGTATGTGTGGAGAGTCCCATTACATATCACGCCACTGAGGTAACTTGCATGGCTCTTCTCTACTGGCTTGCCAGGAGCAGAGCACCATCTGTAATTTTACTAGCAAATAATATAGAATTACATGACACTGCTCACGTAAGAAGCACAGGGCTGTAAAACAGCAGGTGAGATGTTTGTTCCACGGACTGTGTGACAGAAGGGAAAAGTGAGTAAACCTCCGTAAACAGCAGTTCAAAAGTGCAATGACAAATGGTCTTATGGTTGTAACACCTAGCATGACTCCAAAAATTGTTTCCCGGGTAACAAAGATAACTGGTGGTTTATCCCAGCATTTAGGAGTGTTCCTCAACTCATTTGACCTGCAGGAGTTAAGATTAAAGCTTATAAACTGAGGTGTCTACAGCAAGAAAAGGGAGAAGATGCTCTAGCATTCTAAACGCTTCTCTCCTGCTGTACTTCATTGAAGTTGGACTATGATTTTGTACTGAAATCTCAGGAGTGTCAGGTCACTAGCAGGGTGGGTGAGACAGATGACCAGTGTACCAACAGTCTTACAACCTATGCATTTGTTTCAAGCACTGGGGGAGACTAAGTCAGTTCTCTCCTTCCCTCTGCACCCTGAGAATCTACCATTTCCAGTTCCTACTCCCCATCCCATCTCATGAAGCCAGTAACTCATTTTTTAATGAGTTATTAACATGTAAAGACCAGCTCAAGAGTACCACGGGCTCTGTAAGTCACTGATGACACCTTAGCAGAAGGGCACATACTTCTTTAGCTCAAGCAAGCTATGTCGTTTCTGGGCAACATTGATCCTGTCTCAGCCCAATGACTGGACCATCACGGTGATGCCTCCTGGCCAGGCACAGCTCTGCAGTCACACCTAGGGAAGCTGTGTGCCTTTCACGTATCTTTACTTTCAGATATTTACGCTTAGATCTCACTCTGGGTTGTCCAGAAACCTGACTCACAGAGGAAAGCGCTCAGACCTCAGCAGGAAGCAGCCCTTCCCTACAGAGATGTACAGGGAGAGGGCTGGACTCTTTCATAAATACTGCTTCCAAGGCACCTCCCTGAAGGGAAAGAAGAACTTAACTAGTGTAAATGCAAAGACTAAGACTACTTAAAGCACACTCAAACCAAGCTAAGGTTTGATCCCTATTTGGCAGAGTATTTTTTCTTTATTTGGTTGTTTTTCTTTAAAACTGGCAGAATGACAACCCCAGAACAGCTGTTTTTTTGCAAGGGCTGGTATGTCAGGAAACCTAGCCCAAATGATCTCGAGTCTCAAAGACTGATTTCACCCTTTGCTCTCATAAAGTACAATAAACTTCAGGGCAATCTGAGTTCGCACTCAGCTCTTGGAACCCATAGATATGCTGACCATAAACCAGAAAGGAATCCTCAAGCGCAAGTACAGTAGAGCTAGTGCCATAATGCTTAAAAAGATATTACTGTGGTAGAAAAAAGAAGTTGAAGGAGTTGAAAAGGGTTGAAGAAGTCTAAAAAAATCCCCAAACTTCACACCTCTTCAAGACAGCTTCTGCTTTCCTTGAAATTTAATCAATACTTCTGTTGTTTCTTTAGGGGAGACAGTCACATGGGCCTTCTACACATGCCCGTAATTGCCCTGATGTTGTACAGAGAGCTACTGTTTGCAGGGAAACATTCACTATAGCTTACTTTTAACATTCAAATTACTTTTTAAAGTTACATAGCTGGATCATAAACAAGAGGACAGGAAAATGAGAGATCTGGGGAAGATGAGGTCAATGGGGTGACAGTGCTCAGCAAGACTTTTCCACGTATGCAAAGTCTGGACTTGGCATTTTGTAAACAATAATGAAGGAGAAGATCCAAAGGGCTGTGAGTGAAATTGCAGAGCTGAGAGGCTGCAAAGCTCAGTCACCACGGACAGTCAGGAAAAGCAGTCACCATGAACCTAATTGGGACTTAAGTGAGAAGGTTAAAAATAGCTGCTGCATCTTTTTGGCTTGTTGGATAGAGGTTGATCCAGATCAGCTCTGGTATCAGGCTCAGGGTGTGGCTGTCACGAGGTGTCTTGGTGGCCCCAAGCTGCATCAGCGGAGGTCAGTGGAAAGACTCCTTTTGGGGTCAGAAAGGCTGATGTGAGGTAGGGGCGTTTACACCCACCTGCACTGACTCCTGCCCATGGGGTACTCCCGCGCAGCGTAAACACGCGCACAACCTGAAGAACTGATCTCACCCACATCAAACAGGATGATTCATTTATTTAAGCCGGAGTGCTCGCATAAACACTTCTTTGAACTCCAGGGAAAGAAGCGCAGGAGAGACCAAGAAGCTGCAAAAAGTGACCCAAGGACAGCAGAAAGTCCCAGAGAAGATGAAAAGTTCACAAGCCACAGGGACAGACAAACTTTCCCAGAGAGAAAACAGCTCTTCCTTTCCCCAGAGGACACTTGTTTTGTTTATCTGAGGTTTCTGGTATGTGCTTTCAGCTGTCTGAATGTTTGGGGGCTTGTTTTCATTAATTTCTGAAGTGAGACTTTTAGGTTTTTTTGGTGTTCTGTGTTTTATTGGTTTGTCTTTTTTTGTTTAAGGTTTCCAACTGTTGTGTTGGGTTTTTTTCCTCTTTTAAATGAGACCTTACTTGTTAAATATCTCCCTTTTCAGCAGAATTATCTAACCTTGGAAATAGGATTGTTTTTGTAACCAGGTGGGGTTCCACCCATCTGCACTCAGCATTATTCACACTGGCTCTTATCCAGAATTTTCCCCAAGACTCTTCAGGGTGGATTTCATTCCTGTTAAGCTTAAAACAAAATGCCGTGGCCTGACCTAGCCTCTATCTCCTTTCAGCTCTGCTGGGTCTTCCCACAGGACCCACCATCTACCCAACATCCCCTCCCCAAGGAGACCCGCAGCTTCTTATGGTCCTAATGGCAAACACATGGTGCAGACAGAAGGATCCGACAAGAAGAAGACCTCTATACTCACAGAAGCTCCTCAGCCCGAATATTTTTTTCCCTTCCTCCCAGAAACAGATCTTTTAATTTTCCAAAGGGTATTCTTTGACAATGTTGTGTGTCAACAGAGTTGAAAATCAGTTCTCTCCTAACAGTTTCAGGTGGTTTTCTTCTGTCTATCTCCTACAGCCAGCAACAATATCCAGTAAATATTGCACTTTATTTCCTAGCACTGACTTCGCTAACAAGGATAAATCCCACTCTCCACAAGGGCAATTTCTTTTGGTTTGATCCACGCTAAGCTCCAGTGGCAGAACAGCATCAAAGACTGGTCCCTCTCCAGCTCAGCTCCTGGCCACCGCTGCCCTGGTGACACTCAGCAGCCCTACTTCTCCTTATCTAACGACTTTGCCTTTTACGTTATCTAGCTCATTTTCAACTCCTGCCGTTTTATCATTTCCTCATTTCAGCCCACCCTGCTCACAGGCCTGAAGGATATCTTTTTGCTCTGCCTATGCCAGCAACAGACAGACAGCTGGTTTGCTGCATGCTCATGAAACAGGAGCCCCCAAACAACAACACAGGACTCATCTCTGGAGGCCTATTCCTGCTGGCAGCTTCCCCTTTCCTCTTCATCCTTCTGCTGAAATGGGACCACTTAGGGCTTTGGCCTCTTAAAAACCCTTCAAACCTGAGCGGCTGTGGTGTCTGGCTGCTGGAGCTCATGGTCCAGAGTGTCAGCCTCTCCCAGCCCCATCCTATGCTTGGGCAGAGATGCTGGGCTGGGACCTGGGGGCTGAAGCTGGCTGAACAGTGAGGAGAAGCAACACAGTGGCTAACAGCACCATCTCAAACCACCCAAGGATAACTGTCTGTCAAACCCTTCCCCTTGGTGGACAAAATGCTCAGAGATAGCCCCGGTGTTTGAAGATGAATGATGCAGAGCACCATTTTGGGCAGGCTCCTTTCCACTCAAGTTTGCTCGTCTCCAGGGCAAGGGCTGAAAGCTGCGGCCGCTGCCCTGCCTAGTGCCAGGTCAGCAGCTGGGGCCATAAAACCTGTCAAACTGACAAGGCACTCAGGGAGGGACGCCCCAAAGTCATTCTTTCCATAGTGAGCTAGCCAATTCACGAGATTTTTTTTTCTTTCCTGACAGAGTAGATAATCATTTTGCTAAATATATTTCACATTTTATGAGCATTTTCCTCACACTTGCTATTGCACATTTCTTACAGCATTTCATGCTTCCTTGCCCAAATAGTACCAATGTAGCTTCTGCCAAGAATTGGCTGCTTAAAACCCCATGAAAGTGATAGATCATACCCTGCTCTAGGCCAACGGCATTACCAGCTTGAAGCTCAGGGCCAAAACCTTTTACTTTATAGTATAACTGCAAATACATATATATTTATTAGTCATTTTTCTCATAAAATCTGTGTGATAAAGGCAGCTCTAGTATCTATCACCTATCCATAGACACGCTACCTACCTGTATACATCTACATGTATATGTGTATATATCAAATATACACACAAACATATTCCTGTGAAGGAGGTCAGAATTCCAGAAGCAATTCTGCCTGTCTTCATTTTGCTCTCCCATCTACCTGTTAGGCGGGACTTTGCTGCAAGGAAGCCAGCCATGAAGTGACAACTTGTCATGGTACTGAGCCCTGGAAAAGGAAGGCAAGAATGTTGTACTTGCTGCAACTGGTAAGAAAAGGAAAGCAAAAGAATTTGAAACAGGCAGTGAACTTGGTATAACACCGAAAAAAAAAAAAAGGTAAAAAACACAAAAGTTTTAAATTTCAGTACAACTTCAAAACCAGCCCAAGGTCAGTAGGGAAAACCAACCAACCAACCACAAAACAAACAAACAAAATAAAGAGTCTTAATATATGTTTTGCATGCTTAGAAATGGGATGTTGCAGATGATCATCTGACCTTGGTCACTATATCATAAACTTGCCTCCGAAAGGGCCCTAGATGGCCTGTGAAGGCAAACATGGTCCCACAAAAAGTAACAATCTGCTTAATCCGAGAAAGCTATGTTACTTCATAAAAATCAGAGAAGTCTAAAAATACTTCTTTCATCCCTACCATTTACGTGTGCAGAAAACACCTAAAATCACCTAACTGCATGAACTCCTCAATAAAAATAAAGCTTCGGATTAGCAGACTGCAAAAGGCTGAAGCTGCAATGGCTCGGGAATGATTTCCCAATGCCACTGAGACTTGGTAGAAGTCCCTTCCACTGCTTCACAATCATCATATTTTATTAATCAGCCCAACAGCACACGGTAAAAATTGAAATCAGCCTACAAAGCTGGTACACATGGGAAAACCTCAGTCCTGGTTGTTTTACTTTAAACAAAACCTACAGTAGCTCCCATTGTTTGTTTGTTTTCCCCCCAAGACTAGACAGCATGTGGCTTGTGAGCCGCAGTGATAGATGCGATAAAGCTCCTGCCAGATCTGATTGATGACTGCTCTAGGAAACGCTGCGAAGGTCACACTGTAATTCTCCGTTTGCAGCTGCTCCTGGTAAGAAATGGTACAGCAAAACGCATTCTGCATCTGCTAATTGCTAATAACTGGGAAATTTGCTCCTTGCCTTGCCTTCTCTTCCAGTTTTGATCAACACGCTTAACTGACGAGAGACCACAGAGTTCCAAAGAGATGCTTAAATGTACTTTAATGGACAAAAAAAATCCACCCACAGCAACTGGCCCAACGCTGAGACTTTAATATGCTTCATGAAAGCAGCATATTACAGAGCTTTTACTATTTGCTTCTCTGCACAAGTGAGATAACCTACCACTACACACTGGCTGTGAAGGAGTGCTATGTATGATAATGCGAATACATGGAATTAAGCTCCTCTCCCAAGGTTCATTCATTTTAGATAAACCAAGCAAGCACACTCAAAAGTGGCTACAAGCTCAGGATAAATTCAGTGAACCAGAACATTGGTCAGTCAAGGAGGAGACCAGAATCTTGTTTTCCATAAATGTTTAGATGTGATTAGGACAGTGATAAGAGACTTTGGGGAATTCGCAACCATGATATAATGACAGCCACCTAATGAATAATATATATTTAGTGCAACTCATAGCAATTACCTCACACACACAAAGTGCTGTATTTCTTGGGGGTAAAATGCTGTTATCTTTGAGACATCAGCTACATTAGTGATTAAATCTGAAACAACTTGTATACTCTTTTCTGGCACTTATTAATGGATGGAAATATTGTTATTCAGCATTTTGCACTCATAAAGATTTTGGCACAAGAAGGCCATTACCAACATCTGTCCTAAAGAAAGATAACCTTTATCACTCAGCTCAAAAATACATAATGGCAGAGAAATTCTGGCAGCAGAAATCTCTCAAGATAGTAAAAAAATCCCACCACGATGTCACCATGAAAGGAACAATGCATTGTATATTCTTTTTTTATTTTTTTATTTCTTTTCCAGATTAGGAAAGAGATTTAAAGAAGACAGTCCTAGGCAGTTCTGCTTATTTTACTGCCAAACATACACCACTGAGATTTAAGATACCGCTCCATGTGAGGACATGGTATCTATACAGAAGGAAGCCAGCAAGAAAAGTCCTCTTAGGAGTTTCATTCCTAGATTTCTTGATGAAATAGAAATTAAATCATTGTGGTAAGATACAAAACAGATATTGACTCATAATTTTCACAGCCTAGTGTATTCTCCCAGGGCTACTCTGAGGGAGGTGATCACCGCCAGCTCATCTGGACGTGCCTGTGTGTTAAGGGTGCTCAGCACCTTGAACAGTTGGATCTTACTGGGCACCAGATGCCTGACTGACTTTCTCTTGAGGTGGCACAGGTGTAATGGGCAGCAGACAGCTCTACTTTTCTGCCATTCATTATTTCATTTCTTACTATGCCTCTGAAAGTAGGGCTTGTGTCCCAAAAGGTTCATTTGTTATCTGCTATGAGATATCCCCTCTTTCCACAATCCCCAATCATGTTCCTGCGATACTATTCTTTTGCATCACCAGTATCAGCACGTGTTTCATGGCCCAGAAAGTCAAGAGTTAACTTTTAATCGGAGAGTAACAGCAATTCAACCTGTACACAGCATTTTACAGTGCTGTTGCATATGCAATACCTCTACAAGACCTTTATGTATAGATAGATAGGTAGGTGCCATCCGAACACCTGCACACTGGACTCAGGGTCAGCCCCATGTGATTGCAGCTACATGTTTTGCTACCTGCTAATAGCGCTGACAGACTATTCTCAGTCTTGTGTAACAGACACTCCCCAGAAAGATGTCTGGTATGATACTAAAAACTTAAATTTGCTCTAAGGCCAGCTTAGGATGCTTCATATTAGAAAAGCTAATTCCTCCTATATTTCAGTACATAACCTTAAGAGACACAGAATGGGAGTACATTCATGAACAGTTAGGTTTTTTTCAGCCCTGGTTCAGAGTTCACAGTAACTCTGTGCTGTGGTTAACTTCCATTTTTCTACTATTTTTCTTGGGTTTGGGTGTATGAGTTGAACGGGGAGTCTAAGAACATTTTGGTTTTTATATTGTGTCTAATATCTACTGGATATGTATATACTGGAATAGTATCTGCCGAGTGTGTAACACCCACCTGCCCTACCCAGACAGACAGTTCTTATGCCAGATGAAACACTGTATTTGTCAATAAACTGATGAATCAGAGGAAATTCAGGGTCATGCCAGTAGTTAGGTGCTGTTCATATGCAAAACAAGTTGAATTGCATAACTGGAAGGGAACCATGAGATTTTTTTAAAACTTGAGACATTAGGCTTTGTCCCTAAACTGTATGGGAGTTTGGAAGTGCAAGCCCTTGCACCCCAAGCCTCCCACTTCAGCAAGAGATCTCTTGCAATAGAAGATAAAGCACATCCATTCCTCTTCCTCCTCCTCCTCTCCCCTTCCTCACAAAACAAAGAGCGCAGCTTTGAACAATGAAGTTAACCAGACGGGCTCCTGACTACCATACTCTCACTGACTGATGTATCTGATAGAAAACTTTTGTAAATGGCCGGAAATTAAATTGCCTGACTCCAGATTGCATTAACCATCCCTGAAACTCTGGCTCTTTGTCCTGGGGCAGCGTCTCAGGGAAGTCTGCAGTGAGCAGCAGGGTAAGAGAGGTTCAGGAGATGAAAGTGAAAAACCTCTCCACTAAGGTGGTAAGCTTTTACAATACTGTGAATGGCTGACCTATTGAAATGTCTTTGCATTTTATCCTTCCTCTTTGCCACTGCTTCAAGGAGCACTGCAATTCCAACCCCAAAGATCTTCCAAATCCCTTAATATAAAAATCTACCCAAGAACCAGGAATGCCATGTCATGCTTTGAAATTTGCTGATATATATCCTGGGAAACATCCAACAGTGCCATATCTTACCAAAGGCAGTGAGTATCTGCTCATTGTTCCGGGTGCAGGCTTGTCACTGCCTTCACTGGGCATCCAGACACAAAGAAAACTGTAGACATTTCTTTTCAGAATCTATTTCAAATGCTTCCTAAACCCATCTGCTGCCCTATAGCTGCAGAAAGACAGGGCTGCTCTCGCTGTGGCTGTAATGCAGGATTTGCTCCTGTTCCACACAGTTCCAAAAAGAAAAAAGAATTGTTCAAAAGAAAGTAATTGTGCAGCTCTTCCAATGGAAACCACCAGGAGGCATAAGGGATGACTGAAGGGCACTAAGTGCCCATATAGGAGAGCGCTGATGGATGGATCCATCTGGCTGCCAAGCTGTTCCCTTGTCCCCCTGCACCGACCCTTCCCGGAGAAGCAGAGAGAAAGAACTTCATCACCACGCTATTTTCAGAAAAGAAAAATAAAAAGAAATGGTCCTGTGACACTCAGAGCAAACAGCGACAGAGCACCTGCGAGGGCGGGATGCTACCCTCACGGAAAATACCTCCAAGAGCTGGACCAAGCCATGCTATGACATTTTTTTCCCCATGACACAAAACAAAGAACTGTACAAAGAACAGCAGAATCTGTCAGCTTAGGAAGCCCTGGACTGCAACACAGTATTTAATTAGATCTTTCTGCCTTTGCGATGTACTATTTTCTAGCCAAATCTCTGGTGAAAAGACCAGTCATTACAAAGGTATGACAAATAAAGCAGCACAGATATACCAAGTGTTTGCATCAAACTGATCATATAGGATCCAGAGGGGAGGTTAGCTCAATACTTCTCTCTTCCAAACATCTGTCTGGTCTCGCTGTTCAGAATTGTGCCTTCATTCACCTACACTGCCTTTCTGGGCAGGTGAATGCCTCAGTTTCTAAGGGATGCCTGCCTGAATCCATTCACTTCCTCTGACTCCTGAGCTTGTAGTTTATAAAGCGACATCTGCTTTTGGCTGTTTATCTGGCTCTTCTGCTGCCGATTATTGCCCTACCATCTAAATCTTTGGCAAGTTTTTTTCCTCTGTCCCCCCTCCCGCCCAAGACACATTAGGCATGCAGAACTGACAAAGTTAAAATAGAGTTTCCAAAAAAAAAAACCCTCAGTGGAAGAAATCAAAATACGTCGCTGCGAACTGAACCGTCGCCTACCAATCGCAGGCTGACTTTCTAGTTTTAACCTCTCTGTTAAACAGGAAATAAAAAGGGGGGAGGGGGAGTGGTGGGTTGGATGGGGAAGCCAGTGGTACAGATCTGGAAGGATGGTTCTTGTAGCCTTTGCCCTTACTGAATCCAGGGCTGTAACATGATGCAATCTCTCCGCTATGATGAAACGGGTTCAGATGGCAAAGTCTGGAGGGAGACCACCTATTCCCACCCTCTAAGGCAGAAAATAATTAAAGTCTCAGCAGTACAAAGAAGCAGCAGACTGGGCTCCTCCAGCTGCCAGGCTGTTGCCTCTCCCCGGGAAGAGTCGCGAGTTTCGGGATGGCACAGGGAGGGTTTTACTCTGGAGGATCTCAGCCGGATTTCTGATCTTTCAGAGCCACATCGTGCAGCGATGCCGGGGCCCGGCGAGGAGCCGAGGGGGACGGCAGCCGCCGGCGCTGCCGCCGCCTGATACTCGGTCTCTCTCGCAGCTGTCTAAAACCTTGTGCTTCTCCCAGACAAGAAAAAAGAGCGAGCGGGATTGTTTATTGCTGTTTAGACTTTGTTTTCCAGCAAGCTCCCAGCTTTCCTAGCACGGCTGCCTGGAGCAGCAGCAGAGCCTCGGCAGCAAAAGCCCTTTTCTGAATGCAGCCCTTCCCCTCCCTCTTTTCCTCCTATTTCCCCTCCCCGCCCGCGGAGCTCGGGAGAGAGATGCTGCCTGGTACCTGGGGAGAGCCAGCGGGGCCGAGGGAGCCGTCCTTACCTTTCCGGCCGTCCTGCCGCGGCTGCCGGCACAAAGCGGGCTCCGCGCAGCACCGGGGGCGGGCACAGCTCCGGCCGCCCAACGCCGCGGAGCGCAGCCAAGCACCGAGCCGGGCCGGGGGCGGGGGAAGGCGGGGACGGGGCGGGCAGGAGGGGCCGGCCGGCCCGCCCGCTCCCACCGCCACTGGGTCGCCAGCCCACGCCCCACGGGGAGGGAACGGAGACGAGGCGGAGCAAGCGGAACAAAGGCGGGGAGGGGGTGGTGGGGGAGGTGGTGGTGCTCTGTAGTATCCCACCGGGAGGGCTCGGGGTGCGGTAGCCGCCGGGGATGGGGGCAGGTGTGCGCGCGCTCTCCATCCGCCGGGCGAGGGGGCTCCGAGTGGCGAAGCTCTTGCCCCGGCCCCAGCACCGGTGAATCCAAGTACACCCGGTGCGAGGCAGATGCTGGCGGTTCAAACCTGGGCTTCCTGTGGATGAAGGCTTTTCCCGCGGGTAAACGCCGAAATTCTGCCATAGCATAACTGAGGCTTCAGTGCGGCCCGTCCCCCTTCCCGGTTCTGCCCAGGAGATGCTGTCACTCTGGCATTCAGCGGTGGGGGAATCACCCAAAGCGGGGGACTGGCGCATACCGACCATGTTGCCATTTATCTGAAGTCAAAATTAAGCCCTTTTGTTAAAGCGGTGTAACATCACGCGCACACACCCGAGATTGACTTAAAACTGGGTTCCCTCATCTTAGTTTCAGCTCAATACAAGCCAGATTCAAACCAGGAGCGTGAGGTGAGAAGCTTTGTGTCAGTTAAGTTTATCTTGATTAGAAGTGCCCCCGAGAGCTTAATTAAAGCAGGCTTCAGTTTTTAACAGAAGTGCAGGTTGAACTAGTGCAAACATGCACACAGACAAGGTGAGTAAACATGTTCCAATTTTGCAAGTTCATGTATTTATTTTCTTCTCTGTCCATAAAGAAATTGGAAAAGTGAGGCCACAGAAAAATTTTACTAATGGAAAAAACATCAATTAAGGCAATGGTATTTCTTCATCTTTAGTACAGCTGGGGTCTAAAGCATCTTCTTGTGTATTTCATCTGTAATGGTTGGATGCACAAATGTTCTCTGTAAGAAGTATGTGGGAAGCATGCTGCATACATGTTCACCGTTCTGTACAAGCTCATAGCTTGTGTTGTTGTTCATCATGTATACAATTCATTACACATCTTTAATTTTGGTGAATAGAATGTGGTTTGATCAGCCCAACTTTAATGTGGACTTCTGTCCTGTTTTACTATCCTAAGTCATTCCAATAGGGTGGTACCTACAGTAACAGGCTCAAACAGGGAAAATTGTATTTATTCAGCATTTACACTGCATGGCCAGCTAAAATGTGCATAAGAACTCTGTAGCCTAAACCAGGAGTTGCCAAATTCATAGCTCAACCTGATCAGGACAAATTATGTATCCTAAAATCTCACTTCAAGCCAGTCTCTTTCTTGTATGCCTTTGGCTATGGGCAGGGACGGACTTGCCTACTGGATGAGCTCTTCTGACAGCAGCAGCTTGCTCCTACCTGCCTTTTTTTCATTCTGCTTGTTGCAAGCTGCCAGGAGTAGGGTTTGGAGTAGTTAGATGTAGTGATTTTTTCTGGCAATATAAAAGGGCTTAGTCGGCCTTGAAAAATTAAAGCGTAGCTCCTCTTCTCCACAGTTCAATTGCTTTCAGTTATTGCTGTCTTAGAGCTACTCAATTTGTATCATGACCTGTAAAACATGATCGCTAGAGAGAACGATCCAAAAGTTTGCTGTAAAAGCCCAGCTCTCAGCTGCTCTGGCGTGTGCAGTGTAATCCATGCATAGCACTGCTGATTTGTATGCAAGCAGTGAGCGCTTCCAGGATTTGGTAGCTTTACTGCCTCTGGTTTGATAGATTTGAATGCTTCCCCCACCCTCCAATTCTGAGTTTGGCTTTGTGCATTCTGTAAACTGCTTCAGCTGCAACACAGACCTTAGTGATTCAGTGAATTTCTTTCCCCTGAGTCTTTAATGACACTGTTTAAATACTAATTCTATTTTACAGAATTAAAAGGAACAGCATATAACTCAAACACAGTCTGATCAAAATAAATCTATTTATTACTAAGGAGTTGCTTGCATGGAAACTGAAGTCATGGCATTAATAGGAAATCTGTGTTTCACAGTAACTGTATGTCATACTTCACACACAATAAACTTCTTAAACTAATCATCTTCTAACACAAAGTAGTAGAAGGCAAATTTGTGTAAATCTCCCTATTTGAAACACATCCTCCATCTTTCACAAAGCACCTTCCAGCCTTCAGACCAAGCATCCATGTAACGTTCCAAATACTGTCTTTGTTCTCAATTATTCACAATAAGTTCCCAGTCTATCAAGGGTGTCTTCAGTACCACAGAAATAGTCTTCAAAAGCTTAGGCGTGACTTCCAGGAAGCTTACTCCTACAGATGCCCTTATATTCCTGTTATCTTCTCAGCACTGGTTATCACAAAAAAGAAAATAATCAGAGAAGAAAAAAAAGAAAATAATCGAGTAGTCCCCTCAGTAAGATATCCAAATATAGTTGTTTACAAGATTGGGACACTAACCATCTGATAATCCCCAGTGTGTTGAAGGAGAAAAGTCATGACAATGACAGGCCATATTTATTATCTTTAGGATGTGCCTAGCAAAGTTATTATGCACATTTAAATTTTTTTTTCCCTTGAAAAAAATCAATATTGGATGAAACATAGGCATGAGAAAAAAAAATCTCCAGTGATTCGTTGTGATTTATGTCCTGTAAGAAACTTCAAGGAATTTGAATTTGGCTCACTTAAATCATGTAAAAAGGCAGGAAAACAGTATTTACAAGTATGGGTCAGTTTTTAAAGATACATCCCATTCCACTTCAAATCTGCCTTGGACTGATTCCATAAGCAGACAACTTGCTAATTTAAGAGGCCCCAAAACGTCAGCAACATCCTGGTGAGAAAACAAGTGTAAGAAAAGCTATTGGCTGATGTAAGTGATGACTGCTATCCCCCAAAAGTCTGCTCAATACTTTTCCATAAGACCTTTCAAGATGCCTTGACAAGAGTATGTGGTTTGAGGTTTTTTTCAGTATCTTGAAGTGAAATCACAGCTGTAAGAGCGAGCCTGTATGTTCTTGTCATTTGGTACCAGAAAGGCTGTCAACACAATCTGCCTCTTTGGTTGTTGTTGGTTTGTTGGCTTTGGGGTATTTTTTTTCCTTTTTGGGGCGTGTGTTTCTGTTTGAGCAGACATAAACCCCTGCAATTGTCAAAATGCTGACTTCACGTAGAGACCAGACACAGCCCCACGTAAGAGACACTTGTGCACAGGGCAGGGGAGATGAGGGCACCCTGGAGAAAGCCTTGCTTCGGCTGCCTCCTGCCCAGTCCAACCTCCTGCCCTCACATCGTATTGGCACGAGGAAATGGATGGTCTCAGGGAATCAGGAAAAGCAGGCAAAAATACTGCACAGTCTGGGCTGTCAAGAGATGGAGTGACAATACTGTAATCACTACTCTCTTCAGGAAAACAGTGATGGCAGGATTTCAAAAAACAGAAGGCACGTTACAGCATTTTAGAACAAAAATCTTCTACTTTGAAACTATTATTTTTCTGTAAGGAAAACATCAGCATTTCTACAGCTGTCTCAGATGGCTGAGGCACTTGTAAACTAGAAATATATGTCTTTTACAACAGAAATCTCTTGACATTTTTTCCTTTCTTATCATATACTGTGATACTGAAGAATCTATTGTCATTAATACTGTAATACTCAGCATCTTTCTGGTTTTGTGTTTGTTTTTTTTTTAAGAGAGTATCTTTTTTAAGTATCTCTTCAACAATTTTTTTTTCTTGGATACCATATAATTTCCAGGTTTTGCTGGAGAAAAAGAAAGGATCATATTTTACATATACTCTTAAAAATCTGTTTCAGGAATCTCAGAGTGTTGGGTACATACATGTCCTGAAGGGACTTTTTATACAGGTAAAATTTATTTTTATAGATACACCATTTGCTTCTCTTCAGAAAGCAAATCTGAAACTGTGCATTATAGAAACTTCATGAAAAGGCATCATGCAGCTTTTCTATAATATACAGGCCTCTCCTTACTCTCTTCTCTTACTCTCCTTACTCTCTTCATACTTCACAGAGACGTGAAGTATCCTGAGTTACCTTGTTCATTCCACTGCTAATTGATTTTGAATCAGGGTGGAGGGAATACATACAAAAGGATAGTATTTACTTTATAGAATCTTTATGTGCAGCTAAAAATGGTTACTTCCCATTCATATTCTTCTGTTGGAGCTCAAGATAAACAATCCATCCTTCTGATTTCAATTTTAGAAGAATTTCTATGTAACCTGACCTTTGCAATGTTGTACAGGTAAGATTGCCAGTGATTTCAGTGGGCTTAGCATTTAGCACCTGACATTTTCAAAATGCTATGTTAACATCCTTTTATTAGTTTCATACTGAACCCTCAGCACCACTGAAAAGTAGCACTACCTTTGGATAGTACAAACTTCAAAAAAATAAATCCTGGTCGTGTTATTTTTACTTTTATATTAAAGATGAACACACTGGGAGAAGACTTCCAGTAAATCTCACTTCCTTGCTCCTTCTTTCGTTGAATTCAAGCAAGATTAGGCCAAAAAATGGAATCTCAGCCCTTCCCTGCCTCTTTCTATCCCCCCTCCCCCCGGCATTGTATGTATGAAACTCTATACCTCTCTTCTCCTTTATCATCACGATCAGGGAACAGCCAGTTCTTAAACTTATCATCTGTCAAAACAGTGCCTGTGTAATTCTGTTGAAAAGCTCAAGTGTTCAGATAAATCTACTGTGTTGCTTTGCTTGTGCATCAGTTTGTGCTTTTTCCTAAAGAAACACATGTAAACACTGGAAAAGCTACTTCAAGTTACGCCTTATTTACACTTTATTTACTCTTGAGTTGAAGCACCGTGATACAATGTTCATTCTTTACATCAGTGATTTTCATATTCCTTCAAGAAAGCTTGGCCAGGTTCGCTATTAATGATACTTCCAAAAGTAAGAAAGCCCTTTTATTTTTCTGCTCCAAAAACCCTTTCCAATTTTTCCATTTAAGACTATAAATTATAAGGATTTTGAAATAAAAATAACTTATTTATAGTTGGGCACCTGCTACTTTAATGCTTACCTTCTGTACAGTGTTTGGAAATCAAGGTCTGATGATGTGGAGTATCCTTGTAAGGTTTCTTTTGCAAGTATTAGGCCTCTCTATTTCTTACTAAATTTCTCACAGTAGATGCTTCACTATTTTTTTTAGTAAGCAAGATAGGGTTCAAGAAAATTTTCGTAAATACTTCTAATTTCAGAAAAATATCAGTGTGGTAACACTGGTATTAGTATAGAAATAGTAATTTCAGACCTTTCGTGGGTATAGAATGCCTAAAGTATGCTAATTTATGTGATCCTATTTCAGAGGGACAAAGGGAAAGGAAATCTGGCCTTGTGGAGCCAGGAATTGAACTTGGTGATCCTTATGGGTTCCTTCCAACTCACCATATTCTATGTGGAAACACATAATTGGATATTTATATTTTTATACAATATTTTCAAAAGCATTTATAGACCCTGGAGGAAGGTGTCTGCCTTGAAATTCACCACCTCATAACAACCTACAGCACCAGAGTCCTTCCACTGATGACAACAGGAGAACATCCTTCTGTAGAAACCATCCATTTTAGCCCCTGCT
Organism: Hypotaenidia okinawae; assembly: GCA_027925045.1. NCBI lineage: Eukaryota > Metazoa > Chordata > Aves > Gruiformes > Rallidae > Hypotaenidia > Hypotaenidia okinawae. The sequence goes on from BSDF01000004.1 coordinate 97,582,496, forward strand.
CAAAAAAGGATACTTTTCAGCTTCTATTCCATATTTATATTCTCTTCTGTGCCATTTAAAATGGAATAAACTATTTCAGTAGCCTTTGATTATGATGTCATTTTTATTGCACTATAAAAATAACCAGTTATTACACTGAAAAATGGATTAAGGAAAAAAAAATGCAATTTGAACAATTTGATACTTATACAATGACTCAGAAAGTCCTGCAGGCACTTCCATCTATCAAAAACTAGCAGGGAGATGAAAAATGTCTAGCATAACATTCGCAAAAACTGGGGAGCCCGAAGTGTCTATACTTCACATCCTTGAGAGGTTTTGGGTTTTTTTCAAACCTCTTGCAATAGGGAGACTAGCTAAAGCAGGGCTTCAGCATAACATATATTTGTAGTTAAAAAAGTCAAAGTCATTCTTACCTTTCTTCTTTCCCTGTAAAAACAAATATAATGTTTGACATAATGTGGTGAATATAAAGCAAATACTGTAATGCCTTTATTCTCTGTCAGTCCACATCCTGAATACAAAGTACAATGGTCTGAGAGGAGCTTGCAGAAGAATTATCAAGGACAAATAAAGGTTTGAGTCTCAAAAGAAATTGAAAACACTGCCATTTTTAGTTGAGGGGTGACTTAGAGAATGTAATAAAGGAGTGCATCATAGCAAGTAGAGAAAACAGGTCAACAGCAAATCATTCAGGAGACAAATGTTCCAAAATCCAGAAACAGAAATCAAGGATATCCAGACTTCTTCTAACAAATGGTAAATACGTCATGGCTGAGACATTAAACCTCTTCCTTAAAGCCTTGAATCACACATGATACTACTACCTCGCTAGTCATTCCTACCGATCACTTCTGGAGCTGCTGTTGTCAGACAGTCGGACTACTGTCTGGTCCAAACTGGTTGACTGCTGCATAGCTTGTTCAGCCATTTAAACAAATACAGAACCTACCCACTTACAAATAGTTGCGTGCATAACAGTCAAGATGTCAAGCACAGTGGTGGGAAGAAAATGCACTAAATCGTAAAAGTAAGAGCACTTAGAAAAGCACGTAAGTACTTACTTCTCTTAGCTGTAACTCAGAGACGGTGGTTCTGAGGAGGGAATAATAACCAGGTGCTGTAACCCAACAAACTTCAATTTGCTGTGTGTGCTTCATTACCAGAGAAGTAAACTGCTGAGATCTGATGTGTAAAGGCATGCGTTTTGACTAAGTACTGCCTCTTCCAGCATAGCTTTTCGCAGAATAAAAGAAGTGAGAAGGGATACAAAGACTCAAAAGGCCTGAGTTGGCACCTCCCATGAGCCTTTGAGGATTTGGCCATACCTCAGATGTGGCCTGCATATGAAGAAGAAATGCAAGCTTCCAGTATAATTTTACATGCACATAAGGGTTGCAGTCTGTCATTGGTATTAAACATCCTCTTTCTTTCAGATATTCAAGGTGTCTGAAAAAACGGTAGCCTAGCTTGTAAGCTGTCAAGTAATCACATTGGTCAAGGCTGAGTCTAGACCTTTGGAAGCTTGAAAAAACATGATCCTTTTTCTCAAACACAAAGTGAAGGAACAGGAGAATATAGACACCTTAGAGCCCATGTGCCATACAGATGGCAGTACCTGGGATCTCATCTAGCTCATCTGCAAACAGCAGAACAGCATTTTCCTGTAGATGTGTGAAAAGGCTAATAAAATCAATGGTCTGCTTTGGCCATACTTCGGAAATGTTAGATATCTCCTCATCTAGAGGTTGACATCCTTGAGACAAAGGTTAGTTCTGCACAAAGGAAAAAGATACAGTTCAGGCTGAGATGCCTTGTCTTACATTCCTCGTTGCCTAAGAGGGTTATTAGAGTACATGTAGCTTCTCACAACTATGTATTTTCTTATTTCTGCAATTCCATTTTTCAGAGTTCTCCGCTGTACCACAGGAAAAGAAATAGCAGAAGGTCAGACAAAAATGTCCAGCCTTCTCAGACAGCTATAATGATAATCTGGCACGCCTGGTTTCCTATCTGGAATTGTTGGTCAGATATTCCTCAGCAACCACAAAAATCCATGTGTTCCTTTGTCTCAAAGATTATGATGATGAAATAAGTTGGCTCTTTCATTGCTGTGCTTGAGACATGCCTTCTTTAAAATACATGAGGTGAGAATTAGGTCATACATCAGGGTTGTCATGAACAGCTGAGACATACAACTCAGATCCAAGTACAAAAATGAAATCTCTGACAAAATTCCCTTGCTTATTGTATACATATCCAAATAGGTTTCTTCAAGAGCTATTCTGATCCTTTTGAGCTGCAAGGCCGTATCCACACTTACCAAAATGTGAAAGCCAGCATTTCCTTGAAAACAAGACTATGGAACGGTATCTTAATAACTCTAAATTAAAGACTTATCTAAAAAACAGCCGATGATTTGTTGAGACTCTCAGTTACTGCCAATGCTGGACCACACTATCAGATGGATTATTTTGGCAAAGATTTATCTCATTACTCTGAAATGCATTTTCCATTTCATAATGGCATTTAAGATTAGCATATGGAACTCTAGAAATAAACCAGAACATTGATTATGCACATGTTCATTTAACGAGACACTCTAAGTTCCTAAAAGGAGACTACATGACTAGAATTCCAATTCACACTTTTTAAATGGGGAAAAATATGACAAATTTTAGAAACAGCAATGTTGTGCACTCTGGTGTCTGTGTTCTGGTTTATGGAGTTTAGGTAATGTGCAAAATACTCAGCAGTGGAATCAATTACAACACTATTCGCTTTATGGCCCCTTTCACACTGGTGTATTTGGCTGATGCCAAATCCAGCATACGATAGCGTACTGTAAATGAGGATTTGGTTAGGCTAGAAAGCATAACTAAATAGGTCCCTACACCACATGACAGTAAATGCTTCAAATCTAGAGTGATACACCTACATGTGTCATCTGAAAAACAGAACAGCTCATTGAGTTATGCCACCTTTGCACAGAACAGACATCTACAGACCATTGCAAACTTTCAGGAAAACGAAACACGAAGGACACAAAAGACTACTTGTTCATCTAACGTCAGCAAAGGTTTTGTGTATGGAAGCCAAAATTCCTTTTTGGTTTTGGCTGGTAGTAGGAACGTAAGTTGATAAACTGACTGTCTTCTAAAACATTTTTGTGTGTTTGGCATGGAATACGTGCCTGTTTGGTGAACAGCGCAACGAACACAAAGAATCACTGTGTTAAGGCATTTTGTGAGATCTGTGTAAATCAAAGTGATTTGGTAAATTGGCCTAGGAACTGCCAATGGTTCCAAGACAGGTATTCCACCAACTTGGCAAAATCAGGCTTGCTATTTTCACTTGCAGACTGTAGGCACAGTATTAATTTAATCCAAGATTAGATAGCCTGCAACATGCACTTCTGCATTTGGATTAGCCTCCTCTATATTCAGTAGACAGAAATACAGTAGCCACAATTCACGTAACTAGTTTTGAACATTGGTTTGTGACTGAAGTGCTTTTTTCCTCTTCACTGACCATAAAAGGGAGCACAGAACGACAAATTGTAAGAAAATACAGAAAGATGGTGGGGCTACCACTCCTAGGTATAGTTGTGCGTTGTGGCAAGAACTGATGCTCATGACCCAAAACATCTACATAGGGGTATGTAAAACAAGTTGTATCTGATTTAGCTCAGGTAAGACAAGGAGCTTCAGGAACACTGAAATTAAAGGCTCTTAATGTTGTAACAGACTACATGTCTCAAAACACCATAAATGGGTCAGAGCTCACATGCTCTCACTGCCCTCATTTGTCATCAGCTATACATCTGCATAATACAGTACAGCAGCATGGAGCAGTTGATCACATGTATTGCTTCATAACACACTTTTACCTTGCAGCATAGTTTGATACAGTAGCTGCAATTTCCAAATTATTTACAAAGATACACATTGCACCTGGTCTGAGTCAATATACTGATTTCTTTGATCAAGCTGCAGTTTTTTACTCATGGAGATGACGCCTGATGTCTTGCGAAGGTTTAAGATGAGAAGAATTGTCTTCACCAATACCAAACTTACTCATCATCATTCTCCAACCAACTATTCTCCTGGATTTAGACTTTCATAGCAGCGATGGACCTCGTTGATTACATTTTACATTGGCCCATTTCAGTATGCTGCTAGTTTTCACCTCTAGGCAAAACATAACAAGCTATTCTGATGCTGAACAGCATTATAGATGTGGTCTACAGGTGATCAGGAGCTCCCAGTTTAGACTGGACAATGGTTCTGTACAACACCAGTGAGCAGCTATTGCTTGGTGAGATGTGTCAGTTGTTAAATGAATTGTTTCAATCTTGACCAACTTTACAGTAACTTGACATTCAGAGGTTCACAACGGTCTCCTCACTGAGCAAGACTAATGCAAATTACACGTTATTTACATTAATATCATGGGAAGACCCTATCCAGAGCAGCAGTGCAATCTAAAAATTATACACAGGTTAGCGAAGTTATTCAATTATGTCTTTTTTTTAATGATTTTTTTAAACATTTGTATCATCAGACAAAACATTTAGATTATGAGAAAATATTTATTTTCAACAGCATGGATTCTGAAAGTTAGTTGAAAGAAGGCATGTTTGATGCTATGTTTTTTCCAATGCTAGGCCAGTTGAAACAGTGTGTTGTAGTGCATATATTAACCAGTTACTTTAAGGAAATGCAAAAAGACATAGTGGAGTAGGAAGTGAGTACAAACATTCAAGGCAGTAAAAATGCAGAATACTGACACATGGCTGAAAAATGTATTTTTTGTAATGCTCTTTTAGTATCACACAAAACTAGCAACTCACTTTAAAACATTCTTTGTCAGCAACCATACTTCTGACCAAATGAAATTGTTGAATTTAATAGTCTTTCACCTGGAAGAGATATTAAAGTCTAACGCTCAGCAAATGCCTAGATTTTGTTAGCTTTGCTTGTTATTTAAGATAGTTTCAAGGTACTGCACCAGTATCACATAGGGTTTTTTAAAATCAATTTGTATAGAAACATGCAAATAGTAATGCATGAGGAATTTATATATTCGATTATTATTGGATGTATTGTTGATAGAGCACACCAAGCTTTTTTTGTTACATTTTATGCTGAACTGCTTCATTTCTGCACCTACCAATTGCCATCTCAGTTCTCATGGCTTCCTGTGCAAATCCAGAAAGTGGAGAAAGTAAGAATGTTTTTACCTAGGATATATATTAATGAAAATAATTATTTTATAGATAGATATATCCATCTACATATAATTAAGATTACATGGTATTCTTATCAGCATGAAATGTAAAAAAAAATAATCTCCAAACACCCCAAACTAGTAGGAAAACACAGTTAACTGGCACAATACACTCTTAGACCAGTTTTCTATAAGGCTTCCATTTTCCTGATGAATGGGACAAAATTTTTAAGTAGGTCTGCATACATTTTAGTCAGTATAACTGTTTTATGTCACAATATATTCTTAATAAAATAAAAACTCTTGTGTTGTAATTAAAGATAGCTAATTACCTTATAGACAAATATGGCCTTTTAGAGAGTAGGCCGTGTCTAAAGTATAAGTAGAATAATTAAGGTGCTTCCATATTTTCGCTTTCATTCTTAAAAAGTACCACACATAAACAATTGCAATAATTGTTTGCACACATGCTCTTCTTTGGCTTTTACCATTTTTTTAATAGCATGTGATCCCCCATTGGAGAATTTTATATTCATTACTTACTTGATTTTGTAAAAAACTGTGTTGTAGGAATTAATGGGACAAAACATTGGATGCATTTCCTTTGTCACAGCGACGCTTTTTCTCTTCCTTTCCTAATTTCCATTTGCATCAAGCAATAACTGCAAGCAGCAATAAATTTAAAGCTAGATTTTTTTGCACATTGTAAACTGGGTAGGACCAGGAGTTACTGACAAAACCATCTGGTCATGCAAGATTAGCAAATTCTCCATATTCCAACACGCTGCCATCTAATCTGTCCTGTTTCCCCTGACACATACTAACACAATGAAGCTGGACAGTGGTTCAACAGCAAGTGCATGTGATAGTTCTGGCAAGACTATTTTTGTTTTGATTAAGCACATATTTTATCTGGGAGGGGCTAGAAAAGCAGGGCCTTTTTCTTCAGGTCATTCCGCTTCCAAAGTGCCAGACGATCAAATTCCTCAATGCTCATTTTGAAGACTTCCTGGAACTCTTCAGGGGACAAATGCCTCTTGAAAATGAAAATACAAAAGGTATCATTAAGCCCTTCTGTGCACAAGAATATTTCTGCCCTTCCTAGGTTTTAAAACATATCACAAAATAATGCATTAAGATTTGCATTTAAATTCCCAAATTGGTTCTGGAAAAGACTGCATCATAATCAAATGAGCTCAAAGTAGCTGAGAAATGAAATTATTGATGGCAGTAGTGACTTTTGAAACAAAAATAATCGCTGCAATATAGTTCCAACCGAGAAGAGGCTGTGGTCCTTGGGAAATAGATGTGTTTATACATGGTGCTTGATGACAGAACACGCTGAGACAAATTTAAGCTATTCTAGGATTTAAAAGAGATTGATAACAATGTAATTTCAGAGTTGGGTTTGTTTTGCCTTGATCTTTAATGACAGCGGTGGACGCCACATTGGTCCGCTAATAGCAGGCTTGTAACAAAGGAGAGAGCACACTGCTAAATTCTTAAATCCAAAATATGCTTATCCATGGGGATGGACTCATATCAGAAGTCAAGTTGGATAAAGCTGGAGTTTTATTAAATGTCAAGAACTATGCTTCTATTTGATGCTTTCATGATTCGATATTCAAAAAGAAGAGAGAGATAGGGAAAAAGGGGAGAATACCAACACAAAGACTTGGAAGGAGCTAAGATAGTTGCCTAACAAATACTGCTATGTACACATACACACAAGGCAGAAAACATAAGTATGTGAATCAGAAATTAATATTGTATAAAATTCATTTGATAATCGTGGACTAGCTCTTACTCAAGCATTGCCGTAGTATTAGCTATCAGTGCAATGGGAATTACAAATTGCCATTTTTTTAAATACTGACACTCCTCTTCCACAAAGATTTCCTTGAAATCTGGGACCAGGCCTGCAATTTAACCCTCTCCTCCCCAGCCGAGCTTCTGACTTGAAGTTCTCAAGACACAACTCTCCTTCCAGGTACACTGGGCAGCCCCATCCTGAGCACCTCCGTGCCTGCTGAAGCACCGCTTGCATCCAGAAATGAGGTTTTGTAAAGCTGTTAAGAGGAGGAAATGCTTGGGTATGCCTCCCACAGCAGAATCAGGCTCATGAAACGTTAGACAAATGCATTATTTCAGGAGAAGAATATTGGCCTCTTCCTTTCATCTCCTTGCCTCCTGGCTGCAGGACTTCCTAGGAGGTGAGAAACCCAGGTTCGATGTCCTTGCCACTTGGAGAAGGCTCAAACTTGCCATGTAGTCCACACTACTCACTCCCAAGACGCATACCAGCCAGCCAGCCAACCAGCAGGGTAACTTTAAAGGAGATACAGTCCTCATGCATGCGAATAACACTGCTTCCAAATGCTGAGTGCAAGATGCTAAAGACAAAGGGGAGCACAGCACTCCCCAGGGGAAGGGGAGCCCAGGGGTCCTTTAGGCTATGCTTTTATTGGCAATTCTAATAGGCCAAGGTTGCCTATCATTTGAATCAGGTCCCAGCACTGTTTGGAAGAGCACTTGCTGCTCTTAGCCAAAGCCGTGGCACAGAGCATGCTAACATGGCCTGGTAATCTCACAATGGTTTACCTGACCAGGATGGACACAGCCCTATTGGCCTACCTTACAAAGCTATTTTTTGGACAAATTTGAAAGCAAAACTTTACTTTCCACTTATTAACAATGCATTTATCTTTGCAATGTAAATTACTCAAGAAAAATTACAGAAATTGTTTATAAGAGATCACTACATTTAATTACCTTGAATGGTCATCATAGGCTCATGTGGTTTCTTAAAAAAGGACAGCCTTGGTTTTGTTCCCTTGAGATTCCACATATTCAGAACAACAGTGACTAAGAGTTTGGAACAGAGCCTTCATTTTTCATTTGACCAATGACAGCAACCCACCATAAGCACTGTGCATAGCATGGAAGGAACACGCCATGCATATTTGGCAAAGGAGATCCGGTTTCACATGGAAATGAGCAACATCTGACAATGTATTTTAGAAACAATCTCTCACTGACAGAATTTTATTCTACTGGGTTTGGAAAGAAAAAGTAACTTCTTTCTGCATTTTTTTCCCCCTGTATCTTTCTGGTAACCCAGGGGACAAATGTAAGCAAGCTTACCTTCAGCAATTTCTCACAGCAAGGAACATGCCTGTCTGTAAATTGTGGGATTGAAAAAGAAGTCTGAATGAGTGAAGTGTTTTATATTTTGTTTGACCTTGCTTTCTAGATTGCGGATAAGAGGTGAAATGTCCCCTCACTCAGGGGAAAGCAGTGACAAACTGTAGTTTATACTCAAAATCAGAAAGCCTATATCCTGCAGGTAAACCCACTTTTCTGATCATTCAAAACCATAGGAAATTTAAAACTTGAAAACGAATGTTTTAACAAATTATTTATTGAGGTAAATTACACCGTTTCTTCCTAGAAATTGCTGTGGTCTCATCAGATCTGTTTCAGTGCTGAAGGTCAATGGAGGGAGAGTCAGCAGCCTTATGTCAGGCCCCAGGCCTTTTCTGCAGGGTGACAAACACTCGCAACACTTGACCTCTCGACAAGGCTTGCCACCAGTCTCAGTACAAGCTCTGCAATTCCCCTGTTCCTCTTCAAGGCTGAACTTTGCCATTTATCACTTTGCTTCACACCGAGGCTTAGCGAGCATTGAGTCTACATGCATCTATGCAAGCCAGTATGAATTAGATGTGCGCTCTGCTCCTCTGCTTGTATCCAGACAGCACCACCTTCACTCCTTGCAGGCACTTCTTTTCTAATCATACTGCAGTTTGGATTTTAGTATTCGTTTTAAATTTTTTTTGCTTACAGCAGCTCTCAGTTGGTGCTGCCTGGTCCTAAAGCAGTTGAGTTTTCAGCCCAGAATGCAGTAGCAGAGATTGAGATAGGGAAAGCACACGCTCACTTATTTCCACCTCCCATTCTCCACCAGGCAGTTTCTGCGCTTTGAATTCTCCTCTGCATATCGTCCCTTATCTCAAGGACTAACAACCAGGCTGTAATACTAGCAATGCTTCTTTCTCCATCAATGCATTATTCACATGGAAAATTAATTCTAGTAGATGGGGACACTTCCCCTTTGGTCTGAACCCTTGCTAAGGACACCAATGTGAGCCCAATGCTTCATAGTTCCCACTGTATTCCCTGCATCTCAGAAACTTTCACCATGGCTTTCTTAAGCGTCACGGACTCTAGCTTTGGGACTGACCCTAGAAGCAGCAGTGATTACAGTTCTGTCTGCAAATTTTGTAATAAACCTTGATCCCAGAAAGATGTCATCAAACTGGCAAAGCTTCAGATAGAAGTAACAACAGTAATCATGGGTTGTAGAGTTTGATTTATGAGGAAAGACTAAAAGGCCTAAGCATGTATAAGCTTAGCCAAACGATGACTAAGGGAAAATATAGTAAATGTCTACAAGTATTTGAAGGATCTAAACACCATGGGAATAGGCCAGTGTCCATAGTTTTCTTTGTGTGTGATACTAAACCTTACAGCTTTAAGATCTAGAGCTCTTCCCAAACAAAGGAAGAGAAAATGCACCATTAAGAAATCTTAGATTGATTTATCTTTCTTCTCAGCTATTTGAATATTAATTTGTCTTAACTGAAGCGTTACCTTGTCTCATTAGTCAAACAAAAGAAGGGAAATTGAAAATTATGCATAGGGAATTGGGAGGATATTAATTTTGAAGTACGAGAGAAGCTGCGTATGTAAAGCTATGCTTGCCAAGGCCAGGAACATTGTTTGGTTATTTCTTTTTTGTTTTTAAAGGATTGGATCAACTTAAAATATCTAGCTATGTCACTAGTGCATCACTGGGCCATTAAATGAACAGCCCAACTTATTAGTAAGAATTATTCCTCTTTTTCACTAGTGTGGGCCTTGTTTACAAAGGAAGTCTGGGTGTTTTACAGTGTGCTAGCAACCAATTCTTGAATCCCTTTGTGACAATTTGGCCATATTTAGGCAGCTTAATTCAATCTACTTCTCTACTCTGCATCAGCAGCAAAGCTGGTCACACTGCTGACACTGAGGAGAATAGAGAGGACCAGATTAAGGTTCCCTTCTGCCCACACTCTGAAGTGGCTGCATTAAAGTAAGCTCAGTTTGGAAACTGCAGAGTGGCGTTAACAGTTTAAATATAGTTCTTCACTAAAAAGACTGCTATACCAGAGCTCGCAGCATCAGAACATCATCATTTTGGATATATTTGGATATATAACTGCTATACTAGAAGGGTCTACCACATCATATTGTTTTGATTAAATTGTATTAATCTGTGGTTTGTAACTTTAAATAGTGCTCAATTCTGTTGTTCTGGATTGCATTTTATGTCAGCTTGCATGAGAAATGAGAGAAAGACAGTGAGACTCGGGTTGAGTAATGTGTTGGTCCCATGAGATATCTCCATGGGTCGTAGCAGTGGCTTTGTATGGAAGAGGAAATTCATGTCTCCAGAAGCACAATCTCTCACCTATGCTGAAGCATTTTGGATTAGAAATACAGGGTCACAACCTTAGGATCGGACTTCAGGAAGCCAGAAGGTGGCCTGCAGCTTGGGAACCAAATGCTGCTGCTGCTGCTGCAACTCCTCACCTGACTGTTATCTATATGGCAGAGTGCTATATAAAAAGGCTCACCACACCTTGCTGTAACTGTGTAGCTAGCTCTCCTAAAATACATGCATGTTCTACAGAAGAATTAAACCACAAATGTTTCTTATTAAGATACACAGAACTAAGCTAGGGCTGTGCTAAAGCTCTCTACTGCAGTGCAACCCCTACGATGGAAAAACCCTCATCCTATACAAAACACAGTGAGTGGTACAGACATGTGCTCATTTTTGAGCCTCTCAGAACAAAAGTAATTAATTGCACACTCAAATACTTGCTCCACAGTGTTATCTCAGAGAGAAGTGATGGCTTTCTGCCGTAAATTGATGAGGCTTGTCTTTGTTTTTCTGTGGCCTGCTAAAAACCCACTAATCATTCTAAATAGAGTTATAGTGTTTATTTAATTCAATGAGATTTCCTTTCCCCAAGAATAATAGTACTTTTAATGAAATTCAGAGATCTTCAAAACTAATAGTTAGGAATACAGCATTAGCGTGACTCACAGGAAGGGAAAATTGCAATTAACCTACAGCTGTACTGCAGTAAGCTGTGACCAGGTCACACTGCACAAGCATGTTTATTCTGTGTCAGTAATTGGATGGGAGTCCTCATGTGAAAACCTGCTGATGAGGGAAATTTACAGGATATCATACTTCCTCATCAGTCAATACTGAACCAATAAACCAACACAGTGGATGGCAGGAGGTGATGAGTTGAAGATGAGAAAAATCAAAGTGCTAATTCCTAGAGGTCATTTAAAACCTTGGGTTTGTTTCTCTTTTGCTTTTTGTTATGTTATAGGAAATGACAGCTGAGCATTACATTGCCTTTCCTTGAATCTATAGTGAATCTGTCAGCTAGTTTCTCTCTAAAGCACTACTGTGCTCTCTATTTTATAGAGTGTAATTTTAAGTAGTTGTCCAATTCATTTTTGTTCAGTCCTTCTCACAATTCAAAACATCTGATCCACAAAATCCATAAGGTAGAGCTACAGGATCCTTTCCAAAGACTTTAAAATGCAAACCAGTCTAAGTAAACTGGGATTTATTGGGAAGGATTTACCCACTGGTAAGTGAGCATTCAGCTACACAGATTGTAGCTCTTTAGGGTAGTTAGTGCAGAGGCTTTGCTGGTGGGACCAAGTCCTTTCCTGTATTCATTAGGATGTGCCAAGTATCTTGTCTGAAGACCTTTGGAACAGTAATAGTCTCCTCCCTTCTTCAGTTTTGATCCTTTCCCCCTCCACTCCATTCCCTTCCCCCATGCCTCTCAAAGTTTGCCCAAATACTCCTTTTCAGATGTCCAATCATAATTTTCTGGAAAATTTTCTCTTTTATCTACTGAATTTCGAATCCTCATTTTGCTGTCACAAGGTTTGCACTCTTTCCCCCTCCCCTTCTTTCTGTTGCACTGCTGGGGCTCAGCAAGCTTTTCAGAGGTTTCTTCTAAGCCTACTGCATGGCTAATTACAAAGCTGTAATTAGCCATGTGCCATGTTCCCAAGAGAGTATTGAATGTTATGCTCATCCACAGAGTAATTAAGCTTCATGCTCAATAAATATTTCAAACTACTAAGTAATTATGTGATAGGGGAGTCAACATTAAGAAATGGCACGAGTTGCCACCTAACAAAGTTCAAAAGGTATCAAAAGATAACTAGAGCAACTCCATTGATCAGGGGATGAGGCAGGAAGCACTGTAATTGCAGTTATGCTTGATCAGGGCACTTAGTCGCAGCACTGAATAGTTGGAGCACTTGTGCAACCGAGCTGTGGCAGGAGGTGTAGATCCTCCTCTCTCTTTGGCTTCCACATAGCAATGTGGCTCCCCAAAAAGGCTCCCAGGAAAAGCACTGCAACAGAAGCAGCGAGGGAGTCTGGACCCCCACCCCTCCTCCC